>CM036587.1:86070086-88470086 GCA_020745705.1 Hemiprocne comata
CCTCTAGTTCCTTCACCAGCCTTGTTGCTCTCCTCTGGACCCCCTCCAGCACCTCAACGTCCTTCTTGAAGTGAGGGGCCCAGAACTGCACACAGTACTCAAGGTGAGGCCTCACCAGTGCTGAGTACAGGGGGAGAATTACATCCCTACTCCTGCTGGCCACACTATTCCTGGTACAAGCCAGGGTGCCATTGGCCTTCTGCGCCACTGGGGCACAAATAAAGTTTGTGTTCTGGTCAATACAATCAGATCCCATTCATATTTACTCTCAAAGTTCAGTTGATACCATTTGGACTATTTATATGAGTGAAAACTGTGGGATTTGCCCTGTATTATATAATTTCCTAATTAATTTGATAATTTGTATGTGTTAACAGCATTTATAGTGGTTCAAAACCAGTATCTGGTCTACAGAAATTGTACTCCAGACATGACTTGCCTATAGAGGATGTTAAGAACATTGCAGATTTAAGCGCCTGAAAAGAACTTGTCTTAAAAAAAACGTCAGCATGTGTGGAGATGCTAATTTTGAATAGAGTGCTCAGGAAACATGGTGAAAATGGTGAGAGGCAGCTAGCTAAAGAGAATTGGTTGTCCCAGGAAAATAAAGGCTTGTTAGTGTGGCAAGACTAATGAATACAGCTGCCGGAATCAATTGGTTTTACCAAAAAGTTAAGGAAGTTTTATTTCTGAAGCTAGTCATGAGAGTGCTAAGAATATCTGATGTCATTTCTAGGAAACAGGGCAAAACTTGGGGATTAAGAAAAAGGAGGAATCAGTCTGTCCTAAACAAAACCACATGGTGTTCATTGGATTAAAACGTAGTTGAATGATCTCAAAAAAAATGAGTTTAAGGATCCTTCCTCTTTAGTGCAATCTGCTGAGACACTGCAAGTGTATTGGGAAGGGTCCTACTGGAGTGAATCATGATCTAGAAAACACATCTGCAGAAGGTGATAAAGTAGCTTGAGCTATCTTCTTTTGCCACCTGAAGAGGGTAAATTGATTGCAGTCTGCTCCTACCTCACAGGGAAGTGATTTCTGTTAAAGGGATTTTTAATTTTGTAGCCAATAAACCAGTGAGAGTTTGAGTTGGTGGCTAATACTAAGCAAATCAATTTAGAAGTGAGCTTAGACTTTTAAAATAGTTACAGTTAATCATGGAAATGAAACTATCAAATTATGGTAGTAATTATATTTATTGAGGGCTGTATATATATTTAAAATGCATAAATAAATTGGTAAACTATCATAGGTATCAGATAAAATGCTAGTATTTTCTGGCTTTACTAATGAATTCATTACTGAAGTAATGCATTTTAGAGGTTATTATTTAAATTGTTCTCAGTTGCTCACTAGTGTTTAGTGTACTGGTTGTCTATTTTGCCCTTCATTTTGAAAAAACACATGAAGCTCATGCATTTCTACTTACATAACCAATGGTAATACCACTGGTTACATTATTGATGGTATTACTTACATTGCTGCTGGTTCTGGGATGATTCCAAGAGAATCATATATTTATAGGTACAGTAAACTGTGGTTTAGTTGTGTTTTTTTTTTCATTTCATGATGCTGGAATGTAGGAATCTTATGAAATGTAAAATTGTGAATAAAATCTCATGTGCATCTTTAAGGACCTAGTTCTTTCTCTCCCTGAAATTAATGAACTATCTGAATTCCATATTGCTTTCTAAATATTCCTCAAAACTAGCACCAGAAGGCAGATCATAGCATTTGATTGCCTTTTCTGCTTGTTTCTAGGTTTTTACTTCTATTCTTAAGAGCATAAGGGAGACTTTGGTTTAAATATGATCCTTGCTAATAGCAAAAGATACTGGAAGTATGTTTTTGATGATGCCCTCTCCGTTTCAGTCTTTTGTTTGTTTGTCAGTTTCTTTTGGAATCTATCTTAGAATACTAATGGTCATAAATGTCTATTCCAAATTTTGGCTAATTTACTTATTTCATAATGAATTTAGTAAGAGGTTTTTTTTAGGAAGAATACTAAAGAAGTGTAACTGGTAACAAAATTTGCTGAAGCTGGAGTTTTGTCTCTTCGCTAAGCTACAGAGGTGAATGTCTTCATGGTGTGTTTATAATGTCACCAAATAAGACTGAGGAATACAGGAAGGCAGAGCTTGGTGTCAAATGTTGTGGGTTTTTTTGTAATAAATGTTTTTTATGACTTTCTAAAATAATTCAGTTGCTTCAGTGAGGTAGCCCTGAAAGTATGCCATTCTGTTCAGATACTGATGCAAGCACCTCTGCACCTTAGCGTAAGGATTCCTCTGCTCTCCTGTCATGGTAACTTCAGAACTTGTCGTTAAACCTGACTCTACAATCAATATGGACTTAGTAAGTATTTTGGTACTTGGCAATAACTGAATGTGCAAATACTTAAAATGGTCCATGCCACTTAGTTTCTTAATAATAATAATAGAAACAACTAGTGTTATGAGGCTTAAGCTCTTCCATGCATCAGTACATTATAGGCTTGGACAACTGTGTAGAACACAGGTTTTGAACAGCTTTGAAGTGTGATGATACTTGGTTTTGCAGTTTAAGCATATCTCTTCAGCAGCTATGACTGCTTATCTGACTGGCAGTTCAGAAAATTCAGGCCTCTCAGGTGTGCTTCACAAAGTTTATTAATTTTAAACATCTTAACTATGTTACGAAGAGCAAGAGAGAGCTTATGTTTTAAAGAGGGAAAAAAAAAAAAAAAGGATTGCTATTTCTAGTTTGTTCTTCTCCAAATCCACTACTTAAGAAATAAAGATTGCTTCCTACAATTGCAGTAACAACTACAGACAGCTTTTATCAGATCCAGCTTTTACGGACTAGTGAGTAGCTTTTGGTTTTTAACAACCTAGACACCTACAAGTTAAACTTCCATTCTTGGGTTTTAGGATTTCTCTTTTCCAAGCCTTGATGTGTCTCATGTAGTATGCCTCTGGATTTCTATTTCTTGAGAACAGAGAATTATATTTAGGGTAATTGTATCAATTTTGAATCACAGAGATAGGTTTATTAGCAAGACAAAGTGATAGCTCTCTCTTAATCATTAATTTCCACCAGTTCAGTCTAGTGTTAAATCCTTGTATCCATTCTGCTCTTGGTAGTGTTGATTAATAGGTAGTATTTTATAGGTATTTTATATTTATTTTATAGGTAGTATCTACCTTCTAGTTCATTTCCCCGTGTTAGTATCCAGCTGTGATTTTGTTCTCAAGAGTGAGTCTTGTTAGTTTGTTTTTTTTTATTGGCAGGAAGGGGGAGACTTGAATACCAGGTCCTACCATTAGATAACTGCATCATTATGTCATTTACTGGTGTATGATGAAGAAAAATCTAAATCTCTAAGGTAGTGAAAAAGGTCCTGGAATTATACACTCTAATTGGTGTGTGCATGGGAAATACTTGTGAGGTTTTTGTGGTTTTCCTGGTGTGTTTTTTTTGTGTTTTTGTTTGGGTTTTTTAAGAATTTTGACTCCGCTGTTGAAATTTAAGAACTTGAATTATGACTGCAGTAGTGAACTCAGTTTACACAAATTTATTACTTTTTTATTTTGTAGTAAATTGTTTAATTATCACTATAACAGTAAGACGTTTATAGTATAATAACATGTATACACAATGTTTATAGTGTCTTACAGTACTTAAGATGGAGACATTTTAATTTTACTGAATTTCCCACAAATGTTTCCTTTGACAAGGTAACTTCTTGTGATATGCTTTAGTAAATGCCATGTCAAAAGAAACATTTGTGGGAATTTAGTAAAATTTTGGAGGTTAGAGATGTTTCTTGGGAAATTATAATACCCATTATGAATTATGGGGAGCTTGTCAAACATTATTTTGTAACTTCTAGTGTTGCATTTTATTGTTTCCTAAATAAAGGAAATGCATGGGCCCTCTGAGTGCCTGTGTCCAGCCCATTCCAAGACAGCAAACATTAGTCCTAGTTTCCTCCAAAATATAGTGGCAGTTATTGATTATGTTTTCTCTGAAGAGTAAGGAGTGATGTAACCTAAACACCTTTAAGTGATGCAGAAATTATTTGTTGTACGATGATATGTATTTTAGAGCAAGGTAATTCTTGTAAGAGTGTGATGACCAAAACTGTAACTTTTTCATGGTTTTAATAATTTACACTTAAAAATTTAAATGGATCAGATAATAACGAGGCTTCAGTATTTTTCCCTCAATTTTAGTAGTGACAGCTCTTCAGTGAACTAGGAGTTCAGAAATAGAGCATCTCATAACTGAGAGAGAAGCGCACGTGCAAGTAGAAAGTTATTCTTGTACTTATTTTGATACTCAGTGTTTTAACAGCTGCATATTTCAATTAAGTGTGGCTAATTACAAGCCTGGCTTAAAGTCAATACTGCTTCTGCAGTTTTAAAGTACATTGGGCTCTTTATCACAAGAATGAAGTTCTGAGTTTTCATTCGGACTACTTTTTCCATGTTGTAAACACTGTTTTGGTGCCTAGGTGCTCCATATTTGCCTGGAGAGATGTGGTTTTGCCTTCAGTTGTATTTTGGTTTCTGAGGCATGTTTTTTGTAGGATCCTTTTTTTAGAGGTTGCTTACATGGTCCTGTAATCACAGATTGTCAAGCTGTTGGTCTCTTAAAATAGACTCTATCTGTGGGGTTTTGACTTGGTTTTGTGGTTTGTGGTTTGTTTTTTGTTGTTGTTGTTGTTGGTTTTTTTTGGTAGTAATATATACACACATATTTTTTTCAAAGAATTTGGAAGAAACTATGACTGTGGTTATCTTCTGCTTGCCTGAGGCAGAAGAAGCAGAGTCTCCATGTCTAGAAGTTATTTCCACTGTTTTCTGAAGGGCTCTGTGCTGGTGGACCTTGAGCAGCTGTCTGCTAGTTAAAAAGGCAAGCTCTTCTTCTCTGTGTTGCCTCTTGCACTGGTCTCTAAAGTCTTTGGGTAAAGCAACAAAGCTTCTCTCTTAAGCAGTGGATAAATCATTAAGTCTTACATGGAGTGTAGCTTTCCTTGGGCCAGTTTGGGCTTTGCCAATAGGGACATGGCCTTTAATTCTGCTTTAGGGCAGCGTGGTCTGGATGAGTAGCATCTTCTGAAAGGTGCAAGGACCAGCTTTTGCACCGTGGTCTGAGTCTAGAACTGTCACTCTGGGGTAAAAGCTGCTGTGTTGAAGATAAGGCTTTCAGAAGGGGGAACTGAAGATGCTTTCTTGATTTATACAAATCATGCTTGAAAGAGCAATTGCAATGTCAGGTGAAATAAAGAGCATTATGTAAGGGGTCTTGAAGCATCCACAAGCTGAAGTAATCAGGACAAGATTCAGTCCGGTTTGCCGACAGTTTGCTTTCTGCATCCTTCCTTATGGTAAATTGGTTAAAATTCACTCTGGCTTTAATAGGGGAGTTAGTGGACTTAATAATTGACTGTTAGTTCTATAAATAGGACTAGCTTTACCTCAGAGTGAAATGGTTTGTCTTACAATTTCATCCAAATAAAATACTCATCCTTCAAAAATACCCTTTTTTTTGGGAGGGTGGAAGCTTATGAAATGTATTCCCTTTTGGAAAACATGAAACAGTATTTTGTCAGCATTCAGAAATGTAGTTGAAAGTTCAGCAAGAAAATTAAGCACTATAGAAATAATTTGAG
This sequence comes from Hemiprocne comata, assembly GCA_020745705.1. NCBI lineage: Eukaryota > Metazoa > Chordata > Aves > Apodiformes > Apodidae > Hemiprocne > Hemiprocne comata. The sequence goes on from CM036587.1 coordinate 86,075,746, forward strand.
TTCTGTTCAAGGCTGCTAAAATAACACAGTTGTTCTAAAAAAAACAACCATTAATATAACATATTTTCTTATTCATAGAGTTCACATTAGTTCAGAAAAGCATTTTTGTTTTATTAGTATGGGAGTTTTGGGGTGTTTTTTCTGTGGGGTTTGTTTTGTTGTGGTTTTGGTTGTTTGTTTGTTTGTTTGTTTGTTTGTTTTGTTGTTTTTCTTTTTAGCTTAGTCTAGGAAAAACTGCTTCTGTCTTCAGAGTAACTAATGCTTATGTTCTTGGTACCCAAAGACACCTAATTCCACATAGATACTTGCTGTGTGCAGTTGCAAAGAGTCATTGCATCTTATGATTTATGTTTTTTTGAAGACCTGTTAAGGCCATCTCTTCTTTGAATTGATTAAAAACAGGCAAATACCTCACAAAAAGGCTACAGAAGTGCTCAAGAGAAGAACAAAAGAACAAAGCCAGATACCAACATGATTTGAAATGACGTTTGTAGAAATTTATTTCCACTTTTGGTATCCTGCTTATACAAATGTGCACAAGTAGCCATTGACTTCAAGAAGAAAACTTGATAAAACATGGACAGAATCAGGTCCACAAGCACTAAAATCCTCCTTCACTAAGCATAAAATACAGTCTCTCCCAGATGTTTGAAACGTTTTCATTGTCATCTTTTGAACCTGGTTTTGATGTGGATAATTAAAAGATTCATTGCTTGCTTCGCAAATAGGAAGAGCAAATGTACTAGTGTTTTGATTGTGTGTGGCCAGATGTCACATTGTCGTGCTGCATTATTTTTCTTTGAGATTAATAGTGCTTTGTCTGTCTCCCAGATGTATGCCAAACACCTGCTAGCTTAATATCTGTCTAGGTCATTGTTAGAGGGAGTCTCTTGACTATGTGTGTGCTGTAAGGGTATTTCCTGTAAAATGGCTTTACTCCATTTAATGCTGCTTCTGCTTTGGCTTTTAGAAGATGTATGTATTGATCCATGCAAGTGCAGGAAAAGTCCTTAGCTCCCTTCTCTCCCTTCTGGTAGCGAGAGGGCTTTTCTGAGTTTTCAAGCCCAATTTTACAGTGCATGTGAGTCAGCACAGAAGCCTTTTCCCAGTTTGGCCAAAAGCTCCGTGCCGATGCAGACACCAGGATGGAGAGTAACAGAACTGTCTCTTCCACCTACCAGTCCTGTCAGAGGAAAAGAGGTGCAAATTTCTTTCGCTATCCCTTTATTCTCTACGTGGTGTTGCTGGCATCCATTTAGCTCATTAATACCTGCACCGCTTGTTTCAGATGCTCTTCACAGGGTCTTGCCAACAGCAACGCTGTGAAATAAGCGTGGTTCATGCGAGGTGTCGTGGCTCCCCACTGGGCTCTCAGCAGCAGTGCTGGGTGATAATAACACGGGCTTTTTGTTTCCACTCTGCTGTGGTTTAACCAGCCTGCGTGTAACGGTGGAGATTAATTCAGCTTTCTGTCTGCTGGCTTGGGACAGCATTACAGCACTTTGCATTAGGAAGCTTAGGTTTACTAATGTATGATGTAGTAGGATTATTATTATTGTTATTATTGTTATTATTATTATTGAATCATTTACCACAGTAAAGCTCTCAGGCTGCTTGGCTTGTTTTAGCTTGTTAATTAACAAAGTAAAATCCAAATTTAGGTACCTTTTTTTGCTGTGTGGTATGATCAGCCTAAGTGTTTTGTCTGATTCCTACCAAGGAATGGCTGCTTATGGTGGTGGGGCTAGCGGTAGTCCCAATGCTAGTCCCACAAATTGCAAATCAGCCACATCTGTTTAACTTAAACATCCTATGGATGTTGCTATTTTTAAGTACTGGGGGCATGTGTGCTGATGTTGGTCCAAGGGAAAGGAAAACTAACTGCTACCCTTTTCAAGTCCATTGCTGAGAAATGGTGCAGCCTTTTTTGTCTCTCCTTGCAGAAACTCCCCAACTGTTGCTTCTTTGCCCCAGGGCAGCATGACAGGCTTGGTGGTCTCTTCTGTATGTGATCACCAGAACTGCTGCTGTTGGTTTAGAAGAGGTCTTCCTCTTCCAGCTTCCCACCCTTGCTTACAAGGTTTCAAGACATGTTGCATCCATGTCCTGATTTCTTGGCTTTTTCTCGCAGCATATTTCCCTCCTCAGTGGGAGGAAGGGTACAAAAGAAAAAGTCTCAGCAGGATTTTTGCTGTTGTTAGTGGTTATTCCACTGTACAGAGGTTTCCCCATTTTCAATGTGCTTTTTTTACTCTATGCTGTTTGATGAAAAATCATCTTCTGATATTTCAAGATCTGGTCTGTAGAATACCATCTGAAGAAGATCTTTAGATTTGTATCCCTCATGAGCCAGGATCTATTCAAACCTGTTTTTCTCAAATACATCAACTGTGGAGAGCAAGGAAGTTGCATTAAAAATATTTTGTTTCCCACTGTGGCCTGTGTTGTTCTGGTAATGCTGCTCGTAGGGCACTTTGTTCTTCCTGCCCCCATACTGGGGGCTCCATCACAGCGTGCTCTCCTGTCATGAAAGCAGATAATTCTCCTACTTTACATGGAGTTATGGAAGAAGATGCATAAATCTCCCATTCTGCAGCACTGCATAAAGATGGAATCTTATCTTCAATACTGTGAGATCTGCTGAGCTCCGATGCTTCTGCAATAATTAGTTCTGTTTTATTTTGATACTCTAGTCTAGTGTCCAGAGCCCAGATTACCTGCCTTTGCAATGAAATGAAAAAGATGGGGTGAAAGATCCATATGAATCATTGAGTCATAGTGTGGTTTGGGTTGGAAGGAAGGGACTTAAAGATCATCTAGTTCCAACTCCCTTGCATAGGTAGGGCCACCTCCCACTAGACCAGGTTGCTCAGAGTCCCATCCAACCTGGCCTTAAACACTTCCAGGGAGGGAGCATCCACAAATTCCCTGGGCAACCTGATCCAGGGTCTCACCACCCTCACAGAAAAAGTTTTCTTCCTAATATCTAAATTTACCCTTTTTCACTTTGAAACCATTACCCCTTATTCTAATAAAAATGTTATTAATTTTCATTAGAATACCTAATAAAGGATTGGGTCAGATACTGAGGACAAGATAAAACAACTAATAGGAGCAAAGAATAAATGAGGTTCAAAATGCCAGAAATACGTACTGCTTCTTATATAAGCCCACTGGAAATTTCTCTGTCCTTTTCTTTTTTTACCTTTGGAGCCTTACGCAGATCTGAGATGTACGGACACATCTGCCTACTTCCTTCCATAAAAAGCTTTCGAAAGTGCTTGGAAGTGCAGTGTAAAGAGTTAGATATTTACTCTCACTGATGAAGCTGGCATTTGTATTTGCTCTGGTGTAGTTTATTGTGTTTGTTAATTAGTTTAATATGTGATTGAGGCTGCTTCTGGTACCTACACGTCGATCGGGACTGAAGTTGCCAAAAATCAGTTGTCATTGCAGCTGCTTCCACTTTATGAAGAGATGGAGTGTATTTTTTCAGTCTCAAATGAGTGTATCTGTGATGCAGGAGCAACACTTGCCGATAAACGCCAACTATTTGTCATTCACATCCAGTTGAGACACTGTTCAGAAGTCAGTTAAAATTAGTCAAAATTAGTTCCTAAATGTTACATTAAAATATGTCCTTCAGTTTAATGTCAAATTTATCTTAAAGTTTGAGGAAGAACATGAAGTTGCACATTACTACAGAGCTTTGATAAGCTACTGCAGCTAATTTTTTGAAAATAGAAATTACTCCACCTGCTTGCTGTTATTTAGAAGTGTGTAATTTCTCAGGTGTCAGGTGACAGAGCCAAACAATTTTGGTATACACAGAGTAGACTTATGCTCAAATGTCAATATAAATTTTCAAGTATACATTTAAATAAATTCACTCATTTTCAACGTTTGAATGTTTTTTTACCAGATATATTAACTTATATTTCAGTAAGCTTAAGTATTGCAAGTGCTGAAAAAGAATGGAAATTTGTTTTACAGGCAAACTATTAGGATGTGGAGTTTCTGAAATTTCTATAAACTAGAAAAGTTAAGTTAAATGAAACATTTTGTTTCAATAGCAGAGAAATTGCATTTTATGTATTATATGATTTTTAACAGGGACAAAAAAAGAATCCCTTTGAAGCACTGTTCCATTCTGTGCTTCTCTTCTAACTGTGACATTTCACGGAGATCCAGCTTTTCCCCCACTCTACAAATTAAATCACACTTCAGTGTGCTAGCAAATAATTTTTGAGCAAGCAGGGGAAATATGCTGCAGATAACATCTTCTGGTGTTTTTGGAAACTTTATGAGAAGGCGAGGTCTGTAAGGATGAATATTCATCAAAGCAGCAAGCCTATTACATGGTCCATCAATGCAGTCGGATACCTTAGCTGGAGTCAGCAAGCAAAGGCCAGCTCTGCATTTCTGTGTTCTGCTGGGCTTTTTTGCTGATGTGAGGAGCTTGGATTTCTGCTGTAGGTGTGGAATATGCCCTGTTCATATGTTCAGCAGAAAGTCTATAGATCATGTGAATCTTAAATATTTTGAAGGCTGTACAAGGGCTGCTGTGAAGTGCAGGCTCTCTGCTGGGCCTCTGGGCTGAAGTGTATTCCACTGAGTACGAAAGGTGTCCTTATATTAAGAATTTTGCTTTCATGTCATGTTGAAGGATGCAGGTATTAGGTTTAAGCTGGATCCTTTGTGTTTTTGTCTCATGGCAAATAAAGTAACAAAAGAGCAAGGTGTTTTAACTGAAGAGAATAAGCCTTTTGTCTTCCTCCCCTGGTAAATCCCAGTGGTCTGCGCTCTCTTCTGGACGTGATGAAGTGTGCTTTTCTCTGAGCTGGTGGGCTCATCGGTGAGTTACCCATCTGGTGTATTAGGTTACTGCCAGGTTTTGGAATTACTCTGACTCAGTGACCAGCTTTCCCCTTGCATGTCCTGTTCCATCGCAAGTGGTGCGCGAGTGTAAGATGGAGGCATCTTGGAATCTGGGGAACACCAGGTTCTTGCAGGTGGTGGAAGTTGTTTCTGTGTGTAATCCTGCAATTCTGGCACACCTGAAGTAAATCACACTTGCTGTGTGTTTACTCCAACCTACAGTAAACCCAGATGCATTTGCCTTGCTGTTTGTGCATGTAGGATGAGAGTGCACTTGGATTTAAAGGAGCATAGGATGAAAGTAATAAGGAAAACACTTGGAGTTAAGGACACTTGACTGTGTTGGTCATGTAGTTCTGAGGTGACCAGAGCTTTGACATGTGTCTCCCTAGACTTTTCTCTCTCCGGATGTCCCCAGTGAAGACTGGATGACTTTTACATTAAGAAAGCATCACGTTTTACTAGGACGAAAGACACTTCATTGGTTTAAAAATTTAAGTGATTGGTGTAAGACAGGAATAAAAGGGAAGGACTTTTTCTTCTGCTGTGTCCTGGCAGGGAGAGCCCATGTTGTTGTGCTTAGCTGTTGGGGCAGCAAACTGCACAGTCCCATCTGATTTTGGGGAAGTTTTTTACAATCCCAGAAGAAAAACTGTTTCTCATAAATTCTTCAGCATAGGTAGAAATGACTGGTAGGTCGCTACTAAATGTTTACTAGTAGTGCTGGATTAGCTCGAAAAAGATATTGGGAGGCCAAGCAAGGAATAAACTTTAATCTACTATACAATTATTTATTTTGTTCTTACTGGAGGTTTTGTTGTTTGTTTGTGGATGTTTTTGTTTTGTTTTGGTTTGGTTTTTTTTGTTGTTTTTTCCCTTTGCTGCATTCTATCCAGTTTCTCCAGTGTTTTGTCTTTCTTCCTTTTTTCTACTTACAATTGTCTATTTCTTTTTACGGTACCTATTATAGTAAGTAAAGAGTGACTACTGCTGATTCTTAGCATCTGTAAATAATTTTTCACTTTTCAAGTGAGAGAGATCTAATAGAGGCAGTACTGTGTGCATACTGCCTGATGATCTCGGGCACTTCAGTTTAATTATGGGTATTGCTATTTACTCTGGGAATGTTTAAAATCAGAAAAACTGCATTATACAAAAAGGGCCAGCATACTGAGGTGGTCATATAATGTTCAGATAGTTAAAAACTAGCATAAAAATAGTAAAATATCTTTTGGAATGGTTGATTCAATCATCAGCTAGTGTATGCACTGATTATACACTGTTTCCATTGTAAACTTCAGAACAGGTATGGCTTATATGAAAATGATTTCTGTGTCCAGTGGAATCTCAAGTAAAAATAAACCAGTGGAACACTGTGATACGGGGGTCGTAAAGACTCAGATTCACTCTAAATTTTTGCCATGTACTTAAACCCCACTATGCACATTTCTTAAATGGAAATTTATACAATCATTACTAAAGTTAAGAGTAATTTTACAATGAACGTAAGTCATAAAACAAATGTTAAATCTTGTGAATTAGTTGGTATGTTATGACCTGTGTACAAAAGGTTTTCTCCTTTCTCTTTATTACTTTAAAATTAAAGACATAAAGAAAAAGTGAACTGCATGTTTTTTTTATAGCCGTCCAGAACCTTTCATATATTGCTTTAGGTTATAGTGAAGAATTTGGTCTATTTTGATTTTTATTATTGAGACATTAGTGAGAAGATGAAACTGACTGACAGCTCTTTTTTCTTCTTTTTTTTTTTTTTCTTTTCTTCCTTTAAATTAGTGTTAAATGGTAGTACACCAGAAAACCTTTCTCACAGCCCCAAAAAACAACCATGCCCCTGAGCTCATTGAATGAATACTACAGAGATGACCCTACCACCTGAACTTTGATGAAAAGTATTAGATAAAGTGTTCTTATGAGGCAGAGAATGGGGTAGAGAAGGTGTTTTAGGTCATGATTATTTTTATCTAGTGTAGAGGGTAAGCCATGCCGTGCTATGCATAAAAGATATTTGACTGAAAAATTTAGAGATATTTAAGCTTGATGGGAATACTTGTTACTGCTCATGTTGTATTGCAGTGTTAAATTCAGAGTTTATAGGACTAATGAATTCAAGCTGTCGCTTTCAATTATGTTTTGACAGGGTTTGTGTGACCTCCTCTCCTCTTTAAAGTTATTAGCAAGATTATTGAAGGTCACAGAGAATGAATAAACAATAGAACTAAAATTCAGGTAGTTTATTTTTCTAAATCTAAACTAATAGAACTGTTTGCAGTTTTATGAGAATGTTTGGATAGAACATGACAAGCATATTTTAACTGATAAATATTTATTTATAAAAAATAAGGAGCTTGCTTATCCTGTCTATCAAGATTACACATGCTTCTTAAAAAAACAAAGGGGAAAAAACCCCATATACCACTCCCCCAAATTATTTACTTTCCTTAATAAACTATTGTATTTCTTGAGCGTGCTGTGCTTTACTTTGTATGTTACTCATACTGTCACTGTGCTTAGGGCTTCGCTAAAGCTAATGAATAAATGTATCTGCTAGCTGCACATGGAACCAGTTCAGCTGGAAGGCTGTTTCTGAATTATATCAAGCAATGCTTGGAAAAGAATCAAACAAACCGAAACATCTACATAGTTAAGGACTGTAAATTTGCAGATGGTGATAATACTTTTAATATAAAGCTGCTGCTTCCTCCAGTGTAATGCACTGTGCTGCATTTGGCCCACTACTGTCCTAATATGAGATGAGAAGCAAAAGCAGCAAAATAAGTAGGCTACAAGAAGCGAATGCAGTAGCAGTCAGCTTTGTGTGCATGAGATTGTGGAAGTCTGACTGATCTGACTGACTGAGTCTGACTTTTGTGTCTGACTGATATCCTGGAACAAAACAATGGATTTTAAAATGTTGTTAAGTCCTGTCTCTTCTTATAAAAAAGGCTGATTAACTTACTTATTTGAGGCATAAGTAAGTGGTGATAAACCTGTGTAAAAAATTAGATTTGGAGGGCAAAAAGATTACCAGGCCTTAAAAAATGTAAGTACAAGAAAATGTTTCCTCTTAGACAGGATTAAAACAGAAAATATGTCCTTATACTTCAGGATGTCTGCTAAGTACAAAGGATTAGGAAGAAAATTCTGTAAAAGGCTATTTGTTGCATGCTCAGCCAGAACGGGTTTTATTTTTGAGAAGATACCCTCCCATAGTCTCCTGTACTAGCCATGGACTGAGAAGGAGCTGTAATAAATCAGTGGGGTCTGATCACTCTTGTTGCACATGTAGAGGATTGTAGCAGCAGCCTTAAAGGTGATCTGGTTAGGAACGTATGGGTGGGGAAGCAGCCGGAGGAATGAACTGCAGGAAGGGGGCTATAGGAATCAACAGGTGTAAATGAAGCTTTTCCTGAGACCCAGGTCAAGAGGCCAAGGGCAGTGATTAAGCCGTCATGACCCTCGGTGGAAAGACTGGTTACTGACAGCTCCTGAAGGCTGCAAAAAGCGACTCCCCCTGCCCCCATGCCCCAAGCTGCCTATGGCTGCCGTCCTGGCAGTAGAACGGTTCACCCTGGGAGCCCTTTGACTGCCAAATCATCATGCAAGGCCCTGGATGGATGCCAGTGACACACTTACCCTGCAGCCTCACTGCTGGGCAGACTGCTCAGACCTGTCTGTTTTGGTGTTGGTGAATATTTGTCTATGAAAGTGAGAGTGTGAGTGAGTGAGTGAGTGAGTGAGTGAGTGAGTGAGTGAGTGAGTGAGTGAGTGAAGACAGCTTTTTTTTTTCCAAGACAATCACCTTCCTCTCCTGAAGTATTTGCTAAAGGAACACTGCAATAGTGCAGCAGCATTTCCTACATACAGACAGCAATCAGCATCTGCTCACCAGTGAACCATAGCATGCATTTCTCCTGACATAACTAAAGCTTATGGGAATCTTACTAGGTCTCTGTGGGGTGTTGCATACGTTCTTCGCAAATATCCCATCTGTGAGCAGTTAAGTACTGGAAAAACACTTAAACCAAGCCAAAACAAAAAAACATAAACAGAAAAACTCAATCAACAAGATGTTGTTTTGCTTCTTCAGTGCTTTGATCCTGGAGTGCTGCTTGTGTGGGTGGTGCTGCTTGGTGGGCCTGGAGGAAGTGTGAGGAGGTAGGGGGTCTTACTGGTGTGTGTCTTCCTACCGGAGACCCTTATGCAGTACGTATCAGGTCAAAGCAATAACAAAAGTTGTTCACGGTTTTGTTTTAAATGACGAAAGGACAAGGTTTTGCTACATCTTCCTTCTGTGTTTTGAAAAAAAGTTTTGGATGGCTTGTGGGGTTTACAAGACTCCATTCTTTTTGTTTGAATAGCTACATGCTTCTTTAAAAATTAAAGCTGGGGATAAATGAGAAACAATCTTGTGTATTTCACAGTCATCTGTGGTCTGTAGAGTGTGGGACAGTTAATTTCTTACTCTGTTTTTTCCTTCTCCTGCCATGGATTGGGCGAATTAATAGGAAAAAAAAAAACCAGTGGCTTGACTTGCATCCTCTTCCATAGTACTCTCTGTAAAACAGGTTACTTTTCAACCATGGAGAATCCTTATCTCTATCACTGCTAGCTGCTGGGATCTGGAAAGTGTTTTTAAATGTACTTTTTTTTGGTTATTCTTTAACTTGCACTCCTATTAGGTTCTCACACCTACATGCTCCAGTACACATGAAGATGCTTTGTGCTGCCAAAACAGGACGTAGTTGGTTGTTTATACTGTAGACATGTGGTAGAAGTTTCATAGGTCTGCACAGGAGTTGTGACAGTGCCATGGTTCTGTCTATGTTTGCTTTCCTTAAGTGGTTGTGAAGGCTATACAGCCTTAGTGTGAAGAGTTCCGCATTCCTTTCTGTCACGCAGCTCAGAGGTGAAAGGTGTCGTGTATGCAGTGTTTCCCAAAACTGCTGATGTGTGTACTCAGGATATGCACATTTGCATGTTGAGCAAATCTGAGAGATTGGACACAAAGGCAGAAAAGTTAATCCACTGAGATACATGTGTAAGCCTTGCTTTACCTGGGCAGAATATTGTTTGACATCGTAGATCAGTCCTGATGAGTAGAATTTACTGAAACAAATGGGCAGGGCAAAAATTTTCTGTTGTTTACATGTATTGATTTTTATTTGATATATGGTAATTAACTTCAAAATTTGATTCCAGATAATTCCCTGAAAGTGTATTTTCACCAGCAGTACACTGATAATTTATTAATCTGAGTCTAGTCGTCTGTTCTTTTAGCTGCAAAGTCATAGACTTGAAATTTTCTTAAGTAGGAGAGATATCTTTTTAGGTGATTCCATTGGAAGTACACCCGACTGATGCTGAACAAATTAAGTTGTCTGAAAGATACTATGGCAATCCGTCCAATAATGCATTTATTATGAAGATGTAAGATTACAAGGGAAATGACTAATTTGCACACTGGTAACCTCAGGAAGTCTGAGCTTTTACTTATTTTAATTTGTTGTTTGTTTGTTTTTTTCAGATATTCTTATTTTCTTGCCATAAATTAACATCATATTTTCTTTAAATTCTTTTAAAATACCATTTCGTACAACATTCAAGGAAGTTACTCTTGTCAGGATAATTATTCATTATTCTACCAGGATGCTGAAGGAAGCTGTGTGTTATTTTGGTTAGATCCTGAAGGAGGATGGGGGGAGACAAAGCAGAACTAGTGTTAAGTTGATCTGTCATTTTTCATTTAAACAGAAAAATATACTGCTCAGCTCTTTTCCTGCTAGCTGTTCACAAACTAAGAGGACTCAGATTGCAGAGTTTAACTCACTTTAAATAAATGAATAAAGTTGTCCTGGTTTGAGCCAGGATAGAACCAATTTTCTTTCTGGTGTTCCTACTTTGCACTTAAGTCCCTTCTAAGTAGCTGCACTTGCTGAAATTAACAGCATGTTTTTCAGTCAGTGTCTGCTTCTAGGACTGACAACGCTCGATGGTTATAGCTCCTGCTGGAGAATGGTGTGCAGAACCAAGGCCACTGCTTGGTTCTGAAAAACATCTTATGCTTTGGAACCAGAAGGGAGTAAAGGGGTCACACCTGCGACCCTTCTGGAGGCGGAGTGGACGAGACAGGTAACCAAAATTTACCAAAAGAAGTATTCCATCCCATACACGTCATACTCAGTATAAGTGTGAAGGATCACGAGGGCCCAGCTCTCTCCGCCCATGGGTGGCATCCTGGGAGGATTCTGTCCATTCGTCTGCCTTTGAACCTGATCTGTGTGTTCCTGAATCCCTGCATTCCACCACTCAGCTCCCATCTGCCGCTGACTCCAGGAGTTGAGTCTGGGACTTTACCATGGCCTGTCCTGCATCCTTGGTGGTGATGTAAGCATTACTGGGAGGGGAGCATGATAATGGCTTTGTATATATTTGTATATATTTGTACATATTTCATTATTTTTCTTTTCATCATTGTTGTTTTATTAAAGCTGTGTAGTTTAGTTTCCAACCTGCAAGTCTCTCTCCCTTATTCTCTCTCCCTTCTCTATATAGGGGGAGGTAGAGGGGTTAATAGAGAGAGCAATCTGTCAGTCATTTAATTGCCAGCCCAGTGTTAAACCATGACAAAAGTGAATGGCTAGTGAGCTTAGGCAAACCTATAGGAGTATAGATAAATGTTATAGTATTTAAAACCATATCCTGGAAACAAAATATACACCCTCAGTGTTGGTTGCATTTACTCCTCTTTCTTGTTTTTTTCTGAGGTTTTTTTGCTTGCTTTGATTCACAAAAAGCTTTTTGAGGAGACTGGCCAGTCTGCTGGTGGTATTCAGGGGTATGCTTTCTTTAGTACAAATCAATGTTTTGCACCTTGAAGGAATGGAGTATTCTTTTAATACAATTACTGCAAAAACATTTCCCTAAGAATTTAATATAAAGATTTTGCTGTTTGCAAATCCTGTTTCTGATTTTCTCTGAAGCCTCTCTTGTAGGATAAAAATGCTAAGCTTTTTCATATTTTTGTGTCTGCAAAACTTCATCTTTCTGTTATATAAGTATGCTTAATAAATGAATTTGATAATGAAGGTCCAAACTAGTGGCTAGCATACTAGTAGAAAGAATAAGGGGTCCAGTGTTGCTTCATGATCACAGTTTTTCTCCTGAAATGCTTACATAGCAAAACTTGTAAATTCACAAGCTAGTCTTGAAATTAAGTATACAAATAACTATAAAATATGGCCATCAAATAATTATAAAATACAGCTGTCTATAGAAAAAACATTTAACATGCATATGGTATTGAAACAATATTGATGTATACTTTATAAACAAGAGCTTGTGATGAAATGTTACCTTTTCCCCACATTGTAGCAGTGACGAAGCCTTGCGTCCTCACAGGTTTAGAAAAAAGTAAAGTTTTAACTTTGAATGTAAAATTAAAAGCTGTTCAATTTTTAGCAGTTGAGAAACTTTACAGTTTAGGTAGAAAAAACATTGTCCAAGTAGATGCCTGAGCAAATACTTTATTTTTCTTTGCAAAAGTACTATGTATCAGAGAACTTAGTTTAGAAAGTTACTGACTCAAGAGTTTCAGAATTCTGCTTGCTCCCCCTCAAAGGAGAAGTTTGTGTCATTAGACTGTGGTTCATTTAATGCAAGTAAACTTGACTAACTTTAGGCTCCCTGTCTGTATAGATGGTATAACATTACTTTATCTGAGGGAGAGGAGGTACGGTGGACTTGAAATAGGTTTAGATGGTGAAGGATGTGCCAAGGAAAACATGGAGCTGTATTCTATGCAGAATTACAGTGTGGTAATGCTTAACAAATTATGTGCAAAATGAGGTCCAAGTCTTGTGGAAAACACCCTGCACAACCAGACTTCAGCTTTCTGCTTGATATGTCTGACAGTGTGTTATGTTTTTAATTTAATTAATCTAGCTTAACTAAACATTTCAATTTTCTATATTACTTTTGCTAGAGGTGTAACATTTAAGCCCAGCTGCATGAAAATGTTGACAATGATAAAATAATTTTAGATTTTGAAGGATATTTCCCCACTAACAGGAATGTAGATCTTGGCCTTGCTTTGGCCAGACAAGAACAGCTTTGGCCTTTTTAATGGAGCAGAGTTGTATGTCAAATGCTACTTAAAATAAATTGTGGGGTTTTTTAGTATTTAGAATGTATAAATCCTCTGTGGTCATGATACTTATGTGTCTGTGGACATACACATTGGTGTCTTTAGCTGTTACTCTTGCTTGTGATGCTTCCGTACATTACTTCCTTTAATTTGTATGCTTTAGGGAATGACTGCTGAAGCAGTTAGCCGTATGTGGTACAGGTATTGCCTTGCTAATGCTGTTTTCTGTATCTGGAGCTTTATTCACCCACTAGACTCTTGGTGGCTGGGTTTCAGTGTACCAGGTGGCAGTGGGAGTTGAACCGTACTCACAGTTTGTCAAACTCTTCTGTTTTTCTTCGTTAGTGTTTTACCTCTCTTGTAGACTACCTGCTTGATTAAGCAGTGTTACGAAGCTCTGAATATCTGATGTGTTTTCAGAGGTGGAAAGCTGTGGTCGTGTCTGTTACTGTGTGGTATCACAGAATCATTGTGGTTGGAAAGGATCCCTGAGATCATGGAGTCCAAACATAAGCACAACCCCCCCCCCCCGCAAACAGAGCCAAACAAACACACACACTCCACCAAAAACCACCCACAAAAACCCCCAACCTCAGCCACTAGAGTGTGCCCTGAAGTTTCACATCTACACATTTCTTGAATACCTCTAAGGATGGTGAGTCAACCACCTCTCTGGGCAGTCTTACAATGCCTGACCGCTCTTTCAGTCCTAATATCCAATATAAACCTCCCTTGCTGCAGTTTAAGGCCATTTCCTCTTGTCCTGTCATTATTTACATGGGAGAAGAGGCCAACTCCACCTCCCTACAACCTTCTTTCAGGTAGTTGTAGAGAGCAGTGAGGTCTCCCCTCAGCCTCCTCTTCTCCAAACTAAACAAACCCCGTTCCCTAAGCTGCTTGTCATATGACTCGTTCTCCAGACTCTTCACCAGCTTCACATTTTTTCCATTTGTTCTTTAATGCTCTGTTGTAAAACATTGAGCTGTCTGTAGGCTCTTCTAATGCTGTGAATGTCACCGGATTTAGTAATCTTTCAAACCTTTCTGCAAATAATTTTTTTTCCTGACACTGGAAATCTGGCAAATTTTAGGTCATTTAACTTCAAAAAAATCTGAATGTTTGTAAATTGCTTGAAACACAGTTGAAACTTTTTTTTTTTTTTTAGAAAAAGCAGTTATCTTTTCTGTTTACTGTCTAAAATAAACAACAGATGCTAAGAATCCTTATTCTAATTACTTCATTTGCCTGTTTTGAAATAATCTCTGAAATGTAGTCTATTAAGGTTTTACCTCTACAATGATTTTATATTTAAAAAGAGTGTGATACCTTTGAAGGAAAAGGCATAGCTGTTTCTGAGTGACACGCATTAATGTGAAGTGATAGAGCTTTTATGCTATTCAGTGTTGCTGCTTATTTCATCCAGACTAATTAGAGTGATTGAGCCTGGCTTCAGTGGGGCTTTGAACTGGTTCACAACTGGGCAGAGCATCCCGATTACTGAGGTGCAGAAAGTATGGTATATCAACATGGTTCATTAAGTAATGTACTTGCCTAGTGCTGAGGAAACTTCAGAGTCCTATCAACAATCTGTGCTGTACGGTAGTGCTATTACAGTAACATTTCTTGTGAGGTCACTGTTTGAAACATTCTGCTCTCAAATTGCCCACTGATCAATTACAGAGCCTCTCTCCAAGACGGGAAATTTGGGGGATCAAGGCACAAGAGATTAATGCAGATATGCAGTCGTGTCCCAAATAAAGGATTTAAATCCATGGACCAGTCAGAACTAATGGAGATGGAGAAGTGGTTGCTACAGCTGTCTTAGATCCTCACTTTAACAACATAGAAGTTTAAAAGCAAAAACCAACCACCACCACCCCCAAAACAAAACCCCAATAAACAAAACCACCAACACCCCAAAACAAGAAAAAACCCCAACTCTCCACAACCAAAACTGATGCTCAGTAAAGCATCAGTTTGCCCTGTTCAAGGGACGTGCTAGGAGCTGTTCTGAATTAAGCAGGAGGAAGTCTTCTTGGAGAGTGCCAAAATTTAGGCTGGAATAAAAAGATATTAAGTACCCATGCTTTTAATTTCATTTGACATTGTACTTGTGCTCTGTTTCTTCAGGTACAGAATTTTTAGAAAACTGTGTAATACCACTGTCATGTATGGCATGCCTGTCCCCATGTGACAGTCAAACTTAAACTCAATCATAGAGAACGGTGCTGACCAACTGTGCTTCCAGTAAACATTTTCCTTAGTGAAAAGCTAGGCCAACAGAGGTTGCTTAGCCTTGGCAGACTAGACTAGCTGGTTGAGAAGAGCATATCTGGACTGAATCTTGGACAGAAACATTAAGTTCATATTTCCATTGTGCAATATTAAGAAGGTTCTTGTGCTGCTGCTTTCGGGCGGACACAAGAGAAATAGTTTAGTATGGTATGTTCTGATTTATTTGGAAATAACACAGAATCACAGAATCGTTCTGGTTGGAAAAGATTTTTAAGATTGAGTCCAGCTATAACCTAACTCTACCAAGTCCAATACTTAAACCATGTCCCTAGGCACCACATCTATACATCTCTTAAACACCTCCAGGGATGGTGATTCAACCACCTCCCTGGGTAGTCTATTCCAGTGTTTAATTACCCTTTCAGTGAAGAATTTTTTTCTAATATCCAATCTAAACACATTCCTGGCACAACTTAAGCCCATTTCCTCTTGTCCTATTGCTTGTTACTTGTGAGAAGAGACTGACCCTCACCTTGCTACAACCTCCTTTCAGGTAGTTGTAGAGAGTGATAAGGCCTGCTCTCAGCCTCTCTTTCTCCATTTAAGTGTTAATGCTTACTTAGTATTATATAAAGAATAAATTACAAAAGAGTGTCCTGTAACAGACTTTAGAAAGTCTCCAGTACAATTTCTTAAATAAACAGTTTTTTAAACACTGGTGGCATGATGTCAAAGGGTTTATGTAAAAAAGGTTTTATGTAAAACTCTTTAATTACTGTTTTTTTTTGACAGCTAATACTTATGTTTAATTTTAATCTCATTAAAAACTACTCTGATTGTAAAGATTGGAATAACTTCACTGAATACAGAATAAGTAACTTTTTAAGAACGAGTACGAGCTTTCAGAGTAAGCTAAGAGTTAGATACATAGATAATTTAGCAATTGGTTACTGTAATCTATTTGTACTGGAAGATTCAGACTTAAAGATTTGTAAATTAAAAAAAACTATTTTGGGTATGTAGAAAAAATTCCTTCTTAATCTGTGTGTGCTGTTACTGTATTTAAGAGAAATAAAGCCTTTCACTTTCCATTCTCTGCTGTTACAGAGTTCTTGTTTCTTTTCTCTCATGTCTCTGTTTCCTCTGTCTGCTAAACAGTGGGTTGTGTTAAAATTAGAGCCTTTGTGTTTGGATAAATATCTGGTTTATTTTGTAAATCGTGGACAGACAGTGTAGCTTATTTGCTGTTCTGAAAGAGAAGGATGATATTTTGCATTTTTTGGTGTCCGTGTTTCATTGCTTCATTCTGAAGGCTTAAATTGCTTGGGCTAATTTTTTTCTCCAGGCTTATGCACACTACACAAATGAGGTTCTCTTTCTCTTCTAGCCAGAGTCCTCTTAATGTTCATATATTGATTCCTTATTGGAGAAGGAGGTTTAGTTTAGCCATTACTGAAGAGAACAACATGAAGATTCTAATTTTTCTCCATTCCTTTACTCTTTCGTTGGCACCTGTTGTGACTATGGAAGCATTTTCCTCCTTCTTTTTGAAGGAAGAGAAGGGTACATTCTTGCTGGTCTCCAGGAGCAGACAGGAGTGCAAGTGGAAAAATGGTGTGAAATTAAAATTTTGCATTACACAAAGGATGCACAGCAGACTGCATGCTCTCATGTGTCCTTGTCAGGTCTAGGAGGCAAGCCTTCATCCAGATGGAAAGATCTCCTTCACTAACCTCCACGTCTGTGCAGCTTTAGTCAAAGATGGATGTTTTTTTTGACTTCTCATCAGTTTGTGAGTCTGCTAAAATAGACAAGTGCATACAGTTCTAATGAAAATGAATGAGAATTGGGCATCCAGAATACTTGTTGATTCAGAGTCCCACTCTTTATTTCACATTGGAATACTGAGTCCTTTTGCTGAGTATAAGATGCACTGGTCTCATGTGAGAAGGGGTTTTGCGGGAATTGCAGAATTTGTTGATTGAGCATGACCTGAGAAGTCTGAAATAGCACTGGCTTCACAACTAACACAAGCTGTGCTGTGCGTGGGGGGTGGTCAAAGGTTTCTTTCTTCAGAAATGGTGGCCCTGACTTGGTAAAAAATGCTGTAGTTGCTGTAGGTCTCTTTAATGCATCAGGGTACAATGGCATTGCTAGATTCCACCATGAAAGCTGGTGGTCTCTAGTTCAGTTGTTCTAGCTTAGTATTGGCAGATATGGCGTGGGGAATGAGTGGTTGGGTTGAGTGTTTTAAGTATGTGGGATGAGACAGCCTTTGTTGCCTTTTCTCTGAGGGACTCCTTCCTTCACAATTCGGTTTTCATTGCTTTTGCCTTCTTGAGTATTTTTTTGGGCTAGCCATAAATGGTAATTTGTGTAAGGAAAAGATCCTGCTGACTGCAACTGCTTTGTATTTCTGCTGAGACCTTGCTGGAGTCAGCATTTTTACTATAGTGAAATTAATGTTTTATTGCTGTTTAATGTACAGGAAGTAAATCCTGTGGCAGAGTTGCTTGTTGCTTGCCACTTCTTAAATTTTTTTTTTCTTCAGTTGCTCTGTCATTCCCTGTAGAGAATGGTGCTTGTTCTCTGCTGTTGTAAGTGAATTGTGAGACTCCCCACCCTGAGCCATATTTCCTTCACATTTGTTTTGCAGCAAATGTTTTAACTTGCCTGGCATCTTCCCCAGACCAATTAACATTAAAATCTGTCAAGAACAGCTCAAGCAAAAGAACCTAGCCTCTAACGTGTCAGACTACAGCAAGCAATTGCATTTTTGACAAAATTTAAGACAAGCATGTCTGCTGTTAAAATTATTATTCTATTTAGCTGAGATTTTCTTCTTCTGCAGTTTTCACTGTCTGTCTGGTAAATGTCTTCTTCGGGCATAGGCAATGCTCACGTACAGTCTCTATTCCAAACATTTTAGGGCCTATAATCTCCCCAATCAAATACCTGTCAGAGCCAGAATCAAATTTCTACAATCTCATTTTCCTCAGTCTCATGAACCAGTAGAATTACTCCTCCACCGCTGTAGGAAAAACAAGGAGAGCTGCTCCGTGGTGAGGCAAGGGTTTTTATGCCTGTGATTTCTTCCTCTGTCCCTAATAATCAAGTTTAGCTGTTATCTACTGCTTCAGATGCAGTTATGGAAGCTGAACTGAGAAAGTCGCATGTTTCCCTGCTGTATTTGAGTGCTCTTAAGGCGTAAAGATAAGGAAGAATTTTAAGTTGTTTTTTGCAACAGCAATTGATTTTGCGGTATCAGCTATGAAGTCTAGTCAAGAACAGTGTTACAGACGCTTAATTTCTGCTCCAAGGAACTGTATCGAACTTCTCATTAGAGGTGGGCAAGACCTGAGCAAACTTGTTTCAAGTTCAGTAGGCTAAAAGAGGATCTTGCAGTGTGCCCTGACAACAGTGAAAGCTAACGGCATCCTGGGCTGTGTTAGTCAGCACAATGATGGAAATGTTTCATTTTCCTTTTTATTGACACTCATCAGACCACAGCTGGAATATTGTGTCTAGGTTTGGACACCACCTTACCTCCTTTTCCCCAGCTCAGTACACAAAAGGTGTTAATAGACTGGAATGTATTCAGTGAAGGGCCACCAAAACAGTTGAAGGCTGAAGTGTATGTCTTGTAAGGATAAACTGAGGGAACGGAGCCTGTTTTTCCTAAAGAAGGTGCTTCAAGACAGGGAGAATCTAATGGCAGCCTTCTAATAGAGACAAGGAAATAATCGAGAAAACAGAACTGGACTCTTCACTTAGGTGCTTGGCTGGAAGTTGAGAAACAATGTACATAAATCAAGATATGAGACTCAGACTTGAGAAGAAATACCCACTCACTGGGAGGATAATTAAGCATTGAAAGAGGTTGCCTAGCAAGGTTCTGGAATCTGTCCTTCAGGTTTTGAAGTCCTGCCTGGCAAAGCCCTGAGCAACCTGTCTGGAATTCAGCATTAACTTTGCTTTCTGCAGTTTGGAGAAGATGACCACCTGGGTCCTTTCCAACATGATTTATACAATGATTCTATCAACCATGGAAGACCCCAGGAAGCAGAATATTTACCATCAAAAGATCATGGTTTGTGGAAGACAGGCCTACTTCCTTGTAGCTGATCAAGAAAAAGCTGTCAAATAGATTTCAAGAGGCCACATTTCAGGTTTCTGAGAGATTCATTCCTCTGACCACCAGAATTATGCAGTGAATGAAAAATATGACCATGATGAAGAACACAGAGAAAACTGAAAAAAATATCAGAGTATGGGACAGCTTTTCTGTGAGGGGTGGTGGGTGGTTGGAATCTACAGCCTAGAGAAAGGATAGCTGAATGATTGTAAGATAAATGACAGGGAGCATGGAGGATATGAGCTGGGAGCTCTTACCTCTTCCACTAGCAGACAAGTGTCATCATCAAATGCAATAACCAAGAAACAGGTTGTAAAAACAAGAAAAATTATTCTCCCCTAGTAAAGGTAGTTGAGGGGAACTGTTTGCTGCAGCTGTCAGTCTAAAAATAAAATCTGAAAAAATAATGGGAAAAAACAAAACAAAACAAGACCATTGAGAGTTGTTAAACAGGATTCTACCATAGACTTTGGAAGCGTGTATGAGAAAAAACAAACACCTGTTTTTGACTAGTACTGGAGACAGGAGAAGACAGTCTACCAGACTATTAGAACTGCCATGTCCTGGTTCAAAGATCAGTCTATTACCTAAATGTGAATGGTATTATCTTAGAATTTGCTAAACTTCCAAATCTTAAAATTTCATGCTGTCACAGTCTGACAACTGATCAATGATTGATCAATACTGATGATCTGAGAGCCTGGAATGATCATAAAGGCATGAAATCAAAAGGAAGTTTTTTGCTGGAGGAGGGCACAGTTTGCACCTTGCTGCTAGTGTTGTTCATTTTCTGCAGTAGTTCAGCATTCCTTCTGAAAAAAAACGTGTTTTATCATGGAATCTTTTCCACAGAATTGGTATCCTGTTGTAAGCTGATTTTTCTCTGGTTAAAAAAAAAAAAGTCCTTTGAAGATGTCAATAGGCATATCATACATGTAGAGGTATTTAGTTCAGTAACTTTTTATTACTTTGATGTAGTAAGCTCAGAAGGAAACTTCATTTCAGACTGCAAAAAATTATTCTTGAGCTACTATATCTTTTGGAGAATACATCAAGCACGAGTGAATGTCTGCATACAAAGTATTCAGTGTTTAATCACATTCAGTAATATTCAAGATCCAGTCTTCTTACTGGACAATCTAAGTGGGTAACTGAAGTCCAGATGCCAAGTAAGTGAGCTTTTTAAATTAGCAAACTTCTGTCCGATGCGATTGGTGGCAGTATGTCATAGTCTATAGAAAATACCCAGTACAGAATCAAGGGAGTGTAATTTAATATAATGTGCTTTGAATGCTGGAAGTGAGTATAGGGTATGAGAGCAGTGGAACAAATTTATTCGCTGTAGCTTTTTTTCAATACATGTGGGATTTTAATAATCACAACATGTTTCAAGAACTGCAGATAGAGAACTGCTGTAACGGTGTCTTCATTTTTGAAAAAAATTATGTTAATAGCAAATATGTGATGGCTGCCCAAGATGTAGGAGCAGAACTCCAGAAATACTAATGAACTTGCAGAGCTTTATGCACTTTTTTCCACTTCTGATTTGATGTATATTAAATCTGCTCTGTGGATATATCATCCAGCAGCTGCCTTTGGAAAGAGTGTGGGTGGGACACAGAGAACAGTGGAAGGGAAATATCCGACTGACCACATGTACCAGGAATTTTTTTATAAAATGAGAACTTGAAATGAGGACTATATTCTGTAAGAAGTTTTCCAAGTGATGAAAGGCTGTGTTTTGGCGTGTTCTGTATTGGTGTTTGACACAAGGTTCTCATCTTCCCTTCAGTGCTGAAAAAAATGTCAGTAGTCACCATATTATGCCCATGGCTGGATGATGATTGTCTCCCATATGCTGCAGCCTTTGCATTGGTCTATATATGGAGAAGCCAGAAAGTGTATGCATATGTGCTTCCTATTTACTTCATGGCTTTATTTTACTTGTTGGTGGTCTTTGTGCACTTAAATGCTTGGAGACCATGTTTTAGAAACCTTGGGAGTTTTACCAAGATTACTATCCCTAGAAAACATAATTAATCAAAACAATTTCCAGATTTCAGCATTGGCATTGGCTGACAAATAAATATAGAAGTTTTAAACTATCCTCAAATCTATTGTAGTACAGTCTTTACATGACATGATAAAAAGCAATGTTAAATTGTATTTTAAGCAAAAGTGAAATAAATAAGTGCCTATGCGTGCGTACTGTAAAACCAAACACATGATGCACTTAAGTAAATATACTCCTTTGTTCAACTAATTTTGGTCCTGCATACTTAATTATCCATTTAAAAAACCCCATGAATCTAGCCAATGATAAAGGATTGTCTAACTAATGGAATTTGATTTTTTTTGGTATATATATAAGAGCACCAAAATAGTTATCCCATTGCATTCACTTTATGCTTTCTACTTGAAAACACTTGCAGTGAAATGAAAGGTTAAAATGTATAAGGTACATTGTACTAGATTTTATTAAAGAAAAAAAGTCAACATGGACCATGGGATTGAGTGCACTCTCAGCACGTTTGCTGATGACAGCAAACTATGTGGTGAAGTTGGCATGCTGGAGGGAAGGGATGCCATCCAGAGGGACCTTGACAAGCTTGAGAGGTGGGCTCATGCAAACTGCATGAAGTTCAGCAAGGCCAAGTGCAAGGTTCTGCATCTGGAATGGGGCAATTCCATACACAAATACAGGTTGGGTGGAGAATGGATTGATAACAACCTGGAGGAGAATGAATTGGGGGTGCTGGTTGATGAGAAGCTCAACATAAGCCAGCAATGTGCACTTGCAGCCCAGAAGCCAACCATGTCCTGGGCTGCATCAAAAGAAGTGTGGCCAGCAGGTCAGGGGAGGTGATTCTCTCCATCTACTCTGCTGTTCTGAGACCCCATCTGGAGTGCTGTGTCCAGTTCTGGAGCCCCAGAAGACATGGAGCTGTTCACTGGGTCCAGAGGAGGGCGATGATCAGAGGGCTGGAGCACCCTTCCTATGAAGACAAGCTGGGAGAGTTGGGGTTCAGCCTGGAGAAGAGAAGGCTCCTGGGAGACCTTACAGTGGCCTTCCAGTACCTGATGGGGGCCTACAGGAAAGCTGTTGAGGGACTTTGTACAAGGGTATGTAGTGATAGGATGAGGGGTAATGGCTTAAAGCTGGAGGAGGGGAGATTTAGATTAGGCATTAAGAGAAATTCTTCACTATAAGGGTGGTGCGATGCTGAAAAAGGTTGTCCAGGAAAGTTGTGGAAGCCCCCTCCCTGGACGTATTCAAGGTCAGGTTGGATGGGGCTTGGAGCAACTTGATCTAGTAGAAGGTGTCCCTGCCCATGCAGGGGAGGTGGAACTAGATGATCTTTAAGGTCCCTTCCAACCCAAACCATTCTATGATATACTTGTATAAACATGTTTCCCGGAATTGTAAGCTCAGAGGTTTGTGTTTAGCTGTGAATAATCAACTGGCAAACACTCTACTAATTTCTAATGTTAGCATTCTGTATGCATCTGCATGATATAGAGAATGTGTTAAAAACTTGAGATGACTTTTATCTGTCTCTGTATTGGAGTCTCCACATCATATATAGTTTCCTGTTTTAGTGTTGCTTTCTGTGCACTAAATCATCCTCAGTGGTCCCTAAAATCCACATAAATGATACATGGTTCAAATCAGATGGTCATTATTTTATTGTATGCATTAATTACAATGGCTTTTAGTAAAAACAAACAAACAAAAGAAAGAAACAAACAAAAGAAACAAACAAACAAAAGAAACAATAAAGCAGCAGCAAACCAACCCACACACAAAATAACCCCAAGAAGCAAAAATAAGAATATAATAAATAGCTGGACATGGTGTAATGGGAATTTGTGGCTAGACTCTGAAACCATTTGGAGAAAGAAAATGAAGTATTCTGAACACTGTCATCTTTCACTTAGGAAGTCAGTTCCTGTTGAATGATCAAGTGCTTGTTTTAATATATTTCTGGGGATAATGAAGTAGTCTCAGCAATGGAGTTGATGAGATGTTTATGACAGACAGCTAATGTCAGATGGAGATGTGCTTAGGGACTAATTCTTATGAACCAGTTCATATTATGTACATGTGCTAAATGGCAAAATAGATACCAAACTCTTGAGTGTTGCTGGTATGTTAACAAGTTGATTTAGACAACAGGAGACATTTCAATGTATCTGCCACTAAAATATCTTTAATTTATTAGTGAGGATTAAAAATGACATCACTGTGCACAGGAAGATGACCTCTAACTAAATGAATGAAATGTGGTTGTGTTGTCAGTGTCTATTAAATTATATTAGAGTAGCCCTAAATAACACAAGTGCTGCTGTAGAATCTGGGGAAAGGCATAGTGAAGCAATTGCTTATGGAAAATGATAATAAGTTAGTGTATTAATTCTGTATGTGCTGATTGTCAAAAATGCCACAAGTTTCGGTAACATAGCTAAAGTCACAATTATGCTGTGAGAAAATTTTCATTTTGGAAGCCTGGGACACTTTTTTTTTCCCTTTTCATTATTAACACTGATATCTGGAATGATGTCAGTGGGAGAAGATGAATAGGTACTGGGGCACTCATTAGATACTTCTTGTTTTGCATTTAGAAATTAGTTGCTAGAGGACTCTGAGGAAATCTACTTGTGTTCAAGACTAATTTACTAATTTGCAAAATGTTCATAATACTTGCAGCTGACTGGTTGGGTCCATTTTAAAGGGATCTATGATTATAATTGTATGACTGAGAACTGGTTCTCTGAGACTTCATGCAAAGATGAGATTTTTTGATGTTCCTTGCTGTTGTGGGTTGGATTTATGTAACATGGTGGATATGCCAGTCACAAGGAGAGGAGGACCCTGTGTGCTACTTGCGTGTCTCCATCAGAACTTCTGCTGGTTGCTGGTGTTTAGTGGTGTTTTGGAAAAGGAACCCTAAAAAATTGGAAATGAAGGTGGTGGAGGTTAAACTTCCTTCCTACGTCAGATTCTTTCACTGCTTTTACCCCTTCAAATGTGGTTTAGGATATTTGCAACCATCAGCTGGAAAAAAAAATATATATTAAAAAAAAATTCAGTGCTAAACATGGCCATATCTCATTGTGTAACTTTCTGATGCCTCATTCACTTCTCCATCTTGTCTGCTTTCCCTTGCTAAGTGTTGGGAAAAATTCTTGGTTTTTTGTCAATGATTACTTTTATTCTTCAGTTGTTTCTAGTAACTGGATAATGAAGTAATGTGTTGCATTTTTATTTATGTGACCTATACTGCTGTGGAACTTATGCCTTAATCAGAAATTGCTAATCTGAGCTGCCAGTTACCACACAGGTATGACAAAAAGTGTTCTGTGGTTTATCATGGAATGCCAGGTTGGAAGGGACCTCAAGGATCATCTGGTCCAAACTTAGCGGATTGTTCTAGTCTGTTTGACAGATGAAATGGGGCTACAATAGGCATAGAGGAGTGATTGCATAGTTAGCAAAACAGTCACACCTTTCTTTCTGAGCAAACGTCTAGTTTTGGGAATTCTCCAGTAATTATTGGGTTTTTTGAGCTGACTCAGACTTTCCAGTGCCCAAGGAAAGATGCACAGTGACTGCGGAACTGTTGCTTTTCTTTTACAGCCACCACGGAGCCATTTGTTTGAGGAATACCAGTTTGAAAACAGTTCAAATGTGTTTTTTCCACCTGGAAAAGAGAGCATTTTTCTGTGAAATAATGGAAGAGCTTAAATTTCAAAGCTGCAACTTCAATATATAATTAATATTTCCCTGATGCCACAATAATAGAAATTGAATGGTAAAACAAAGCATTTTATCTGTATAATGTAATTGTGGTGAAAAAGCAGTGCTGCAGAACTGGTAGTCTGAGCATTTATGAGGAATTTCCGTTTAATTTAGTAACCTATTTGGTGAACAAGAGGGATGTTGCTAATAAGGAGACACATAAGAAAAAAAACAACTTATTAACTATTTTAGTCCAATAAAATGGAGTTTCCTGAATGTTTGCTTTTTCCTCAACCTAAAGTAATTCATGTTTTTGCTAAAATGCAAATCTGCATGATGGCTCTATGTCATTCTAAGTGGTGGAGAAATTGTTTTGGGAAAAGCCATCCATTCTTCTGTGTTCCTTCTTTTTGGGAAATAACTTTTCTCCAGGAGAGACATGCCTGTCTGTTTCTTATGAGATGGACCATTCAAGTGATGCTTGATATGAGGGTAGGAGTTGGCACAGGCTAGGGTAAAGAAGTGGAGAGTTAAAGGGGTAACCATTTGATGTTAGAATAATTTTGTGTAAATTTAGTTTTACGCATGGAAGAACATCAAGACTAAGAAACAATAGGTTGATCTGTCATGGGAAGTGAACATTGTACTTTTTTACATTTATCTGTTCTGAAAACAAGAAACACAACACTGAAATTGCTCATCTGTGTGGTTAAGACTGTATTATATGGAATGTGAGCCCCAAAGTTTTAGATAGATATATTTACTTTCTGCTTAGGAAAAATTGTTGAGTTATGTTCTATGGGAATACACTGGGTTTGTATGCATATGTTCAATTAGTTTTTCTTAATAAGATATTATTATAGCTCTCATTACTATGATAAAAATACATAATTTCTGTCTTTCTTTTGCTATTTTGTTTAAGTATCCACTTATTTTTGTGTTGTAAGGAAGAAAATAAATAACATTTGAAGCAAAACCTGTTAATGGAGAGATTCAGGGTTCAGAACAGGCAGGGGGTTCTGGAGCACAGCACTGAAGTGCCAGCGCCTCAGTCTGGCTGTTCCGAACTGTGTGCCTTAAGGGGAGAGATTATTTGAACAGGATCAAGCTATGGTATGCTGCAGACATCATTACATTTTCTACTTGCTTTAAATGGATAAATGATGATTTTCAGTGGGATCAGGGTTTTTTCACTCATAAGTTACTCATTTCCCTTCCCATCCCATGTAATTATTGCCTGGTTGAATTCGAGAGTAAGAATTCTTACCTTGTTACAGCTGGGATTAAGAAACAGATATAACTGGAGGTGAGAAGAGAAAAACAAACCCTGCTGAAGTTCACAACTTTTTAAGGTCACCAGAATATTTTGCACCATTTTTCATGCTATTCCTTCATTAAATCTAGGAATATATTGTAGATTCATATAAATCTAGGAATGTAAATAGTCCCTAAATTCTAGAGCTTACCCTTTCTCCTGGAAGATTGAGCGGCATGGCCAGGAGAGAAGTGTCATGACTATTTATGTTACTGTGTTCAACCTTTTTACCAAGAACAATACCAAGAGAGGGCTGTCACTACTGCTGTCTCCTAGCAATTTAGGGAGTAAGAGCAGCAGCCTAGGGGACAGTTGACGGAGAGACTTGTCTCCTGTAGCTGGTTTTGCAGCAATGGCATTAAGAGGGCTGCTAGATCCACACCGTAGTGATGGATTTATGTTAAAAAATGATAATTTGTATTTAGGATGTCATCTTGAAATAAAACAAGGAGATACCAGTCTGCCTCAAATTATGTCTAACGAAAAGATTATTCATTGCTCCTAAGGGAAAAAATGTATTTAAATGGAAGTCTAAGTAGCATAGACTTCAGTTAGTTTCATTATATGCAGTACTATACGATTATCATAATGTTTTTTTCTTGTTCTCTCACGCAGGCTTTTTAATCAGTTGCAACAGTAAAGTAGGATAAATCTTGTACATTAAATAGGAAGAAACTATAGTTTTTAAATACTATTGTCTAAGAAGTTTGGAGGGGGGGGAAAGCCATACTGCAGTTTTTTCAGTGTTTGGAGGACAAATTCCTGTACTGTTTAAAATTGATAGTACTTCTGCTGTTCTTTCTGAATTATGCTTGTACTGAGAATAAAATCTTCCGTGTCCAAATGAATTTAGTTTTATTATGTCAGTGCGATTTAACAAAAGGGACATCTTGGGTGGAAAAATCTGAGCTGCAAAATTGACTAGCCCATAAAGAACAAAATGTCATGTCCTGCTAATCAGCTGCGCTTGGGAAGATTACTGGGGGAAAAAAGCAAGGAGGGTGAAGTGAGAAGAGCTAGGAATGAAAAATTTGGCACATATCTAGGAGTCCATTGACTGCCTTTTATTCCTCTGATTTCTGTTCTGTTCCACTCTTTTTAGTGGAGAAGGTTCTCAGGTACTGCAAGTTTCATGTTCTCAGTCGAGTTCTTTCTCCAGCTTTTTCTGCTGTCTCTGTCTCTCCTGGAAAATGTTCTGATTGTTTGAACTTGGTGTAGGGATATTTCTGGTCTTTATTTTGGAAGTGCTTCAGGATTTAATTTGTCACCACTTTCAGAAGCCCCTACTTGTAATATTTTATGGACATACCAATTATTATCACAGAATCACAGAATTGTTAGAGTTGGAAGGGACCTCTATAGATCATCTAGTCCAACTCTCCCACTGAAGTAGGATAACCTAGAGAACACTATTCAGGACTGCATCCAGGCGGGTTTTGAGTATCTCCAGAGATGGAGACTCCACAACCTCTCTGTGCAGCCTGTTCCAGTGCCTTGTCACTCTCATGGTAAAGAAGTTTTTTATGTTTAAATGGAACTTCCTGTGTTCCAGTTTGTACCTGTTGTCCCTTGTTCTGTCACTGGGAACTCCTGAGAAGAGCCTGTCTCCATCTTCCTTGCACCCACCCTTTAGATACATGTGTACATTGATAAGGTCTCCCCTCAGCCTTCTCATCTCCAGGCTAGAGTCCCAGCTCTCTCAGCCTTTCCACATAAAAGAGATGCTCCAATCCTCCAAACATCTTTCTTGCCCTCCTCTGGACTCTCTCCAGTAGCTCCCTGTCTCTCTTGAACTGGGGAGCCCAGAACTGGATGCAGTATTCCAGCTGAGGCCTCACCAGGGCAGAGTAGAGTGGGAGAATAACCTCCCTCGACCTACTGGCCACACTTTTCTTTATGCAACCCAGGATTCCATTGGCCTTCTTGTCAACAAGGGCACACTGCTGGCTCATGGATAATTTACTGTCTATCAGGACTCCAAGATCATTCTCCTCTGAACTACTTTCCAACAGGTCTGCCCCTAACCTATATCGGTGCTTGGGGTTCTTCCTTCTCAGGTGAAGGACCATACACTTGCTCTTATTGAACCTCATGAGGTTCTTCTCTGCCCAACTCTCCAGCCTGTCCAGGTCATGCTGAACAGCAGCGCAGGCCTCTGGAGTGTCAGCCAGCCCTCCCAGTTTGGTATCATCAGCAGACTTGCTGAGGATACACTCTGTCCCCTCATCCAGGTCATTGATGAACACATTAAACAAGACCAGACTGAGTATTGATCCCTGGGGGACACCTCTGGTTACAGGCCTCCGACTTGACCCTGATCCCATTGATCACCACCCTCTTGAGTTCTGTCACTCAGCCAGCTCTCAATCCACCTCACCATCCACTCATCAAGCCCACTCTTCCGGAGTTTCCTAATGAGGATGTTATGGGAGACAGTATCAAAAGCCTTGCAGAAGTCAAGGTAGATGACATGCACTGTTCTCCCCTCGTCTAGCCAGCCAGTAATGACGTCATAGAAGGCAATCAGGTTGGTCAAGCACTATTTCCCTTGGGTGAATCCATGCTGACTTCTCCCAATGACATTATTTGCTTTCACATGTTTTGTAATGATGTCCAGAATAATTTTTTCTAACACCTTCCCAGGGACAGAGGTGAGACTGATCAGCCTATAGTTTTCTGGGTCCTCCTTCTTGCTCTTTTTGAAGACTGGAGTGACATTAGCCCTCCTCTAGTCCTCAGGCACCTCTCCAATTCTCCATGACCTCTCAAAGATGACAGTGGCCTAGCAGTAACATCTGCCATCTCTCTCAGAACTCATGGATGCATCCCATCAGGGCCCATGGATTTATGGATGTCCAGTTTGGCTAAGTGGCCTCTAACCTGGTCCTCCTCTACCGAAGGAAAGTCTTCTTTCCTCCAGACCTTATCTCTTATCTCCGGGGTGCGGGGTTTAAGAGGGCTGGCTTTTGCAGTGAAAACAGAAGCAAAGAAGGCATTCAATAACTCCACCTTCCTTGTGTCTTCAGTCACAAGGGCACCCGCCTCATTCATCAGTGGGCCTACATTTGCCCTGTTCTTCCTTTTGTTATTGATGTACTGGAAGAAACTTTTCTTGTTGTCCCTGATGCTCCTCGCCAGCTTTAGTTCCAGGAGGGCCTTAGCTTTCCTCGTTGCATCCCTGCATTCTCTTAAAGCGTTCCTGTATTCCTCCCAAGTGGCCAGACCTGTTTTCCACATTCTGTAAATTTCCTTCTTTCCCTTAATTTTTTTCCAGAAGACCCCTACTCATCCACACAGGTCTCCTACCTCCTCTGCTTGATTTCTTTCTCATTGGGATGCACCATTTTTGAGCTCGGAGCTCGGAACAAGTGGTGTTTGAAAGTTGCCATACCTTCCAGAGCCTTGACCCATGGTATTCCACCAAGTAGACCTTTGAAGAGGTTAAATTTTGCGTTCCTGAAGTCCAGGGTTGTAGTCTTGCTCATTTCTGTCCTACTTTCACACAAAATAGTAAATTCCACCATTATGTTGGGTGGGTGAAATTTCACATAGTGTACTCTTTAGTATTGGTATTATTTGGTTGAAGGATATTTAGAGGTGTATATATAGGTTAACGTCTGTATGCTTAGTGAGTTTGGTAGAACTCTTTTCTCTGAGTGGGCCTTCTTTTGCAGGGAGGGAAAACAATGGATACATCTCCAACTATGAGTGGTAAGAGCTGGGAGCGTGTAGCGGGACGATTCTCTGTTGGGTTAAAACATTAAAAATTAGATTATTTCTAAAATTTTGTGATGACTCAGTTTTTAACGTGCTACTTGATGCTGTGCACTTTTTAAACCTCTCGTTATAGTTGTATTAGGACTAGTATTCAGCAGATCAGGGAAAACCTAGGATGTTAATATTTGCCAGTCTCATTTTCTGCTTTTAGTTAAGGCTAAAGTAGTTTAAGTGTGTGTGCATGAACAGGTTGAATAATCAGAAGTAAGTTCAGTGATATTGTTTCATAATGGGTATATACGTTGTGTATAAAATAACATTTTTATTCATTAAACTCTTAAGAGTAAATGGAAATTATTAGTTAATACACTTTGTCAGTTCAAGTTTGATCAGTGATGCAAATGTCAAAAATAATTACTGTTTCTGCAGGTGGGAGACCTGAAAGTTTAAAAACTACTTACATGGAAGGCTGATAAACTACTGTTACTGATTCAGAATCACAGAATCATAAAATGTCTTGGGTTGGAAGGGACCTATAAAAGTCATCTAGTCCAACCCCCCTACAATAAGCAGGGACATCTCACACTAGACCAAATCGCTCAGAGCCCCATCAAGCCTGACCTTGAATGCCTCCAGGGATGAGGCCTCCAACACCTCTCTAGGCAACCTGTTCCAGTGATCAACCACTCTCATATTAAATAACTTTTTCCTAATGTCCAACCTAAATCTACGCTTTTCTAGATTCAGATCATTACCCCTTGTCCTACTCTTACATGCCCTAGAGAACAGATCTTCCCCAGCCTTCTTATAGGCCCCTTTCAGGTATTGGAAGGTTGCTATAAGGTCCCCCTGGAGTCTTCTCTTCTTCAGGCTGAACAATCCCAACTCCCTCAGCCTGTCTTTGTAGCAGAGGTGCTTCAGCCCTCTGATCATTTCTGTTGCCATCCTCTGGACGCGCTCCAACAGGTCCACATTCTTCTTGTGTTGGGGGCTCCAGAGCTGGACGCAGTACTCCAGGTGAGGTCTCTCTCACTAGAGCAGAGTAGAGGGGCAGAATCACCTCTCTCGATCTGCTGGCCACACTTCTTTTGATGCAGCGCAGGATGCAGTTGGCCTTCTGGGCTGCAATTGCACATTAGTGGCTCATGTCCAGCTTTGGATCCACTAGTACCCCCAGGTTTTTTTCCACAGGGCTGCTCTCTAGCATGTCTTCCCCCAGCCTGTATTCATACCTCTGGTTGCACTGACCCAGGAGCAGGACCCTGCACCTGGTCTTGTACCTCATGAGGTTCACCTGGGCCCACTTCTCCAGCTTGTCCAGGTCTCTCTGGATGGTATCCCATCCCTCTGGTCTATCAGTTGCACCACTCAGCTTGGTGTCATCAGCAAACTCACTGAGGGTGCTCTCAATACCACTGTGAATAGCATTAATGAAGATATTAACACAGGTCCCAGTATGGACCCCTGAGGGACACCACTTGTCACAATTTTCTATCTGGACTCTGAGCCATTGACTCCTCTGGATGTGACCATCCAGCCTATTCCTTATCCACTGAACAGTCCACCCATCAAACCCATATCTCGTCAACTTAGCAAGAAGGATGTTGTGGGGGACTGTGTCAAAAGCCTTGCGGAAGTCCAGATACATGACGTCTGTAGCTCTTCCCTTGTCCACTGATGCAGTCACTCCAGTGTAGAAAGGCACTAGGTTGGTCAGGCAGGGTTTGCCCCTAGTAAAGCTGTGCTGGCTGTCCTGAATCACCTCCCTGTCCTCCATGTGCCTTAGCATGCCTTCTAGGAGGATCTGTTCCATGATCTTCCTAGGCACAGAGGTGAGGCTGACAGGTTGGTAGTTCCCAGGGTCCTCCTTTCTACCCTTTTAAAAATGAGCATAACGTTTCCCTTCTTCTGGTCGCTAGGGACTGCCATGACTTTTCAAATGCCATGGAGAGTGGCTTGGCAACTGCATCAGCTGATTCCTTCAGGACCCTGGGATGCATCTCATCAGGTCCCATGGACTTGTGTATGTTTAGGTTCCTCAGGTGGTCCCAAACCTTGTCTTCACTTATTTCCTACAATACAGGAAGGAATTAGACTTCCTCAGCTAACATACAGTTTACTTGATCTCTTAAATTTCTAATAGTGTAAAGGGAACTCTGAAAGACAGCAGATACTGCACTATGCATAAAAACTCCTAATACTGAGATGAAGGTGATTCCTGAAAGTATGTTCTTAGTATTTGGTGTTCATTTCAGAGAGCACACAGTTCCAGTGCAGTGAATGCAAGCAAGCATCTCTACTGTCTACCCACACTGCACCCCTGTATTACATTGGACTGCATCAAGGAGGTGTGCATCCCTTCTTTCCATGGCCAATCATAGAATCATAGAAACATAGAATGGTCTGGGTTGGAAGGGAGTTTAAAGATAATAGTCTAGTTCCAATCCCTCTGCATGGGTAGGGACACCTCCACTAGACCAGGTTACTCAAGGTCCTGTCCAAGCTGGCCTTGAACACTTCCAGGGAGGGGGCTTCCACAACTTTCCTGGGCAACCTGTTCCAGTGTCTCACCACCCTTATAGTGAAGAATTTCCTCCTAATGTCTAATCTAAATCTTCCCTCTTCCAGCTTTAATGTATTACCCCTTGTCCTATCACTACATACCCTAGTAAAATTTCCCTCCCCAGCTTTTCTCTAGGCCCCATTCAGATATGGAAGGCTACTATGAGGTCTCTCCAGAGCCATCTCTTCTCCAGGCCGCACAACCTGCAGCCTGTCTTCAAAGAAGAGGTACTCCATCCCTCTGATCAACTTCATGGCCCTTCTCTGGATTTTCTCCAGGAGCTCCATGTCCTTCTCATGTTGGGGGCTCCAGAGGTGGACACAGTACTCTTGGTGGAGTCTCCTGAGAGTGGAGTAGAGCAGGAGAATCATCTCCCTTGACCTGCTAGCCACACTTCTTTTGATGCAGACCAGGTGTCAAGACCCACAAGGTGGGCATGAAACTGTCATGTCCCACAAGGTGGGTATGGCATTATCACATCCCACAAAGTGGTCACGGCTCCCCAGAGCTGGGGGTCCAAACTAAATATAAATATCTCTTTTAACAACCCATTTGGCGAAATTAAGCTCGGGAATTCTCTGTGCGGTACTCTAGGAGTAAGACCATTACCCAGGAGGCTTTCACAAAACACACCTTTACTTAAGATTGAGTAAGATTATAAAGCTTGTCAAAGGAAACATACAATA
This sequence comes from Hemiprocne comata, assembly GCA_020745705.1. NCBI lineage: Eukaryota > Metazoa > Chordata > Aves > Apodiformes > Apodidae > Hemiprocne > Hemiprocne comata. The sequence continues at coordinate 86,109,179 of CM036587.1, forward strand.
ATATCACTCTCAAAGCAACAGATTACAACTAGCAGAGCTTAGCAGAATGGTCCTCTCAAAACAACAGGTTACAACTGGAAAAACTTAGCAAAATTAGAAATGGTGGTACCCCTATGTGCTGAGAATAAGGTTAGAAAGAGAGAGAGGGAGAGAGATGGAGAGAGGCAGAGACAGAGAGAGAGAGAGAGAGACAGAGAGAGAGACAGAGACAAAGAAAGAGCGGATGGGAAAGATATCACCACCCTTGGATCCAGCAATAATCTTGGCATGACGTGTGGTCCTGGATAGTGGGCGTGCGCCCCAAGCATTTCAAGTCTGCCTCTTTTATGGCACCTAGCCCCGCCTCTCCTGGTAAGGCTCAGCCTGCTTTGCACAGACTCAGTGTTGGATTTGGGATTGTTCTGGAAATGAGTCAGTGGGGCACGGGGGTCCAGGTGATCACTTGCCCCTCCCATCTGGGTTGACTGAGTAATGACCTTTATTGTCACACATGCACTCTGTCCTTTAACAGGAAAGTGGTCTTTCTCAAGATGGCACTGTGCCTTCATGGGGCTCCTCTTGCTGGCCACTGCTCCTTATCAAGTAAGGACAGTGTCCCATTTATCAGGGTGGCTGCCAAAGGAGGGGCTCCCCTTTCAAGGACAGTGTCCACTTTATCAGGGTGGTTACCAAATGAGGAGCTTTCCTTGCAAGAACAGGGTCCAGGTGGCTTAATCAATGTCCAGTTTGTCAGGGCAGCTGTTTTTAGACAATATTCTTTTCAGGACTCTACACCAGGATACAGTTGGCTTTCTGGGCTGCAAGCACACATTGCCTGCCCACGTTGAGCTTCTCATCAAGCAGAAGCAGCACCCTGTTGTCAGTGCTTATGCTATGACAATGGAAAAATGGGTGGTGGTGCAGTTGGTGTGTGTTTTTTGACTTTGGTGGTGGTTTGTTTTGATGGTGGTTGGTTTTTCTGGTCAAGAGATGGAGAGGAGGCACAGGAAGGGAACAGTGATTCTTCTGTGCTAGTTACTCAGCCACTTTAAAGGGAGAGCACAAAGAGGAGCACTGTTGGGAAAGTACAGGGCTGTATGGTCTTCATAAATAGGGGACACAGAAGCTAAGCAATCATGGTAAGAAGTATACAGTGTTGCACTTAACTGCATGTGGTTTGTAGGTCACAGAAGCACACCTTAGGTGCCAAGCCGAGAATTTACTGTTACTCTAATTGAAATTCTAACAGTCTAATCAAGAAATGTCATTTTAATTGGACTAATAATACCAGGTTATCTTGGACTCAAAAAAACCTCATTAACATTATGCTTAAAATTGTTCCTCTTAAATGTCCTTGCATCGACCCCTTTTGTGTCATGCTCAACCATGCAACGTCCCCCTCGGTCCAGAGGTCGGTGTTATCAGTCTTCCTTAGAGACAGAAGGGCAGGGGAGGTGTCAGCATCCTTGGCTCTTCTCTAGGGGTGGTACGATATTGTCTGTGTGAAGGGGAACCTTTCCCCTCAGTCTCGGGTCTGTTTGGGGCTGGTTTTACATATCTGCAGTCTGTTCAGGCACTCTTTCTGTTTTAAATAGCTCAGAGGGTAATTGCACAAGGACTGCTTGTTTCAATTAGACCGTCCTCACAATATGATTAAAGTGCATCATGGTGGAGTCGGCATTAAGCTGTAGCAAAGGAGGCTCCTGTTAAGCTGTAGAAAATAGGTCATTGAAGAGTCAGGGTCCAGCTGTAGGAAATAACCCTCCTGACCCTTATCGATATTTGCAGTTAGAGCTAAAGCAGACCGGTCACCATGTAAAGCATTCCCTGGGGAAGCCAGAGCTGCAAAGCTGCCAGAGGGCTGCTGATGGCCATTGCTGGGGCTGTAAAGAGGAAGGGCTTGGTGAGGCACAGGCCAGCACCCTGCCAGCCCAGGAGAGAAGGTGCTCCGGGAGAGGATGCCCAGGGCGGGTGCAAAGAAAACAGGACTTTACATCAGCAACAGATAGGGTATCAGAGGGCATTACCTGGCACTCCACATGCAGATTTGTGAAGATCGGTTTGTTACTCTAAGCCAGGTAATAGCAGTTCAAAAAGTCATTTTTTTTGCCTTAAGCTTATGAACCAACGAGGCCAATTTGGAAACACAAGAGAAAATCAAAGGTTGAAGCACATGTTGCCATTTTTGACATTTTAAATCTTTGACTGGGCTTTGACTTCAAAACACCATTGATTTTCATTAGAAGGCTTTGTAATCTATTTCAGAACTACCCTCTTAAAAAAATACAAATGTAAAAAAATCTATGTTGTTAAGGAGTTATACCGATTTCCTATTTTGGCCTCTTTCCAGTCTTATAAATTGGGACTTAATCAAGGCTTCTGAACTGAAATAGATTTTATAGAGAATAACAATCCATTAAGAAGATCTTTTGCTTAAATAAGTCTTTAATTGCAGCATTGCAATAGAGGAAAGATGTATTTGGTTTCTTAAGGCTATCACTTAATATTTACTAATGCTTCTTCTTTGAGAAAAATATATGAAGAACTTTATTTATTCTTAATTTCTGAAAGGAAGTAGAACCAAATCTGAATATAAGCTTTATTTCTCTAACCAAGTGTAGTTCAGGCATTAAGAGATTTTTTAATTCAAATGTCTGTCAGCTTAACGTTGTGAAGCAAACTTGATTCAGCAGTTTAGAGCTCTAAATTGTTAGAATAAACTAAGAATTTTAAAGCCTTGTGAAAACCTTTTTAATGTCTTCCCCCCTCCCCCATCAGTTCCACTGTTTGGGGGAAAAAAGGCTGCCCAGGTAAAGTATGAGATTGTGTCCTTAAACAAAGATGTCCTAAATAAAGCTTACTGTAAGTAAGTAGACTGTATTGATTTCTGCCCTTGCCCCCATAATACTACAGTCATCTTTCAATCTCTGTATCTCATTGAAACACCTGAAGCAGTTTTTATGTTATAACTCTTATAAAAACTGTTTTTTTAAAGTCTGCATAAATGTCTGTGTCAGTTATACTCTGTTAGTTTTCAGATTTTATTTGGGAAGGGCCCAGTTGAAAACATTTTTCCTCTCTGTTTCAACTAGCCTGGGAGAGTGAAAGACTGAGAGGTGTCACAGTGTGTTGCTGCAGAGCTGTCTGATGCAGTGATGTGTCTCTAGCTTAATTAATGTAATGATTAATATAAGCACTACTCACTGTTGTATAATTGGTAATCCTTCTGTAATGGGGTGGCTGTGCTGCTAGTGCTCCTATGCCTCTGTCCTTCCTGGATAACTCTTTAATTTTGGAGTTTTCAAGGAAGGGACCATGTTGTCTCCTTGGGACAAGGGTTATCTTTCCATGCTGTAAGCCCAAGGCACATTTTGGGGGCTGTTGAACTTTCAAATAGTGATCAGACTTGACTACTGGTTCCAGGCTTGAGACCTATAAAATGCTGTTGCCATTTTTAATCCATTTGAGCAGCATTTACAAATCCTTTCAGAAGTATGCTCAATTCTGAGGTGGACATATACTTGATGTGACATTTCTTAAGGAAATATAGCATTTTATTGAGAACGAGCTGTTTCTTCTATTGGTGTGTCGCTTGGTGAGCACAGCAGTGACATGGCTTTCAGTGGTAGTTTTTTGTCTGCGAGCTGGGATGTATCTCAGGGCATCATAGTCAGTTTATGTTGACACTTAGGGTCAGAAAGTAGAGAAGTAGATCACTTAAGCCTATGCCCATAATATCTGGACTACCAGTTAACTGTACCAGCCAACAGTAAGATCTCCTGGGGCTTGCTTATCTGACTCAGTCGTGCTCCAGGCACACGTTGCAGCAGCTACAGTGTTAGTCGTGAGTGACTGGTGCGAGCTCAGACCACATTTTTGACATGTTGGAAAGACTTTTGTGTAGCTGAAGCTTAAATACAGAAATCCCTGCATGGAGTTTGGCTTGCTTCAGCTGTGTCTTTGGAGTAGGCAACAGGTTTGACAGCCAGTACCTGCATATGTTTTCCCATGCAACTTTACAGTTATTCAAGTGTAAAAAGCTCAAATGTTACAGCAGAAATCTAGTTCATATAGCCTATAAATCTCCGACCTATTTTCTGACCAAGAAAACAGCTGGACTTTCTCCTTCGGAAGTAACTCACGCATTATTAAGATCCTGAACTTAATTAGCTCCCATCCGAGACTGCTTTATCATTTTGACTTGGAATTATGGCTCTTTGAAAGGAGGATATAGGATCTTTACTTAATTGGTTCACCGTTTAACCACAGATTAGCCAGTAAATTTGTAAATGAATAACTTTCAAGTTTATGTTCCAAATTAGACTTACCTAAGGAGTATTTTAATTACTTAATGCAAGTGAAATAATTACCTTTGGTAATTAGCATTCAACACATTTTCAGGTTAGATGAATTTTCTATTTAAACAAACAGAGAAAGCAGAGTGAGAAAATCTGAAATATCATTTAAATCTTAAAATCAAATCTCAAGGTCTTAATCCAAATGGTAAAGTTTTTTTAATATCTGCTCCACACCCACAAGGTATGTAAAAATGGCCTTAGGTAGCATGCAGACAGAATCAAGTCCATTTTCTCCCTCTCTGTCAAGGGGAGCCATGTCTTCCCAGTCATTGTGTTCTGATACCATATCTTTGCAAAACTTGTGAACATCAAGTAAAAAAAAATAAATCTTGCTGTATCTTAGGAGTTTTTTTGGCTGTGTGTACAGGCATAGCCCTGGAACATGTAGTTGCAACCAGTCACTTAGTCAAGGGAAGAAAAATTAAGGATCAGTAACAGAAGGCCAAAAATTGTCTTTATTCTTCAGAGGTTAACCGATTACGGTAATAGATAGTATTGGGGATGGACAGAGGTGTTGGGGCTTAAATGCTTCAATTAAAAGAAGAAAACCCAACCAAACTCAACCGAACTTTTAAATGAAATTATGTGTTAATCGTGAGAGATCTGTAAATTAGTTGGAAAATTCTTCCCCAGTCAGAACTTCATAGTTGTGATCAGAATGACTCTTTTAAATACCTTTAAAATTTGGTGTTTTAACAAACTCTGAGTCTTTGCTTACTTTATGTATGCCTTTATTATGCATAAAACTTACACTTGACAGGTTAGTCTTATATGAATGTTTTTTTCAGCTTGTTTCCCTATATTATCAGAAACTCCTCAGGATTCCAAAACCATAACTGAATATAAACATTGTTTTATCAAAACAGTGCTTATTCCTACATTATTGGTGTTATTGGAACAGCCTACTTTTCTGCCTATTTTTCAATCTTCCTTTTCTTTCTTCTTCCCCTGCCCCAAGCATGAGGCTGAAACAGGATATCCACTATCAAGTAAAAGGTTTCTGCTGTGGGACAGGGGATTGTCTCTGCTGTTTCCAAAATTCATTTAAAGGAGATATTATTTAAAAAACAAACCAAAAGCAAAATGAAACAAAGAAACCTGTAAGTGTCAAAATTTGGTGCCCTGATGTTAGGAGGAAGAAAAGAGAGAGAAGGCAGGGAAAAGTATATTTGTGGCACAAAGTGTATTCGGTATGTAATTACTTGTTCCTTTATTTTTACATTAAGTAGAAACAGTGATTTAGTTTTTGCTTGAGAGAAACTCTAAATATTTCAGTGCAGGCTTGTAGCATGAACATTTGTGAAAGACACTATTAAGTTTGAGTGGATGTATCAGAAAATACCACTTAGCCTTAGACATGATCTTCCTTTCAGTGGGAGCTCACTGAAATCAGTAGTTCTTACCAACCTTCTGTGAGACTTCTCAGCTGGTAAATGGATTGCTTTGCATATTTCAATTGCAAGGGTCACCTCTACTGCCATGGCTTTTACAGAGGGACATTGAACAAGAGGCATGTAGTGCTACCTTTAAAAGATGGTTCTTCTTAGTAAAGAATTTCTAAGGGCACTTGAGAATAACTACCAACACCTATTTCTTAAGGTCTGTGTTGTGATTTTTGAACTAAAAAGGCTACTAAGCACATGCCTAAACTGAAGAAGCTTTCTCATGTGATTGTAACAGGGGAACATTGCTGGCGAGTCTACTGTAGACTGAAATTTAGCTTCGTATTCCTTTGTGGAGAGAGTTACTCTGGCAGACTGGCAACTCTGCCTGTGTAACTGCTGCTATGGTGGGGGCAGTTTCCTGTTCAGGTTCTGTCAGCCCATGGAAATCACGGTGGTGGTAAGAGACATTAGCACAAACATGCTCTGATTTGATTTAGGAAGTGCCCACGTATATTGTGGTAGTGAAATCGGGTTTGGTTTGGGGTAAAGAACTTGATGCATGTGGTCAGCCACTGTGATGTATGTCTAGCAAGATACTCAAGTGAGGTTAGTGGGGAAAGCTGATGGCAGAGCACTGACCTATTCATGCATGCCTTCATGGAGACCTCACACAAGCAGTTTGATTTTTGTTTACCAAAAAGAATAATAAATGTTTTCCCTGTTACAGTTTGGCCACTGATCTCTGTTCCATTAATAGCCGCAGTGATGTCAGACCTTCTGAAGTAAAATTTCAAATATTTTGGTGCTGTCAGTACTGACATAGGAACCAGCTCTAAAAGGTTACATTAGACAGTGCGTATAGGATGAGCAAAATAGATTTATCTTCCACAACCACCCAGAGGAGAACTCCAAGTTATGTGTAACAAGCTTATTAAGGAGATCAAGAAAGCTCATGAATGTGGAATTTAATGATGAAGACACTATTTTGAAGTGTTGATAATACTAAATCATAAATTACTTTGCACTGATACTTCCTTTAAATAGGAAAAGTTATATAACATTTAACACAAGGGGTATTTAATCCTAAATTAGTTTTAAGGAGCTTTTGAATTGCTGAATAACACTGAGATGGAAAATTCTAAATACTTCTGTAATGGGAAAAGATGCAAGAGGAATGAAACAGGGTGGGAGCTTGGAAGTGAGAGGTGAAGGTCAAGACTGGCTGGTTGAAATGGACAGCAAAATTAAGAAGGAACTGTCTGAGAAGCTGCCTATGTCGGGTGTTGTATCCTGTTCACACAATATGTACCCCATGGTTACTTTTGCAGCCTGACAGGGGGGAGAGGAACACTGGCTGTCACTTGCTCTGAATGCCAATGCCTCTAAGGTTGAGAACACCTGGAGGGTGATAAGGAGCAATACGGAAACTACAGGGTCAGTTTGTTACTCGTTTGTATCACAGACCTCTTCAGTCCTTGGCTCAATTTAGAGCAGCCTGGCAGTTGCTGCCACTTACATGGCAGTGACAGTTCCTTTATAGCTGTGCAATTGCAGAGCCGCTCGAGTATGGCATACTCATCTCTTCTCATGGCAGGAGCAGTTAGGATGGAGACTATTTTTTTTTATCTCTGTCAGTATACTTTGTCCTTATAGACAAAGAAATGAAGATGACTAAGTATGCAAGTAGAAAGTAAATAACTTCCTGAAAGCTGTGTAGGAGTCTGTACAATTTTAAATATATAGTTTAGTAGAATGGGGAAAATAATTTATATATTAAACAAGTTTATCTTCTTTTGTATAACTATAGTAAGATTTTTGTTTGTCTCCAGGTTTGATTCAGAAATGCAACATGGGACTTCTCACTGGATTTTGTGTTTCTAAATTTTTCTTCTGATATGCCATGATGCATTACTCTTTGCTGCAAAAGTAATACTATCTTATCTGTGCTATGGTCTTAATGTGTAAATAGCATAGTAACACTGAAACCAGTACAGGTTTGCTCTGTAAAAGAGGGGTAAGTCTTGGATAGGTCACTTGGCTCCAACAGCTTAATGAAACCTGGCTCCTGGAGTCCAAGCCTGTAAAGAACGCTGTTGCCCGTGTTTCTTTCTCTCCATCCCCCTACCCTGTCCCCCCAGGTGTTAAATAAATTAACCTCAGGCCTTGACTAACTTTTAAATCTGAAAAGTGAACATCTTTTCAAAAGTGCTGTACTGGCTTTCCACTGCAAAGGCAAGATGGCTATCGCATTCCATATGGTTATCAGTGCTGATCCTGTTTGAGATCAAGTTATGCCACGCTTCCAAACATGGGTTACTAGAGGTCTGAGTCACTACAGCTCCATAGGTAATTTTTTAATGTTTAACCTCAGGATTCTGTTTCCTAAAGGATAAGCATAATACAGTCCTTTACTTTCAGTATTCCTCCTACCTTGTAATGTTATTTTTTTTCATTCTTTTTGAATGCACCAATTTCTAGGGTATCTGACGTGATCAGTGCTGACAGCCAAACTGACAACAGCAGTTTAAGGAGATGGCAGTGGTGCCTGTAAGGGAAAATGGGAATCAGGGCAATGATGGACTGGGGTTTGCAGGGAATGTTGAAACAGGGCTGTCTTTTTTGGGAGGTCAATGAGAAGAGGTACTTTAAGCAGTGTGCAGCTGTGATTTTCAGAATTCTGTTCAGTTGGAGCCAGGCTGAGCTATGTTGTATACAGTACTGAAATGCAGTGGGACCTTTTAATGGTCAGTGTACTGACTATGGTGTTTTATAGACTCCTAACAGATAAAGTCTGTATGTTTGTACATAGGTCTGTGTAACACTGAGCTTTCAGAACAGGCTTGCGCATTTTATACAGGCAAAAGTATTTGTCTATTTATATCAGCTTATAATATCTGAGATTTGTATCAGTCAAAAAAGAACAGGTCATGGGACCTGGACATACTTGGTGTGTGATGATGGAGGATGGTGAAGTGCAATATGCAACTGAAGGAAATCTAAGTCTGGGGGAGAATCCATAATTTGGCAGTCAATTTAAAAATTATCAAAATTAGTCATATTTAAAAAAACCCAGCCTACTAACACCATATACAGTGTTGTATCTGTACAAAACTGCTTGAAAGAATTGAGACAGGAAGGTTGAAGTCCCTCTTGTTTATCTCAAATGGTGAGAAATCCATTTGCACTGTATCCTGCTCTGCCAACAAAAGTAGTTTGACTAAATTGAAGAGGGTCATAAAACGTGAGGAATGTGACAGATTGATGAGTAGGTTGAAAATGTTTATCCTGTAGAGTATGGAGGCTTGGGCATGAAGACCATCATCAATCTGTAAAGCAAATGAGATAACTTGAGAAAAATGTGAGCTGAATGTGGCATAATTTAGTCATAAGCAGTAATTTATGAAGGGTTCTCGTTTTTTTCCATGAAATCATTATGTTGATGTTGAGCTGAATAAATGACTGTCATATCGTGTTGTCAAAGATAGTTGTTGTAACCATTCACTAAAAAAAATGTGGCTTCTCTGTCCTCATTGTTTTTTTTCACAGCCTGAGTATTATTTCAGGATAGAATGAGTGCTATTTTCTGGGGAAATGTATCTGTTGTGAGTTTTTGCCTGGAAGAGACAGAAACAGGAGATAAAAGGGCCTGGAGGCAAGGTGGGGATACAGGGGGGTAGTAATAAATAGTTTAGAAAAAATTGCAGAACCAGATGTGCTAACTCTCAACAATGTTAGTTTTCTGTACTCTGCTTCACAGGGATATGAGTTTCCAGAGCTTTGGAAGGAGATTAACCTCCCTGTTGTTAAGGACAGTAATTTTTACAACCCCATATCAGAATTTTAGCAGTTCTGTGTGCCTGTGGAATGCATCCTTCCTCCTGCCTGGGGAAAAAAAAGGAAACAAACTCCTTAGCATTACCTGTTCATGTACTGAATCACTAACTGTTAGCTTTTATGGGAAACATGGCTATATTATTTGTAGCTAGTTGAACATTTATCTACATTGTCTCTATCAGCTGAATGCAAGAAGTTAATTCTAATTGACTGCATTTGATGCAGTGTCACTGAAAGGTGTCTATATTACTGAATTTAAACATAAGCAAAATGACTTAGATAGCCCAAGAGGAGCTTCAGTGTGTTGCTTTTCTGCCCTGCTTGGCAATTAAAGAGCAAATCTCTGAAGATTAGCCAAGTGCAATATGCTGTTACTCACTTTTCTGTGTAGCACCAGGTATTGGCCAGCGCTGGAGGCTGCATGCCAGATTTCACAGAGCAACAATGTGATCTCCTATGACAAATCATGCGAGTTCTTTTGGGGAAGTGGAAAGCTGCTCTGCTTTGAACATTGATGCATTCGCCACAGATTGTGTTTGTAGGCTTAGTGGCATGTCTATTTTTCTACAACCTGCTTCATAGTAGTAATGTTTCCCTCTCCAACTGTTGGTCTGGAAAATTTCTTCCAGTTTTCTGTTACCTTACATGTCAGCATGAATACAGTTAGAAGGATATTGTTTAGAAGGAAAGCAGCAAGGGCAAGGAGAAGCAGAGATACAGACCAATGAGGCTATCAAGTATATGATGCAAGGCTATCAAGTATATGATGTATATGCAAGGCAGTCTATTAATTAGGTGAAAATGAAGCAGGACTTGCTGGACTATAACAGAGGCTGAGAAGTGAAGCAAGTGCAATTAACTTAATCTCTGCTTCACCACTCCACAGGTGTATTGCCTGAAAACCAATCCAGTTAACTCATGTAATGTTTTGAAAGGCTGTCTTGTCACATTTTGTCTCCTGGCTATATAACCCACAAGTGGGAAAGGCAGCCCCAGGCACCAGAACATGCTGGAGGCCACCCAGCTGGAAAGCAGCTTTGCAGAAAAGGACCTGGGGTTCTGGTGGACACTAAGCTGACAATGAGCCAGCAATGCGCCTGTGCTACAAAGGTGGTGAAATGGTATCGTTAGCTGCATTAGGAGGAGTGCTGCCAGCTGGTCAAGGGAGGTGTATTGCCCTCCACTCGGTACTGGTGAGGCCACACCTGGAGTGACATGTCTAGTTCTATGCTCCCCAGGATCGGAGAGACATGGACATACTGGAGAGAGTCCAACAAAGGGCTGCAGAGATGATGAAGGGACTGGAGCACCTTGCCTATGAGGAAAGGCTGAGAGAGCTGGGGCTGTTGAAGAGACGGCTCGGTGGGATCTCACAAATGTATATAATTACCTGACGGGAAGGTGTAAAGAAAATGGATCTGTGCTCTTTTCAGTGCTGCCCAGTGACAGGCCCAGAGGCAATGGGCATGAACTGAAACACAGGAGGTTCCTTCTGAACATCAGGAAACACTTTTTCATTGTGAGATGACCAAGCACAGGCCCAGGCTGCTCAGAGAGGTTGTGTAGTCTGCCTCCTAGGAGATACTCAGAAGCCATTCAGACACGGTCCTGGGCAGACTATTGTAGGTGGTCCTGCTTGAGCAGCAGCTTTTGACCAGATGAATTCTAGAGGTCCCTACCAACCTCAACCCTTCTGTGATTGTGTCCCTGCTAATCATACTTCTGAGTAGCTAAAAGTTCACCTGAATGGTATTTGTGGTTTCTTTTCCTTTGAAGAGCTGACTGAATTGGTGGCACAAGTATGTCGTTCTTCGTTTTCTTAATATCTACCATTTCACAACTTTATTATAGTAACAAAAATAATGGAATTATCACATCATGGTACCAGAAGAAGCATCATTGCCAAGATGGAACAAAAATACAATTTCCTATATGAAAAGGAGACACCAGACCAAACAGATCAAGACCAAAGGGGACAAGATGTTAGAATATCAGTCAAACCAGTAATGAATAACATAAGGTAAATGAGAGGGCAATGCAGCGTTGAATGCATTCTGGCTCTGAAAAAATGAATAGGGACCCCATTTTTAGAGGGATAGCTCTGCAAACTTCTCAGTATGTGTGTTTTCAGGATAGAGCTTCAATGTTTTCAGAACTCTCATTGAAAAAGGGAGCAAAGGATATTAAAAGAATTTGGGATAATGGAGACACTTTAATACTTCATTTCTATCTAATGCCAATTCAAGGAGCTTGGAAGCATAAAGGCAGCTTGGAGGGTAATGATAAGATAACAGAATTGACTCTGTATTAAAGATAAATCTTTCCAGACTTGGCTTTTATGTGAGCAGGATTCAAATTTGAAGTGTAGGTTGCTGATACAGTCAGCACCATTTTCTTCCCTTCTTATTTTTTTTTCCTGTTCCTCTGTGGACTTCTTAGTTCAAAATGTCACTCCCCACTCCCATCTTAGAAGTTCCAATAAAATGAATGTTAAATTAGACACCTGTTTATAAGGGCAAAATTATTGCATTCCATATCTTAAATCAGTGTTTCCATCAATTGTTTGTGATAGTGGGATGAGTACTATTCACACTTACCCTACTTTTAATGCTAGGAGGATATTCTCAAACATTAACATTTAGGTTGGTTTAGGTTTAGGTTTTGGTTGGACATTAGGAAGGGATTCTTCACCCAGAGGGTGGTGGACCACTGGAATAGGCTTCCTAGGGAAGCAGTAATGGCACCAAGCCTGACAATATTCAAGAAACATTTGGACAATGCCATCAGGGACATGGTATGAACCTTGGGGTTGTCTTGTTCTGGAGCGGTAGTTGGACTTGGGGATCCAGGCTGTCCGAGAAGGTGTTTGAGCCACCATCCCTGGATACATCTAAAAAGACAGATGTGATGCCAGGGGACAGGGTTTGGTGGTGGACATGGCAGAGCTAGGGTAGTGGTTGGACTTGATGATGTTGAAGGTCTTTTCCAACCTGAATGATGATACCATGATACTATGATACTAACAGGAAAATCTTCTCCCCTACTTCTCTTTCCCCCCCAGCTGAAACCATTTGTGTATCTGACTCAAAAAAATACAGAAGAACTATGACTTAGAAAAATTATTCATTCTTAATTGTTATGGGTAGGTACACACAGAAGTTGGATATGTATTTTAGGGAGAATCTCTGGTTTCACTTTGTCAGCAGTATAATGATCTATAAAACAAGACAGTCTCTATTCCAAATAGTGAGTGTGTGGGGTTTTTCGTTTTCTTTTGTAAGACTAGATGCACTCGTGAAAAATGAAAGTGTAACATCAGCATCAGAACAAGGGGTCTCAAACTTTATTATCCTTACTTGAGACATAGCACAATATGAAAACCTCACAGTTGTAATTAGTTGGCATTTCAGGAAGAAAAAAACCCCACTTTTATGGATATTGGCAACAGCAAATAAATGATGTCAGGGTTCACCCAGCAGAGAGTCTGGGTTGAGGTAAAGGTTGGGGGGAGAGGAGCAGGCAAAATTTGATTTTTGGATGTTGTTGCAGCCCTCCTAGAGTGAGTTCCTTGGAAAAGCACTCAGTGTGTTGGGGATTCTTGTTTGGTTTTTTGGCACATTGAACCATTTATGAAAGATTCCAGTTGACTTGTGTGATGGTTTCAGCCATATCGCCATCCTCTCCCAAATTACCAGAAATCAAATGTTCCTGGGGGATGATCTAGGACTTTTCCACTTTTGGTTAAAATTAAGGAACAGACTAACCCACAAGCATGAATACCTTAATCTGGATGTGATCTGGTCTGAATGGTCAGAGTTGCCCATGACTCAACAGGAGAAAGACAAATACAATAACTTGTACTTTAGATAATTCATTGTAGTGTTGCCTGGCACCTCACAAATGGTTTTACTTAGAGTTTATTGTTAAAAGAAACAAAAATGCTACTAGGTACCCTTTTTTTCCATAAAACAACCAACCAACCATTTAATCCCCTCAGTCTCTCTGAGAGACTCATTTCTCAGAAGAAATGCACTCTAAGTCAGTTCTAAATGCGTGAAACCTGAATCCAGGATGCCTGCTTTAAAAAGACCAAATACTGGTTGCACAGAGTTCCTTGTCTGATGATAGAATATAATGCTTTTCCATAATTTGCTTTGTCTAGTGTAGAAATTATTTTAATGTATGTTTCCATGGGTAAATAGTCCCAAAATACTTGTTCTTAGGGTATTGTATTGTTCTGTTCATTCAAGTGATGGGTAAGGATGAAACCAGACTATATATATTTGCTGTTTCTATTGTTTAAGTGCAGATTTAGATATATGATGTCTGTTTGCTTTAAAAACCAAACAAGCTCAAAAGCAGCAACAAGAAAACCCCTGAACGAAAAACCTCCAAAGTGCCTACATTTTAGCTTCTCATTTATCCTTGGTCTTATCAAATCAACATCTCAGATCTTCTCCAAAACTGTGCCTTCATGGGATTGCACAGCATATTGCACATACAGAGATAGAATATAATAGACTTAAATGTAATAATTTAACTTTGTTTTCTCATTGATTTTTTAAGGCTATGTGAAATTATATGTTCAGTTCTATTGCTAAGCTATAACCAAAGTAATCTGAAATATTATAATTCTTATATTAATGTTCACCACAAAAGAGAGAACTTTGTTTACTGTGGGTTTTATTAAGCCAGAAATTATTTTATATGTTGTCACAGTTTGACTCAGGATTGGCAATTAAACCAGAGACAACAATGCTCTTGATCCCCTCCCCCCTCCCACCCAGGTACGGAAAGGAGAGAGATAACAAGGAGAGAGACTTAGCTGGATTGAAAACTAAATTAGACAGCTTTAATTATATGTACAATTATATACAAGTATGTTCAGGAATGTGCAAAAGCCTCTTGCCTCCCCCCACCCCCATCAGCTCCCCCAGCACTCTCCTGAGCTGTGAGCAGTCCCGAAAACTCTCAGCCCACAGGCAGGAGATAAGGCAGAGCAGACAGGGGCTGGGTTATGAGGGTTAGGGATGCCTTAGCCTGGGGTCGACGGTGATGGATGGATGGAGTCCTCCTCGGATGCCGGCCATGGATGGAAGAGAAGGGAAGAAGAAGCAGGAAGGAAGTTGTCTCTGTGATCTCTGACCTTCCTCGGAGCTTTCATAGATATATGGAATGGAATACCTTTGGTCAATTCTGCTGTCTGTCTAGTCCAGCTCCCCATGGGGGGGTCATAGTTACAATTCTCCTGCCCCGGTAGCCTCTGTAGCAGCAGAGCTAAGAAGCGACCTTGGAGCCTCAGCAGAAACATAAACATTCCAGTGTTATCAGTCCACTACCTGGAACACTTGCTACTAGTTAAAAGAGAGCTTATTGAAGGAAAAAAAAAACAGTAAAAGGAAAATTAGCTTAATCCTGGCTCAAACCAGGACATTCCAGCCCTTATTCCATACCATATATTACATATAGGCTCTATATTTTACCAACTGTCAAATTAAGGATTCTCCCCCAGAGTCAGATTACCTTGAGGTACATATTGTATTTTACCATCCTCCATCATCACACACCAGGTATGTCCAGGTCCCTGAGGAAAAGCAACACCCCAGACAGGTTTACCTTTGCCCAAAGCAGGATAAACCCAAACACTTTTACCCAACAGTTTTCTTTCACATACCACAGGGACTTTATCCCCATCTGCGTTGTGTAGAAGGTCTGACTGAGCAGGACCAGCCTGATTGATGGATCCCCTTGTATTAACTAACCAGGGGGCCACTGCCAGATTTTTGTCCCAGTTTTTGAAAGTTCCACCACCCATTGCCTTCAGGGTAGCTTTTAGCAGACCATTGCACCTTTCAATCTTCCCTGAGGCTTGTGCATAGTATGAGATATGGTAGATCCACTCAATACCATGTTCTTTGGCCCACTCAGTCACAAGACTGTTTTTGAAATGAGTCCCATTGTCTGACTCAATTCTTTCTGGAGTACCATGTCTCCACAACATTTGCTTCTCAAGGCCCAGGATAGTATTCTGGGCTGTGGCATGAGGCACAGGATATGTTTCCAACCATCCTGTACTTGTTTTCACCATTGTAAGCCCATAGTGCTTACCCTGGCGGGTCTGAGGCAGTGTGATATAGTCAATTTGCCAGGCCTCCCCATGCCTGTACTTTGACCATCTCCGTTTGACCAGATCCGTTTAGCCTGTTTAATTGCAGCGCACGTTTCGCACTCGTGGATAACCTGCACAACAGCATCCACGGTTAAGTCCACCCCTCGGTCACGAGCCCATCTGTATGTTGCATCTCTGCCCTGATGACCTGAAGTGTCATGGGCCCATTGAGCTAAAAAGAGTTCACCCTTATTTTCCCAGTCTAAGTCTATTTGGAACACTTGAGCAGCTGCATCTGCTCATTGGTTGTGTCAGTCTTCCTCAGTGGCTCGACTCAGAGGTCCATGTGCATCTACATGACGCACTTTTACAACCAGTTTCTCTATCCAAGCTGCGATGTCTTTCCACAGCTCAGCAACCCAAATAGGTTTACCTTTTCACTGCCAGTTGTTCTGCTGCCACTGCTTTAGCCAACCCCACAAGGCATTTGCTGCCATCCACAAATCAGTGTAGAGATAGAGCCTCGGCCACCCCTCTCGCTCAGCAATGTCCACAGCCAGCTGGATGGCTTTTACCTCTGCAAATTGACTTGATTCACCTTCTCCTTCAGCTGCTTGTGCAACTAGTCATGTAGGACTCCACACGGCAGCTTTCCACTTCCGGCGGTTCCCTACAAGACGACAGGAGCCATCGGTGAAAAGACCAAATTGTTTCTCAGTCTCTGGTAGATGATCATATGGTGGAGCTTCTTGAGCCTGTTTCACCACTTCTTGTGGTGGCATTCCAAAGTGTGTGCCTTCTGGCCAGTTTGTAATTGCTTCTATGATACCTGGACGATCAGGCCTTCCTAATTGAGTCACTTGGTAATCAAAGCAGTGCATTTACTCCAAGTCACATCGGTGGCATGATGCATAGGAGAAAGGTTATTCTGGAACATGAAGCTCAGTACTGGTAATCTGGGCACCAGGATGAGCTGCGCTTCAGTGCTGATCACTTCCGAAGAGGATCTAACTCCTTCATATGCTGCAAGTAGCTCCTTCTCAGTTGACGTGTAGTTGGTCTCGGAACCGCTGTAGCTCCGGCTCCAGAATCCCAAGGGTCGACCTCGAGTCTCCCCTGGTGCTTTCTGCCAGAGGCTCCAAGTAGGACCATTGTACCCAGCTGCAGTGTAGAGCACATTTTTGATGTCTGGCCCCGTTTGAACTGGTCCAAGGGCCATTGCCTGCACAATCTCCTTTTTAACCTGCTCAAAAGCTCTCTGTTGGTCAGGACCCCATTTAAAGTCACTCTTCTTTTGGGTCACCTCATAGAGAGGTTTCACAATTTCACTCTAACACTTGCTGCTAGTTGAAAGAGAGCTTATTGAAGGAAAAAAAATCAGTAAAAGGAAAATTAGCTTCATCCTGGCTCAAACCAGGACATATGTCTTGGGTGGAAAATAACTAGAGCTTGAGTAATAGTGTCATCCTTTCATCCTTTACTAAGATGCATTTATTTTGCCCAAGAATTCAGAGTTCAGCTTAAGAAGAGTTGGATACTTAGGTTCTAAGTCCTCCAAGGGCACTGCAGACACCCAAATTCTTGCAGCTTTGGGCATAGCCTCACTTGGTTATTTTGGGAGTTTTCCCAGAATGTAAATTATTCTAAAAAATCTGTAAATGAAGCAGAAAGTCTTAGTCATTCTGTAGCCTAGATTTCAACATTCCCCCCCCCCCCCCCCCCTTTCTTTTGTCTTTTTTTTCCCTTTTAACTCCTTTTTTGAAGTGCACAAGTACTCTTTTTGAATAGAGTGAGAGAACTGGAAAAATATTTTGCAGGAGACAGTTTAAGGAAACAGGGAGCTCAACCCCGTTCATTTAGTTCTTTCCCCAATCAGAAAAAAGATTTATTTAGGCATTATTATACCTTTAAAGCAAGATGACCTCTGGTGAATAAACATCCATGTTAAACTTCTACTGTGGATGATTAGCCTCTTTGTTAAATCTTGAAGTGGAGTCAGTGTGTTCTATTCTAGCTATTCTTGAGGTCCACATCTTAATGTAGCAGATAAAGACAGTACTTCTATCTTGTTATTCAATTCCTATTTATTTGTGGAAATCAAGATTTTATGTAACCTACTAGGTTATTGATAATTTTAAAACTAAGGCTGTTTTTTCAGTCTAAAAGTGTTCCTGTGGCTCACTTTCAGAGCCTCTTCTTTGCACTATGGATATCAGAACTTAACACATGCACCATGTGTTTGGCATTGGGTTTATTAACTGTCTTTTCACTGTCAGTTGATAGGTGTTATCTCTGTTCTTTCCCATTAAACAGAACATTTCGCATCTGTATATAGCTGGCGTTTTTATATCCATTTAGTGTGTACCATGCTGACTATCTAGATCTATTTTTGTCACTTTTCAATGGACATGTAGGCATGTGCCCTTAGAGAACACCAACACTACTTCTGCTTTCAGGCGAGGAAAATTGTCCTTCTGTATTCTGTTCCTTATTTAATATAAAACCTTACCTTGATAGACACATAATTACTCTAATTATTTCATCAGCAGAGCATTTACAGAGGGTATTCTTTTTATTCAGCCTACTTAGTATCTTAAGAACAATTCTCAGCAATTTCACTTGCACAGTAAAATTAAATCTGCTATTCAGGGAAAAGTTCCAAGTGGCATTTTAACTTCTGCATATCAATTTATACAGCTATTGTTGGTTTTTATTGATTCATCTATTATACAGAACAGGTGTGTTGCACTGAGATTGCTTTGCATTACAGTAACAGGTAGGGATTTAGGTCTACATTCATGATTACCTCAGGATGTGAAGGCAGGCAGCCTTTAGTATGAGAACGTGAGACTATCTGTCCTGTCTTTGGAGAGATTGAAGTTATACATTGTTCTTCCCATGCTAGTAATTTTAGGTATGTAAGTGCTTCTGTAAATTTAGCACACTCCCTCCTCCTTTAATGAAGCTTAGTCCTGCACATATTTAAGTTGACTGCTTACCTCTTTAAGGTTTAAATCAATATGATTTCTAGTACAAGGAATAACATTTGAGTTATGTATCATGTTTCATTTGTAAACTGGGATTGCTACATAAATAGAAGTTGTGGCTATTCACTTTTTATAAGTTTGAAGAGTAATCCCCTATTTGTAAGGGGTTTAGGTGAAAATATAATAACATTGTTTTAAAAAGTCCATGTATCAGTCCTCTGGAGGACATACAAATACTAGATGACACCACAGTAAAATTGTGGATGTAAACATTAATCCAGTAATTTAAAACCTGGGTCCCAATCAATATCCTGAATTGCTGCGTACAAAAGAAAAAAAAAAAAAGTCCTTTAAGGCTATGTTTCCTGTTTATTTAGATAGTTATGAATGAGACAGATAACATAGTCATTATGTAATTTTGAAGGACAATCTATTTCCACCGATCAGAACCTATACCTATTCATAACTGGATGCATAATGTAATTTCAAATAATGAAACTTAAGATTTATTTTTTTCTTCAGAACATTTGTAGACTTTCAGATATGTATGTTCTCATTCCAAGTTATCCATTTTGAATAATATTTTTGGATGTGTCTTAGCTTTCCTGAACAACCTTTTTAAATCAAATGAACCTTAATTTTGAAAAATGGTCACAGCAGAAAGCAATGGTATTAATGTCTTGGAGAATCTTACTGCATGTTCTGTTTTAATGGCTGGCTAAAGTTATGGTTGAAGCATGGTTTTTGAGCATATAATTGCCAGACAAGTGTTTTGTTTGTCCTTGTGAATAAATTGCTCAAAGTAAATTAACTGATACTCTCAGATTTTTATGTTTTACTACTTGGAATAGATAAACTAATGACATTCTTTTTGTTTCTTTGTTTTTAAAAAGGGGGTGTTACGGTTTGAGTGACTCTGGCATGGTGTTGAACACCTATAAGAGGAACTAGAGAGAGGGTCCTTAAGACCCTGAAAAGACCCAGAAGGGTCAGAACAGGGAGGGGTCAATATTCCCCCCACTTCCTGCCATATTCTATAAAAGCCAGGAGAACTAGAAGCTCAGCCCCTTTTCCTTCCTGTGCTGCTTGCCTTGCTGTTGCTGCTTGGGGATTCTTTGGTTCACCAGGTGCTCTTCAGAATCCAACTCCATCTGGTGCTGTGAGGAGCCATGGACCCCTCTCCTGAAGTGGCCTTGCTGCAGGGGACTCTCACTTCCCTATTCCTGCCATCAGCGAGATCGGTTTTGTATCTATTTGTATATAAGTGTATATATCTGTTCTTTCCCCCCCCAAGTGTTACTTCCTTACTGGTGTTACAGTAAATTCGTTCCTGTTTCAATTTCCAACCCTTAAGTCTCTCTTCCTTATTCTCCTTCTATCTTCCCTTGGGAGGGCGGAGGGGGCAATTCTGCCTTCTGGTTTGTAGTTCACCCTTACTGTTTAAACCAGGACAGGGGGGTGGGATTTAGCTCTTCAGGTGTGTTCTTAATTTTTTTTCTTTGTTTTTCGTTTAGGTGCACAATTTAGTAGATAGCTACTGGAGTAATGTATTTTTAGCAAACTAGATGAGCCAGTGTATTTTCGATTATTCAGGTCCCCTTTGAGACACATGATTTTCTTCTTGTGTATTACTGGCAGCAATGAAGCGTTCAGATAACTCATGGAATAACAGGCCTGTGGTTAAAGGGCTGTCATCTTCTCAAACTGCAAGCATAGTTATGCAATGTTTCCTTTCTCCTGTGAGAGATTTTTGCTATTGGGTATGATCAGTTCATATGGTTACAATTCTGAGAAACAATTTTTAAACGGGTGTTTTCCCTGTCTCCACAGTTGTAGCATTTTCAGCTTTGACTGGTCGCTTTCCAGGCTTTGGTCTGTTTAGACTGCTGTTGGAGGTTCTTGGTGAGCTGAACATTAAACAATGTTTTTTCAAGCTCCTTCATATGGTGTCAGCTGGCCCAGTGGAATCCATGTGGTAAAGCATTATCAAAATGTATCTCTTCCAACTTCCTTTACATTTGGCATTTTTTAAACTTTACAGAAAGTCATACTGTGAAAGTGTCAGATCAGTTTTTTCAACTTGAGCTTCTAAATATGGCATTGGTTTTGGTCACCAAGAGGTAAGTAGGTTGAATACCAAAGGTTGAAACAAATTTGTTTTGAAACCAACTAAAATAAATAAGTCCAAAGAACTTCTATATAGAAAACTTACAGATTGACTTTTTTGTCTGAGAAAAATAACTGTCACCACAAGTAATGAATCTAGCACCATTTACACAGTGTAGGAAAATTTTGGTTTTGATGAAAAGGAAATTTACCATGTGAACAGCTGGGCAGTGGATTGAGATGCCCAGAGAGGCTGGGCAGCCTCCATCCTTGGGAGTTTTCCAATACCCAGATGAATAAAGCCCTGGACGACCTGATCTGATCTCACAGCTGGCCCTCCTTTGTGCAAGAGGTTGGCTTGGATGACTTTCTGGGGCCCCTTTCAACCTCATTTAGCCTTTGACTCTATGAAATTCACAGGAGGTCACCTGCTGCTACTGAAAATTAAATAATTGTGTTGTAGCACATACAACTGTCTTTCAATCAGTTCTACTTTCTACAAAGACAGCTGAAGTGAGAGTAGGACACAAGAAAGAGGGACATGGAAAAGGGAAAGAAACAAGACATAGTGATTAGTGCAGAATACCTTTTGTTCCTGAATGTTTAGATCTTTCCAGTTGTCTTTTGGTGTCAGGAAAGTTTGGTGGCCCCAAAATGTTGCTGTACATCAGGCTAATATGGGGACTTTATTGATTCCCAGTGTTCAAAAGGTTGGGTTAGTTGGTCAGAGGTCAAGGTGTGTCTTTGCAGTCCTCTGGTAAAAAAGTTTGTGCTGTATTTGAATCAAATAGGAAATGAGATATATCTGGAGGAACGTGATAGATTTCTCGATGTTAAAAAGAGATGTACTGAGCTCCAAGAGCTTGCTGCAGAATACTGTCCAGAAAACCAAGAGAGGAGGAAAGGCCTGGAAGATCAATGAGCTCACTTTTCACTTGATACACAAAGAGTTACTTTCCGAGATCTTTAAATGCTGCTTTAACCAGTCTGCATTTAGCTTCCCTTGAGTGTGATGTTTACGATTTATTTTTATTAGCCACCCAGCATAACACTAAGCATTTCTCTTGTAAATGGGAGAGCAGTTGGAGCCCCGGCTACAGAATATTTAGAATACTGTAAAACTATGCTTTTATTTAAATGTCTAAGGCTATGTGCATACAGGATGTGCATACACAATGAGGAGTTCCCAGGAGTTTGGTTATGCGGTTTTGCTTTTTGTTTTTGTCCATCACGGTTGCCTTACCTTTTAGTGCAGTTTTTACTACTCTTAGTATAGTGTTTGTGGTAGTCCTGGTCTAATAGGATGTAAATAGTGACAGGAGGTAAAACAGACACCTTGATTTTCTTCCTTTCTGACAGCTGCTGGGGGCATGGGGAGAATTCTGTGAGTAGGAGGGGTGGCCTTGGAAGGAATGCCCATAACCTGAAAGAGCTGTCTTGTTTTCTTGTCTCCTGATAGTATGGGAGATGGCAGCTGCTACTGTGCGTGGAGTGGTATGTAGCCCCTTCACTTGCTCTTGTAGCTCTTATGCTTGCATGCTTCGTGAATGCAAAGGTGCTTCTGTGCTTTTCAACAGACTGCTTTGTATTTCTGAATAGGAGAAAGAATTCTTAGTTATTAGAGGATCAATAAAACGTACTATAGACATCTTGACATCTAGTCTGAGTCTTCGCTCTTGCTTTACATTTGCCCCTCAGTATTAGTCTGTATCTATACTTGTTAAGGACCTTTATATTTTTGGCACAATGTGTGTACCAGCAACTTTTCAGAATATTTTGCTACCTGCAACAGTGATACCAATCAAGCCAACTAAGGTATTCTTGTAACTGTGTGTTACTCTTAGCTTCTCAAGGTAATGAGCTGTCTTGCCTGATTGTTAGAAATGTCTGGTAGGATCTCTAATGTGGTGTCATTTACAAGAGAAGAGAAAATAACATCTTAAAATTTGCAATTTGAATAAGTCTTCAATTAGATGAGAAAATATTTGATGTTTGAGCATTTCCTATTGCAAATTAGAATGAATTAAAATGCCACTGGTCTAAAAAAAAATTTGATGCTTACGTTTGTTGTAAAAGCTGAATCTTTCCACCTCATACCATGTTTCTCAGAAGCCTTGGTGGGGCTTCCCTAGCAGCTGTACGAAAAGACTTTCAAGTTTCTCACAAAGCAAGGGAATGATCTTTTTTTTAAAAAAAACATTAATTAAAGAGATTGGTGCAATTCCACATCATGTAGTGAACATTATCTTTGGTGAGTTGAGAAGAGTTGAAGCGAATGGTTAAAGTCTGCATTTGGAAAGTAATTGGCTTGACTCCCATGGCCGTGGTGGGTGCAGCTCCCTGGAGCACCCATTGGAGTGTGTGTGAGGGGTCTTTGCCCAGGGGTATGGGGCACATTATGGGTTGCAAGGGAAGGGCATTTCGAGATTGCTCAAGCCAGCGAGTAGGTTACGTGCCTCGAGAGCCAAGGGTGTGCTGCACACCTGAAGGAGTTGGCTGCTGGAGTGACCATGTCCAGGACAGTAGGCTTGTAGAGGGGGAGAAGGTTGTGGGTGTCTGTGCTTGAGGCCACTGGAGATGAGGATTCAAAGTTACTGGGGAAACTGAGTGTCTCAGGCCAGTTACTGGAGGGGATGCAGAGCGTGTGTTCTCCACCAGTGGACCTTCATCCTCATCTGCTAGAGGGGGGAGTGGGCTGAAACAGTTGGCCATGTTTGTGTTTCCAGTTGACAGTGTACAATGCTGAGCAACAAGGGAGGCCGTGTTCACAACCTTATGAAATTGATGCAGGTTCATCTGGTAGCTACTTGACCTTTCTCTACAGGGCTACTTTCTCTCTGCTGTTGATTGTTCATTGCAATCTGGCAGTTTTCTGTATGAAATCTAGTCCTGTCTCTTTTTTTTTTTTCTCCCTACACCTTGTTGGATTCTAACTCCATTTTCATTGTGCTTGCACTCCTTCACCCAAACTGCAAGTTTAATAACCACAGTCAATCACCTAGGTGTTGGGAATCATAGCAGATCAGATCGATGGGAATTGCAGTCAAAATATCCTTCTCTTGTGATAGTTACCATAGACAACTCTTCTCACTATTGTTTTCTGAACAATTTTACACTAGCTTTTTAAAATTTATCTAGACTATGTTTCACTAGCTTATTTTATGGTGATGTGAGATGGTAGAAGGATCATTTTGATTCTGTTCTGATAACACAGGAGCCTCTTTCATTGCAGTTATGACTACATTGATTTCTAGGTCAGAAATATTTATAGGTTGCTGTACTCTTCTCCAAAATATTGCAGCTTGAGGTCTTTAACTCATTTAGTGAGCTCAAAATACATGTTTTTGTCCCTAGTCCTGTCCTTCAGAAGTGCAGTGCAGAATTTGCAGAAAAGATACACATTCATATGAAAATTAGTTCAGGCAAACTGTCTATCAAGCTAAAGACCAGTTTCTTAAAATGCAACACTGTCAGAAGTACATTTGTTTCTTGCCTGTTATGTGGAACATTAGAATCAAAGTTACTGGTTATCACATTGAAGATACTGAAGACAGTAAAGCTGATTGTAATTGAAAGCATATTTATATTAAATGGCAAATATGCTCATTTTTAATATTAAAAAAAATATTCATTAGAAAACAGTAATTCATTTCCTTTGAATTGAATGGAATGTTAGTTTAATTTTCAGAACATTGCCGGGGGCAGTGGTTTGACATTTTCTTGAAACCTATCTGATTAGTTTTCAGAATTATGCTGAGAAATGTCACTTACTGTGGAAAATACCTTTTAAAGCAGTGAACCTCAGAAAAGAAAAGTTACTTTTTCTTTACAAATTGCTGTGTGCATTTCAGTGGCAAGGGCAACAGTTAGCTCTAATTGTGTATTGAGCTTGTTTTTATATGATTATGGAATCAATTCAGAATTTTAATAGAAAAATTATATGGTTTGAACCAAGTCCATTGTGCTGCTTTTGTGAAGGTGACCTTAAAGAGGAAGTGGAAAGACACTTAAGTTTAAAATTTTAATACTGTTCTGCTGTAATTCTTAGGACATGAAGCTTGGAGTTGTTGGTGTCTCCCTTAAATCAACCAGGCTTCTTCATCTGACTTAGTGGCAAAGATGAATTGTATACACCTTAATATGGATTTTAAATGAGTGAAGAAATTTAATAAAGTTACATAATATCATTTGCAGAACTTGCTGATTATAAGCATTTTGCCTGTACCATCACTCAGTGCTATGAAGATTTCAGTGGTTTTACTGGATCTTACTGGGCAGTGAAAGTGTATTTTAAAGTATAGTATTCAAATTAGTATGGTTAAACAGCTGGTAAGATTTGCAAAGCTTAAAAACAAGCTTTGCTTGTCAGATTTCTTATGGTGCAAAATTGAAGTTTCTGCCAAAACACCGTTTTCACGTCTGAATCAAGATTTGTGGTTGTTGTATACAGCAAGGACAGCAAAACACATCGTCTGGAGGAAGATAATTTTCAGCACTGTAGTAGTCTTAATGATTAGGTTTAACACTCCAGCCTGTTTGCCTTCCTCATTAAGAATGTATATTAAAAAAAATAGAGTGCACGTATTTAAAAAACTTGAGATTGTTTATGATATTTATTATTTAAATTCTCCCTTGTATCTTCATTTTTTAATTGAAAAGAGTGGGGGGATTGGATCTCCTCGCTAGGTGACTTCAGTAGAATAATTTACTGTCTATTTTCATATAGCTTGCTTTCTAATTAGAGAATTTTTTCCATGACAAAGTTGATATATCTTGTTGCATTCATGTATCTGTATTTGTTTTCAGTGTTTAATGTTGTCATTTTAAACAAAGCACTATTTTCAGAGGATTTCAGTCTGTTAATTAAATAGAGAATAGAAAACCAGTTGTTTTTATTCCCCTAGATTCTGGAAAATGTCATGTGCTCTTCTAATTAAAAAAAGTATTCATATTGAAGAAAAATTCTTGCAGAGGAAAGAAGTTGCTTTTGACGGGTACAGATAGTTGCAGCACAGGACATGGTCTCTGCTAGAGATGATGGGAGCTCCTGTTAAATTGTTGGAACAACTTTGGACTTGGTCTGAAGTGAATTCAACCTTGCACTATGCTTGTTGATAATGTTATTTTAAATGTTTATATGTCAATGTATACATAAGTAGTTGGATGTGCAGATTGATGTATTTAAAATCCATTCTGACCTGTTATCTGAAATTTCTGTGGATTTATCATTTAAAAGGGACTGATGTCAGTATCTTATTTTCTTCCTTATCTTTGATTCCCAGGTTTACAGGTAGGGAATTAGAGAGGAGAAGAGAAAAAATAATTCGCCTAAGGTGAATTAAGAAGGGCAGTGATAGGACCCAGCTCTCTGTAGTCCCAGTCATACAACCTTCCTTATTGCTAATCAAATTCCCTTATAAATATTAAATATTAGTTTTAATTAAATAAAACTAGTCCTATCTCTGAGCTGCATTAACATGTAATTAAGAAACTAGGGAGATGAGTAAAGGATGTCAGGAACTCTGTTTATAAACCATAATGTAATTTCACATTCCAGTTTATTTAATTGTTTAGGGTACTGGTTTCTGTTGAACCATTTGAAACTAATGCTAGTTCTGTTCTAAAGGAGCTTTCAACATTAAAAATAATTTAAAAAAAGTTGTGATTCATCTCCCCTTAAGCAGTTTTGGGGTGTGAAAACAGTAGTTCTAATTGTGGGGAAAAAAATTGCATAAATATGGTACTTGAGAGCTTGGAAAAATCATACATGTTATAACTGAAGTGCAGCTAGATGGAAACTAGCATTTGGGACTATTTAATAAGTTCTCAGATGCTTTCTTCTGATGCTAAAATACCATTATCATCCTGAAATACCTACATGGCAGATTTGGCTTTGTGATATTGTGCTTTTGTTTGGATTCTATTTTTAAATTTTTTGTTTGTTTCTTTAAAATAAAATGTGTATTTTCAGTTTTTCATCCACAAGCAGAGGTTTGAAGGTGGTTCAGAACATTGTATGGCTCTGTGTGGGTGCATCTTTTAAAGGAAGAATAGGAGAAAATGTAATGTTGAAAGGCTGTTTAAAACCAAGCAGTTGAAAAGTGCTGACTTCTTAGAAGTGAATCTACAGCACCATATGCAAGCATTTTAAAGTAGTCTTTGTAATCACACAGTGTTGTAAAATTAGCAACATATGTTTGTGTGTTGAGATGAGTAATTGCGGGCCACTAGATTTTCACAACACTCACAGAGGCAGGAGCTGTGGTCCAACATTGATTTTTTTTTTTTTGGTAAGTAACAGTAATGGGAAACTACATGTGCTAGGAGTTAATGGCAAGGTGGGCACTAAAGGAGACATTTTGCCCTGAAGTTCATATATTTCAAATTGCCTGCAGGCCCTGGGCAATGTATGAAGGAAATAAAGTTAAAGCTCTCTCCTTAATTTCTTTTGCAGTTACTTTTCCAGCAGACTTTAATCATCTGAGAGTAAGAGGAGAGTAGATGTGTCCTGGGAAGTGCATTGGGTTGTTTCTTTGGTTTGGTTTGTTTTTCTCTGGAGACCAAGCACAGCAAATGTTATCTCTGTTAGGCAGTCTCACCAATATGCCTTATCCCTGGCCAGTTCCTTCTCTCTTCCTAGAGAGGATAAAACAGCTTTCATCCACTTCTGCTCGCTGCTTGTGCTATCTGCAGAGCCTCTTGTTTTGAGTAATTTCTTTTATGTCTTGGGTAATCTGGGACCTAAGCTGTTTGCCTTGTTGGTTTCCAGTGCCATTACATTTCGCCAGGGACTAAGGAAGGACTAGCAGTTCAAATCGAAGGGTGGCTGTGATAAACTGTATATGTTTCCTGTTACTGTTGGCACATGATTTAAAAAAAAACACAAACCCAACAAAAACAAAAAAACAACAGAAAAAATTCAGCACAAACCAAACATCTTTTTCTAACATTTGCTTCAGCACTGTGCTTTAGGAGCAGATGACTCAAGGAACTGCATCTTCTTTTCTTCCCATTCACCACTTTGTTGTCTTGGGATTTTCCCTCTCTGCTTGCTGAATTTCTAAGTTGGCGTGTTATTTAAGCAGCGTTTTACCAACTCTTTATTTTATTACTCATTCTAAGGGTAGGAGGTACATTTGCTACATATCCAGTAAAGCCTAATGAAGTTAAGTAAAACACTGGATGCAACAATTTAACCTTCCCCAGCAAGGACACCTGCACACAAAATGTGCTCTCTATGCATTGCGAGCATCAGCCATGTTTTGAGTGGACTTCAGCTGTGTATAAAATACAAGCTGCTCTCTTGTTCTGGTCAGCAGCTGTGCAAAAAGTGCATATTTTAAAAAGTGCAAGAATGATTTTGGACTCTCTCCATGTTTTTCAGAATTTAGGCTCATTTAGATTCAGTGTTCTGCCTGAAGCATATTCACATTAAGGTTCACACAAACTGACTACAGGGAGTTACTACTGCAGGTAAAGGGTGAGCTCTTATTTAGGCTTTAATTTAGTTTCATTTGAGCTGATCCCTTTAGGAAGAGCTTTCTTCAGTTTCACTGCTGTATAGGAAGAAACATGAAGTCTTGGTCATAGGCTGAAAACTGTGCTATGTTACGATTAGCGAATGAGTTGGAAACTTCTAGTGACCCAGTCTGCCGTGGGATATTCAGAAGTAAAAAAACCCTGTTCCTTTCAAACAACATGCCATTTATTCACCCACATGGGTTTAGCATCCAGACCAAATGGAGGAAGCCTTAATAGGTGTGGGTCTTAACTCTCTAATTCGATGACAGTTTTGCTACCAAGAGCCTTTTATTTTCCATTACTGGATGCATAGCTGTATGTAAAAGGTATGAAAAAGTGTTCTTTATCTATGGTTAAGGTTTTCTCTCTGTTTTAAAGTATTTCAATTTCCAATGGGAACTTAGTAAAAGATAAGCAACTTAGGAGAAGTTTGAGATTTACTAATGCTTCAGCAGTGACTTGTTATCAAATGTCTTCTGCTGATATAGTAACTTGAAAATAAATTCAGTATTCAATGTGAATATTTCGTCAAATACTAAATGTTTTAAGTTAGTGTTTGACCTTATGCAAAAGTATAAAAATTGTAATAAATTATCTACTTGAGCTGACTGATTATACTGCCCTCATTAATGCATGTAGTTTGACTTCACTGGTGCTTCTTATCTAAGTCCTCTGCAATTTTAGCTAAACAGCACTAAATGGTATTATTTATTTGAAATCTTTTGCCTACATGTGTTATTTAAAAAGCAAACAAACAAAAAAACAAAACAAGAAAACAACAAGCCCTGCTTCCGCCCCCTTTATTTAAAACTTCCATGTGTTTCCTGAGGTAATTGTAGTCCCTGATAATAACACTAATACAGAAGCATTTCATCAATGTTCATCACCTGTTCAGGCTGGATTTGAAAGCTGCTGTCTTGAGATCTATGCAAGAAACAACTGCTATACTGCAAGTATACAAATCAATACTTCAGTTTTATTGTGGGTTTTTTTGTATAATTAAATGTAAAAGGGGATGGTAGTTTTGTTCCAGGTCTAATATATGTAATAAATTGAGAAAACTAATTGACTAGTGAATGGAAGTATCCCATCTTATTTAATAATCTGAATGGGTGAATTTTTTTGTAGTTTAAGTACAGTTGCTGTAATTCTTTACATGCATGTACTTAAATTAAAATGCCACGTGTTGTAATTTGCTGGTGGTATAAACTGGAAAAAAAATGCCTTAAGGTTTCCAAAACCTAACTTACGAGTGTAGAGATAATTTTGAGAAGTTCTATATAAAATTGCTTGGGCTTTTTGTCATGCATTTTCCATTTCAGCCAGTGGAAGTTGTATAGCTAAAATCACACTGAATTCATTGCAAATCTAGGGCATGCTTAAGGGGCACTTCATCTGAGCAAGGAAATCATCGCTTTGACTGTGGCTATGTTAAGTGCGAGATGGAAGTGAATAGCTTTTAGTTTATTGCTCATTTGAAAGCTGGAGGGAAAAGTGGCCTTTGTCTACCTGCCAAGCTCTTCCCCTCCCCTGCCTAGACTTCTTAAAAATGCTCATTTGAAATCTGGCAGCAGTTACCTTTGATTTCTTTCAGTAGCTCTTTTTTTTTTAACAACACTTCATTTTTTTTCTGTTGTTCCTGTAATAAATTTTATCTGTTTTTAAAATGAAGTGAGTAAAAACTAATGCGATTTAAAACAAGCCGCACAGAAAAAGCCACTTAATGATAACTTGATACTTAATTCAAAGTCTGATTAGTAAGATATGCTCTTGAGTTTCTGAGTCTTTTTTTTTGTTGATATATAAACCTGTTAGGTTTCTTTAAGTAGATTTTAAAAGTCCTACCTTTTTGTATATACTATCAGGACATCTTATTGCAGATGCAGTCTAAATGCGTGTCATAACATTGAAAAACTAATTACTGCTTTTAGCAAATTTGAGATCTGTAAGTCTGTGGATATGACACCTTATTGTTATGTAATTAAATGAGACAAATGAAATTACAAAGTTTGATGGTACCTTCAACCATAGTGTTTTTAATGCATTAATTAGCTATGTTTGCTCTGAGACCAGCATGAAGAATAGAAAATATTTGTTTTTTTCATGGTAGAGCATTAAAAAACACAAGCTTTTTGTTTGTTTGTTAATAGAAATAATAATGTGTTTATTGTATTTTTTGCATTTATTTTACTTTGTATCTTCCTATCTAATTGGGAATTTTTTGGGCTCCTGACA
This sequence comes from Hemiprocne comata, assembly GCA_020745705.1. Lineage (NCBI taxonomy): Eukaryota > Metazoa > Chordata > Aves > Apodiformes > Apodidae > Hemiprocne > Hemiprocne comata. The sequence continues at coordinate 86,139,693 of CM036587.1, forward strand.
TCAACCACGGATGTCAAGTAGGTAGTTCTTGGAGACCTGTTTGAGAGATTTGTTTTTTTATGGAGGGGGGTGGGGGGGACAAAAAAATCAGTCTTGTGGTTTTTTTCTTCAAGGCTGTGTGATGATAAAGCACTTTCCATACTCAGAAGGTCCAATTAAGTGTATAGCAAATGAAATGTGAAACCTTGCTCAATCCTGCAGCTCATCATACGAACAACCAAAAATGCTTTCTGAAAAGTGTCATGCTAGACAATCGGGTGAACATGCCCATTTATACTTTTCCCAGGTAAGAAAAGTGTTACTTCCATAGTTTTTGGTAGCTTTTATGTTTGAGGTTGAGTGACTACTGATACCAGGAACAGAAGCAAAAAACAGGTTTCCAAGAATAGAAAAAGAAGCCAGATTAGATGAATTCAATCTCTGTTAACATTTGAACTGGATTCAGATTCTGTTGGTGGGGGTGAAACTGAGAAGGAGGCGCTGATGATCATAAGCAGGTGTCTAAAGGGAATAGACTCTGCGAAAGTTGAACTTTGGGGTGGGTTTAGTAATGAGTTCCCAAGCAGTGCTTACAGTTTGCTGCACTGCTCTTACTTGCTGGATTTTGAGAAAATCACATAAAGCATTCCCGATACTTAGAGCCTTTGGCTAAATTAAATATATTCTGATTTTTGGAGTGGTTAGGTATTTTAGGCTGGTTATCTTGAAACACTATGCTTAATTTGCTTTTGTTTTCTACAAAGCATAGAAGTAGACAAATATTGGCATCTTATGGCTCTCTTCTTCTTATCCTTTTCCGTTTCTCTTTCCCTTATGAGTAGTGAAGAAATGCATACTTTGGTTTCGTGAAGTAGGATTGGTATAATCCACATGGCAGTCCCTGATTAAAAATAATTTAATAAAATGGATGCTAGTTTGGAGACAGGTATAACACTCTTTACGTTATGGGTTATGTCTCTGTTGTCTTGGGCAGAATCTTCCTTCTAATGAGGTTACAGAAAGTCCTATAAAACCAGAAAAATCTGATTTTGGCTGACATAACATCTCCCACTCTTTTTCCTTTGAGGGTCCTCTCAGCTAAGTGCTGTTGTCATTTTAGCTATATCCAGCTATATCAGTCTTATATCCATCTCCGTCTAAATTAAAACAACCCAACCTGTTAACAAACTTTTAAATTCCAAGGATATAAAGTAAATAACATGTGCCCTTTGTGACTGCTAATTTTCTTTCATTAAAATACTGACCACTAAAATAGAAAGTTGTCACAACATAATGATTTCTACTTGATAAAGATGCTACTGTAGGTAATGATGCTGCCAGATAAATGTCATTAGAGAATAAGACATCTTTCAAAAACAAATGTCAGGCCTCAGCTGACATGTATATTGATCCAATAAATTATTTTTTCATGACTGTGGAGGGTGCTTACTTTTGCAGTAAGATGATGGTTACTTAGGAAAATTAATTTTGCTTTTTGCTTTTGTGATTAAAGAACATGGACTAAAGTTGTGTGGCTGCCTGACCCAGGAGCGCCCATTCATACCTCTGCACAGTGCAACTTTGTGTTAACAAAACATACAGGGGTGGAGAATTGGGTATGTGTGTAGACTCACAGTCATGCTCAAAATGCAGTGTAAATGTAGCAAGAGACTTACCTATCCAAAAAGTATGTGTCTTCCATAAGAAATTACGTTTTCTGCTGTCAGCCAAGGTGGGAAAAAAAAGGAATCGTGGTGCATAATCAGATTTTCATGAAGGTCAGAGGTCTGATTAAAAGCTGGTAGCTTGTGGTTTGTATACCTCTGGGATGGTATTTCATGATTAATGTGCATTACAAAGTACTGCTTGAAATAATAGTGATACAGAACTGAGAGTCCTGGTTCAAAGAGAATTTACTGGATTAATTCTGGTAATTTCATAGTCTGATAAATTTGGGATAAAGGGGACGGAAGTTTTCTTCATAATGTGACTTAAATACCTTTAAGGCCCTGTTGTTGTTATGGAAAAGACATTTTTAGGCAAGGATTGTCTTTCTAGCAAAACAGCTTCATTTCCTATTAGTTGATCTAAGTGTTTTCAGAGATATCTTTCATGCACTTTCAAGTAAACATCAAAAAAAGAATGTTAAGAGTTTTCCAGGCCACTATGTAAGCATGATGTATGTACAAATTATTTTACAGATCTCTAGTTTGCAGCATCATTGATCTGTTTCAAAAGAATTATGATTGACAAGGTATAGTAGATGTTTGATTTCCATGAGGTTTTGTTGGATGATATTTCTATAGAAAATGAAGCTTTGTAGGGTAGCTGGTATCCCAAGCTTATTTTTAAAAGATCTTTGTCTTTCTTTAAACAAAAGTCACAAATAACTGCTTTAATTATCTTGGCTTATTCAAACCAAGAAAAAGACAAAACAAGTTCAGCACGCAGTTTAGCTACTTTTCTGTTTGGTGTGGTTTTGGGAAAGGATGAGGGGGCTCTTTGGTTTTGGTGGGTTTTTTTGGTGGGTTTTTGGTTTTTCTGAGGTTTTTTTTGGGGTTTTGTTTGTTTTTAAAAAGTGGCTTTTTTAAAAAAATGTTTTTCCTTGGAGGTAGTATTTAATTTAGGCAACCTAATTTTCTGGAAGCGGTCCTGCTTCTAACCCTTTTCAGTTCATGTTGTAGACTGTAAGTAGATAATTGGATTTTTGAGAGACATTTCATAAGAATTAGTGTTTCATAAGGTGACGTATATTGGATATGTTTTGAAAATGAAAATCCCTACATGATCTGTGTATACCTCTAAGTAGCATAAATTTGAGGTATTAATGCTTCCTATTAAAAGAGAAAATCATGGTGCCCACGTTGCCTACAACTTGAAAGATCGAGACATGAGTAACATCTGGCCAGTGAATGTAGCTGCAGGATGTCATAGCCTGTAGTCAGAAGGAGGCTTGGTGAAGAGAAGTCTTGAAATTTGTTCCGATTATAGCCAAGTTTGCTCTTGAATTCATTTCTGCCAGTAGCAAATCCCAGAGATATTTATCATCTGCCAAGAATTTCCCCCTCCTGGCTGTGGAAAATGCAATGCTTGGAACCCATCAAATGCTTTGTGTGCCTGGGTTATAGAAGGGTAGACAGTCTTTGAAAAGACACCACATCCAGGGAATTTGCAGTTGTATTGACTGCTCAGCACTGGGTATTTCACATAGAACATGTATTGCCAGCTGTGACAGAGCAGCAGCACAGCATAAAATACGTGTTGCATTTTTACCTCCCACACATACCTTGTTATAGATAATAAGATGTAGTTTTTACAGCAAAGTCCTATGCTAGAACATCAGAAGTAACATTTCACTGGCTAAAAAAACTAACAAAAAACAATAAATCCCTGAGTTACAGATATCATGTAGTCTTTTCACATTTCATCATTTAAAAAAAAAAAGTATAGATCTAGACTGAACAAATTAATTTTCCTGTTAACATTTTATCACTCCAAACAACAAACCTCTGTCAGGTATTCTTATCAATCGTGAATGCTGTGAAGTTTAGGACCCTTGAAGAGTACTCATCAAGGATGGAGTGATGCTTGATTTTTCATCTACTGCTTTTCTTCCCAAAGTAGGGGAGACAGATTTGGCTGTATTGAGCAGAGCAAATGTCACATGTAAAAGAAGTACATGAAAGCTTTCAAAAGCAGTAAATCAATATATCAATATTACCTAAGCTTTCACTATGTTTAGGCAACGCTTTTTCTTGTAAATTTGACTGTATTTTATCCGCATTCATAATGCTTTATAAAACATTTCTGAATGTAAAATTGTACACATGTGTCTGTGAATTTGTGAATTTGTGAATGTGTCTGTGACTTAGATACCCTCTGTAGTAATAAAACTGGTAGTATATTTGGAGCTGGTAAATACTTCACGAAGTTGACTTGAAATAGCATTGCTATTTCTTCATTTATCATAGAAATGTTATCTTCCTCAATAACACCTGAGTTATTTATTAAGAAGCAGATACCATTTAGATTAAAAAGCAACATATCTGGTGCTCCCATAGTTCAGGAGGCTCTGAATAGTGCATGATAAGCAGAACTTAAATTCCTTGACATTATGATAAAAAAATTCAAAGATCCTTATCAGTGTTGTGTTCTTTCAGTAAACAGGATACATTAGAATTAGGTGGCTGAACTTCATCCTGTGTTCAGTTTAGATTGGCTTGTAAATTTTTTTGGTTGCTGTTCCACATTGCCCTACCCTTCTTTTGGGAAAAACTTGCAACTTCCCTCTGTCAATGCTTAGCGCTTCTGTGTGGAGCTGGGTCTGATCTAGGTAAAAGCATTACCTCCCCTCTAAGCAGAAGGTATTAGTGCTGTTAAGAGCAGAAAAGTTTTTCTTCTGTGGAGCCTACAAGATTTGGTCCCACAGAGACTGGGAAACTGCCTTGCAGTGTGTTGCCTGCCTGGTAAAAAGAAAAGAGCCCTAGGGCTTGTAAGAAGAAGCAGGTGCAATGTGAATTTTCTTGCTTTGAGAATTGCCTCGGACAAGCCAGAGTAAGTTGCTTTCTTTTGTCTTCTCTACTTGTTTTCTTTGCTTCTGAAGACTGCCTGGCAGAACAGCCCTCATCAAGGCACTCCTTGCAACTCCTGGCTTGCCTAAGCTTAGAGTCTGTGTTTCAAAACCTCATGCCTGGCTTTTTTCTCCCTTTTCTTATGCGTTCAAAATGATTATTTGTTGTATTCCTGTTCCTCTAATTCACAGTCTAGTGTATAACCTCAGTGTTTAGTTTGGCAGGACTGCTATGATACTGACTGATGTTCTTCTGAGCACTTGTAGACGAAGATACCAAAAATGTGAAGCCATAAAGTTATACAGGCATTGTTTTGAATACATTAATGTATGCAAGATAGGTTGAATGACTTGATTTAGTATTATGATGTGGATTCTTTGTGGTTAAGGTCTTGACTTCCTTTTTATTGATCATTCACTTTTGGTATAAGGGCAGTCACCTAACAGTATATTTGGACAACCTTTGTTTTCATGTGTGATTAATGTGCACTTGGTATAATTTGCAATGAAATGCTTCAGTATGTATCCATAACCAATCTTATTTTTAGAGTCTGTGTTGAAATGGCCTTAAACTTACAGACATACAAAAGAAATTAAGAACAACTAGTGAAAACAAAGACAAAACAGTAAAAAAATAACTAATCTTGAGTGAGGACTATATAATATGCAGTTCATTTGTACTGGATATTGTTTTCAGAATCATAAGAAAAGTCTGAATGACATAGATGTTCAAATCATGACATGTAGCCTCATGGTCAGCCAAGCTTAGAAAGGCTTCTGGAATAGTGAATATTTTCAGTGTGCCTTAACCTTGGGGAAAGATTTCCCCTTAAACAGGGAAAAGGAACCTTGTTGGAACCAAAGAAGAACAGAAGTAGAAGGACCTCTGTTTACATATTTTTCTTTGGGAAAATGTTTTTTTTTGAGAGAATCTTACCTTCTGTAAGACTTTTTTACACCTGCGGCCTCTGCATGAAGGTTTATTGGCTGGAGGGATCAATAAGTACTTGACTGGATGGTTGCACACCCAGAATTGTGGTCAACAGCTTGATGTTCAAGTGGAGATCAGTGAAGGAGTGGCGTTCCTCAGGGGTTGGTACTGGAACTGGTGCTGTTTAACATCTTTGGTAACATGGACAGTGGTATTGAGTGCACTCTCAGCCAGTTTGCTGACTAAACCAAACTGTGTGGTGCCGTCAACAGGCTGGAGGGGAGGCCGTCGAGAGATCTTGAGAGGTGAAAGGTGGACTCATGGAAACCTCATTAAATTCAACAAGGTCAAGTGCAAGGTCCTGCACCTGGGGTCGGGGCAAACCCAAGCACAGTTACAGGCTGGGCAAGTGATGGATTGAGAGCAGCCCTGAAGAAAAGGACTCGGGGGTGTTGATGGACAAGAAGCTCAACATGAGCCAGCAATGTGCACTTGCAGCCCAGAAAACCACTCTTATCCTGGGCTGCATCAAAACAAGTGTGGCCAGCAGGTCAAGGGAGGTGATGCTCCCCCTCTACTCTGCTTTTGTGAGACCCCACCTGGAGAACTGTGTCCAGTTCTAGAGCCCCGAACATAAAGACATGGAGCTGTTGGAGCAAGTTCAGAGAAGGGCCACGAAGATGATGAAAGGGCTGGAGCACCTCAACTGTGAAGACAGGCTTAGAGAGTTGGGGTCAGCCTGGAGAAGAGAAGAGGAGAGAAGAGAAGGCTGTGGGGAGACGTTAAAGTAGCCTTCCAGTACCTTCTGGAGCCTACAGGAAAGCTGGGGAGGGTCTTTTTACATGGGCATTGTCAAGGTTTGACTCAGGATTGGCAATTAAACCAGAGACGACAAGCTCTCGATCCCCTCCCCCTCCCATCCAGGTAAGGAAGGAGAGAGAATTAGGAGAGAGACTTAGGTGGATTGAAAACTAAATTAGACAGCTTTAATTATATGTACAATTATATACAAGTATGTTCAGGAACGTGGAAAAGCCTCTTGCCTCCCCCCACCCCCAGCAACTCCCCAGCACTCTCCTTAGCTGTGAGCAGTCCTGAAAAGTCTCAGGGTGCTGTCTGAGATAACAGCAGAGCAGAGAGGACTGTGGGGACGGTTATGAGGGTCAGGGCTGAGCCTGGGGTCAATGGTGATGGATGGATGGAGTCCTCCCTGGACGCCGGCCATGGATGGAAGAGAAGGGAAGAAGAAGCAGGAAGGAAGTTGTCTTCTGTGATCTCTGACCTTCCTCGGAGCTTACTTAGATACATGGAATGGAATACCTTTGGTCAGTTCTGCTGTCTGTCTAGTCCAGCTCCTCCACAGGGGCGTCATAGATACAACTCTCCTGCCCCGGTAGCCTCTGTAGCAGCAGAGCTAAGAAGCGACCTTGGAGTCTCAGCAGAAACATAAACATTCCAGTGTTATCAGTCCACTAGCTGGAACACTTGCTGCTAGTTAAAAGAGAGCTTATTTAAGGAAAAAAAAAAATCAGTAAAAGGAAAATTAGCTTAAACCTGGCTCCCAGGACAGGCATGTAGTGATAGGACAATGGGAAATGGATTAAAACTGGAAGGGGGGATTTTTGATTAGACATTAGGAGGAAATTCTTCACTGTGAGGGTGGTTAGGCACTAGAACAGGTTGCCCAGAGATGTCATGGCTGCTGCCTCCCTGGAAGTGTTCAAGGCCAGGTTGGATGGGGCTCTGAGCAACATGGTCTAGTGGGAGGTGTCCCTGCCCATGCAGGGGGTTGCAACTAGATGATCTTTAAGGTCCCTTCCAACCCAAATCAGGCTATGATTCTGTGATTTATTACTGAGTTTACTTTTAAGAACACTACTGACAAAACTACTTCTGAGAATTTTCTTTGTACATTACTGAGCATGATGAACTGGCATCCTATATTTTAGCTGTTCATTTAATATTTATCTGTCTATATGTAAGAATATATATATAATGTGCATCTAAAGCATTCAGCAGTCTCATTAATGGAGGAACTGATTGTTTCCAGACTGGAAAAAGAAGGTTGTTTTTCCTAAAGGGAAAAAATCCTTCTATTCTCCTAATTGACTGTCTTGAAAAGGGCTGGCAAAATTCTTTGTTGTTCTCCATCTGATTCAGCTTTGAATGCCTTCCTTTTCCTTCCATATAGGCTGAAGAGATGTACCATAGTGTATTTTCAAATACAGTTTTGTTGTGAAGTGCTAGCTGGTGAACTACTGCGAACACTCCTTCCTATTTCTTTTGCGTCTTCATTTGCTTCACCCTCATATAAGGCATCTCAGAAAGAAAATCATTCTGGTATTTCTTAGGGGCGATATTGCATAGTCCTTATTCTCTATAATTTTTCTGACTGTCCAGACAGTTCTTTGAAAAAAACCTCGCGTAATATGTGGCTTGCTGTCATGGATTGATTGTTTTTTAAAGTTCTGTTTATCTTTTCCATCACTGATGCTTCTTCTAAAGTTCTTGTGCTCCAGATGCTGGTGTTCTACAGGTGACAGAATGAGAAGTGGTGTGCTGGGCTGGTGAAGAGTATTTTTTCGGTCCACTGTCAATGTATTTTCTTTATATTTCTATCTTTAGTAGTTGTCTCTTGATAGTAACTTTTGCATTGCCAGTGCACTCCCTGTGATGCAGAGAATGAGGTTTGAAGTGCTGTTGATGTCATCATCTGTACATATTTCATAGATTGTAGCAAGGTGAGCTCTCCAGTAGAATCTGGTGTCACTAAGCTGACTCTGTTTTAGACTATCTGTGGGAAAAACACTAGACCCTGTGAGAGGGATCTTTTTTCCTGGAAAAGCAAGTTAATAAAGTTCATAAATCTCATTCACTTTGCAAGTTACAGTCACAACTTGCCCTTTGTCTTTTCTCTCCCTTTTATCCCAGAAAGTATCCAATGGAGGGGATGTGTGTGTGTGTGGGGGGAACAGAGAGGACAAAATGGGAAGGAGACTAAAACCCCCCAATTTCTTCCTTTTAAAAAAAACAACTGAAATACTCCCGAACTTAGTATAAGCATTACAAGAAACCCACAGACCCTAAGTAGTCTGTCTAGATATGCTGCATCCTTTTGTCTCCTTTGTGTTCTGGAAAGGAATAAATGTTCTTTTTCTGTTTAAATGTCTTTTGTTACCTATTTTTAGATATTTATTTATTTATCTATTTATCTATTGATTTATTTTCCCTGGCAATTCAAGGGCTTCTATATGCATCAAATTAGCTATGTTATTCTGTTAGTGCTTTGTTAGTGCTGTTCTGTGACCATACTTCTCAGTATGGCATTCATACTGCATTTGTTTCGTGGTAATTGTAGCTAGTCCTAAAAGACTGCATTCTAGATTCAGCTTATTCAGAATATAAAGTACTTCTATTGGAGTACTGGAAAAATTTGGAAAATAGTGGGAGGTGGCGGAGAACTATCGCCAGCAATAGTTAGATTTGTAAGGTGATGAAAATCTTACTAATCTGCTACAGAGATGCCAAGAAGAGCCGGAGCAGCTGCCTTCTTTCCATATGCTTTCTCAACTAAAAGACAGAAGCAGGAAGATAAATGATCGTTTAGGAAAGTGTCTGTTTCCAAAGCAAGACTGTTTAATTTCCAGTTTTAAGAAAAACTGACTTGAGGGGACAAAGGTTGGAGTGCTTGTCTGCTACCTAAAGGGATGGATCTAATGCAGATTTTTTTTTGTGTTGAGCAGTATATGTTCAGGATTTTGTAACTTGTTTTTTTGTCCTCCTGGTGGATGCTAGGAAAGAGGAGGCACGGCTCAGGGGTATCTTTTTCTCTTAAAGGGCTCTTAGAGGCAAAGGTTGGAGAGTTAGTCAGAAATAATTGCACTGTCAGAATTAATCTGCACCGGAGAGTGTGTGTGCTTATATAGTCATTCATTCATACATATATACATGAAATATGGGAAAAATACTAGTCTCTGTGAAAAGCTGCAAGTCCATGATGTGGATTTTTTGTACTGCTAAGGTCATAGCTCAGAGAAGGAACAGGATCACGCTATAGAATCATAGACTGGTCTGGCCTTGAATGCTACTTCCAGGGATGGAACATTTGCAGCTTATCTGGGCAAACTGTTCCAGTGTCTCACCACCCTCATTGTAAAGAATTTCTTCCTTCTGCCCAATCTATATCTATGCTCTTTCAGTTTAAAACTGTTGCCCCTTGCCCTGTTAATACAGGCCCTGGTAAAAAGTCTCTCACCCACTTTCTTGTAAGCCCCCTTTATGTATTGAAAGGCTCCAGTTTTCTCAGCCTTTCCTTCTAGGGGAGGTGTTCATTATAAAAATTGCCAATTGACAAATTTTGCATGCACATTGATTTTGGAGAATGCTTTTTTCCTCAAATAGTGAAGGAAATAGGCTGATCAACTGTAACAAGTTAAATTTCCTCTTTAAAATAATTATAGTTGCAAAATCTACAATCCCATATAATTTAACTAGAGATTTGTTTAAAGTATTGTGTATAATTTTAATAATAAATACATTTGCAAAATGATGAATTGGAGTAATATCAGTGGGAGGTGTTTTTAAAAAAAACTAATTATTTGAAGTAAGTACATATTTGTAAAGAACTGCAGAGTTAATTTAACTTTTTAATTTATATTGTTAACAAAATAGATGGAATGAGAAAACAGATACTTAATAGTATATTGTAAATATATATTTTTTTCTTAGTTTATAAACCAATTGTTCTAACTTCGTGATGATGTTAAGCATAGGAGCTATGCCATGATCAGAATAAAATCTGATGGTGTGGATTATTTTTGCTGGTGGAGAAGTGAAACAAGGTCAAAACATGATGCTATCAGTCATAATAAAATCTCTTCCACTTAGCAAGTCATCCTGGTGGTATCGGTGAATGTAACGATGGAATTTGGTATTTGAAGAATGAATGTTAGCAGATCAAGTAATGTAAGAAAATAATAGAAAGCCAAGTTAGTCAGTGTGGAAGTCATTATGAAGAGGGACATCTTTTTTGTGTCTTAGTGGCTTGGTTGGTTGGAGTATGGCAGATTTACTCTATAACTGAAGTAGAACTGCAGAGGCGGGGGGATCACTGCCAAAATCTAATCAGACTGGGATCATAAACTGCTTTGACAATTGCCCTCCTTTTCCACTTCTTGTTTTTTTACAGTTATGGTTTTATGAATTAGTGATGCATGTCTGATTCTTTTATCTTATTAGTACTGCATATGCATACTGTAAATGTCAGCTTAGGTGGCAAAGCCAAGGGAACTGTATGTTTTGGTTCATTGCGTTATGCCACTGTGTCCTGTCTAAAGGGAGACAAAAGAAACTACATCTGCCTAGTTTGTTTGTTTTTATGTTCTGTAAATATATACTAAGTGAAAAGCCCAAATCGTGGTTCTCATTCAAATAATTTTGTTTGAAAGGCAGATTTCCAAGATGCTTCCCTTTATTTTTGCATTGCAGTGCACGTCCTACAACACTTATTCTTTCTGTGCAAGCTTGAAAAAGACATGCTGACATTTAAACCAATTGTATATAGAAAATTTAAAGAATGTTACATTTAATGCTTTCCCCCCCCCAGCCCCCCCCCTTTAAAAGGAATGAATGCAAATGTACCCTTCTGTACACACTTATGGATCAGGATTGAGCTTTTGAATTTAAGATCTGGATTTTAAAATTCTGTTCTTCTACCTTTAGTAGTGCCATTGCAAGTCCTCGATAGAACTGACTACCTTCCATTAATGACTGTATTTAGATCATAGGTGTATTTTCCTTCCGGGGGGAGAATCCCCCCAGCTGGGAGAATTTTTTGTTTCATTTTTAAACTCCACTCTGGTGCTAGCTTCTGTTGTTGCACATTTCCCTGGAGAAAATGTGGCTGTGTCTTGCACGTTTGTATAGTATCCAAGTGCAGACAGCTTTAAAAACCCAGTTGGGCTACTCATGGTTAAGAACTATTTTTTTCCAGTGGTTGTAGCTACATCTCTCCTCACACCGGTGCAGGAATTTACAAAAGCAAATTATTGTTAAGATGCTCTAAAACCTGATGATGTTTGGTTTTTGTTTGTTAGAATTCTGTGCGAGAACTCAAGGTGTGCTTTCTGATTTGCAGAATAGACACATTGTGCTAATTCATGTAAGTTTTGGGTTAATTATTTGCCTCAGTTGGAGTTGGATGCAATAGATATGCCCAGTCTTTTGAAGTTCCAGATTTTTTTGTCTTTTTTCCACCTGTTCCACACACCCCCCTATTCACTTGAGAGATATTCTGTTGGAGTAACATAGGATCATAGAATCGTAGAACCACAGAATGGTTTGTGTTGGAAGGGACCTTAAAGATCATCTAGTTCCAACCCCTGAGCATGGGCAGGGACACCTCCCACTAGACCAGGTTGCTCAGTACTGGATTTTCACTGGCTTCTTTAGAACTTAAGGCAGGAGTATCTAGGGATATTTTTTTCATTTGTGCTTCGTAGTGTAGATTTGAGCATTCTTTTAAAATATAATTTCTACAACTACAATTCCATCTACCCTGAGCTGCTGCAGAAAAACTGTAAACGTCTGTTCTTTTGAAGTGAATGGTAAAAAGCAGTGCCTAGTGTAAGTGCTGTTTCACTTAAGCTTAAGAAAAGTATTACTTCATCTGCTTGAATTGTCAAAACCTAGTGTTGTTTGGAGGTGATCCTCGCCATGGCCTTGTAGATGTAAAAGCTTAACTAGTGCTGACGTAATTCTCTTGACATCAACATACTTCAGCTTGTCAGATGCCTGCTTCACTGTGCTTGGAGTTACTGCACTGGGAAGCATTTTTTGTAAATACACGTTAAATCAGCAGTCTAAGCCACCCTCAGAAGTGGAGGTTGATAGGTACCTGTTCTGCTGTGAATGAGAACGTGTGCCCACAGCCCATCATCTCAGCTCTGCACCATCATCCACTGGTGCAGTGGCTGGTCTGCGGTACAGGTTCGGAGCTGGGGGCAGGAGAAGAGCAGGGGAAATACAAAAGAGAGAAGGAAATACTGTCAGTACCTCTTCCTCATGAGCATATGAAGTAGGTAGAAATGCAAAAGAAAAAGAAGACTGTGAAACGTTCAGCAGAAGTTAGGGGTTTACTGTTTTAATTTGGAGAAAAATTAAATTGCAGGTGTATGTGGACATCAAATGTGCAGTTCAAATTACTTGTGTGGGGTCTTGAATTCAGCATTACTAAGAAAGCAGCTATGTAGCATTATCATGGGCTAACATTTTTCCCTTTTACCTGTTATTTCATAAGATTTTTATATTCTAGCAGAACTGGCATAGGCTGTTATGCACTGAGTACAGGTTTTTTAATTTCATGGCATAAATTCAAGAGAGTTTTGTAAAAGCTGAAATACAAATTTATACAGACTAGCTTAGTGAAGCAAATTTCTTGGTTTCTGCTGGAAACAGAACATCTTGTACATCAGAGAACCAAATTATGTATCTGATTATTTGAGAATTTGCATAGAAATAAGAAATTATGCAGAAATAAAAAACATAATGTACATTGGCTTTTGGACAAGGGCAGTAAAAAGACTTGGAGTTGCACATAGTAGAAAATGAAAGCAAAATATCTGACTTACTGTACTTCTATGGAGATTATGTCCAAAAAAAGATGTTTAATTTATTTATTTTTCCTTCCCCTCCCGTCTCCCCTTTTGCATATGCTTCTGAAAGGGACCATTGCTATCCAGTGTATGTGAGATAGTGCCCTTTAAATATCAGTGATAGTACTGTCTATATTGAGAGAGACAGATGTGATCAGTTTTGAAGTTTGTTTTTTAATACATTTTTATCTTCCTGAAAGGTTTGTTTATGCTTGCACCTATAAGCAATGCTCAAATAGATTTTAAGGTAAGTAGGACTCCATCTCTATTTTTCTTGAAACACAGCTCATGGATAAAGTTTATGCTAAGGGAAGAAAGCAAGCTGCTAGCTTATAAAAGGATCTATAGTTACATAAAACATGGATAGCATATAATTATCATGTTCACTTATAGACAAAGGACAAGGATAAGAGAGTAGTGCCAGAGAAATTTTAAAGCCACCCACAGGCAGCAACCATCATGATGTTATATACAACATCAGTGAAATGCTTTAGAAAAATTACTAAAGTCAAACTAGAAATTATTTTGTAACTTGGCTTATGCCATTCCTAACTAAATGAACAGCATGATACTTGCCTTTGAGTTTCTTATGAGAAAAATGAGACAGGATCTCTGAATTAATTTTAATCATGCTGAAACTTATTTATTGGGGTAAGTACAAAATGTGTGAATCTTTTTTTAGAAATCATGTTTATCTCTTTCTGTCACTGGGTATGACTTTGTTTATGAATGTTAGATGATCTTACAGATGTTAGATGAGCTTATGCATGAAGAGAGATGATACAAAGTACGGAACAAAGGTGAAGGAAGAGGCATTAATTGCTGAAGTAAAAATGATGAGGAGAATTCTGTGGGAAGGTATATAGGGAAGGCAAATGTACATGGGCTTTTGAATAAGGTAAACAAAAACTATGGATGTGAGAGAGACATGGTGAGGTAACTTAAGCCATTTAGAAAGGGGATGTGTATCCTCCATACTGGAGAAGTATTCTGAAATAAATATAGGAGGATGAGAAATGTAAACATCAGATTGGAAAAAAGGAAGATACAATAAGGCAGGTTTTTGCTTTAGCACTCTTTTGCTGAAAAGAAAAGCAAATTATTATAGTGATTATATTAATGCTGTGAGGCAGATATAAAAGGCAGCCCCAACTCCCTACACTTGCAGGAGCTCAGGACAGTGTAGTTGAATTTGCTGTGGTGAAGGTCTGAATAGGCTTGGACCACCTCATGGTTAAAAAACTGAGAAAGAAGTCTTAGCTGAAAGCCTGGGAGGAGCTTCCTTGTTCTCTGGGTTGAAACTGACCTGGCTGTGAAGCATCTGACAAGTGACCAATTAAAATTAACTAGATTAACTCTTTGTGTTAAGGACAACTCTGTACTGTAAATGTTTGTGTAATCTTAGCTGAGGAGGAGAATTTCTCAGATTTGAAGGCATCATGCAACTAATTACAGACTATCAGCCTACAAGGTAGTGACTGATTTATGCATAAAGCAAGTTACTTGTTGCCACTGGTACAGCTTAATTATGAGAAACTTTAAATAGGCAATATGGCTGCAGTTCACAAATACAGGTTTGTAACACACAGAACATGGGATCAGCATGAAATAAAGCATTGCCAGTTAAAGCTCAAAAGCAGAAAGGAATTTGTTTATGTGAAGAAAAGGAGGAACAAAAAAAACCCCAAACAAACGCCAAACAAGCTTTATAAATACAAAGCATGATGTAATAATATAGAAGCTTTTCTAAAAAGAGGAAATACTTGTAAAGTATCAGTGAATCTTATTTCATTCCAGCTATCGGACAGAAGTATAATTTTACGGTAATTAAAAAACCAGCAAAAAGTATTTCCCAGCCAAGCTTCTTTTCTAGTAAGGAATGTACAAGGTACCTTGGAAAATGGAAATTTGCACGAATTACATGACTGATCTCTTTCCCCAGAGTGTGAAAAAGGGTGGAGAAAGGAAATGATTTATTTGGATCAGTCTCAGTGAGGAGAAAAGGGATACACTAGAACTGCACTAAACAAGCCAGAAAAGTGATTTCCTATAGATAGCTGAAATAGTGTTTTGTACTGTATTTCACCAGATCTGCCTTACAACTGTGTCCAAGTGCTAAATGTTTCAAAAACGTTTAATTGAAGCACTAGACTTTGTAGTTAAGTATTTTCATTGAGAAGATACTTGGAGATTAAATATTCCTTGAAGATGAATGCATGAAAACCAGCATGTTTTTAGGTAAATGAAGTTCTCAATGCGTAGTGAATGTTACAGTGGATGTCTACCAAATGTACCACAGCTCAGCATTTCCCTGAGAAAATACTCAACTTAATGAACATTTTCGTATCAAAGGAAATCCCAAAGCTTTTGTAGAAGTGGATCTTACTCACTGTTGGAGGGATACAGACAATTCCCTGTTCTTCAGTAGTTTTCTCCAACTTGAATATGCGCACATGCGAGCCCAATGTGCCAAGCTCATCTTCTGTGGCTTCCGGTTCCTTCTCTGATTTGTCTTTCAGTCTCTCGGTTAATAGTCTTGAAATTGTTTTCAGATGCTGGTTTCATCAACAGGAAACAGATTCAACTCTGTATTCAGTAGGAAAGCACTTTTCTGGGCCTCTTTGTGTCAGCTCTGGTGGAAATCGTCCACTGTTTATTGGTCTAATCAGTCCCAGTCTCTGCCAGGTCTCATTATGTACTTTAAAAATGACTGGCTTCTGTCAGTAGTAATTTCATTATTTCTCTCTTTCTTGTGACAATCTGTTGACCACACTAAGTGCAAGTCACCTCACGGCAGTAATAAGTACCGTGTTACTTCACAGTAAATAGTTTAGTTGGTGTACGGTTTCCAAGCAGACTTGACAGACTTCCCAGGTGAACTCCATTACAATTCTACAGTCTCTGGACTGATTGATTTTTACCAAAAATCTACTTTGAAAGCACTTCCTCTAGGTTTTTGAAGTACAGTTTCAGCATACAGAATGATAGGGATTTCTATCCAATAATGGTTTCGTCTTAGTATCTGATCAAGATATTAGATCATAACTGTCGACATCCTAGACTTCATCAGCTACTCTCCTGATCTTTGCTAATTACATATTAGTTCTTTTCAAGTGAGCTATGTATTGCTTTTCTTGATCTCTAGTAACGCTCATTTCCTGACATGTTTCCCTCAGACGTAGTTGCTGTTATTCACGTTGGTGATTAGCTGTATTCTTACAGCTGTGAAGACCAATATTTTCTGGATCATTATTAAATATAATCCACAATTTAAAATTGGTGTAGAAAAATGAGGTTTGAAGTTCAGACAGTATTTGTACAAATCTTAATTCTGCACATAACAGAATGCTTCTGGTCTGTGTGGTAGGTGAAGAACAGGCTGACAGACCATACCCAGAGGGTGACAGTAAATAGTTCCTCCTCAAACTGGCAACCGGTCACAAGTGGGGTCCCCCAGGGATTGATATTGGGCCCAATGCTGTTTAACATCTTCATAATTTCACCATAAGGACAGCCAAACAGTGGAATAGTCTCCCAAGGGAAGTGGTAGATTCCCCACATTGGACAGTTGTAAGTCTCAGCTTGATAGGGTGCTGAGCCACCTCATATAAACTATAGTATTACCTAGAAAGGTTGGACCAGATGATCCTTAAGGTCCCTTCCTACCTCACATTCTATGATTCAATGATTAATGGGGTCTATGATTCAGTGATTTACCTGGACAAGAAAAAATGCTGCTACATAAGAGGTACACGTTTACTAACAAAGGGCATTTAAAAAAAAAATAATAAAAAATGAAGGTTTTCTAACCTTGTGTGGTGCTTTGAGATTTCACTATTTGAAATAAAAGTGTATAATATTTACAGTAAAATATGATACCTGGGGAAGAACCTTTCCTTGGGAGACACTTCCACAGTTTGCAATACTTTGTGGTATTTTATATTTTTCTAAGGTAATTGATTTCATGTTGGTTTTGGAGGTCAGTATTAGAGAAGACATTCCAAAATCACTCATCCTTTTTTTTCCCATTATACCAATTTTTATGTGTTCTTTGCTGAAATTCGCTTTTCTATTCAATGTAGTCTGCCCAGTCAGATGATCTCAAGGCTTGTGGTTGTAAAGGACAAGGAAGCACTGTCAATTCCAATAAGCAAATAATAAGCATGGTAAAATGACTGTTTTTTGGTTTTTTTGTTTTGTTTTCTAACAAAGTTGCCAAAAAGAAGGGAAAGTGTTTTGAAGCAGAATGTTGTGGTGTTGCATTGCAAATTGTATTCGTTTAAGAAAAATAATAATACTGCATATCTGTAAAGGCACTGCAAAACATTTACATAGATTTTTGTAAAGCTTTGCTTTATTATAAAGCTTCATTGCATGTACTTGTCTTTATTATACAACACCTTTGGTATGTGTTTTTTGATGGACCTGTTTTCATACTTTAAACTGTTCATGAGTGAGAAATTTAGTTCCAGAAGAGAGAATTCATACAGTACCAATTCCATAGTTGTGTAAGTCATTGCAGTATCACCTCTCTTAGATAATTTTTTTTTTCTTGTACCAATATGTCTGACATGTGGGCAGGAGGAGAATTTCCCAAGTAATGGAATAATTCAAAGCTTTGATAATGGAGTGGTCTTTTATCTTCAGTTCAGCAGTTTGGCTCTAGCTTACCATCATTTATCGGTTGGCAGACGTTGATGAATGTATGTGTAGGACAAAACAGAGCAGGCAGAAGATTGTGCACCACTGTTGATCCTTATGCACCTCTCTTACAATCTTGATCAAGAGGTCACAGGTTCACTGACTGTAGACAGAACAGTTTTCTTGCTCACTGAACACAGCTGCTTCCTTTGTACTGGGTATGGACTATCTCAGATAGGCAGAAACTTTGTAATGCAGCTAGAGTTTTAAAGAGAAATGATGAGGTGTCTGGTTTGCTAGAATTTGTTGTGTAGGTTATATGTGCTCAATTACCTTCATGCTCAGAGAATTATTATTTTCAGTATAAAAAGTCTTGATGTAAATAGACAAGCAAAGCCTCAGTTCTGAAGAAACCTTTGGCATTACAACTATCAATTTAAGTCTGTATTCTAAATAACATGGCATAATCAGTTTGTTATTTGTACTCTGTGTACGTAAAAATTTACTTACCCTGAATGTGCAATGCAAAAGTAGAATTCTAAGTACTGTGAATATTATTTACATTTCTTCCTGCTGCAGCTTTCTTGTTTTGGAATTCAGTTTCAAGATACCCAGTCCTAAGTTCAAAAATTATCGTCATTTTAAAAAAAAATTATATGCATCAGCTTGCAGTATGTGTCTCAAAAGCAATCACACCTAAATGCAAAAAACCAAAACAAAACTGAAAGTTAGGCGATAAAGGCAACTCAGTCAATCATGAAACAAAAAGTAACTATGAGATTAAGGCAACTCAATCAAATGTATTGCAAGCAGCTTGTTTCAGGTTGCAGTCTTGAACATCACTTTTAAAAACTGGGTTTTGATGTTTTTTAAGTTTAACATTACTTTTAGACAATATCTCATGTTTGAGCTGCGTTTATCTCATAGCTGATTTTTCGTGTTACAAACTGTGTGACTCCCACACTTGAGCTCCCCTGCACATACACAGTTTCCCTGCAGAAAGAAGAGCCCTGTGAGTAGAGCCGCCGGATCCCCAGGGTTCTGTACATGGTGCTGAAGGAGCCCCGCCTGCTGGTCGGTGTTGGGGTTGTCCCAGTGGTGTGTCACCAGTGCAGAAGTGTCCCGTGTTCAGTTGGCAGTGTCCACTTGGTGGCGGCCTGTTGTCCCTTTCCCATCTGCACTACCCCGGATTTTAGAGAATTTTCTCATTCTCCCTCTCAGCCCTGTCTTTTCTGGACCAAAGAGTTCTGGCATGCTTAGCTGTTCCATATGTGGGGGACATTCTTTGCCTTTCATTGGTTTTGTTGTCCTTCTCTGCCTTCCCAATTCTGCTATATCCATTTAACGAAGGAGAATCAGAGCTGCTCACAGTATTCAAGATGCAGGTGAACTACTGCTGTTTACTGCTCAGTCATTCGGTCTTGTAAGGTCTGCTGCAGTTCTCCCTAACTGACCATTTTCTGTAATACTTTCAATTTAGTATCATTAGCAACTTCTATCACCTCCTGCAATCCAGAAAAGGGAATGTGCAATACGAGTATGTTAAACACCTCAGCTTACAACCTAGCTGTCTCCAGGAATCTGACAGGCTCTTTACAGGAAGAGCTTACTGTCTCTTTCTTAAATTAGTTCTCTTTTACATAATTAGTCATTCATGAAGGTACCTTCCATCCTATGTAGTATCTCTCTAGTTTACCCAAAAACCTTCAAAGAAGGACCGTAGATAGGCTTTGGCACAGGCAGCTGCCACATTCTTGTATCGAGGTTGGGACTCTTGGTCTACTAGATAGATGAAAAATTGACTGGGTCATGAGATCACAGGTGTATCCTGTGCCCTTGTCTTATTTAGTTCTTATCAGTGACAGGGAGGAGGAGATGCAAGACATTCTCGTCAAGTCTGTGGATGACGACAAATGGTGAGTTGCAGTCAAAGCACTCAGAAGCCTGGCTGCCCTTCAGAAGAGACTACATAGGCTTGAGGAGAGGGCTAACAGTGACCTTGTGAAACTCTCAAGGACAAATAACTTAGCCTTGAGCCTGTGATGGGAAACTCCCACCATTGTACATCCTGGGCACTCTCTGGCTAGAGAGCAGCTCTGCTGAAACAGACTTCAAAGTCGTGGTAGACAGCAACCTGAGTGTCAGCCAGCAGGATGCTTTGGCAGCCAACAGCATCCTTGGCTGCATCAATAGGAGCACAGCCAGTAGATGGAGGGAAAAGTTTATTCATGTTTCTCAGCATTCATTAGGCTAGGCACTGGAATAGGTTGCCCAGAGAGGTTGTTGGTGCCCCATCCCTGGACATTTTCAAGGTTAGGTTGGATGAGGCCTTGTGCACCCTGGTCTAGTGTGAGGTGTCCCTGCTTATAGCAGAGAGGTTGGATCCTGAAGATCTTTAAGGTCCCTTCCAACCTTAACCATTCTATGATTCTGTTCTATGATTCTATACCTAGAGTACCATGTACAGGTTTGGGGGACACCACACTACAGGAAAGACATCAATAAACTGGGGAAAATTCAGCAGAGGGCCCTCAGGCAAGTGAGTACGTGCTCTGTGAGGAGAGGCTGAGAAATGGGGCTTGGACAGCCTGGAAAAGAGATGGCTTAGGAGGACCCAGCAGGCACCCTCGTGTATCTCTGAGGAAGTTACTAAGAAGACCAAGGCGGGCTCTTCTACTGAGACATATGGTTGAAGGTTGACTTGCTAATTCAGAGTAGATATTTTGACTTGACTTACAGGGGAAGAAAAAATTCACTATAAGTGTAATTAAGCAGTGGAAGAGATTGTCTGGAGAGGCTGTAGGATCTTAATTCTCAGATGTTTCAGGAGCCAGCCGGACAAAGCCCTGAACAGGTTGGTCTGAAGGTTGATCATCTGGCTGAAGCAGATCAACCTGATCTGCTTTTATCAGGGTGTTGGATAAGAAAACCTGCTGAGGACCCTTCCAACCTGAGTAATTAATTCTGTATGATAATTTATCCTTTTATACTTGTATATTTTAATAGCTACCTTCTTACTTGCATGTTTATTAATAAGCAACTTCTTAGCTAAAAGCAAAATAATGTTTTAAAAAATAATTCTAGTATGGAGAACTGATTTGTTCATATTGTCATTAAGCACTCATTTGATTGAGGGCTTATATTTTAATACACAGCCATAACTACGGAACAGGTAAAAATAATGACATTTTTGTAAGGGATTCTAGTTGGGAATAACTCCTTCTCCCCTGCACTAGAGGAGTATGATATCATCTCCTTGTCAAAAGGAAAAAAAAAAATCAACTCTATCATAAATGCTGCACACATTGTATGATTATTTTTGTACTGAATTTATGTACATGTATATTTCTCCTGAAAACTAATGTATGAAAAAATGTCCCATGATACTTAATTCTGTGTGTGGAACAGGAAAGGTATGGGAAAAACTTGGATGTTTTCATGTCAGGGAGAATTTCTAGTACTAGATATTTATACTCACCTTTTTAGAAGTTGCTTTGAATAACCTTTTGATTATATAGCATTTCCCTGATGAGCTTGTTTGTTGGTATGTTTATTCTGCATCTCAGATGTAATTCATCTTACCTAATTTTAGCTACCTGAAAAGGTAGTCATTGAGTTTAAAATAGTTGCCTAGGCACCCGCTATAGGTAATAGAGATGATTCCTCCTCTCCCCAAACATGAGTCATGCTGTCTGCCTTAGTAGCTTGTCTTGTGACAGAATTAATCACTCTGCAGAAGCACCTATTTCACCCTAGTAACTAGAAGGAGAGTATAGGCAGCTAGCTCTTAGAGGAAAAATAGTTTTATATGCTTATTTTGCATATCTCTACATCCACACTAATTCTATACTGTGTTTCCCTTCCCAAATATCACCAAAACACCTGAGAGGAATAGAAGTGAGCCAAATTAAATAATAATAATAAAAAATTAATCTTCCCTAAGTCTTCGGGCTGTTGGTAGGTGATGCAAATTTACAGTTCTGCATAGCAGTTTGGAATGTACCCCAGCTGGAGTCCAAAGCACAGGTACGTATGTGGTATGACTCATTGAAAACATGAATTCAATAAACATAGGACTCCCTCTTTTTCTGTATGTACAGAAGAGGTTGTTTGGGGGGGGGGGGGGGGGGGGAGTATGGTGAGGTGATGTTATTTGCTTTTTGGGTTGGGTTTTTGTGGGTGTGTGTTGTTTTGGTTTTGTTTAAAACTTTTCCCTTCCCTGGATATCTCACAGGAGAATTACTTCCCTGTTTCTGTCAATACTGAAGTCTAGTGGCAACTTCATAATTGTCAACAAAAAACAGTGAAGCAACATTTCATCTTGGGTAAAAGGATTTTTCCAATATACGAAGAGCTAAATTCCCACAGAAATTGCTCATACTTCTATTAAGCTTACTTCTGTATTTTGTTTTCTAATCAAGGCTAAGAAATGTAGGCCTACCTGCATGCTATTACCTCTTATTGATGGGCCAGAGATGTATTTAAGCAAAGTAGATACCATAGGTAGACTCTGGAAACTAGAAGTGTTGTTTCTGAAATAAGTCTCTGAATATGTTCTGGAATTGCCTTTTCCTTTGCTGCTTTTTTCTTGATTGGTATCTAGACCTAATGGATTGATGTTGGATACATGCCTGTTTTCTTCTTGGCAATTATGTGTGTGCTCTTCAGGACAGGTGAGATATATGAGTTTGTATTGACTTCGATTAAATCAGGTGATATCTGAAGTATTACTTCTTTCAGAAGGTAATTGAAAGCAAGTTCTTTCTTTTAGCAGTGGAATTGAGTGTACTTCATAGAAAAACCATGTGATTCTTAAGTACCTCTGAAAGCCCAACCTGAACTCATGGGCTAAAGGTGATAGTAATAATACCTAACATTCAAAGAGTGCCTATAGCTGAAAAAATGAAAGCAATACTGGATGAGCTTAATATATAGAATGCATCTGATGATTTAAGGTATAGGAAACAGCCCTCTATGTTGTTAAGATTTATCTTTGGTGGTCAACAACGTAATAAATGTTAAGTCAAGAGGATTCATTACAGTAGCTCTTCTTTTGGGGCTGTACACTCAAACATCTCTAGAAAATTCTACCACTAATAAAGGAAATGACTAATCATCAATACAGCAAATGAATAGCTATTTCTAGCCTTCTACAGTCTTTGTATCTATTATTTTCATTTGGTAAATCATACAGATGTTTGCAGGTCATGAAACAAATAATGATTTTCTGCCTATTTTAAATAATTTTAAATGCTTCTTTAATTATTTTAAAGAGTTGTGGAGGGGTTTTGTTTGTTTTTTAGTGAAGGGTGAGGGGGAAACCAATCTTCATTAATAAGTGGCCATCAAGAGATCATGAATTTGAAGTGCTTCAGCCTTTAGTCACTCTAAAGTATATAAGGGGGCTTCAGAACCTTGAATATCTGCTGCTCCTCCAGCTGGCTTTATTGCAGGCTCATAAACTTCGAGTTGAATTTCTTTTCCCTGGGCAAACAACCCTCAAGTCTCTTATCAAATAACAGTATCAAATAACTTATGAATAATGCTTTTGAATAATTTATTTTGTAGTCAAAAAACAACTGCATATGTTAAATTCTGTGCTTACTTGATTTGAGCGTATTGAGTTCAGTAGAAATCTATGTATTATGTTTCTATGATATTTTCGTCTTGTCTTTTCTTAATTTGTACAATCCTTAGGCTAGTGGATCCTCAGTTGTAGTTGAAGGCTCTAGATGCTCCTGCAGTAGAAATAATAATTTTTGCTGCTCTACTCTGTAGAACATAAACACTTCCAGAACTTTCACTTTTTTGAGAGACTTTTTTATAATGCAAACAGAAAAAAAGATACTTTCCACAAATACAATTCTTGGAAAAGCCTGAACTGTTTGAGACTGGGGGGGTGTGTGTTCTTAATTATGAGACAGCTGCTTGGATGGAGTATTTAATCCCAAACAGTAAGCTTGTGAAAAGTGTGAGTGGCTCAAAAAAGGATGTTAAAACAAGAAGTGCTAAGCACTGCTAGCTCTGCCTGTAGCTAAAAGAGAAAGCTAGAAAGAAAATTGTGAAACTTCCTCACCAGCTTTAGATTGTGAGTGAGTTCTACCAAAGCTGTTTTTAAACACTGCTTCCAGCAAACTCGACTCGTTGCTGTTGATGACTGCTTTCTTAGAAGCTGTGATGTCTCAGGTCTGTGCTGCACACCTTTTCCCTTCTGCAGCCCTTCAGACTGGGGAAGCAGCACCTCTCAACTTGTTCAAGGGTGGGAGAGGGAAGGGGAGGCACAGGGAGGAGTGGCACCTTCCTTGGCTTCCTGCCCATGTCCTCGCCCTCCTCGCCAGAATCATTGGATTTATCTCTGACAGTTCATCCCTGAGCATGATGTTTCCTTAACTTGTGCAAACTTTTCTAGGATAAAGGATCTGGGTTTTCTGTTACAATGTGTAATTTGACAGGATGAGCTTGTAAATAAAATCCTAAATACAACTTAGATTCTGGAGATACATGTAGATTAGTGCCTCCCGTAAATACATTCAGGTAGCATGTATGTAGGTGGTTAAAACTAGGCAATGTAGAAAGCCAAAATAGACATTGGAAATTGTGTATAACATTAAGCAATTGCACGTGCAGTGAAGTATGTCTGCTTTGAGTGGATGTTGCTGTGGTTTCAGCCACTTGACAGTGCCAAGGAGTTCAACAGCATCTTAAGTCAACCTCCCAATGAACATGGGGGACAGCAGTTGTCACACCACTCCAGTTTACTCACTGAGGCAATTCTAAGGACTTAAACATTGCAGTAATTGGTTATCAGTTCTGGTGAAGATTTGGGCAGTAGTTGTTGTTTGAAAATAATAATCTGAAAAGAAGAAATGGTTAAAAAGTGGATCTGCATGGAGACTGAGATTGGTACAATAGTAGTTAATCCATGAGGGAGTGTTAAAAAAAAAAAAAAAGTGTATCTTGGTAGGGCTAAAATAAATGGAAGAAGTAGATACTGGAGGATATGTGCTGAATTGAACACATTGATTTCTTTTCTGTTACCGCTAATACCTTTGATTTAGGAAAATAGAGTTACACAGTGTATAATAAAATTCTAGTACAGATAAGTCACAGGTAATTTTCAGTTCTGTGCAACTAGCTGGATTAAATCCAAGTTACTAAGGAGAGAGCTGACTTGCTTCTTATGCCTAGTTGCCATTTCAACTTCATTATTGTTTCTGATGTCTTAGCATGCTCTTTGATAATAACAAGCCTGTTGTTTAGGAAACAAAATTCTATTCTGGCATATGTTCTTGACAAGTCCTGTCAAAGTAAATGGGTCCCTAAGAGAGGACAGTTATATTATTGTATAATATTGTGTATGTATGATATTATAGTATTGTAAAAGCAGTTTTAGGCTTTTTGAGAACTTGCAAATTCACTTGCCTGAAATACTTGTAGGTGCAATTAAAAAGTAATCATTAGATTGAAGGCCGATGTAATGTTGCCATTTAGTTCAGCTATTTCTCCTCATCATTGAAAAAAGGGCCTAGTATTTCCTTTCTAGGAAACCTTGTGGCTCTTCAGGCAAAACATTCTCTGGCATTGAAGTAAGAAATTTGATTGAACTTCAGACAGTGCTGTGGGGCCATTCCTTTAGGGGAGTTACTATGGTACTTTGCTGTTTTAAGAATCACTTGACTAGTCTGTTGGTGCCAGGTGAGATTACTTCTCACTTGGGGTCCTCTAGGCAAAATGGCTGTGGCTAAGTGAGACAGCATGTATGTCCTTCATATATACAGTTCAAACCATCAGTCTGAGTCTCCTTCACACCTAAGTCTATTCAACTTGTGTTTGGAGAAATGCTGTTTGTTTTCTTTTTAAGCAACAGCAGAATCCTTATTAGTCTGCTTCCCATCTTTTATCACATACCAGCAAGAAATTTTAAGTTAACATTTTCTGCACTTCCTGTCTTGCAAGTTGTGACTACTATTTGCTTATAGTTAGAAACTTCTCTCTGCTATTTCTGTATCCTGATCTGAGTGTCCCTGTTGATATTTAGGATGCTATATGCTGTGTTGCACTTTTTGGTCTTATGTACACTTCGCAGGCTTTCTGAGTATTAGCACATTCATTAGATTTTATTTTGTACATTTTAGATCAATTAGTTTCCTGAAAAAAAGTTTCAAACTCCCTTTTCTGGAAGGATCAAAGAATGAGAAGTTCCAAGGTGGTTCTGAAGGTGGGAGTCACGGTTTGGCTCCGGGTTGGCAGTCAAACCAATAACAATAATGCTCTTAGTCCCATCCCCCTCCCCCAAGGTAGGGAAAGAGGGAGAAAAAATGAGAAAGAGAGGCTTTCTGGGTTGAAAAGTGAAACAGATTGATTTTAATAAGGGAATATATATATATTTGTAAAGGGATGTGCAACACCTCATCCCCTCCCTCCTCCCCCAGTGACTCTCACAGCAACTCTTCTCCCTGGTGACTCCCAGCTGAAGGGGGGAGTGTCCGGGCGCACGGACGGGGTCCTTGGGTGTCGGCTGGGAAGAAAAATGGAAAAAAAAAGAGAGAGAGAGACAAAGAGAGGGCGATAGAAGCGACAGTAAGCAGAAAAGTGAGTGGAAAAGGAAAAAGAAAGGCTTGACTTCCATGATGTCTTAACCTATACTGAAAGCCAAATAGAGAAAATATTATGAGAAGGGAATATTCTGATTTGCTGATCCTGCCTGCGGTCTAATCTGCTCCCCTGTAGGGGGGGAGGCTGCAGACAGTCAGAAGTGACCTTGGTTATTATCAGTCCACTGGTGCTGCTAAAAAGTTCACTGAAAGAAAAAAAAATCAGCAAAGAGAAAGTTCGCTTCACCCTGGCTCAAACCAAGACAGTGGGCAGGAATTCTTAAATGTCCCTTAAAACAGTTGGCTCTGAGGGAGTTATGCAAAGGTTTAGGTTTGTCTGTGTTTTCACCTCAGAAATTTTGCTGTCATTTATCAGATTATCTAACTTGATGTATTGAAAACAGGATGAAGAAGAAAGACTTAATACAGCTAGTCCATTATAAGTCTTGCAAGTGATGTGTTCTTATCTGATATACTTCAAGAATGCCCTCAACATATGTGTTTAAAGGTAACACTGTAAATTGATACCCTTTTAGTGTGACAGAGTGAAGACTGAAACTATTACACTAATTACAGTCTTATACAACTTAAACTTCTAGTGGGAGGTGTCCTTGCCCATGGCACGGGAGTTGGAACTAGATGATTTTTAAAGTCTTTTCCAACTCAAACCATTCTATGATTCCATGTTTGTTATTCCTTTCTGTCAAAATTAGCTATCTCCTGGATAATAACACTTTGGCTAGAAAGAATCTGAAATACAAGACGTACTGTGTAGGGACACTGGGTTTGGTTGAACAACTATGTGAGGGGATTAGTCACTTCCAGACTTTCAGACTGAAAAGGCAAATGACTGTTCTCTCTAAATCACAAGACACAACATACAAGTAGACATATAACCTCTTCTTTTACTGTAAAATGCTCAGCTAATTGCACAATTCTGGCTATTCCACAGTATATTCTGGCTATAGGTTTTTAACCAAACAGGTTTGGAACAGTTGTCATCAGTCTCATAATGATTGCCACTGTTGATTTAAGTGTATTCCAGTTAAATCCAAACTTTCAAACATGGTTTGTATATGTAAAGTATAGTTTCTAAAAAATTGTGCATTAATGCAAAGCCTTCTGCCTCTGCTTTCTGGCAGGCAGAGAACCAGATATAGTTTTCTGCTCTGCTGGCTTTTTTAAGATTGTGTTTCTAATGCACTTTATTAGTTGATGTGCCAGCAGAGATTTCTTCCAGCATTTATTTATATGAAAATCCAGATTCCATGCTCAAGAGCACATAACATATTCCTCTGTATGCAGTTTAGAGAAATAGCTAGGATTATACTGATGAAATTTCTGTTTCGTTTTTTCCATTAAATTGTACATACTGTAAAAAAAATTTTGACTCTTGGGAGACCTGGATTCAACTCTGATCTGATTAGATTTCTGTTGTATCTAAGGTGAGATACTTGGCCTCTTTGTGCCTCTGCACTCTGTGAGAAGGGAATAGTAACATGTTATTTTCTCAAGGAGTTCTGGGATGGCTGATGCAGTAACACTGCTTACAACCCCACTTCAAGATAATGAGGTAGGGCATATAAATTACTTGGAAGAAGTTTCCTGGCATCTCAGATGCACACAGTGTCAGGAGTGCTGTTGAACTTTGTGGAAAAACTAGACAGATCCTTACAAATGTGCTATCTCATAGGAAAGGTTTGTTTTTTGTTTTGGTAACACAAGTAGTTTATTTTTCATGTTTACTTAGCCCAGAAGTTTGTTACCCTTTGTGCTTCCGTAAACTTGCAATTTCAGCTATACATTTCACTTCTCTTGACACTATTTTAGGAGTTACAGCTTTATGAGCAGTCATGCACACAAAGAAAACTATAGCATTGGTACTAACTCCATATATATCCTAAAGCATAACTATGTGGAGAGCATGTTACTCTGTCTTCTCTCAGACTTCATAGCATTTTACTTACCATTGCTGTCATATGAAGATTTCATGTCTTTTAATATAAAAGCTATACAGTTTTTTATAATAAAAGTTATTTTATTTATAGAAGAAGAAAATTTATATAAATTTACAGAGGAACTGAACTGAACTTCTACCAAGCAAAGAAAGTGCAAAGAGCTCCACAGATTTAACTTTAGAAGTGATATATTGGAAGCAATAAACCCCTCAGTTTTAAAAGTATATACGATCAAAACCTATTGTCAGGAAAGCAGGTACTAGCCCACTTTTTGTGTTCTATTTTTTACACTCATGATGAAATTGGCAGAGTCAAAGTATCTACCATACTGAGCTCAACTAGAAGGTCATATGCAAAGAACATGTATCAAGAAAGCTAGAAGTGGTCAGTAAGAAGACTAATTCTTTGAAAGAAGAACAGAGATTACTTGAAGGACATGACTCTAGAGTGGTAAACAGCTGAATACCACAAGAATCAGAAGAAAGCTGGCATGGGTATTCAGCAGGATTGACTTCTGAGGTGAAGTTCCTATGTTAGAGATAGAAAGGATGTTGCACTTTGGCAGGGTAAATGTAAAAATGTAATGAGCAGACCAGAAAAAGCTTAAGAAATGTAAAAAAAGGCATAAAGAGTTAAAGAAAATTTTCAAATATCTGCAGCAAGAAGCTTGGCAGTGAGTCATTGGAACAGGCTGCCCAGGGAGGAGATGGTGGAGGCACCGTCCCTGGAGGTGTTCAAAAAGCGGGTAGACGTGATGCTTTGGGAGATGGTTTAGTGGTCATGGGGGTGTAGGGCTGACGGTTGAACTTGATGATCTTGAAGGTCTTTTCCATCTGTCACGGTTTGACTTAGAATTGAAAAATAAACCAGAGACAAACAATGCTCTCAATCCCCTCCCCCTCCCACCCAGCTAGGGAAGGAGAGAGAGAATTAGGAGAGAGACTGGATTGAAAACTAAACTAGACAGCTTTAATTATATGTACAATTATATACAATTATGTTCAGGAATGTGCAGAAGCCTCTTGCCTCCCCCCACCCCCAGCAACTCCCCAGCACTCTCCTTAGCTGTGAGCAGTCCTGAAAAGTCTCAGGGTGCTGTCTGAGATAACAGCAGAGCAGACAGGGCTGTGGGGAGTGTTATGAGGGTCAGGGCTGAGCCTGGGGTTGATGGTGATGGATGGATGGAGTCCTCCCTGGATGCCGGCCATGGATGGACGAGAAGGGAAGAAGAAGCAGGAAGGAAGTTGTCTTCTGTGATCTCTGACCTTCCTCGGAGCTTACGTAGATATATGGAATGGAATACCTTTGGTCAGTTCTGCTGTCTGTCTAGTCCAGCTCCCCATGGGGGGGTCACAGATACAATTCTCCTGCCCCGGTAGCCTCTGTAGCAGCAGAGCTAAGAAGCGACCTTGGAGTCTCAGCAGAAACATAAACATTCCAGTGTTATCAGCCCACTAGCTGGAAAACTTGCTGCTAGTTAAAAGAAAGCTTACTGAAGGAAAAAAGAAATATAAATAAAAGGAAAATTAGCTTAATCCTTGCTCAAACCAGGACACCATCCTTAATGATTCTATGAGTCTGTAAGGCTAGCAGTGAATAGGGACAGTTAGAGATTGTTGCCATTTAAAAAATGGCTGTATGGAGGCTAAACTGATTTGGATACCAAAATGCTTTTATCACACATCTTGCAGTGTTACGAATTACATTATTTCCCTGTTCCATGGGAAAGATCACTTGGTCCAGGAGAAAAAACGGACATGTTTGAGCAGTGGTTCCTCACACACCTTCCCTTTTCCATGGGGAAGAGAGTGCAGTCCAGGAGAGAAGTCAGATGGGTCAGCACTATGTTTCCAGCGGAGCTGTGTGCAGTCCTGGTGTCGGGTCATGGGGTCCTCTGGGTGCTCCTTACTGCTTTCGGGTCCTCTGGGTGTTGGTCACATGGGCCTGAATTCCAATGCAGGGTCATGAGGTTCTCATCTCTCTATTTTGTACTCTGATTTCCCACAATATTAACTGTTCTTTGTGTCGTGGTTCGGGTCTAACATGACAACAAAGAAACAGCCCCGTGGTCGCTCACTCAACTCCCCACCCCCCCACACACACACTGTGGGATGGGGAGGACAAAGGCCAACTAGAAGCTCATGGGTCGAGACAAAAGGCAAGGAGGGTTCTTTACCAATTAAGGTCACAGGCAAAACAGACTCAA
Organism: Hemiprocne comata; assembly: GCA_020745705.1. Taxonomy (NCBI): domain Eukaryota; kingdom Metazoa; phylum Chordata; class Aves; order Apodiformes; family Apodidae; genus Hemiprocne; species Hemiprocne comata. Next base: position 86,170,224 of record CM036587.1, read on the forward strand.
CTTGGGGAAAAATAATAATTTAATTTCACACTAATCAAATGCACACAGGACACAGACAACACAAAGAGCAGAGCTTACATACGTTACCCCACCCCTCCCTTCTTCCCGGGCCCAAATTACTTTGTTCCCAATTTCTCTCCCTCCTTCCCCCCAGCGGCACAGGGGGACAGGGGATGGGGTTTAAAGTCAGTTCACAGTCTGGTGGTTCCTGCCGCTCCTTCCTCCTCAGAAAGAAGGATTCCTCACAGTCCTCCCCTGCTTCCCCATGGGGTCCCTCCCATGGGAGAGAGTCCTCCACAAACCTCTCCTTCATGAGCCCTTCCCATGAGGTCAGGAGCAAGCTGCTCCAGCGTGGGCTTCCTGCAGAGTCATGGGCTGCTTCAGGAACAGTCACCTCCCCTGGCACTGGGGTTTTCCACAGCTGCATAATCCAAGTCTACTGGCAGCTAATCCGAGTCTATTGGCCACAAAATCCAAGTTCACCCCTCCTGGCACCTTCAGGGAATGCTCCACCACATTCCTCCATGAATGCAGGGGGACAGGCTGCCATCTCGCCATAGGTTGCAGGGAAACTTCTCCTTGGGCACCTTCTTCCCCTTCTTCCTCACCAACCACCCGGGATCTTCACCCCAGCACTGCCTTTCACCTCTCCAGCACAGCTCTTCTTTCTTAACTGCTCAGCTCTGCTCAGCTCTTATATCAATTCTTTCATATGTTAATCACAGAGGTGCATCCATTGTCTCTCTAATGGCTTCTTGGCTGGTTTTGGAGCAGGGGGAGCTTCTCAGCCTCTTACTGGAGCCACTCCTGGGGCCTTTCCCCCACTATCAAAAAATCCCGGCAAACCAAACCAGCACACTTAGTTACAGAATTGGTCAGGGAATACCTTGTTGGTGATTGGTCCTTTCAAGTTGTGTTGTTTTCTGCTTTGGGGTTTTTGCTGTTTTTCTCAAAATCAGCTTGTTCCAGATACTTCTGAACGTTTGCACCTTTTGATCATCAAGAGGTTGGTTGTGCATAGTTTTGCTATCTGTTTTCTTCAGCAAACAAAATCTATTCTGTCCTTTGGGATAGGTGGTTGACTATATTTCATCTGCTTTTGCCACAGTAAAGAGCTGGTTAACATTTACTGGGTATGCTAACAGCTATCCTGTCTAGACATAACTCATGCTAACTGCTACAGAAAGTGAAGAAAAACTAAGAGGTTTTTTTCATCTTTCTTGGCCGCGAAGTCATGTTTGGGCAGCTTACCATACTGCAGCCATTCTTTGTGCCTTAGGATGCCTTAGGGTATCAAAATACTGAAAAGAGTTTATGAAGCCAAAAAAACAAAATAATGAATGATAAATACTAATGTGGATAAATGTAAAATGATGCACTTACAAAGAAGGAAAGTACAACATCCCAACTTCACCTGTGAAATTATAGATTCTGAGCTCATTTTACCACACAGGAATGTGATGTGGAATTTGGTGCTTTTTGTGGGGCTTGGGCTGTATTCCTAAGCCTATACTGAAAGGTGTGAGGAGATGAGCAGTCACAGTTCCCATTAGGACTCTGCCTATCCACCAGACAGCTCTGCTAATATCATACCAGCAGGATACTCTATGCACAGAGAGAGAAAAGCAAGGCAGCCACCCTACCTGCAGATACACTTTGGATCTTCAGGAAAATGTTAAGGAAATGTTTGATTGTCATGCTCATCTCATGCTGGGGGAGGGGGATCTAGCCACTTTAAAGAGAAGACATCCTTATCCTATCTGAGCAGGTGCCTACTTCAGCATGGAGTGAACAAGTGGGGAGACTTGGTGCTCTTCTACCAGCTCTCTGTGTAAGGGTAAGGGATGTCATTATGAAAGGAGTTCCAGAGCGACTGCTGTGTTGGTTCCCCGAAGCAGCCCTAACTGCTAGACATTGAGTCTCTGAAGGTTCATCTGGAGGTACACTTTACACAGTGTTGTATGGGGCTTGGAAGTATGCATTCTGCTGTCTAGCTCTAATAAAAGTGAGACGTGAAGCAAAGAGGATCTGTGCAATTCAGTATGATACATATATAAGCAAGCTCCTTAACTGTAGGAATTAGTGAGAAATTACTTAGTCCTAAGATTACACCAATAACAGAACTATCTTTTCTACTTCAGGTTCAGAGCCATGGGAAACATTTAGAGTAGTCAGCATGAATCAGCCTCCAATTTAAATTTAAAGTAGTAGTAATAAACTGTCTGTTTTGGCACAGAACTGTAGGGGATTACTTGTCTCAGACTCCGAGAGCTGCGCTTTTGCCTCAGTATTTTTATTCTTTGTAACAAGGATGTGTCCTTGGGTGTTGCTGCCATTGATCCCACCTCTTGTACTACAGATTTTTTTTCTCTTATTATTGTTGGTAGTGTTGGTAGTCATGGTGTGTGGTGGGTTGACCCTGGCCAGCAGTTAAGCCCCCACCCCCTCACAGCACAAAGGGGGAGAGAATTGGAGAGACAAATATAAGGGAAAAAATCCCCAGTGGATGAAGATAAAGACAATTTAATTAGTGAAAGAAAAAAAAGTAGCAAGTGATGCAAAAGCACTCACTCACTGCCAGCAGACTGATGCCCAGCCATTCTTCAATCAATAGTTATTTTGAAGAAACTGTCCCCCAGTTTTATTGCTGAGCATGTCTTTATATTGTATGGAATATCCTCTTGGTCAGTTGGGGTCCCCTGTCCCAGCTGGGCCTCCTCCCGGTCCTCCCAACCTGGCTGGGAAGCAGAGTGAGAAACAGAGAAGGCCTCAGTGCTGTTCAAGCACTGTTCATCAGTAGCAAAAACACTGTTTCAGTCACAAATATAAACCACACCACCACCACATGAGCTTCTATAAAGAAAATTTACTTAATCCCAACCAGACCCAGAACATGATGTCACTTCAGTTTTCAAGTCTCTCCTAGTCATTAAATGACCAATGAACAAAAAAAAGCCCGAAACAATAAAGGAACATCCCATGTTATGTTAGTGTCACCTACTCTTATGGTACCTCAGTCATTCAGTATTTTAAGAATTCACTGTAGGAGTGTTTCTGCTTTTTGTTTGTAGATGTGCATTTTGCTCTATATGCTTGAGGATATTGGCATTGTCACTGAAATAAGAACTCCCGTTCCCTCGGTAACATCAGCAAACAACATTCTCTTATTGGATTCCATGAGTGGAACAATTTTGCTTGATTTATGAATTGACTTTTCAGCAAAACCAAAGTAAATTATTTTAGGTCTTTATGCTGAGATCTCTAAAATATTGGCAGAAGTATGAATTTTTATGTTGGTTTCCCTTTGTAATTGTGTTGCTGACTCCAGCTGTGAAATATTTTCATAAGAATTCTAGGAGGTTGCTTAGTTCTCAGAGGGTGTATGCTAGCTGGTTAGGGTAAATCCTTACAGATTATTAGAGGTGGTTTCACTAACAACAAAGTAGGAACATGTTTCAAGCCAGCATGTAGTTTATCTGTGCTGATTAATCACTCAGTTGCCATAATACATTAACAAAGAAGGGGACTGAGAGCAGTTAACTGACATGGTTCTGTCTTTGTGGTTTGGGCCTGATCTTTAAGTGTTCATGCACCCAGCTTTGGTGCTGACTCAGGTTTGAGAGAAAAAAAGTAAGGGATGTATAGTTGGGCCATCTTTCTCCTGCCTGGCTTTCAAAGCCCTTTGGTCAAGTGCTGTAGCTTTTATCTCGTAAGCAGTTACTTCTGAGTTATCCTTCTAAAATAGTTGGGCATGTTTTAGGAATTTTGAGTGTTATTTAAGGCGGGAGGCTGTACAGTAATGCAAAGTACTTGATCTTTTAAATATTATGGAAAAAAAGCAAAACTGCCATATTTTATGACAAAGTACTTGAGCAAAAACAGTACTTAGTAGGATCATATTGAAGCAGAAAGTTTGGAAGCATTGCAGATGGCTTAAGCTCGAGGCAAGACTTGAGGTTTCATATGGCTTCTAGCAGTCTGACATGGAGTAATGTAGATAGTGATAGGAAAATATTTGATGTAGCCTGCAGAGACCTCATATTGGCTACTGTGTGCATAAGACCCTTCATTTTGCTTCCTCCTTGGAGAGCAGGAAAATAGAGATGTTTTAATCAGACTCAGGGCAGGAGTAGAAAGTGCCTGAGGAAGAAACTTTTTCCTGTTGAGCTGAAGTTTTTTGGGTTGTTTCAGGAAATGCCTTTTTGAATCAGGCATCTGTGGAAGAGAAGGAAGTAAGTTTCATATATACTGGCTGTGTATGTACCAACAATTGTTGTTTCCATTTTAGATAGTTCATATTTATCTGTAGCAGTTTATGGTAGGAAAAGTCAAGGAAAATGTTGTGGGGAGTTTGCCAATATGGCTTTTCCTAAGTGAAAATTTAAAATACAGTTGTCTTTATCTTTTACTGTGACAGTTGGGATCTTTTATATATTCTATCACACTTCTGCAATGAGCAAGAGGAAAAGAAAAAATAAATTTAAAACCAGAGGATTCATTTCAATCCACCTAGAGGCCCTGAATACCTAAATAGTATGGTTGAAATCACTACAAATGCAACAGTTCATATCATAAAAGAAGGCAAGAGTGCTACAGAAAGCAGGGGTCTACAGAAAGAACAAGCTCTTGCTCATTGGAAAGCCCCCACGATGGGTTAGCTAGATCAAGACTGCTGACTTGATCTGTCATAGCCTTGATTCCTAATTGAGCTTAAGCCTTTGCAAAGGTCTTCAAGGTATCATGTCTTCCTTTCATTAATCTGTTTTCCCATCTAGTAATTTCAATATAGGAGATATATGCTTTAGGATGCTGTGATAACTACTTAGGCAATCAGAAGAAAATTTCCTCTTCAATGGGTTCTGCATGGTCTGTCAGATTTTATCTTCCCATTGACTCAAGACATTAGCAGCCTATTTTTAAGAATATTTACCCAGCCACAAATTGTATCAAACTGTCAGCAGTGATAGGACAGTAAAGGAAATCTACAATTTGAATAGCTATGTGTGCAGAAGGGAAGGCCCATCTTTGCAGACTTCCTATCCTACTTCACTGTTGTACAGCTGAAGGATTCATCTTCATTGCAGAAAAGATTGATGTATTATTAGTAAATATGTTCCTGCTGCCTAGAGCCAATGTTTTATTTTTTTCCTCCGTATCTGCACCAAATATGAATTGTGATATGGGTAATAATTTGCAAGGACTGATGGGGCTATTTTATTCTATATTCTTCATGTTTATAGATACATTGCCAATCTTTTTTTTTTTTTTTTTTTTTTGCTTACCACAGTTCTTAGAAGCTAGTGTGTTGGAGCTGTTAACAACTATAGGCTTTGAAGTAACAATGGTTGTTCATATATGCAGGGAGAAATGGAGGTTCCCTGTGGCAATCATGCAATTGAAGAACACTGGAGTATCTAATGTATTCATTTCTTAATTAAACCCAGCTAGAAACAGGATCAGCATTAATCTATGCTTCTGAAATTTGATATAATTTACTGAAATTATAAACAGTAAATTTCAGTGTAGCCATAAGTATACAGTTGTAGGTTAAAAAAAGGCATTCAAGATATTTTTGTTTTACAATGAGTTCCCATAATTTTTTAAAAATAGCCAAAAAAGTAAGAGCAATTTTAATAGGAACAACAGAAATGCATATTATTAAATGGTAGTCATACTATAATCTCTATACAGCATATCTAAAGTAGAAGTTAGGACGCAAAAAATATTTCTAGATGCATAATTGCATATTGAATTATTTTAAGTGATATGTTCTTCTTCAAGGCTACTTCAGTGTCATTCATGGTTCTCCAGTTTAGCTAAGTAACAAGCCAAATTTGATTGCTGTGCAGTAAGACAGCATGACTTACACTTTTATAATGAAGGTTCTCACTGATTAATGGTTCATTGTACAGGGAAAAGTCACTGGGGAGCACATACACCTTACCCACAGTATCCTTTTAATTAAAGAAACATATTTGGATTTTCAGAATCCACTGATTTACATGCAGTTTCCAGCGCAGTGGATAACCTGTCTTTTACTATAGATTTCCAGACATTGTGGAGTGGGATTTTTTTGTTTGTTTAATCTATCTACACTTTCTACCCATAACATCAAACTATGCAAACAGCATTAATAAAGTGACTTTTAAAGGAATATCAATATGCCTCTTTAAGGAATAGGGGTTTTTTTCTTTAAGCATAGGTTATAAAAGAACCTATAAAGACAATGCAGTTTATGTTGGAAAAGGAACAAAATGCTCAGTTTACAGTTGATGCTGCTGCTTTTTCAATTCTAGGTTTTTTTTCAGTGTTCTACATGGGTGTAGTGAATGAAGCACAGTATTTCTGATGTGGAGGAGAAGAATATGATCATTGAAAGGTAGATGTAGCCACCCCATCTAAGAAGGACTGGCAACATGTCAGTCTGGTGAACTCTGCCACCAAAATGCTCTCACCAATAACGTCTTTATGGCTACACCTCATTAGTTCCCTACTTAATAATCCCTGCCTGGTATGATTCAAATCTATATAAAAGTGTATCTGCAAAATTAAGCTTTGAAGTGAAACCACAGCATCTGATATGATAATTTTCATGTGCATTTATAAATCAGATAAATATTTTGTTTTACCTAAGGTTTTATGTATAGCATCGAATGTGTACTCTGTGTACTGTGTATCGTAGAATCATAGAATGGTTAGAGTTGGAAGGGACCTTAAAGATCATCTTGTTCCAACTCCCCTGCATGGGCAGGGACCCCTCCCACTAGATCAGACCGCTCAGAGCACCATCCAACCTGGGCTTGAACGCCCCCAGCTTCTCTGGGCAGCCTGTTCCAGTGTTTCACTACCCTCACACTAAAGGATTTCCTCCTGATCTGTAACCTAAATCTCTCCTCCTTCAGTTTAAAACCATTACCCCTTGTCCTCTCAAGTATGTCCTCTCAAGTATGTACCTGTGTGCCTGAATTTAGTCTGAACAGGCTTGCAATTTGACCTTGGAACTAGCTAAGTTGGTTGTATTACCTCAGAGAAGGTATGATATCCTGCCAGAAGGAATGGTGTCTGCCATCCAGCATCCGCTGCCATCCCAGGGGTCACAGAAGGAATGTGATCTTGCAGTCTTTTATTTCCCTGTTCTGAATGTCATGTTAGTTCTGTTGCTAGACATTTGTGGGATCTAGTAATACAATTTTGTATGTTTTTTTTACATGTTGCTAAAACGTGTGTGATGCATCTCTAAGAAAGGAGTTATAAACCACCTCATCATTCATTTACATTTGCATAGAATTTCATGGGACCAAGAAAGGGCTACCAGCCCAAGCATTGTGTCCCAGAAGAGTCCCAAGAACCCACTGGAAAACGTAAAGTTATAGATGTTGAAAAGAAGTGCAAGAGAATTAAAATAATTTTGAAATTTATATTGAGGGCTTAGTTTGAATAAGCATTTTAAAGTTACTAAAACTGATTTTTTTATCATGTGTAGAAGGTAACTTTAAAAAAGAGGTCCTCTCCCTCTTCCTTTTTCCTTCTTTTTCCCCTTACATTTTATAAGCTGATACCATAGATATAGTTAAGAAATTAAAAGCAGAAAGTAGTTTGAAAAAGCAGAATTACTTTGTATGTGTGATATTTCTAGTTCAGCTCTTCAAAAAAGACCATCTTGAAATAATATTTTTTTTTTATGTGTTGTTTTTGAACTCCTTAGCTAGAAAAATGAACATAATGTAGTCTTGTTTTTACGGGTGGTCAGTCTCTCTGAGATTTACAACCTTATCATGTTAGGATTCCACGCATTGCAAAAGTATTTATTTAGAATCAGCTTTTTCATTGGAAATCTGTGAATTTTGTATAGTGATAGTTTTGGGGCTTTTTAAAGTATTAATACAGTATACTTTTCATGCTGGAATGGAAGTATGTGCCTTTACATCAAGAAGATCCTTAGCAAGAGGATATATACAGGTATAAATACCCAGATTTGAACTGCAAGATACATAGGTTGAGTTGAGAGAGAAGTGCGATTTAACTGTATCAGAAGTAGCTTATTTTTTACTTACATTTTAGCTCAAGAACCAACCCATTAACCCTCTCTGTCTGCTTATTTTAGGAGTAATAATTCTAATAAGACTCAGGTGAAATTTTAAGGTTTTTTTAAGTATTTATATGACAAAAGTTATTTTTAACCTGCTTTTCAAAGAAATGAGGTTTCTGTTGTGGCTTTCTTAAAGATGCTAAATATTTTTAAATTCTGTCAACTGATTTTATTCAAATTTTATGAAGTGATAAAGGCCAAAAAGTTTTTAAAAAAACAAACAACAGAAAGTGAAAGAAGGAAGACACTTTTTATTTGAATCAGTAGCTATACTGAATCAGATAGGTGTCTGACGGTTATGGATGATGGAACTACAGAAATTAGAAAATGAAAAACAAAGAAGTGTTGTTGAAGTTATTTTGATGAGGAATTAAAGGAACTAGTGAACCCATATGAGCTATTTTTGTTTGATTCAGTTACTGAGTGGTGCTTGCCCATCTGTATTTCAGACAAACTGGAATTACATAGTTTGATTTTTTATTATGTTCATCATGCTAGATTTCCACAGGTATATAGACTGTTGCTGTTTTTTCCTTCTGTTTCTTATTTTGCCCAATCGATTTTTTAAAGTACTTCCACCACTGTGCTTGATAGTGGTTTAACAGGATTCTTAAAACTGATGTTTTATATGGCTTTCATTGGCTCACGAGATGGTGACAATGGTAGTTTTCAGCTGGAGATTACAGTTGTATAGTGTACAGAACCATAGCCTGTATCTATCTATCCAGGAATCCATGTTGTCACAAGGTAAAAATAAAAACAAAAAGCCAAGGCATTTGCGCTACCTTTCTTGTTAAAGAGCCACTGTTTGTCTCTGCGCCTCCTCAACAGATGGGAGAAAGTAAGATGGAAAAGCTCCGGGGTCAAGATAAAGACAGGGAGGGAGATCACCACAGACCAGTATTATTGTCATGGGCAAGATAGAGTAGACTGGAGAAAAATTAATTTACTGTTAATTAAAATTGAGTTGAATTGTGAGAAACAAAGAGAAAACCTAAAATATGTCCCCTACACCTTTTTTTTTTTTTTTTTTTTTTTTTTTTTTTTCCTAGGCTTAGCTTTAGCCCTTCACTCCTGACTCCTCTATATCTTCTACTCCCCCAGAACGGCCCGGAGGGCAGGGGGGTTGTGGTCAGTTCGTAACAGCTCTTCTCTGCTGCTCCTGCGTCCTCACACTTTTCCCTGCTCAGGGCCTTCCCAGGGGCTGCACAGAAACACCTGCCCCGCCGGGTTCCCTCCAAGGGCTGCAGCGGCATCTCTGCTGGGGCGCCTGGAGCCCATCCATCTGCTGTCCCCTCGGGGCTGGCAGGGCTGTTTCTCCCCGTTTCCCTCAGCCCTGGCTGCCGGGCAGCGTTTTGCCCTTTCTGACACAGGTTTCCCCGAGGCGCCCGCCCGTGGCTGAGGGGCTCAGCTGTGCCCTGCGCTGGGGCCCTTGGAGCCGCCTGGAACCGGCTGGAACCGGCACGGGGCAGCCTCGTCTGCTCCGCACAAGGGCTGCCCCTGCGGCCACCACCGGGGCACCCGCGCCCAGTAGATAGGAAGAGGATGGTTTTGTTTGGATGTATAGAATTGGCTTTTTTTCATTAAAGTGAGGTAGAGTTTTTAGATACTCGTAGAAAGACAACAACAACAAAAAAGCATCAGACTCCAGATAAAATTTTGCCAGGTCTGTGGGCTGCAGGAATCCATGAATTATGTATGTCCAATTTCCCAGTGTGTTCCCAAAAGGCTGGTAGTATTTTTCCTGTTCATCTATCTATGATTGTCTGAGATTTTAATTTGATTCTCTCAGGAGCATGTGTATGATCTGGTTTACAGAATCTCATTTATATTTTTGTGACACTGATAGGAATGTTGTTGCTGTTGTGGAAATTAAATGCAGCAGATTTAGTTTGTGCTGTAGTCACTCAGTACTCTGTTAAGCTGCTTAATTTTTACTTCCCATACTTGCTCTAATTTTCCTTTTAAGTGCTAGGCTCCAAGGAGTGTGGGTCAAAAGGCTATCAGCCAGCTTTTTTTAAGAGCAAAATGAAAAGAATTGGGGTAAAATTTCTAGAGGAGACAAGCCAGAGCAGAAGGAAAGGTACAGTGGTCATCATCATGTGGGATAATGCTTTTTTGAAGAGGACTGATGGAATAATTCTAATTTTTTTCATGTGTCTGTGCTGAATAGTACAGGAAACACTGAGCTTTAAGGTATTATATTAAACACTAAAGAAAGTTTTCTACAGGTAAGAGCAGAGGAGCCAGGGGAGTGTGCAGTGAGAAAGGCTGTAAAGGACTGCTTAAGCGTATTAAATATCCAGAATGATGTAGGAAAAAAATCTGCCTTGTCAAGAGATTTGGTAGTGGTCTAGGGGCTTGGAGATCCATTCCAGCCTTACTGTCTGTAATTCTACACTACTGGCAGTGTTACGTCCCAGTTAAACCTGAGAATGTAGAGTTTATTGTACTGAAGACCAAGCAAAATTTAAAGGTATACCTACTCTGAGCAGATGGACTAGTGCAAGTCGGGGCCTTTGGTATGTTGGTGTTTGCTGTTGAAAGACTATTCGTGATCGTGTATGATTTTTTTCATATAACTACCTCAGGTACAGTAGCTTCTCTGTTGCTTGTGAAAACTAATTTTTTATTTCCTTTCTATGTGGTATTGTATGTATTTGTGTAATGGAAAAATGTTGAAATTCATATTGCTAACAGCTCAGCTGGATAACATCATAATGTAGATTCAGTGATGTTGCTAAGTGCAAGTGGCTGCAGTCTTTACCCCTCAAACAACTGTAGTAATAAACTGAACTAATGAGATAGATGTTAGAAATTATATTCTCTGTCTAGAAGAAATATTTTAATAGCTGCACAAAACTTCGGTTTTAGTGTCTGGAACATTTGTTGTGACTTTGTTTCTAGATTAAGAGGACCTGAAGTGTGCCTTTTTGTATTCTCCCCCCCTCCCTGCCACACACACTGAAGATCTATATTTTTAAAAACCCAAAATGCTGGAAACATGCAGTGGCTGTACAATACTAGCTACTGTTCTGTCCAGATTTTGAGCCAAATTGATCTAAGTACAGTTTATTGCAGCAGTTGGTTGTGTAATCAGCATTTTTTCTCATGTAAACTGATGCAGAAATGTTGGTTACCAAAACAGTTTTTGAAGTGTTCTTTGGTGTTTACAAAACATGTACAGACTAAAAATGGAAATTTACAGAAGTTGAATACAGTCCCACAACTAAAGTTCAAAATAGCAGCAGGCAGTAGCTGCCTGTATGGCACAGGTATAGTTGTTTTTGAACACAGAGAAACTGATGTTGTCTTACTAGTTGTCTTTTCGAACACTGGGCAGCTTCTCCATTAACCATGTGGCCTTTCTGTCCCTCTCAAATACACTTTAAATATTTTGGAGTGTTTGTTCTTCGCAACTGCAGAGAAAGCAATCCTGCAGCAGAGAAGCTGCTTTCAGCCAGTGTGTCTGAAACTATTTAGCAGGCGCCTCACTCACAGCTCTGGTGTTTCTTCACACCCTGGTGCAGTCTTTGGGAGGCAGTTCTTGGCGCATCATGCTGTTGTAGTTCCAGGTGTCTCCCTGGTGAGGTGCCTTGACCTGGAAGCATTGCTCCCCACCACTCAGAGTTAGTGTCTGCAAGGGAGGTAGGCCCACTTCACGGGTCCTTATTCATGTTCCTTAATCCTGTGGTATCATTCCTGTGCACAATTTTCAGCTGGACTTTACAGGGTATGGGATTGATAGCAAGGAGCACTGCACTCCAGTGTTTTGTGCAATTACAGCTCTACAAAATGACCTATTAGGCCATTTGCATTTTTTCACATAAATTGCAGTACCAAAAAGAAGATTACTTTGCTTTCTCTTATGATAATGCAAGTAATAATTTAGAAAAAAAAGAAAATAATTAAATTGTTTGAAAGTAAGGTAGAATACGCGTGTATGTGTTTGTGTATATGTGTCTTTTCTATAGGACTTCACAAGTGAGTAGCAACTTAAATTGTATGCCATGGACTAGCTAACCTATTATAATAGAAGCTGGTTCCTTTCTTTCACAAAATAAGAAAATAAAATTCACAAATCCTTTTAGATTGATGTATTGGAATCATATAGAAGTTTTGTACAGTATACTAGTACTTGTGATAGGAGACAGATCTGTCATCTGAGTTTCTAAAGATTAACTTAAAATAGTGTACATATCTGGAGCCAAGGACATTTCCAAATATACCTTATTTACTGCTTTCAGTGGTTTGCTTACAAAAACTTAACAGTATGACATTATGTAGCTTCTTAATTAAAATTGCGTATGATCTCATGCTTCAATAAATAAATGATTCTAGCCTGAGATTTAGGGAGACTTCTCTTATGAGAAATAACTGACTTTTTAATGTTTTTAACTTGCTTGTGTATGCCAGAGACCTGAGCTTCAGGAAACTTTGAAAAAGGCTGCCCAGGTGGGCTAAATGAGCATTCTTGGGCAGCACTGTGGATTCAAGGCCAAAGCTTTATAGAATGTAATCTCTCTTCCTTTTCGAGCCCTAATTTCCATGGCAAACTGGTGTGGGAATGCTTGCTCTGAGTATTGAATTTTATATATACTTTTACCAACTACCCCTTCCCACTTTTTTCAAACTTACTTCTTCCAGAAAAAAGTTCTATTTTATAAAAACATGGATTTTGAAAAGCAGAATGGAGCCAAGGCAGGAGTTCTGGCATTGATGTGAATAGCAAGTGCTGTGCACATAAGACCCCTCTGAACACATCCCTCTGAGTATCTCCTCTGCTTTTTAGGAGGCTTGTTCAGCTGGCAGCCTGTGGGCCAGTTCTCTTCCACAGAATAATTCTAACTAACTCCCACATGAATGTGATTATATCATAACTTGCCTGTGCATGAACCACGCAGGCTGTCTCTCTGCTACTTGACTTCTGAAATGTGGCACAACTTGCTGGCAGACATGTGCCTATAGTGACTTTTTAAACCAGATGCTACTCTGTAGCTTAGCCTTGAGAATGAGAAATCCTTCCACACCATTTTCCTCCCTAAAAATGAATGCTGGAAATCCCTGCAAGTGTTAAAAATGTTTGTGGGTTTTTTTTTTTAATAGGTCTCAAACATGGCTTAACAACTGGTGTGCTGTTTTTCTCAAAAACACTCTGAGAAAATGTTTTCAAAATCACCTTCTAGACTAGAAGAGAGGTGAAGTTAGCTACCTAAGCTTAAAATATAATACATATTAAATAATCATTCATGTTAGAAAGTCAAGAGTAGATGTTTTATATTTCTCTCATCTATCATTTGTTACTTTCCTGTTTGCAAAGCATTACATGATTCATTACTTTTCATGATACTGTAATTTCATGTTGGATGCTGCCACTGGAATACAGTACAAAAATCACAGCTGTAAATGATTTGAATCCTCTCCAAATGTACTGTGCTGAATATTTTGGAGTAAGAATGGGAGATAATACTTTGTTTTTCAATTGATCTAGAACTACTTTTAGTTTTAAATAAGTGACGTATTAATTCTGTATTACCGAACAGAAGTGTGTTCTACAATTTTTTCCTTAAATTAGTGTTGTTATTACATGCACATGATTTCTGATATGTATCAGGTTTCTAATAACAAAATCATTGTTTTGTTTTTCCATGAACTGCAGAAACTATGCCGGTTCCAGACCAGCCTTCGTCTTCTGACAAGACAAGTTCCCTTAGTCCTGTGTTGAACACATCCAATGGTGATGGCTCTGAAACCGAGACAACCTCTGCCATTCTAGCTTCAGTTAAAGAACAGGTATGCAAGTGCTGCATCTGCAAACTAGAAGGCAATAATATGATTTAAGGGTTTTTGACAACGATTTCGTAGATGCTATCTGAATAATTTCATTCAGAAATGCATATTACAAAGAGTTTTATGTATTTCTCCATGTCTTAGTATACTTCTTTGTGGTGTCCTACAATAAATTTAATGTAACTTAATTGCATTTTTCATTTTATTTTCCACTTGTACCCTTTACGGTGAATGGTTGTTTTGAGGGATCTCTCCTTTTCTTGTTGGCAGCCTGCATGTGGAGTTACAGCATATAGACACAGCAAATAAGAACTATAGACAAATGAGTAGTTGTGGAGAAGATGTGTTATCCCAAACTTCCTAATTAAAAGGATTTATAATAATCCCAGTATTTTAAAATGTAACATATGCATGTGCTTTCTTTTTTTTTTGTGTAAAACATGATGTGCAATTGTTTTATGGCAAAATAGGGTAGGGCCTTGGGGCTTTTGGCCTTGGATGATTAAAATCAAAAGTATTAGAAATTTCTGAAAGAAAGGTCTTTAGTGCACTTCTCTGATCGATTCTAATAAGACTGGTTTGGACATTTTTAAGTAAATTTTTGTGAGGTGAGTGAGATTTTGCTTAGTGCCTCTTTGTACACCTGGTCTCTGTCGCCACTGCATTTGGCTCAACAGCAGCAACGAGTATCACAAAGAGACATTGAAGTATAACTGCTTTTAATCAGCTTTTCTCCTTGCTGAAGGTGTCTAAATTGGTTCTCCAATTATAAAGTAGTGATTTTCCCTGCCTAAGACATTTACTGCTTCTTTAGTAAAATTAAAGCGTGAGTTCGGCTTATGATACCTAACAACATTGAAATAATAGGTGTTGAGTCATTGGGCTTTTATAAAAATTGTGACCTTGCTCTTACTTTTTCTTGGTATGAGCTGGATGCTAAAGGTTAGACATATTTTCTGGTTCTGAAAAGAGGAGTGCTGGAAAGAATAGTTGTACTGTGGAGTTTTGTCTTAAGATTTATGGCACATTGTTGTATGGGAATTATCCATGGTTTGGATGTTTGTATATGTATATTCTCTTCCAGGAGAATAGCATTACTTGGACATGTATCAGTGTTTCAGCCTGTGTTACTGTATTATTTTGGAAGAAAAAAAACATGCCTTAGCTTTTGACTCTCTGATGTTGAAAAAACTGTAGATGTGCTGCATCTGCCTGTTAGAATGTGATACAGTATTGAATAGTGAGAAATTCTTCTCTGTTGTTGGGTTTTGTGATGATACTCCTTGTTTATACCTGATCGTATATTTTGCAACTGAACTTTCCACTCCCTTAAACTGGTGTATTGAGTATTAGAGAGAATTGCTGCTGAACCCACTAAGTGGAAAGGATTTTAAGGAGTGAAATATTAGCAAAGATATTTCTGATTTGAACCACAGCACAAAGGAGCCTGTAATAAAGTACTTCCACATTCCCTTATAATCAAGAACATCCTAGCCAGTTAATAAAGTAGTATCTTGAACTATTGTGATACAGAGTACCAAAATTTCAAAGGTGCTCTGTTAAGTAAAGTTCTTGACTGTGCTATGGACAAAAATCAGCCATGTAACTCCAATATTATTTTTTATTTTATAGTAAGGATCTGAAGGCAAAAAAAAAAAAAAAAGGAAAAAAAAAGCAGCAATCCTGCTTCGAGGCAGGAACACACAATATTGTTTGTTTTGACAGACTTCCATTATTTAGTATCCTGTTGGAAGAATCCTAGATAAGGTCACCATCCTGTGCTTCAGACAGATCAAATGCATTACACTGATTCTGCATTAGGGGATCAAATGAATTAAGTTCCTAACTGACTGTTCAAATGTGTAGCTTTCTGCTTTTTAGAAGGAATGAATTACTTTATTGCCTGGTACGTAATTTTGGTTTATATGCCCTTTGATGGTAACTGAGACTATACCTGGAGTTTTTACAAACACAGACAATTATTCAAAATGCCGCTAAGAACAAAAAAGGTTATTGAGTTAATAATGGAGGTATGTTTTGATTATTGAAATATGTTGCATTTTCTTCTTTCGTGCTGATTCTTAAGTTTAGAAAGTTTCCTTGTTTTAATTCTCTGGGATCACTTGTGACAACTTCGTATGTTACTTCTCATTAAGTATCTAGAACAGTGTATCTGAGTGACTAACAGACTAAACTGTGGCATTTATGGTATTGCTGACTATATAGGTATTTGCAGTCTTTGAAGAGGGCAGAATATGTAAAGAAAATTGTCATAGATGTTGTATTTATTTGCACTACTTTAATTTCCTATGTGAAACAAAAGTTATTTATTCAGAAAATCTGAAGCTTTGCTGAGCTTAGTTTGAGGAACACCTGTAACTGAGCTATCATGTTTTGAGGAACCGATTTGGTATTAAAAAATGTGCTTTATGTGTCAAATGTAAAGTGACATTCATGCTGGCCATGAGTAAATCCGAAGATTTATCCATGTGCTTTTCAAGGTGGGGATTTGTGTCAAAATAAGAATTGAAGCCTGTATGTTGTTGTTGAGGAGTTAGGTTTGAACTCCATGCTTTAAGGTAGAAGCCGTTTCCTCTGTGTTTTACCTCTGGACAAGCGTGGTGAATCACTTTTGGATCTCAGATGCAATTGAGAAGAAGTGATGGATAAACACTGTGAATCCACCTTTCTCCCTTTGCATCTATACTTAAGGTCAGCAGGCACTGCTGGAGGGGAGGTCAGAATCATATGCTGTATGCCTAACAAATTGTGAGATGCCAGGAAGTGGACTCTGGCTTAGGTGTTTTCAAGCTGTCCTCATGAAGACAAAGGGTCAATAACTTCTGTGAAAGTAAAAGCTTTTGGTTTTTTGTCTGTTGTTTTGTTTTGGTTTTTTGTTTGTTTGTTCTTAGACAATCAAGAACTTGATCAAGCAGTGTTAAACCAATAGACAAATAGTTTCAGTTTTCTGTGGTGGATAAAACGTAGTTGAGTATCTGTGTATATTCTGTGAATGTTCTGTGGGAAAAAATCTTCAACAAACAAACTGAGCTATCAGGGGTCTATGATGTGTGAGAACACATGATAAATGAAACTATTCCTTCTGCAAAAAGCATAGTATGTTTCTGGTTGGGAATTGCTACCTGCACGAGAGAATTTTGATCGCACTCGGAGTTGAAAGATTCCCGGGAAGAGAGCTATTGATAATGCTGTTTTGCAGGTAGAAATGACTGCTGGAGAACCTTTTAAGTAAATATGTAGTAAAGCTGATGCTTTTCCTGGAAGTCTCTGGAGGTATGTGGTTAACAGTACTTTGGTTCTTGGCATTCAGAAACTGTTCCCTTGGAAGCTGAGGAGTAATGTAGTTACAAAGACTTAAGAACAGAGGCTTGTTTTGGCAGATTTTTTTAAATAAAAACTTTTGGAGAACGTGAAGTTTTTTTTCTAAAGGTAACTTCCATTACTTTTAAATATTTAACAGTTTTCCCATTAAGAAAGCTACCCAATGACTAAGCATTGTAATGCATGTCAGTATTAAATAAGGGTGATATTTATGTCTTAAATGAACTTGTCTGTTAAGTGTTAGTACTCTTCGAAAACAGGGTTATGTATGTCATACACATCTTATATGTGTGTATGTGAGTAAAACTACAGCTAGAAAATGGCTGCAGAAGTTGAAAGATTTAATTTATTTTCTTGGCTCTGACGGATTGTTTTTCTCATGGTTTTGTATTACGATTAAAGTTTCAGCACAAAATCACATATGTAGATAGATGTTTCAATTCAGGCTATTTTTTCAAGGTTTTGAAGCCAGAAGAGACTCGTGAAATCATCTAGTCATCAACAGATCATGGCATTTCGTGCCGTCATCTAAGTTGTGCCCCAAATCTGATCACAGAATGGCTTTTGCAGCGATTTTCCCTAATGTAGAGATGGCATATTGTAATACTTGTTATTCACCAAAATAAAATCTCATTCTTGCCTTACAGGAACCAATAATTACTCTTGCAACCTTAAGTATTCTTTTCTGAATAGGTTCAAGTTTGATATATTCATGTCTTGCTTCCCCACAGACATCAGGCTTTATCTCTGCCTTTAAAAGTTTTAGAAGCTTTATTTCAGACCCATGCTGATTATATTCAATCAATAAATATTTTTTTCACTGTCACTCTAAGTAGCATGTCAAGATATTCTTTAAAATATATTCAAAATATTCTTAAAGGTCTTTTCCAACCTGAACAATTCTGTGATTCTATGATTCTATATTCACTTCCTTAGTTACAGGAAGTAACTTGTTTCCAATGAGGTTTTGAAATATTTCAGAGAGATATTCCTCTTCCTTTTTTTGCCATCTTTTATTTCATCAATATATAGATTTTAGGTAAGAACTAGAGTTGGCTGTATGTTTGGAGTAGCACAAGTCTGTACAGGGGATAACATCCTTCTAAGTTGCTGGATGAACCAACATGATTGAGTTACAAAGCTGTGTGTGTACAGCTAGTGCTTCACAGGTACATCCTCAGGTTGATGACACTGCTTTTCAGATAGATGATTCCAGTACTGGAAATGGGGAGTTAAGAAGTTTTGAAGAGTCATCACAGTGGCTGGTGAAGAAATAAATAAATTAATATACTTGCTATACGCCCAGCTCTATAAGATTCTGGGGTTCTTGATTTAGTCTGGGACTGGTTTTGCATAGTTCTTTGGAGCAGCCTTGAGTGTAGTCACATTGTGCTTCTCAGGAAACAGGAGTTTAGAAGAATGGAGAACGAGACAGGTAATACTTATTCAGAACCCCGTGTTCTGCAAGTCATGCCAAAAACACAGTAGGCATAGTAGATGCAGTGTTAAGAAACTAAAAATCATTTCAGGATGTGGTGAGAATCCAAAATACGTATTTTTGGGATTGTTTGAAATGAGCTGGGAGCAGAAAAGGTTTTGTGAAGATTTAGTCTGATAGAAGAGTATTGAGAGAATACAGCCTTCCAGTAAAACCATCTTTGAAGAGTGGAAAGAAGATGCCTATTATTAGGTTAAAATTAGAGTTAAATATTATGCTATTTTAAGTTAAAGTAATGTTGAAAAGTTAGTAGTTCAAAGTCAGGAATTTCAGAGAAGCTGCCAAGAATGCCACTTAAGGACAGGTCAGTCTAATGCTAGTTTAAATGACTATTAGAGGCCATCACAAACAAAGGCAAAATACTCTTTCTTATCATGCAGCCAGTATGTGAACATGCTCTTGCTGATCCTTGAGTACTTCTGCCTTAACTTACTTTTTTTTTGCCATCAGTGGAAGGAGTTAAAATTTGGAATAAAGATACCCTAAGAAAGTAATAGTATTTGTCTCAGTTTCAGTAGAATTTACATTTGAGTATATTAAACTTCTAACATTTTAACATGATACATTTTAGCATTGTTCATCTCTTTTTCTCGTATCATTCATTATGACTTCTTAAAATCTAAGATATTTTCACATCTAAACCCAAGTATTTTAACCAGCATAGTAGAACAGATTCTCAATCTCAATTGAAGTCACTTGAGAGGGAGACCTAAATGAACTTAAATATAGTTTAGAAGTGGCTAGTCAAGTTGTGCTTTTTCCTGTACTTGTGCAGCTCCTTCTGTTGCTTGGAAAAACTTGGGATTTACGCAGCCACTGGGTAATGCTGCTGGGGAACGGAGTGAGTGTCTTGTTTTCTTTTTTGGCAAAAGGTGGTTGGATCTATTTGCCAACTTGTTTTCAAGGACTGGGTTTTTTTTAGCACAGCTGCTGTAAAAATACACTTCAAGCCACGGGTTTAGCCAGCTTCTTTTGTAGTATTTAGAATGATGCAGAATGTACAACATCCCTATTTAAATTTACAAGGAAGCGAAGGTTTTGAGTGTGTCTCCGCCACCTCTGCACCACTTCCTTGTCTAAAAGGAAGTCACAGTCATGTTTCTGTATACTTTTATGTACCTGAGACTTAGCTATCGTGCCGGTTTTCAGTATTTTTCTATGTTTTAATTAAGCAATATCCATTAATAGTAACTTTCATTTACATAGAAAATGTGAGGTCCATGGCTTTCAAAAACAGCATGCCTTTCCTACAGAGCAATGAAAGTGCTGTCTAAAGACCAAACTGTGAACACTTCAGTTAGTGGTTGGTTTTATGTCTTCTTTCTTCTCTGGAAATGAATGAAGAGCACTAAAGGCATTCTCCAGATTCCACAGGACCCTTCTCCTCCAGCTTGTCTCTCCAGTACTTGTCATGCAGCTTGCTCTTACAACTTCAGTTTTGAAAGGGATTTTTGAAGGACATTTAATTTTCAGCATCGTTTTAGCACTTTTTGTTCATGTCATTTTGATGACAATACTTCTGTTGTGGTTTTCCATCTGTTTCTGTGTGTTTTCTCACATGATAGCATTTTTTACTCCTGATACATTTACTGCTAAATGGAACTGTCTCTCTCTGGATAATTTAAATCTTTTGTATTTCTAGAGAAAACTACTTAGCAGGTAGCTGAATGCTATGCTTTGATAAAATATTTATTCCCTCAAAAGAAAACTAGAATCTAAGAAATGCAAAGCAAAATTTAAACTTAAATCTACACCTGAGAGTTAAGGTACATAAGCTTGATTTGGCTGTGTTATGATAACACTAAATGAGTTCAGAATCACACAATGAAATTACTTTATTGATGTGTAGCTTGTACTTGTCTTTTTTCCCTCCACTGTGATGAAAATTAAGTATTTATCTGTGAAGTTTCTGATGAGAGAAACTTCTTCCATGGTTACCTCTGTGGAGAACCTTTCCAGTGTGAAGGGATAAAAGGCCAAGAAAAGACATTAACCTTTTAAAAAATTTGAATATTATAATTGCCTAATTCTTTCCCTCAAGATCAACATTGCATTTTTGTTAGATCACTCACTTGGTTTTGGAGGGAAGTTACGTATGTAACCTATAACATGTAGCCAGACTTTTTTGCATGGGTTCCCTGCTACTCTTAATACATACATTTGCCTTTTCTATGCAAACAGCAAGTCCAAGTCCTGAGGCCAAAAGAGTTTTCTTCTCCTTCTTATGTTCTAAAATATTTAATTGGAAGGTTTTTTATGTTGTTGTTTTTTTTTTTTATTGTTTGTTTTGTTTGGGGTTTTTTGTTTGGTTGGCTTTTTGTTTGTTTGTTTTTGTTGTAGTTGTTGGTTTGTTTTGCTTTATTTGGGGCTTTTCTTTAAATTGAAGGTATTTGTATATAATGGGATGATAGTGGCTTAATTTTAAAAATCTCTTTTCTAGGATGTTTTATGTTTTATTGTTGAGACCTTGTCATAGCCCAATATTCTTTGACCATGTTGTTTCAGATATGCCATGTGTGGAGGGCTTAATATATAGTACCAAGTTTAATTAATTTGAAGTTACTTGCGGTTACAGGGGATTTTGATTTAGCACACAACAATGCACTCAAATCACAATTTAATTAGAAATTACACTTAGAGTATAGCAATTGCAGTATACAATTGGCACATATAAAAGTGAATCTTATTATCCTGAATATACTCACCATCATGATGCTGAGAATCCCCTAGCTGCCAGAAAGGCATGTGTGTGTTAAAGTCAGCTGAAGCCCACAGCTTTCTTTAGAGCTCTTCTGTTTATTGTTTGTTTTTTATTTTTGGCTTTACCACATAAATACTCCCCATGCCGGTCTGGCTGTGTTGTTTATAGCCATGGGGACTCTAGTGCCAAGTTGGTGGCCCATCTCTTTTTCTTTCATGCCTGTACCATGCTACTATGCCTTCACTTTGGAAGGCCACTGCTGTGATGCCAGGCCTGTATCTCATAATGTTAGTAGCATTAAATACCTCCCTTTATACTGAGTGACTACTTGATACTTCTGTCTAAACTAGGGTTGTAACAAATTAACCATAGGCACCTGCTTAATTGCAGGAATTGCTGTTCCTGCTAAACCAAGCAAAACAAAGCTGCAGACAGGTCAAGAAAAGTTCAGACAGAGGAAGTCTGGCAAGACTTAGTCCTGAGGTCTTGCAAACTTGATACAAAGCTGAGCCATTACTTGGTTCATGAAGTGCTCCATGTCATTCATATAAAGTGATCCAGCAAGCTTCATGATGGAGAACATAGTCCTTCCTCTATCACTCAGTGAGACTAGTACAGTGAACTATCCTATGAGCCTAGACCTCAAGGCTGCCAACCTCTGGGGAGTGAGGCTCCATTTGCAGGAGGTGTATCCCAGCTCAGCCCACTTGCCTCGAGTCTGTGCTGTTGCACTGCAACTTCATCAGTCATTAATTGTCAGTAGAGAGTCACAGCAGGGGAAGTAATTTGCTGAGGGAATGACTGTGCTCTACAGAGAAGTGTAAATAGCTAAATACCTATTACAGATAGATAAATAAATAAAACATACTCTTGATTAGAGTTACAGAATCGTAATTTCTAAGCAAATCCACATATACAAGTTTTCTTATTTTAACCAGAACCACCTCTAAAACTAGTTTTCTTTGGGTCTGCGTTCCTTTCATTCAGGGACAGGCAGTTACACAAACAGTTGAAATACTTTGCTGAAATAGATAGTTTGTCTAAAACAAAGTCACCCTTGGGTTTCCTTTGGCACTGAGATGAGTTTGGCTTCCTTTTCAATGGTTGTGATCAATCATGTCATTATTCTCCCCTGAGCCTTCAGGTCATGTAGCCTCTATCTCTTCAGAGCATTCCTTCATTGTGGGTGTGTAAGTGGGTTTGTGAGCGGCTGTCCACACTGTTGGGGTGGGGGTGTCTTTGATCAGTTGCAGCCCTTTCTCCCTTTATTTTACATGATGTGTGAAATCTTGTTTTCTCACGTGCAGAAATTTACCTTTTTGGGTGAATTTAACTTGTGAAACCAGCTTTGGTAAGTGAAAAACCGCCACTGATTATCTACTTGAGAGCATACTAAGTAGTATTTTTATGTCTATTAGTATTCCTTCAATTGTCATATAGCAAGTAGTTGCTTAGTTGTTTCAAAATGTAAGCTGTACTTCTCAGCTTCATTCTCTGTTCCTCCAGTTGCCACATTTGTTTTTCCTTGAGTCTTCATAAAGCATTATTGTTTACTTTTTTTCAGATGGCCCCATCTCTTAGGCCTAACTAGTAGCTGTCTGTATTGAGCTTTCCTGCCTTGGGTATCAAGTGCCTTCCAATATAATGATCAGATTAATCTGTAATGACATTTTGCTGGTTAGTTTGTTCTATCATTCTGGCCTGTGTTTCATGTTGTAGTATCATCCCTTGGTCACGATTATCCGTCTACCCCAACACTACCACAGCGCAAATATGTGCCTGGCTGTGTAATTAAGATTTAATTTGGGTCTTTTGTATACCATTACTAGCCTCTTCATCTAGGAAATCTTCATGTATGTTCACATTGCTAAGCATTTTTCAACAGTTTTTTTCAGTGAAAAATTAACAAAAGCAGAATGAAGAGTCTTGATGTGGATAGGTGTACTTAAGAATTGTACTGTATGTTGCTGATAGATGTTTTTTTCACCCTGTCTGATTCCAGCATATGAACAAATCTTGGCAAAATCCTGGTAATGTGTTTGGTGTATAGTTATAGTTGACAATTTTTTTTTCCCCTCTCCCTTATGATGATCTTTCCTGTATGTAGTTACACCCATTTTCCTTTGCTTCACTGTCGATCTAGGTAGTTATTTGAAGCTCTTGTAGGAAGCTTTTGTTGGCAGAGCACTTGAGTGTAAGTGCATCTGGTGCTATAAATAGGCTTGATTCTTCATATTAAGTCAGCAGATTCTCTTGAAAATTCTGTTTTGTACTAGCTTTGATGAAAGAGAAGGTTTATTGCATTCTTCTGTCAACCAGTAGCATAACTTTTAATGAACTTCTATCTTCCAAGCTTTGACATTACACAATCAAATAATTTTGAATCAACACAGCATTAGTAGTTTTGTTTGGAGGGGAAAAACGGACCCTTAAAACTATCACTCCTGTAAATTTTTTTTTAAAACTTCTTTTTTTATTTTACAATGCAGTGCTTGCAAATGGAAACCTATTCCAACACAGTTTATGCTGCTCTGTTTGTTCCAGGTCACAGAAAACAAAGAATATTGTTTGTCTTACTGTATGTTTTCAGTAACCCTGTGCTGTGAAAAAAAGACGATTCTTTGTATTAGTTTTTTGTTCCTTAGTTTACCACAGATTGTTGAAGGGAGCAACCAAACATTATGCATTCCTGCCATAATGTAAGCCAGCTTTCTGGTACAGCTCCAAGATGCTGTTCTACTGGCAAAAGATTTTCAGGTATGGAAAAACCTGTGATAGATTGTGTTTTCTGTATGACTACAACTACAGGAAGGAAGGTAGGTGCAGCTCTGGCTGCAACATGTGCATGGGCATCTTCCTGAAACCTTTGACCACTCTGTATGCTGCTGCACCTGTATAATAACCAATATTGTATTCCTGCTTGATCATTTTCTGGTAGGCTTTAAAGCCTATTTAAATAGTGAATAAATTATTGAGATTCAATTAACAGTGTCATTCCATCCTGTGCCTTTTCTGTTCGCACAGCAAACATATTACAAAACTGGGTATAACACTAGGTAAGTGCCTCTGTTTCTGAAAGTGGGACTGGGTGTACCACTGTGATGAATATTGGGATTGAAAAGCACTGTAAAAGGAGTACATAACAGTGACTTTTCCCCGCTGCAGTCTGTAGAGGTTTGTAAGCACCCTGCAGTTGATATGCTGCATGAGCATCCCTGTTAAAGGTTTTTCATGCTGAGGCTGGATGATGGACTGTAGAAAATGGACAGTTGTCCGTAATAAATTTGATAGACACTTAAACTGAGGTTTGATGCAGTGCCTGTCTGCTGGTATTGAATCAGCATTGCTACTGATGCTGTACTTTACATACCAGATTCCCTGTCAGAAACAGAAATAAAAATTAATTGATAGCATATGCCACAGTGATGCCTACCTAAATGCAGAAGAGCTAAGCTAAGTGAATGACTCAAATAAATATACTTATTTCTTTAGTAATAGGTGAATATTTAAAGGAAGTTGTTAAGTCCATTAAGTGCTTTTCTTTTGATTTTAGAAAATGAACTACAGTTTATTCCACAAATGTGTAAAAAAGCCCCAAAGAAATGAAAAAGTACTTTATGCATGAGTGGTGTATGGGTGATATGCATCTGTATTCCCTTATTTGGCTTGAGAAATTGTCCAATACTTAAAACCTTGCCACGTTATTTCTGAGTGAGAAAGAGAGAATTGCCACTAACAGGTAGTTCTAGTGCTCTTGAGTTTGTGAAGACCATACCTCGCTGCATTTCCTTTATGCACTAGGAATAAAAGAATTGAAAGGAATCTGTCTGGTTGTCATCAGTTTAGCCTGACCCGAAACCACTGGGTTCCCTCCCCTTTTCATCTATGCTGAGATTAATATGAAGTTTACTCATCTCAGTTTAGCTTCTGATTTTCTTGTGTTGACAACTGTATTTGCTCCCTCTCAGGTAATCTGTGGTCATGCAAAGAGCTGCTTTATGGTTTCTTACTGTAAATTTGAATGGTATGTAGTGTCCCTTAGTGATTTCGTTGTTGCCTTTTATTTAACAAGGTAGGCTTTTAGTCTGTAGTTATAATGCAAGATTTATAGGCATAGGTAGTACCATTTATGAGGCCAACTGTTAAAGGTAAAAAATATGCAAGCTTTTATGTGGGTCCAATTTATGCATCTGAATGTTTGTCCTTTTAATTTTTTTCACCTTTCATTGATCTAATAGCATGTACTCCTTCTCATTACGAGCCTTCTCTGATGTGAAGAGCTGTTAATGTTCATTTGGAAGAATATTAAAAACATACATGTTGTTGTTTCATTAATCTTGTGTTAATATCCATGAGCATTATTGCTGTACGTGCACTGTTTGTATAATTCATGCATGGATGAATACAGTGAATGGCTCCTTTTGGTGTAGCAGGGCACATGTATGCCACATGTCTTTAATAAAAGCACATAAATTTGCATCTCTTCTGTTCAGTATTTGAGAAATTTGTGAAGATTCCTATCTTGGTTTGAATGTTTTTTTTCAGTTGTCTTTTTTGATCGCTAATCTGCATTAATAATCAGCAATTCTTGGAAAGGGAGAAATAGGTGTACAGGTTCTTCCTCTCATCAGTGATTGTAGTAAATGAGGGATGAATGAAAGAGTGAATCTTCAGCTTAACATTAGAAAGGAGTGTGTTATTGTTCACAATTCACATGTTACTTAAGTTAAAATAATCCTGGTTTTAATTCAGATATTCTTTACATATTCATTCCTAGCTGTGCATATTTATTCTTAGCATATGTTTTCTTAGAATGTGCTTGGAAGAGTCATCAATTTCTAGAGTCAGTGTGTCCTCACAGTTGTGGTCTAATACTGCTTTTTTCCCTTGGAGTTCCAGTTTAATCAGTTTAGATAATACAATACCATGCAAATTTCAAAATGTTTCCATTCATTACTGAAAAGCATAGTATGAGAAAGCTTACTTAAATTGCATTCACTTTAATAAGTGAATTAACCAGATAATCAGCAGCTGTATTATTTATTTATGGTGTATGAGTTAATTTATTATAGGGAAAAACTTAGCTGTTTTTGTTTCTTTTACTACAGAGCTTCACAAGGGTTTTCAGAAAATTCTGCATTTCCTGCTGAGTGAGAGTTTCAACATGCAGTAGCTTATGACAGTGAAGAAAAAGCCTACATCTATCCCTCAAAGAATATAGAATTTGATTTCTAACATATTCTCATCTAGAAGGTGAATGTAATTCTGTGCTTCATATGGTAACTTCAGTTTCTCTTAATCATTTCTGGAAAAGGCAAATTTAAATCAGGAAGGCCAAAGCCTATTTGGAGCTGAACTTGGGGGCATAAAGTAACAGGAAAGGGTTCTGTAAATATTTCCTCAAGGGAACTCAGGGGAAATGTGGCTCCATGGATGAATGCTGGAGGCAATCAAATGGTGGAAAACAGAGAAGGGCAGAAACTTCCCATATTTTTTTTAACTGTCCCCAGACAAGGGACAGTATCATGGTGGAACCACAGGTTGGTGACTGTTCAGAGAAAAAGAAGGTATTCTGCTTCTTGGGGCTCTATGCCAAGATTGACAAGAGGTTGTCCAAATGATAGGATTGCAAGGCATCCATTGTCCAAGAAAAAACATAGCAATTGAGGAAAGTCCTGAGAACTAGGAGGCTAACATCCTACCAGTCTTTAGAAAAGATAAGGAGAATGCTCCAGGGATCTGCAGGCTGTATCAGGTCGCTGTCAGTCTGCAGAAAGATCATGGAACGTGTCATCTTGGCATGTGCTTCTAGACACATGAAAGGCAAGAGGGTAAATACGCAGAGTCAACAAAGATTCCTGAAGTGCCGTTAGTGTTTTGCTAATCTGATTGCCTTCTAGGGTGAAATGTCTGACAATGTGAATGAGCAGAGAATATGTGATATGGTGTAACTGTAAGTTTATTAACACATCTGATACCTTCTCCTGCACTGCTGATAAAAGTAAGGTGAGGAAGCATGCACTGGGTATTGAGTGGACTGAAAATAGGCTTGACTACTATACTGAAAGGGTAGTAATCAATAGCTTGATCAGTTAGGAGACAG
Source organism: Hemiprocne comata (assembly GCA_020745705.1). Taxonomy (NCBI): domain Eukaryota; kingdom Metazoa; phylum Chordata; class Aves; order Apodiformes; family Apodidae; genus Hemiprocne; species Hemiprocne comata. Next base: position 86,197,747 of record CM036587.1, read on the forward strand.
TAAGAAGTGGAATACCTCAGTGGTTAATCCTGTTATTCATGCTATTTAATTCTTCAGTGAATTGGATGAGAGAATTGAACAGAACGCACCCTCAGCAAATTTGTGACTGATACTAAATTAATGTGATACCTGGAAAGCAGAAGTAGAGTTTCAGTCTTAAAGCATCTTGAGATCTTAAACAAAATGAGGACTGAGCCAACAGGAAACTTGCGTATTTAAACCAGAGCAGACTTAAATTCTGTGTCTGAGGTGGAATAACACCACACATTGGTCCTGGCTGGGAAGCACCTGGCTGAGTCAAAGCCTTGCTGAAGAGACCTGCGATTATTACAAATGTCAAGCTGCATATGAGCCAGTGGTGTGCTTCCACTGCACTGTGTACTGGGCTAGGTTAGAAGGAAGGCAGAACATGACCAGCAGACTGAAGGAAGCTGTTACCATCCCTTTATTGGAGCTACTTCTTGGACAACTGTGTCATCTTAGTAAGCTTGATCTTTTCCAGTCAACTACACAAATCTTAATCTGGTGTTGGAAATGATCCTGTTTTTAATGGGAGGTGAGACTAGGTGACTTTCAGCCAAAATGTCTGTGCTTCTATGATAATTCTATAGTAATTCTTTGATAATGCAGTTTTGCACAAATTATAATTTAAAACTTTGTATGTAGTCTGGGGAAAATATATTTTGGGGGAGGATAGTGTGGCTTAAAAAAATCTCCCAATTTGATTACTATGCTTTTAATGCTTTAAAAAAATAAGATTAGAAACTGAGGATAGCTGATTATTGAAGAATAATCTCATTATTTTCTAGTGTTTTTTTTAAGTGGTAAGGACTGAAATAATAGATCAGCCAAAAGGATTGGCAGATGAAGGGGAAAACTAGCTAATGCAGCATGGGATATTGGAAGATTTTGGTAAGATTTACTTTTTTTTGACCCCAAGAGATATCCTCTGTCTTTATTTTTACATAAAGATTTCACTTTCTAGGCAGCTTTTAGAGACCATGCTATTACTTCGCAAACTCTACCAGACCATCTACAACAGCATGTGGAAATAAATGAAAAAAAAAGTTTTCTTGATGTTAAGACAGAACTGTAAAAGTAGCCTCACCTTAAGATTTTACATCCTTTTTGTTAACTCTCTATGATTGATCCATTCTCTTCACATTCTGTTAGCTCCCTATTTTTTTTAATTCTAAATAGTAACATTTACGTAAATTTCAGACAGGTTGCATGTGTATGTACATGAAGAGAGCCAGTATAGGTCCCTTAAGGGAGGTAGAGTGCTTTGTTTACTGTCCATTGCTTGTATCCAGATTGAAGGCTTGAAGAATAGTAAAATAGGTACAAAAACAGTTACACAGTTTGTCATAATTAAGCTTTCTATCTTGTGAGGGCTGAACCTTCCTTTCAAAGGATTCAGAACTAATTCATAGGCTCTTTGTATCTCCCCGTGTGACTTGGACCTTAAGTCACATAAAACAAGGCCAGGCAAGTCTGTTATGACTTCAGCAGCAAAATTAATCACGTCATAGTCTGTTTACGGCCTATAAATAACTAGACCCAAAACCAGGACAAGATATTTACAATAGGGGGAACTAAGCGACTCTTCATGCTGCTGCAGTAAGCTGGCTGTCTTTGATCTCAGTCACACAGAGAATAGTCAACACTGTCTGAATGCGTGATCAGGTCTGCAAGGAGACTATTCTTTGGGTTAATCCTCAGATTCAGCAAGGTATTTCCTGGTGCTTGTTCAGCTCTCTCTAGAGCTAATGGAGAAATACAGTGTAATAGTTGCAATAATGGATTTTAGGGTATAGTATGTTGATTGTTATCTCTATAATACTGAAGTGGTTGCCATGAAAATAAATTATTACTTAAGTCAGAGACAGTTCTTGTTCTTTAAGGGGTTATTTAGAGGAAATTCCAGTATCAAAATGCCAGATGAGGATTTAATGGAACACAAGTGGGACTGTGGCCTGTTTCTGTCTATGTTATCTGACTATTTGTACAGTAGCCATATACCAATACCTGTTCCTTCCCTCCTTCCTTCAAGGATAAATCCTAAAAAATGCTTGGTGCTTTAAAGAAAATCTATACTTAAACAGCTTTTGGTAGGCATCTTGTGGTTCGCTGAGGTGTTATTCAACCGTACGGCTTTAGCTTTTCTGCTACTATTAATGGATATTTTATTTCAATTCTGTGCTGTACCCTATTGACTATAATGTATTTAAGCAGTGCCCAGAAGGGAGATGTAATAATAATGAAGCTTTCTGCAAAACGTGCTGCAGCTTATATTGTCTAATGTACTATGTACCAGCATTTTCTACAGCATTTTCTTTACTGTTAAAGGTTACTTTCTCCATTTCTTTCTTTTGCATCAGTATCAATAAAACTGAAGGATGTTCTGCATTTTCATATGCTTCTAAAGCCATACTGTCTTCAGTGTTGGTGTTTTTTTTTTTGCTGTTTAAGCTAGTTTTGCAATAGTTTTCTTGGTTACCATACCAATGAACATGCTTTCCACCTTAGATATTGCTTAGATTTGAATTACAGATGTCATCTAGAGTTGTGTTGTTTTTTTCAGTAGGTTGGCCTATGGTGAACACATTTTAAAATAGTTCAAAAAAGACTTGGAACTTGTTAAAGGAATAGTTTTGAATCAGGGCTAGGTTCTTAAAGCTTTTTGGTTCTGATGTATTGGTTATTGCCGCACTTGTTAATTTTAGCCGTAATGAAGCCATAGTTCTGCAGCACAAAAATTGCCACCCAGTTACCATGTCTGTGTCTTAATTTTGTTTCTGAAGTGAGATTTATTTTATTGTATGTGGGTTATGTAAAAAGCTCACTTTTCTCCGCTAGCCTTTTTTAGCCCAACACAGTAAAATATTTTCCTGTTGCTGGGACCTCTGAATGCTGTAATGCTATTTTTGAATTACAATAACGTAATCTTCAGTATATTTGAGACTTTCATAGTAATTTAACACAATCTCTAGAAGTAAGTTGTTCTAAACAAGACTTACTTATATGCAAACCCTGTGTAATGGAACAACATAGGTAATGCAGGTGTACCTCTCTCTTACTGGCTTGGCAGCCAGTCAGTGTCTGGGAAGGCTAATACTGAGTTTGTGTTAATATGCTGAGTAAGACCTGAGCTAGCTTTGTGTGATCAGATGAATTCACCAAGTTTTCAAGCACTTGCAGTTTCAAAAGTAAAGAAAGGAAGGAATAGAGATGAATTGCTTCTAGATCCCAGCAGGTGCTGAATGGCTTAGAGAAGTTTGATGATGTACCTGAATGAATAAAATCTGGTCAGTCTGAACTGTTTTTTTCTCGACCTTTTATCTTTCCACAGTTCCTTATGTACAAGATTTCATCTTGTTACATTACTGTCTCCTGGGATTCAATTCCCTCAAACCTACCTTTTCTCCATGCTCCAGCAGTGCCTTTGTTGAACCTAGCTGTGTTCAGCCTTCTGAGCAGCTATAGGGATGTTAGAAAACTAAATGGGACAAAAATAAATTATACGAAAGGAGGTCATAAATCATGTCTAGTTGTTTGGTTATAGCAAATATGAAATGATCTTACCTTTTGGGCAGGAAGGAGTTACTTGATTCTTCATCTGAGCTCCCTGTTATACCCTTGTTATACTTGTTTATCTGGGAAGTCTTTACTCTTGACTTACGACAGAGGATTTGAAGAACAGACAGACTACTGTAGCTGTTGGATAAGTAACTGTATTCCTTTGAATAGCTAGAAGTTAAATTTTCAACCTGTTCCTGTTAAAATACACTCAGGAAAGGGGTTTAATCGTTCAGATCCTTGAGCATGTCTTAACTATACTCACCTAAGTATCATATTAAAGATAATGCAGTTATTCAGATGAGTTATTTGCAAGTCAGAGGGCTTAGAGATTTGAGTTGAATCTGGATTTTAATTTTGAAAGACTGGAATTCAAAATAATGTTGAAGTTAATGATAAGAAAATTAATCCTTATATGAAAGTATATAAAAAAATTAATATATAAATCTCCAAATGTAAATGATATAATATCCTAATCCTATTTATTTTTAATAATATTTCTTTTTTTTTTTTCCTACTCCTGGAACTTATTTACCAGTCTGAAAAGGATGTAGGCCATTGTATTTACATAATTTTAAGTACAGCAGCTAACCTGTTTTTAAATATATTATGCAAATAACAGGTTATATACTTTTAAGTGTATAGTATTTTGTTTGGCTTTCAGAGGTGTTTTTTTGCATATTTCATGCTTACTGTGGGTCTTAAGGTTAAGACACCCATATCTGTTAGGCTTGCAGAGAATTTGGAACTATTATATATATTTTTTAAAATAATGTAAAAAGCCAGTAGAATGTGAAAAGGCTGGTGTACTGGTGAAGAAAAAAACCCCTAAAATAAGAAATTAAATCAATATCTCAAAAGAGTTTCTTTCTTGTTAAAAAGTACTTTAGTTCTTGTGTCTTCCAAGGTGGTGTTTTGGGGTTTTTTTGGTCTTTTTTTTCCCTTCAGTGGCTAGGAGGAGGATCTGAAAGTGAATGATAAGCATCCAGATTAATAATTTTAAAATGGAAACGTTATAAATTCATTCTACTTTAGGAGATTATTAGTGAATATCTGTGTCTCAGTAGAAAGTTAGATAATGTGCAGTTAGTGACTTGAAGTGGTGTAGTGTTTAGGCTCATCTTATGTTTTGAGGATTACTTGTCACTGAGTAAAAAGGTTAGCTTTCCTGTCTTATGATATGGTAAAATAGAATTAAATTCTGCACAAGCTCTATATTGAAGAGTTCCAAATAGAATTGTGCAAATTTCTTTTTCCCAAAAACAAAGTGCTACTTTTATTTTACAAAAATGCTTGTCACATCCCATCAGGTGGGTACACCTAGAGTTCCCCAGAGATGGGGTCAACCATCTCTTAGCTAATTTCTTTTAGCAACCCATTTGGCGAGCTTAACCTCTGGAATTCTCTGCACAGTACTCTTAGGAGCAGGACCACTACCCAGGAGGCTTATACGAAGCACAACTTTACTTAAAATTGAGTAAGATTATAAAGCATGTCAAAAACCGCACAATATCACTCTCAAAACAACAGGTTACAACCAAGAGAGCTTAGTAAAATTAGAAATTATGTTACCCTTATGTGCCAGTAATAAGGTTAGAAACAACATGGGGGGGGGGGGGAGGGAAGAGAGAGAAAGAGTGAGAGAGAGAGAGAGGTGAAGAAAGAGGAGATAGAAAAGATATCACCACCCTTGGTGCCAGCGATGATCTTGGCACGATGTTGTGGTCCTGGGGTGGCGGGCACACACCAGATGTTTCAAGTCTGCCTCTTTTATGCCACCCAGTCCTGTCTCTCCTGGGTGAGGCACGGCCTACTTTGTGCAGACTCATTGTTGGATTTGGGAATGTTCTGGAAATGAGTTGGTGGGGCATGGGAGTCCAAGTGATCACTTGTCCCCCCTCAACCAGGCTGACTGAGCAGTGACCTTTATTTTCACACATGCCCTCTGTCCTTAAACAGGACAGTGGTCTTTCTCAAGATAGCACTGTGCCTCCACAGGGCTCCTCTTTCTGGCCACTGCTCCTTATCAAATAAGGACAGTGTCCCATTTATCAGGGTGGCTGGCTTTGGAGGGGCTCCCCTTGCAAGGACAGCGTCCAGTTTATCAGGGTGATTACCAAACGAGGGCCTCTCCTTGCGAGAACAGGGTCCAGGTGGCTTAATGAATGAGGACCCCACCTGAACAGAATGTCCAGTTGCTCAGGGCAGCTGTTTTAGAGACAATTATTCATTTCAGGACTCTACAATACTAAAGGTGAAATTGTTTTAAAGGATCTTACTCATAAAATGCATTTCAAAATTTGATGCATTTAGGGTGTTTTTTTTTGTCCCTGGTAGCTGGTAGTATGTTGTGGAAGAGTGAGGAAAATCCCTTTTGTTCTCATGTATCTGCTGTCTGATTTTTGCAGAGTTCTGAATATTTGCATTCTGTCTTCACATTCTCCTTTACAAGCTCATTAGGTTTTATTAGTTATCACTGCAAGCCAAGTGAAATAAAAGGAGTTGCACAGCTGCAGGCAGTGATATGAGTCTGAACTGCATCATCGTCTTTACTTGCAGTAATATGCAAACAGGAAAAAATGGGCTTGATCATGGATCTCAGAAACTTGGTCAGAACCAATGCAGAAGTGAATTCCTCAAAACTGCACTTGGAATCTTAAAAGCAAAACCTGAAAAAAATAAAGAGAAGTTAGTCTCTTTTTTTTCACAGATGCTGAGCAGTCCTTGTCCTCAATGAGAAGTGTAGGCTCCCAGTGTCTTTTAAAAATTGGACCAGAAAGCTTCGTTGATACTTGAGTTGTCTTGCTGTGTGCATCTACAGAAATGTATCTTAATGCACTTAATTGTGGCAGAAATAGCTGTGGCTGAAAATCAATACCGGATATCACAATAAAGCCATGTATTTTTGTGTACATAGAAGTATATACTTTAAGATCTCAGAATGAGCCCTTTTGTACTTTGCAGTTAAGTAATTCCACACTATTACAGCAGGCATAAAGACTGGAGTAAAGAGACATCTGTCCAGCAGGGTTGTATCTGTTCAGCTGCTGCTTGTATTTCATATTTAGTGTAGGCAACTACTAATATTTTCTTACAAGAAAAGAAACCTGTCCATCTGACAGTCTTCTGTGTTTAGTAAATAGTTTTTTCTGGGGTTCCTACTTCATAGGTTCACAAAAACAATATCTGAAGATTTCAAGCCGATTTGCCTTGAGATTTCTAGCAGTGGTGCAGGTTGACTTAAGCAGCACAGATCCAGGTAGTGTTGTAAACAGATGGCAGTGGTATGTCATTTGAGAATGGAATTACTTCTAAGAGCTAAAAAGACAACATGTGCATTCGCATGTGCAGGTCTGTGCTGACTTGTGTACCAGTCTTGTTACTCCAGCAGAGTCACAAAATCACAGTGTAGGCTGGGCTTTGCCAATAGCTGATAGAGACATGAAATGGCAAGTATATTAAAGAAAGTCATGTGATCAGGTGTCTGCCATTAAGTACAGTTACCTCCAGCTTACTCAGACAGCAAGGACTGGTTAGTCAGTGTAGACATAAAAGGGCATCAGGTACTTCTAGTGCAGAGCCATCCTAGGTTGAAGGTAATTAAAGACTGCTTAGCATTCGAGCAGCTGAAGGGGTACACTGTTCAGAGCCATACATCATAATTCACCTTCATTACAAAGAAGTTTTAAAGTTTTATAAACACTTTCTGACTGTCAGCAAGACGTTGGGAAGTTTTTAAAACTTAAAATTCATGCTTTCAGCATTTCCTGGGGTATTGTTTCTGTAGGGTATTAAACAATACTTAAGCTGAAAAGTATTTCAATTGTATTTGTAAATTTAGGAATTTTCTTCCTTAGCTAAGTTTTTTTTCCTAGTTTTTCTTGTACTGCAAAATTATAACTGTTCAAACTCCTCTTGTTGGGCTATGACAGCAAAACATAACTTTAAGGACAGTAAAATAAGAGATAATTAGTGGACTGGTTGTACTTCTACCAACAGGACACCTTTCCAGTCTTATGGTCATTAAAACCAATGTACTTGTTTTAATCTGAAAAAGCTGAAAATCAGGAAAAAAATTTTATGGGCGTACACGAGGTTACTGTGGGAACCATGGTAACAGTACCAGGCACAGGCATTAAGAAGAAAAAGAATTTTCAGTCCCTGTGGCTTCATTTTTTCAATACCCTTTAATCTAGATTTCATTCAAAGCAGAACTATAATACAGTTTTTGAACATATATTTCTGGTTTTGCCGTAGACTCCCCAGGGTCTACTCTTCTGATGCTACTAAGGATCAAATCTAACATGATAATTTATGAAGTTACTTGTAAAGAAAATAATCTATAGAAATTTATTATTTGCCTTTTGGTCTTTAATTCCCAAGATCATGAAATTAATGTTTTGTTTCTGTAACTTTTTTTTTTTTTAACAATCTGGAACAAACTGGAACAGCTGTTTATCCACCCTTCCCTTCCCCCTCTGCTTCTGTTAATGGCAGTCTTTGAGACTAAAGAGGAGAATTGAAGGAACAATATCTGCCATCCAAATCTTTTCAGTATTTCAGTATTTTGTTGTGTGTTAATTCGGTTTTGTCTGTATTTATACTTCATCTGCCTAGTATCAGTTTCAGTGAAGCAAGCGAATATAGTAATAAACAAAACAGGCATTTTGAAATAACATCTAAATATTTTATCTTTGCTCTTAGTAAAACATGAGAACTCAAATTATATTTTCCTGATTTGATTGTCATTTTTTTGTGTTCTTGCCTGATGTGCCTGCGTATGCTCCATGTAAACCTGTCAACAGTTTTTAAAAATGCTTTCCTCCTACCTGTCAAATTTTAATAGGGTGAAACCTTTCAGCTACTAAAATCAATCCTTGTTTGTTTTGTTATAATAAGGAGTTCTTCCACTGTAGGAAAAAGGTTGTTGTACTCACTTGCTTGGAGAGTAGGGTAAATTTTTTCCTACATGGCTATATAAACAAAAAATGTAAATTTACACAGATAATATGCTTTTGTCTCAAGAGGGGAAAAAAGTATTGCGGTGCCTTTTTTTCTTTTTAATTTGGAATTTCACTCTCTTTTTTAATTCTTTGAGTAAGTTATTGTTGATGTTTCAGTTCCTGTATGAATACCTGGAACAGTCCTTAAGTCATACTAGCTAAACCCATGTCACGGTTTGGTACCGAGTTGGAACACTCTTGGTTCACCCCCTTCGGTCTCCTCCCCTAAGGTAGGGAAAGAGGGAGAAAAATGAGGAAGAGAGGCTTTCTGGGTTGAGAAGTGAAACAGATTGATTTTAATTATTAGTGATAAGGGAATATATCTGTATTTGTAAAGGGATGTGCAACACCCAATCCCTCCCTCCTCCCCCAGTGACTCTCACAGCAACTCTTCTCCCTGGTGACTCCCAGCTGAAGGGGGGAGTGTCCGGGCGCACGGACGGGGCCCTCGGGTGTCGGCTGGGAAGAAAAATGGCAAAAAAAAAAAAAAAAAGAGAGAGAGAGCGAGCCAAAGAGAGGGCAGTAGAAGCGACAGTAAGCAGAAAAGTGAGTGGAAAAGGAAAAAGAAAGGCTTGACTTCCATGATGTCTTAACCTATACTGAAAGCCAAATAGAGAAAATATGAGAAGGGAATATTCTGATTTGCTGATCCTGCCTGCAGTCTAATCTGCTCCCCTGTAGGGGGGGAGGCTGCAGACAGTCAGAAGTGACCTTCACAGAATCATAGAATCCTAGGGGTTGGAAGGGACCTCGAAAGATCATCTAGTCCAACCCCCTGCCAGGCAGGGTCACCCAGAGTACATCACACAGGAACGCGTCCAGTTGGGTTTTGAATGTCTCCAGTGAAGGAGGCTCCACAACCTCTCTGGGCAGTCTGTTCCAGTGCTCTGTCACTCTCACAGTAAAGAAGTTTTTCTCATGTTTATGTGGAACCTCCTATGCTCCACTTTGCACCCATTGTCCCTTGTCCTATCACTGGACATCACTGAAAAAAGCCTGGCTCCATCCTCCTGACACTCCCCGTTAACATATTCGTAAACTTTGATGAGGTCACCCCTCAGTCTCCTCCAAGCTAAAGAGGCCCAGATCCCTCAGCCTTTCCTCATAAGGGAGATGTTCCATTCCCTTAATCATCTTGGTGTCTCTGTGCTGGACTCTTTCAAGCAGTTCCCTGTCCTTTTTGAACTGTGGGGCCCAGAACTGGACACAATATTCCAGATGCGGCCTCACCAAGGCAGAATAGAGGGGGAGGAGAACCTCTCTTGACCTACTAACCACACCCTTTCTAATGCACCCCAGAATGTCATTGGCCTTCCTAGCCACAAGGGCACATTGCTGGCTCATGGTCATTCTCCTGTCCACCAGGATCCCCAGGTCCCTTTCCCCTACACTGCTCTCCAGCAGGTCAGCCCCCAACCTGTACTGGCACATGGGGTTGTTCTTTCCCATTTGCAAGACTCTACACTTGCCCTTGTTGAATGTCATCAAGTTTCTCCCCGTCCAACTCTCCAGCCTGTCCAGGTCTCACTAAATGGCAGCACAGCCTTCTGGTGTGTCAGCCACTCTTCCCAGTTTAGTGTCATCAGTGAACTTGCTGAGGGCACACTCTGTTCCCTCATCCAGGTCGTTGATGAAAATATTGAATAGTACCAGTCCCAGCACCGACCCCTGAGGGACTCCACTAGTCACAGACCTCCAACTAGATTCTGTCCCATTGACCACAACTCTCTGACTTCTTCCTTTCAACCAATTCATGATCCATCTCACTACCTGATAATCAAGACCACACTTCCTTAGCTTATCTACAAGGATGCTGTGGGAGACAGTGTCAAATGCTTTATTGAAATAAAGATAAATCACATCTACCACCCTACCATCATCTATCCACCTAGTTACTTCCTCATAGAAGGCTATCAGGTTGGTGAAACATGACTTACCTTGGTAAAACCATGCTGACTGCTCTTAATGACCCCCTCAACCTTGATATGCCTAGAGATAGCATCAAGAATAAGTTGTTCCATCACCTTTCCAGGGATGGAGGTGAGGCTGACTGGTCTATAGTTACCTGGGTCCTCCTTCTTGCCTTTTTTTGTAGACTGGTGTGACATTTGCTGTCTTCCAGTACCCAGGCACCTCTCCTGTCACCCACGACTTACCAAAGATGGTGGAGGCACCATCCCTGGATGTGTTCAAGGAAAGGCTGGATGTGGCACTTAGTGCTATAGTCTAGACAGTGTGGTCGTGTTGGCCATAGGCTGGACTTGATCTTAAAGGTCTTTTCCAGCCTTGGTGGTTCTGTGATTCTGTGACACATATACTGGACTGCCTCTTACAAGCTACCTGGGAAGAGGAAGCAAGACATTGCAGACGTGCTGCTGAGTTGGTGTTACACTAAGCATTGCATTTCCTCTTTTTGCACTATATTGTATAGTACCGTCTCTTTTTTGGCTGACCTGAAAGAAACAACCATTTTCTGACTGGAGAGATCAATATATGTTTGGCTCTCTGGCGGTTAACAAGCACTGAAATGTTTTGAGGCTTGAACCACTTAACATTATTAAGTGTTAAAATATGCCTTTGGATCCTTAAGGGGGTCTGCATAGTTCCAAAGTTTACATATATTATTTTTGGGCATACCCTGAAACTAGCACATTTTCTGTCATGATTCACATACGGAAACAGCTGATTTCACCTTTTGTTGGAAGATGTACTTTCATATCACTGTTATTCTACATTAAGCAAAATGCTGTAGAAAGTGTGAAAACTGGAACTCTACAGTGTTTCTTTAAACTTAACTGGAAAAGTGGCAGTGTTTTCAATGGCACTGATAGGTTATGTAGTAGCTCATGAAGAGTGAAACTTCTGCTTGTGACTCCTACAAGACTGTTTATTGTAGGAAAGGGAAGCAAGACAGCCTCTTGCCTTGTGGTACCTGTAAAAAGAAGGATTTCTTTTTCTGTATCATGAGGGAGAGAGTCATCTTCCCCAAGAGAGGGTTTTCAGTACCAAACGTGACTTTTTCTAGATAAACCAACAAAAATCCTTCTATTTCATTTTGGATTGCTTTTATTTAATCTTTCTGATTTTGAACTTGGGAATTTGCATTTTCCTGTTTCCGCATAGGCATGTTTTTTGTTGATGAAAAATGAGATTTTCTTGCAACTACCAGAGTGCAAAGACAGCAAAGTTTTCAGGAAATGTGACACAAAATGACTGAAGGCTTCAATTTTTACCTATCTTTTGTAGTAGGTAGAGACAAAGAGTGTGAAAATATTGCTGTGTCCTTTTAGCAACAATAACATTAGAATTTCTTAATGCTCTTGAGAATTCTTCAGAAAGAAATCTGATTTACTGGGGAAGTAACTCTTCAGGGTGTATTACAGAATCGTAAACTAAGAGCCTATAAGGTTGTCTGAGCTTAGCTAATTTTTCTCAAATATTAGAACTACTAAAATAACTATCACTATTTATAATGATTGGGTGGAAGTGTTGATCTGCTTCAGAGTAGGAAGGCTCAACAGAGAGACCTGGACAGGCTGGATTGATGGGCTGAGGTCAATTGTATGAGGTTCAACAAGGCCAAGTGCCAGGTCCTGCACTTGGGCCACAACAACCCCAGGCAACGCTAAAGGCTTGGGGAAGAGTGGCTTGAGAGCTGCTCAGCAGGAAAGGACCTGGGGGTGCTGGTTGACAGCCAGATGAACATGACCAGTAGGGAAGTGATAGTGCATCCGTATTCAGCACTGGTGAGGATGCACCTTGAGTACTGTGTTCAGTTCTGGGCCCCTCACTGTAAGAAGGACATGGAGGTGCTGGAGTGTGTCCAGAGGAGAGCTACCAAGCTGGTGAAGGATCTAGAGAACAAGTCATAAGAGGAGCAGCTGAGGGAACTAGGGATGTTTAGTTTGGAGAAGAGGAGGCTGAGGGGACACCTCATCACCCTCTACGACTACCTGAAAGGAAGTTGTAGGGAGGTGGGTGTTGGCCTCTACTCCCAGGTGGATAATGACAGGACCAGAGGAAATGGTCTGAAGTTGCAGTAGGGGAGGTTCAGATTGGATATTAGGAGGAATTTCTATACAGGGAACAGCCTGCCCAGGGAGGTGGTTGCGTCACCATCCTTGGAAGTATTCAAGAAACATGTAGATGTGGCACTTCAGGGCATGCTCTAGTGGCCAAGGTTGTGGAGTTTTTTTGTGGGTGTTTTCTTGGTGCAGCGGGTGTGGTTGTTTGCATTCGTTTCAGTTTTTTTGTGTTGATGGTTGGACTCTGTGATCTCAGAGTTCCTTTCCAACCCTGATGATTCTGTGATTCTGTGATTTTTATACCAAATAAGCAGGTACTGTATATTCAGTCTGTGTGTTTAACTTTATTAGTTATTTCTTCAAAGTAGAGGCTGAGCCACTGGTGTTTTAAGTTGTTTTCAAGTCTCTCTGTTACTTTCTAGTGCTTTAAATAAACATGATCTTCAGTGTAGTGGGCGAAGGAATACTTCCCCTGCCATCATTGACCTAAATCTTTGTATCATTAGAACACTAGCAGTGGTACCACTGCTAAAAAAAGGCAGTAAATGACACTCCTTATGCCAGGTAGTTAAATTGATATGCCAGTCTTGTAAATTTTTGAATTGCAGAATCTGTGTCATTGCACCCAGAAGTAGTCAGCAATGGTGTGTGCATGAAAGATGGTTTTGGCTTTTGGAGAGCACAAGAATGAAGCATTATTGCTTCCACTCCCTTTATTAGAAAGTCTATTAATTTTAGTACTAACACTTTTTTCGGGGGGGGGGAGGGGGCAAGTTTGTGTGTGTTGGGGTTGGTTTTGTTCTTATTTTTAAACTCAATATTGGCCTGCCAAGTTCATGTTTTGTTGTGTAAATAGATTATCTAATACCTGAGTGGTGGGACATCTTGAAACTAGCCATTTTAAGCATCTCGCATTCACTAGAAGTCAGTAATGAATGTTTTGGGGAATTCAGTCTTTTTTAATAGTAGTAGTAGCAGTATGTGGCAACAGCAAGGATTGGTCTCAAACTCCTAAATGACTCAAAGAATTTTTTTATAATTTTCAGGGAGTTATTTAAACCGGCAATCTGTCAATTGTTGTTTCTGCTTATTCACTTTTTCTCTCCTTTAGTTGTTCTAAAAGTTCAGAAGGTACTTCTAGTCTTTGCATTTCACAACCTATGAGTCTCTATAAGATTTTAATGTGGTTTTTTTATAATGCCCTGAATTCCCTTTAAACTTACTTCTACAAAGGAGATTTTTTTCATTCAGTCTGTTCCACTTTGTTTCGAGTTACAAGAGAAGTCTTTTAAGCCCCTGTTAGAAATAAATTAAACCATCACTCAATAGCAAACATTCATTGCCCCTACTAGAAAATTTGATTTAGAGTGTAATTTGCAATTAAACTAATATTTAACTTGCTGTCAAAGCCAAATTTAAGTAACACTCTTATTTGAAAAGCTGACAGGCCAGCACAGGTACAGTTTTAAATCTACTTCTCTGGATACTGCTGTGTTTGTGAAAAAAATCTCAAAAACTGAATACAGTGGCACAAATGGCAGAATTTTACCTGGGCAGAAAATAAAAATAGAAATAGCATGACAGCTATTCAGGATAGGCTAGAAAATAATTAAGCAAGCTGAAAATGCATACCACTAGTTCTTGCCAGTGCCATTTTGCTAATGTTTTATGGAGAAATAATAGACTGCAGCCTGTCCAGCTTTAAAAAGCACAAAAAAGACTGGGAGGCTTTTTGAATGTCAATAAAATGGAAGTATTTGAATTATTTTTAAAATCAAAGTCAGCTTGATTCAGCTTAAAAGCAGCTTGTTTTGTGTTAGGTAGTGTTTTACCTCAGTGGGATACCCAAGGAAGTACCCAAAGAGTAGCAGGGAGTACTGGATTCATACTGTGTCCAAGTGGTACTGTGAATACTTCAGCTGTTTTTAAACAGATTCCGGCTCTGCGCTACTAAATTAATAAAAGAGCTGTCACCAGAAATACACCCTGTGTTGCAGTACTCTCTAACTACTAAAATAATTCTCTAAAGGGGCATACACAAACAACTTTGAGAGGCCCTAGTGCAGAATTGTTACATTGAAAGCTGAGTGGATACCCATTTTGATCTGAACTCATACCTACTAAGATACGTGAAAGCATCAAGGAGCCCTGATGATGCAGTAGAGGAGTTCAGGATTTGATCCATTGTGTCATCACAGTCAATAAGAGTAAAACTTAGATTGAGGCATAGAGATTTTCTTTTCTTAAAGAAGTCATTACAAAAATAACTGAATATAAAATTTCTGAGAGAGAAAGAGAAGAAACAAATTTGTGGAAACCAGGATGAAAAATGTAGTCTTTCTTATTGTAAAACATGTCGTAATAGGTTTGTGTGGTGTGGGTTTTTTTTTTGTTTCTTTGTTTTTGTTGTTTTGTTTTTTTCTTTCCAGTCCAATAGTCCTGGAATTCTGAGGCTTACTGTTAGCTCCTTCTGAGAGTTAGGAGAAGGCATCAAGTTAGATAGAACTCTGTTTTAAGTTCCTTTAAGCACCAAAACCATATCTGGTTAAAGCTCTGGGTGTATAAGAATGAACAGCTTAGTATTGTGGTTTTACCACTTACTATTTCTGTTGATAGGATGAGTAAAGTGAAAACTACTTCTAGGTGAAGTCTGTAGTCATGTCACAGTTAGAACTGATCGTAGAGAGTAGTTTTCGTGTAAGACAATTCACATTATACAGGCAAGTTGATATTTTGATTTGGTGGATGATTCAATTTGCAATTTCTGTTTCCCCAGCCACAGCCAACTCTCCAAGTAACTGAGACTTAGAGGATGTGGAATACTCACTATCACCTCATTCTTAATTAATGTGTTGATCCTATGTGTACTAACCCCTTTAGAGTAAACACTGAAAGTTCACAACAGATACTTATGGCGATTTTTCACTTAATTCATTCCTGTCTGAAAGTTCATGTCATATTATATTTCAAATAAAATGTACTTTCTGTAAGCTGGATCTTCACTGTGGCAGTGAAGATTGGCAGGCTTTGCATTTTTCAAATACTCTTATTCATGAGGATCTTTTTCAAATGCCTGTATTAACTCACAGAAATAGCCACTTGCAAATGCAAAAGCCAAATCAGTGTCTTCCAACACCTGTAGTTGTTCTCTGTTACTGTAACTCATGAAAAAAACCCAGGTCTTGTATCCTGTATCAGGGTACCCTTGGAAATGCATCTGTCCCCTGGAACACCTGTAGAAATAAGAACCAGAGAACCTAAGCACAGACACACCCTGGTGACTGCACAGGAGTAGGATAGCTAATGTATAGTACGGTCTGTGTTGAACAAGACAACTTAAATGTATTGGCTAATTCTGAGGTGACTCCTGCATACCTTCTGTGTGTTAAGCTCTACAGTTCTCTGGGAACCAGAAAAGTGTATTTACTCACACATGGCTTTTCAGCTTAATTGGTCCCTTGTACATGCAGCAAGACTGTTCTGATAAACCTCTGTGGACACGAACTTTGGGTTCATGATTCAAATACCTAACTTGTTAATGGAGGCTCAGCTTGGATGTAAGCCACCTTGTTGGTCCTGTTTCTGTGTTGACCATACTGGAGTAGGGGTAGGCTTTGTAGGGGAGCCCTCAAGAAAGCTGACACCTTGTTGCTGGTTCTTGGCCATCTGCATTAGGAGCCCCTTATCATAGTGCTGTGTGCTGATGGACACAGTTAAACCTGCCTGTAGAAAACTGAGATTAATCAGTAGGATGCTGGCTTTCTTAACAGTTTTAACAATTAAGCTTGTTCATATCTGCAAAAAGAATATAGCTGCATATCTCACCTGTGTTTCTCATTGTTCATTATGTATTGCTGGGAAGTGGAGGAAGATTTATGTGTCTATAGCTTATAGATACAATGCTCAATTTTTTTTTAAAACCTATGGAAAACAGCGCTAATAAGGAAATGTCATGTTGAAATGCAGTTTTCATTACATAGCTCATAGATTTTTAAACACTTGTAACTTCCTGAAGTGCTTTTCTGGGGGCTGAAATTATTTCAAGCTCTGTTTCAACTTGAGGTCATTAATTTTAAAGCTTTTTTTAAGTGAAAAAAGGAAAAACACAAACACCAAACCTCTTTATTTAAAATTACAGGAAAGGTGCATTTTTTTTTTAACTACAGCACTAAATAGATAAGGCTTTTCTTTAAACCTTCTTTATTTTATAGACTGTTTAGACCTTTGAACAGTAATCATCACATAAAGAAAACTGGTGCAATAACTGTAGGCTTTTTCTTGTGAAACACAATTTATGAGCTATTAATGCTATAGCTATTACATTGATTTGTATTTAAAGGAAAGATTGTTGAAATAGCTTTTGTGAAAAGCAGGCAAACTTAAAATACCAGTACAAAATTGAACTATGAGTTGTGGTTCCATAAAATTTGACCTGTTTAATTCACAAGTACTTTGTTGTAAAAGAAGTTAGACTCAAGTAGTTAGACTTGTAATGTACACAAATTTAACTTACTCATTGATACTTAGTTTTGTAGAAACAAATGGTAGGAAGGCAGAAGTTACATTTATTAGTAAAATTATATTCATTAAATATTTAAAAAGTTGTTTCTTCTAGACTGGTGAAAGTTTTCTATATAAAATTGTCCCATCATATAAATATATAAATATTAGAAGGTTTTCTGAATGAATTAAAGTAATCTCAGCACTTGCCTCTTTCAAGGATTTAAAACACAACCTGTTGACTCTCATATCTTGGATTAAATCTAGAAGAGTAGGGCTCTTACTCAGGTTTACTTAATTTTAAACATTATTTCATTACTTTTTTTTGGTTATGAGAATGCTGTATGGATAGTATGTCATCTTGGCGACATGGACAGTGGAATTGAGTGCATGCTCAGCAAGTTTGCTTATGACACTAAGCTGTGTGGTGAGGTTGACACAGTAGAGGGAAGGGATGCCATCTAGAGGGGCCTTGACAGGGTGGAGAGGTGGGCCCATGCCAACCTCATGAAGTTCAACAAGGCCAAATGTAGGGTTCTGCACCTGGGTCAGGGCAATTCCAAGCACAAATACAGGTTGGATGGCTGACGGATTGAAAACAGGCCTGAGGAGAAGGACTTGGGGGTGCTGGTTGATGAGAAGCTTGACATGAGCCAGCAATGTGCATATGCAGCCCAAAAAGCCAGTTATGTCCTGGGCTGCATCAAAAGAAGTGTGGCCTGCAGGTCGGGGGAGGTGATTCTGCCCCTCTACTCTGCACACATGAGACCCCACCTGGAGTACTGTGTCCAGCTCTGGAGCCCCCAACATAAGAACGACATGGGGCTGTTGGAGTGGGTCAAAAGGAGGGCGATGAAGATGATCAGAGGGCTGGAGCACCTGTCCTAAGAAGACAGGCTGGGAGAGTTGGGGTTGTTCAGCCTGGAGAAGAGAAGGTTCTGGGGACACCTCATAGCCTCCTTCCAATACCTGGAGGGGGCCTATAGGAAGGCTGGGGAGGGACTTTTTACAAGGGCTTGTAGTAAGAGGAGAAAGGGTAATGGCCTTACACTGGAAGAGGGTAGATTTAGATTAGGTATTTGGAAGAAATTCTTTAGTGTGACAGTGATGAGACACTGGCACAGGTTGCCCAGAGAGGTTGTGGATGCACCATCCCTGGAAGTGTTCAAGGCCAGGTTGGATGGGGCTTTGAGCAACCTGGTCTAGTGGGAGGTGTCCTTGCCTATGTGTGGGGGGGATGGAGTTAGATGATCTTGAAGGTCCCTTCCAACCAAAATCATTCTATGATTCTGTGATTTTTTCAGAAGTCAGAATAAAGCAAAACACAATAAACAAATGTACACATAAGTTTTCTCATTATTTTTTTACAATTCAGACATAGGTGGCCTTTTCTGCAGAGATCATTAGCAGTGAGGAGAAAGTGAAATGAGGTCCTGAAGTGTGAGGCTAGATAAGTACAAACACTGTGGTGAATGGGATCATGTATACAATGGGAGGCTGAAAACAGTGTAAGTGTAAGCAGATTATTTTCTTCATGCAGAGTAAGCTGGGCATTTCAGTCATTAATGCAGTACAGCTTTCTACTAAAAATCTGTTTGGAAGCAGTCTTTGGAGAAGGGGAACAGTGCTGGCTATCAGACAGGTAACTTTAATGCCAGATTTCTGAGTATGCGGGTGATTGAATTTGGTTTGCAAAGACAAATATAAGAATGCTTTAACCATGTATGTTGTCATTTCTATAAGATGTAATGGAAGTATTTATTTTAGGATGCCATAAGTACACAGGGCAGATACGAGGATTGCAACCAGGGCAGTGCTCTCGCCATGATTTAATCAAGGATAATGTGCAATTACAGGGGGCTTCTTTCTTCTCTGCACTGTTGTGGGAGTGGCTGAAGCTTGAATTTTTCAGCCTAACTACTTAATGAGACTGGTGAATGAAATCACTATTTTGATTTCAGCTTTAACAGCTTAGACATCTGTAGGGGAAAGTAATTTTAAGCATATAACTCTTAAGTTTAAGCTGCTTAACTACCCTGCTCTACTCCCTAATCTCTCATCCTTTTCTACATATAGGCCATCACTTTTAGCTTCTCCCTCAACCACAACATTTTTAAGTCATTTTAGAAGCTGATAATACTTGAAACATTGTCCTGTTTGTCTTTTGTGCCTCTTTTTTTGCTGTGTATGTATATCGCAACAGTGTATTATGAGGACAGCAAAAACTAGTTCGCAGTTTAGCTTAGTTTATAAGTAATGTTCTCCCATTTGCCGTGTCTTCAACTCTCTACTCACAACCAAAATCAATTTCTCTGACTGTCTCTTCCACTTTAGTAAGTCCACAGAGGATTATGATTGTCATATGACAACAAAGGTAAGAAGGAGAAAGGGAGACACTGAAGTCTTAGTCACATAGGAAAACAGAGAGTAGAGCCTTAATGCAAAGCTGAGTAGTTACATCCTACTCATTTGTAGGCCCTATTTCTTTGTTCAGTGCTCATTCCTTTATAGTACCTGAATCATGTTAGTGTCTAAAATGTGTATCTAGAATGTTGAGAGCCTTTACTTCAGTGTTCAAGCAAAACAAAAGAACACAACCCTCCAAACAAAAAAACCCCAACCAATAGAAAACTGATAATTTCTTAAGTCTCTCTTCCTCCCTTCCTCCTTCTCTCCCTCCCTCCTTCCCTTCTTTCACCATCCCCTCCCGCACTTGGACCACTGACACAACCCTTTTGAATATTGGTAAGCATGGAAATGTGAGAAGACTTACAAATTCTTCTTAAATTTAATCTTGATTCTACTGAAGACAGAGACACAAAGGGTTCTCAGGTGGATGAGAATTCATTATCTGGAGGTCTAGAATGTGTGAAGGCTTAATCAGCTTTGTGATTGTACATCTCCTCTCCCAGTGCTGAGGACACCTGTCTCAGGTACCAGTCATGCCAGTTTCACATCTTTCATCCCAGTCTCCACCAGAGTAGACCTCTCATGCTCTGCTCACAGAGCAGCAGTTGTGGGGATCTCAGGACTGCTCACATCCACATTGTGACAGGACTTTGTTCCCTCAAATAAGCAAGGACAAGGGGAGAAACTCGCCTTTTCAGTATTCTGACAAGGAACCTACAGCTTTGGAGGACAGGCCTATCAGATCCAAGTCTCTTGAAGGGGAAATGAAAAGGGCTCAAACAAACTGAGCCACTCCTTTCCACCACCCTCTGATGAGCACAGGCCCAAGAATTGTACCATGGTTCCCAATGTGGAGAACAGTCTGTTTTCTCCCCCCCATTGCAGCCGTCAGACCGTGACACACATTAACTTGGAATCCACTATCCAGTCATACTTCTGGGTCTGGACACCAGACAATTCGCAGCATCCTTGGGTGAAGCCCATCATGTCCCACATGTGAGTTCAGATCTCTCCTTCATGTAGTCATTGACTCAATCCTCCTTCACTGCTAGCATTTTCTCTCCCTTCCAAACCCTGCCTCTGGGCACAGAGGCCTGGGAGACCTTTTTGGTTCACCTTCAGGCTGAGGCAGAGAAGATGTCAGGTACCCTAGTCTGTATCATTAAATCACCCACCCTATTCAACCATGGTCCCACATTTTCCTTGTTCCACTTTTTACTGGTAAGTGGTCTTTTTGTTGTATTAAATTTCTGTTCCAAATCTTACCTCTAATTTAGCTTTGGCTGTTCCTAATACCATCCCTGCATGCCCAGGCAATGTTTTTGGACTCCTTCTTCGTAGCTTGTCTTTGCTTCCATTTCCTGACAGAGGAGGGAGTTTTATTCCACAAGTACTTAACTTCAGTTATTTGAATGCTCACTACATACGTGTGAAAACTGTGAAACTTCATTTGAACTAGAAGCAGTTGCCTCTGGCATTTTCACATGGGCAAAGGAGACATTTGGATGGGCTTTCTCTCATCAGTGTCTATGTAACAGTTGCTATGTGAAAAAAAAACAGTATTAAATGCTTCTATACGAAAGATGCAATACATAAAAGGTGAAATGTTTGCTTTCTGTTATCATTTACTCTTTGCATCACTGGAGTGACTGTAATTTAGCTCAGTTTGTTTATAGACATAGTACAACAAAGCTGCATTTGACTAGTCCTATATATGTGTTTGGTATTGATGGACAGGGAATATAACGTCTTGAGGGCAAACAAAATTTTTAAATATAATTTCTTCAGTTAAAAATCTCAGACTGAAATGCTTTCAGTATTGACATAGATCTACAATTTTTACATAAAATAAAGGTATTTCAGAAGGAGAGCTACACTAGCAAACTTGAAAAGCTATATAGAAAATGTTGAAAGATAATTTTTTTTTTTTACCGTTAACTACCTCACCAGTCTTTTATATATTGTATCATCACTGAATCCTTTAGAGTATACTAAAAAAGGGAAAAGACTGAAAAATATCAGTTATGTTCATTTGTAGTTATTTTGGACAGCAACTTTTCATGTCTAGTGTGTCTCCACCTACCACTATAGTAATATATCTATTTTAAAGAATCACCAGTTATTCTGTTCCAAAAATTTATTACAATAATGTAAGTGATGTTCAATTACTATCTTGTGGTATTCAATATGGTTATAATTGTAATACACATGAGGGTAAAATGTTTTAATAGTGCCTGATTACTACCCACTCACAACAGAGCCAGTATGTTCTTTATCTGTTATGAAATACCGATGACAATTAAGTGATACTGAATATTCCAGAATTCATAGTTTAAGGAGAGTTATGTTGTAATGTAGTAATTTAGACAAGCCCTTTATATAGGGCAAGATCTGTGCCTCAATTACATACATAAAGGTTCAGCTATTTCTGTCTTTTCTAAAATTAGGTCAGCCATATTGTGATATGAAAATGTACACTTAGGGCACCCATGTAACCTTAACAGCCCTATCACCAAAGCCCACACAACCCTGACTGCTTCATTACAGCTGTGTTCTGAACAAACACTTCCATTTCACTAAAATCTTTAATGCAGATTATATTTGAACACAGGAATAATTCTATTTTTGTATAGCAAAGCTTATGTCAGATTTAGAAGTTGGTTGTTACATAACTGAGAAGACTTTGGCAAGTCACCATCATACATACATCTTAAAAGGTGTTCTGCTTTACGCTTCTAAAGACAGATTTTGGTTTGGTATCTACTGATAGAAGGGGTATGTATTGTAGAATGCAGATACTGGTAGTTGGATATTGAAGCACCAACTCTCTGTGCTAAATCAAGCTTAGCTCACAGAAAGTTATTGAAAAATTTAGCTTAAAACATTAAAGGCACATTTATGCCAAAATCACCCTTTATGTTGACTAGAAGCTCTGATAGATAATACATTCTGTCCATACCGGAGTAGGATGGGTGACAGCATCCAGCACTGTTTGTGACACATGACCCCCAAGTACTGCAGCAATAGAATAGGCATTGTAAAATAAAGGGCAAAGAGCTTGTCTAGATGTGCCTCTCGAGTGTCACACTGGTGTTCAAGTCT
This sequence comes from Hemiprocne comata, assembly GCA_020745705.1. NCBI lineage: Eukaryota > Metazoa > Chordata > Aves > Apodiformes > Apodidae > Hemiprocne > Hemiprocne comata. The sequence continues at coordinate 86,220,365 of CM036587.1, forward strand.
TACTTTTACTTGAATGAAGAGCAGCAGCATGGTTCCCAATGGTTCCAAAATCCTGGGTGTTGCTGCTGATACCACTGAACAGTCAAGTGGATGTCACAGTCCAGTTTTATATGTATAAATTGGTAACCTCAACCATAGACCAGTATGGGTGAAGAGATAGAAACACACAGTAAATATTTTATAGGAAAATGACTTGGGGGAGTGGGCTTAAAAGCCAGCAAGTGTGTAGGTAGATCCTTGGTATCAATATTCCCTTAGGATTTACTGATATTAATATTAGAGCTGCAGTGAATATGCCAATATTCTTGAAGTGCAAGGATCAGCTGTATGTCAGCTGTAGAATACCTGAAATTCAGTTGATAACTGACTCATCTGAACTCTGTCATATTGTGGAGAAACGAGACCACTTTAGTTCTGTGCTGTCGAGCTCTGTGCCATTAAAAAGGATGAGGAAACTATTCCTATTTTTGGAATAGAAAAAAGATGCTGGATGTATTTTCTGATGGATTTTTAAGTTTATTCATGGCTATTGGTAACTATTAGATTGTGAGAATGCAGACTGCATCACAAGATTTCTTTTTAAATTCCCAGAACATGAAGTATAATGTTAGCTTGTAAATTTGGCATTTCTCTCTTAACACACCCACATTCATATTTTAGATCTGGTTTCACATATTTCTGCTAAAACTTGCTGTTTAGTCTATATATAGGCAAGGCTTGGATGAGGTTTTATTTGCTTTTATTTGGTAAGTTTTCTTCATATGCTTTGCTAATGAGGAAGTGCAACTGTCACCCATAATAGTCAGAAGTTTCTTGGATACTTAAAATAATGTAACTATCTGAATAAAAGCTATGTACAATATTAATGTAACTGAGAACATACTGTTTTGCAAAAAAAAAAGAAAACATGGAATTTTCGAACTGTGTTTCTAAAGTCCTGAGTCTCTGTGTACGCACAAAAATATTTTCATCAAGAAAAGGGTATTGGGTTTCATAGAATCATAGAATGGTTTGAGTTAGAAGGGACCTTAAAGATCATTGAGTTCCAATCCCCCTGCATGGGCAGGGACACCTCCCACTAGACCAGGTTGCTCAGAGCCCCATCCAACCTGGGCTTGAACACCCCCAGGGATGGAGCCTCCACAGCTTCTCTGGTCAACCTGTTCTAATGTCTCACTACCCTCACACTAAATAATTTCCTTCTGATCTCTAATCTAAATATCTCCTCCTTCAGTTTCAAACCATTACCCCTTGTCCTATCACTATGTGCTCTTGTAAAAAGCATTTCTCTAAGCCCCCTTCAGGTACTGGAAGGCTGCTGTGAGGTCCCCCCAGAACCTTCTCTTCTTCAGGCTGAACAACCCCAACTCCCTCAGCCTTTCTTCATAAGAGAGGTGCTCCAGCCCTTGGATCGTTTTCATGGCCCTCCTCTGGACACGCTCCAGCAGGTCCACGTCTTTCTTGTGTTGGGAGCTCCAGAGCTGGACACAGTATTCCAGGTGAGGTCTCACCAGGGCAGAGTAGAGGGGCAGAATCACCTCTATCGATCTGCTGGCCACCCTTCTTTTGATACAGCCCAGGATGCAGTTGGCCCTCTGGGCTGCAGTTGCACATTGGTGGCTCATGTCCAGCTTTGGATCCACTATTGCCCCCAAGTCTTTTTCCACAGGGCTGCTCTCTAGCATGTCTTCCCCCAGCCTGTATTGATGTTTCTGGTTGCCCCGACTCAGGTGCAGAACCCTGTACTTGGCCTTGTTGAACCTCATGAGGTTCACTTGGGCCCACATCTCCAGCTTCTCCAGGTCCCTCTGGATGGCATCCCATCCCTCTGGCCTATCGAATGCACCGCCCAGTTTGGTGTCATCAGTAAACTTGTTGAGAGTGCTCTCAATGCCACTGTCAATACCATTGGTGAAGATATTAAACAACACAGGTTCCAGTATGGACCCCTGAGGGACACCACTTTTCACTGTTCTCCATCTGGACACCGAGCCATTGACCACTACCCTCTGGATGCAACCATCCAGCCAGTTCCTAATCCACTGAACAGTCCACCCATCAAACCCATATCTCTCCAATTTAGAGAAAAGGATGCTGTGGGGGACCGTGTCAAAGGCCTTGCAGAAATCTAGGTAGATGACATCCACATTTTGTTTAGTGAAACCTCTGATAGTATTGATATTGGTGGATACTGGGGGTACTCGATATTTTTAAATCGACCTGTGTACTTGATCAATGAGTTCGTTTAAGTATTCATAGAGGAGTTAGATTTGTTGTTACAAACATACAACATAAAATTTTGTGTAGAACGTGTTAAATTTCATGTCTTGATCCAGTCATTTAAAACTGGTGAACAGTCGTTCATGGGGTGTACTAAGTAAAGACTTCTGCTGCCTTACTGTGGATGATAGCTTGATCTTGGATTTTAGCAACTATGTTTTGACCCTCTGTGGGAAGAGAGGATATAAAATGTGTGTCACAGAGTGACATTGAGTAATTATTTGGAGAAAAATGGGATTACAGAGTAAATCCTATCTCTGTAGCACTGACTGGCAGACTTCATAGTGTGAGGAAACAAGATGAGGGTAATGAAGAGAAAGTGTTATTCTTCTATATTGTGTTTTTCCTCAATGGTGAATGTTTTTTTTTAATTTTAATATAGATTAATTTAACTAATTACATTAAGTCCTTCCACCAAACAGGACTTGTGGCCAAAAAGGGAGACCAGTATTCTCAGCTGGAAAGTTTAAATGACCTTTGCATCTGTGTTACCCTTAAAACATACTGTTTTAAAGGCTAAGACATGAATACCTAAGGATGGTGAGAGGTAGAATGCTCATTCTCTTCCTTTGTTTGCATGTGATAGCTCTTCCTGTAAACAGCTTCAAAATGGAGGCTATGTGAGGTAAACAGGGGATATAATATGTGTATAGATATGATAATATGTCCAGTGGTGAAGATACTAGATATTTTTGTAAGGGATATTTTTAAGAGCATTGTCTTGACAATCTTTGTGTTAAAGATTTACAATTTTTTAGTATTGTCTGGTTTCTGGAAGTTTTTATATGCATCTTGGCAGTGATGAAAACACCAGAGTTATTTAGGTGTTTTTATTTATGAAAGATGTACATTTACTGGCTCCAGAAATGAAAGAATATGTCTATATTGTCTTCTTTTTATTTTGGTTAATCTTGAAACCTTGTTACTTTGGTAATGAACTTGTTTAGAAGATACAGTGAATACCCATTCAATATTCTTTAGTATATTCATTTAATCAACTAACCTTTGTAGTGCTGTGCTTAAGACCACACTAGAGTTGATATTTTATCACGTTCTGGCCTCAGAGTATCTAACTAGATAAGGTTTATTTTAGCTGAACTTCTGTATTTTGATTTGCTGCCTAGGAATGGTTTTTAAATTATTTGAACATCTCAGATTGATCAGAAATTGTTTTGATCAGTTCTCCCTAGTTAAATTAATATTGTTACTATTTTTCTAAAGATTCAGAATTTCTGCCAGTAAGCTGTAAAGAATAATTTTGAAGCTTGACTGAATAAGTGATTTCCATTGCTTTGTGTACTTACATTAGAAATGGTTTCTCAATGCCCTAGGTTTGAAAAGACACAACTCTAATAACTTTTGGAATTTGCATTGGAGTGTGTTTCTTAATTCTGGTTTTATCTGGTTTGGGGTTTTTTTGTTGTTGTTTGCCTGTAATGATGAAAGTACAGTGAATACTGTTTTCCTGAGTGTTTTTTTAAATTAAGGAAGCATGCCAGAGATTTAAGTTTCTTGGCTTCTTAAGAAGATTCAGAAAATATCTCCATGATTTCAGGAAATTATTTCCTCTTTCTTTATTTTGATAACTTTTGATGATTAAGACTATGATCGATTCATAATAAGCTAACATAATTTGCTGAATTTAAATTGCAGTATCAGCCCAAGAAAAACACAGTAAGCATTTTTTTTAAAACAACGGGGAGTCTCAGTCCCAAGAGCATGGCATGACAGGTGGGAGGCAGATCTGGCTAAGGTGACTTCACCTTTTGTTAACACTGGTTGGTACAGCAGATGCTCTTGCATCATCTGTCAGTGACATGTTTGTGCAGCCATCCCCGCATATAAACTGAAGCTGCATTCTTGCATGTGGGATGCTAGTACAGAAAATGGATACTTTTTTTATTCCTTTAATCTATCCATTTGAATTCCATGCAACAGTGTTTAGTAGCTGCTGGTGTCTTATGTTTCCTTCTACCCAACATTTACAGAGTAAAATGAATCTTCTGAAGTTGAAAGGGACCAGTCTTTACTGCATAAACTGAGTATTACCAAGTATTTCAACAAATAATCTGGATAAGTTTTTCATTCTGCATTTGGAGTATGTGAGTATCCTAAGAGTTTGTCCATAATCTGAATCTTCTCTTATATATTACATACAAAAAGGCAGTAGAAACAAAGAACAGTTTTGTCCCAAAAGCTTCCTGAATGCTTTTCAATATAAGTCCCCTTTCTTGTGTAGCAGCAAAAGGTACACATGCTTAAAAACAACTGTTTCAGCATATGTATTTGCTTGACTGAGTTGTTACAGTAATATATATTCCAGAAAATGAGTCACATTTACTTCTGCCACCACACAATTCAAATATGTGTCCAGTTGTTAATCATGAAAGGGCTCAAAGTTATGGCAGAATGTAACAAGATTAGGTTGGTTCCTTATACCAGCCAAAAATCAATAAAAGAGAATCTAATTATCACTCAAACTCTGTCCCTGTCAAATCAGTTGTGAATTAAAAAGGCCAATATCCTAAGGCACAACATAATAAATGAAATAAACTTTGAAGTATGTTTCAGGAAGCAAATATATTTTTCTTTCTGCTTGAATAACTAAGACATGTGATGTACATCCCCATACTTCGTGTACCTTGTAAACTAATGAACCAAGGTAAGCTCCATGGTAATTCTCAGTGTCAAAATTTATGCTTACTAAACCAACACATTTATTCTCACTTGATGATACTAAACTCATGAAGGAAGATAGATCCAGAAAAAAACCTCAACAAACCAAGACACTGCACCCACAACCTGTAGGACTTGTGTCTTGTTTTGACTGACTTTCATGGGTTCATTATGTATAGTTAAGACTTCAGGAAAGTCTAAAATGCTCTCTTCATTTCCAGGATTGTACGGGAGAATGAATGTATTCTAAAATAAATCCTTCCCCTCTTTCTCCAGTGACAGCATTTCAACTTGTCATGACAAGAACAAGTCAAAGGCATTGGAATAGGCCATGTTTTTCAAGTTAAAATATTGTGAATTTCTTGAACCCTTACATTAGTTCCTTACATTTTCTTTTTTCTTCTTGTAATTGAAGCTACTCATTCATTTTTTGTGAATATCTCCCTTACTGTGGAATTTTTTGTCTGTACATAGGAACTGTCTATGAAGGAAATTCAACAATTCAACTGCTCAGCATTGTCTAGGTTTTTTTACTAGAATTAAAATGTTCTGTTTTAGAGGGAGAACAAATATAAGTTGTTAAAGAAGAAAAAAGAAAATAAAGTTAGATTTTTCTCTGTATTTTTATGCTTGTTGGTGTTTCTCACTTTGCCAGCTCTCTGCATCTTGCTTAGAACTGATTTCAACTACATTTCTTCATGATCTCTTTCTTTTTTATGACTTCTATAGTAACAACCCCAATAACTTTACATTTTTAATGGTACAATTTTTGGTTCCAAATCTAGTTAAAAGGGAATGTCCCATTCTCACTGCTTAGCTGCTTCCCCCAAGGCAGCTGGCAAGCTTCAAACAGAAATTCAATGGAAGTTTCTAGGGAGTGGGACACTTGGCTGGGTTATAGATGCCCATGTTCAGCATAACCATGGCACATTTCTTCTGTTAGAAGAAGGGATTCCTCTTGACCATTCTGTGTCTTAAAAAAAGACCAGCCAGCAAATGTTTCTCTAGCTACCCAGTTTGTGGACAGAACCATTGATTGTATAGGGCTCTTTATATTTTCTCTCTCTTTTCACTTTGTGAAAGGCAAAGTTATGTTTAACTCCTATAGTAAAAAAAAAAAATGTTTTGTTGAACATACCTGGAGTCTTCCAACAGAGTAGATTGCTGCAGTCCTCCTATTTTTGTAGTCCATATAAATGGCATTATACTGAGGTATTATGGAACATAGATGGATTTTTTTTTTTTTTTTTTTTTTTGCAACATGGAGCTAAAGGAGAATAGAAACCTAAGCGCCAATAATCAGCCGTAGAATTTTGAATTAATAAATTATCAAATAATGATAAAGAAAAATACAACATTTATATGTCCCTTAAGCTTACCTTATCCTATAATGGGAGCAGATTTTACATTATTGTAGGACTGGAGCCTGAAAAAGTGTGGAGAAAACAACAAGCTTGAGAAGTCATCTTCATCTGTTCCTTTTAAATTAAAACATCTAGTGTGAAGAAACAGTGAGTGAGCTTTTTAGGGACCATTGTTTTTTGCTTTTCTTCTTCTGCAATTTTTTGTAATTCTGACACTCAAATGATCTGATATTATCCTTACAACATTTTCTTCTTGGAGACATCTTAGCATTCTGTTCTCAAAAATGTGAAGTACTATGTTTTTAGGTGGTATAAGATTTTTTTTTTTTCCCCAAGCCTCACATAGGTAGAATCCAATGAGATTTGTTAAAAATAAGAAATAATTTCTTCTGTTGGAGGTGTTTCTTATCTCACTCTTCTTTAGGTAGCTTGCTGTAGTGTTCTTGGATTTTTGTTCTGTTTTTCATAGCCTCTGGTTCTCATCTGGTTTTTAAGCATGAACCGGTTAAGGTCTTGGCGATGTTTTATAGAATCATGGAAGGGTTTGGATTGGAAAGGACCATTAAAGGTTATGTGGTCCAAATCCCCCTGCAATGAATAGGGACATCTTCAACTAGATGAGGTTGCTCAGAGCCCTGTTCAGCCTTTCCTTAAATGTTTCCAGGGATGGGGCATCTACCACCTCTCTAGGCAACTTGTTCCAGTGTCTCACCACCCTCATAATAAAAAATTTCTTCCTTATATCTAGACTGAATCTACCTTGTTTTAGTTTAAAACCATTAACCATTTAAAACCATATACCTGCTAAAAAGTTTCTTACAGGTCCCCTTTAAGTACTAAAAGGCTGCATGCAGTAAGGTCTCCCCACAGCCTTATCTTCTCCAGGCTGAGCAATCCCTCCTCTCTCACCCTTTCCTCATAGGACAGGTGTTCATTCTCTCTTGATAATTTTTGTGGCCCTCCTCAGGACCTTCTCCAACAGGTCTTCCCTGTGCCGAGGGCTCCAGAATTGGAAACAGTACTGCAGGTGGGGTCTCACAGAGAGGACCAGAGGAGCAGAATCACCTCTCTGGACCTGCTGGCCATATTTGATAGAATGTATTGTCAAATCTGTATCTGCTGTTCATGTTTTTCCCCCATCTTTTACAAGTAATATGTCTGATCAGATAAGTTAATACTCTTTGAACCTGGCTTAAGTGCCTCATATTTTACAAATCTTACTTAAATGTTTTGCATACCTCAACCTCAGCAGATCTTCCTGAATCTCACTCCATCAAACTTCATTGTTAAGTATTAGCTTTAACATTTATGAGCATCAGTTGATGCTGTTTTTCAAATTGTTGTGAATCCTGTTCCTCTGTTAGGCTCACATAATTTGCCCGAAGTAATTGTCTTAGGCACTTATTATCTCACTTAGATAGTATTTAATATATAGTTGCCCCTTGCAAGTACAAGTGCTTCAAATCACATGCAGTTTATATGCTACAATGGGAATCATAAATAGGGACATTGTGAGAAATTACCATAGCCTTTTATGTGCAAGGATTATTGCAAAAACTGACAGAGAAGCAAGATGAAAAATGGCATGTGTTAATTTTAATAAAGATACAAGGAACATGTGTCATCAAAGACTGTTAACACATTCAGGAGAGAGCTGAATACAATTGCAAATGATGAAGGAGACTGATAGAACAAGGTAATAAAAATCCTTCAGAATAGGGAAAATCATAGCTTTTCAGATCAGCTCTAAGCAAGATGTCAGATTGAGGTGGGAAGCAAAATATCTCAGGATTACAGATTTATTAAAATTACTTACATAATTTTTAAAAAATTAATTCTCTAAATATACAAATAAAAAGATGTGGGCGACTTTATAGGTGGCTTAAGTTTCAGGTTTAGAAGAGAACAGCTGGATAAAATGACTAAAAAAAAATATAAAATCCTGAATTCATGCCCCATATGTGTAATCATAAAGTGGTTTAGGTATAAAATTTGTAAAGCTTTCAGAAATTCTCCATTAAAATAACTGTCAATTTTTTGTGTCATCTTTGCAGGATTTCTAGAATCTGCTACCAATCGAGTCCCATAATTCAGGAAAGAGTTGGTGTAAGCCAGGAGTAGCTGGTTGGTAAATTCACTATGCCAAATTAAAAGCAAAAAATATCTGGTTGTAGCCTACACACTGTTGAGTGGTAACTCCTGCTAGAGGGTCCTTTTTTTTAAAAAAAAAAATACCACTTTTTAGAACTTTGCAAATTGATGGGAAGCTTCTTTCCCTTTAATGACTCAATGTGGTACTAAGTGAATATGGGTAAGAAGGGTGATTTTTTCCCAGTTTTATGCTGAGAATAAGCAGTAAATTCAAGAGCCTACGACTTAACTGTGTGGCCAAATCACAAAAGAATACTACTTTACTTTTGTTATAATGCAAGTATCTTTTAATCTGATGAAGGACAAACTTTGATTTTTAAGTCTCAGTACCAATTTTAGAAGTGCAAATGGATTTTCAGGATTAAAAAAAAATAAAAAAATAGTACTGTTGGGTAAGCTAACTTTTATCAAGTATGTCCACAGCTGTCTTTGCTTCTAGTTTGGTGTTCTATGACTTCAGATCGGTGATCTGAACTCCTCCTATTTGTCAATTCAGGGAAAGACTGTGCAACAAAACTTAAAACAGAAACATTCTTAGTTTGTGATCTAATTCTGCAGCAGTTTCTGAGAGAGGCAGGGGTGCTCAGTTCTGGCACTGAGTATGACATGGAGCTGCATCGCACAAGCAGGAAATCTGGGCCTGGCTGTATCCAAGGTGACCGCTACTTTAGGGTGAATCACTTTTTTTTTCCATTCTGCCAGGCCTGAGGCCTGTCTCTGGGAGTTACTGTCACCCATGGTGTTATGCTGAGCTGCTCTGCAGAAGCGCTCAGCATATACAGCTTGGGTGGGAAAGCTGCTTGAGATGAAGGTGAACGTGAGAGCTTTTGTGTTCCCTTGTCTTCCACCAGCTGAGGACTGTTTTGAAATTGGGCAGCTGGTGAACACACTTTCCACTCTTGAAAGCTTCAGTGTCCCAGTGAGTGTTTACTATGGCCTCTAGAAGAAGGATTGAAGTCCTGATATCCAAGCACATCCAGAGCTTTGTGTCCCTTTGGTTACTCCTTCTGTTTCAGGAGTTGCTCTTCAGTGTCGTTACCATTATGCAGCCGCCTTCTTCCCCTTTGACCTTTTTCTGTTACCTGTTACCACCTCTGCAGATTACAAAAAGCGGATTTTTTTGTCAGATGCATGAGGAGAAAGGAGGCTTTAGCTCTCTATTGCCTTCTCCATGTATGTTCCCTGGGGTTTCAAACTTAAATCTGTTCCCTGTCTGGTGGGTCTGGGAAATTTTTAGGTTATGATGTTGCTTCTCCAAAGTACTGCAGGTGCATTGGACTTCCGTGTTTCCTTGGTATAATAACGTATTTTATGTATAGGGGAAGATGATCCAGTGCTTTTTCTGCACTTACTATTCTGCAGCTTTCAAGCTATTTGTGTGGACTGTTGAAAAAAAAGAACAAACAAATGCCCCGGATAACCTGTAGCAAACCAAAAAGCCCAACGACAAAATAGATTAAAGAAACACGTGTGCCAGAAAGCTTGTCTTGCTAGATTTAAAATAGGGAGGAAGTGAAATATTCTAACCTTAGTCTTATTAGCCTCTTGTTGCTGGCCACTTCTGAGGTTAAGGGTTGTTTTTTTTTACAGCATTTGCTGAAGAATATGTATATATACACACATACACATACATGTAAATATTTAACTTGGAGGGGTTCTGATTTATTGTGTTTTAATGGTTGCTTTTTATCATATGAACTATTGACTGTTCCCTTCAACTTCTTACGCAATTCTTTGAAGGAAAGACCAGAGAGCAAGGTTACCGTTTTACACTGATGGGGCAGGGAGAGTAGCTGAAGTGAGTGGAAAATATGGGTATAAAACCAGGATGAAATAAAGAGTGCAGATCAAAATCACAAGGAGCTTTTGAAAGCAAGCTGCAGGCCCAGACAAATTCATCTTTTTGCAGTGCATTCACATTTTCTCGAGAATGTTACCAAGATTTGGAAATTACTGTTACAAATTTTTTTCCTAATTGTTTAGGTTTGTGAAAGGAAACTTTTGATTCTGTATTTTATGTGTTGTTGTGCTTTTTATGTGGGCCTTTTTTTTTTTTTTTCCTGTTTCCTCTCCCCTTCCCCCAGAGTTGGTATCTAGAGAAACAGGTTCTGGTACTTTTAACTGGATGGTTTAAGCTTAGCATCTGATACAGATATCAGGGCAACGGGCTGCTTTGAGAACTTAAGTAGCTATCTATTTGCTGTTCTATATTTCCCTTGCAAGGACATCTCTGAAATTCTTAGTGATATAGGGAAGTGCAATTTTCTGTCATTGCCATTCATTTAGTAATAGAAAATAGTATGTATGGCTGTGTAGAAGCATTCTGTGGTAAAATGTGTGAAGTGAGATTAGTTTTGATTATTTTATAAGCCTTCTTTCAGTAACATAAGGACCAGCTACTCAAGATACCCTGCTATCTTTCTTAAATATTTTGCTTATAGTGTTTGTGTCATGTTCACTACACAGTACGAAGATAATTCAAACAATGCAGTAAGATGCAAGATGATTCACCAGCAGTGAGCTACAGATGGTCTATTAGTAAATTATAAAGTAACAGTGGAAAGGCAGGGACAATGGTTATGGTGTTTACCTGCACAGGCGCCAGCAAGCTGTTCAGAGCTAGTTCTGTGTGAGGCAGCCTTACTGTTTTGCAGACTAAACATTATTTTTTTCTTCACTTACTGGTAGTCATAAGGCAACCGAGAAAAAGAAGCCCTTTTCAGGATGGGTTAGCGTAGCCTAAGAGCCATTAAGGGCATTCTCTGAATCTGTGCTTCTATACCAAGGATTCCAGGTAGTATACATATAGTTACAGTCAAACCTAACATTATGCACAAAAGATCATAGCCATGTGTGTGGCATCTCAGCATACAATGTGAGCAAATCCATATAGAAAAAACATGTGAAACACATGCTTTGCTATAGTTTAGCTCAGTATCTACACAGACCAAATATATTTTTGTCCTTTTGATATTTTTTTTGATACATTCTCATGTTGTGTGCTTTTGCATTCTAGTCTAACTGCAGTATAGACAAGCACAAATGCATTAATAATAAGAAGGATTAAATGGGTATGGAGAAATGCATAGGTGTTACAACAGAAAATACAATTATTCATACGCAGTTTACAATTGAGTAGGAAAATAACTATTTTGGACAAAAGATAACATCTAAGCAATTAGCTGGGAAGATGGTCTATCACATAATTTTAAATTTATTTTGATGACTCGGTCTTGTAATTGTAGTACTTTTTATCTCAAAGTTTAGGTAGAAATTAATTACACAAACTCATTTTCTTTTTAGCACTCTGACTACCTGTTTGAAAAATGTCTGTGGGAGAACAAACTCCCCAGGGCACGTCTCATGATGCCTTCGATGTTAGAGCAGAAAGCCCCATCACTCGGAAGTTTGCATTGACTGGCTGCTTGCGCAGTTCTGTCTCTCGTGGTGGAGGAATTCTGTCTCAGACTCCCTTGAGTTTGCTCAAGTGGCAGAATTATGCAGTCTTGTTCGATGTTGACAGGTGCACCCAAATTTTCTCTCTTTAAATAATTCATTGTGTTTTGAAACTCTTTTTGTAAACAACACCTGGCAGTACAGGACTGCTCCTATTTTTCCTGTTCTTTGCATAGAAATGTCACTCAATCATGCATTTGATTTCGTAGTTCAAGTATGAATTTAATACTAAGCACATGCCCCAAATTCTGCTTTGTGCATAATATGTTGAGCCAAACAGATGCATTTAGTATGTGCTTATGTATTTTATTTCATTGGAACCACAGTAACTAATACTTTACCCTGGATTAAAGCCTATTGTTTTACTTTATTGTCTCAAAAGTCACAATTTCAGGCATGAAGACTTGGAGAGGATGATCAGTTAGATGGTGTATTAGCTGTGGCTAATGACTTTAAATGGAAGAAGCTTTTCAAAATAGTGGAAAATGGCTGATGTAAAATATAGCATATTATTCTCACTTTTTTTCTCATAGGCAAAATACTCCCCCCGAGCTGCTGCAGATGGTTACAGTCTTTTTTAAACTTTTTTTGTCTTGCATTTCCACAGCATTAGGCTTGATTATTTCTGTCAAATCGCTTTAGGGAACCCAACATCAACACTCATTTGCAATATCCAAGTTAGATCATGCAGTATGATAGCTTGCTCTCGAAAGAAGGTCATTATTTTTTCTTTAACCCTTCATGTAGGAATTCTTTAGCCAGACCTATGCTTAATAATGCCAGTAGCTCCTTTCAACAGCAGGGAGAGTGCTGTTGGCAAAGATTTAATATTATAAGCTTTCACGGTGTATTTAGTTTGTATGTCTTTTTCTGTATTAACATAATTCCATACAGTATTGGATACTGTTTCTATTGTTCATTTAAAGATTAATATAATCTGTCATTTCACATTGTTTCATTTGGTTTGTTTCATAGCATCATTAAAAAATTGAGTTAGAGGAGACCTATGAGGTCATCTTATTCATCCCTAGAGTCCAAAGGCAGAAGTAACTTTGCAGCTAAATTATTATTGCCATTAAGTAAAATGTCACTTTTCAATTCAAACTTTCCCTGCCATGAATGTTTGATTAGCTCGATCACGACCAGTTTGCATGTTCTTTCTGATATGTAACAGTATCAGCAGTACTGCAGTTTTAAGTTATTCTGCCTGAATTGTGTTTCCAACTAGAACAGTGAGTCTCTTTCTGTCTTCCAGCAAATCATTAGGGGGACACAGAAATTGTAAGAGCATTAATATTTTTAATACTTAGCCAAACCTAAGCTTTTCAGTTCAATAACAATAATAGCAATAATAACAGCAACAACAGTGTCACTCTGTTCCCAACCCTGCATAAAATCCTAAAAAAAAGCCCGTACCTTGGTGGCCCTCTAGATTTTGCAAACTTAGTCAAGGCAAAGAAAACAACTCTGAATTTAGCAACTCAAGGAAGTCAGAAGAGGAAAGGTTGTTGCCAAGGAGAAAAATGCAGTACTTTTAAGATAATTGAATTTTTTAAAAAGTCGTGCTTTCAGAAAGAAAGAACGGGAGGCATGATAAGAGGTAAAAAAAAAAACCAAACCCAAAACCAAGAGGGAAAATGTTAAGTTTGGTATGCATGGAAAAATATATGACCAGGAAAATGTTACCTGAAACGAGAGAAGAAATGAGAAGCAGGCTTGTTTTGGCATCTTGAAGTGTTCGTATTTTCAAAGAGGTTGTTAGTAGTAACAGTGTAAGAAACTAATGAGTGAGGCTGCTGAAGAAAGTATATGTGCTACCTAAGCAGTGAGTTTGTGAGTCAATTCCAGAAGGAATGTCGCTGAAGAGTGGAACAGTTTTTGTCTTGTCTTAGGTCATAGCATCAGAGAGAACCTAAAAAGATGAAGGAAAAGTTTGTAGCAATGTTGGTGAAAGGACAAGGAAGGAGCTGTTCAGTCTTGTTTTCAGTTGTGTCTTTATGTAATCACACTTCAAATACCATATGGAAGTGTTAATGGGAAGCCTACTAATGTGCAGGATGTTATTCTGTTGGATATCATAACGAGGAGTTTGGTGTTTACTGGATTTCTCCCCTCTCCCCTTTCTCCTTCCTTCAGTAATCATATTTTAATATGTTTCAGACATCCAGTGTTAGTGATGCAATCTCATCCTAGAGCCTACTGCACTTCTGCTCTCTGTACACACATGAGCAGTGGTTTACTGTCATATCACGGTCTCCAGAAGTCTTAAGGCTTCTTTATATCAGCTTTATGCATGTGCTCAGCATTTCTAGATGCTGTTCCTGTTCTCATCTCTGTTGAATTTTCACTGCTTATCATTTGTAGTAATGAAAGTTTAAACTTGAAAAGGTTTCTTTATGTTTCTGAGGAACAATATCTGGTATTTGTAATATTTATAAGAATAAAAACAACTAGAAGTTGTTTTGTTTTTAATCTGAAGCTTTATATTCTTTCACAATACATACCTGTCACCTGCCAAGATTATACACATGCTTGTGCAGTGCCCCTTCTGACAGACTGCCCTGTTTGTGAGTTGGTTTATGCAGAATGCTAACAAAGTTGCAGAAAATTAGGTTGCACTTGGCATTTCTTTTATAAATTGTAGTCATTGGTGCATTCCATATGTCATCTGTATTTAGAGTTTCCTGTAATGTTAGGTTATTCTTTGTCATGCTTCTATTATCTTCACATTTACTTCAGTGCTTTTTTTACTTTTCTATGTAGAAAAAACTGTTAGTGATGTAAGTCTGTAAATTTTTCAGATGATATTCAGGTTGGAAGGTACCCCAGAAGGACTTCATTCCAGCCTCTTACTCAAAGAGACATTTGTTCTTCATGTCCCAGAAACTTGCTCCAAGAGGACTCTCTCCCCTTGGGCTGAAATGAGGCCAACTGGCTTTGCTGTGACATTGGCCAGCTCTTTCAGCAGCCTTGGATGCAGTGCAACAGGTCTTACAGAATTGCCTAAGGATGGTTTTCATAAGTAATTCCTTTCTTTATCATCATTCACTGCTGCTGCTAATTCCTCTCCTTCATGAATCCTGCCTCTCAGCACAGAGGCGCAGGAGCCTCAGCTAGTAGCCACTGGCACTTCATTACCCACCCCATTCAACCACAATCTCACATTTTCTTTGTCTAAACTTTTAATGTAATTGTAGATCTTCTAGTTCTCTGCTTCCTAGCTGACAGCTCTACATGTTGGTACTCAGGGGAAGGAGCAGGGAGTGAAAAGGGAACTAAAGAAAGGTGAGAGTTCTTGCTGGCAGAACTGCACATAGGTGCCATGAGAGAGAATGGAAAAGAGACTTGGAAAAGGATGTGAAAGTAGTGGCTAAAGCTTGGGAGAGAGAGGGCGGTTTCTCAATAAGGGCTAAACCAAAGGCAGAACCAGCTAATCAGGCCTGTGGAAAAGAACAGTCTCAACAAAGAATTTTCCTCCCCCTCTTCCTAGTGAGAGAGGAGCTTCCATCCTATTTCTCACATTGTATCCAACTCGCGGGATGTATTGCATCTTTCTCCTGTGAGTGGCTGTGTTTCTCCCACCTTATGATGGTTCATCAGCATGCAAAGAGTCATACTGATGGTCTGAAGAGGCCTCACAGAAGAGCAGCTTCTCTTCTAGAAAGTATTTGTGCACACAAAACAATTAGTGTCCAACTGTGGTGCACCTAGCACTAAGCAGAGACCAAAGCTCTTCCTGTCCTTCCCAACTTACGATGATTCACTGACATACTTTGGCCTGTGCCAGCCACTTGCCCCACATTGTCCCAACACCCCCAAGGATAAACATGTAAGGAAGTAATGCTTCAGTGATGGATGGTAGTGACATTCCAGATTCTCCCACGTGGCAAGCCTAGCTGTTTGAGTCCAAACAACCTGCAGAGTTCAGGGATATGTGCCAAATAAGCTGGAGGGTTCAGTGATGTGCTCCTATCTGAAGCCCTTTCTTTACAGATTGAAGTCTGCCTTCGTGACCTCAAAGTGTTCCTGGTTTCCAAGAATGGCATCATCCTTTTTGGTTTAATGAAGCATTCCTCTCATACTAGACTGCGGTCATAAGGTAGAAATTTGTGCTGTTGCTAAGCTGGGCTACTGTCCAGGACACTTGCAGCCATCACAGAGAGGTTAAGATTCATAAGTAGTATCACATTGTTGGGGTACCAAGTCGCACCTCTGCTTTTCCAAATGTGGGAAGAGGTAGCCATTGATGGATAGGACAGGAGAGGATTGAAAATAAAAAGGGAAAGTAAACTATAGTAGTAAAAATGAAGTTTAGAAAGTAGTTTTGCAGTAGAAGAAAAAGCAGATGTAAAGAAAAAAAGGTTTTCAGACTAGAAATGTGTGTGAATGAAGAAGGAGCAGCAGACTTGAAGAACAAGTTGAGGACTGTCAGTCATTAGCAGCCACTTACATGTGGTGGAGGAAGCTCCTCGTGTTTGCCATGGTCTAAGAACTTTTAGTGATGCTGAAGTTACACGTGGTGGTGTCAGCTCTGTGAGTTTGGACCTAATGATCCCTATCAAAGTTCTAGAGCACTTTGTGGAGTTCTTCTAGTTTAGGTTTCTAAAATCTGACTTGCTCACAAAACTGCTGTGAGCACTCAGAAAGCACATAGAAAGTGCAGTGAAGCAAATCAGAGGATTTGATTTGAGACAACACTTTTTGCCCAAATGGGATTGCTAATGTATTCACAGCCTCTCTTTAAAAAAAAAAAAAAAGGCAAAAAAGTATGTTTTGCTTGTATGCTTGTATTCTACCAACAGAATGGATAAATTATCATTTGTTGTAAATAAAATAAAACAACAAACACAAAGAACTCTGTTTAATAAAGTTTTCCAGATACCATTTTTCTTAAATACATGTTCAAGTGTTTGACTTCCAACACCCCTGCTTTGCTTTATTTCCTTTATTCTTGCATTCACTGTATTGTTTCCAGCAATCTAAGCTGTTTAATGGGTTTACACAGCTTCAAATTACATTTGAATCACAGGCTCAGATCATAATATGCATGACTAAAAATTTACATTTACATAAATTTGTCTTTTCTTTTTCTTTACAGTTTACTGTACAAACACGAAATACTTTTTTGCAAACTTAAGAGGTTCCTTCATTTATATCTGGCATCTTCTGACATTAGAATTTCTCCATTTGCTTGTGCGAGTTGTGTATAGGCTAGTCATCAAGAGACATATGGAATGTTTCTAAAACGAGATAGAAGTTCAAACTTGTTCACCCATGGCCAGTTCTTACTCCTTGTCTTCTGACTTCATATTCTAAGGTAACTTGTTTTGTATTATGATAGAAGGAATATTGTTCTAAAATGAAGACTGAAATAAAAAATGTGGTTAAATTAACTTTCTGGCCTTCATACCTTTACTTTCCCCCAGTCAGCCTAATTTATTTGATATTTTGTCTTTGTACAGAGTAATTGCTTGCAAAGCACTTTTCAGATAAGTGTTAAATAAATGCTTAATATTATTATTACTACAAGTATATTTATTTGTAATTCACTCATTTAATTGACCTCTCTTATACTACAGCTCATAATGAAAGAAAATAAATCCTTTTTCAGTCTTCATTGATCTGCTTTCAACCCACACTGTTTTCTATCTGTTTTTCATCTCAGATCCCTTCAGAACATAGGAATGAGCCTAAAATTGCTCAAACGTATTTTAGCTTCCCCTCCTTTTCTCAAGCTAGGCACAGAATTGGAAGATTTTTATGGTATTTCAGCTACAGAAATTCAATATGAGCACATTTATTCCTGGGCCATACAGTTTAAAGAATAATGACCCTCATCAGTGGAAGTGAAATACACCCAGAATCACTGTATTTTATCGCTATGTTTGAGAAAAGCACAAAAAAACACCTCAGGTGTTCAATGGTAAAAGTGAAGTGAAATAGTTCTAATAATTTTTGTCACATAGGGAATAACTGGTCAGTTCTATATTTTGGGTGCAACACCCTACATCAGAAAAAAAATTCTAAGAAATATTCACATCTCTTCAGTCATAATTTATTTTTTTGTTTTTCTTTTTGCAGTATTCTTAACATGTCAGCTTCAGGCTATCCGTCATGGTGTCCTCAGCAAGACTGTAAGCTTGTTTAACGTTTTGAGTTTCTTAAAAAAATATTTTAACTCAGTTTCTTTAGATTCTTTGTTACAGAGTTGAGCAGGTGATTTGCCATTGTAACACTTCTGAAACCTCTTTCTTGTGATACATCTTCCATATTCACGTTTTAGATAACTCATTTTCCAAGATGGGGTCTACATTTGGTATTTGTGACTCCATATATTACTTGTCAAAGCAATTAACTTGAACCTGGATTAAATTTAATTTTAGTGGCAGATTCCCCTTGGAATCTGTAAAGTCCCAATTATGCCATTATTTTTTGGTACTTGTGAATAATTTGGAACAGTAAAAACCTGCTTACCTTCATGATGGGATACATCAGAATTTCATAGCACAAAGAACAGCATCTTGTGAAGCTGGCTAGAAGCAAAAATGAGAAAGACCTATCAAAATGAGTGAGAAACAGAAAATAAAATGCAAAGCCTTGAAAGATCAGTGAGGTAGGTTTTAAGGTTTCTTTAATCTATGATCATCTTCCAGAGTTACAAGTAGCTCAGAAAATGACAACTAAAAAACCATCCCACCACAGCAAATACTGACTGGGAAAACAGTGAGTATGTCCAGAGCACTCAGATCCTAAGTGTGGAGAAGTTACTTTTTAAGCTTGAGTTAATGATTCAGAGATCCTTTCTGCATCTGACCTGTTCAATAAAGGTTAAGGAAGTGGTCTGTATAAAATATTGGATTATTAATTATTACATTAAAGTGGATTAAAATCTAAGTCAATAGGAATGATAGGTGCTCTTTCTAAATAGGTGATTTCATAGCAATGAAAAGCATTACAGGGCATATTATCTGGAAGGAAGTATTTAAACAAGAAAAGGCAATAATAATTGGAAAGCAGTTTATTTTCAAGGTAATGAGGAAATAATCCTGGTTAGAAATAAACTGGGATAGAAAAGAACATCAGCAAGAAAAATGCCATCTGAAGGTAGTTGAAAAACATATATTTGTGTGCATGTTTATATATCCAAATAGATAAAAAGTTCAAGCTATTAAATTTAAATACCATCAGAAGGAATCTGAGAAATCAACAAAACTTAATAGGTGGTAAGAACTATAAATGGAAGTGTAATTAGCTAACTTTAGGCAACAAAAAAGTGATTTTTTAAAAGATAATAGGAGTTGATATTGCACAGTGCATTCATAATTAAGAAGTTACTTTAACAGTATTACTACTACTACTATACAATTCGAAGTGGAAATGGAATCACTGCTGTTTAATCAGGCATTTTAGAAGCAAGATAATTGTGCTTTCTGTTTGGTTTTGTTGTTTGTTTGCTTTTACTTCTTTTTTAATTCTAATTGCTTTGATAAAGGTGACAGCAATGGTAGAGCCAGCTTTCCTAATCCACTTGATTTGATATAACCTTGATAGTGAGAAACCAAAATGACATGCATTAAATAAATTTAAAAACAGGTATTTGATGAATTTCAAAATTATTAGTGAAAAGCTATGAAATACATTGGTGTCTAGTGGAAAGCAAGAAACTTCGACTCTTCTTTTTTTTAGGTTTCCCACTTTTTTTGGTAGTGTCCCAGATGACAAAATAAACTTGTTGCTTTAGACATTTGTAGGTACCTTAAGGATGAATATTACAAATGAAAAGGACTTACTGTTGGTAAAGGAGCAGTCACAAGTGGTAAATTTTCAGACAGGTTAATCAGTATTATCTCAGAAGGGACAAAGAACAAGCCACGCATCTTATATATATATCTATGTCTTTGTATATTGTATATACAAAGATTTCAGACCATCCTTTAAAATAGCTTTTTTGTGGAAATGATTTTAAGTCACGATGGGAGAGTTCCTAGTGTGACTCTGAAGCCAAGAGATGTTATTTAGTTGGAGTTGAGTGGTTATTTTACCAGTGTCTTTGTTTTTAATTCAGTTAATACAGAAGTATACTAACTAGTTCGTATGTGCCAGCAGTTCAAGAAGGATGCTCATAAAGTTTGGTGTATTTAGAGAATGAGAATGACCAAAGGTTTAGAAAAATTTGATCTGATTAGCTTATGAAGAGGGTCCTGCCTAGGAAAAAGGACTCTGATAACAGGGTTAGTCTGCAGTCTGCCAGAAGTAAATCTTCCAAACTCAGAAAATTGAAGCTGTGAAAGTTCAGACTCAGGTAACAAATTTTTAATGGTAAAGGTCAATAAGGTTTAGTAAACTGTTGTCAGAATTATCATGTGTATATCATAAAGGTTATTTTACTATGTGTACTGTATTTAAAAATGAAAGTGCTTACCTTACAAGTTCTTTTATTTTGGAAGCCAAAGTGGATATAGTTACTCTTCATAAAATATTTTCTCCAGTCCAACAAACTTGAGAAGTAATACCAATAAATATAAAATGTCACTGCTCAAAATAATTTTCATTACATAGCAATCCTTCATAATACAAAAGGATTAGTTTCACTGATTTACAGCAGTGCACTTTGTACTTAATAAAAGCAATGCTGCACCAAACTCATGCAAAGATCCACCTCCCTCATTATCCTGCATTTGAAACAGTCATAAGTGCATATCTAGAAAAATACAAGAGAGAAAATGTGTACTGATACTTCACCAGGATACTGTTTACTTCCTGGTCCAGAAGTAGTGTGTTTTGAATTTTTTCTCACCTTAAGCTCATGTACATTTTTATCAGCTACCATATTCTAAGTCCTTTCACAGCTTCACTAGGTCTTGTCAGAAGAACCACCACCTTTTTTTGAATTAGCCACTTTTCTTCATTTGATGATTGCTTGGTCTTGTACTGGAAGAGAAATGCCTTATTTACTCTTCTTAAGTCAAACCTTTTTAGATACTGTATTCTTCCATCTTCCTGACTTACTTTTCAAATAGTTATTATATATTTTTGAGCTTCCTATTACCCATCTGATGTTATGGTCTCTCATCTTTTGAAAGAAGAGGAGGCCAGGTCTGAACACTAATCAAGATGAACAGGGAAGTTTCTTGACTGCTTGCCAGTGAGAAAAATCTCCATCATTCTCTTGAAATATTTTTTAAAAAGTTATAGAGACTTCAAACTTGTATCACAACCAATGAAATTCTCTTATGGGGCCAGAATCTTCCTCCTGTGGAGAAAATAGACATTCACAGCCACAGCAATTTCTCGAAACATCTGAAGGTCCAGAATCTCAGCAAACAAGGTTTGATGCATTTTATGCTGAGAGTAGATAATTACGATCAGGGATACTCTAAGCTAAATTCTTACCCAGTACAATGATGTGGCTGTAATCACTGTCACAATGGATGACCAAAGGAATGTTGCTAACAGGTAATATCAGGAAAAGACTTTTGATTTCAATGTTAGCAGGAAACAAGTTGCCTGTTCAAAGCATGAATTCTGCCATTCTGTCATTTTCTTTCATTTGTCAGCTTTGCTGGTGTACCTGCTTGTATGAGAGAAGTAATCTGTTATTATTTTTTTCATAACTAGGGCAACTCCTAAGTTTTCTTACTGTGGATATGCATTCAGATTAGAAAGGAAATGAGCACTTACCATCTATCACAATGGGTTTTAATGATTCAAGCTGGGCTTCTGAATTGTCTTGTGAATTTTAGGTATAAGAAATAGGGAATATATGTAGAAATTACCGGATAAGTACAAAATACACTGAGTGCACCACAGAATGTATTGAAAATCTCTTATCTATGTTTTAGCAAAATCAAGTTTGAGTCTACTTGGCTTTCAGTTTAAACACTTTTCTAGACAAAATTATTTCTGTGTGTGGTTTGGTCATCTTGAAGCTTTACTAGCAGGAACACAAGAGTGGCAGAGCCTCCCTGAGTTCGAGGTGCCAGTCTCCTGCTGGGGCAGATAACAGGGCTCTTACACAAAAAATACTGAGACAAGGTCACATTTATGAAGATTTACTAGTAGGGATTTGTGGCTGAGGGCACCTATTGACCCTAACGGTTACTTTTGGGGAAAAATGGAAAAAAGAAAAGAGGAGAGGAGTGGGAATGAGAGAGAAGGGTTCAGCCCCTCAGTAACCAGCTGGGAGAAGCACCAGGGGGACCCCAGGCAAGCATCCTTCCCTGTCTGTCCTCTCTAGTGCAGCAGGTGTTTTCCCCTGTAGTATTTTTCCCGCAGTAACTGGGTAGTTTTCTTCAGGACCTACTTAGACTCCCAGCTGAGTGTTCCTGCATATGATGCTGTTAATGCTGACTGGAGCACCCTTACATCAGCAGAATGCCCACACACTGCTTGGCTGTTAAAGCTCTCTGCGTGCATATATTGCCTGTCCAAATGTAAAACAAGCTACAATGAAAGGCTAGGAAAGAGTGGAAGGAAGGAGTGACCAGTGGAAGTTCCTTCCCTTGAAAACCAGCATAACAACTCTCTTGGGGCTTGCAAGTGCAAAGCCAAGGGAGTAACAGCAAAAGAGAAAAGGCATGAGAACAGCAGGGAAAAACACTGCCGCAAAGGCTCTAGAAAACACTCCTCTGGCAGCTTGGGTGAAGGGTACAGAGCTGCACCTCATTGGCTCTTAGTAGTACAAAAAGACAGGCACTAAAAACACAGCGTGAAAATGCCCCTTGGTCTTTGTCATTAATAGATGTGTTTAATTTATCTCTAGTCTGTAAGATGTTTTTCCCTTTCTGAAGCCTAGTCAAGACATTTTACAGTTTTTGCAGTCGTTTGATGCACTTGCAGATGCTTGTCATGGAGTAACGTTATCTTAGTTGCATTAGTATTCAGTCACAAGATTGCACCACCCCTTGGTTTAAGCCTGGTAAACTCTATATGATTTTTCTCTATTTTTTTTTTTTTCTTTCTGATTTAGACATTGCTGTTTGTTTCCTTATCCTCATTCCATTTGACATCCTCCTTTCATTTCTTCTTGAATTTGTCCTTACTAAAAATGGAGTAAATGACTCATTTAGATTTTAAGCCATATATTGATTTGCTTTAATTTTGGCCCCAGCCTTTAAAATCTTCCTTGTTTATTTTTATATTAAGTAGTTGTATCCGTATTTAGCTATTTTAAAGTGAAAGTGAAATAATTCTTAATGGTTACCAACCAAAGGAAGTAAACTTTTTGAAGGATATAAAAAAAACATGGAAGTGTTATAAAACTTACTGGCTTAATTTCATCTTGATTTAAATCAAAGAACCAAGAACAAGAGGAAAAAGCATTCTTTGTGTACCACAATCAATATTTATTCATAAAGGTGTTTGAATGATGTAGAATGCCTAAGAGGGAACATTGAAGAAGGCAAGTTCAGTAATTCTTTAGAACTTCAAATAAACATGAGTTTGTTTTTAGATTTTAGGAGCTAAGTAGGCAGTCTTGGCTGAGACAGAAGTGAAAATTTTATCTCTTTATTCCACAGCAAATGGTAGAGAAGTGATAAGCCTGATGTGTAGGGGGTTTTATTTTGGTTTTGTTTTTTTTGGTGTGTGTGTGCGGATACTCAGTACAGGGGCTTTTTGCTTTTTCCATACATAATTCACAAACTGCTTCAGGGATTCAACCAAATCCAAACAAGATAAATAAATAAATAAACATTGTTTGGTTTTAAGCCTATGAGTACATTAGAAAGTTACATTTTGAATGTGATAAATTACAAGAGGAACAATAAATTTTAAGAATGACATTTTAACTCTGATTTTTACACAACATTTTCTGATTGCCAGGGTGTTTCTGTCCATACAAAAAGTGCAAAGCTTTATAAAGAAGGCAAATCAAGGATGTATTTTCCCCCTTTTTAAAAGGATTTGCTATCTTTTTGGAATCTTACCCCTCATAGGGTTACAAAAAAAAATAAATTCAATAGACTTTGGACAAGATTTGTTCCTCTTTATTAATGTATTGTACAGCGGATTTAATTTTTTTTCTTTCTTTGCGAATTCAGGTATTTAAAATTACTCAAAAAAAAAAAAAAGTAACAGGAAAGGGAATGCAATCTACACTTCAGATGGGGAGGGTTTTTTTTAAACACTTCTGACACTTCTACTGAACTGAGGACTGATGCTTGCCATTGAAATCAGAGTACAAGATGGTTCCTTTAATCAGGCTGTCCCTGGTGGAGATCTGATTTTGGTTTTGCCCTAGATCATAAACTTGGTGGCCTTAGTTCTTTATTTGCAACGTACCAACCCAGAAAGAATTCTAATGCAATTGTTCAATGAAACACTGTGCTGATGATACTAAGCCTGTGGTACAGAAGGTTTATCTAGTGTATATGTAGAGGAAGGTGACACTAGCTTTGCATATATATGAGTTTGTCCCTGGAAAAAGACAAGCAGTGGAAAGAATGCATTACTATTATAGTTGCTTCCCAAACAGGGCTAGGCTAGGGGGGGAGGACAGTAACAAATAATACCAAAAGGTCTAACCTTTCTGGAAATGTCACACTTCATTGTATTCAAGCTAGTTTCCCAGGATAGTTTAATTTGTTTTAGGTATTTAAAGTTGATTGGAAAAGAATACAATACCTCCATTCTTTAGGATTATCCACTGTAATGAGGTTCTTGTAGTTCTTTTTCATATAATAAAATATGAGGATAATCATCAACAAATATAACTATAGGTATTGTAAAATCAAGCTTTAACCCATTCCATCTTTGGATTGTGTGATGCCTTATTCCTTTAAGCCACTCCATTGTACTTTGGTAGTAAAGTAGATAATTATAAGAGTAATAGGAAAATCTGGCAGGAAGGAAATGCAGAAAAAGAGCAGTGGTTTCAAATACTGAACAGTTGGCACAAAAAATTATTTGTGACAGCCAAACACAGAATAAGGACAAAGACAAGCAATTCTTGTTCACTGTGTTACCACAAATGATCTCATAAGCACAACAGCTTAGTAGGAGCTTCTCGGTACACACAGCGGGGCCTAGCTGGTACCAAGAATATGCTGCTCAAGAGGCTGTGAGCAGGCACTGTCATCCTCTTCCACTTCACTGCAAGACGTCCTGAATGAACCCCAAGATCAAACTCCCAGTTACAGTGGATTGCAGCATTGGATGCTGCATAGCATCCTCTTGAGCAGAATGACAGAGTTGGAAAGGGTGTTCTTGGTTTTAAATAGGTAAGAAAGAAATAGAAGGTTAAGCGAGTGTGCAAAGGGAATGGTGCAATGAAAATCAGAGTAGAGACAGGGAGAGAGGAGAATAATGTGTGAGATCAGAATAAGCAAGCTTTGCCATTTCATCTGAGACTCATCTCCAGTGATGCCAATGAATTTCCTGTCCTGGCTGAAAGCTGGCCAAGTTCTTTGGCAGAGGCAGATGCTGGGGAGCACAAAAGGCCAGAAGCAGCAGCTTCTTTTTCGGGGAAATACCCTCTCAGAAATGGGAACCAGACGTCATCACAGTATAACCTAATCCACAAATGCAATGTCAGATGCAAACACAGAACACTGAATGATCAGTAAAGTCAAAAGCCACATTGGACTTCAGAAAATACTGGCTGTGAGTCAACTATGATAAATACAGTACATCTGGGAGAACACCTAGAATTTAATAGACCAAATATGGGTTCTGTAAGCCGTAGTATAAAAATGGTTGACTTCGGTAAAACAGACTCTGAAAAATGTGGAAGGAAATGAGGAAAACTCAGTAACGTCTGAAAGATCCATATTGGAAGGTAAAGAATATTTTAAAGTGTTGACTAATCTGTACTTGGTAATCATATTGAAAAACCAAAAAATCTGAGAAATGAACAGAAATAATTGTGGCTTAGTAGAATTGAGAACACTCTGAGAACATTCAAGTGCAAAGACATAGGGCTGAAGTAGGGCAAAGAAAAAGGTGCTGAACACTATTATTTAATATAAAAGTTGTAGGAGAAGTAATCAGTAAAAGGAAAATTAGCTTCATCCTGGCTCAAACCAGGACATGTGCAGAGACCTGGGATGCAGTAAAGTGATAACAGATGTAGCCTTAGTTAAGTTATCTGCAAATTATCTAATGTTGAAAAAAACCCTGCTAGTTGCTCACTGGATGTTAGGAAGATCAATTAAATATTTGATACAATGCTTGAGGTTTCTTAGGTGGCACAGTAATTGTCTGAAGGCAGAGGAAAATGAAGAAACAATATCCCAAAGCCCCTATTTTGAGAAAATACTTGGAAATATTTTTAAAGATGTGACAGAATAACACTTAGTAAAACAGTTTGATAAAGGATATCCAGCATGAATTCAGGCAGAAGAGGTCATGCTGAACTAATCTGTTTGAGTTCTTTGAAGATAGTAGTGGTAAGAAAGATAAGGAAAATTTAGAGGATGTAGTATCCTTGCATTTCAAGAAGGATCTGACAGGCTTTGACATCAGAGATAAATGCCTATGGAAAGAACTCTGGAGTAGGAAGTAAATGAAGATGCTGGTATAAAATTATTTTAAAGCAAAGAAATAGGAATTTTGTGAATTTCAGAGGAGCTGAATGGCATTCCCCTGGTCATTCTGTTTTAAGAAACTTGGTCAATAGAACCAAATATGTTATTAGTTGAAGAAAGCGAGCGGAAGTAACTCAGGGTTATTAATTTACTTTCTTAAAATTTGAGTCATTGGGATTAAGATTTGTCAGGTACCTGCTTATGTTCACACTTAGATAATCTCCTGTTCCATGATCACACCACAGTTTTCCACAGCATTTGCCTTCTTTAATGTATAAAGTGTTTAGTATTCACTTGGCTATTCATTAATTTGCTTTACCTTCATTCAGCCTCAGGTCCTATTAATTATTACCACTTGACTTGTGGCTAGAGATGGAGTTTTTAATTTCCTCATTGGCTTTTCCAGAACATTTTCAAGTAGTTCAGCCTTTCAGTGATGGAGAATTGAGGCACTGAGCAATTACACTCAAAGATGTCTACTTGTTTTGTATTATCAGTCTGAGGTGCCTAGAACATGACCTTTTATTGTACTTAATTTATGCAGCATTTTATGTATTCAAAGCCCAACTTCTTTTTACTTAGGATGGAGCAGTAAGTGTGGAACACACAACTTGTGATGACTCCCTCTGAAAACCTCTGAATTTATTTAAATTTAAATTAGCCTAGTACAGTATTTGACTGCCTGAACTATCTAGCTATCCTGTCTATTCATGCATTAAAACTGAAGGAAAGACTTTAAATTACAACTTCCTCAAAAAATAAAAAAATAGTCTCACTGGCTGCAGAACTTAGATATCCCCAGGATATGCCAAATCCATTATTTGAAATAGGCAGATTTCCCTTGTTAAAAAAATAACAAACAACTATTATATGTCATTGAACATTTGTTTTGTGATAATTCCTAATTTTGAATGAGTTGCTTTGCAATCTTGATAATAGTATTTGGGTGTATCTTTCCTCTATTTATAGACGGAAAAGTTTTCCAAAGGTAATTGAGAAAGTACCTTTCAGTATGTGGCAACATGCTGACACCTATGGAGCTGGAACTGTCACATCCCCTGAACAAGCTTCTCTTACTGAAGCCAAGGAGGCAACTGACAGCAATTGCAATTCTAAGCGTAGGTTGACATTGAAGACACAGGTTTTTCTTAGGTATTTTCTGGCAGATGGATAAAATACTGATGATGTTCAGGAGCATATAGAGTCTTCCAAGACCTACATGAGATTATGCGATTAGCATGCAGAAGCAGAAATCATGTAAATGTGATGTTTTGCTGTACCAGAGAACTGTTATATTCTGGTATTAGGCAGGGCTGGTTCAAAAGTGGGACAGGATGCCTCTCTGATTCTGTGAGCTACTGAATGAGATGCAGCACATCTTTTTGCACAGCTTGTGGTTTGCCATTACTAGTTTATTCCATTACTGCTCCTGTCACTGCTTTCTTCAGAAGTTTTTTTTTCTACAGGTAGCAGAGTTTATACAAGACCAGAACATCATGAGATGATGTATTGCCAATGTCTCATCCTCATGTATTTATCCTTCCTACTAGCAATCACCATTCATTAGAAATTACAAATAATAAAACTTATTTGAGCTACAGGTTGAAATGTTGGGAATAAAACTTCTATTATTGCAGTTCTGACTAATGTAATTTATGTAGTAGCATTCCCTTTAAAACAACTTTCAAGCTTCCAGGTTTTCTTAAATTGAAGTTTGAAAAAAAAAAAAAAATCTGTACAAATTTTTTGAGGGATTATCATACTTAGATGTGACAAACATAAAAGGAACAATTTTTTTGTTCTTTCAGAAAGGGTTGTTGTAGTGTATTTTTTCTTTCCCTTATAGGACTTGCTGAAGTTGAGTTTTTTATGAAGCTACCTAGTTGTGCAATATAGGGAGCTGAGCTTTGGTTTCCTTCCTAGAGGGTGGTGCTGTGGAACACTAGAGAGCAGCCCTGTGCAAAAAGACCTGGGGATACTACTCGATCAAAAGTTGGACATGAGCCACCAATGTGCAATTGCAGCCCAGAAGGCCAACTGCATCCTGGGCTACATCAAAAGAAGTGTAGCCAGTAGATCGAGAGAGGTGATTCTGTCCCTCTACTCTGCCCTGGTGAGACCTCACCTGGAGTACTGCGTCCAACTCTGGAGCCCCCAACACAAGAAGGATGTGGACCTGTTGGAGCGCGTCCAGAGGATGGCAACAGAAATGATCTGAGGGCTGGAGCACCTCTGCTACAAAGACAGGCTGAGGGAGTTGGGATTGTTCAGCCTGAAGAAGAGAAGACTCCGCGGGGACCTTATAGTGACATTCCGATACCTGAAAGGGCTGGGGAAGACCTGTTCACTAGGGCATGTAACGACAGGACAAGGGGTAATGATTTGAAGCTAGAAAAGGGTAGATTTAGCTTGGACATTAGGAAAAAGTTCTTTAATATGAGACTGGTGGATCACTGGAACAGGTTGCCTAGAGAGATGGTGAGGGCCCCATCCCTGGAGACATTCAAGTCAGGCTTGATGGGGCTCTGAGCAATCTGTTTTAGTGTGAGATGTCCCTGCTTATTGTAGGGGGGTTGGACTGGATGACTTTTAGAGGTCCCTTCCAACCCAGTATATTCTATCATTCTATGATTCTCTTCCACTTTCCTAGACATGTTTGTTATATACAAGGGAGTATAAGAAGTTTTCTTCATCAGAATGGCCCAAGAGA
This sequence comes from Hemiprocne comata, assembly GCA_020745705.1. Taxonomy (NCBI): domain Eukaryota; kingdom Metazoa; phylum Chordata; class Aves; order Apodiformes; family Apodidae; genus Hemiprocne; species Hemiprocne comata. Next base: position 86,249,527 of record CM036587.1, read on the forward strand.
AGCTTAAGACAGGAAGGCAGAACTATGAAAGACAGCAAGTACTCTTCTATTTTCCCTGCTAGAAGGGAATGTGTAAAATTTTTCTCACAAGTATTGATATATTCCTTTAGGTATCTTGTGGAGACAAAAATTTCGTTGAAAAGCATAGTATTTCTTTTTTTAAGAAAAATTTCCCTTTAAAAGAGTCTTCTGTTAACTGTAACAGTATTAGATGCTAAAGCTGCTAAGGAGAGTTATTTCGTGACCATTTCTCCTGTCCGTTTTTTTTTTTTTTTTAAAGTTCCATAAATCTGATACCCATAATGCCTAATTTATATCTAACAATTATTTTGCTGGGGGAGAAACACTACTGTGTTGTTTGTGAAGGTAACTGAGCACTTGCTCAGAGACTGTGGAATCTCTCACCTTGGAGGTATTTGAAAGTCATGGTCCTGGGCTATTGACTCTAGGTGGTCCTGCTTGAGCAGGGGGTTGGACTGGATGACCATCAGAGGTCCCTTCCCACCTCAGCCTTTCTGAGATTCTGTGGAAAGGTATGAAAATCAATTCAACTACTACTGATTTCTGAAATGGGATGTAACACTACTTCTTTTTCAAAAGATAATATGATACAGTTTTTAAAGTGCAGAGTATTAAAATCTCTAGTTAGAAAGAGGCATACAGTGAGTGCTGAGAACATGGGCTTTTTGCATGTTGAGGAGAGAAGAAATGGTAAGTTTTGTTTTCACAAAGTCAGTGACACATTTTCTGATTACTATTTCTCCTGTTATTCCTGCATACTTTGTATCAATGATTCTCATGCTAGCGTGATGTACCCACTTTTAGGTTCTACAATAAGAAAATGCTACTGATTCTTATTTCCAAAGAAAAAACTGTTGGATATTGCGTCATCATCATCTTACACTCTGAAGTTCAGACCTGGCTGGAAGAAGGCAGTATTTTTAGCATTATACTTTCTCCTTAACTCTGTTGAAATGCTTTACCTTCCTTGTCATTGTCCCTTCCACTCAGTAGACTTTGTCTACTTGGAGTGCAACATCTGGAGCGAAAATACTCCTTTTCATATCTTTAAATTGAACCTGGCCAACTTGAACTCTGATTTTAGTTGAAGCCCCTTGGAATGTGTGTAATAAAAATGGTGTGTTACACCACTGTTACTATGTAAGCACAGGATGAGCAGAAGATACAAACATGTAAACCAAAGTGGGGTTTTTTGGAAGCTTGATTTCATCTAACTGTTGGTTGTGGTTAACATTGTGTTTAACAGTATAAATAAAGAGATCACTTCTTCAAGCTTCAGAAGTTAAGTCATGGATACCTGTTCCTTGACTGTCATCTAATTAATATATTTTGTTGTAAAATTTTCATCTGTCCAATTTAAATTGTGTTTCTTTGCAGTGAGTTCTGTCACAAGAGACATTATTCTCTGCAAAATGTTATTTTACTGTAATATATAACTGGCTAAACAGGGCATGATTTTTTACACTTGTGTGACATCTCTTTCTCCTGTTTTATTTAATGCAGAAACAGAATTAATACATAAACAAAGGAATCTAAAGCTACAAAACATTATTCTCTGAAAAAAAAATATTCTGTATAAAACATACAGTTACTCAGAAATATGTTAGAATTATGACTGTTTGTATACAGTCTTCCCTTGCTTCAAGGCATAGTTGCGATGCATTTTTCCCTGCGGCAATTCAGGTTTAAAATTCTTAAAATTACAAATCAGCAACAGAATGTACACACAGAGGGATAATGTGCATTTCTACAGTAGACATGAATCAATGACGTCAATTGGTGTCAATTGTAGATGTTTGAAAAAAAGAAAAAAAACAGGTGTCAGGTCATGTTGTGAGGAAGCATTAGCAACTTGAAAGCCTTGAAGAGGCTGTAGTTACTGAATCTTCAAAATCTGTTGTGGTTAATTCTTTATATTAATCTAAAAAGCTGACAGTCATGCATGACTGAAGTTGTGGTCCTTGAAGATGAGTCATTAAGAGATCATCATGCGGGACTGGACAGTTTGACTGGTTATATGTTTTTTTAATGTTGAATTCTGTGCTGTCACATAAGCAGTGCTCCTACTCATCTTGAGTTGTAATAAACTCTGTGAATGAAAGTCATCAGTCACATCACCTTTTTGGTGAGTCAGGCTTGACTGAAGCTTTTTTCCTATCAAAAGATAGTTCAGTTAAATAAATACCTGTGATCTCATCATCCAGCTTGAGTCGCTATGAGTCTATTTCAAGAATTAGCTGTGTAACAAGTTGTAGGGTACAGTTTTGGGGATTTGGTTTGGCTTCTTGGTTTTGTTCTTTTTACAAAATGGACAAGGCAGGGGAAGAAAAGAGGGAGGCAGGGAATGAAAAGAAGGAAAGAAAAGAAGGAAAAGGATAAAAGGAAGAAAAGGGGAAGGGGAAGGGGAAGGGGAAGGGGAAGGGGAAGGGGAAGGGGAAGGGGAAGGGGAAGGGGAAGGGGAAGGGGAAGGGGAAGGGGAAGGGGAAGGGGAAGGGGAAGGGGAAGGGGAAGGGGAAGGGGAAGGGGAAGGGAAGGGAAGGGAAGGGAAGGGAAGGGAAGGGAAGGGAAGGGAAGGGAAGGGAAGGGAAGGGAAGGGAAGGGAAGGGAAGGGAAGGGAAGGGAAGGGAAGGGAAGGGAAGGGAAAAAAGAGGAGAAAGGAAAGGAAAAAGGAAGAGAAAGGGAAGGAGGGACAAGACAGAGGGAGAGAGAAACTGGAACAGTAAGAAGCCTTGGGTCAGTCACTGGTCTTCAGTTAGAATTTTGGAATGCTTTCACTCAGATGTTATTTAATTTACTCTTTCACACCCTCTTCAAATCCTAAAAAAATGTTTTTGCCTTACTGAAACTTATGTATATAAAAAACAGTTATCCCCTGTGTCATTTTTCCTCAGTAAAAACAGGAAGGTATCTTTACAGATTTCAGACTGCACCTCTGTTCATTGACTCATCTGAAATGAATGTCACCTCCTATATTCATTCTGGTTTGTACTTCACAATTTATTCAGGTTGTTAAAGTTCTGGAATTCATTGCGAGTCCTCTGGTTCTTCATATTATCACAGGACGAAAGGAATGACCTCTATGGGTGATTTCATTTTATTGTTGTTTTCTACATGGGTTGATGATGGCAGCCCATGGGGCTGAGACACTTAAAGCTTAAGCAGTAAAGCTCTCTTCAAGGATGAAACGGTAAAAAGTGAGGGGCTTTTTTCTTTCTTTATAAATAAGGAAAATGGTTAGACTTGATGAGTTTTAGCAATGAAACTGGTGAACTGGAAAACTTCAGTCAGGTGAGAGGGCTGTCTTCTCCAGTCAATTGTTGGAGGCTGCTTGATGGAATATGTCTGTTTAAATAGAAACTGAGAGTGCAGAAAGAAGATTTTATTGAGTATGTCATCTTTGTGTTATAGAAGAAACTATTCTTGAAGTTTAGAAGACAATTTGCCTCTAGGGAACCTTTGGAAAATAAGATGATTTTTTTATTTTTTATTTTTAATAGAGAAAGTCTTTAGGAATATTAGAAAGGAAGCTGACTATTTCAGCAGTCCCAGTTTTGATTTTAGAAATTATCAGCCCAATAACTACCTGAGGCAGGAAACGAAATTATTTTACTGCATTTCAGAAAACTGTAATTGCAATATTTATTTCTAAATGTTTGTTAGGAAATAATTTGATTGAATTTTATTACTTGCCCTGCAAAGCGAGAACCAAAACTAAGTTTAGTATGAACAGGTACAACTGACACTGATGCCATGTTGAAAGAGCTGCAGAAATAAAGAATGATAACTAGACAATACTCAGTTGGCTTGAGCATCATTCCATGACACACACAGAAATGGGAAAGACTGACCAGATATAAAAGTCAATCAAAAAACCCAAAACTAAACCCACAACAGGAATTAAACCCACAACAGGAATTAACTGGACAAAAGTACAGTATTTTTTTTTTCCATTCATAGAACAGAAAACATTTCAAGGCCAAAGTGGCAGTCTGTCCTCACCTGATGAATTGACTGTCAAAACCTTCATTTGTGTAGGACCCATGGTTATAGACATAGGAGACAGAAATGGAATCATAGAATCATGGAATGGTTTGTGCTGGAGTGAACCTGTAAAGAACATCTAGTGCAACCCACCTGCCATGGGTAGGAACATGTTCCACTCGACCAGGTTGCTCAGAGCGCTGTCCATCCTGGTCTTGAACAGTTCCAATGATGGGCCATTCACAACCTCTCTGGGAAACCTGTTCTGGTGTCTCACCACCCTCATAATAAAAATTTTATTCCTTATATGTAATATAAATCTACCCTCTTTCAATTTAAAACCATTGCTCCTTGTCCTGGCACTACGGGCCTTGGTAAAAAGTTTCTCTGTGTCATTTTTATAAGCCTTCTTTATATATTGAAATGGAAGTGGATCTCAGGTCTAAATAGAAGGTGGTAGGATGACTGGCTCAGAAGAGTGGAACTGTCCTGGATGTGTGTGGTTATTAAAATTAGTGGACACATATGCACAATTCAAATGTGCAAGAAGTAATTCAGAAGTAAGAATAAAAACCAGTATTACAACCTTGCATGCCTGTGCTAATCAACTGAATAAAAGGTGTAAGTGTGCATGAAGATAAGCCCCTGACTTGTGTGTATTTCACCTTTTTCTGTTATTGCTTCAACTGAACTGTAAGTTTGCATGCTTAGGGTTGTTCTTGTGACCAACACCAGTATTGCAAAAGTTTGTCAAAATTTACCTAACTGCTTGCATTGTCATGGGGATGGTGTAGTAGGAATCAATTTAATGTGTTTTATTTTAGAAGCGGTGATCTATTTTTATTAGGTTTTTCCAATGCAGGGAGTTTATTGGCAAAAAAATTCAGAAATGTAGCAGCAAACCAGGGAACTTGAGAGTTTCCCTGCTGAGCTTAATATAGGAGCAGTTCTTGCTCCTCAGGGGCGCTTCATTTTCTGCTAGCTAATGTCCACATGGTGGGCTTTTTTTCATTTAGCGAAGAAGGTGTTTTTAAAAATCTGCTCCAGAGCCCATTAGCAATTGCAGGAAAGCTCTTGAGCTCATGCTAGAAGTAAAACATTTACTTAAGTGCTTTCTTGAATCTGAGCCTTACATGCTGACCCCGGAAATACAGATTCTAATTTTACACCTTCAGGAGCTAGTATTGCAGGTGGAGGTTACCATGATGTCTAAAAATAAGCTACTGGTGTTATAAATAAACCACATCATTACACAAATAAGGAGGGAAGATAGGGCTGCTTTGGGCCACCCACTGGAATACTGGGTAATCTTGCATGAAAAGTCGATGCAAGGGTCTTAAAATTCTCAGACTATAATGTAGTGACACTTCTCAGGTTATGAACAGCCTGACTAATTCTGTAATGCATCAATTACCTGTTATTCACAAAGAATTCTTTTCCTGGTCAGTAAGAATTCACTTAAAATAGCAGGCAATAGTATTTATTTTTCTGAGGAATTCATTTGATAAGGAGTATCTTGTAAACCTGGAATAGGCAATTTCTTCCTTAAATGCCTTTTTAAATACCTTTAATGTTACATAATAGCAATTTTAAGTTTCATACTGTTATCTGGCCTCGAGCCATAAACTTGACTAGCCCTTACTTGCAATAGTATTCCCTCATGGTTATATTTTAATTTCCGTAAAATAAAATTAAAAAAAAAAGCAAAACCAACCTCAAATTACTTCTATTTTTCTTTCTCTGCCTCCCTGACAAGATTTCTATGTGGGATGGGAGGAGTGTTTCCTTCTTGGTAAGAGAATGCTGCAAGATGTAAAGTCCCTTCATATCTTCATGTAAGGTCTTTCACAGATCCCTTTCGGTTAGAATTATCTCAGCTGTTACTTGTAATTATAAAGTACATATTTTTCAAACACAAATCTAGTGATTTTTCTCTTACACAAGATCTAAATTGCAGGAGTGTGGTGCTAATTATCTTGGAGGGGGATAAAATGAGTGAATGGTATTTCCAATAACACCTTTTCTCATTTGATTAAAAAAATAATTATATCATAAAAGGTATTTCTAAAGCCTGTGAAAATGCTGCCATGTGTGTTGATTTCCTAGTACATACCATCTACTTTTAAAGTGGTGGAGTCAAAAAGAACTTTAAATGCTTTAAATGTCTTCCAGTCTGTTGTGAAGCAGTTTCTCATCTCCTGGCAGGCCATTCTATTGTCTGAAATCGCTTTGAATTCCCAGTAATGGCAACAAACAATGTGCTTGGTCTGTTCATCATTGAGATGCCAATTCAGAATACAATTAGAAGCACTTTAACATACCCTTAAATCCCAATAAAGCCGATTGAAACTAAATATGTGTTTAAATGCTTTGCTACAATGAAGACTAAAGGAATAGAAGTAGGCTGTCTGAATGCTTGGAAAGTTTCTCTGATTTGAACAAAGCATTGCAAAATCAACTGTAGTTCTTCCCTTCTCTCCAGTTCCACTACCAGGTTCAGCAATACAAACCCAAGTTTTAAAGTGACCAGCGTTTATTTTCCTCTTAGTATAGAACATGGAGGATGGTTTCCTGGTTAGCAGCTTGTGATTCTGTTGTAATAAATATGTACTGCACCTCTGGGCATCTTCTAGCAAGGATACCTGACCCTGGAGACATTCAAGGTCTGGCTTGATGGGGCTCTGACCACTCTGGTCTAGTTGGAGATGTCCCTGCTTATTGCAGGAGGGTTGGACTAGATGCCTTTATAGGTCCCTTCCAACCCACTATATTCTATGATTCTATGCTGATAGCTTTTCTAGTGCAAGAAATGTTTTAAGTGTTGCTGGTCCAAGCAGATGTTTTCCCTTCAGTGATAATGCATCTGTACAGCCTGTTGCCTTTCTGCTTTTTGTGGGGCAGTGCAGATGCACTGACCACAGTATGGGGCATAAATTCTGTGCAGGGGGGTTCTTAAGTGGTTTTCAGTTTTGGAGAGATTGCAGTGCTTTGACTGCGGCAGCTGACATGGTGAGCTCATTTTTAGACATATGTAAACATATACTATTGCCTCTTATTTCTTTTGGTGGAAAGAGGGAAATAATACACAAGCTAGTATATAATATAGGAAGCTAATACACTGGGCTAGGATTCAGTTAAGGTTGTAACCTAACAAGAAAATGGTGAAAGTAATACTTTCTCACCTAATATTTCCATTATTTAAGAGTTTCAATACCACCCCAGACTGCAACCTAACACTGAATTTTAAGCCTTTTGAACAGAATCCCTTGTATATGATTGACTGTACATCAGAAGCACTGAATACCAACCATCTTTTCTGAAGGAGAATGAAGCAGAAGACATTTCAGTGAAAAATGCTTTGCCTCTGGTGAAATTGAGCTAAGATTCCTACTTTTCCCTTTCAGCTTTAAGGATAATGCTGAACAAGCAATAATTATTTGCAATTATGCCTTTCTTTCTGTTTTTTTGGTTTGGATTTTTTTTTCTCCCTTGGTTGCAGTTTCTGTCTTGGCCTCAAATTAGAAGCCATCAGTCTAGCAGCAGCTCATGTCAGTAAGCATAGGGATGCCTTCTCCTGAGTGGCTGGTAGGATTTCCTGCAGCAGCAGGGGTTAATTTGAGCTAATGTAACATATGCAATTTAAGACTATCTCATCTGGTCAACATAAGGCATAATTAAAACTTCTTTGCTTTCTAATCATTTGCAAGTGGAGTGTCCTTGCAATTCTCTACCTGAGTGCTTCAAATGTAATGAATGAATATTAATGAAAACTTCTGATGAATTTAGATCATGGGATGTGTTTGATCATTAGATTACATCTTCAAAAAACTTCAGTTAGAACAATGAGAAAGACTTCTGTGCTGAAACTTGATCCTAAATTTAATGTATATTAGCTTTATTTCTTACTATGTTAGAAGGTCATTAGGTTTTACAGAACATGTATTCTGCAGTAGAACTGGGTTTTTGTAAAGGATTTGCTGAAAAATGTCAACGAAGTTCCTTTCTGCTTAAATTAGTTTATTTGCAATTAACATTCAGCTGAAATTGCTTTTTAAAGAACAACTGTGATGAATTTATGGCCATATTAAAAAGGTGGTTGATAATTAATATGGTAAATTAAATCTGGCTCTTCACAAAAGGAAATGAAAAGGCTGACTTTGTGCCAATTCCTGCCATCTTTATTCACAGTGTCTTATACCTTTTTCCACATTAAAGCTTTAGTAGAGAGACTTGGACTACTTGTCTAGAAAAGTAATTACCTTTATAAGTGAAGGTGACAGAGTGTGTTCTTAAATAAACATGAATAATCCTTCCACCAGTTCAAAAAGCTGAATGTACAGGTGCCATCTTATCCTGGCATAACAGTTTGTTAAAAAAAACCCCTTTTTATTCACCATTTCAAAGGGTTGGATTAAGCTACAGTTATTTTCATATTTCTTGCTCTTTATTCCTGGATTTAATTCATAGGCAAGTAATAGGTATTACAACAATTTAGGATGAACTTTCTAATTTTTGCATGAACGGATCAGTAAAACAGTCTTTTCAAATAAGATAAGGCTTGGCAATTGCTGTTGAATTAAAGTTTCATGAAATCAGCAGGACTTTTTTGGATACTTTTCAGTGCAGACATTTTGTTCCAACCAAAAATAATATCCATATTTGAAACAATTAAAGAAACTAGGTAAACCTACAATAGTTTACTTTCTAGGTGTAGTGGTACTTTATGTGTATTCCTTTTCTGGTTTGACAATATCAGTTACACTTTCATATCGTATTAAACAGGTTACTTTCATTGTCTTTCATTGATCATCTCTTGATTTTACTATTGATGACGATTTTCCTATTATGGAGAGGATTTTTGCCAGGTACTTTAACCAGTTTTGCTGAAAGCTTAGGATCTGCCAGGCACAAAACTGAAATTCACTGCTCGGTATTATTGCAGTTTGCCTATGCCATCTGCACTGGGAACGTCTGCAAAATTGGCCATGCCCAGGAGGACAACAGCATCACAAACTAGTGGGCAGCCTCTTGGGTTAATCCTGCTTGGGTTATGAACTGTCATTTGTCACCAGCCTGGCCTGAAGTGAGCTCAAGATGACAGTCCAAGTCACAGAAGCCAGGCCAAGATGGGTGAGCTTACCGACACCACGGTTAACAACTTTATGGAGTCCTGAAGACCTAAATCTTGAAAGGACTAAAACCTCCTTTGAAAACTCATAAAGCATGTGAAAGTATTTTCATTAAAATCACAAATACAGTTGGTAGTCATTGAATGTGCTGCCCTACACTCCTGTCTGTACAGACTTCGGGTAACCATCAGTAAATAAGGAATCAGAAAAATGGAGACGTCACAGTCAAATAGAGTTTTCAATGGAAAAACTCCAGCCTCCTGGGTCAGTAATTTGAGCTTACTTGTTTTCAGTTGTAGCTTAATTAAGCTGTATGTCCAAAAGAATTTAAAAATATCCTAATGGTCCCCAAACATGAACCGGCCAGCTTGGGTAGCCTGACAAGTTACATAGATGAACAGATGCAGAAGGCAGTGACCCAGTTACAAAGACCCATAGAGGTCTCTGTAAATACAGTACTGTCACATGCTCTCCCTTTTTTCTTTTACTGTTTCTTTACTAATTAAAGAGGAAAATGCATCCATTTATTCCCAACATCAAGTGTTACATTTTTGAAAAGCCATTGTATTTCACCAGAAAGTCCCTGAAGGGACAGTTCTCACCTTGAGCAGTCTTCAATGCACAGAGGCCTCCAAAAGCTACAACCTATTTCCAATTACAAGAATGACCCAGACATCAGACTTTCAGGTAGCACCAAGTCCAGAACAGCAGTCCTCTGCTTGGCCTAAGACTGTCTGTCATGCCTGGACTTTGGTGTGAGGGAGGAGCAGGGCTGCTTCCTGAGGATTAGCAGGCCAAGGGTTGCTGCAACACTGCACAGGCAGTGCCCTCACCTAGGGTGCAGCCTCATGGTGCCTGAGCCCAGTGGTGACAGTAGTTGGGTCTTACTGGCAGTCCAGGCAGGACTATGGACTTCAAGGCCCCAGCTTGAGCTTAAATTGAGGCCCTGGACAGAGGGTGTGAGTGAAGGCCACAAGTGAAGCTGGTCAGGGCCATTATGCCCTATTAGTGCCCTCAGGGCACTGACTTATGGAAGCCAATGAGCTTTTTCAAGGCAACTCACTACCCTTTACCATTGCTCCTCCTATTCACCTTTGAGTTCAGAGGTGGCAGTAATGTCTGCTAGAAGCAGAAGAAAAAATCATAGTCATAGAATGGTTTGGGTTGGAAGGGACATTAAAAATTATCCAGTTCCAAGCCCGCTGTGTCGGCAGGGACACCTCCCACTAGACCAGGTTGCACAAAGCCGCATCCGACCTGGCCTTGAACGCTCCCAGGGATGGGACATCCACAGCTTCCCTGGACAAACCTGTTCTTGTGTCTCACCACCCTTACACTAAAGCATTTCTTCCTAATATCTAAATCTGCCCTCTTCCACTTAAAAACCATTACTCGCATCCTATCACTACATGTCCTTGTAAAAAGTGCCTCCCCAGCTTTCCTGTAGGCCCCGTCAGATACTGTACGGCTGCTATAAGGTATCCCCAGAGCCTTCTCTTTTCCAGGCTGCACAACCCCAACTCTCTCTTCTCTCCAGTCTTCGTAAGAGGTGCTCCAGCCCTCTCTCTGATCATCTTTGTGGCCTTCCTCTGGACTTGCCCCAACAGTTCCATGTCTTTCTTATGTTGGGGGCTCCAGAACCGGACACAGTACTCCAGGTGGGGTCTCACGAGAGCCAAGTAAAGGGGGAATCGCCTCCCTTGATCTGCTGGCCAAGCTTTTGATGCAGCCCAGGATACTTTAAAGGCAATTACTCTTCAGCTCTGAAGGGGGAGATAGAGTCCCTTAAGCAAAGAACTTCTTGCCTGGCCATCTTTTGGGTAGTTTGTGTAAAGTCACCAGTCAGCCAAGCTGGGCTGCACACCTACCGAAATGGGTCTCATTACTGGAATATCCCTGTATTTTTACTGTGCCAGGGAATTATGGAGAACATGTTGACGTGCAGTATCTTTGTTTGTACCACTGTCAAGGCTATTGAAGCTGATTGTATGTAGCAGCCAAACCAGATTCTGAACTCCATCCCCAGCAGTAGCTTGTGTAACTGCTTTTGGCTCCCTGAGCAAGTACACTGCAGCATGTGTGTGCAGCCCCCCAAAACAAAAGAATGGTTCTCCAGGATCTGTCACTGTTGCCCAAGCTTTGTGCTGCCTGGTATGACATAGCATGTTCTTTGTGACCCTTGCCCTGAGAGTTGTCTGCCAGGGCCTAGGTGGCCCTGCATGCTGGAGCCTCCTCCACTTTGGAATCTGCAGTCTCCATCTGAGCATCTGTTGTATACTTCACTGAGAAGGGATGTTGACAGAGCTGCCATTGAAGAACTGCTCATGCAGAAATATGCCTTGTAGTCTTATGCCTCTAGTCAGGAAAAAACCCAACTCGGTGCCCATTATCCGCACTTAGCTCTGGATTCTGGATGTCCCATTAGGCAGTATTCCTAGGCAGTCCATTAGGCTTCTGTTCGGAAAATATTCCCCATCAGAGGTTGTACTCAGCTGTTGTATCCTCCCTACTGAGAACTTGGCACAACAGCCAAGGTGCTGTGGGAGCAGTCTTTCCCTTTCTGCCACCCACTCTCTTAAAATTAAAAACACCAATTAGACTGATGTTTTTCTTGCCTTTGACTGATCCTGTATTGCACAAGATTTAAAGTCTTGTTTTGGCTAAAGAGGCTGAAAAGCAGACTCTACAAGGGCTGGAGGTGAATTCTCCATCATCTCTTCCACCCTGGAATCCAGTTAATATGATTTTGGCATTTGCAACAGAAGGCCACAGGCTTGGTGCTGACATGACAGTGCAGGGTCTCAGGAATGTGTCCAGCCCTGTCTTGGCTGAGAGATGGTTTTAGCTGTGGCAGCAATTGCCAGGTGGCCACATGCCTGTGGCTTCCCTGCATTGGCTTTGCTCTGGGAGGGCCTGGGGCAGGGGCTGGCATCCCTGCATAGTCACTGTGGGGCAATGAGCCCCTCTGAGGTAACGGGGCTGGGGGAGGGCAGCATGTGGCTCTCAAACTTTGCCTGGGAAGCAGGGAGAAGGAGGCAGGCATTGGTAAGAAAATTAAGAATAGCCCCAAGCAGATCACAAGACTTAAAGAGTCTGCTGCTGGTAACACTGTGCTGCTCTCAGTAAGTACCTCAGAATTCCCATAACTTGTGTGTCTCTCCCCCCATTCATCTTGAAGATGACTGAAACTGTCAACCTTAGGATGCAGAGGAAAATGGAAAGGGTGCACACAGCCCCAGAGAAAAGCAGTAAGTTTTCTTTAGACTGTTAGACTGTTAAAACATTAAATGGACTAAAAGCATTTTGAGTGTAACTCCCCCAGTAATGTCCAGCTGCAGCAGCTGGGGACATAGATGATGGCATCCAGCTGAGATAGAGAAGGGCTAAGACTAGAGCAGATTCCTAGGGCAACCTGGTTTTACCTGTCAGGACTCCTATTAACTGTTGAGGGATGAACTTTCAGCCTGATTGATAACGCTCCAATCCTCCTAGTTGTATCGAGTCAAATACTGCAACTTTGCTTTCAGATGTGGTGTTTTTGCCTGGCACTTTGGGCTCCCCTTTTTTGGATATGTTACGAGATTCAAAATTCTCTGCAATATGCTGAATGCCAACATCCAAGCTGTATTTGGATGGTAGCAAAAAAATCCGCTGAAGTTTTAAAACAATATGGCAATCTGTTGATTTGTAACAAAATAGATTTTAAATATACTACAAAATGAATCCAAAAGTTCTACTTTTTCTCATGGATACCAAATGTGATCATCTGTGTGTCTCTTCTCATAGCTTTAGCTGATGCAATACACCCACATTTCTATTGTTTAAAGTTTGGCGGAGCATTTATTTAGAACAACATTTGAGCTTTTTTAAATTCATGGGACTAGTTATTGAAGTAATTTGTTTCATAGCTATCATGCTACTATCATGACTAGAAATCTTCTTCTTTCCTCTTACTTCTACATGCTTTGTTGTCTTGTGGGTATGTGGCAGTGATGAGTAGCTGCAGCTTCTCGAAACTAAAGCAGTTCCAGCAAGAATGCAATTTGTACGCCAGTGTTCCTCTAGCAGTTTGATTTCTCTTCTATAGATGCAATTTCAAGTGACCTGTATCATAGGTTGGTTAGGGTAAAATGACATTAAAAAAAATGACATTAAAAAATGTGCTTCATTAAATTAGCATCTTTGTTGATTATGAACACCATTCACTATTTCAGTAATTATTTCCCAAGAGTTACTTCACCATTGCTGGGAATTTTTCCAGAATTAATCTGTTGAAAAAAGCTGTTCCAATTGCTTTAGCATTTCAATACTCTGTGCAATAGATCCACTGTAAAAGTTCATGCAAATTTATAATTATTACTGCTTCAACCAATATTCTCTGTTCTGTGCATTTACAATGAAGAAATGCCATTGTTTCTGGTGATAGTGTTAAACCTTACAGCATGTTTGAACTGTAAGCAGCTATATAGATGAAAAACTTTTTAGAACATTTTAACCTAGGGTCATCTACTTGGATGCAGATTTTATCCTTGAATTACAATGTACCTCATAAATAGTACATACTTTTTATATTTTAGTATGACAAAAAATAATTCACAATATTCCTGTAGCTAATTTTCTTTTAAGTAACTAATTTTCTGTATGTTCTACTATTTTCATTGTCAAACATTCCATTGATTTCAATGGATTTCACTCCTTTCTGAGGTTGGATCAAAACTCCTGTTAGAGTAGTCTCTGCTACTTCTTGCTTATGCATTCCTCTAATTTCCATGTAAGCTCATGAGAGCTCCACTTTAGCAGAATAGTCAGATGGGAGAACATTCCATCATTCCATCCAGTTCCACCATTTAGTAATTTTTTTTTGTTTGTTCATTTTTTGCAGCCAGTCGCTATAGATACTGACTGGTGTTTCTTGTTAAATTGATGTTCTTTCTGCAATCATGCAGGACTCCTGTCTAAAACTCAGTCTTATGGTCTAGCTTTATAATGATATTTTATTTGTCTTGTGGTATGGCACTGTTGTGAAGTAAAATTCGCATAGGCCTTTTTAGTGTGGTAAATAAGGAATTTGTTGTATGTAAGATGCTCCCAAGACAAAAGTAGGTTTATTGTGTGCTGCAGTAACAGCTATTTCAGTCAAGGAATAAGAAATGAGAAATGTAATCCTTAATGTTACCAACTTGACCACATAATACAGGGATATGGTAATCAGCAGCAGTATTGAACAGAATGTTTTTTGTAATGTTAGATAATTTATTTCAATATTAAATAGATTTGTTCTGTTAATAATTATAAGCAGCTTCACTCTGCTCTCATCTTCTGTCCACATAACACTGAATATATGAAATTCTGTTGAATACAGGCAAATAAATAATTGGTCCCTATCAGGAGAAAAATAAGAGAAATTACATTACCCTTCCATCCTCCCATTTCCTAGCAGCAATGTCTTCATGTTACATTTTTTCCATCCAAAAGCAAGTAAGATAGGCTTCACTCTTGTCCTACCCTAATTCAGTTTTATTCATTCATTTGTTTGTTTATTTGAATTGACTTATTGACAATTGCAGGAGATGTCATTGTGTGACTGTTTCCTGATGAGTCTAGCTTTCGCAAAAGATCTGGAGTGAAATCTATGAGACTGAAAAATAACCATGCTGATTTAGCTGTACTGGAGAATACGTTGTTCTTCAATTTTTTGCCTTAACAGGGAAATATCAGCAGTTTTCAACAGGATTTTCAACCCTGTCTTTACTGTACAACACAAATTTAGGCATTGCTTCTCACTAGATTTTCGTATGAATAGTGTTGATCATTACTGTGAACATTTTACATTTGGATCATCTCCAACACTTTATAACATGTTGAGTTCCCATAAGGGTAAGGTTGGTTCCATTAAGCTGCTTTAATGTGAGGAAAAAAAATAATTTGTACTATTTTCCCCTAAAGAAGTGAAAGGAAGTTGAGTAGCAATATCTTTGTAATAAATCTTTGTAGAAATAGAGAAAAATAGAAGAGTGAGATATAGATTAAGATATAAGAGATCTAAAGGAAATCTGCTTTGCTGTACACCATTCTTTTTAAAGGGTATTGGTCAGAGTAGGGAGCAGCTGTACTTACACGCATTTCATGTTGTGTATATTTGGTGGGTGGGCAGGCATGATTCATGAGGAGAACGTCTGTAGTGTGAATGCATCAGGCTTGACAGGCTGGGAAGAGTGAAGAGGGAGACCCTGAAGAACAGAAGTACTTAGGTCTATAAGGTACTTTAAAAGTTTTTTGTATGGATTCTCTGAACACTGGCTGTCACACTCTTTCACCATTAAAAGGAGAAAACAGTTCACATATAATGTCATAGAATGATTTGAGTTGGATGGGACCTTAAAGACCATCTAGTTCCAACACCCCTGCATGGTCAGAGACACCTCTCACTAGATCAGGTTCCTCAGGGCCCCATCCAACCTGGTCTTGAACATTTCCAGGGATGGGGCTTCCACAACTTCCCAGGGCAACCTGTTCCAGTGTCTCACCACCCTCACACTAAAAAATTTCTTCCTAATGTCTAACCTAAACCTCCCCACTTCCAGTTTTAATCCAATACCCTTTGTCCTCTCACTAAAAACCCTTGTAAAAAGTCCCTCCCCAGCTTTCCTGTAGGCCCCTTCAGGCACTGGAAGGCCACTATGGGGTCCCCCTTGACCCTTCTCTTCTCCAGGCTAAACAACCCCAACTCTCTCAGCCTGTCCTCACAGGAGAGGTGCTCCAGCCCTCTGATCGCCTTTGTGGCCTGCCTCTTGACTTGCTCCAAGAGCTCTGTGTTCTTCTTATGTTGGGGTCTCCAGAACTGGACACAGTGCTCCAGGTGGGGTCTCGCGAGAGCAGAGTTGAGGGGGAGAATCAGCTCCCTTTTCCTCCTGGTCACGCTTCTTTTCATGCAGCCCTTCTGTGCTGGCTCTTCTCCTTGGTCTGTTTTGTTGGGTTTTTTTCAGTCAGTATTTTCAAAAATTTTCATTCACAGATAGCATACTTTGCTCTTTTGGTACAGTCAGATCTTGAAAATTGAGCCTTCTGGGCTCAACAGCTGGATTTATTACTCAACAACATTTGAAGGACTTACCTTTGTATTCTTGCTCTCAAATTATTGCTTAGAAGTCACACATAAAAAGGGAGAAACTAATAACAAAAAATAAAAACCTACTATGGGTGAGGTGTCTTGACCTTCAAGAAGAAATGTTGCTACTTGATACATAACGCATGTATGGGAACCTCTCTTCATGCCACATTCACTCTAAGTGTATATACTTCAAACCTCTAGTGCACTGATACTCACTGAAGTATTGCATGACAGGATGGAACACATACTATGTCTTTGCTAGGCTTAAATGTCTTGGTACTGCTTTCTACACTTCACAAATTAACTCAAATTTTACTTGACTGAAAAAATAATACCGGAAAATTCCTTCTACAGATAGTAGGCAGTTTTGGGAAAAAAAGTTAAGAAAAACTTAACACACTGAAATGTCTCAATAATTGTAAGTCCCAACAAGTGGTTACTGCATTTTAGCTTGTCTAATGAGAAGTTTTCACATACTTTTCTGAATATCCGTCATCACTACAGGCAGGACAGAATTTTGCTGTGGTGTATCACTGTTGATGCTCCAAATCCACTGGTATCATGCCAAATACAGGATCTGGGTGTCCTGGTGAACACCAAGTTGGTGATGAACCAGCAATGTGCCCTTGTGGCAAAGAAGGCAAATGGTTTATGGAGCTTTATTAGGCAGTGTTGCCAGCAGGTCGAGGGAGGTGATCCTTCCCCTGTACTCAGCACTGGTGAGGCCACATCTGGAGCCATGTGTTTAGTTCTGAGCTTTGTGGTACCAGACAGACACGGACCTACTGGAGAGAGTCCAGAGCAGAGCCACCAAGGAGCTGAAGCATCTCTCCTATGAGGAAAGGCTGGGAGAGCTGGGAATGTTCAGCCTGAAGAGAAGGCTCAAAAGGGAATTAATCCATGTATGTATCTGAAATGAGGGTACAAAGAAGAGGGAGCAAGGCTCTTCTCAATGGTGCCAGGGACAGGACCAGAGGCAATGGGTACAAACTGAAACACAGGAGGTTCCCTCTGAACATCAGAGGGATGTTCTGAACACTTTTTCACTTTGAGCGTGACACAGGTTGCTCAAAGAAGTTGTGGAGTCTCCTTTCTTGGAGATACTGAAAAGCTGCCTGTAGGTGGTGCTGACTGAGCAGGTGGGTTGATCGAGATGACCTCCAGAGGTCTTGTTCAGCCTCAACCCTTCTGTGCTCCTGTAAAGATGCCTCTCATACATGGTTAGCACCTATGTCTAGTCTATCAGGGTAATTTAGCTTCTTGTGCTGGCATATATATTTACTTTTTTATAATTAGCACAATCGAGGCAGCTGACACTCTAGGCACATGAGCAAAATCATAAAACATACTGTGAACTAACAAAAAGTCATGATTGGTCACAAATTCCCAACAGGAAAAGCAGGCTGACTGGTGAAACGACTTAAAGCCAGCCCTTTCATTGGCCCAGTGGTTCTGGTAGTGTCCTTTTGATGGAGGTAGAGAAGAATTTTCTTGTTACAAAGGGAATTACTGGAAGACCTCAAAAGGTGTGCTGCAAGATACCATGCTGTCTCAAGATAGCTATTGTAGTCACTTGACAGAGTGGTGTAATCAAAAGACTATGCAGTGACAGCAAGACTGTTGATGCATGTGCACTGCCACCACTTACTTCATGCTCTGGATATATGTTTGAGCCAGAGAGCAGATGGGGTCAGTGTGCACAGTGCAGCAGGATGCCCAGATCTGGTGATGTGGGTTGAGGTAATAGGGCTCGTGAGCTTTCATGCCTGCTGTTACACTCTTCTTTTTGCAGGTGTGGTTGTTGCTTCTCTTCTCTTAGTTGTAAAATGGAGTATTTTCTTCCCACTGTGTTGTAGGGATTAATTAGTTGGCAGTTAGAGAGAGTTTCAAAGAGGTGAGTTAATAGGAGTGTGTTAAATCTAAGACACAAGAGAGCACAATCTGTTCCTTATCTGAGCAATCTCACTGATGTCAGAGAGCCAAATTCCTTTTCTGATCCAGAAAGTGAAATACTGGGAGGTGAAAATCCTCTGCAGCTTGCATTTGAAAATTTGATTTAAAATCTATCTGACCACGATTTTGGAACTGTGGCATGATGAATTAAATCAAAGTAAGGCAGCTGAATATGTGACTTGATTTTCTGTTCTGAGCACTCAGCAGCTCTCACTAAAGTCAAGAGGAAATGTGCAAAGTTCTTTGGTTTGGGTTTTTGTTTGTTTTGTTTTAAATTAGGTCACTTCAACAGCTGCTTCAAGTATGGATTTAAGAAGCTAACTGGTTATCTTGGCTTCTCAGAATATTAAAAAATTAAAAAAGGGATTTCATTATATAGGGAAGTAATGATGTACCTTCTCTGAAGACTTCATCCATAAATAAACTCATGTAAGCAGGACTTAATATTAAGATAAAATTAATGGAGTCTGCAGCTAGAAGTCTGTGTTTGAAAGGCAAAGAGTGGCACCAGTAGGCATAATTCAAAGCTCATGGAAATCAGTGGAAGAAAATATTATATCTTTTTATTAAGTTTCCTATTTTATCTAGAACTTTACAGTGCATATATGTATTGATTAATTTTAAGATTAAATATCTCACAACGATGTCAAAGTACTTTTTTAAGCATTACAATATGCTTCTGGAAAGTCAGGTTTATAAATAAAGTATAAATGAAAAGAGGACTTCATTAGAACTATTAAATAGCTTTTGTATGTAAGGCTTGACTACACTATCTGTGCAGGGCTTCTGCAAATAACAAGAATCCCAGGGGTGGACTCTAATGCCGCAAGAGACATTTGGTCTTCAAAGTCCATCAGCAGAATCCTCAGGGATACAGAAGCTGTCTTTTCAATGCCAGGTCTCCTGGGACTAGAGAAGTAATGCACACCAGGGTGTGTATACTGTTGGGATTGCACAGAAAGTGCGGCCTTATGTGCCGCTTTCCCGGCCCTTGCGGAGGGAGTGGAGAGAGGAGAATCCTGCCTTTCTGACTGGCATCCCCCCCTCCATTAACCTCCAGATTGTTTCGTTGCAGCTGTGCTGAAATGGATTCCATACACCAGCTGTCAGCCTAATGTAACTTGAAATGGGCTGCTGTGATAAACCATTATCAAAGCACTTGAGAAGAATGTGAGCCTTGACCTTATCTGGATAATTATCTAACAGAGTGCACAGAGTGATCTCTTTAATTGGTGTTGTCATCCTTTGCAGCCATATTACAATGTGCTGGCTTGGGCAGTTACCCATTCCTAGGGTGTCCTCGTGCTTGTCAACATCTCCGTTATAGCTCTGTAGCTTTTTGCTATAGGTGAGAATCACACAGGATCAATAAATTAATTTTATTGGGAACATTCTAAAAATTCTGATATTCAGATTGTTCTCAAAATCAACTCCAAACAGTTCTTAGGCTGTGTTAAGAAAACAGTGAACAATATAACAGGCTTAGGTGATGGCCAGCACACTGTCAAATTGCAGGTCCATTTGGTTAAGACAAGTTTTTCACCCCTTCGTGACCCACTGTCGCCATGTGAGGCAAGAGACTCAGCTATTCTAGGACACAAGTTGGCACATTTTATTTACCACATAAAAGCAATTATTTTTTTACAAAGGATGGATTAGTTGGGTTCAGCGGTACACCGACAACAATTAGTTTCCTCTAGTTTGGTGAATGGGGGCAAAGAAAAGGAACCAAACAATTTCTCATTAAGTTATTTATTTTAAAGCTTTGAACGACTTAGTTTTCTGGTGTGAAAAGAAGGCATTTTCTGAGGATCTGTATGTGCAGACAGTGGTGCTTGTGTAGTTGGTAAGTCATTCTTTTACTTCTGTTCTGTGTTTTGGCTGCTTTCTATGTCAAGTTCATCTAGTGGGAAAGACAGTGGCACTCTTTCTTAAGTAGCAAAATACATTATCAGTTCCCATTAAAGGAACTCACAATTTTTGATGATGAAAGAATTCTGCCAGTGTTCATGTGTTAGTCTTAGATATAGATATAGGTATAGATACAGGTATAGGTGTAGATATAGATATACACATACACACTGTAATTTAGGTAGAATGTAACTGAAACTTGATCATAAATACGGTTTATAATCTCTGAAAGAAGTATCACATAATTTGTATTGCTGTCATGTTTCTGGTCCATACTGGATTCTGAAAGGTGAGATTCTGGGAAGCAAAATCTGTGGTTTCCTGTTAATATGCTGTTTTCTGACAATACATTGGACAATGTTTTACTGAATAATTATGGGACAGATATAATACTGTTTCAGTTTTTACCTTACTAAGAAGCCCTGCTCTAGCCTGTACTCATGGACTTGTGGCCTTGTATGTCTCTTAAAATAAGGTGCCCAGAAGAAAACAGATAAATGTTCTCATTGAAGAGGTTTATGATTTTTTTCATGCTCTAAGCAATTTCTTCCTAAATGATATATTATGAAAAAAACCCAGATCATTCCTTTATGATGGCAAATTTATGTCAATTTAGGTTACTTTTAGTTGATTACTGTATTTTCCTAAGGAATCATTTAATCCACTGTATTAATACACTGCAATATTAGCAGTTTCTCACTCGCAGTCAATGAGAGGGAGATTTCAGATGTAAGTAGCATATTTCAGACTCTGAGAAGAATGGAATTCGAATGCACTGCAGATTTTTAAAAGTGTTTGTTGATAACGAAGGCCTTTGATTTTTTTGCCTATACATCGAAGAAAATACAATACAAAGATTGTTGCTATTTCAACAAAATTAAAATTTGAAATAGCAAACAAACCCATTGTGATAATGCTGTAAAAATAAAGTAACTGTATGAGTAACTACTGATGTAGGTCAGTTCAGCTGCTCTCCAAATTCATTGTGACAGTTATGGAAATAGCCAGAGGCAGAGTGGTTACCGATACACTGTACTGTATTGAGAGTTTTAGATGCTATGGCATCAAATGGAAGAGCATTGGGAGCACTTAAAAGGATATTGGTGATACAGAGGTTGAATTCCATCCTGTGAGAAGCAGTAATGATTCTCATGGATTTTGGTGCTGAGACAGTTGACAAGGCAGTAGGTTCTAGATGCTTATGGATTTTTTTTGTTATTGTTGTTTTGACACTTAGTTTCTCTGTTGCCCAGTTCTTCATACTTCCCTACTTAATGGGGTGCATAAGGAGAAACACATAACAAATGGTTAGATACTCAGATATTACTGTAACAGAGATCATTTAGCCTTACCTAAATCATAACCCCAAACTTAATTTTTACATTGATTAGGCAATCGAGGATGAACATTGTCATGCTAGATATTGAGCAGACAGAAACTAATAGAGTTCCTGTCCTGTCCTGAATAGTTTACTGGCCACACAGTTAAAGCGTATGCAGTGTGAGGAGTACACCACAAGAGTAACAGAACAATTACTGTGGAAGTTCTGTGATCCTGTTTTATTTGAGTGGGAAGGTACTTGAATGGAGACAAACACTGAGAGGGAGAGAGGTGATGGTAGAACACTAAAAACGCAGGGAGATGAAAGTATGCAGTACAGCAAAGGAACAGGGAATCATTGCAGGTCTGGTCTGCCTACTACTGCACTGACCATTTGGCTTGTTTTTTCCTGTAATTTTGCCTGGGAAAAAAGAGGGGAGAGAGTTACAAGAATAGTAGTGATTGTTACTAGACTGTATTTTTACTAATGGAAAATCATTTTTTAACACAGCACTTACATAGGAATAAATTAATTTGAGAAATTGACCCTTTTTTTTTTTTTAGCACAGGATACAATTTCAAGAGTATTAAATAATACATGCCATTACCAGCGGTACTGGGATATTCTCAGAACTGCTTCTTGTGTGGAAATAATACTGTAGCTTAGAAACAGATACACAGGCCCCTAAAATTCATTCAGATCTTCTCACTTCACATTGAGTCTGATGCCTAGGCAGGCAAAATTCACATTGCTTCAGGTTTTTATCTCCTTTTTAAGTAATCCTGTAGGGTGGAAAGGTTGCTTGGGAATATTGTAAATAAAGGACACATAGCAGGACCTTTCAGCTGATGGTCATAGTTAAAGGTGAGAAAAGGCTAGGTTTCATGATGATTGATTAAATTTGGTATTGCACTATGCCTGCATCTTAATAGCAGTTATCAGTAGTCAAGATGGATTGTAAACAGTATATTTTATTAATTTTAAAAGATTGTGTTCTTGACTGTAACTCTTTCTTTACGACTATCTGTCCAAGAATTGCCTTCATTTTTATGGAAGCAAGGAAAAACATTTCATCTCTACTGTCATGCAACAAATACAGCTTGCAGCTTTACTAAGATCTGCATTTCATGCTCATGACTCTAGCCCTAACATATGCAGCTGTGCTAATGGAACTTGAAAGTTTGGGTCAGGGCACACTGATTCCACGGTGCGCATAGAGTGCTGCACCCTGAAAGCTAAATCAGCTGTGAGTACGTGATTTTTTTTCTTTGGTACCATTTATTAGTTATGCTGCCTTAATCTTGCAGCTCTTCGGATCTTTGTGAGCCTTCTGTTGCAAGATAAAAGCAAGTTTTAATTTGACATTGACTTGACTTTCAGATAACTCAATTTTTAGCAGCAAGTAGGTAAGATTTTTGAATGCAATTGAATAAAATTGGTACTCTGTGCTAATTCTCCTTAAAGGATTAAACTATAAGCATTTTACAAAGTTATTCTTCATAAAGTTTTTTTTATCAATTTGACAGAAGAGAAAAATTAAAGGAACTCAAAACAGAGGAAAGCGTCATTATTGAGAAGCTTCCAAGCAGTAAATTATTTGTCTGCTTTGAATATAAGAAACCAAGAACTCTGTATTATAGGGAGAGCATGCTGGGCAAACTGTATTAATTTTTTTCTCTGGATCCTCTAATAAAAAATTCACCAGAAACATGCTTCAATTTTTTGTTCATTATTTTCTATAATATGAATATCTTGAATTTGAAGAGGAAAGGTGTTATACTTCCTTCCTGCTTCTCCTGTGCAAACTGACAGAATTTGCACTATGATCCAGATATATTCCATGAAAGGGGGGAAGATCTACCTATGTGCAAGAGGGCAGTGAAGGGGCTGCTGAAGAATAAACCAGCAAAAGCCTCATGATTTAAAGATTTTTTTTTTTCCTTGAAGAAAGGCTGTTGTTTTTCATACGTATCCTGGGCAAAAGTAACCACATATTTCATAGTGGTATTCTTTCTGTTGTATTGAGCTGTGTAGGCTTTTGTGTAAGCTGTTTTTATCTTACTTTTTGCCCTTCTGTGATAAAAATCATCTCCTTTCCATATCTCATCTTATGTCTAGTCCCAGTGGTTCATGTACTGTCCTGGGAGGATGAAAAAGAAATACCTTCCTTTCTGAAAAAGCAGTGTGACCTGACTAGCCTCAGATGGCTAAGGATAAGGGAATTGAGTGGTTCAGGAAGGAGAATTGCAGTGGCCAAGTGGTGAGGATCCATCTACAAGGGTCTGTGCTGCTTTGTGCTTTGGTAGAGAAAGCAAGCAGTGCTGGAGCTTTGTAAAAAAGTAGGTAGTGATGTTGGAAAAAGACTAGAAAGGAAAATGATTTACCAGGGAAGGGAAACAACTTCAAATACTTTAATGTTGAATTGGAATGATGTGCTTATTTATATTCTGACAAGGAGAACCTGATTTGTTTCATTCTAATAATAATAGATGTCAGCCCCAGTCCAGTATTCCAATTAGAGAACAGCAATCATCTCATGGAATACAAATGGTATATACACAGATATTAAACAGTGTGCCCAGTGAGTGAGATAGTCATGAACTTGTTTAAAAGTGATAGAAAATTGTAATAGCTATTATAAATACTAACTTGCTGTTGGATGCTATATAGTTATTTCCCATTTGAAGCATATGTCATAACCCTTTTTCACTTCAGTCAGTGTGCTTCTTTTGTATTCAAGCTTAATATGCTCAGGTCATAAAGATCTATTGAGTTGAAAGATATTGTTACAACAATTTGCTTTAATTACAAAATATCACATGTTCCATTTAACTGTGAGTTTAATGAATGGCTATTTAATTAAGGGCTTTAAATCAGGTAATCAGTTTGCATCACTGGGCAACAAGAAATCAGTTTATCACATGAAGTTGAACAGTAAAAGGAGCAATAGGCAAACCTTTCCCTGCTAGTCTTTATTGGCTAATTAAATGATCTGGACTCTGGGGTACATATAAAAGAGGGAATAGATGGTAGGTAGGAAGGATGCTAGAGGAGGGTACTTGACAACCTTGATGAAGCAATGGAAATATTGATAGAGGCTTGTCATACAGTTCACTGTCTATACTATACCCCATTTGAAAACAGAATACCTTGTGCCTTTGGTTATCTTTAGCAAATACAGTACAACTCTAATAATGAAACATCATTTATTGTTGGCTATGATATAAAAGAACACACCAGTTAAGATTTTCTTCTTGCAGTAATATTAAAATTGCCCCCCTTTTTTTTTCCTGCTTTACTTTTTTTTTCCAGTTCTATCATGTTAAATTATTTCTGATTAAATGAAATTGATTCTACTTTTCGATGAAAAACCTACTGTTTACATCAGTACCTTTCAGAACACATACAGTCATTGAGTATACTCGCATCCTGATGGTGAAACACCTTCTAAAGGTGTAAAGTGAGGAAAAAAGGCTTTTTTGTCTGCTTAGTCCCCCTACCCACTTGTACTTATGATTATGAACAAGTGTCTTTGTGTTATTTTTCTGTTGTCATCCATTCAGATTTTGGTTTAATAGATTTTAAGGATAAAGGGAGCCATTCTGATAATCCATGATGCTCTAGGCCTTAAGATTTCAGCCGACAATCCTAGTATTTGCCTCAAAAGCTCTGGCTGATCTATTGAATCATTTTAAAAAGACAGTCAATCTAAAAATAGGAAGTGATGCATAATCCAGTACAATGCTGAGAAGTTATCCTAATATTTTATTTCCTTTATTGTTAAAGTCTTACATGTTATTTCTGAGTTTGTTTTGCTGTCCTTCAGCTGAGCCTAGATGAACTGTAAACTAAAGAGCTTTTCCTTCTCATGTAGACCTTAATTTTATACTATAGATAAGGCAGCTCATACTGTTTCTTCCAAGTAGTAATTTAAAACAGGTAATTCCTGAAGGTTACAACTCAGAAGAATTATTTGGGAAATGCTAGTGCTCTGTAAAAGGTATTCTAGTTCATCTGAGAGACGCAAATGAACAGAGTATGGGGAAGTGTCATGGATTTGGTTATTAGTTTTACCTTTAAGGCTTTCAAATTTCATAAAACAATTGTAACCTGGTGCACACCTCATGCACATGAATAATTTTTTTGTTGTTGTGTTTAGGTTATGGCAAATCAAGGTTTTGCATTTAGACTTCAAGAATAGGTATCTCTCCCCCATCTAAGTTGTCATGATTGTAAATGTGTGCAAGGCATACTACATTATAAATAAGTGCAATAATGCATATATTAAAGTTCTTTTACTGTGCTCCTTTCTTCATCGCCTATTAGTAAAGCATTTTATTTCCCTTTTCATTTTGGTAAGGCAGAGGATAATTTTTTTTTTTCCTGTGTGGGAGTTTTGGAAGAGGGAATTAAAAGGTTTTATTCTGCCATTCTTCTAGATACAACTTGAAAGTATGTATTTCTTCATATCAGCCTAACAGTTCCTGCACAAAATACTGCATCTTTACAGTACGCTGAATGAAGAAATTGTTTTCAAACATTTACAGCGGTTTTATATTGAGTCTTTTGTCTTCACTTTTCTACTCAGATCCAATTTCAATTTTAACACATTCAAGGGCTATTTGGGTGAATTATAAAAATGGGCAGAAATGAAGATGGGTTGGAGTCTTGAGATTAGGTTAATCATTCTAGACATAATTTAAAAACAACTGCAATTTTAATTCAGCTTAATAAAAACCCAACGGCATCTGCAGTAGAAGAAAATGTACCAGTGATCATAACACCTTTCACTGTCTTAATGGACTAGCATTTTACAGTAAGAACTACCTATAGATGGCACCGAGAGTAAATATTTCAGGAGCTGCACAGGAAAAGTCATAGCTTTAGAATCCAGCTTATTTGTGATTGTATAGAAGCAGTTCTCGATGATTTTCTGAATATTTTTACAGTGTTGAGAGTATTTTTATTAGTTCTTACTGGAAATAATTGAAATCCTTCAGCTGAACTCAGCTGAATATAGAAATTGGGTACTAGATCCAGGAGATGTTAGGCCTAAATGGCTTTTGGCCTAATTTTTGTCTTGCTAGCTTGTTGGTCTTTCGACAGATCTGGAGACAGTGCCTTCTCCTAGCAGTGAGCAACATCTCGAGGCTCTCAACTCTTACATACGCAGCTGCAGAAGATGCAGAGCTGTAATATAGTCCCAGATGTTCTTCCTTTCACCCAGCTGCATCCTGGTTCTCTTGCTATGCTAGCAAAAGCTTTCTGGGAGAAAACAAAGGGGTGCTGAGTTATGTCAGGGAGGGGCCTGCCACTGTTATGTTTCCTTATGGCTTTTTTACCCCCACTCTGTACAATTAAGTGCTCTGAGATGTGCTGGGAAGCAGTGTCAGCCTTTGAGGCAGCGTGACCTTTGGTGTCTGTGATTAGTACATGCATCACTATATTTTTCCTGTCAGTCTTTTTGTCCAAATAGGCTAAGTATCCCCAGTCATAATGCTTGCAATGCCATTTGGAAGGATCAGCATCATTAATAATGTAATGTTACTTACCTTCAACTCCAAATATAATAACCAAGCAAGAAATTGTCAGTAGAAACTCCACAAAGGAAATTGTCCCAGCGTTATTCACCTTCGCAAGTCTAAGTAACATGAGGTTGTGTTCAATGTAAAGGGAAGTCAGACTGAGACTGGAGCAGAACTCTGGAGATAGTACAGAGATGGAAAGCCCTTATTACAAATTTTCCTGTTATGTCTCAGGTAAGGTAGAAAACAACAGTGCTAAGACAATATAATATGTGAATAAAAAAGAGCTAAAATTTTGCAAGGTAACTGGTAGCTATTTTCATGGTAGAATTTATTTTTAAATGCTGAGTTGTGAAATAGTAATTACAGTATGACAGTACAAAAATGAATGGATGAAATAATGTTTAAACATTGAAAAATTTGCTCAATACTCTTGGAAACCTAAATAAAAATGAAAATACCTGCTTGGTCTGAAGTTACAACTATATTCTAAAAGTAATCTTTCATCTATCCTTCTTCTAAAAGGTGTGACTGAAGCTCATTTTCCATTGCAAGTGTTAGTGTCGCTGACACCTGTGTAGCACAGTGCTAAGTGAATGATGCAAGGGGTACATAATAATGAAATTATGTAACTCTATTTTTCTTTTTTCCCCAGAGGGCTTAGATTGTTTATAATGTTTTTGATCTAATAGGAGCTGATAAAGGCCAGATGCCCCAATTCAGCATAGGAATTATCACTGCTTCACTCATTCTTATGAAAATGCTTTTTATGATGTTGAAATTGGAAGAATTTAGAAGTAAGTGCTTGTGATAATAATTCACAGAACTTGTCAGGATTTTGTAGTTTCCTTAGTCCTTTACTATGAAGTCAGTCTTTACTTTCATTCATAACAGAAAACATTGTGCAAGTTGTGTAACATGGTGAATGGTCATTTGCCAAGGCCCTGGTACCTGGAGCTCACCTTCTCAGACAAACAGATTCATGTGAATAGATTGCACACCAGAGGTTCAAAGAGCCTCTGAAGTCAGAGGACAAGGTTGAGATACGTGTATTCAAACTTATTTTGTGCATGGCGCATTTTTGACATTGCACATCTACTGTAGTTTCTCCAAGCACTTAATCTGTTCTAGCAGCGTTGATTCTGTAAAGACTGAGAAACTGTATTTTAGTGTTTGTTCTTGAAAGAGTGAAAGAGCGCTCATGATGATTGAGGTGAGGCCATGAGAGGAAAGGAAGGAAGAGAAGAAAGCTTCCTTTTTTTCAGGAAATATCACCTTCAGGGTACAATGCTCTTTTGATGTTGGCTGAAATACTGTTTTCATTACACAAATAAACTGCTTTCTCACTATTTCTGATGATTGAACTTCAAGGAACAAAGTTTTCTATGCAAGAGATAGATAGACAAGTGTTTTTTAATTCTCTGCCATCTTTGTCTCCAAGTCGAAGTTTCAAATACCTG
Organism: Hemiprocne comata; assembly: GCA_020745705.1. NCBI lineage: Eukaryota > Metazoa > Chordata > Aves > Apodiformes > Apodidae > Hemiprocne > Hemiprocne comata. Next base: position 86,277,939 of record CM036587.1, read on the forward strand.
CCGTTTGGGGGTTTAATATTCTAGGAAAGCTTTGTTCCTTTATCAAACAGCAAATTTTCTGGCTTGTTGGTTTTAAAAAACTTCCATAAAATAAGTTCAAAATGCAGTGTGTGACAGTACCATTTTTGGTTTATTGCTGATGCGAAACCTACAATACCTAAGACTATTACGGAGCTGAAGCTAAGTATCTTTCTTATAAAAATTAATTTATTTATTTTTTTCTCTGAATTGACACACCCTGACATGGCATGTCATAATTTCATAGAGTACTATTCTTTGTCCTTCAGCCATTTTAAAAATAATAAATGTATTGTTCCATAATGTCACGGTTTGACTCAGGTTCGGCAATTAAACCAGAGACAACAATGCTCTCGATCCCTCCCCCTCCCACCCAGGTAGGGAAGGAGAGAGAGAATGAAGGAGAGAGACTTAGCTGGATTGAAAACTAAATTAGACAGCTTTAATTATATGTACAATTATATACAAGTATGTTCAGGAATATGCAAAAGCCTCTTGCCTTCCCCCACCCCCAGCAACTCCCCTGGTACTCTCCTTAGCTGTGAGCAGTCCCAAAATGTCTCAGCCCACAGGCAGGAGATAAAGCAGAGCAGACAGGGGCTGGGTTATGAGGGTTATGAGGTCAGAGCCTCGGGCTCAACAGTGATGGATGGATGGAGTCCTCCCTGGATGCCGGCCATGGACAGAAGAGAAGGGAAGAAGAAGCAGGAAGGAAGTTGTCTTCTGTGATCTCTGACCTTCTTTGGAGCTTACGTAGATATATGGAATGGAATACCTTTGGTCAGTTCTGCTGTCTGTCTATTCCGGCTCCCCTACAGGGGAGGTCACAGATACAACTCTCCTGCTCTCAGTAGCATCTGCAGTGGCAGATTCACTGAGTAGAACAAACTGACCTTGGAGTCTCAGCAGAAACATAAACATTCCAGTGTTATCAGTCCACTAGCTGGAACACTTGTTGCTAGTTAAAAGAGAGCTTACTGAAGGAAAAAAAAATCAGTAAAAGGAAAATTAGCTTAATCCTGGCTCAAACCAGGATACATAATCACTTTCATAGTGTTTAAAGAAGTTGAAAACGTAGTCTGCTACCTTAATGGTACTAAGCCTTTGTTTTTCTTAACTGACATTTTATAATTTCATTCCAAATTTCTTCTCATTGAAAGAATGAAAGTTTTGCTTGTTCTAATGTAACTGTAAGGGGATGTATAACTCTTTTTAGCCATGATATCTAACTGTTGAACTGTACAGATAGATACATGTGACCAGCATTAGTAATATCAACTGGAGCACTGAAACAATGAAATTGTGTGTTAACCTACTAGTACCTATAGCAGGCATTGACACCATGGGCATTTTGTGTTTGGAGAGTAAAGAATTATTTTTGATAACAGAGCAAAAACTGAATCCTCCTTATCTTCTACACAACAGTTTGGTCATAACTTCTGTCATATTGCAACAATCTTACATAAAGTATTATATACTGTGTCTGGTTTTTTCATGTATTTAGTTATAACTATAGAAAACGATGGTAGAGTTGAAATAAAGCATCATTGTTTAGTTTTGTGTACATTCCATGTGTTCTTTTTAATTATGCTCCAAGCTGATGTTACTGTTATCTTCATATAACTTTAAATTTTTTTATTCCAGTATTTGTTTTACCTCAAAAGTGCCACTCTGACCTGTTTCAGTTTTCAACAAAAAAGTACTATTTTTTAATGTACAGGGATGATCTGGACTTAGGAACTTATTCCCATTTCTAAAGTGTATTTTTTCAGAAAAGAATCAGTGTATTTTGATCTATAGTCAGATAAATAATAATACTCATACATTTTGTCTAAATTTAAATTGTATGTGTATTATAAGCCATGTAATACTGTCAACTTTTAAACAGAGCTCCTTACTGGCACTTAATTGCTTGATATAGCCAGTGACTATGAGTTTAATCATATTAAGTTTATAAAATTAAAAATATCTTCACATTGAGAAAAGTATGACTTGTCTCACATAGCCTCACAGTATTTTCTAGGATTCTTTTTCACTTGGATATTTGGCTTAGCTAAGTTAAAATACCTTTCTTATATAAGAAATGATGAATGTATTCAAGGCTGCTATCTGCAATGATACAGCAGGAGGTGACAAAATATATTGTGCACAAACAATCTTCTTGAATCTTCTGTGCCATCACTATTTTTCGTTAATTGGACACTCAGTACTATGTGCTTGGGGTTTCCTTGTTTTATGAAAAATCCCAACTTGAAAATTCCTGGAATTTTTAGGTGCAATAAAATTCTATAGGTTTGTGAAGTAGTTATCTTAATTACAAAGAAGAAATATTGTGTAGTCACTTTCTAGTCTTCCATGTGAACTTTATAGAATTTTAGATTTAAGAGAAGGGATAGCATAGTTGCCCTTAGTTTAGCATGCAGGAAAATAATTAGAGAGACACTCTAATGGAAGCATCAAAAGCTGTGAGAGACAGGATAAAGAAACTGGAAAAGACAGAATGAGGAAATTAGGTTAAAAATGTTAGGTCAAAAACAAAGCAAGCAGATACTTTCTACAGCAGGCCTCATGTTCAGTACTAAATGCTGCCTACCTCTTTACCCATCTCTTTGGTTTGTTAACAGTACCAGCCATCATCAAGAGACAAAAACCCTGGAAAGGGCGTTAGCCCTTCTGAATGACTGAGATGGACTCATTCATGTTCTTCTCCATGATGTTCCATGGTCTTTGGCGTCAGGTTCCTCAAATGTTTCGAAGTCCATGATGGACCACAAAAAAGGACAGTGCCTGTGAACCAGTAAGCAGTTTAAGGAATATAGCTGACATCTAAGATGGTGTTCCCAAGCTGTTGTCCTGTTCAGTGAAAAAACACACCAGAAAAGGTTCTCATTAGGAGGATTAGCTTTCTTACTCCAGTAAGACATCCTGGGAAATGCATTGCTACCTTTCCTTGCCCACTACCAGCAGGTATTTCGATCGTAGGTCAGGTTGAGGTCTTATGTGGAGAAACATAATCTTCCAGTTTATAGAGATAATGGGGTCTCAAATATCAAAATAAGTCCTTAGATGGAACAGTCTCTTAGTTACCATTAGGTAGTTTCCATTGATGCTTACTACACAGTGTATCAGCTTGGTTTACTGGTAGCTATAAACCTCTCGCATGAGTGCAGCTACTGTAAAAGCTTGGGAACAGATTTTGAATTTAGCACTTGCAGGCGAGGTGTAAAGGCTGACAGACAGCTCAGCATGGGTCAGGGCACAAGCAGAAACTCTTGTGAAATGTGTTGCCAAAAAAAAGAAAGTAGACAATAAATTTACATATCTGCAGGGCAAAGGCAAGAACCTAAATCTCCTGAAATTTGTGAAGGGGGAGAAGAAAATAATGCAGTTTAACACTCTACAGAAAAATAATTATTCACTAGGTCACAAGTTACTCATGGCTGACCGGGCAGATAAAGGTGGGGTGAAGGTTATGGTAGGCAGTGATATGTCTTGTCACTTTCAAGAACAAAAGAGGTGCTATATAGGACTGCATCCCACTTGGGGAGGACACTGCCCTGCCCATGGTGTGGGCACCCTCCCCCTCCTCCTGGCACAGCCCCAGGCCTGCTGCTCCCTGATCATCTCTGGGGCCAGCACTGGGTGCCCCAGGTAGAGCTGAAATGGAGCCCCTGGGCAGGGGTGTGGGTGGGCGTCCCACACGGACGGTGAAAGTCTGGTGCTGCTGCTGCAGCCTGGTGGCATTGTGCAGGAAATGGTAGGTTTGGCTTCCAGGCCCAGTTGAGATGATTGGGTGTTCTGAGGATAGGGGGGGTTGGGGTCCTGTGCCATATTTTGAAGCATAAAGAGACAATTAGAAAACATGTTCAATTGAAAAAAATAGACCCTAGTGCTGTTCACGCTTACTACGCTATCAGCAACTAGCAGCATAATCTCCAAGAGTGTGTATAGAAAGGGCAGCAGGTGTTATTTTTCCCCAAAGTATTGATGGGTTTGATTGAGGGACAGGCAGAGAGATCACATGCCAACAGAGAAAATAGTGTGCTTGCAGCAGGTTGCTGGGTTTTTTGTGTTGTTTCTTAAGGGAACTTAAAGGGACTTAGCCTAAAGAGAGGGAGATGGGAAAAGTGAAAGGGAAGGAAAAGGTAAAGGGAGAGATTGAGGAGAGAGGAGCAAAAAGATGGCACTGCAGAGTGAAAATACAATGTGGGAAGAATGTTATCTAAATGCTGCATTGATAAGTAAGTTGTTAGAGTGAATACATGCATGATTGACTGGAGAATGTTAGCAAAAGTTTAAGTCACTTAGTAGGTCTGTTAATCACTGGACATGTTGCTTTCTTTCAGGAGTGCATAACTGTTTCTTGGTTTTTGCAGCAAATATTTTAAAAAAATGTTCTATGGCTGGAATTTTGAGCACTTGAATATTTGGTATGATAGTATGTGAGCATACTTGCATATCTTTCTGTTGTACAAAATCATTATATTCTTAAAAAAACTTAAAAGACAGGTACACTGTGTGCTTTTTGGAGAACACACCCACCCATCCCCATCTTTATCTGATTGAAAGCCTAAACTAAAATCCTGGTAGCCAAACAGTCACGTTTGTCCCAAATAATTACCTGAAAAATATCTATTTTGTGCATGATATGATTGCTGCAGCAAGTGAAGGTTAATGTGCTTGTCACCTCAGAGGAAATGGGTGCAGTCGTTAATGAGTGCCTGTCTCTCGTTTCTGTTAGTATCAATGGCTCAAATACCTTTCTGAACATCAGATTTACTTCCTGGTTTTTACCTCTTTTCCTCTTCTCCCTCAGCCTCTATGATTCCTTCTAATCAGGTTAACTTATTTTCTTTTGCGGCAGTCATTCATCAATTCATTCTGAGAACTTCTACAGCCAATACAGAAACCCATTAAATCTATATAACAGGTTAATCTCAAGTAATAATTACTCATTAATCTTGCTGGAATTACATATTTTCTTCAGCCCATTGCCAAGTCACAAGCCTGAGAAAAAAAAATACTGAGGTATTTAATCTGTTTTGTAAAGTTTGTTAATGACAAATTCTGGCTGACAGATTGGAAAATTAGGTCCACTGTGTTGGGGTGCATTCAGTTTAAAAAACTGATTAACTATATGCCAAGCTGTCAAAGAAATTTTGCATGAAAAAAGAGATGTTGTTAACATTATGTCTGTGCCCAATGATTTCATAATGTCTGTTTTAAATATACATGGAAAAAAATAAATCAGCAGCATACAGCCATTTTCAAGAAGTAGAGTTTTGAAAATAACAAAACAGAAGCCTGAAGCAGCTTTTCTACTCCTTCACATCCTCCCCCATTTTTTTTTCCCCTGTGTCTTTGACTTTTGTTTTCCCTGTAAAATTTTGGTTACATCTGTTTGCTAATTGAATTGAACAGACTTTGGCTTTCCTGGAGAGCTCCTCCTTATTCTTGCCCTCCCATCGAACCACAGCTGCATCCTGCGAGACACTGTTTTCCAGTGCAGCCAGATTTGCTGACACAGATAGGTCATAACCTAGGATGATTTAGAAGTCCTGCACTTGCTAAATAATTCAGCCGATTTTATGGCTATTTGCTTAATATCCCATTTCTGCAGAGTTGGTAAAGTGTCTGACAAAAGGTCAAACTTGAATGTGCAGCTTCTCTGTGTTCAACTTCGGCTGCTTCCTGGTGCTGCTCTCAGTGTATCTCTACTTCTGATTGATTTTCTTAATTCAAAAAATTGACGCCAAAAGTCTTTTCTAATGAAAAGCTTGTTTGTCAATATTCTCCACTCCCTTTATGGATTTCTGTTATGTTTTCCTTTTCGTTTCTAGCTCCTGACCTGCTTATATTCTGGTTTGCTTGAAAACCCAAATGTTCTCCATACAAAATAGAGCATTTGCTCTCATCTTCTGTATCACACCATGCTCTTTGGTGAAAGCCATATTTTCATTTTCGAGATCTTTTGGGAAGCAGACAGCAGCCTCATGTTACCAGGCCAGTAGAGTGTTTTTGTATTCAGAGAGAGAAGAAAAATAACCTGTTGTGAGCAGCAAGTCTTTATTCCTGGTCAGAGATGAATTCCCAGATAAAAGGATATATTTCTTCTTTGCCTTGTGACACAAAGCCAGCCTTAAAAAGCATTCTACTTGTTCAAAGTGACTTGGAGGCTGAAGAGGTAACACTGTGTAAGACTGAGTGTGACATGAAGCGCTGCTATGGGCTTGTTCTGTGGATCCAAAGTACCGTTTTGGTTCTTGAACTCTTTTTAGTTTTATAGAAAACCCATCATAATGTTTGACTATTACAAAGCTTCAGCATCACAGATGTTGAACTTCACCCAACACTTGTATACATCATACAAGATGTAGCAAGTGAAATTGGGTTATAGTTGAGGTGAAGAATTATTTCTGATCACTACACCAGCAATGGAGTACACAGCTATAACAACACATTTTCACATTTTATTTGTTAGTTCCAATATTGATTTAATCTTTTTCTGAGATACCATTTTTTCTGCTTGAACTTACTTTGCCATTAAATAATGCAAATTTGGTATTTTCTTTATTCAAAGAATAATTTTAACTAAAAAATCCTATATTTGAGGGGAAAATAGTACACATTACACAGTTCTCGGAGATTTTTACAACTGAGAGTATCCTCTCATTTGTTTGGCTTTCCACAGTTCCATATTACCAGTATGATGGATAGATTGTTGAGACATAATATTAATGCACTTGTGACAGGAGCACCTGCCCTCCTTTTATTTCTTACTGTTATACAAAATACTGGTCTCCTAGAACAGCAGATCTAATGACGGGGTTTCCTCTGCTAATGCAGAAGATCATTACTCACATGTAGCATGCCTCTATGCACCCCCTTCTTTGTCATTTCTTCAGTGTAATATTGCTAGTTAGGAAAAAAAAGGTCTTTCACTTCCTGTGATGTGAATTTCTTCTATTCCTGTAATATTTTGAGCTACCATTACATGTCAGAGGGATGGGAAGTGAGACGGAACTCTGAATTGGTATGGGCAATCAGATTTTTGTTGATCAGGAAATCATGACTATCAGCTTCTTGATTGGAAAGGGAAATGGGTTGGTAGTCTTCCTTCTTATCCTAATGCATTGCAATCAGCATTGCTTGGCAGCTATGGGATTTTTCTGATGCAGTGAAGAGGCAACTGATTTATTCTGGAAGACTTAACCAGCAGTCATGACTATCAGTGCACTGATTTTCTTCTTGTTTAACGATAGCAGTTCAAGATGAAATATTGTTAATAAATTACAGACTGGCAAACTAGGCTCATTCGTGTTTATGGCAACACAGTCATAAATGCACATAAAGTGTAGAAATGGAATACTCTTTGGGAGTGAATTTCTCCAGTTTCTCCTGTTATCGCTGCATAGCATACATTAACAATGAAGACTGGAAAATAAGAGAGGAAAAAATCTCCTTAGCATCATGGCTTCTGTGCCCCCTTTTCATGTCTGCATTAAAGCTTTTAAATATTGTAAGAGTGCTAAATAGTGTTGAATAGCATTGACCATTGAACTTTGCCTATGAGACAGGAAGACTATTTGAGATGAGTTTGTATCTATCAGGCCCTGTGGTTCTGATGATGAGTAAATCAACAACAGAAAAAAAATACGCAGATTACACTGTTTGGAATAGCCTACTTCTTTTTTGCCCTTTTTTTACCCATCCCACCTCTCTTTAATACAGTGCCCAAAGCATTTTCCTGTAGCAAGGCTTTGCATAGACAGGTGCTGATTCAGGCATCCATGTTCTCTCTGTGAATCGGGGATTATCTCCAGCGTTCCTGTTTAAGTTCAAGTTTCCACTGACATTAGCAGAGTTCATCCAACTTGGATTTGCTTCTGTTTTGTTAGCGTTTATGGGAGGATGAGGAGCTGGGTGCATGAATGGTCCCTTTTAGACGGACACAAGGGAAAGTGGGAGTTATAAAGGAGTAATTCTAACTTTAGATAGGAAAGGAAAAAAGGAGATACAAGTCCCTACGGCTGGGGGAAAAAATATAATCCCATTTACTTTCTATTAATAATTCAAAATATGGACAGTAGCAGAAATAGCTACTCTTTACAATCTGGAAATCACAGGCAGTCACAAATTAGGTGGCAGCCCATTCAATTACCAATAATAAAGCTAAAATTGTATGTGTGATACGTAGTAATTCTAGCATCTGTGCATTTACCAGTCTACCCATAGCTCAGGCATTGTCACACACTGGCAAGTTTCATTGTGGCAGGTGCTTGCCATTTCCAGTACGTATGACACTCCTTTAAGGGGTTGCTGGTCATTTCCAACAGTATGAGGTGTTTTATGAGCCCTGTAAAAGGGACTGCTTGTCTGTCTGGGACTGATAAAACATACTGCCTCCAGATGACAGTTCTGAAAATGAAGCTGGCTGAAGGTAGTAGGGGAAGTGTTTTCATACTGCAAATGGACACATTAGTATACCTATGTTATAGCAAATACCCATCTCATAGCAAAATCATGAGGTGATCCATACTGCTTTTAAAACAATCTATTTCTTCATAAAGAAATAGAAAAGAATTCTTGGGTACCACAAGCACAGGCTCTACAGTAGGAAAAGAGGTGAAAGGAGAAAAGCTGCTATGGGGACAAATGTAAATTTTGACAGAGGGCAAAATAGTTTTTCTTTTTTCAAATCTGACCTGTATTTTCGATGTTTGACTTAATAATACTGTCCCAGCAGATCACACTTGCAGATTTGATTGCTGTCAATGATAACATTACTTTTTAAGCAGAAAACATGATAGACAATTAGTTAGATTCTGTAGCTGCTAGACATCTGGTAAGAAACTTGCAATGAACTTTAAAAATTGCAAATCTTCATTTGTAAAAATTGTCTGAACAACATATCCAGAAAACCTCCTTGTAACTCATAGAAATTGCCACTAACCTAGTTAGTTGGAATTTAAGTACTGTGCTTCCATAAGCGCTAACTCTCTGTGGTAATTCTATTTGACCTAAATATGTAACTACTGAAATCAGTGTGAGTTTTACTTCTGATTTCCAGAAAGTCATGGAAGTGCCCAACTCTTCTGAAATAGTTTTGTTTTTCTATTATCTGACTTAAAAGTGGCTCATATTCTGCAAAATTCTTACTGGGGGTCAAAAAGCTTTCAGGAATAATTAGAGAGCTGATATAAAATGTTAGTTGGTTAGCAAATTTTCAAATGCTTAATCATTTGTCTTCTTTATTAATGTTAATGAATTGGTTGCTCTACAGATAGTGAAACAGAGCAAGTCTCAAAGACTCTATGGCCTCTAATATTTTTTAAAAGAATTCTGCTATTCATTATTGTTGCAGAACATAAAGAGCAAAAGTTGGTGGAAGTAAGTGCTATATACTACTGTCTACTCAGACCCTAAGAAAGGCTTTCTTTATTATGCAAGAACAAAATTCCGTGTTTACACTATTTGACTGAGCTGAGTTTGTCATGGAAGAGAAATTGTAGGGATCTGCAGAACCACCATGCACAGTATAAAAGAAAACCCTTATTTGTTTTTAGGGTGGTCTTCACCACGGGGTTACCAAATCAAGAGAGAAACACGAGTAAAACACAGTAAGAGACTGTGACACAAGCCTGATCCTCTGAAAAACATTGGAGGTTTTGCAGAACTTGCAGTTCTATTTCACGGTAGCTTTAATTGCCAGAAAATGTTAGTAAAGAAAAGAGAAAGATACTGGAGAAATCTCTGAATATGCTAGATTGTCAAGGAGAGGAACAACTGAATGTGCCCTGAAAAACAAAACAAAACAAAACACAACCCAGTACAGGAACCACTACTAAATCAGTGCCAGAATTATTTTTTTACTTCAAGTGAAATAATCTTATTTCTGCTTTGTCCAGCAAATTGTCCTGTGCAGGTGTCCTGTTGGCTCACTAGGCACATTAAGGAGAGCACTGGAACTGGTTGCCCAAGGAGGTTGTGGATGTCCCATCCCTGGAAGTGTTCAAGGGCGGGATGGATGGAGCTTTGAGAAACATTGTCGAGTGTGAGGTGTCCCTGCTCATGCTGGGGGATTGGAACTAGATGATCTTTAAGGTCCCTTCCAACCCTAACCATTCTGTGAACCATTCTTGAAGAACAAGAGTGAAAAGGATGGGAATGTACATTGGTGTAAATTAAAGTGAGGTTGTCGATGATAGCATAGGAACACTGAATTGAGGTTCAGAGAAAACCATTCATGTGCTGCAAAAGCAATATAAAAATCCTGCAGATGACCTCTTTTCTTAGTGCCCCAACTTAAAGGCACTGTGGAAAAGCATAAAATACATTATAGGATTTCCTTCTACTTCTCCCTGTCCAAACTCTTAGTTTGCACAGCTTCAGCATACAGTAAGTCAAACATCAATAGAGCACTTATCAATTTGATCAATTTTAAGTGTATAGGAATTATCGTGATTAAGAAAAAGTACATATTCTAACAACAGGAAGGGTATATGGGTATGGAATTAATATGGTTTTCTTCCACTTTCATCAATCAGTTTTATGAGATGGGATCCCTTATAATAAGATAGTAATCTTTACAAATGTCTAATTATTGAACAACTCTTTCAGGAGTATGTGGCAATCCATTTTAATGCCAATCATTGATCTTGGCAATGAGAGTGAAATCCCTTTGAATTTTATTGGTAGGTTAAATTTCTCTATTAAATATACTGTAAAATTTGTGTGTGTGTTGTGCAATGCTGGAACAGATTCAATGACTTTATAGTGCCTGTTTACTTATTTTTTCAACAGAGCTTTCCAGAGATGGTGATGCAACTTAGCACATTGAAATGGAACAGGATGGCTGTTCACAGCATTTCAGTGAAAGTGAACGTGCTTGGACTGCTGTGTAATTAATTACCCCTTGGAGATAGTACTTCATGTGGAGTAGATTTTCTTCTGTTAAATTGCCATTTATTTCTGACCTTTAATTTATCATAAACAGTCTTCTTTTCTACAGCCTAGGCAGAAGTGGAGAACAACAAGAAATTGTTGCACTGCTCTCCTTAAATGACACTTTCAGCTTGGCAGAGTTACAAGGAAGCTAGTAGGTTTGCCATTCAGGAACTAAAATAATAAAGGGCTTTACAATGTAATTTCCCATCCATTGCCCCCAGCAACATTTTGCCTCCTTGAAATTTTAGAAATACAGTTAACCGTTGGGTTTTCTGCTTCAGAAGTTTCTGGGAGAAGCAGCTGATTGTGCCCTTATTCAAATTATTATTATTGCATTGCCCTCAGCAAGTGTTTAAAATAAGTTTCTCATGCTAAACCTCTTAACCTGTTTACCTACTTTCTGGTTTTTTCCCTCTGTCCCCCATGAGGGGGAAGTTAAGTCTGCCCCAGGAAGTGCAGGTAAACCCAGGGAAGGTTGGTAGAAAACGTATCAGTGGGGGTTTTTTCCCCTTCAGACCCTGAAATATTGCTCTTCCTTCCTCTGTGCGTAAACTGTGTCCTGTCAAATCAAGCAAAACTGACCTCACCTTCGCTGTGACATTTCAAGAGAAGACTACTGAAATGTGCACTGAAATTTTATTACTCTAAATCAGTAATGGTAATTATTAATGGCAGTGGCTGTTAGGTACGTGACCATTGGGGTTCGGGAGGAGGAGAGTAGCTCTTTGTAAGTAGAAAGGAGCTATTTCTTTAAGATCTGGGTTGAATAGGGAATTCAAAGAAAATGCTACAATGCAAGCCTCTAGTCCAATCCTTCAGCCTTCAACCTAAACATTGGCAGCAAATAATGGAGGTGGTATGCTATGACCTTTTTTCAAATGAAAATCATTGTAATAATCACATTTAGTTTAATTAAAAACATCAGGAAGGGATGGGCTCATTTTGGAATTTAAGCTGATAGTTTATTCACATGAAGTTTTTGAATGTGAAGCTTATATTTCTGTGAAAGGAACGGTTATTTTTCCTGACAGGATCTTTGTATACAAAATAATCAAAGAATTCTTTTCCTCCAGTGTTGAGTTCGCACAAGTGTTGACCAAGTGAAATGTGCGGAATGAATAAGGCCCTGTAGCAAGAAATCCTCAGAAGAAGTTCAGTCTTTTTGACTTCGGCAGAATAATTGAATTACTTAACCATTTGCACCGCACCAAAGGACGATAGTAATCTTTTACAGACCTAATTACATCTACAGGGGTCTTGCACAGGGTTGTAGAAATTTGTCATTAATATTGCTTGAGCCTTGTTTCCAACTTTCGCATTTCGGTCCTTGACCCCAAACCCCTGAGGCTTCGGGGTGTATGAAGAGTTTTGCTGCTTTCAGCAGGAGTAATCCTGTACATAAAAATTGTCACTTACAATGTGTGTTGGAGCCTCGGAGTGGTCCGTGCTGGAAGCCAGGCCAGGCATTTAGCCTTCAGCTTTTAACCTTTTGCCAGTTTTTGCTATACACACTTTGAAAAAATTGAGTGCAAATTTGTTTTATTTTTTAGATGCCTGTGTATTTAGGACAAAAGTTTCATAGATTCAGCTTATACAGTCTGCAAAGCAGAAGTTTGAAAGAAAAATTGAAAAACTATGCCCCAAAATACAGTGTTGTGTATTGTAAGAGTGTGATAAGCTAAAGAATGTGGGTTTTAATTAATTCAGTGCGATGTTACGCTAGGCTGAGATTCTGTAGCAGCCTATCAACTTCTACTCTCGACTAGAAAACCTAAATAAGTATACATATGTATGAAGATGATCGATCTGCACTCTGGGAAAATAAAACAAAAACGCTGAAAATTTCTGCCAGTGCCACGAGCCGGGCCCGCAGCATCTGCTCGGCGCTCGACTTCTGCCGCTCGGGCCGCAGCCACATCGCTGCTGTTGCCTCGGCTCGCAGGCGGGTTCCCGGCCCCGTCTCGGCGGGGGGACGTTTCCCCGCTGACCGTGGCGGGTTTTGGGGAGGGGCCGGGGCGTGGGGTGGGGGCCACAGGCAGCGCACAGGGGCGGTAGGGGGGCCGGCGGTGGGCGGGGCCGGCGGCGAGGAGGTGTCGCAGGAATGAGGGCGACGGGGGGCTCGGCCCGCCGTTGCCATGGAGACCTTTGTGCCCGGCGGCGCGCGCCGGCCCCCCCCGCGCCCCAGCCCCCACCCCCCGCTCCCGCTGCCCCGCTGGGCCGGCGGCAGCTGCCCGCGGCCCGGCCTCGGAGTGCCGGGAAAGGGGAGAGGAAAGAGCGGCCAAGGGGGCTGGCTGCTGCCGCCGCCGTCTTTCCGAGCGCGGGGAATGGCCGGGAGCGTTCGCCGGGTAGTGATTTTTTCAAGTTTCTTTTTGTGAGTGGTAAAGGAGAAAAAAAAAAAAGAAAAAAAAAAACCTAATAATAGAAGCCGCTGCTCCGGAGAGGTGGGAAACGCAGCTCAGCTTTGAGGAGACTTCCCAGAGCGGATGCCGAAGTGATTAAGGAGATTAATTTACAAGTGGGAGACACAGGTAAAGAGTTAAAGATGGAGCACCTCTTTGGGGCTGCTTTGTAATTTTGTTGTTTGAGACGAAATGGGAGATTTCGTTAAAAAGTGTGTAACTTGTTTTAAACGTCACTGCTGAAAGGCTTAGAAATATTTTTGGACCTCAAAATGTTTAAAAACTGGTTACAGAAGGGCATATAGGTATCATAATTGCTGGCTTTTGAAGTCCACGTGAAATACTCTCTAACTTGTGGTTGGTAGGTTTTGGTCGGGTCTTTTTCTTTTTGTGAGCCAGGAACTCTAAATGGGTACTTCACAGTCCATTAAAGGCAAGCAAGTAAATGCTCTACAGTGGAAGTGTCTTCTTTCCCCAGAATGCTTCATGTCTTTATTTTACTGTGGTTGTTTCTTGTTTCGGCTGATCTAAAGCGAAGATTTAAGAAAAGCAGCAACTCCAGTTAGATAAAATAATTTAGTAGGCTAAGCTTTCTTGGGCAGAAATTTATTTTTGCAGATGCGTACTTTGAGTTACAGACCTGTTGCTTTGTACTTTTACCCTAGAAAATGTTCTCTCTCATTACCATATACTCAACTGTAGTGATACCTTTTTTTCCAGATTATATTCTTAAAAGAGACGAGCATGGGATTTGCATCTCTTATGTTTAACTTGTAAGTCTCTAGTAAGCTTTTCAGGTAATTTTTTTGTGTAGATGGGTCAGCTAACTTGAAATTCACTACTGAAGATTAGTGTAAATAATGCATGGTTATGACCTCCTAGTTTCATCTAGTGCTGCCTAGCTCCCAGGGAAATGTGACTGACTGCTCAAGGGATTAAATAAATGAATTTCATGTGAAAGTCAGTTACATCATGAAGTCCCAACAACCTTTTCCACAACAGATCTATATATACTTGTTAAGGTAACAGGTTTTTTACTGGTTTGATCTTTTGGCTGAATTCAAATGAAATATCTAAAATGTAAAAACTAACAAACTCCTCCCTTGTGTCTAGTACTTCCTACAAAAAAAGTGAAGATGTTTTAGAGCAGATTGGTTTTACATATTATTCTTGACTCAAGACACTGCAGGAATATGTTATTGTGGAGTAATACTGTTTACTAGGCAATTCCATTTGTTTGATTAAATTAATAAGCACGTACGTGCCTGAAGTCCATAATGAATAAAACATAGGACTTTGGGGGAAGTCTGGTATAACCATAACTGTTAGTTTTTATTAGTTAAAATTGGAAACAAAAGATTTTCAAGATCAAACTAGTTTAACTACTTAGTCTTAAACAAAAGGCTTTTTTCTTTTTGGTTTTTTGTTTTTTTTTTTTTTTTTTTTTTAAATTCCCAAGTGTATTCCACAGTATTCAGCATGAAAAAAAAACAAACAAAAAACTTTGGATGTTCCAGTCTTCAATAGAGGAATAAAATACTTCAATTACTTCAAGATCAGGAACTAATTTTATCTCAAAAAGACTTCAGTGAAACCAAATCAGTGTTTGACTGGCACTCCGTTGTTTAAATGCTTTGTGCAACTGATCCAAGCTTGTTCATAGTTGATTCAACTAGCCATTTTAACTTGTTTGTGCCAGTAGACTGATTTTAATAAGACTGCTTAACTTATTATGTGGTACTTTTGAGTTGACTGTGGTGTCTTAAAGCATGCTGGTTACTGTGGGTTCTTTCAGTAGCTTTCTAATTGCATAAAATGTAATTTTAATGGCTTCTGAAATCAAGTGACGAGAAACATGTTACCTTCCTCTTCTCCTAAGACGTGCTGCATAAAGACCCTAGTTAGTCTTGGCTGTGGGAAGGACATTGAAGTGACTCAGAAATGGATAGGAAGGGACTTGTGAAGGCTGTGGTGAAAGAGCAGTATCTGAAGTTGTTTTAGCAGTTAATTCCAATCTCCTTTTCCAAAGTCCTCTGAGTCAGGTGTAGAAATAAAAATTCAGTGGAGGCCCTAATAGAGTGTGCTCTCGGTGGAACCTTCTGCGGTTGATAAATATTTCAAGAAGCTGAAAGTTAGTGATACATTTTAAATGCACTGCTAAGCTGAGATACTTCAGGGTCCTTTGCATACACATCTGCATTATTCATTTTTGCTGTGCAGGTAGATAATGGGCCAAATCTATATTTGGTGTTACTCCACTGATTTTTGAGTAGCTGAACTAATCCAACCATACGTATACGTCTTGATTTTTGGAAGTTCAAGGCAAAGTTGGAATTACTTCAGTGATTTTATTATACTCGTAATAGCTGTTTATGTACTAGCTAATGACGTTCAGTAGCCTAGACGTTCTTTTAGTAAAATAAACAAAAGGTATAATTTATTTTTTATTCTTCTTTTTCTGGAAAAAAACCATATGCACTCTTCTAGTTGCTGAATCCTAAAGTGACTGACACAGGGATGTAACAAAGAGCTTTCTGTCATTGGTAAAAGATCACGCTAATAACCTACCAAAGTAGAAGGTCTTGACAAACTATTTTGTAGCATGGCACTTACTTAAAGTAGAAATACTCTCTCCATGTTTTAAGTAGCCTGGGTGTATGATACGAACATGTGCTACATTTGTGTGTGTGCACATATACAAATTCGTGTATATACAAACTGTATATATATCTGTGCTGTACACGTATCAGAGACTTGCTTTAATCTATGAGGAGAGGCAGAGGTAAGAGAATATGATAAGCCCTGTTCTAACAGCATGCACTAGACTTAAAGTGCTGACACTGGGCAGGCTGTTCAGATGGCAGAGTATCTAATACATGTGATGAAAGCTACTGTCCCTTTAAATCTGGCATATGAAAATGATTATTATTTTTTGAGGGTTTTCTTGATTTTATTTATTTATTTTAGCAGAGATTGATGTTGTAGGAAATAATTGGGATCATGTTAATGAGACATTTAATATATTTTTTTTGAGATCCAGAGAGATCCTTTCAGATCTTAGCATGAGGTTCACACCGTAACAAATAGTTTCAGCCAGAGGTCAAGACCTTCTTATGACATTCCCAGTATTATCATTCCAGTAATTGGCTTTTGAAAAAGCTAACCTGACAATTAAAGCAGGAACTTCATCCTCCCAGCTGTGAACACATGCACTCTGTGGCTGCAGAATTGTGATTCTCTCTGTCAATCCTGAGTGCTACAGAACTGTACAGGTTTAAGAATCTGAAACAAAAAGTAGTTGGAAGCACAGCTACATGACAGTTGAAGTAAGGCTCTGCTTAACACACCCTGTGTCTAGTGCTTTCTATTGACAGCATCTATGGCCAAGTTACTTAGCAAATGTCCTTGATTTTGTGGCTGTGTGGTGGAGTACCACAGTTGTGTATAATTTGTATCTAGGCCAGTTCTAAAAGATTTACTCTCATTGGACTGAAATGTGTTGAAGACAAATACTTTTCATGGCTTTAGAAGTTGCCAGAGAAGCTGAGTTGGGACACCTCTTCCTGCTGTGCTAGGAAAGGCTGCAAAAGTCTTTTACGACTTCAGTAAGCATTCATTGACTGTTTCTGCTAAAACTATAGGTAGAGAAATAGTGTCTATTTTAACTCTTGAGTCAGTAACATCACATCATTTTGGGATCAGTAGGTAATCAGGCAGATGTCATCAAGTTGTTTTTCTTCTAGTTGTGGCCTCAGTTTTCTTCATAGTGATGAATACTGGTAGTTTTTGTTTAAGGGGCAAATTGCATTATTTTATGTATTATTATTGAATGTGGGTGCACCATGTGTTAAGATGCTTTGATTGTGTAATAAATTAATACTCCTTATTACCATTCGCTTAGAGTTGTACAAGTTCATGTATGGATATCTACATCTGGAGTGATAGCAAAGAGTTCATTTGGAAACAGGTTAGATGCCTTTGCTTTCTAGTACATATAGGCTCTCATTTTGACATATGCAAAGGGCTATTTCAGCTGAAACATCTATCTGTCCCTTGTTAAACTTGCGTGAGCTGTGGCTTGAACATGGTGTTGGCTGCCATGGTAAGAAAAAGGTAGCCTGCTTGTCCAGCCTGCAGGATGGCCCATCAGACTATATAGGAAGTAACAGTACTACAGTACTGCCTTGGTTGTGAAGTTGCTGATTTCTGATTTCCACTACACAATGGGAATTGGTGGCAAATCTCAAGTCTTACATGGGTGAGATAGCCTCTGCTACTTGTCTTTTCCCACCTTTGTTTTTGAGTGAATTTATTGTTAACTTTATTTCAACAGTAACAAGCAGTTCTATTTTAATTTCGTACCTGAGCAGACTTGGTCCAGTACTGAGTTTGCTTTCCTGTGTTTCCAACTCTTTCTTAAGTTCCAGAGTTCATGAACGTGCAAAAGGAACATGCCAAAACCTCGTATATATTCTCTTTGTATAGAGGATTAAGAGTAACTACTCATCGATCAGAGGGGTGCTGTTGACTAAAATATAGATAAAATAAAAGTGAAGAGGTGATATTACACACTTTTGTTTTTTTGTTACTTTAATGGCTTATCTTCAGAAGGCTCTATATTGTATCACTGGGCACAGTCTAGCATCAACATTCTAATGCTTTTACCTTTTAGGCTGTCAAAGCTGTTAGTATTCACAAGCTGGCCTTTAAGCAATAGAAAAGTCAGACTGTTGCTAGAGACCTGTAACTTAGAAAACTCCAAAAAATCTTTTCCTGCAAGAAATGATTAATTTTCAGTAAATACAAAGAATTAAAATACAAGATGTTAACAGACACTTTAAACAAAGAAACAAACAGCCCAACAAAAAACCCAACAAACTTTTTGACATTTTTTTTCTTTTTTTCCTTTTCTTCAAAGTTGCAGTGTTACACATCTGTTCTGCCCTGATTTCAGGTTAGATTTCTTTTGACTCCACAGCTGACTCTCGCAACTGGCTTTGGATGTGCTAAAAATTAAATAGCCAAATTTTAGATTCAGAGTCAAGCACAGAAATGGCTCAGTGTCTGCTGTCTGTGAGGAGCAAGCTCTCATCTTTGTACCTGGGCTGTGTTCCTTTTCTCCAGCTCACTATGGACACTGGCTCAGTTATTTTTCATTGTCTGTCTGTCCCTGACATTCAAAGCCATTATCTTGCACAGCCCTGTACTCCTAGGCTGTGACTCTTCTTAAATAATTTCCCACCTAACATATTTGGTCACATGGGTCAAGATTTATTCCTCCAAGAAAGCTACTGTCAGCCCAGTCCCTGCCATTAGCTGAGCAGAGTCTCAGTCCTCAGTTCTCAAATGAAATTCAGTGCCAATAAAGAGGAAGGTTTGTGGCTGCTGAGTCAGACGAAATATTTTAGGGAGTTTTCACTGGTATTTTCTTTTTTTTTTTTTTCCCTAATCAAATCAATGCTATGCAGTAAAAGCCAGAACAAGTTCTCAGATGGTTTAAAATAAGATATTCAATATCTACTAAAATTAGTGGAACTTTGCCGAGTTAGAAGGAGGTAAGTCTGTGTTGGGTGGGTTTGTAGTACCCTTTTAATTGTGGAAGAGACTTACCTGAACTTTCAGGATTCATAGGGTTTTTTGTGCTTTTGCTGAAACTAAGTTAACATGACTGCTTTAAGTAACTTCAGATAATAGTGAACTAACCCACATAAGGGCACTTTCTGTGGAGCACAGGAAACGTCACCAGCTTTATCTATGTAAATTGTGTTTGAAATCATTCACTGAGAATGGCTTGATTAAAGAGGAAAAATCCATATATAGTAAGATCATATATAAATTTATAGCATCCTGACCATAGTTGTTCCCTTCTAAACAATCATAAGGTTTGTCATTGCATTGGAAAGGTATGTGCTCAACATTCATAAAGCTTGAAACACTGAAAAATTTCTGGTTTAATTTCTGCCAAGCACAGATGCTTGAAAAGTCATTCCTAGTAAATGATATGGTGGTGCTAGGATGAGATGAATAGCTTGCTTTACCCAAACCATTAATTGAACAAACATAAAGAATTTAGAGCAGTTTTATTTTAATATAATTGTTCTCATACAAGGTTAATGCTACATAGGAGTATTGAGTAACCCATGTATTAATCATATTTCCTTCTTAATAATGTTTTTCTGCCTCAGTTCACTGTAAGCCTAAATGCTCTGATGCAGCAGTGCTGTGTAATTTTCACCAGAAATATTAGAGCTACTGTAAGAGAGACTGTGATTCACTACCAAAATATGAAATGTAGTGGAATTCTAGTAATAGAGGTGTAGAATTTTCTTCAGCAATAACATAATGGAGTATATAGATTTCTCCTTAATTTTTGTCATAGGACTCAGACTGTAGATATTTTTCACATCCATTTTTAGAGGAGATCAGGATATATCTCCAATGTCCCATTACTACAGATAGTTGTCTACCGTGATATGCTGGTAGTCCATGTTTTTTGTTTTTTTTTTCAAAACCATTGCTCTAATTTTGTTTCATAGATGAAATAACTACCACTTTTTTAGTTTTTTAGTTTTTCAGCTTTAATTTGCTGTTGCTCTAGGTACTCTATTTACTTTATTTCTAATAAATATTTAACACCAAAAAGTTTATCTTTTTTTTTCGTTTATCTGTAAGTGGGTTTTTCAAATGCCACTGCCTCTGTTAAATAAGCTTCTGCAGTTGTCTCAAAGCCCATATATATATATATATACACACACAGTGCAGAATTACATAAACAATTATATCAAAATTAGCCATGTCAAAATTAGCTCTGCATTTAAATAGGAGCTTTATTTAGAACATGCATTACATATTCTCCCAGTGTTCATTGCACAAGTTGCCTGTCTTTGAAGAATTACATTTTACACAATATTCCTAACAAATTGTTATTTTCACAGTACCTTTTACTTTTATAATATGTGTTACTTTCACTGCGTTTAATAGTAACTTAAAGGATGTCTTTAAATTAGTATTAAATTACCATAGTGAACCTGTGTAGCACATCAAAACTTGTTTCTAACATTGTTAGGAGCTGACTGGCATATATTGTAAAAAGAAAAATTTTGAGGACTCGCTGTATCTGAGCTCAGATATTGGTCCTTCCAACCAAAGAAAAAGGCTGTTCCTATTTTAAAAGAACGCTAAAAACGTAAAGACGGTCTCAAGCAAAGATGAAAGTAGGAAAGGTTACAGATCGTTGCATGTTGAATGAGACCCAGACGACCTTTCCAGTGTTCTTGTATGAATCTCAGTACCAGATTCCAGTGAAATAGAATGGGTCAACAAATGGGAGAAAAGTTCATCTTTTTCTCTGGACTATGGCAAATACACTGTTTGGAGGATTACCTGAAAATGTTGTGTAAAAGTTACAGGATTTCCTTTCATGAATAAGCTCCTGTGATAACAACTTCCTGAGATTTGTGTCTTTAGGCTGTCTTGTTAAGCCTATCATGGCAGGTTTCCTTTTTGGTTTTTTTTTTAATTTGTCAGTTTATTCATGAGTCAGTGGTGACTTGCATGCAAACACAATAGCATTTCTTCAGAGCACATGCATTACACATGTGAATTTCTCTCTTTGCAGAAAATGTCACCTGTACTAATATTCTGGAATCACGAATAGTCTACGAAGTATATGAATTCATATTATACCCTTGCCATCTGGAAGGACACAAGGCATCTCAGCCTTGTGAATGTACTTGGTGATATGCTTGGTGATGTTTGAGAAAAATGGGGGATAACTTTGGCTGTGGCACCTTTGTCATTCATTTTCCTGCAGGTGCATGCATTAAGACACAAGAGGTAGTGTTTGGTAGAAGATGCTTACTGTTTTAATTAATAACAAAATTCTGTATACTTTGGACTGTTAGCCCTTGTTACTGCATGTAGACAAGTAAGTTACAAAGCAGCCATCCATCACATTTTCAAGTGCTCACAACGGAGGGGACAGCAATGATCAGCTTGCAGTGCAACTCTAGGCCATTTCTGTTACTGGCTGGATGTTCAGGAACCAGGATAGTAAGTTTGTTTGTGCAGTGCAGCATCTAAGCTGAAAAAGTCTTGACATCCCTGACTTGAGTTTGCACTTCTGCACTTTTTGTAGAAAGTACAAATCCAGAACAATTTGACAATCTTGGTTAGTCTGCCTAAGAAACCAGTGTTTCTGAGAGCCAGGTGGCATTACCTGACAGGCTAGATCTAGTCTCTGGATTGCTGACTGGCAGACATCAGCACAATGTATGGAAGTCATAGGTCAGTCAAAGCATATTAAGGATGCCAATAGGGTATACTGAAAAGATGCTGCATGAATGTTTGCATTTGTTCTCAAGCAGTTTCAGTATATGCAGCCATGTTTTGGTTCAAAAAAGCAGCACTGACAAGGAACCAGTCAGCTATTACCATAATCTGTAGCAAACAACAGCAAGTCACATGGGGGATATGTGTCCAATATTCTGTGAAAGCACAAGTCTATCCTTAGGGCAGCTGTCATATTGGGGTTGTTGAAGGGTTCTTGTACTTAAAGTGTTTCCATGGTTGATCAGACCATTGAGGAAGTCTCAGACAGTTGGGAGGATGTCTGTTCTAGCAGGCCATTGGGTCTTCTGGCTCTCAGAGTTGTCTTCTGTGGCTTATGCAACTTTCAGAAACGTAACATTTTCTTCAATGTTATTATTGTTTTGGTTGCTTACCAGGAATAAAGCTTGTCACATCAGGAGCAACCAAGTGAGGCTATGATTGAGGCAATGCTGTACCACTTTCTTTCCTGTTTTGCTCTCTGTTCCCTCCTGCCGTCCTGTCCTGTTGTGGACAAGGCTTGCTGACTTAGGGGTGTCATTCTCCTGTCTGATATTATGTATTGAACCATATGGTGTTTTTCACTAAGAATTGTGTGAGTTCATCTAAAAAGCAGAAGTTGTTTTCTGACTAAATTCCAAGTTCTATTTAGTTATTGAGGTGCTTTGAAATTGCACCCATGGCTGTAGTAACTACACTTCTAGAGGTAAGTGAAGGCTCGTTTGCTCCTAAACTGAAATGCACACACAAATAGTACCTGCATTCACCTGACTGAGTGAGGCTTTATTTTATCTGTATATCCATACAGATTAGAGTATTTTATGTATATTTTGATTTGTGAACTTTTTTCAAACATAATGTGATTTTTAAATTATGTATTTATTTTTTCTTATTTCAAATATATTGAATCCCACTATTAGTTACTGAGCTGCTACCACTCAGTGTTTTAAATGCTTAAAATTTCCTACTACATTATTTGACTGTCAGTATGCCTTTTACCCTGTCTCTCTCTGTAGTGTGTTCAGAAATGGGGCTAGTGTATGGCTTCAACTTGAAAAGTCAGGCAGCAATACTCTTTAACTGTCTACTGTTCTTACTTTTAGTTATACTGCATCAAAATTAAAATGAGCTTGGATAAATGTAGAGGAGGGTGTGCAGACACTGGTTTCTGGAAATAGCCTTCTTCTGTTAATGCATTGTACAATATGGAGGGTTGTGGCATGGTTGCAAGATAGAGCAGACAAAGAAACTGCCTGGTTGTCTGTGACCTCCAGATAGGCTCTGGATGTCTATTTGGACCAACTCTAAAAGACTTCATGGTTAAACCTGTTGTCCTGCCTTTACATTTTTGTGACAGGAAATGGACTGAACCTAAGTTTTACTTTTTACTGGCTCTTGAAAAACAAAAATGGTGTCCATAAAATCAGTAGAATTCCTATTTGGACATAGGCATATTCTCCAAGCTCTTACACAACCTACTTGTGCAAGTTTTTATCTTTCCTTCCTTTAAACTTTCATTTTTAATGTTCATGGAATGCTTTAAAACAATAATCAGCCATTTGGTTATCTAGGGGAGAGAATAGGATGCATATTTAAGGCAGTCAGCATAGAGACTTTGCTTTTTCTGATGGATTTTTCTGCATGACAGAGTAGTAGGTTTGTTTTTTTAAAAAAATACATACTATTTGGTCTGAAAATCAATATATCTTGTAAGGGAATTTAGAAAAATGAAATCCACATGTTGTGAAGGGATTTAAAGTATTTCTGGGGATGGGAGCCCAGTCATTATTGTTTGCCAGCACTGTCGTTACTGCTTCAGGGCACTTTTCTGT
This sequence comes from Hemiprocne comata, assembly GCA_020745705.1. NCBI lineage: Eukaryota > Metazoa > Chordata > Aves > Apodiformes > Apodidae > Hemiprocne > Hemiprocne comata. The sequence goes on from CM036587.1 coordinate 86,301,463, forward strand.
TTGGCATATTTTTAATATATTATGGAATTAATGTTCACTATGATTTTTGTCATTCATCTCATGCTGATGTCAGTTGAAGTTTTGAAACACACACTGGTAAGGCACAGTATAACTGAAGAACAGGTTTTGTTTTTTTTAATTAGGTTGAAAACTGATTTTAAAAAAATCATTTTGGCCCAGTTTACCAAAACATCTGCAGGATTCATAAACAGCTTGTTGATTGAGCTCAACAGCAGGAGAAGCTGTAGTCGATCAGTTTTGCCCTCTTCAGCAGGTGTAATACCAGTTGATGGAAATTGCAATACATGGTTTCAGGGGACATGTGGATAATGTGTCCAGATGATAGCAACATCAACAAAGTATAGAAAAAAAACATGGGCAGATGTTTGGCTTATTCTGTCTACATGGTTACATGTACTTAAATTCACCCTAATGGAGTTTATCTACTGTCAAATTGTGGTTTGCTCTGTTACAGAAAAGGATTTTATGGTACGCTGCTGATCTTACAAAACAGTCCACCTGTTGCAGCAGCCATATTTTGCAGTGTCTTAGCTGCAGATGTTTTCCTTTAAAAATAAATTTAAAAACCCGATCTTTCTTTCCAAACATTTGAGTGTCAGGTTTGTCTATAGTGGGATGAGTTGCTTTTTGGTTTTGGCATATAGCAGGTTATTATTGCAGTGAGACTGGGTACTTCAGACCTTCACAGACAGAAAGGAGATAAATTACAGACTTTTCAGACTTCAGCCTTAAAAAAAAAATTCCTCTAGATTTGTCTAACAGAATGATTCTTACTTTTGGTTTTTGTTTTCTATTGTGTGTGCCAGGAGTGTAGTCAGTTCTGATATTGCTAAAGTAGAACATTGACTAAACTCAATCAATAGAATATTAAAATACATAAACAATATAATATTTAGTCAGATTGTTGAATTATGAGTCATTGTTCTTCAGGTCCACTTATGTTTAAATGAGTGGTGGTGAAACCAGCTATCCTGTAATCAGTATACTGTCCTGTTGTCAGTATACAGATATGGATAGGGCATCACATGTTTGTTACCTACTCCAGTTTCTTCTGTCTTCATTGCCACTACTAGAACTCCTTAAAATTCCCAATCATCATGGCTTGCAAATATAGATCCAGTGCTTTGTAAGATTAATTAAAAAATGTATCAAACTGTAATTCAGAAGCTGAGGTGAGCATTTAAAGAAAAGGGGTTTTATCTGTTACTTATTTAATGCAGCATGAAATTAGCATCTGAATCAAACAGCAGAATTTTAGTAAATAAGATCCGACATCTATTATGAGGCCTCATTATTCTGTATACATAGTAATATTTCCAAATAGTATTTTTTTTCTTCTTCCTAAACTGCTTGAAATGTTTCCCCCTGTTTTTCAACAGGCAATGTGTGCTGATGTTTATAATTAGATCCTTGGCATACAGTGATTGTCATTTAAAAAGTTAGCATTATCAGTAGTTACAGTGTCATGGTATCTGAGTTATCCAAAGCTTTCTCATTTCTAAATATTTAAAATTATAATCTAGGTCGCATAGTTCTTGTCACGTTAACCATTATTTTCAGTGTTATTTCTCACGTGACTGCTTCTCAGGCTCAAGTTTGTTTCACTCTAAATAATTTTGTAGCTTGCATTTTAGTGGGTTTCTAACCCTAGAGTATTTTTTAGGTGAAACATAGTTATTTGTGCTGTATCCAGAGCCATGTGTACTTACTTGCTACTGTGATACCTTGTCATCCTCTCTTCCCAAGAAATAGACAGATGAGTGTGCTACCAAACATGCCCAAAGCAGTGGTGTGCATAATACTGTCTGTGAACTCACTAGCAATTACAGAGCCTGTTTCACTGGTTTGAGAGATGTGCTCTGTAAGTTCAGGAAAAGAAACTAAAATTCTAGAAGAAAAAAAAAGGTATCCACTTCAGCACACCTCCAGAGGGTTATGCTTCAGCACACCTCCAGAGGGTTATGCTCCCCTCTGCGAAGTGTCCTGACAATAATCAAGCTGCCAAACTTCGTAACAGGATTAGGATTTGTTTTCCAGGCTGCCTCTTTGGCTGTAGCAGCTGTACATTGTGTTTATGGTAGTACTGAATTGGAAAGGGCTCCCTACTCCTCTCTTGTGTCGAACATGAAGTGGAAGAATAAAATATAAGAACTTTCCTGCTGTGTAGAGGTGTGTAGCTGCTTAAGTGGAACAGCGCTGATTTATAAGGGTTAAATTTTCAAAATCCTTCTCTCTAAGTGGTATTACATTGTCGTGGAGGGGTTTGCTCTTCCAAAAAAAGATGTGGAAAATGGTTGGGGACACTTAGTATTCAGATGTTGCTGTCCCAAACATTGTTGCAAGGTCTCTGCCCACTTTTCATGAATGTTTTCAGGGGAGGGAATGCTGTATTTCTTTCTGTTTTTCTCTTTCTGACCTTGCTCTGCAAAGGACATGAGCCAGAGAAATGTCTCTCTCGGTCAATGCAGTCTCTTGTTTGAAGAAATGAAGTAGAGTGACTACAGTCAGTGCATCCCATTAAATGATATTTTTCATTCTAATTCCAGTGACTTTGCTTTTGGAAATGTTATATACTTTGCCAGACATGAAAAATGAAAAATCAGTCTTTACCAAAGAGGAATAAAACTTTAGGAATGGGAAAGTAATACAAAATTAAGAAAGCTTCAGTAAAGGTGAAATTTTGTTGAAAATCCTGACTTTGGTACACTAAATTTTGCTTTCCCTTTTTAAGCCAAAGAGGAAATTACTTTAGAATTTTCCAGCACTTGATAAGTAATATGTTTGATGTCACATTTTGCTTTGTCAGGTGGTTGGACAATCTAATGTAAGCAAGGAATAGACTACAGAACAAGCCCAGAAAATTAAGTAGTCTTTCTCCTATTCATACAGTTTAGCATTGCCAATGTTGCTGGTACTTGTGTATTCCAGGCTGCTGAGACTCCCCAAGAAAGGTTCTGAATCAAAGGAGCCAGGCTTATTCAGCATAGAGGCTTCTCAGGAGTATATTCAGTGTAGCTTCTCAGGTGGAGTAGGGAAGGTTAGAATTTTGCATGGGACAGGCTATTACTGAAATTCAGCAGTGTCCATGAACAGAGAGGAATGAACCTTACAACATAGACATGATGGACCATCCATGATCAATTCAGAAAATAGAATAATACTCTCAGGTACAACTTTCCATGTAATTGGTCATCCTATCCATTCCTAGCCCTCAAGCACACAAGGAGAAAGTTATACCTCTCTCATACTGGTCAGACTGGGAAAACTTACAGATACTCTCTCTTTTACTGCAGAGGTGTTCTGGGAGGGAGAGTAATTTTAATGGCACAGAAAGTTAGCTGGTACTGTGTCAAGGCAACTGTCTACTCAAATTTTCTGCCTTTGGGGTGGCGTGTTTGCCTCAGTAACCTTGGTAATGCAAGTTGCAGACGAGGATATGTCAGAAATGTGCCCTTGTGATAAAGAAAGTCACCAGTATCCAGGGCTGCCTTAGGAGGAGTGTTCACCTCCCAGCAGGTCGAGGGAGATGATCCTTCCCTTCTGCTCAGCACTGGCAAGGCCACACCTGAAGAACTGGGTCCAGTTCTGGGCTTCTCAGTGCAAGACAGATACGGACATATTGGAGGGTGTCCAGCTAAGGGCCACTATGATGATGAAGGGACTGGAGCATCTCTCCTATGAGGAAAGGCTAGGAGAGCTGGGAATATTCATCTCAGAGAAGAGAAGGCTTAGAGGGCATCTCATAAATATATATACATATCTGAAGGGAGAGTGTGAAGAGGGGGTCAGCAATCCTTTCAGTGGTGCTCAGGGACAGGACCAGAGGCAATGGGCACAAACTGAAACTGTAAGCTCCCTCTGAACATGAGAAGACACCTTTTCAGTATGAGGGTGACCAGGCACAGGTTGCCTAGGGGAGTTGTGGAGCCTTCCTCCTTGGAGATACTCAAAAGCTGCCTGGACAATGTCGTGGGCTGTAGCTGGTGCTGTTTGAGCAGTGTTGAACAAGATGACCTCCAGAGATCCCTTTCAACCTCAACCCTTCTTTGCTTCTGCAAAGATGCCTGCCGTGCCTATGTGTGGTGCTGATAAATTGCAGCGTGGTTTGTGAGCAGGTGGGGGATTGGAAGTGGCAGGAGTCATCTTGCACCTTTGATATGTTGTGCAAGCATAGATTGCAATTCCAGATTCTCATTATTTCAAGCTATCCAAGATAATTCAGAAATGTCACTTTTAATCTCATTTTTGTCTCTCAGACTGTGCAAATCATGCGGCTGTGACAAAATAATCCCAACACATGCATGGCCCTGAGATGCTGAAAAATCCAGTTGAGACTTTGGTACCACACATTTGGTGATTTGTGAAGTAAAAATGAGGTTCTTTTGTGCTGTTTTAATTCATGGCAAGTGCACACCTCTACTTCCCCTTAACCAGAGAGTGGCCAGAAATACATCTGCTACACAATCACAGGCGACCTACTCTTGAGGACCTTGAAGAAAAAGGGAGCCAAGCACTTGCTGGCTATTGCAGATCTCCTTCCACTTACCTGCACAACTGGGCGCTTGAACTGCTGTATTATGTGTGTTTGAACCACAGCAGTTCTCATCAGGCATGAAGGGAGGTTTTCAGGCTGCTGTGCCCTCAATCCCTCCCAGGCCTCACAGGCTGCATGGTCGGCTTCGCTCCCACCCCTGATTTCTCAGGGTGCCTTTTCCAGGGAGGTGGGAGGGAGCTTTGCTGGGGCCTGGGGCCTGCTGGTTCTCCTCACCTCCCTCCCTGACCAGTTTGGAGTGGTTTTCCTGGTGCTGCTATGGAAACAGTGCCTGCAGTTTCTGAAGAGGGAATGTGTGTGGCATTCAGCTGCTGCCAGGTGTGGGGAGGAGAGAGCCTGCATTTTACCCAGTCCAAGTTCCCATTGCGGGGAGAGAAGACAGATTTAAAATTGGGGGCTAGGAGCAGAACAGATATGGCTCTAAACCACAGTTCAGAAACCATGGCTAGAAATAAATTCAAACCCCCTTTCTGCTATTAAATTTGTTTAAAACACTAAATTCTAAATTCAGCAATGCTGGCTTGTTTTTATTTACTTTGCCTTTTCTTTTCAGTACTATGATGAGTCTGTTCTGAAATGGGAGTTGCAACTCCTACCTGCTTGTTCTGCACTCAGGGTTGGGGGGCTTTAGTAATGTGCATTGTATGTGCCCAGTCTTGGACAAAATCATTGTTGTTATCAACACTGCTGTAAGGTTCCTGCATTCATCACTCAGGGGTAGATAGAATTTTGATTGCTGTGTTTTGCTGTAACAAAGGCTTGAATTTCAGATGACTTCTGCAATAATGTCAATGAAATATCCTGATTGCAGTTATAGAACAAGTTGATTCATTCATTATTTTTACTCTTTTTTTTTTCTTTTTTCTGTCCCCTGATTCAATGAAAGCCACAAAGATTCCTATCACTCTCTTCTTTTATAATTGTATAATAGCAAAAATTCTGATATCCCTCCTGTAAGGAACATCCCTGTAGAGATGCTTCTGTTCGTTTTAATCTACTGATAGTCTCCTGAACAGTGTTTTGGTGGCAACTGCCTAATCATTGAACTAAAATCTGACCTGCAATAGTGGAAGCAGCACCATTATTTTCATGAGGCTTGGTAATTCTGGAGTGCAGGAAGTGCTTATTGTGTATTTCATTTCCCAGAGCCATCACCACAAATCCAGTCCAGCATATTTATTTTGTTCCATTCAGTGTTTTACTTAGAATGAGTAATGTAAATCTGAAAGTCTTTTTGTTTGCTTGAGGACTCAATAGCAAAACTATTTTGTGTTTTATTGGAAGAATGGCTCCAGTTCCTAATCTGGATGTTTTATGGATGAAAATCTGTTTTTTATATTAAAAACCTGATTAATTATGTTTTCTAGTCTATTTTTTTGTAGCAATAAATGTGTTTCACTAGAGAGAATGGCCATTGTTGGTCAGAAAAATTATGTCCCACGGATGACCATAAATATATGCTGAAGCAACAGTAAGAACAGGGTAAGAATATATGATACTGACTCCTAATATTCAAAAGCCACCTATTTTCAGGTTTCCACAACCCAGTGAAGTTACAGGGTGCTTAGTAACCATCAAAGAACATGCCTGTTACATATAGAACCATCTTCTTTCATCTGTTTTCAAGTCTTATTCTTAATTGCTTTATTTGATGTGGCCTACTTCTTGTTTTGGAAAAGCTAGAGAATGCACCATGTGGAATTTTGTAGACCTCTGCCATGTCCTCCCTAAGCCATCTCTTTTCCAGACTGAAGATTTCCAGCTTTGTTGCTCCTTTTACAGAATCCATTTCATACCTATAATTATCCTTTTAGCCCTTTTTTCTGTCTTTTCAGTTCTGCCACATCATTTCAGACATGGGAAGACTAGAACTTCACACAATTTTCAAGATGCTAGCACACCATGAATTTATTCAGTGACATAAGACTCTTGGTGCTTGTGTCTTCCTAGGAAAGCTAGTGATCAAATGGTAGTGACATGACACTCCTGTGTCAGTCCACAGGGCTGTTCCTAGGATGGCAGAGGCATTGACCAGCCAGAGCTCCTGTGGCTGCCTTCATTTATCTCCACCAGGCCTCAGGCTGCAGGCCCTGGTTCTCAAAATGGAACTCCACCATCCTGATACTTATTGGGAAAGTAACACAGTGGTGCATAAGCAATGTGAGAGATTTCCAGGATGTGTTCAAGACAGCTTCCTAGTGCCGTGTATGGGCCAACTAAGAACAGTGCTCTTCTGGACTAAATGCTTACTAATAAAGACATGATGGAAGATAGGAAAGCCAACAACAATGCTGACTGCAGCAACTATAGGAGTGTAGAGGCCAAGGGGCTTGAGGAGAAAAAGTGACTAATAAAGGACCTGGGCTTCCGAAGAACAGATTTCAACTCACTCAGGGAACTGTTAGGAGGGATCCAACAGGAGTCTCTTTTGGAGGGCTTAGAAGCTCAGGAATTTTGGGAGATTTCCCAATACAGATGTTTCTTGAAGCACAAGAGCAGTCTATCCTCCTAAGCAGGAAAAGGAGCAGAAATAAAAATTAATCAGTTGGAAAAACACCAAGCTACTAAGAAAGCTCTGTCATGTCTCACAAGGTGGGCATGGCACTGTCACATCCCACAAGGTGGGTATGGCATTAACACATCCCACAAAGTGGGCACTGCTCCCCAGAGCTGGGGGCCCAAACTAAATATAAATATCACACCCCACAAAGTTGTCACGGCTCGCAGAGCTGGGGGTCCAAACTAAATATAAATTCCTCTTTTAACAACCCACTCGGCGAGATTAAGCTCGGGAATTCTCTGCGTGGTACTCTAGGAGTAAGACCATTACCCAGGAGGCTTTCACAAAACACACCTTTACTTAAGATTGAGTAAGATTATAAAGCTTGTCAAAGGAAACATACAACAATATCACTCTCAAAGCAACAGATTACAACTAGCAGAAATTAGCAAAATGGTCCTCTCAAAGCAACAGGTTACACCAGGAAAAACTTAGCAAAATTAGAAATGGTGGTACCCCTGTGTGCTGAGAATAAGGTTAGAAAGAGAGAGAGGGAGAGAGATGAAGAGAGAGGTAGAGAGAGAGAAAGAGACAAAGAAAGAGTGGATAGGAAAGATATCACCACCCTTGGATCCAGCAATAATCTCGGCATGACATTGTGGTCCTTGGATGGTAGGCATTTTGAGTCTACCTCTTTTATGGCACCTGGCCCCACCTCTCCTGGTGAGGCTCAGCCTGCTTTTTTTATGAGTCAGTGAGGCACGGGGGTCCAGGTGATCACTTGGCCCTCCCCATCTAGATTTGACCGAGCAATGACCTCTATTGTCACACATGCTTTCTGTCCTTAAATAGGACAGTGGTCTTTCACAAGGTGGCACTGTGCTTCCATGGGACTCCACTTGCCAGCCACTGCTCCTTATCAAGCAAGGACAGTGTCCCAATTATCAGGGTGGCTGCCAAAGGAGGGGCTCCCCTTTCAAGGACAGTGTCCACTTTATCAGGGTAGTTACCAAACAAGGGGCTCTCCTTGCAAGAACAGAGTCCAGGTGGTTATAGAATGAGGCCCCCCACCCAAGCACAATGTCCAGTTTGTCAGGGTGGCTGTTTTGAGACTTATATTCTTTTTGGGACTTTACAAGCTCAAATGAAAAAAAGAGCACTAGAGTAGTGCAAAGGGGGGCAAACTCCCAAAGAGAGATATACAGAAATACTGCTTCAGTGTGCAGAGATGCAGTTAGCAAGGCAAAAGGTCATCTGGAGCTCAAACCAGCAAGGGATAACAAGAATAACATAAACATTTCTGCACGTATGTTAGTAGGAAGCAGCAGAAAGATGTAGGCCTGCTGCTGAATGGGGCCAGCAAGTTCATAAAAAATGGCACAGGAAAGGCTGAGGCATTCAGCCTATTTTCACGGATAATGTCAGGTCCCAAAACTCTTGATGAGAAGCAACAACAAAGCAATTGGCAAATCTCTGATAGTAGAGCAGGGTCACCTGAGGGTCCATCTGTACAAAGGGTTTAGGACAACTGTTTGCTGCCAACATTATGCAGCCAACTATCCGACACATCCAACTCTTTGCCAGACAACTGTCAGCTGGACCCTTCCACGCCCCCTTCTCTCCACCAGGGAGACTGCAGGCCGATTGGCAGATGTTGCTCGTTCAGCACCATAAATGGAACTGTGTTTAGCACCATGAACAGAATGTTGGGGAGCAGGCAGCTCTGTTCACAGTGTTCTGACTTTTGCAAGGAAACTCTGTATATATAGGGGAGTTAAAAAACATTTTATAAAATAAATATTGAGCAAATTAAATTAAAGAACATCAAAACACATTTTTTGGAAGTGATGTTCAGGATTGCGACCTGAAACAAGGTGTTCATAATATTTTTGATTGAGTTGCCTTTATCTCACCATTAATTTTTCATTTCTCATGATTGATTTGCCTTTATCTCATAGTTAATTTTTCATGTTACTTGAGCTCCTCTGTACAAACACAGTTTTCTTGCAGAAATGAGACAGCTGCTCCCCCGGGTCCTGTCCCTGGTGCTGAATGAGCACCACCTGCCCATCGATGTACGGTTGTCCTGCTGGAGAGTCAGCAGTGTAGAAGTGTCCAGTGGTCAGTTGTCAGCGTTCAGTTGTCCCTTTCCCACTGTACAAATTGAACAGGGACAACTCCTCTGTGACCTGATGGAATTCAACTGAAGATGCTGAGAGTTAGGTGATATCCTCACAAAACTACTCCTTAACATCTTTGAAGGGTCATGGAAGCAAGGGGAAATCCTGTATGTCTGGAAAAGGGCAAATGTTACAGCCATCTACAAAAAGGGCAGAAAGGTAGATCCAGGAAACTACAGACCAGTCAGCCTAAGGTTTCTGGGAGAAAGTATGCATAGCAGCATTTCCAGTCAGTTGAAGAGCATGTGAAATTAGGATTGGTTTTGCTCTATTTGCTTATTTACAGGGAATTTCATCTCCTATTTTGTGTCCTGCTTTTTCAGACTGTGCAAACTTCCTTCTAAAATTTTCTGTTGATACCCTTCAGCCTTACTCTCTTGTATAGTTTTGTATTGTTGCCAAAGTTGGTTCACTCCTTGTTTCAAGTCATTTAAATAGGTATTGAATAGTGTGGAACACAGAACCAGAATTTCACCTTAAACTTTGAGAATTTGCCATTTATTTCTAGTTCTGACCTCCTATTGAAGAAAGTACTTATCCATACAGAACCTTCTGGACGGTCACCTTACATCAGTATCCACTAATTCTGTTCCATGTTAGAGGCTCCACTAATTTGCCTGATAGAGCCGTCTGGCTTGATACTCTGCAGTCTTATAGATCTCCCTGGAAACAGACGTTGCATTCCAAGTCTTTCAGTTCTCAGGTACTACATCTGTTTTAAGCTATGTATTTTTTAATTTCTGAAGAACTCTTGAACAAATACCATCTGATCTTCCAATTCGTTACTGTTTGTTTTGTCAGTTTATGTCATGGTATAGTCTACAGTTGCTTCAGTTTCAGGCAGATCCTCTGATAAGACTCTCTCAGTGAGTTCTTAGCATGGGAATTTCCCATGAAATAGCAAAAGCCTTTCTAAAGGATGCATTTGGTTTCTCTTCAATGAACTGTTTTATATCCTGATCACCCAATGCCTCTAAAGACTCTCCAGGCAGCTTCTTGCTCCCAATGCATTTGAAGAAAGATTTGTTGTTTGCTTTGATACCTTTAGCTATTTGTCCCTTCGAACCATGTTACACTGTTCTGTGTTTTTATGTTTAACCTGACAGCATTTGTGGTCCACTCTTTTCTTCTTTTGAAAATGATTTCAGCTTTCAGAAATAGCATTACTAACTTCTTTTTGTTATGTCTTAAGCATTTTCTTGACTGCATTGCCTCTCTATTTCCAATATGGGGGCATCAAGTAGTTTCTGTACTGCCTATGAGGACTTAACTCTTAGCTTTACACAAACTTTTTGATTTTTTGTTACATATTTTCTCTTTTTATGTAGTTGACAACTGCCAGATTTTCTGCCTTCTGTAGGGATGTGGAGCCTGACAACAGAATGATCACTTAAAGAGTGGCTTTTTAGCTGCAAGATTTGTGCATCACCTGAGACCAAGTCAAGAATTGTGTCTTTTCTTGTGGGCATCCTAAACAACTGTGATAGTATCCAAAAATCGTATCAGTCTATGTGCCTTGTCCTTCTGTCGCTTTTTTTTTTTTTACTATACAAACTACAGGGGTAAGTGAAGACTCCCAGAACTACCAGATTTTTTACCCTTCTTTCAAAATATGTCTCTGTCTTGATCACCAGGTTGAATGGGGCTCTGAGCAGCCTGATTTAATGGAAGGTGTCCCTGTGCCCATGCAGGGGGGTTGGAACTCGATGATGATCTTTAAGGTTCCTTCCAACTCAAACCATTCTATGATTCTCTGATTCTATGACATACAGTACTGCCAACTCCATACTGTTTCAACCCATACAAGTTCTTTTTATTCAATTACATTGCTTATTTAATTCTAAGCTCTTAGTCTTTGCCCATACTAAAAATGTTATCCTGAACTGCATGTTCCTTACCTATTTGTTTTCAAACAGGAGATTTTTAGACTATAATTTCATTATGAAAACCTTTTTGCTTTGTTCAAAAGATGAGCTATTCATACCAGAAATTAGAAGAGTAAGATCGTAATGATACTTCTTAAAACTAACATTTTCAATACTAATTGATTTTCTCTTTCATAAGGAACAATATGAAGCTGTTGGGAATTTCCTGAATCTGTGGTATTTCTGCAGGGTAGCCAGAAAAAGAATGTCTTGCCTAATCATTTTACTAGTTCTCTTCTTTGTAATAAAAGATGTAATTAAAGAGGAAAGATTCAAAAGCATAGTTTGGGCTATTAAAGTTAACTGCTACTGCCGGAGAATCATCTGTGAGACAAAGTGTGCAAATCTCAAGGGTTTGCAGTCCTTAAGATAACATTTTTTAGCTCAAGCTGTTTGAAAGCCTGTTTGTTGTTGGTTTTTCGGTTGGTTTGTTTGTTTTTTTAATACGTAATAGTGTTAGAAAAAAATAATTATTTGACTAATTAATGTACTGTCTGGTAGAATAGTAGAAATGTTTATGAACATCCCTGTATTTGTGCTGAATTTCTTATAGTTTCATTGTAGTCCTCTATTTATTGGAAAGCCCATCCATAGTTAGTGTAGCAAACTGAGTCTTGGAAGTATGCAGAAAATAAAGTTTCTAAGGTTATTAATTTTCATGCAGTAGGTTGTCCTAAAAAAAATAAAATAAGCCTATCTTGCTTTGTTAGATAACTTCTGAATCCCTTACTAACATGCTAATGACTAGCTCTTTAATAGCTACTCATGGTAATATTCAGATCTAGTATCCTAATTAATTCAGAGATTCAAGGATAATTGCAAATTGTGGAGTCTGTTCTTGGAAATGCTGCACAGTCTGTGTATGGATTGAGAAATCAGTCTCTCTTACAAGGCAAGGAAAATCAAAAGAGAACTTTTCACCTGAAGAATTTCTCCAGTGGAAGTAGGAGAAGAGGGAGAGACTAGATCTCTCTAATCTGTTAGACTATTCTCGACAAGTGTAAAACTGATGATTTATAATGCTGGCTCTCCACTAGTATGCGATGTCTGGGATGGCAAGTATCTTCAAAGCTCTGGAAGGGAGTATTAGTTTAGAGGTGTATGAATAGGGAACTGGAGAACTCCATGAATACAATGCTGGAGAAGACTTTAGATCTCTAAACGTGTAGATAGACTGCATGAAAAGGGTTGTGTGTTATTGGTATCCACAGTATGTATATGGACACCTCTGTAGCTATTGCTAGCATCTTGGCATTATGCCCATCAGACTGCAGATCAGATCAAAGAAGAAAGGGAGACCAGAAGCAGAGTGTGTTGTCAGAATCAAAAAATACTTTCTAGGTGCTTCAATGTTAAGAACATTTTTTTAAATTTCAGTTTTTGAAACCATGTTATTTCAAAGCATCTTCCAGCTGCAACAGGCCTGTGTTGCTCACTTTCAGAACAGAATTACCCTACAGATTGGAAAATCAAAGTAAAAGGCATCAGTCCACAGTTCTGTCTGATATATTAGATTTGCTGAAGATGCAAAGTCAGTCTCCAAAAACTGCTACTGTATATGTAGTTACCCTTTTCCACTTAGATGTAGTAAATCTTTGTGCCTGGACAACTGAGAATAAACAAAAATTACAAGCTTGAGACAATCTAACACTGAAGAGTCACAATCTGCTAATAAACTCCAACTCTTTCTCTCGCTCTCCTTGGAGAAGATCCACCATCTCTTATGTGCTGGGTTTTTGTTCCCACATTGAGTTTTACAATTAATAAGAATATGTTCTAAAGCAAGTCAAAGCTAGTGAGTTGTAAAGTCAGTTTATCTTGCATCCTCTTTAAATTGCTGCTACAGAAGGTGAAGAAGCAAAAGTATGAGATTAGAAAGCTCTTAGTAGTTCTGATCCTGTCCTAACACTCCAAGGCTTTTACTTGTACTATATTGCTTTGGGGACTGAAGTAGTTTGCACTGGAGGAAGTAGAATAGCACAGCAATCATGGTGGGTGATAAACCATTGGGGATGTTGGCAAGGGATGCAAAAACTACTGAGAAGAAGAAAGGAGTGAGCTAAAATACTACAGCTGAATACAAAGCAGAGAAGAAAGAATGGGATAAAAAAGGACTAGGCAATTTGTAACAGAAAAATGGAGATAATTTGAATAACTTTGGTGATTGTGCTGGAGAAGAAATAATACAATTTTGCTAGGAACAGAAGTCCAGGCAATTGGGCAGTGTGCCCTCACAGAGCAAGGCTTGCCTGTAACTCACAGAGGAACAGGGCAGTGTGCCTGGAGAGCTGAAACGTTCAACTGAATGCTATTGTGACCTTATTTCTATCAGGGTCCTAAAAATAGAAAATAAAATAGGGTTTGATTTCTAGAAAAGTTGTTAAAGGCATGAAATGGACTTCTTTGAAGTAATCTTACATGAAAAAGAGGAACAGTTTAGTTCATAATGATCTCATAAGTATTCCATATGCGCAATAGCCCAGATGCCATGCTCATATGTTGTAAAGAAGCATGGGCTTGCTAAAACATTTGGATCAAGTGAGGGAATAAGCTAGAGAAATGCAGATTCAGACTGATAAAATGCTAGCACTTGCTTGAAATCAAATGTGTCTTGATGTAAGCATGATGATGTTCAGAGAGTTTGATAGCTACTGATCTCTAATCCATAATACAGATTGGCATAAAGCCTTGGAAAGATTTCCAGAACTCATCAGTTCTAGGATCATGGAAAAACTAGGTTAAAAGAGTCCTCTGGAGCTCTGCTCCAAGCAAGTCTAGCTTAAGTGTGAGATCAGATGTGCAGTTAACTTTCAGAATCTCCAAAAATGGAGATTTTGCAACCTACCTGGGCAATGTGTTCTAATCTTTAACCACCCTTGCTGTGCTGTTTGGTTTTGGGGTTTATTTGTTTGTGGGTTTTTCACTTACATCCAGTCAGAAACTTGTGACTGTTGTCTTTGTCTAGTTACTGTTTACCGCTGGCAAGAGTCTAAAAGTCTGTATGTGCAAAGGGAGATCAGTGATGAGTGGCATTCATCAGCTGTTGGTGTTGGGACCGAGGCTGTTTAACATCTTTGTTGGTGACATGGAAGGTGCAATTGAGTGCACCCTCAGCAAGTTTGCCAGTGACACCAAGCTGTGTGGTATGGTTGACATGATTAAGGGAAAGGATGCCATCCAGAGGGACTTTGACAAGCTTGAGAGGTGGGCTTCTGCAAACTGCATGAGGTTCAACAAGGCCAAGTGAAAGGTCCTGCACCTGGCTCAGAGCAATTACAAGCACAAATACAGTCTGAGTAGAGAATGGCTTGAGAACAGCCCTGAGAAGCCTTGAGAAGGAGGACTTGGGGGTGTTGGTTGATGAGAAGCTCAACATGAGCCGTCAATGTGCACTTGCAGCCCAGAAAGCCAAATGTGTCCTAGGCTGCATCAAAAGAAGCGTGGCCAGCAGGTCAAGGGAAGTGATTCTCTCCCTTTACTTGGCTCTTGTGAGACTCCACCTGGAGTCCTGTGTCCAGTTGTGGAGCCCCCAACACAGGAAGGACATGGAACTGTTGGGGCAAGTTCAGAGGAGGGTGATGAAGATGATCCAAGGGCTGGAGCACCTCTCCTATGAAGACAGGCTGAGAGAGGTGGGGCTGTTCAGCCTGGAAAAGAGAAGGCTCCAGGGAGACTTTATAGTGGCCTTCCAGTACCTGAAGGGGCCTACAGGAAAGCTGGAGAGGGACTTTTTCTTAGGTTATGTAGTGATAGGATGAGGGGTAATGGTTTTAAAAATGGAAGAGGGTAGATTTAGGTTAGACATTAGGAAGAAGTGTTTTAGTTTGAGGGTGGTGAGACACTGGAACAGGTTGCCCATTGAAGCTGTGAATGCCCCATCCCTGGAGGTGTTCAAGGCCAGGTTGGATGGAGTTTTGAGCAACCTGGTCTAGTGGATGGTGTCCTGGCCCATGCAGGGGGGTTGAAACTAGATGATCTTGAAGGTCCCTTCCAACCCAAACCATTCTGTGGCTCTATGATGTCTTTACTATAATTCCCCTTTAAGAAGTAGAAGTGTGCAGTTAGATCCTCCCTAGACTTTCTCTTCTCCATGCTAAACAAACCAAATTCCTCAGACTTCTTCTTGTACAATGTGTGCTTCAGTCTTCTAACCATCTTTGGGGCCCTCTGCTTGTCTTCAGAATCTTTATGTGTCTCTTGTCCTGGTATGCCAAAACCAGGCACTGTACTCAAGATGCAGCTTCAGGAGTACCAAATAAAAGGGAATAATTACTTCTTCGTTCTGCTAGTGGCTCTCCTGCTAGTGCAGTGAAATAAGTGGTTGGCTGTCATAACCACAGGAATGCACTGCTGAGTTGCAGCTTGCTGTCCACCAGACCCCCAGGTACTTTCTGTGGAGATGCTGTAATGCTACATGGGATTCCACCCTCCATGCAGGACTTTTTATTTTTCTTTCTTGATCTTCATTGCACTATCATTGGCCTGTTCCTCTAACTTGTCGAGGTTCCTCTAAATGGTACTCCTGCCCTCCAGTGTATGAATTGCTTCCTTCAGATTGATGTTACCTAGAAACTTGCAGTTTCATATAGATGCAGTCATAGCTACTAAGAATTATTTTAAATTATTTTTTTTTTCAAATCTTAGTGGTATTTTGGTCTCCATTAAGATCCTGCAACAACATATCCACTACTGAGTTTCTGAATTTGCCACCTCTCTGCTCATCTGATTGTTACGTTGCTGTGAGTTTTTTCCCCTCACCCCTGTGTTATTCAGTGAAAGGGAAGAAGGAAACAATCCAGTGAAAAAGGATAAGAGCAGTAAAGGTGAAAACACAGTCCAAGAATGGAGTAGCAGAGAAGCTGAAACAATCAAATGGTACATTCTAAAGCTCAGTTTTGAAGCTTCTGAGCAACATTCGGTGTCAGATGGGTAGAGGCATTGCTAGTGATGTTTTCATCCTGTTTGAAGACATCAGGACATTCTGTTTCTCTTCTAGTTACATGGTGGGCTGTCAGGTCTGGTTTGTATTTGATGCTTTCCCTGGATTTCTGCCAAGTTAAACTCCCCTAGATTTTGTTGTTTTCCTCAAGAACTATGTGTCCCAATTTTAGTTGCTCACATGTGTCCAGTACGATAGATTAAGAATAGTTTGTGGCCAACACCATTTTAAATATTGGCATCTACTTGGAGTTTATAGTTGTGCAGGGTCATGCATGACACCACAGGATGTACAGAATAAGGCATGGTGCCATGGGATGTGCATGGCAACATACACACACTGCTTGTGAGACTGAGGTACAGTTTTTCTTGTTAATAAGTTACAAGATAGAGCCAATGTTGTACACTTCAACTGCCTATGTACTTCAGGAAATTCTGTGATTTCTAAGATACTCCAATGAAAGACTTCAGTCCAGGAAATGATTTATTTGTTTGTATAGCTATAATCAGGCTTTCTCTATTAATCTCACCAGGGATTCCCAACCTTACATCAGTGCTGTTGTTTGTGTGTATTTGAAGATTCAAGTGATCATCAGTGCACCAATTTGGTTTCGTGTAGCATATTTACAATCAAAAGCTAAATGCTTTTTCTTTTTTATTGCTATGACCTTAAGATTCTTGGGAATTCAACAAATCCACAAGGCTGTTCAGCCTAAATTTAAAAGCATTATTTTTTTTTGTATTTGCTGCCTTTTACTATCCCTACTGGTTTTGCTGTGTGTTTAGCTCAGCATCAATACACATCTGACTGTGAAAGGATAGAAGGATTACTTTAAGATTGCAAAGCACAGAAAAAAGTGACATCATCCCTGAATATAAGCCAAATTTCTTTTAACCTATTTTACCCCTCCCAACATTCAAATGGGTCAATACAGACCACCCAGCATATACGTAACCCAATACTCTCTTACTTGGTGTGCCCTGAGTTCAGAAGCTCATAACCTGTCTTAAGGTTGTGAAGATTTCCATCAGGCTTATTCCATTTCTGGACCACTGTGAAGTGTATGACCTGACTCAACTCTTACTTAATGCTTGAAGTTTTGGTGACTGCAGAGGGTAGGTAAAACACAAATCTCATACTGATAAGGTATGTCCAGTTGCTACCTATGGAGTAATGAAATTTTTTTACAAAAAAACCTCATGATAGTGGACAAATAACACTTTTAAACATAAATTGCTTCAGGTTTCAGCAGATACATACTCATTATAATTTCAAATCACTTAGATACAGTTATCATGATGTTCCTCCCATTCCAAGCTGCTCTCTTGAGTGATTTCTCTGCATTACTCTCATAATTCTCTCTAATTTTTCTGTTGGCTTCCTGCTCCCACACCCTTTATGGTGATAAGGACTGCCTGACCCGTCATTTCATTTTGAGGGCCTTTCCATGTGCACTTGCTTTGGCATGTTTGCCCTTGAAGCTGAACTTGATGTGGCATTAATTAAATTAATTTGGATGTTGCAGTGTAGTTTCTGCAGTTCTTCATTCTGCAATTGTCTTGACAACAGACTTGCATAATCAGTGGGTATGAATTTGTTTTTAATTTTGATGTTTCGATTAGCTTGATTCAAATAAATAATAGAAGGTTGTGAAGATAACAACATGACATGAACTCGTGAAGATCATTGTAAACAGAACAAATAAGACAAATGATGGAGTCAGGTTCAGTGATTATTTTTATAAAATGTAAGCAAATATTATTTCTAGTTTCTGTCTTCTTGCATTGTGACAGCTGCTTGAAATCTAAACATATGGATTTATTCAAATATTAGTCACTCTCATTGCTCCCTGAAGAAAGAGAAGGAAGCTTATTAATTGGTTTTCTGCCAGGGATTCTTGACATGCAGGGGCAGCAGTTTCTCCCAACTCTTGAATTATTTTCTTCTTTCATTCCAAAGGCAACCCTGTGGACCCACACCTTTGTCATCACATGAGGGAATACCTAACACAGTTTTTTGTTACAATTAATGTAGAGGATAATTCTGAGGTAATAATTGTTTATTTCTGCCCTTCCACATATTCCACCCCCCCTCTTTCATCTCCTTCATCTTTCATCCCTATCTTCTGATGGCACATGACAGAAGACAATTGAGAAGTAGCAGCAATTAAATCAAGCCAGTAATGAAGTTACTGTTCACCTATTCTAGCCATTTTCATGCATTGGAAACCCAAGATTATTTTTTTCTTAAGTGATCCAGCACATCTGCTTGAGAAGGAACATACACACAACCCTCCTTTTCCAGTCATACCTGCGGGGTGGGACTTAAATAATGTGGGCAGTGAAACCAGAAAACATTAATGTCTATGTCTTTAGAAAAGCAGAGTTCCCTCAATAAGGGACCAATTATATACATATATATATAGAGAAAAAGAGATTGCTTAAACTGATCTTTTTTTGGTATTTGTTAAGCATAAGAATTTGTATAATAGGACTGAAAGATGTAAGTGAAGGATGAGTCATGAAGTATGCTAGGAAATGAAAGAAAGATGGAATGAAGAAGAGAAAAGTAAATGGGAAAGAAAGATAGATGACAGAATCAAGAGCACAAAAGTATATTCTGCAGGCTAGAGTAATGAGCAAAAAATATTCTGTAGACAAAGTAATCATGACATAAGGGTGTTAGCTGGCAAAAGTAGTCAACCGTAGTGATTAACTGAATTCGAAATGTAAAAAATGTATGAGATACAGTCTATATAGTAGAAGAAAAAAAAAGGCAAAATAATACTTACTTTTCAAGTATTTCAATAAAATAGTTTTGGAGGCATTGCTATATGTAGTTGACTTGGGATAGTAGGGACAAAAAGGAGGTGGAGAGAGCTGGTTTGCATACCTTCTGGAGTAAAAGGACACAATGAGCTACGCTTGTCTGTCTAGGAAAAGGCAAATGACAGCATGGACAGTCAGGAGCGTACCCTCCCAAGTCCTTGATTCCTGCGTTCTCATATTAATGTTATGAGGACAGCTTCATCTTCTCACTGGGCAGGTAAAAAAATGCCCTCTGCTATACAAAGAACACATCTGACCTGCCTCACCTGGGATGGTGGAAAGTGAAGCTGGCTGGCTGGAAACCTACGCTAAGTGTCGAAACGTGCATCGATAATATTGTAATGATAGAATCAAGTAACTCAGAAAACACAGTGGGACAGAATAGCTGGTAAACATTTTGCTTTTCTTTTGAAAGAAAACTTAATGCTCTGTTTGGTTTCGTTTGGTATTTTATGCTATAAAAATTTCTCAGTGCTTACATGCTTTGATATAAGCAAGCCAGCAGAGCAAATACTATAGTGCTTTTATTTTATGTTCTTCAAAACTTCAGTAATATTTCTGTTACACTCCATTCTGCAGTAAGGGTGTTGCTTTATGCAAATAAGGCCAGAATTTGCGTAATAACTCTTGGAAGGTTGCTGAACAGTCTCTTCAGCTTTTCAGACAATTGATTCTACTAGGTGAGAAACAACTGCTCTCTGTGGAGTAGGCATATCTGAAATAGGTGGTTATTATCAGGTGATTTTTAATAATCCTATCTACAAACAACAATTTAAAAGAATTTTTTGAGTACTACAAAAATATGCAGAGAATATTATTTAACTATGATTATTGACACACTATTAACATTCAGTGAGCAGTGATGTTTTGCTCATTACATCGGTCTGACTTTTGATGGAATTCTTGTATTCTGGATAATTTTGCTTGGAATAATGAATACAGAATTGAGTAGGCTTTGTCAGATAGTCGGTGGCCATTAAAGTATACACTGGTTATTTCATGCTGCATATAACCTGTGTGGACTTTGCCTCTTACTCGCAGTGCAGGAAAGAAGTCATTCCATGCCCATAACAAGAGAAACAAAGGGGAATTACCCAGCTGAATTAGGTAGAACAACTACCAGCCTTCTTCCATTTCAGTTATGGTTTGCCTTGTTTCAGAGATTTGAAAAGTCTAATGCCTCCGTTTAGCCTTGGCTTCATGTTTGGAGGTTTCAGGTAGCAGATAGGATGAAGGCTTCTGAATTCTTCTCTCTACTCCCACCATTCCTTCCTTTCTCTCAAATAACAAGCTTTTCAGTGGCACTTGGTGGATGTAAGTCATGGCTCGAGTAATTTCCAGTGCTGATTTTCTACTAGGCAAGACGTTGCTGGGGAGTTATTTAAGGGGCTCTCTCCCATACCTCTGCATTATGGGGAGGACTTTTTTAGAAGACCAAAAAAAGAGGAAGAGAGAATGGGTGCATTTATGTGGACACAGGAATAATTTAACAAGAAGATTCTCAAAAAAATTATCCTTCAGCCTTCAACAAACTCAAAGAAAAGGGACACAAGACCTGTTTCTATTTACCTATGAAAATTACTTCATGTAAATATGACCAAAATGAAAGGGCAGCAACATTTGGCAAATTTACAACAAACATGATTCCCTAAAAGTGTTTCAATTTTGTATTTGAGAAAACTACTGCTACCTTATGTGGGAAATATGGCTCTTTAGGGGGGGGGGTTACTTGTACTAGTGTTTGTTTGTTTGTTTTTTCTTTCTTTTAATTGAAAAAGTAATCTCTTGTGTGTAACACCAGAAATTCTTTAGCAGTACATTTATAAGTTCTGTGGATAAACCTTATCTGAAAGGACTGGTTTGGCTTCCTTCAGGAAGGAAATACATTCAATTACTAGTAGGGTTTTTAACATGGCTTTTGTCCAAATCTACTTGAGTTTCCAATCTGCACATCATTAAATGGAGAAATCAAACTGTGTTCTGTCCATACCAACACATCTTCAGTTTATTTCACTAGTGTGTACTGTGAATGATGTCTTTTTGAGGACAAAAGCTTTTGTTACCATGCAGTCATCTGCAGAACATTGCATCCTTTTTTTAAGTAACACGAATTATTCTCATGTGTGCTTCTCATGAGCTTGTTAAGAACATATTTATAGGCTACTAAGAGGAGGACTACATGAGCTATGAATGATTTTGATGTAGGCCTAAATTGGTTAATGTATTTGGAAATTCCATTCCTGATAAACTGGCTTGTTCTGTGACATATATTATTAGAGTGAATGAAGGAATGCGTAGGTGTTAACCACAAAAAATTGAACTGTGAATGTGTTTGAAAAGAAAAAAAAAACAACACAAAACTTTCATATATTATACTAGTAGTTCTTACACAAGTCATAATTTTATGTACTGAAATTCCATCTTAATCTCAAGATAAGTGAAAACAATTGGTTAAATTTATTTTTTCAGGAGCTGCAGTTTGAGAGACTGACTCGAGAACTTGAGGCTGAACGTCAGATTGTAGCTAGCCAGCTGGAGAGATGTAAGCTTGGATCAGAAACTGGAAGCATGAGCAGCATCAGGTAATGTACGAATTGTTAATTTCTTTGTAATGAAATTAGTTTTGTTGCTGTTACGAATTACCACTGAGAACAAGATGTATCATCTTTTGGTAAAAAAATTATACTCCAGGAAGCATGAGATTTTTAGTAGAGTTTGAAAATTTGCATTTTGATCTGCTTTTTAAAAAATAATATTTCAAGATGAGTCTGAATTTCATGTGATTTGGTATCTTGTTTGTCCATTAGCAAAACAATAGTCAAATTTGGAATTAATTGATTTGCTGTAGTCTGAATGGAATAACAGCAAAACTTCTTCCAAGAATACAGATGTAATTTTCAGCCAGAGCTTTTTAACTTGTATTTGCAGAGATGTTTTGATAAGTTTTTTGAACCTGTTTTATCATAATTTCATCATTCAAGGTATAAAAAGCTTTAGAGATAATTATTTAAGCATCTGACCTGACATCAAAATGCAATTATAAGGTATGAGTCACTCTCATTTTTTAAACATTGGTTTTCTTAAGTATAAGAAATTATTCTGGTACATTATTTCGATGACGGCGAGAAAAAGAGATTTTAACAAAAGGAAGCTGAGCTCTTTGTCAGTTTAGTGCAAATAAAGATTTTGTGGTTTTGAACTTCTTGATGCTAGTTGTTTTTTTCTCAGGTGAACCTAATAAATGAAAGATGATAGTACAACAGACATTGTGTGGGGGGAGAACTAGTCCGTTCCCCACATCGACTTTCAAGGATCAAGAAAAAAAGTGTTGTGTAGACATATTTTCTGGTTTGATCAGTGGAAATATTAAGTGTGATCTTTTGAATACATAAGATCAAGTATGACATGCCAAGGTTAGTGCCAAGTTTTGTGTTATACTAGTAGAAAAAATACAAAAAATACCACATTGGAAGAAACTCTTCCTGAGTTTAAGCAATTCAGACTACACTTCAATCAAATATATGATTGTTTTCCATTATAATTAGGACAGAATTATTCAGTAGAATGCCAGAGTTGCAAGAAAAAATACTGAATGTAACAGTTCAATTAAAATTGCAGAAATCAGAAGTTGAATATTGTGACTGCTAGCCTCTCTGTGAAATAAACTAGTACCTAGAATAATTGGGGAGATTTCGTGCAAATTTTTGATATCTGTAATTTGCCCCCAAAATGTTTTACATTTGAGAGTTTAAAATTTCTAGGATTTCAACTAAAAACATTTTAAGAAATACTTGAAATACTGTTGTCCAGAAGATAACATCAAAAGCTTTAAATTATGTAGCTGTTCTTAGACTTGGGAAGTGATTTAAAAAGGAAATCAATAATAATCTAATATTGTTTGTGTTGGGTCGTTGTTTCTCCCGTACGTATTAAATAAGTTTTAATTTTCTGCTAGTTTTAAAAATACTAAATCATTATGAGGGGGGATAAAACTAATACAAATATTGTCAAATAGCAATCTGGCTGCTGTGCTGACTTGCCAGTGCTCATCCAGATTTGATAATGTTCCTTTGACCTAGTATAGTGAGGCAAATACTTGGAAGATAAAGAATCATGTAGTGGAATAGCATGTGTTAAGAAAAAAAGTATCTAACTTTTTAAAGTCTTTTGGAGTCTGTGGGGGCAGAAGAGGCTTTCTTGAAAATACTGTTTTTCATAGATGTGACCTGTGAAGCTAAGCTTTTTGGACATACCTGCTTTAGAACAAGGAGATTAATTCCATGGTGAATAGTAAATGCTCTAAAAATAAGTTTCTTACTGATACAGGGAAATTTGAAGATTCTTCTGTCTTTATTTTATTCAGTTACTGAGTAATTAGTTCATCATTTCAAGCATGCTTTTCTGACAGAACACAAACTAAAATCAGAACTTACAGCTATTTTTACTAAGCTTTTATTGGTAAAGAGCTTTTTAAAACAAACTTTAAATCAATTGCATTTATTTTAAACACTGTCATTATTCAAAGTGAAATCCTACTTGTAAGTCTCCAGTAGAAGTGAATATACATCCTTCAGTGATGTCACTGTTGTCTGATGACACCTAGGTTTATTATTCAGATGCCTTTCCTTATCAAGGAATAATCAAACTGGACTGATTGTAATCAGCATATTTTAACATTGGGAAGTTAAATGGTTTTTTTGACCTCTTTAAAATAATTCACTCAAAATACCTAAAAGGAAGTTTTCTTCTAATATTTGTTACCTTTATTTGTTAGTACCCAAGTATCTAAAGTAGTACCTGGGGGAGCTATCCATATTTGCAATTTCCGTCAGGCTAAAACAGCTTTATAGTGCGTGACAAGTACACACAGTGCCCTTCATTGTGGAGATACCAGGAAAATGGATCTCAGCTTTACCTCCTTGGGATAGTAGTTTCATGGAGTCTTTCTATATGTCTTAAGATTGTGCTCTTGAAACCAGGTTTTAGGAACACGCTACAGAGCTGTTACTTCTGGCTTCAATTTTGCTTTCTGTACCCATCTTTCATATATGATGCTTGGCCCATAAAGAGCTGTGTATCCAGCTGTACCATGAAGCTCCTTGGGGCTCGATTTTCTGTCCTTTACGACTTCCTGTATAACCCGTTCTTGTCACAGAAATCAGGATACAGAAAGGAATGTGAGGTGAGTTTGCACAGCACAACACAACTCTGCACAGAATTATACAGCCTAGATCCATCACGGGAATCCCTGTATCCTACAGTCGTATAGCTCCATAGCTCAGACCGATCAAGCCTGGTGAGAGACAGGTCTAAGTAGCTAGGAAGGAATCTGGCATTGGTAGTTGCTCTGATACAAAGTGATATCTCTGTACTGTAGTTCGGCTGTAGGTGTGCCAGTTTATTCAGTAGAGATTGAATTGGCCAGAACAGACTGCTCTTTCCAGAGCCCTGATTGTGACAAGTCTTGCTTAACTTAAGGGACATAAATGCCGAGTTTTTCCAAAGGACCATTCGCTAACCTTGAAGAATTAATTTTGGGCATGCAAGGAAAAAACACAGATTTGATAGTGTTCATCATTTCAGTGCCTACCTATCTCACAGCTGGGCCCCATCAAAATACCCAAAGTATTCTTTGTCATATTCTTGATCAGTAGTAATTTTTGTAGAGTTTTAGGGGACTATATTCAGGAGGAATTGTACCAAAACGACATGCATGCCTTCTCTTCAGGAGCAGGTTCTTGGCTGTGAATCAAAGGGGTAATCGATGGCTTCTGATAGAGCTGAATAAAGTAGTTAGACTGTGAAGTAGAACAAAACGTAGGGAACTCTTCCACGCCACAGTGTTTTCCTGTTGGCAGACTCTGAGCCACTCATTACTCAGTCTACTGAGTATAAAAATGTCATCATATATTGCATAAGGAGCCAAGTTGTTTTCTGTACTACTCCATCCCTCTGGCTGAGGTGTTTATTCCTTCTGGGCCAGATCCATCAGTCTGTCACTCCCTTTTGTATGGAAGGCAATAAGATGCCTGCATATCTCTAAGGTCTTCAGTCTCTGATAATTTTAAGCTCATACTAATGTATTTCACATTTCTGAATTTCCCAGGACCACATCATGTAGTTCCTCAAAATGGAAGCTGATGAAAGCAAGAGTGTTGTGGTTTTTTTTTTCCTTCCAGAGATGAGAACAAAATCTCTGAGGCAGTTTGAAGACTCAGCTACATATTTTCATGTTTTCTTTTGGAACAGTTCAGACAAAATAGTGCCATGGAATGGAAAGACTGAACAAGCAAGAAAATACATTGCGTGCATATACATGTAACATACATGGAAGCTGTGTCTTTGCATAAATTAATATCTGTTGGATTTCATTGAAGAACTGTACTTTTAGTAAATCCTTAAAACTTTAAAAGACGTTGCAGTTTAACATTCTTTATCATTGTTTTATGTGAGCAGCTTATGTTTGTTTACTTTTCTGGCAGAATGGAGCCTTACTGTTTGAAGTCAGAGATGTAGCTCAAGCATAGCCCACTCTTTTTCTTTGAACATATAGTTTGCAAATTGGTCAGGAAATAGAATTTTTATCAAGTGATTTTCAACCCCCCCACTAAAATCTGTAGAAGTAATTTGCTGTTTGCTATTGAAAGTCTCCTGAAAAGACTGGTATTTGTGCATAGGTGTCCTAAGCAATGTGCTAAAGTTACTGTATTTTACAGGTATCGAAACATAATCGAATTGACTGAATTGCATGGAGAGCTTACCTGCTTTTAATATGCTTTCTTAAATGTAGTTCTCTTTGCAATGTATATGTTATTTACACTTTATTACTGGGAAATCTGATGTTTTACTCAGGAGGATACAATTTTTTGCAAATTCCATGAGAAAATGTCCAGCAAGTCTAACCGATAAACCCATAAGATCCTTCATTTCAAGAACATTTAAGAGATAGATTAAATTCACTGTAACATAGGTAGAGGATTTCCACTGTTTTGATCAAGTAAATAAAATCAGGAGTAAATAAAATTCCTGTACTGCTGTGAGTGCTAGATCTAATTTAGGCTACTTAGTGCAGAAGTATATATAATAGTCTTTGTAGATCTTTAAGATTAGGCTCTCTCAGGCTGCCCAGAGAGGTTGTGGAGTCTCCTTCGCTGGAGACATTCAAAACCCGCCTGGAAAAGTTCCTGTGTGATGTGCTCTAGGTGACCCTGCTCTGGCAGGGGGGTTGGACTAGATGATCTTTGGAGGTCCCTTCCAACCCCTAGGATTCTATGATCCTATGATTCTATGATTCTTTGCAAATCTAGTAGGCCAGTAGAGATGAGGCTACCACAGCCTAGACCTGTACAGGCTGGAGAAATGTGCTGAGTGGAACTTTTGTGAAGTTGAAATTTCGAAAGGAAAACAAATGCAAATTCCTGCATCTAGGATGGAGTAACCCCATGTGACAACACAGACAGGGGCTGTCTAGAAGAAAAGAAGCTCTATGGAAAAAAGACCTGCAGGACCTCTTTAACAACAAAGTGAGTAAGAGTCAGCAGTCTGTCCTTTCAGCAAAGACATCCAGCTGAGTCCTTGGCTGAAGTAGCAAAAGCGTTAGCCAGCAGATCAAGGCAAGTGTTTCCTCTCTTCTATTTGAAACTCTTGAGGCTACATCTTGAATATTGTATCCAGTTTTGGGCTCCCCAGTACCAGAAAGACATTATCATGCTGGAGCACGTTCATTGCAGGGCTACCAAGAAGACTGGAAGCTAGAGAACACATGGTGTATGAGAAGAGGCTTGAGGGAGCAAGGGATTTTAGCTGTAAGTAGAGGATGATCAGGAGAGGTCTTTCTCCTGTCTACAACCAGGTAATGGGAGGACGTAGAGATGACAGGGTGAGACTGCTCTCAGAGGTACATAGTGGTAGAATGAGAGGTGATGGACACAACTTGGAACATAATAAATTCTGACCAGATGTCAGGAAAACATTTTTCACCATGAATTTGGTTAACCACTGGAACAGTTTGCACTGAGAGGCTGTAGGGTTTCCATCCTTCAAGATAATAAGAACATTACTTCCCCTTCCCACTTCAGTTTTTCTGGGCTTTTTATTATTATTTCCACATAAATACTAGGAAATTAGTTGTATTAAAATTCTTTATACTTTTTACACCAAATTTTTCAGAAAAAAAATGTCTAATCTAATCAATATATAGTTTGCTTTTGCCTGTGAATGTAGGTATTAAAAAATAAAGTTTAGAAATACATGGTTAGTATGGACTCTAGAGCAAAATATGAGCTGAAAGAAAAATACATGTTTCTATTATATTATTAGAGCAGAACAGTTACTTGGATGCAGAAATTTTGATCAACCATCACATTTAGGAAATAATGCAACTTTAAAGTAAAATTTATGTGTCATCATTATTGGAAGACTGTTTTGCCTGCATTGTGATTCTTCATCAACTCAACATGTTGTCAGTTAAATGTGTTAAAACTTTTTGCACATTGCTTTGGATACAGTGATGTCTCCAAGAGCTACAGGGGAGCTTCTGCATTTAAAATAAAAATCTAAAAAAAAACCCCAAAAAAACCTTTTAGTTAAATGTGAATTAGAAAGTTAACTAAAAAATAAAAAAATACACAGCAATTATTTCAGAGCAGAAATTAAATGTTCAATATTTCGTAGTTATGAAAATGACAAATGTGATTTTTTTACTAGGTTTTTTAAACATAAGCTAATAGCATGATATTAATAGTCACTATATTCAAGAAATGTCAGATTTTTTAGAGTTATGTTCTTTAAGAAGACTGGCGTTCCATCAGTGGACAGAGAAGATTTTGACTAAACTTTTGACAGCACATGCTGTGGCTCAAAAATTCATCTCATTCAATGTGTGTTTACTCAGTAGTTCAGAAGCTTGAATAAGCTTAAAGTTTTGTTGCAAACTGTTGCCTCATCTTCATTGTGGTTTGTGTGAAGCTTAACAAGTAGTGCTTGGATGAACTTTTGTCAACTGAAAAAATAAAAGAGTTTATATGAAAATAAAAAAAGGCAATAAAATGCAGGCAGGTTTTTGAAAATGGGAGTTTCTGAAAAGGCTCCTCACAAATTTTGCAAGTCTGAATACGTAGCTGTAGTAAGATACCATTTTGCAGTTTGTTTGTTGTTGTTTTTGCCATTATCTCCCAATGATTTTATGTTGCTACAAGTGACTAGGTGAGGTTGAATGCATTAAAATGATGCAGAGATTGCTCCACTCCTGAAGGGCAACTAAACTGAGTAAACAAGGGAAGATGTCAGAGAATTCAGGGTACAGCAGGCAAAGGAATTACAATCAAAAGCAGGGAATCTCCAGTTTGGATGCAGACCAGCAAGATACATGAGTTCACACAGAGTCTGCAGGGAACATGAGGGAGCAGGCAGCCAAACCTCAGAGTAATATTTTCTACTCTAATAAAACTTGTGTGGGAAAGCCTCTTAAGTTGTGTTTGAAAAAGATCTGTGCACATCCATCCCAAAGTTCTGACTTGCTTGAGATCCTGTAACAATTCAGAAATGTTTAGTAGCAGTGCCTTGTAAAGGCAGAGTCTATTCATACGTGGTTTCCTTCTTTAGCTGTATGACAAAAAAGAGTTAAAAAGGTTGTGAATATTTTGCTTTCTCTTTTGCAGTCAAGAACATCTTACAAAGGTTTTTCTTAGTGAAAAGGAAGTTAACAAGCCCCCCTCTCCCCCCAATCCCTAATAAACATGCTTTCTTCCAGTCATCAAATTTTACTCTAAAGCTTTGTGTTTAACAGGAACTACCGACAGCAGAAGAGATGTAAGTACAGCATATATAATTTCACTTTTTCTCAGAAGTATTATGCAGAGTCCATGGAAAACAGTGTTGGTAAATGTGAAGAATCATTTAGAAGTAGTTAAACTGAATTAAATGAGAAATCAGAGAAAATAGACTCTTTTCTTTATGCAAACCTCATCAGCTTATAGCTGTTTGTGCATTAGTAAGAGTGCAGCACAGTTCTTGGGGCTCAGCAGAAGGAAACATGCAGTGCTGAGAACAGCATCCATATCATAAGTGTTTTGAGCAGATTATAACAGACTTTAGTTTGGTCCCATGGGCTGGTCTGCCATTAATTGGTGAAGTAAAGCTAGGCTTCTGGAGAGCTTCTTCCAGGATAGTTTCTGAAAACACTTCAGTTGGTGTTCCTCAAGACCACTTTGTGATGCAAACTTCAGCTTGAGAAGTGAAAAAGAGCAGGAGTTTGCTTCAAAGATGCACTGTTACTTGGGAGGACAGTGCTAATGTCAGTGGAGCCAACACTGTGAACATAATTTTCCCTCAGAATGCCTCAGTCCAGGTTGAGCAGGAGGAAAATGTTGCACTGGACCTGTTGATACTAATTTGTGTCACTTAATTCATATCTATACTGCAAATTATTTGATGGTAGTTCCATTTAAAAACCCCTGAAAAGATAAAAAAGTGGTTTTGGGTCTTGAGTAAGAGCACTAAAATAAAAGGTGAGCCAAATCTAGCTACACTGATGAGGAATGTTTTGTCAATGCTAAGTATAGTACTATCTGATGTATTTCCAAATCTTGTACGAAGCTTATCATGTGTTATGGGGTGTGTGGTAAAACAGAATACCCTGGTAAAAACATGGTGTAGGTTTCAAGGAAGTAGAGAGAAAAAAACGTTTTTTCCCTGTTGGATAATCATGCATCTTTCGTTATAACACTGCTAAGCTAGCGTAAGAATTAAATGAGCTTGAAGGAAACATTCAGTTAGATCAGAATGGTGGGAAAATGTGCGAGTGTTTGTTATACCATAATGTTTTCTTTGAAGTCTTTGCATTATTTGAGTTTTTTGCTGTCTCTGAAAGGCATAAATTAAAAAACAAACAAACAAACAAACAAAAAACAACAAAAAACCCCACAAAACCCCAAAACAAACAAACAACCTTTTAAAAAAACCCTAAAAAACCCCAAAACCAACAAAACAAAGCCAGAGAGATTTTCTTAGAACAAGTTGAAGAGATGGTGGTTTTGTTACATTCAAAATCCTTAAGGAGTTCATTTGGATAATCTTAGAAGAAAAGAGACTGAAGCAGCCTTTGTCAGACCACAACTAAGAATGAGTGATGTGGATTGAATGCTTAGCCACTTCGTTAAAGTGGGTTCTTTTTCCCATGCCAGTTTTCAGTCTATAGATTAGTTTAGTCATTTAAGGATTCTCCCTCATACCATTCATCGTCTCCAACAATCAATCTACTTCCCTACTACAAAAATAATTGGTGACTTCCTAGGTGGTGAGTTTCCAGCTGGTGGATGATGTTTACAGTGCTAATACGTGTCCCTGAGGTAACAGCTGGAATTTAGCACTTCTGAAAATCAGACTACTGATTTATAGGCCTAAACACAGCATTTAGACACTTCTGAAATCTGTGCTTAAAAATAAGAGTTATGTGAGATACAGTAAGTTGTCAAGAAGTTGAATGAACAGATTCTGCTTGTTGTGACAACTGTTACAATGTACCAAGCCTAATTTCCAACCACAGTTTGACATCAATAGTTGATGTTGCTGTCTTCATGTGTGCCACCACATGTAAGAGTGTTTGGGTTAGAGAATGTTTTAGAAGTAAGAGAGGAACATGATCAGGGAAATACTGAGATTTGTGCTTTCAGTACTCCTGTTTCGCCTTTTACTTGCTATTTCTTGTCTTTTTGCTAGAGACCTGAAAGGTGATGAACTCTAGCATGGGGAATAAGCAGGAGGAGTTGGAGATCTGTGTTCGGTTGAATGGCTACAATGTAATTGCAATCACTGAAACATGGTGGGACAGCTCCCATGACTGCAACGTTGTCATGGATGGCTATGTATTATTTAGGAAAGAGAGCAACAAGGCGAGGTGGTGGTGTTGCTCTTTATGTACGAGAGCAACTAGAACGTTTTGAGTTCTATCCAGGGAGGGAGGTAGGACAGGTTGAAAGCTTGTGGGTAAGCATTAAGGGACATGCAATTGAAGGTTAGCCTGTCGTGGGTGTCTCCTATAGACCACCAACCCCAGAAGAAGATGTTGATGACATCTTCTACAGTCAACTGGAAGTAACCTCTAGATCACACTCCTTAGTACTTATGGGTGACTTCAATCACCCTGATATTTGCTGGAAAGCCCACACAGCAAAGCAGGTTTGGTCCAAAAGGTTCTTGCAGTGCATCAATGATAACTTTCTAATGCAGGTAGTGGAGGAACCAACAAGTCCTGCTGGACTTTGTATTAACTAATAAAGAAGGTCTGGTTGGGGACATTAAGGTTGGGAATAGCTTTGGTGACAGTGACATGGTGGACTTTAGTATTTTACAAGGAAGAAGCAGGACAATAAGTAGAATTACAACCCTGGACTTCCATAGGGCTAACTTTGGACTCTTCAAAGATCTACTTGCAGGAATCCCGTGGGCTAAGACTCTGGAAGGAAAGGGAGCCCAGGGAAGCCGGTCAGTTTTTAAATACCATTTCCTCCAAGCCCAAGATAGGTGCATTCCTTCAAGTAAAAAATCGGGTAGAGGTGGTAAACAACCTGCATGGATAAGCAAGGATCTTCTGAAGAAAGTCTTGTGGAAGAAAGAAATTTACAGTTCGTGGAAGAAGGGACATGTCACTTGGGAGAACTATAGGGACATTGTCAGGGTATGTAGGAAGGCAACAAGAAAGGCCAAAGCCCTCTTAGAACTTAAACTGGCAAAGGAAGTAAAAGAGAACAAAAAGCTTCTTCAAATATATCAGTAGTAAAAGGAAGAAGAGGGAAAATGTGGGCCCACTGCTGAATGAGGTGGGAGCCCTGATAACAGAGGATGCAGAGAAGGCAGAGTTGCTGAGAACCTTCTTTGCTTCAGTCTTTCCCTGGATAGAGGAGAGGAAGCCTGGAGGAGGGAAGACTCCACTAGTCAATGAAGAGTGGGTCAGAGATCAGCTACGTAAATTGAATGTACACAAGTCCATGGGCCCTGATGGGATGCACCCAAGAGTGTTGACAGAGCTGGCTGATGTTACCGCTCTACCACTCTCCATCATTTTTGAAAGATCCTGGCAACCAGGAGAGGTGCCTGAGGACTGGAGGAAAGCCACTGTCACTCCAGTCTTCAAAAAGGGCAAGAAGGAAGATCCAGGAAATCACAGAACAGTCAGCCTCACCTCCATTCCTGGAAAAATGATGGAGCGACTCATTCTGGAGGTCATCACGAAGCACATAGAAGAGAAGAAGGTTGTCAGGAGTAGCCAGCATGGATTTACCAAGGGGAAATCATGCTTGACTAACCTAATAGCCTTCTATGATGTTGTGACTGAATGGATAGATGCAGGGAGAGCAGTGGATGTAGTCTGCCTCGGCCTTAGCGAGGCTTTTGACACAGTCTCCCGTAACATCCTCGTGAGCAAGCTCAGGATATGTGGGATAAAAGAATGGACAGTGAGATGGATTAAGAACTGGCTACACAATAGAGCCCAAAGAGTGGTGATTAATGCTGTAGAGTCCAGCTGGAGACCTACAACTAGTGGAGTCCCCCAGGGATCAGTGCTGGGTCCAGTCCTGTTCAACATCTTTATCAATGACCTTGATGATGGTACAGAGTGTCTTCTCAGCAAGTTTGCTGATGATACAAAGCTGGGAGGATTGGCTGATTCACCTGAAGGCTGTGCGGCCATTCAGCAAGATTTGAACAGGCTGGAGAGCTGGGCAAAGAGGAACCTAATGAGGTTCAACAAGAGCAAATGCAGAGTCCTGCACCTGGGAAGGAACAACAAAATGCACCAATTCAGGTTAGGAGGTGATCTGCTAGAGAGCAGCTCCATGGAGAAGAACCTTGGAGTCCTGGTAGACAACAAGTTATCCATAGGACAACATTGTGCCCTTGTGGTCAAGAAGGCCAATGGTATCTTGGGGTGCATTAGGAGGAGTGTGTCCAGCAGATCACGGGAGGTTCTCCTCCCCCTCTACTCGACACTGGTGAGACCTCCCTTGGAGGATTGTGTCCAGTTCTGGGCTCCCCAGTTCAAGAGGGACAGGGATCGACTTGAGAGAGTCCAGCGGAGGGCTGTGAAGATGATTAAGGGACTGGAACACCTGCCTTACAAGGAAAGGCTGAGAGACCTGTGGCTTTTCAGTCTAGAGAGGAGAAGACTAAGGGGGGATCTAATTAATGTCTATAAATGTATGAGGGCTGGGCATCAAGAAGGCAGGGACAACCTCTTTTCACTTTTGCCCAGTGATAGGATGAGGGACAATGGATTGAAACTCGAGCACAGGAAGTTCCACCACAATGTGAGGAAGAACTTCTTTACTGTGAGGGTTACAGAGCACTGGAACAGGCTGCCCAGAGAGGTTGTAGAGTCTTCTTCTCTGGAGACTTTCAAGACCTGTCTGGATGCCTTTCTGAGTGATCTGCCCTCACTTTTGGTCCTGCTCTGGCAGGGGAGTTGGACTTGATGATCTTCAGAGGTCCCTTCCAACCCCTAACATTCTGTGTTTTGAAACCACTACCGAAAAAGGAAGATTTGAAGAAAATGTTCATTATAGGAAATAATTGTTGTTGAGCAGTTAGTATAATACTTATTAATAATATTATTATATGGTGCAGATTGACAGTTTCTTGGATTAAAGTATCAGTCTCGTGATCTGATCATTCAGAGCAACCTGATACAAGATTAAGTTTGAGCCTGTGGGTACTTGCTGTATGAAAGTCCAGTATTTAGGGAAATAGTAAAAAAACCCCACTGAGATAAGAGGTTGGTAGAAAAGCAAGAATATGAGAGTACAACTCTGTAATGTTTCTGTTAATATAATGTTTGTGGGGGCTTCATGCTGGTTCTTCACAATGAGACACATCAAGAAAACAGATTAGTCCTGTTGATCCTCTACAGGGAACTAACCAGTTTCACAGGTTTGCAGCAGCTAAGCTTCTGTTGCTAAAAGGCAAATTTCTAGCAAATGCCCAAGTAATCAGGTCTGTTGTAATTTTCTTTTTATAGTACATCCATAGCTTTTACAATTGTAGTATGGGTTGTATCATTCCCAGATAGATATATCTCTGAAGGCACCAACTCCAACACCCCCTCCACAGATGCTCTCCCTCTTCTGCTTGCCAAGTACCCTCCTGAGATATCACCTCCATCAGAGCAGTAACACAGTAGTATTCAGCATTGCCAAACACTTAACACTGGCATGTTTCTGAAATTAAGGGATCAGATTTTATTTTCATCTCATCAAAGTTACTGCAGAGAAGCTATGACAATAAGGTTATAAATATTTTTCTCTCTGCTGCCCTAAGAAAGGATCTTATAGGCTGAAAGCCTTATCTCGATCTACCAGGTACCATTTAGATTCTCTCTTAGTTAGCTCAAGTCTTTCATTCTTTTTTCTGTTTTACTACTACCCAGGAGGTGGGGGGTGCAGCGGAAGCAGAATGATGGAAACAGAAAAAACAGCTGATACTTCACATACCAACATTTACTGATATCTAAGCCACGAAGACTGTATTTAATAGTGTGTTCTCTAACTTAGTGCACTTCTGGCATAATACTATGAATTGGAAAAAAAATTGCATTTACTATTTAAACGTGTTACTGCAAGTCGGACACTTGAATTTTGCACTAATTTGGAAAAAAAAAAAAAAAGAAAATACTGTTATTAGTAAATACATTTTTGTTAACATAAAGCTTGTTTGTGTCTTACAGAGTGAGGTTCTGTGTTTAGACTACTTTTGACAAGCCATTTGTTGAAAAATTAGAGCAATGAAGTTTACCATTAAGGACAGATATACACTGTAATAGATAGCCTAAGGGAACTGTGAAAACTATCATTTGAAGCTTAAGGACATGTAGAATGTCTATCAAGGCTGGGATGCAAGTGACAAGACTATTTCTCTACAGCACTTCTAGCTCTCATTTTCGATACCTTGGTGGGCTCTGCTTTAATAATTTGACAACATTCTTTTTGTCCCTGTCCGTACTTACCAGATATTAAAATGTTTCTGGATCGGTTTGGAGGAAGATAAGATTGAGCATAATGTTGAGGGACAGTGTCTTGTTGATTAAGTTCTTGAATTTGGAGTGTTTGCAGGAAAGTTTGATAAAACTTGTCCAGGAAAGTTTATTTTTAGTGCTAACTACTTGTGGGTCAAAGGTACTAGGTACTAGTTTTGTGATACCTTAGAAATAGCTAGTTTACAGCCAAGAACAAATTCTGTGACGTAACAGTATTGAATGACTGTGAGTAATTGACATCAAACACTGAAGGAGAAGGAAGGTATCCAAGGTGCTTCAAGGAGGCAGTTCTGATGAATCATGGACAAAGACTGTAGTAGTGTCTGTCATTAATGTTGCTGCTGCTTGTTTGTATTAAACCAAGATTTCAGTTGTTCCTTATTTTGCCAAGCTGCACCTTCTGGGTTGAATATTTCCTTCTCAATATGCACATGCTGAAGTTTTGAAGTGAATGGCAACTAACCATTGTCACTGTTGTTGTTAGAAATTTACACAAAAAGACCTTACTATTAAAAAAGGAGCTACACACACCTTTGTACAGAGTTACAAAGATAAATCCCTTTTTTTTCTACAAGCAACAAGTCAAGAATTCTCTTCACTGTTACCCCATCCTTTCCTCCATGTTGTCAGGGTAAGGAGGGGTCCTTCAGAGTCCAATGGCAAGAGATCAAAAGGCAGACCTCCAGGTGCCTTTAGCACCCCTGGTACGTGCATGTATAGGGGAAAAGTTGGGGAGAAGGAACCTTTGTTTAAAACGTGGATGAGGCATCTGGAAGAACCCACATTCTGTCTATAAAGTGAAGATTTGTATTTAATCATCACACACCAGAGTCAGAGGGTCTGAGAAACGAAGAGTGAGATGGAGCAGGGTGAGGAAAATGAAACAGGGACAGAGTCTAGAGAAGAGCAGGACAGGAGGATAAGTTAGAGGAGTCAGGGAATTGTATTATGTCCTGCTTACAGCTGGAGGACCAAAGATGGAAGTTGAAAATACCCATTTATTCTGGCTACACTATCTGAGAAATCTCAGACTAATTGCTAAAAAGATCTTCCTGGCTTCACCTGCAGCTATGAGAAGTCATCACATCTGTATGTCAGTTCCTGATCTTCTTATTAGGATCCTTGCGTATCTGGAAGGCTGTACAGAGAATTGAGAAGCAGAGAATACCTGACAGGAATTCAAATGAATCTCTACAAGAACAGAATTAGACAGCAGAAGTTGATACAATTCCACTGAATTGCCTTCAGCTATTGTAAGCAGATGCTAGTTCTTTTCCTGATGCACATTTTTGCAGGTTATGAAGCTCCATTCTTCCTGTAGACAACAGCATCCCTCCACACAAACAAGATTTATCCCCAGAGCGGTTTAGAAGTGCAATGGTCATAAAACAGAAGTTGTGTAACATTGCATTTGTACAAGGAGTAAGTCAAAATGCAGCTGGTAAAGGCTTCCCAGACCTCCAGACAAATCAATATTTTTTTCTGTTCCACAGATGAAGACAAAGCCAATCTTGCTGTTGTTTGTGAGGAAACAAATTCAATTTTGTTGAGTTTCAAAGAAATGCTGCAGTCAGGCATAGTACTCTCTGTCTCTTCACCACCCCTACTTTCTGCTTCTCAAAATCTGAGCTTGTGTAGGTGACCTTGACTTCTGCCTTGAGCATCCTCTCTTTTAATATGTTTCTTCTCCATTGCCTAAATTTGTATTCCACGTAACTCAGTAAAGTCTTCAGTTTCCCAAAATGAACCCCTTACCTCTCTCTCTCAACACTTCCTTGCTTCGGCATGTCCTGATCACTTTTCACCAAGTGCAGTTACTAATGCTTCCTGCCAAAACTTTGTCCAGGCTAGTTTATCTGTCCTTAGCAAGTTACTAAGTTATTTTGCATTAAGCTGGCTTAGTTTGGGTTGTTGGTTATAATAAAAGCATACTTGTTTTCCAGTGCAATCTTTTAAGAAGCTGAAGATATTCAATAAAAATGCATTGATGGAAGTTACAGGCTTCTAAGCAGTCATAGCTTTCAAAAATACACCCCTCTCAATAGTAGTAATTTCTGCTGTCCCATTGTATGTGGATTCTGTGTCTTGCCCTGATCTGTCTTGACAAAAAAATAATTTTGTGGTATTTATCTGTAGTGTTTGATACAGAAAACTCAAGACTTACCAATTAACTTTCAATTTTTTTTATTTTTTTTCCCCGTTACTTTAGAAGTTAACAGAGCTATTACTCTTTAATTATTAGATAAACTGTCCTTGTTCATATGTGATAATTTGCACTGAAATTGGTTGTGGTTTTCCTTTGTGTTGTCTGTATACTTCTTCTGAGAGACTGACATAAACATCTTAATGGTGCTGCTACAACTGTGACCAATCTTTTAGCAGAAACTGAGCGATGCGTTCCGTGATACTGGAATATATTGAGTATCAAAAGTGCACAGGAAGTATTACTAATACATGTAGTTGAATTCCAGGAGTGGCATGAATGAACACATTTCTGTTTCCACAGGCATCTCACAATTGAATAGCAACATACTTTGAATGGCTAATGTTATGTGCTCTCTAGGCATGTTGCCATTTCAGCAGTTAAGGAAGATAGATTTTAATATGTTAAAGGGGCTTTTAAATCCCCCATGCTTTCAACCTCTTAATGGATGTAGTCTCAGTTACTGCTAATTGTGAATAAAAATTCTGCTTCCTTCTGGCTTTCCTCTACCACTTCTGTTTTTTCACCTTGTTCTTCCACACTGCTCAGTTGCACTAACAAATATTTTTTTAAAAAACGATCCTTGCACACAAGCTATCTAGTTCTGCACTCTCTATAGAGCAGTATTCCCCAACTCCCCAGGTATAGAGAAGGAAGATACAGTACAACTTTTACATTTATATTCACTCCATTATCTTGAGATTACTAGATAAAGATTAAATAGTTGTATTTTGTTTTCATTTAAATCTTCCTTCTGCATTTTATTTTGGAGGTCTTCACCATAAATATTATCACACAGATGGCTGTGAATATAGCTGCAATAGGATTAGCATCAAACTGAGTACAGTGTTGAGTTCACCTAATTTCAAATATCCTGTGAATGTTACCTTACAGTTTCCAAGTATAGCTACTGATTTTTTTTTTGTCTGTATTCATGAATAGCTAACAGGAGCCAATGACTACCATGAAAAAATACAAGAATTTTCTTTATTACACTCATATGACTCATCCAGTTATAATCAGTGCTTTTTAGTTTACCTATCCAACTTTCCCCTTCTAGTTGACTAACAGAATGCTCTGGCAGATATGTGAAAGTTCATGGCCATATAATTTGTCAATGAAATGCAGTGTATGTAAATTGATAAATGTAGCTGTTAGGAGGAAATAATCATTCCTAGTTGCTGATGAGAACGTAAGACCCTATTAATAATTCTAAGTAATCATCACCTCCACTTTCTGTCCCGGTCTGCTAAATACATTACATCACAATATATTGAATTTTCTTCCCTAGGGATATGTAAACATCAGGGTGTAAGGGACTTCATATGTGAAAAGCTTTCTCAAAAAGCTTTCTAAATTTCCGTGTCCAGCCCATGTTATTCCTGTTGAAGAAATGAGCAAAAGAGAGAGTTTATTGACATGCAGTGGTGTTTATAAATCTGCTCTTGAAAAGGGAGGTGTAGCTTATGCAGTGAATTACAGAAGTCAGTCTGAAACAGCTTCTGTAGCAGCATTTAAATTTCCCAGGTTTTTTGTTTTCTGATTAAAAGAAACATACTGGAAGCTAGATGCAAAAAGTATTTTTATTGTTGTACTTCTATTCTTCTGTCATCCACCTCTTCTCCCTTCCTTTCTTCTTGACTTCCTTCTCAACAGTGTTTTCAATTAACGCTGTAATTAAGAAGGCAATAACATTTACATTTGAAGTTAAAGACTTTTCAAAGCCTTCACCTTTCTTGAGTCTGTATTTTTGGCTCTACTCAGAAGTTATAGAATAGAGAAAAAGGTTGTGTGTTAACCCTCCTTACCACTGTAAGAATCTGATAGTACTACCACTCAATTTTGTTCTGATTCTGAGCTGTTTTTGAAATCCCTGTAAACGTTGCTACAGCCAACTTTGCTAATGAAATCTTATTACATCTTAGTCTTAGCACCTATGAAATGAAGAATTAACCAAAAATCTTTTTCATCTTCTGCTTTGATTTTTACATATGTTTCCACTTAAAACACCTAGCTTTTTTCTTTACTGATCCATATTGCAGAGAAAGGAACAAAATAAAAATAAAATCAGTTAATTCCTCTAAATGTGTTTCAAGATTAATCTCTGTTTCTGCAGGGAGTCACTGACAATACATTGCTTTATTCCTTTACAATGTGTTATATCCAGCTTAAAAAAAAAGACCCCCAACAACAAAAAGGGATATTGATACAGTTACAGTAAATGCCCTTGTTAATGTCATTAAGAGAAACTGTGACATGAACCTCCTAACGTCAATGTTTAAATAAACATGATTTTGACTCCTTGATGAGTAAAAATTGAAAAAAGCCCTGTTGCCATGCATAATACAGCCCTTGTCAGTTTTTTGTTTTTTTTAAAGCATTTGCTGAAAATGTAGGCTGTGGATGACTTCTCTTTTGTTGAAAATAATGCAGGATATGCACAGTGAAGAGATACAATTGTAGCTAGTCATTTAGAAAGATAGGGCAGTTAATGTACAGCTTTCTGCTTTAATGCTGACTTTAGTGAAAAACAGTACTACATTTACCGGAGTATTTTAATAGTAGTGCATAAGTAATTAAGAGTGCAGCCAGCCTGGGGTATAAATTTTTGGATCTACTTTTTCTTTTTTGCTTTATCCTGTTACATTTTAAAGCTATATATTACATGATGCTAAGCAGCAATAATGCTAAATAGTCTTAATCTAATCCAATTATTAAGATAGGATTTTAAAGGTTTACTTTGGTTTTTTATTCAAATCGTACACCAGAATGAGTTGCTTGATGTTACTATTTTGCTGTTCAGAGTTCAAGTGGCTTGCATTTGGCTTGTGAAATACAACAGTAGGTATCTTTCATCAAAACAAACTATGAGAGGCATTTTCTGTTTAGTGTGTGATGTAGGATGAAGTCTGACACAGAGCAGATGGGTAGCTGGAGAGGAACTAGTTACACAGACAGATAGTAACTGAATGACTTCAGGTCGAGCAGGACCTTCCTGCCCCACTGCTGCATGAGCCAGTCGTAATGACATATTTTTGCATTACAAACCCCCAACAGGCATCCACGTGCTTTAGTTCTGAGCTGCAGTTTTGTTGCTTACTCAACATAGTTGATGGTGTAAACAAGGAGGGGTTATAACTAATCTGCTGTACACCATTTTTTTGTTTCTTTTATTTTTAATAAAACATAGAATCATAGAATCATAGAATCATAGAATCCTAGGGGTTGGAAGGGACCTCGAAAGATCATCTAGTCCAACCCCCCTGCCAGAGCAGGGTCACCTAGAGCACATCACACAGGAACTTGTCCAGGCGGGTTTTGAATGTCTCCAGTGAAGGAGACTCCACAACCTCCCTGGGCAGCCTGTTCCAGTGCTCTGTCACTCTTACAGTAAAAAAATTTTTTTGGATATTCACCTTGAACCTCCTATGCTCCAATTTGCACCCATTACCCCTTGTCCTATCACTGGTCATCACTGAGAAGAGCCTAACTCCATCTCCCTGACACTCACCCCTTACATATTTGTAAACGTTGATGAGGTCACCCCTCAGCCTCCTTTTTTCCAAGCTAAAGAGACCCAGCTCCCTCAGCCTTTCCTCATAAGGGAGATGTTACACTCCCTTAATCATCTTTGTGGCTCTGCGCTGGACTCTTTCAAGCAGATCCCTGTCCTTCTTGAACTGAGGGGCCCAGAACTGGACACAATACTCCAGATGCGGCCTCACCAAGGCAGAATAGAGGGGGAGGAGAACCTCTCTTGACCTACTAACCACACCCTTTCTAATGCACCCCAGGATGCCATTGGCCTTCTTGGCCACAAGGGCACATTGCTGGCTCATGGTCATCCTCCTGTCTACCAGGACCCCCAGGTCTCTTTCACCTACACTACTCTCCAGCAGGTCAGCCCCCAACCTATACTGGGACATCGTGTTGTTCTTCCCCAAATGCAAAACTCTACACTTCCCCTTGTTGAATTTCATCATTTAATATTTGCTGGCTGCCTTGCAATCTAACACTTTCTACTGCTTCCATGTTTTTCTTAACAGTGCAGTTATGATTTAGCTTATTGTCGTATATACACATAGCTGTTCCTTCTCTCCCTCCTTTTCTCTTTTATTGCTATTAGAAAAGTGTGAGACTTTTGATGAGCAGTGATCTATTCCATATGATTCAATAGTTTTGCCAGCCTGGAATGTCTGATGATGTAAAATTATTTTACCCAAGTGATGTCATGTTAATTCCTTAGAATCATTAAGGTTGGAAAAAACCTCCATTAAGTCCTACTGTCAAACCAACACCACCATGCCCACTAAACCATGTCCCAAAGTGCCACATCTACACGTTTTTTTAACACTTCCAGGAATGATGACTCCACCACTTCCCTGAGCAGCCTGTTCCAATGCTTGACCATTCTTTCAGTAAATAAATTTTTTCTGATACCCATTCTAAACCTCCCCTGGTGCAACTTGAGGTCATTTCCTCTCATCCTATTGCCAGTTACTGGGGAGAAGAGGCCAACGCTCACCTCACTACAGCTTCCTTTCAGGTAGTAGTAAAGAGTGATAAGGTCTGCCCGTGTTCATGAGTTTCAAGACTGAAGGGCTCTAAAGTCTTAGGAACTGTAATTTCTTACCAGTTAAACCTCTCTGAAAAATAGGATGTGTCAAAAAAGACAGAGATTTTTATTCTCTGTTGAACATCTCAGGTTCTCAGCTGATCTAGGAATAGATGTGGGACTTTCCAATCTACTGTCTTCAGTTGAATCAGAATCCCCTTCTGACTTTCTCTTTTGGAGGTATCTCATTCTTCGTTTCTGTAGGAACAATCAGTCACTATGTCTCTTTAAGCTTTATCATCACTTCATGACAATGGAGTTGTACATATGTACAGAGTTGCCTGTGTGTTCTGCTAACATAGTCCATTCAATAATGGTTCCCAGGTTAGAATCTGGGGCTGCAAGAGAAGAGGTAGTAAAGTGGGGAAAAGATGCTTGCGGTCTGAGTGAAGAAAGTATTTCCATGAAGGTATGGCAGAAATATTACATGGTATATTTCCTGATAATAGCAATGGATAGAATATTGTATTTTATCTGTTTCAATGAAATGTGCTTGCCTTCCTCTCTTAGGCTCCTTTGAATAGCACAGTCTGAAAGTACTGCACCAGTGTTGCTAAAGTTTGCAAGTAATTTATTTTAAAAAATTAAATTATTAAATCAATTTTTACTAATGTTTAATTTTACTGCAGCCAAATCTCAAAGAGGAATCCTGTGCAATGTGACTTGTAAGCAGGCAGGAGGCCTTTTAATTGAAGATACAAATCCTGTAGCTGGTCTTCAGTTCAGTGACCTCTCATTAATTTCAAAGATATTGCTTGGGTAAAGAACTTAAAAAATTATCTTTGATTTGGCCTTTTTAATTGCTAGTGGAGCTGTTGCATCATCCTTCTGGAAAAGAACTATGGAAGTAAAAATAAATATACTAAATGTGTGGATAGAAGTTCATTCTGAAGATTTGCTTCTATATTGATTTTCACAAGCTTGACAGTAACTACTTTGACTTACTATGCCATGGTTAGAGGTTAATCTCAAAAAAACCGCACCTTACAGCATTGGTTTGACATTGGTCCTTCTTGTAAGATGGACTTGCAAGCGAGTGCAGAGGCTTTGGAAAGGCCAATGCAATCACAGCTAAACCTAAGAGATCAGTATTAGATTACAAGTTCTCTTTTGTGGAACGTCAGCCCCCTGAAAATCTGGAGGAATAAGATTTTGAAGACTTTCAAAGCAGAATTTCAAGGTCATTTTCTACTGGACCTTTTTTATATCAGAAAGGTGACATCTTAATTGCTTTTCATAACACAATTTGTACAGAGATATTTTTTTAAAGTTTTACTTCTCTGTTGAATTGTCATGCTTCTTTATAAAAAGATAGGTCCTAGATGCCATGCCCCATGGAGACAAGTTCATTTCCTTCTTTCAGTTCTTTAGTTAGGTGGTCCCACATGAAGCGGAATGGGAAAAAAAAAAATAAATAAAAAGCTTTATTTGCATGGAGGAAGAGAAGATTTCAGGGGCTGAATGAAGCATTCAGTTCTGCCAAGGCACCCATTCTCTTCTGTGGCATC
This sequence comes from Hemiprocne comata, assembly GCA_020745705.1. NCBI lineage: Eukaryota > Metazoa > Chordata > Aves > Apodiformes > Apodidae > Hemiprocne > Hemiprocne comata. Next base: position 86,344,761 of record CM036587.1, read on the forward strand.
AGTGCCCTGCCAAGACTGTCACACTGTGATACTTCCTTTATTTTTAAGTTGGAGACTTTCTAAAACTAGGATCTTTTAGGTCTATGGGTTTGCAATATGATAGCATGCATCCTGATGGGAAAGATTCACCATCGGCCACTGCTCAGAGAAGGTTGGCCTATTCTCTTTGAGCCCAGAGCTACAGTGAAAGAAATTAGAGAGAGGGAAGGAGCAATGAATGTAGAGAAAAGTTTATTTACTTATTTAACAGGACCCTATGCACAGTTAGTGTGACTTTTTTTATCTCTTCCACTGTCATCTTGATGGCCTTTTGGTAGCATCAGGGGGCAAAACTATTAGCATTAAGAAAAAAGATTCAAATACATGAGAACAAACAGACTCTTATGGGAAATATAGCATCTAAGATGGCATTACTTACTTTCTGAACTCAGTTCCAAATGCCTTCAAATGCTAGTTTGGACTGCACTGGGTTTTTAAAATAGTGCTGATGTTTTAAAAAATAAATATAGGGAAAATTGAGATAAAAACAAACTCACTACATTATTAGAAGTTACAGCAAGCACAGGGATTTCAGAGTATTACTATAAGAAATGTCTTACTGCTCAAATTAAATTTGTTTCAATGTTGCTGCATATGAATTTTTTTGTATTTTGACTAAGTTCATAAGCTATAGAATAATTCCTACAGAAAACAGCTGGGTTTTTTTTTGGTTTCTCAGTGTCAAAATCATGCTTTTAGTTAATAATATCAGGTGTTTGTTTAAAAGGGTATAGTCCCTCAGTGATTTCAGATTCTCTCTGAGATTTTGAACACATAATAACTAAAAAAAGTTAAAAGCTCAAGTGTTCAAAAAATTCATAACTATTAAAGATAGTACTCAATTCCATTCAAATGTATGATATTTTGGATACTATGAATTGCTTCACTTGTTACTTATTACCTGTAATCTGCCTTCTTGATTAAAAATACAGTCTTTTTTAAAAATAAATGAAGTAGTATAATAAAATATCCTCCATGTGGAACTAATTGGTTTTAATTATAAATATTTTGAGTGCAGACTTTTAGAATACTTTGTTCTTGAAATCCTAGGTCATGTGGCAGTTTAGGGAGAAAACTTGAGTTTCTACCCTCCATTCTGAACACACTGAGACTAACTGCAGGCCCCATGCTGATAGGGTATTCTGATTTGGGGAACAGAGCGGTCAGCCACTTAAAGGTTTCTGTAGTGGCTGACTGTATTTACTCTGCAGGATCAATGTGTCTCATTGCAGTTGTCTACCAGTTGTCCAGGAGTGCAGTTCTGGGTGTCTGGTTGTAGCTCCATCACTGTTCATTTAGTCAAGTTTCTTTCAAGTGGAGATCAAGGTGTGTGGGCTCATAGTGCACGCTTATAATGTCTCAAGGTAACTGGCTGTCTGGTTGCAGTCAGTCTCAATAGTTAGGAAACACTCCTGGGTGCACAGGCTCTGATATATGCCTTGTTTCTGTGGTTTTGTGGGCCTCTGCAGCTGTTCCTAAGTGTTTGTTAAACTGTTTTTTATCACCCCCAAAATACTAAAATCTCTGCTAACTTCAAACTCTGCTAAGAACACCAACTGTTCGTTTTGGTTCTTAATTCACTTTTGAATTTTTCAGTGTTTAATCTGTTTTGCACTTGAAACTTTTAAGTTATGCTTGTTCTTGCATAATGATAAAGAAATATCACTGACAGTTATTGTACTGTAGCAAGGAGCCAATAATTGCTCCCTTGTACATAGGATAGCTGTGTAATAAAATGTAAATGGTGTTAAGCAAAGATCACTTTTCAGTGGAAGCTACTAACTGCAAATATGAGGTCTTGACAGACATTTTTAGAGAGTATGTTTAAAAGAGAAGAACTGTGTCAAATGAAAAGGCCAGGAATTATTTAATGCAGACCATTTAAGTACTATCTGAAAAAATTAGACCTGAAAAGCTTTCCTGAATGTATTCCAGTGCTTTACCTGCAGAAAATGTATACTCCTCCTCTGATAGTTCTGGATGGACCTCTGGGACATGCACTGGGGCTTGTCTTTAGTCCTGTCCCCAGCCCTATCTTCTCCTGATGCTTACAACTGAAGTCCCTAGATAAATCCTGGACCTGATGGATTACTTCTCTGTTTTGGCAGCTGTTAATAGACTCTCCTAACACCACCCTACTCTGCTTGATTCCTTGGCTGAAGTGAGGAGCCCTGGCACAGCACAATGTGGGGCACAGAGCAGACCAAATATTTGTGCCTGAACATTTCTTCACAAGGGTCTTTTGTGGGGTTCAGTGATGCTGAAAATTTCACTCCCCTTGAGGACTCTTCCATGTGGTGAACTTGGGTCTGAGGGTGTGGGTATCCAAATGATTGAAAATTTCAGTGCTTTGTTCCCACGTGAAAATGAGCTCAGGATCTCTTTAACAGAGACATGTCTATTTTGCTACCCCCAATGTCTGGTGGCTGTGTAGGGTCTTTAAAGTCCAGGGCTTTCATCTTTTTGAAGAGATTACAGCACCTGATCAGCTCACACATTGCAGTGTAGTATGAGAAGCACTACAGAGTAGCTCTGAGCCCCTAAACCTTTCAAGAGCCTTTTGGATGGCATATGAATGTTTAGCAAGTGCTTGGTGTACCTCTGGAACAATGTTTTCAGCTAATTTTTCTCCAAAAAGAATCTAGTTTGCATCTACTGTAGCTGTTCTGCAAACTTAACCAACATTAAGTAGGGTCAATACTTCATGGATTCACTTCAAAATCATACTCTACTGCAGACTGAAAGAATAACATAGATACGGCCTTAGCACATGAGCTCATATTATGCTTACTTTGGTCTAGCAACTGCCACTGAAAGGAGCAGTAGCCCTCTCATGCTCACATCACTTATTGTGAGCTCCTTTGGCTTTCTCTCTGAGTTTGACTTCTCACAGAAAATCTTCCCTGCTTGAAGGGAAAGCTAACTCATGAAAATGCAAGTTTTCCCTCAGCAAGCTGATGGGAGTCACTATAGAGTTGCACAATGGCTAAATTTAACACAAAGTGGCAGAAAAACAGGGAGAAAGCAGGTTCACCCCCTCTGGCCTCTGACTGCTGTTAGGTGCAATTAAGCATGATTGTGAAACTACACCCTGACAGAGAAGCACATGAGTTTATTTAGACAAGATTATCACTGTTGCTGCTGGTTGAGAATTCACCCAGCTAAGGATCCACTGTTTAAAAAATATGGTGGTATTCCCCAAATAATTCTAGGTTTTTTTGCAGCAGATAATAAATGTTTTCAGGTGTCATGTAGAGGTCTTTCCTGACAAATGGACAGTGAATGTGTATTTGACTGTCCTCATTTTATTTGTTGACTTTGTTGGAAGAATGGAAGAATTTTGTAAAGTAATACAAAAACTTTGATGTATCAGTGTGATAGTCAGAGGCAGATACAACAGCAAATGCACCACTAAGTTTATGCTTCTTTTATTGATCTTTCCAAAATGTTTAGATTAGTTAGTGTGAGGTCAGTTACTTTACCAGTTTCATTTGTTTCTGTCCATCTGTACTTAGAAGATGATAAAAATAGAAATTGTACATTGTATGTTTCTACCTATACTTTACAAAACTCCAATTCTCTGCTTTCTTTCCAATCCATTTGTCTTTTTCTAAGGGAAAAAACCCCGACTTAAAATACCGTACTAAAACACTGTTCAGTCTGTGATTGAATCTGAACCTCCTGCTGGAACTACTCTCACCTCACTTTAAAATAAACATACCAAAAGGCAGGAGAGTATTCTATTCCCTAAATGTACATTTTGTTAGAAACAAAGTTATCTAATTAGAGCATGTTAGTTCTGGAAGTTGGGGAGTATCAGTGCTGGTGTGTAGGCAGATTAAAGGCAAAGTTCTAAAACCAAGACTTCCCTTTGTATTAATGTACTCCAAGTCGGTTCTGCTTGTCAACTAGCAGCTTTCAGAGATTTTTTTAAAGGGTTGAATAGATACCATAAAATCCCTCCGTGCTCCTAAGAGTTGTTGGTTTTTGAGTTTTGGCAGTTGTGGTTTTTTTTTCCCCAGAGATTTCTCTGTAATATGGCTGAGGTCTGCTTTTGGCTCTGAGTAGAGCCTCTCCTCTCTGTGCATTTCTCCCTCTCTGCCTATTTCTCCCTCTCTGCCTAACCCTGGAAGCCCTTCCTCCTCCCTCTGTGTAATTGCTCTAAATCTGAGTGCAGCATCCAGGAAAGATATGTAAACACACACACTTCTAGCAAAAATAGCAGATCATGTTTATGCATTATATTCAACAGTTCAATGCATTCAACACACTGTTGAAGCATTCAAGAAAGAAGCAGGTACTAAGGAAGATCCTTTGGCCTTAGTCATATCCTGCATTTATTGAGAGCTTGTAGCTAGGACAGTTTAGCTTTAGTAGTAGGTTTGTTTCAAAAAAACTATAACTAAATGCTTGGGCAATTTAATGTACTTGACGTTTATTATGTCTGTTATATTAAACATGCTTTAGAAAAGTGAAATCTGATAAACAAGTCTGGCTTCTGAAACCTTGGCCCATCTGTTATTTCCATGGTTACCATTCATGAGGTTTCATCCAACTGAAAAAGCAGCATAAATATGGCAGAAGAAATCAAGAACAGTCCAAGAGGAAACTAACCCAAGCACCTCTTTGTGCTTTTCTCCCTGTTGTGAGGAGTGGGCACGGAGACCCAGCTGCTGTTACCAGCGGGGTAGTGAGCATTCTGCCACTGCTTTCCCATCTTCCGGAATTGGGGCAATGGAAAGCGTAGCTGGGCTTCTGAACCTGTGTGGATAGTTACGCTTTTTCCCTGCCTTTGTGTATGTATACACTATTGACACACAAAAGTTTTGGTCCCAAGACTGCTCCCTCCTTCAATCCCAAAGGTACTATACACTGTTCTGCACATTGCTTCAGTCTCTTTCCTGCATATTAGCATTTTTTTCCTGAACTCGTTGGAAAAAAAAAAAAAAGCTAAGTCTGAAAAATTAAAACTGAGCCAACTATAATTTTTCATTTCTTATTTTAATCAGCATAGAATTATACATGTTCCCGCAGTACAGTATAAAACATTAGCATCATTAACATTATCCTTAAGTAGGCAATTTCAGTGCTTTAAACCTACTTCTCTCCAGTTGTTTTTTTTATGAACTTGGGCTGTGCCTTGATACGAAGCCATGTTACGATATCCCAGGATTTCTTGCTTCATTGTAGAGAACATCACAACTGAATGTGTACATGTAAATGTGAACGTTGTGTGTGAAAGTACGGCAGCTACCTAGTTATTTTTATTGAAGCCATTTTATCATTACATGAATGAAAACAATTATTTTGATTGATGGTTCAACCCCCCCCAAATAATTAAATAATACCTTTGCTTCCGTTTAAAAAATTAGGTACATCCAGACCCTGACAGTTCATATTTGTCATCATCCTGTAGCTAAAATTTCAGTAAAATAGTATGGCATGACTGACAGAGGACTGACATCATTGAAACTAGTGACACTGAGTGAGGGGACCCTCAACTCACCCCACACCCACCACATTGAGGACAGAGCCAGTAAGATATGCCCTGGGCCTGCAGGAGGATTGCAGGCCAACACGAATGCATCTGACCTGCAAATTCTTACCCCTGCCAGCACAACTGCTTTGAAGAGGGACCATCTTAAATGCTTCTGTGCAAATGCACAGAGCATGGGGAATAAGCAGGAGGAACTGCAGATGTGTGCATGCCTGCAGAGCTGTGATGTTATTGGTATCACTGAGACGTGGTGCGATGACTCCTGTGACTGGAGTGTGGGGAAGGTTGGGTATAAGCTCTTTAGGAAGGACAGGCAGGGCAGAAGAGGAGGGGGTGCCCCCTCTACATCAATAACCAGCTGGAGTCTGTGAAGCTCTGCCTGAGGATGGAGGAGGAGTTGACTGAAACCTTATGGGTCAGGGTTGAAGGGAAGACAGGGGCAGGAGATGGCATGAAATTCAACAAGGCCAAGTGCAGGGTCCTGCACTTTGGCCACAATAACCCCAGGCAGCGCTACAGGCTGGGGGAAGAGTGGCTGGAGAGCAGCCTGGCAGAGAGGGACCTGGGAGTGCTGGTGGACAGCCAGTTGAACATGAGCCAGCAGGCAAGGCTGGATGTGGCACTTAGTGCCATAGTCTAGATGGTGTGGTGGTGTAGGTCATAGGCTGGACTTGATGATCTTAAAGGTCTTTTCCAGCCTTGGTGATTCTGTGATTCTGAGATGTCATAGTGGGGGTCTGCTACAGGCCACTCGATTAGGATGATGGAGCAGGTGAGGCCCTCTACAGGCAGATGGGAGCATCCTTGCGCTCACAGGCCCTGGTCCTCATGGGGGATTTCAACCACCCTGATATCTGCTGGTGGGACAACACAGCAAAGCACCAGCAATCCAGGAAGTTCCTGGAGTGCATTAATGACAACTTCCTCCTCCAAATGATAGGGGAACCAACAAGAAAAGATGCTATGCTGGACCTTCTTCTCACCAGCAGAGACCGGATGGTTGATGATGTAAGACTTAATGGGAGACTAGGCTGTAGCAACCATGACATGGTCGAATTCAGGATCCTTAGGGCAGTGACGAAGGAGCAAAGCAAGCTCATTACCTTCGACTTCAGGAGAGCAGATTTTGGTCTCTTCAAGGATCTGCTTGGTAGGGTACCGTGGGACAAAGCCCTGGAGGGAAAGGGAGCCCAGGAAAGCTGGTCCATATTCAAGGATCACTTCCTCCATGCCCAGGAGCTATGTGTCCCAATGAAGAGGAAGGCAGGCAGGAAAGCCATGAGGCCTGTATGGATGAGCAGGGAGCTTCTGGACACAGGTAAATGTGAAAACAAGATATACAGAGAGTGGAAGCAGAGCCAGGTATCCTTGGGCGAGTACAGACAAGCTGTCACAAAAGCAAGGGATCAGGTCAGGAAGGCCAAAGCACAGATAGAGTTGGACCTGGCCAGAGATGTTAAGAATAACAAGAAAGGTTTCTACGGGCATGTCAGCAATAAGCGGAAGACGAGAGAAACTGTGGGCCTGCTTCAGACGGAAGCTGGAGACCTGGCCATGCAGAACATGGAGAAGGCTGAGGTACTGAATGACTTCTTTGCCTCAGTCTTCACTGGCAAAGGCTCTGGTCACACCATCCAAGCTGGAGAAGGCAAAGGCATGGACTTTGAAAAGGGAGATCTCCCCACCATAGGAGAAGAGCAGGTTTGTGACCACCTGAAGGATCTGAAGGTGCATAAGTCCATGGGACCTGATGAGATTCATCCATGGCTCCTGAAGGAACTGGCCAATGAAGTTGCAAAGCCTGTGTCCATCATATTTGAAAAGTCTTGGCTGTCTGGAGAAATCCCCACTGACTGGAAAAGAGGAAACATAACTCCCATTTTCAAGAAGGGAAAAAAGGGGGGGAACTGTAGTTCCCAGGGAACTACAGACCAGTCAGTCTCACCTCTGTGCCCAGCAAGATCATGAGCAGATCCTCCTGAAGGCTCTACTAAGGCATGTGGAAAACAAAGAGGTGACTGGTGACAGCCAACATGGCTTCACCAAGGACAAATCGTGCCTGAGTAATTTGGTGGCCTTCTACAATGGGGTCACAGCATCAGTGGATGAAGGAAGAGCAACCGATGTCATCTACCTGGACCTTTGCAAAGTCTTTGACACTGTCCTGCATGACATCCTGGTATCAAAACTGGTACTATACGGATTACATGGATTAAACACTCATCGGGTAAGGAACTGGCTGGATGGTCGCACTCAAAGAGTGGTGATCAAGGGCTTAAAGTCCAGATGGAGATCTGTCATGAGTGGTGTTCCCTGAGGGTCACTACTTGAACTGGTGCTATTGAACATCTTTGTCAGTGACATAGACAGTGGCATTGTGTGCACCCACAGCAAGTTTGTTGATGACACCAAAGTGTGGCCACATGCTGGAGGGAAGGGATGCCATCCAAAAGGATCATGACAGTCTTGAGAAGTGGCCCTGTCCAAACTGCATGAAGTTCAGCAAGGCCAAGTGCAAGGTCCTGCACCTGGGTTGCAGCAATCCCAGGCACAAATACAGGCTGAATGGAGAATGGATCGAAAACAGTCCAGAGGAGAAGGACTTAGAGGTGATGGTGGACAAGAAGCTTAACATGAGCTGGCAATGTGCACTTGCAGCCCAGAAAGCCAACTGTGTCCTGGGCTGCATCTAAAGAATCATGGCCAGCTGGTCAGGAGAGGTGATTCTCCCCCTTTACTCAGCTCTCATGAGACCCCACCTGGAGTGCTGTGTCCCGTTCTGGAGCCCCCAACATAAGAAGGAGATGGAGCTCCTGGAGAAAGTCCAGAGGAGGGCCACAAAGATGATCCAAGGGTTGACGCCCCTCTTCTATGAGGACAGCCTGAGAGAGCTGGGGCTGTTCAGCCTGCAGAAGAGAAGGTTCTGGGGAGACCTTATAGCAGCTTTCCAGTACCCGAAGGGGCCTACAGGAAAGCTGGGGAGGGACATTTTACAAGGGCTTGTAGTGAGAGGACAAGAGGTAATGGATCAAAACTGGGAGAGGGGAGTTTTAGGTTAGACATTAGGAGGAAATTCTTTAGTGAAAGGGTGGTGAGACACTGAAACAGGTTGCTCAGTGAAGTTGTGGATGCCCCATCCCTGGAAGTGTTCAAGACCAGGTTGGATGGGGCCCTGAGCAATGTGATCGAGTGGTAGGTGTCCCTGCCCATGCAGGGGGGTTGGAACTAGATGATCTTTAGGGTCCCTTTCAACTCAAACCATTCTATGATTCTATGATAAGAGATAAGCATGAGCCAGCAATGTGCCCTTGTGGCCAAGAAGGCCAATGGCATCCTGGGGTGCATTAGAAAGGGTGTGGTTAGTAGGTCAAGAGAGGTTCTCCTCCCCCTCTATTCTGCCTTGGTGAGGCCGCATCTGGAATATTGTGTCCAGTTCTGGGCCCCACAGTTCAAGAAGGACAGGGAACTGCTTGAAAGAGTCCAGTGCAGAGCCACAAAGATGATTGAGTGGAACATCTCCCTTATGAGGAAAGGCTGAGGGAGCTGGGCCTCTTCAGCTTGGAGAAGAGGAGACTGAGGGGTGACCTCATCAAAGTTCACAAATATGTTAAGGGTGAGTGTCAGGATGATGGAGCCAGGCTTTTTTCAGTGACGTCCAGTGATAGGACAAGGGGCAATGGGTGCAAACTGGAGCATAGGAGGTTCCATGTAAATACCAGAAAAAACGTCTTTACTGTGAGAGTGACAGAGCACTGGAACAGGCTGCCCAGAGAGGTTGTGGAGTCTCCTTCACTGGAGACATTCAAAACCCACCTGGACAAGTTCCTGTGTGATGTGGTCTAGGTGACCCTGCCTGGCAGGGGGGTTGGACTAGATGATCCTTCGAGGTCCCTTCCAACCCCTAGGATTCTGTATGATTCTGTAAGTGCTATGTAAAATAAGTTAATAGAGTGGGAAGTGAAAATACTTCCATGATGTATTCAGTTTGGCTGACCTGCCCATTGCAGAGAAGACAGCAGGGACATGGCTGTTTCCACAGATGTAGGAACCAGCTCTGAGGAGAGGTTTATAAGACTGTTCTTGACTATAAAGTATTGTGAAATCCTCTAATGAAGAACTAAATATGCTGACTGCCCAAAAAGTCCTGTGGGACCTGTTATGAGGGCTTACAGTCCAGGTATCCTATTCTTGTTTTTCATGACTTCTAGACTCACATTCTAAAAAAATTTCATACTTTGTCCTATCTCTCAGTGTTTCCTTTCAAAAAAGAGTTTCCAAGTGTGGAACAACTATATCTGAAAGTGTTCTCTCAACAGCATTAGCTGCTCAATGCAGTGTCTTGTTTGGGTTTTATCCTCCTGACTGATGTATTTGATGTGCACCAACAGGCGCTGAATCTCTGGCCCCATGGAGGATCCTATGGGAACAGGGAAGAAAGGGATAGTTATGTAGAGCTGTTATGGCTCTGTGAACCTTTTCCATACAGAAAGAAGAGGAAGTGTGGATAAAGATTTGCTAGGCTGCATCCCGGTCTTTTGCCATAACGGCTAGTATAAATCAGTTTCAGTGTAGTAGTTGAAGTAATGACAGCCTTCTCTGTTCTTGAAGGCAGAGCAAAATTGCTTTGAGAGTTCAAAATCTTGCATTCTAAATCTTTTCTCACTGAACAGAATTTGCTCTTGATACATATACATTTACTTTCTCTGCCATAATTTTTTTTCCTTAAGGTTGAAAAAAGTAAAACTGCCACTCTGTCAAACATAACCCCTTTGGATGTCATGGGCTGGGGACTTCAGCATGGGGTAAGTGCATTTTGTTGAGCTGGGAGAAATGTGAAATAATTACAATTCAAATAGGAAGAGCAGATACTGTGAGAAAACCCAGTTTCAAATATAGGTACATTTTATCTTTTAAAAACTTATGAGACAGAACTCATTATTTTTTTAATCCTAAGTCCTTTCTCTTTTTCACCTGAGCAAACAAGTCGATCTCTGTTTGTCTTAAGCTCTTGAACCTCCACACTGATAGCTACAGCCTCCTCAATGGGCAGGAAAACCTTCCTTCTCTTTGAATGAGTAATGAATGTGGGGAAGGGTAAATGCAGCCCCTGAACCTTTTTGTGGCTTTCAGAAGGATCTGCTCTACATGGAAATTACAGGCTTCCAGACCTCTCCTCGTTGTCTTCATCAGTTCTCCTTGCATGTTGATACTATTTTATAAGAAAAGGGGAAGCTAGGGACTGAATATAGCAAAACTAGGAATGAGGAGGAGGCAGAGAAATGTAAATGGAAACTTGACAGTAGTTCAGAAATGCAGGAGGGTAAGTTTGGAGCAGGAGAGAGTATGGTAGGGCTGGCTGAGCAAACACGGGAAGCCAGCAGTGTACCAAAACTTAGGAAAAAAGTAACTTGAGGGTACAAAAGGAACGAGGATAGGCAGATAGGAGCCAAAGGAAGAGGGTAGACAGATTAGATTAAAGATAAGGGAAACCAGTTTCAGCACAAAATGAAGAATTTTAGACTAAAATTCTTATCCCCAAAAGGGTACTCACCATATATATATGGAGAGGAGCTTCTTGTTAGCCGAATAAATACTTTAAAAGTCCAAATTAACTAAATAAGAAAAACCTGATTTTAAATATCTTTTAAATTTTTATGCAAGAGAAACTTTCAAGTAGCTGCCCCTTCAAGGTGCTACTATGTGCATTCTTTCAATGATCCTCTAGGTCTTGTGGCTGACAGTGTCAGTCTTTCTGAAGAGGAAAGAGGGGACAATTAGAACAAGTTTTCAGCAGCCTGAGGTCTTTGCAGGGGGAGGGGGGTGGTTCATGGTGGGGGTCCTTTTCTCCTCAGTATTGTTTCTCTTTGGTGATATTTTCATGTAATGTCTTACCACAGCCTGCCTCCTCCCTGCTTCCCAGGCAAAGCTTGGGAACTGCACACTGCTCTCCCCATCCCTGTTACCTCGGAGGCACTGTTTAACCTGCAGCAGCTACATAGGGGTGCCAGCCCCTGCTCTGGGTATTCCCAAAGTACAGCCAACACAGAGAGGTACCAAGCATGTGGCCACCAGGCAATTGCTTCCACAGCTAAAACCAGCCCCCGCTGAGGCAGAGCCAGATAGGTCGTGAGAGCCTGCCAGCACTGCCAGCTGCCCACCAAGCCTCTGGCCTTGTGCTAGAGATGGCAAAAGGCATATTTACATAGCTATGAGAGAAAGGCTGAAGGAAAAGACAAAGATGCTGGAGTTATAATTCAACTGGAAGAAAATGCTCAGTAGCGAACCTGTGGGTTGCTATGCAGGGTGATGAGGTCTGACACTCCGCACCCTGAGAAATGAAAACCAGAGTCCGTTATGTGTATGGAGTACTTCTGGATTAGGGAAGTCAGAGCTGCAGAGGAGGTAGGACTGAGCAAAAAAGCTTGGCAGTGTAAAGCAGATGAGGTCAGGCTTGGAGAAAAGGCAGAGGAGCCTTGTGTAGAAACAAATGTCCTTCCAGAGAGTGGGGTGGAGTCCAAGATTTATTGTGCATGTTCTCATTCCTTGCTATCAGCAAGTGTCTCTTGGGAAAGTATGTCCAGTCTTGATACAGGCAGAGCATACCAGCCTTTAAATCTGTGCACTGCTCTGTGAATTCATAAGATTGCAGTGCCAGTTTAGAGAGCCACATCAGGGTGTTGATCGGTACGGACCTCAGCATGATGCTATATTTATGGAGCCAATTGTGCAGTAGGTAGTGCTTGTGTTAAAGGTTAGGCAAGGTAACAGTATTCTATACTTCATAACTCTCAATCCTTAATAACATGATCAGGTGATCCTCCTCCACAAACATTTATGTCATTCTGTAAACAGGATGGATCAGCTCCAAGAATGGTTTAAAATTATTTTGCAGTTTAAGGTATTAAGAAATTAAATATAAACAGAAATAAATGGGTTGTACTGTGATAGGTATTCTCAAAAATGAGTTCCTAGTCATCTTATATATATGTCACTGAAAGGATACAGTCCTTTCCACTCCTCTTCACTTGCAGTAATAGATTTTGTTGTGTCACATCAAGGCGCCTGTAAGTTACAATATAATGAAAAGTGGTATTTCACCTATGCTTTGGTTATCTTTTGGATATCCTTAAGACAGTTGAATTTGGTATTCAGTCTGTGACAGTAGCCTCCCACTGTTTCCCTTCTAGAAGCTACAGAATGTAGATGCAAAAATAATAGATGGGGATGAAGCCAAAACATGTATTCATAATGAGAGAAACAAGTTTCGTGTTGAGGCTGTAGTGCTGGGATTTTGGTTCCACTGTATTACAGTAAAGCAAGTACTTAACTTAGATGCATTTTTTATTATCTTTCAGAAAACATTACTTGGTTAACCCAGATATCAATTTAACTTATTGGTAAATTGAGCTCAAAAAATATTACTTGGTACCCACACATATTTTAGATTCTGTGTGAAAATACCAAGTAATATAAGTGTCACTGATGAAGAGGCTTCATTAATTTTTATTTTATTTTATTTAGAAAAAGGTCACTGCTGTGCCTTTTGGGAAGAAATCCTAGTGCATATACAGCTTTATTTTGACAATTTGATTAAATTCAAGGGATGCTTATTGTAGCAGAGTAAATGATTCAGGGATGACTGCTCAAACTCAATACTTAACTCTCCAAAGAGGACATGTACCTTGCACATATTGGCTCTTCCCCTGTCTAGGTCTTTTGTCCCTCTGGGCATGGAAAGTACAGCCAGGCTAATTCAGCTCAGAAATTGCAGAGAAGATGTTCCTATTGAGATGTAATTGAAATGCTGAGATCGGGAAAAGGGACCATGAAAGGTAGAGAGGAGGAAGAAAGTTTAAATTATAACTCAAAATCCATTGTGCAACGTTTGAAGGCATTCCCTTTTGCTGACCTGCTGCCCAAGCACTTGAACTGCTTGCATTTTGGAGGCGAAGGGGGCACTTTTGCTAGATGCCTTCTGTGCCTTTGTTTCGAGCTAGCTGGGCCTTCTCATTTCTTCCCTGATCACAGAAATACCACTCTCAGTGAGGCTGAGCTTCTCTGTGCCGTGTTGCGCTGTACTTGCTGTTACGCGCCGTAGTAGCAGAGGAGCCACAGACCATTCTGTGTGGGCACTGCTAGAAGCAATTCATAAAATCAGCTCTGGAGCTGTCACCAGGGCTCTACACCTGTGGCTCTAACTGGTTCTATGTATTCAGAATAGGCTAAAAGTTGTATCTAATGACCTCAAATGTATTCCAGTGGAAAAGCATGAAGGACAATTAGTTGGCCTGTATTTGCTCCGATTTCACCCTTTGTCTTTTCTAAAGCCGTGGTTCTAAGAACTTGTGCATTCCTACCATCACCATGGGAAATACAAGTTTTGATGCCTATGTCAAGTACCAGGATTTGATGTATAGTGTTATTTTAAGTTGTGAACTAACAGAAAGAAGAGGAGAATTTATTCTGTTATCTGGTATGGGGCAAGTTTGAAATTGGCAACTCAGAAAGTATCTGAAAATGCAAATTTGTCAAAGTGTTCACTTGTCAAATGCCAGGATCAGGATGGGGGTTGCAGTCTACAGTGAGTCTTAGATACTGCACACCACTGAGTGTTCTCAGTTGATGCTCAGGATCATGCTGCCTCTAGATGACTCTTTATCCGACAAAACTATTTCTCTGAAATAATTAAAAGTGGTCTAAATATTTTGATTGAATGGAATAGGATTTTGGAGGCTGTCTTCATCTCTGTATTGTGTATTACAGCATATAATATGTTTTCTTGTCAAAATGAGTTTTCTTTCTCATTAACATTAGATTTTGTTCAGGATGGAGGAAATACTGTACCGTTTTCTTGTGTATGTGACTTTGCTTTTGATGTCATTCAGATGATGATACTTTAATTCACTCATTATGTTCAATTGCTGCTTAACTGGCCCGGTACTAAAATTTGATCACCAGAAGATCTCCTTTGTGATCAGGCTAATCAGCACATTGGCAGTCTGTTCCTGTCCAGTGGGATCATCCCACACCAGAAACAGTTGCCGAGAGCCGAAGTTCTTTTTTGCTCAATGTCAAGCTGAAGGAGTATAAATTCTGCTTTTGAAATGACTGTTCAAGAGGTTTTACTTTGCTTCTCTGCCAGCATCCCTTACAAAGGCTACAGTGTTTGAGTACAAAATAGTATTTCTTGCCACTTAACAGGATGCTCTTGGATTCTCTTTCCAACTCAGCAGGGCTCTAACATGGTGCCAGACCTTTATTTTGTGGGTATCCGGTCTGTACTCCCCGTTCCAGCTTTACTGTCAGCCCCAGCAAGGGATGGCTGGTCCTCAGGGCTGGGGAGCCAGGGTCAGAGCAGGGGACTTGCCAGCTGGAGGGAGCCCCATCCCGCAGGACCCAAGCAGGGCACATCTGGGATCAAGATTCAGAAAAGAGCAGAGATCACACAGGGTTCAGGGAAGAAGTCAGACAAGTTTGTGATGATGAGGCAGGCCTGAGGTGAAGTCAAGAACATGAGTCAGCAAGTCATGGTCAAGGTAGGCCCATAGACAGCGTCAGCCAGAGTCTAGTGGTCACCAGGCAAGACCACAGTGATGAGGCAGTTCCCAGTTCAAGCTAGGAAGTTACCTTGGATCTGGGCCTGGGTCAGTGGGTTACATGGCCAGGCACAGGCTTTTGCAGTGCTGCTGCACAATAGCTCAGATGGGGGTCAAACATGACAACCTCAGCTCAAGAACCATTTCTGTGCAAAGGGCAGGGCAGCCACTGAGCCTTCTTCCAGCTTTCTCTTGCAAAGCTCTTCAAGGCTGGCCAAGGTGTCTAATAGCTAGCCTTTGCTGCGCAAAGGTGGACTAGGGTGCATTGCAGTCCTGACAGCTAGTGGGAAGTCTGATCTCTGAGTCCTATATAATGGTGATTAGAAAATACCCTCTTCTTTACTACTGTTTAGCCAACCAAGAACATTTCTGATACACCTCCAAAGACAATCTACTGGGTTAACCTGTCGCACATGAAGTGGGTAAGAACTATTAAAAAAATTAAAACAACAATATAGGACAAATACATTCCTGCTTGTCTATACTGTTTATCCACAGATCTATGACATTTAATCTTTGCACAGTATGATCTTGGAGGCAGACTGTATGTGTCAAGTAGTGACAAGGCAGATGTGAAACTGTTTCAGAGGCTGCCATTTTCTTTCAAGTACCTGTAGGCAGAGTAGCTTAGTCCTACCACAGAACAAATCTAAAGGAAACATTTTGAAGATCTTCAGGCCCCCGAATGTGCTTTGGGGGGGCAATGGGTTAACCCATCAGCAATGGGTTATCTTTTCTTCTTACATAAAGTCTTTATCTGTAGACCACCCCTCCGTCTTCTGTCATAGGAAGTTGTAGGGAGTGGTAGAAGGCAAGCCCAGGTGGTCTCTGTGAGGTGCCTCTGTTAATCACGTTTCTGGCTCATGGAGGTTGAGTCAACTTCTGAAAGCTCCGGTTAAGACAGGAACTCCTTCCCTCACCTTATTTACACTCCATACACCTTCAACAAAAAAGTTTCTGTAAACCATTAATGGGACCTCAAATATGGATTTTACCGGATCTGGCCCAGATTACGACTTTAGGATTAGCTCAGGTGACATCATCCATTCATATGGTCTGCAACAAAATACCAAAGGAATAATTGAAGGCTCCCTACATCTTCCTTTCTTAGGACTAGCCATCCCAGTCCAACAATACAGTAGTAAATTTTGTGGAGCAGGAAAAATTCTGCAGGAAGATTTTTCAAAGAAGTGTCTTGTGGGCATTTAGAGCAGAGCAAATTGACTGCAATGCCTTGCACTACTGTGGGCAAACTGCACCTCCCGTGCCATTCCTTCTTCACGCCAGCATTGGGAAGGACTTCCCATTTCTATGACTGGGAAGCATGGGGTAGTTTTTACCTGCTGGAGTGGGCTCATCTGCTCTGAGAGGCTTAATTCTCTTGGCTCTCCTGCCTGAAGATTTCTGGGGTCTTGGGCATACTTGAGGAAGAAGACTTTTGGAAGTGGAACAATAACTGTTCTGGCACTTGCTGACAGGTGTGACTTGGCTCCAGGACATAACAGAATAGATATTTAGTGTCATGTTTTTGTGGACCTCATTACTTGAATCAAGGCAATGTTTTATGTAAGGCCTGCACAAAGCTTCTTGTACATAATAGGGACATTCTAAAGGGAGTCTGCAGGGAACTGCTGGGGTATTCGTCCGCTTCAAAGTTTCTTTGGCATTCACCCCAGCTAAAGCACTAGCAGCTATTAAGTCTTGGTGGTGTTGTGTTGTTTGTGGTTTTTTTTTTCATATTTTCTCTGGTTTTGTTTCTCTTCAATTAAATAATTACCTTAATAGGAAATTTCCAGTTATTCAAATAATGGGACAATGTTGAACTTCTGCAATCAACGGGAACTCTGCCAGGTGTTGGGATCTATTTTACTGTAATAGCAGCCTTTCTGTCATGCAGAAAGATAACAACAAACAGCCAAAAGCAGCATAGAGCAGTGACACAGCCCGAAGCAGTTCAGTAAAAACGCAAAGTCCTTTAAATCAAAACTCTATGTATGTTCAGGGAAGACCTAAAATGGTTATCTCATTTAATTTTGTTTACTTGTTTTTATTTTTTTTATTTTTCTGACTAGATTAATGATGCACTGGAAAGGTGTAAGTAGGAAAAACTGGAGGTTATTTCATAGTGAAGAAAATAATTTCAAGATACTTTTATAGTACAATTTACTTAGGTTAATACATACTTGTCAGAAATAAAAGTTGAACTTCTTTTTTTTTTTTTTTTTCCCAGAGGCAAAACAGGGCATAAAGAAGATGTATAGCTATTTGTAGTTTTAAAATTGCTGTCTAGATATTTGTTCTGAATGGTACATGGTTTGCATGCCAAGTTAAAACATTTTTGCTGCATGTGGTTTTTTTAACTGTTCCACTTAAGTACAGTTGGAAAGTTTCATTTTGAAATGGTGAGTGCATTCAAGCAATGCTGCCAAATTCCAGGATTATTACAGTTAATACAGAACCTTTTGTTGACTTTAATTTGTGAAAACTGTGTTTTATCAGTTTAAGAGTTGTTAAGAGATATGCAGCCTCAATTATTTTTGGAAAAATTCTACAAAATCTGAAAGTGTTCGGACATCAAAATGATTCATACAAGTAACAATTTATTGTCAAGGATAATG
This sequence comes from Hemiprocne comata, assembly GCA_020745705.1. Taxonomy (NCBI): domain Eukaryota; kingdom Metazoa; phylum Chordata; class Aves; order Apodiformes; family Apodidae; genus Hemiprocne; species Hemiprocne comata. The sequence goes on from CM036587.1 coordinate 86,362,511, forward strand.
GATATGAAATGCATGTACAGGATGAAGTCTTTTTAACAGTGAGATGATACCACCCCAGTACTCCAACTTCTGTTTTATAACAGCCCAGCACCCCATCTTTGCATTTGCAGCTTCCTAGAGGAAAAGGCATTAAGCCAGAAATTAAGTGGTAGTTGCTTTGAAAACCATGCATCAGAATAGAACCTTTTACTACTGACGTTATCTTGCCATTAGAAGATGTGCATTGTAGAAGGTTGTGACAAGATCTCCAGTGAGATGAATAGGCCTAGTTTTCTTCCTTAAAATGAGTTCCCCAAAGAAGACTGAAAAGGCTTTTAAATGCAGGAGACAAGAAAAAAAAAAAAAAAGAAGGGGAAAAAAAAAAAAGAAAAAAAAAAGATAAGAAAAAAGAAAAAAAAAGAAGCTAGAATACTTATCTTTTAAATACAGAAAACTCCAAGTGGCTAGGAAAAACAGCATCAAAATGAAAGTGATTCCCACTGTGTCATGGTGCAGTGAATTAGTCCTTCTGGGCTTGATTTATGCTACCTAGTGACCTTGAGTCCTAGGGAACTGTGAACATTTCCCCACCCCTGCCCAGTGACTTGCTGCATTTCCCTTCTGTTCACCACCGACTCCTGCTGCTCCAGCCTCCCTCTGGCTCTCACTTTTTCCTCCGTAACTCACATCCCACCATGGCCACCTGCCCCACCAGGCAATCCATCTTTCTGTGGCATCCCTAGGTGCTCTGGCAAAAAGGCACTGCCTCCTGCCTTCAGCTGCAGCCCCACTACTTGGCCAGGCTGACCCCTTCAGGGAGCTCAGCATGCCCCCAAGAATTGAAGCATCACAGAGATCCATGATGATAGTTTTTCCCAACAGTCCCTGAACTGCTTAGCATGCAGTTGCTTGTTGCTTTCCAGCAATTGCTAAATCACAGTTCAGGCTGTGGCAAAACAAAGCTGCCCTTGACTTCAGGAATAACAGGCTGCAGCCTTAATTTTCTTTGAATTTAAAGGCCTACTGTTAATGCTAGAGAATCAAAGAGAAGAACACTTTAATACTACTCGTGATATGGGTTTGCTGGTAACTGGCACTTTCTAAAGCTGTTATTTCTTCACTTCAGCAAGCTATCCTAGTTTTTGTGTAATTTCACAGAGCTTCTCCAGAGACAAGAAACGGAGGAGGAAAATTCCTAATTCCAAGTACAGGATTAGGGGAGGTCTTCCTAAAAGGCTCTGACAGCTTTTCTCAGTGTCTGCCCTCTCTGTGGTGTTACACCACATGTACTAATAAGGTTCTGTGTGGTACAGAAACTTGCTAGTGCAGGGAGATGAGGAAAGCTGCCCTGTGCTAACTGGTTGCTCAAGTGACTTAGCAGGGCATCTCACCTGACCAGGCAGAAGTGCGTTGAATGACTGTTGGAACTGCAGCTCGATGGGTTTGTCACTAAAAGGCTGACACTGACATTACATTTTGAATCTTTTGTACTTCTTCACAGCTTGAGTAAGATTAATTTGTCAAATATCTATCCAGTAAATAATTGGTAGAAATACTTGAAGTTGCATATATTCTTAGCTTGGCTGTTTTGGTTTATTTGGGTTTTTTTTCCCTGTATTACTTTGCAGTTTGCCTGTGAACAAAGTGGCTGTTAGTACCCCCATTTTGTGTGCATATTTTCAAATTATTAGTTTGACAGTGTTCTTTTAACTTTAGAAATCCTTAAATAAGTAGAGAAAATTATTATCTATTACTAACAAACTTGGTATTTGAAAGACTTTCTAAAAATAAAATATAAGCCCTTTAGATGATTTCTAGAGGTCCCTTCCAACTCTGACAATTCTGTGATTCTGTGATTCTGTAATCCTTTTTTTTCTACTATGCTGCTCCTTGCCAAAACCCTCCATCCCCAAAATACATGGAAAACAGAAATTAAAAGAAATTGCTTAAATGATTCTTTTGAATTCTGACACATGATGCTATTTGAATGTTATTGCATATCAACAGAAATTAAGCATTGGTAAACTGTCAAAGTAAAAATTTAGTATTCACCACAGTATTAATTTTAAGCATCTGTTTTTAAAACTGCACTGTACACCTGGACTACCTGCATCTTTTCTTTGTTTCTGTTCTCACTTACAGACTGTATGTCTAGATTCTGATAGTAATTAAACCATTTGATCAGTTTCATACATATTCTGAACAAGAAATTATCTAGCTATTCAAATTAGTAAGTGGTTTGGTGCCCTATTTTGTTTTGATGTTTAAAGAAAACACTTCTCTTGTTTATTTTTCCTAACTTTTAACAAAATATTTTGTGATTCCCATCAGTGATGTTTAAACTAAAATTTCCAGGTCTACATAGGTTGCCATTGTACTTGATAACACTGAGAGAAAGCAAAAAGCAGAATCGCATAGGTTTAATTTTCTACAATAAAAAAAAGGTTCATCTGAACTCTATAAGTACACCAGAATGGTCAAAGAAAGGGGAACAAAGCCCTTTTTTACAGAAACATAAGAAAAGTGTGTCTAAAAATTTATCTTTGAAATTTCAGGAAATGTTTTTATTTTAGTTTCTAGTGTAAGGCATTACATGTATAAAATCTTGAACAAAAGAGTAGACTATAAAAGCAGTAAAAATCAATGGCCTCTCTTTACAGTGAGATTAAAATGCCTTGCTGAATGTAAGATAATGCCAGCTCCTTCAAAAACAAGGTACAAGAGAAAGGGTTTCTTGAGTTGAAGAGAAATCCCATATAGCTGCATAGTTGAAATTATTCTAGAAATTATATGCTGAAAGGGCTTTTTGTTTATTTTATTAACAGCTATTTGATATTGTTAGCTAAGTATAAATTTTATGCTATACCTAGATCTTTTAAAGTGGCCAAATAGAAACCAAGATACCAGCGTAATCTTTGACGACATCAATTGTTTTTTAAAAATTTGAGCTCAGACTTTGTGAAGTGATTTCTGAAACTAGACCAGGAAAAAATGAGATACAAAATATACAGAAGAGATTAACCTTTCCCCCACTGTACACATCAGTTTTGAAGCCCTTGGGCTTTGAACTTAATAGCTTGGGTTTCTAGGCCACTTTTACCCAATTTTCTCTCCTTGTCCTGCTTTATTAACAAAGCAAGTCTTTTCTTTTTCAAAAATGGACACTTTGTCTTCAAAGGTGATAGCATCCTCTGGAATAGATGAAGGTCCATTGGCAAATAGGTCTTCATTTGCATTAGTGACCAAATTTGGAAAGGCGCAACAAACTTACTTGGTGCTGCTCTTACTTGAAAAAATGGTTATCCATTATAATGCTTCCTAAGTAGTCATTATTAACCCTGGATTCGGTTGCAGATTCACAAATACCAAAGCTGAGTATGGAAATTAAGGCAAAAGTGAAGGCACGGTGCAATTCAAAGGAGAAAAAATATTTCACCAAGTATTTGAATGGTAGGCTTGAAGCATTTAAATTTGCTACTCTTTCTGTAACACTTTTTACTCTCGTCTTCTTTGCATGCCCTCCCTAACTTGATGATTTAAAAGAATTTTGTATTTATTTGGGAAACTGTGGACAAGTGATAGTGCTGTTCCTTACAAAATGCACATATAAATTGTCACTGTGTTTCAGTAACTGAGCTTATATTTGGTATTATTGGTCTTTTCGTCAAGAGAAGGCCACACACAATATCCACAGGACACAAAGTCTAGTCTGTACTGCACACATCTGGTAGGGCCAAAGCTTTTCAAAAGCCCTCTGAAAATGCAACAGGGCCACAGCTCTTGGGAAACATTATTTTTGAGCAACCAGCTACTGTAAACATCCAGGAAATCGGTTAGATTCATCATCTTACACTGGAACTCTGAACCGTCTTTCAGAGGAAAAGACATCAGTGCTTACAGACATGTAGAAGGAAAAAGGTAACTGATGTGTGAGTATTTTGGCACCCCATAACAATAGTTCAGAAAGCATAACGTGCCATTTTAATTCCAGTGCTGACATTTTCTTCCATGCCACTAGAGTTTTAGGGAGGTTCTTGTGTATTATTTGCAGCATTTCACCTTAATGAAGAGTGATTTTTTTTTTTTATTTTTTTTTTAAATCAGGTTGACTTCTTTTTGACCATACCTGCACAAGATGACCACTTCATCTTGTCATGTATGTCGATATACCTTCTTTTTGCAGCAGGATCAGAACTTACATATGGAGAAAAAGGAAAAGCATGAAGAAAAAACTAAAAAAGATAAGAGGAAAATGAACTTTTTAGATAAAGAGATGAGCAGGCAAAATTATAAGGAAAGGTGGTAGAAATTTTTCAGCTTCTAAAGTATTCTCATTTTAAAAATATTTCTAATTTGGTTTTAATTTATCATCCCTTTAAGTCTGTGTAAATATTAATCTGTTTAATCTTGCCAGGAGTAATTGTCATCAGTTTGGACACCTAGTCTATCTTGTCACCTAGTTGCAACTGCATTATTTTTAAAGGTCCCTTCCAACCCAAACTGTTCTATGACATTAGGAAAATACCTTAGACTGAATACCAGCTTGACAGATTAAAAGGGATGCAATTAAACATATTGCAGATTATGGCTATTGCTTGTAGTAATTTTTCTGACTTTAGGGAAGAAAAAAGGAGTTTATTAAAAATGCCAGTAAAAAGAACAAATGTTTGAATAGTTGTGTGTGTCTGTATTTCATGTTTGAACAAATAGCTATACTATATACTGATGACTACACCATTTATATGTTGGGGTTCAGCAGGAGAAAAGCTGAGAATGGCTACAATGTAACAACAGAAAAAATATAAAATTATGCTTCCTATAAACTGTTTCTTTCAGTATGACAGTGATACAATAAAGTGAGTTTGAGTAACTTCCAAAGTCACACAACTTGAGATGCTCTCACAAAGAAGAAAGAGAAATAAAAATGAGTGTGTATGGAGAATTCCTTTAGCTTTGACACACTTTATTTAAAGATTAACTGCTCTTTGTTTTACTTTTACAACCAGTGATTGACAAGAAACATTTCAGAAATGTAGGTACAATAAAACGACTTGAATTTAATCCTTTCTGTAATTCAAGAGAGAAACAGTAAGACCTCAATTCATGATAAGAGCTAATAGCATTTGTTTCAAGTTCCATTTATCTTCTAGTGCCATTTCTGCACTGGAATTTTCCTGGTTTAACCCTGCAGTTGCAATCAAAAGAAGTTGAAACTCTTTCAAGCGTCACTCTTGAGGCTACAGCTGACAAGTTGAAATCATGATCTTCAGCCTATATGCCTCAAGGGGAATAGCCAATTTATTTGCCAGTAGTGACTTCCAGAACTGTAATGGATTTAAGACATGTTTTAAATCCATTTTTTGAGATAGTAAACTAGCTCAAGAACACTTTCTAGCTGTGGTTTCTCAAGAAAGGGAAAGTATTAAGTGTGAGTGGGTACTGTAATGGGAATGATGATTTTATGAAGAAGAAAAAGGAAAACCTTACATTTCTGAGAAATCAGCTATAGTAAATTGTATGCATGACTGTTTGGCTTCAGTTTGTCTTTATTCTCTCTACACAGAGGTGCCACTACCGTGAGCAATATTTAGTTTTTCTGATGTTATTCACTGTGTAATCCCATTTTGTGGTTTTGCTGGCTTGTAAATGTCATCAACGGTGGACCTTACAAAACTCAGTCTTATTTCAACAGGCAGTCTGTCTGTCAAGGTAACAAATTAGCCACTGAAAATTGCATGGAAGTCTGTGGAGTTTGCTGAAGTTACAGCTGTGTCTGACAGTAATGCATCTGGGACACTGTTCCAAAACACTGAAATATTGACATTAAATTTGTTGATGGCCATTGAGTCTATAGACTTAAAATAAATCCAACAGACAGGGAGTTACCTTGATCTCCTTAGGAGCCCTGTCCTGGGTCAGGTCATGAAAATTTAATCATTGATGTGCTTGTGCTCAGCATGAAGCAGGATTTTCACTTGAAAAGCACACCTTGCAGCATGATGAACATGTTCCTTTTGTGCATCTGAAGGACATCCCACCAGTAACATAAAAAACTGGTTTTCCAAAGTGGACCCTTAAGTATTCTCAAATTTATAAACCCTGTAAAGAGCACACAAGGAAAGTGATTGGAGCTGTTTTTTATGCTGTTACTTCATTAATTTTTCCTTTCCGTTGTTTTGCCAGTATGTCAGTAAAAAAAATTGTCTTCTTTTAGAGGACCTAAGTGGATGAAACAGACAAAAAATAGATAGCTGTTTTATGTCTCAGTTGAAATTCTGTAATACTAAAATATTATATCAAGGAGCAGAGGAACATACTGTGACAAGAAAAATTATAAAATTGTTTCAAGGAATCTTAAAGTCCTGGAAACTTCAATCGATGTTTGTGACTCCTGTTTATCTGAGATAGAGAGATGTTTGTCCTCCATACATCTGCTATTGAGTGTGCTGAACTGAAACTGTCTCAATGAAGACAATGGTTAAAAACTACTTGGGGAAACTTCATGTCTACTAGGTTTTTAATGGTCCCAGAATGTATACAATTCCTTTCTCTATAAGTGGTTTTTGTATTTCTAACTGCTTGTGTTTACTGGAAATTGTTCCTTGTCTTCTAGTAAAACTCTAGTTTGTAGGCAAATGCTGTGCTGCAGGGCACACAATTGAATATCAGAATATGCACTAGTTGATTTATTCCTTTTACTAAATTTTGTGCTACTCAAAAATTTTGATATAGTAGCAGTTCCTGCTTTCGCTAATGTCAAATTTTGTCCTGTTCTAACAATGTATTTAATTAGTGCTTGTGTACAATACCTGCATTTGAATGCAAAAAGGTGTGCTACTGCAGTCTTGACTATCTAAAATCTGCTTAGAAAATGAAAACAGTCAAAAAGAACAATACTAATGTCTTGTTTCACCTCCTGCAAACTTAGTAATACTCTGTCATAGAGGTCAAAGGAAGGAAATGGGAAATGGAATTTATTAAAAAAACTCCTTGAGTGTAGGGACCAATGGTATTTAAGCCTATTTGTTAAGTAAGTGGTGGAGGTGGAGACTTCAGCAGTGCTGTTCTGGTTGCCTCAGAAAGAAAGCAACCTTCCTGACTGCCCTGAAGGGGTGCTGGGAACCAGAACTGTGCATGCTCTTGTTCTATTTCATATCAGATAATTGGACATGAATTACTGCATCTATATTTTACTGAAAGCACAATATATTGACAGCAAACATTGTGCTCTCTAGTGTATTGTAAATAGTTTACCTTACAGATAAAAATTTCTGATACATACAGTAATGTGCACTATCCTGTGGACATTGCCTGTCATCTTTATTTAACATCAGTCTGGAGGGATGCAAAAGCTAGCAATAGTAAAAATCTTCAACTTCAATAAATTAAAAAAATAACTGCCTTGATAGAAAGCAGACAAGAATAGATCAACCACAGGACAAATGTCTGAAGGGTGGGGATGCTCAGTGTAGGACTGGAGAAAATGCTTAAAGCATCTGGTTTTGCTTCATTGGTTTCTCAGGTTGGAATGAACTTTGCAATTTAATTTTAGATTTACAGTTCCAAGTCTGTAGTTCAGAGTGGGCCTGGGTGAGTTCCTAGCTTTTTTCCTTCTTTCCTTCTTTCTTTCTTTTATTTGCAGGATGAGGGGGGATGTTTGTGGGTGAAACATTTTTCATTATGACAATAAAATATCTGTCTATTCATTGTTGGCAAGATGTTACATTATAGAGACTTAGTTTGGAATTTCATTTTGTGTGGAACTGAGAGCACTGACCCAGATAAATGGTTTTCTTAGTTATCCTAAAGGCCATGAGCATATTCTCTACCTCACAAGCACACACACGTGCCACGTACACAGGTTGTGTCCACACTTGCCATTGTGTCTTGTGCCTAATGAAATGGAAATACAGAGTGAATATAAAAAATGCAGAGAAGCACAAAGATAAAATTAAGTAAAATAGAAAAAAGACCTATAAAAACATGGGGAAAAAAAAAGATAATGGCTAATGTGAACAAGAACTAAAATTTGATATACAAAGGACATTAGGTAAGTTAATTTTAAAAATAATTAATTTATTAATCTCCTGATTAAGATTTTCAAAGAAGTCTTGATAAGATTATCAGTTCCTGTTGGTTTTAAAGAAGAGTTACAGGCCTAATTACTTTAAGCCTCTTTCAAAGCTAGAGAATTTGATGTATCATCCTAGATGCAAGTTATTATCTCATGAGAAAACAATTAAAAATAGTTGTATAAATATAAAGTTCTTAATGTAAAATATAAATGTCTGAGAATGCAAATAAAATAGTAATACATGATAAATAATATCATGGGGGAAATAATATAAAGCAGAAGACAATTATTTCACTTCTGAGGAAAAATCTAGATATTAAGAGAGAGAAGTCTAAGGAAATGTGTAGTTTGCTAGCAAATATGTTGTTAGCAAATACTAAATATACAGCCCAACAAATATACATCTGTTTTCATCCACTCTTGATGCACACACATTAATTAGCCCAACCAGTTATTTCCAAGTTTTCCATTTAGCTACAAGTTTGTGAAATACCAGTATTGTGTTTAATAATTGAGTAGGTAATATTGAGGCAAGTTTTATAGGGTAATAAAATACTGCATCCTGATGTATGCCTGTATTTTCAGACACATCTTGTGGAATTCCCTAAATTTGACAAGTCACATCCAACTGTTAGTTTTCATTGTCATAGAATCATAGAATGGTTTGGGTTGGAAGGGATCTTTAAAGGTCATCTAGTCTAACCCCTTTGCAGTTGAGGGGTTCAACTAGATCAGGTTGCTCAGAGCCCTCTCCAACCTGACCTTAAATATTTCCAGGGGTGGGGCATCTACCACCTCTCTGGGCAACCTGTTCCAGTGGTTTACATCCTTCATTGTTTTCCTTATACTTAGTCTAAATCTACTCTCTTTTAGTTTAAAACCATTACCCCTTGTCCTATTGCAGCAGGCCCTAGTAAAAAGTCTGTCTCTGTCTTTCTTATAAGCCCTTTTTAACTGCTGAAAGGCTTCAATAAGGTCTCCCTGGAGCCTTTTCTTCTCCAGGCTGAACAACCCCAACTCTCTCAGCCTTTCCTCATAGGAGAAGTGTCTCAACCCTCTGATCATTTCTGTCGCCCTGTTCAAGACCCACTCGAACAGGTCTATGTCTTACCCATGCTGAGGACTCCAGGTGGGGTCTCATGAGAGTGGAGTAGAAGAGTATAACCACCTCTCTCAGCCTGCTGGCCATGCCTCTTGATGCAGCCCGCAATACAGTTGGCCTTCTTGGCTGAGTGCACACATTGCTGGTTCATGCCCCGCTTTTCATCCTCCAGTACCCCCAAGTCCTTCTCCTCAGGGCTGCTCTCAATCCCTTCATCCCCCAGACTGTATTGATACTGGAGATTGCCCTAACACAGCTTCAGGACCTTGCACTTGGCCTTGCTGAACCTAATGAGGTTCACATGGGACCCCCTCTCAAGCTTTTGCAAGTCCCTTTGGGCAGCATCCTGTCCCTCAGGCAAGTCAACTGCACCGCTCAGTGTGGTGTCATCTGCAAACTTGCTGAGGATGCACTTGATCCCATTGTCTATATCATCGATTAAACTATTAAACAGTACTGGTCCTCATGCGGACCTCTGACAGACACCACTTACCACTCATCTCCATCTGAACATTGAGCCAGTGACCACTACTCTCTGGATGCGACCATCCAACCAATTCCTCATCTGCCAAACAGTCCCTCCATCACTGTTACAGCAAAACAGTCTCTAATCTCCTACAGAGTATTCTGTCAACACTGAGTTACTTCTGTTTCTTATAGCCTTGATACAAAACCAAAGCATTAGTGTGAGCAAGTATATGTAACTGTCAGTATAGTGGAATGTACTGTAGTGTATAATGGAATTGTAAATAAGTTAAACGCGGAAGGAGTGCTGTACAACCTGCCTCTTCTGCTGCTGTTCTTCTCCATAGAAGCTCTTCTGGGAATTTGCTGTTCCCTTTTTGAAATAGCTGCTCTAAAACACAGGTGATGATACAAAATGTTTCAGCTGATTCTAATACAAAAACCTCCATTAAAGTTGTGTATTGTGTATGTAAGCATGGAATTGAGATAAATGCCTTTATACACCATACCTTAACTAATCCTTCATAAGACGTGCTGCCCTGTTAATCAATTGAGATTTGAGCAGGGATGGTTAATGTTGCATAGTCACACAGTATAAGAATTTGACATCTTTAAAGGGGGTGACTAGTGTTTAATTCAGGATTTGTACAGCTCTAAGTACAGACTTAAGAAATCACATAAACTCAGCGTACATTCCTGGAAATGTATCAGAACTAAATGCTTCATTAACGTAAAAGACCTTTAAAGTCCCTTATGTTTGCTAATTCTTCATCTCAGCTTAGCTTCTCAAGAGATTTACATCAATTTTTTAAGGTACCTTTGTAGTAAGAAAGTAATACTGTGATACTTATATATGAAAAATGAAAGGCAAATATGTTGGGTGCATGTCATTCACAGTATCTTAGGTTGTCTTTTTGTGAATCTTTTTCTATCAGTGTATTCATTTTATTGCATTTTTTTGAATAAAGACATTTGGTAAAATGATGGGTGTCTGTTAAAATGAAACAAATTGTGTAGCCCTGTAGAGTTCTGCCCAATGGCTATCATTAATAACTAGGTAATATATCAAGTCAATATGGACCACTGCAGTCCTCCATGCATATTTTCCTGATGAGGGCAGAACAAAGAGGAAAAGAAGCGATGGAGAAAATTAGTTTCTGTGTTGTGGCTATCAGCTGACAACCCTTTTTTGTGATCTCTGTTACTGAATGGGTGGACTTGGAATGCAAATAAAGCTTGTAATCCTCTGACCCAGGAGGTTTTAGAATATATTAAAATACTCTGTCAAAGAATCAATATAACTTTAAGCACTGCGTAATTACTCACCTGTGTGAATTGGTACCATACAAGTACTTGATCTGTATTAAAGAAATATATCCCCAAAATATGTGTAGTAAGCCTAGAGGAAGTGAATGTTAGGAGCTCTAATTTCTATTTGTCAGTGTAGCATCTGCAAAGAAGTCAAGACATTGAACTGTCATTAAAAATGCAAATGAATTCTTATCTTTTCCAAACATTTGATGGTGGATGAGCTGTGATAAGACTGGCTCTTTGCTACACAGTGCATAAATCTGCAAGCTGTGTCGATGTGAGATGGTTGTTGTAGGATCGTTTAGGCTGATGCAAGCAGCAATGCAATTTCCAAAACCTGGACCTCTATTAAGCTGTATGCTCTCTCTGATCAGAAGTGTCTAGGTCTTTCCTATATTGCTAAACATAATGTCCTTCACTGAAATTATTTCTAAGTTGGGTGTTATCCCAAGGTCGATTGATGTCTAATAAACAGTAGAAACATCTCACACAGTCCATGATGATGTGTAAGTAGTAAAGGGTGAAGTTGATATTCATGGATTTAATAAGAAAAATAGTTTATCAGAAATCGATTGTTGTGGTGTTTTTTTTTAAATAAAGATGTTACGTTATTGTTCCACTATCGCTAATCATATATGTGCCCTTTGGAGTGTTAGAAAAAAATTAAAGATTTATGTGGTTACCATACCTACTAAAACATGCAAGATATAATAGCTCCTGACACAGTACACGGTGATATAAGGGAGGATCTCTTGTGAGACCTTTCCTCTGCATACGTTAGTGCCTAGTAATGCTACAAGCACAACTTTGGTTGCCTATAGGAAAGCACACCTGTCTGGAGATTTTTTTAACCCCTTCTTGTTAATGGGTTTTTTAGGGTTTTATTTTTCCACTGATTGTGTGGTCAGTCTGGTGATAGATCTGACTTGTCAAACAGCTTTAGTTCAACTACTTCTTCTGGACTAAATGTGTGAATCTGTTATTTTCTGTGTTTTGAATTACATATTGGTTTATGTCTCATCTTTCACCTAGAATTGCCTTGACAGAATAATCTCTTTTAAAGAAATGATAACTTCAGATGCTTCAAGCAGATCCTTAGCTTGTGCTTGGACAGCCTTTTGCTATGGGTTTCGTGTACCTGAAGTGACCAGCTCACTTTCTAGTTCCTCAGAAAAAACAACTGTTCTTGGCGTTACCTTGACTCCCGATTTACTTTTAAGGCTGTGAGTCTGCATTGGACTTAGAGAGAGCTGAAGTCTTAGATAAACTTAATCAATGGGCTGTGGTTTTGTCAAGATCAACCTGTTAATGTGATTGCGATATATTTTTTAATTGTCCTCTTTCCTAAATGAAAAAAGTCACATCCATGTGATGGTTTGAGGTCTTCCTGGATAGTCAGAGGGCTCTCTCAGAGGGCTCTCTCTGGGCAGTTTTTTAATCTGAGAAGTAGTTTTTTTTCTGTACAGGGTGTAGCAGTAAGTTGAGACAAACCATATTGGTTTAAAATACTAATATATCTTTGTTAGTTTATGTAAATGCCTTTCTGCTCCCCAGAAAGGTGGGACAGGGAAGAGAAAACAGCCCTCTAGCAATTTTCACCCTAACTGGCAAATGTTCCTTCTTGATTCCAGAGTGTCTGATCAGCTGGATAGACTTGTTGCACAGACACTCATGGACATTATGTTTATTAAAAAACAGCCAGCTTGGAGATCAGTCAGTCCACTGGCTCAAGTCAGTCCAGGGTCTCAGTAGTGTGTGCTCAAGCCTGGCAGTTCCTGGTCGACTCAGGGAACTGACATCTAACATCCTGGGCGGGCACACAGACAGAGCCCTGGTACCCAGCCACAATGCAGTTGTAATTTCCTCTTTGATTCACAGTTATAATTTAAGCTCCATAGATCTGGACACATTTTCCGGATTTTTCTGAATATTCATATCCTGCATTGGCACTGTAGAGAAGTAGGATAAGACAACTGTAGAGCAAGAACATTGAAAAGACGTATGTTAAAATAATTACCGCATCCATGGCCAACACTTCTCTCTGTCCTGAAGGATGGAGGCACATGTTGCAGTAAAATGAGCCTTATTCACATTCCTGAAAACGTTTCCAGTTCCCTCCTTTTAGGTTGTCTTCTGTGGTTTCCAGTTAACAACCTTGCCTGAGACAGGCTCAGATCTTTTTTCAATTTAAGCCCTAGGAGAAAACATATCATGGAGCCACTATCAAAGACAACTGGTACATAGCTGTTAGAAAGTTTGCTTTTATCCTTGTTGCAACTGTGGATAATATAAGCTCTTAAGCCTCCCAGATGTTCTAGGAAAGTGAATTGACCTCATATAGTACATTACAATGGGTTAACAATGGAATTTACAGAAAATTCAATCTTTTTTTCTAGCAGACTCTTTAATCTTGAAATTCTAGGAGTACATCATCTTCATTATAGCTGGGGAACTCACTTGTGAGAAGTGCAGAGAAGAGTATAGGGATAAATAGTACAAAATGTGCCACTGTTGATTAGCATTATAATGGTGATATGAAATAAAGTGACAACATTTTGATGGGTTTTTCTTTTCTATAGATGTCTCCTTACCAACCAATTATTTTAATTTTTTTTAAGGAAACTCTTGTCACAGTTAGGAAGAACTGATACTGACTGGCTTTATTTGAGCCATGATGCTAGAGAATGAAAGACTCCAGAGCCTGCATGTAGACATAGAGCTTCCAGAAAAGCCAAGAGCTATACTCGAATCGTGGAAGCCACACTGTTTCTAAAAAGGGACATTTTGTGGATTTAAGGTGACAAATGGGCTTCACTAAGGAAGTTTTCATGAGGATAACATCATGGGGGTAACATCCTTCTCTCACATGTGTTAATAATTTCAATAGCTAAGCGATTCTTACTGGCCACTTCTTGGATAATAAATGTACTGCTGTCTTTAAATCTTTAAATTCAAAAGTAATAACATCTTTATTTAGGAAGAGCAATATTCTCTCTGAGCTTTTATAGGACAAACTCGTCATTAATTGAACTTTACACACTGTGCCAAGGCAGTCTTAGTTTAAGTGCAAGATGACAAAACCATGAATATACATTAGCAAAGAACAGTGAGGTAGTACCTGGTGTGAATAAAACAGTGGTGAAAGAGGTACTCAGTTTTCTTCTCCCAGTCAACAATTATGACCACGTTTACTTTGATGTTTCTCATAGAATCATAGAATCATCAAGATTGGAAAAGACCTTCAAGATCATCAAGTCCAACCATCTGCCAACTGTCATCACTTTACATACTATATGAGGCCATACTGAAACCTCATTGTGATGTCATGACCATACATAATATAAACAGGCATACTGCCCTGCAATGTGATGTCATGGCTATATATACCACACAAGATTATACTGCCCCCCATTTTGAGCTGTCATGGCCATAGACACCATATAAGGCCATACTGTGTCATTGTGATCTCAGGGCCATGCATACCATATAAAGCTATACTGCCCCCTCTGAGTGATCTTGGGTCCATCCCTATCATATAAGGTTTTACTGCCCCCACATTGTGATGTCATGACCATACATACCATATAAGGCCATACTGTCCCCCCATTGTGATGTCATTGTGATGTCACACAGGTCTTAGAACGAACTGCTGGATATGTTATAACAAGTTCCATGTAGAGGGGGAGACTCACAGAATCATGGAATGGTTTAGGTAAATGTGATTATGTAGTTCCTGAAAATGTCCCTTGAACTAAGGGCTGTCCCCAATTTTCTAAATAAAAGTAGGAAATAATATCAGTATGAGTTTTACTAAAATCCCCAACAGTAATTCATTTCAGAAGAACGAGATTCAGTGAAAGTATTAGGTAATACTATCAAGCATTCCCGTATTGTATCCTAGAAAGCCTTTAGAGAAGGTACTGAAAAAAAATACAGCAGTATTAAATTGCAGTTGAATGTTGAATTACCCTTTGGCAAACTGTACCACCCGTAAAATGGGCCTCCATGAGTGAAACTTTGAGAAATTTTTTCTGAAGAGTTCTAGGGTACGTTTCAGTATTGCCTCCATTGCTATTCAGGGAAGGAGAATCCATTATCAGAAGCACAGCAGCACATCATTAGAGCATTATATGTTTCTATCTGTTTACAATCTGGACTGGTGATATTGGGAGGTTTTCCTTTCTAGTGTCTCAGTGCCAAGAAAGATTTCTTTAGACAATCATATTATTTAGGTGCTGTATGGTGAGCAACTGGGCATATTCTACTGTCAAGAAATTGTAGAATAATAGGACACTGATAATTCCTTATTATGACCATTAGTCACAATGCTGACAGTATATCACTGCACTGAAGAGAGTTGAAGTTTCTCATCAAAAACTAAGTAGAAAACTTAGTTCTAGATTATTGCTGGTTCCATCAGATAAACTACCAGGGTTAGATATTGCAACTAAAGCAATATTGGAAAAAAGTGTTTTCAGAGACACTGGTACTGTTACAAAATTCATAGATAGATTATCTACTTGCAGAGTTACATACTGTCATCAATTCCCTATGGTTAGTACAGGATGCTTGCTTTTGATACTGTGACACTGATGCCGTATTATGTGCAAGTTATCCTTCCTTCTACTTGAAATCACAGAATGGTTGAGATTGGAAGAGACCTCTCAAGCAGGGCCACTTACCCAGGACCATGTCCAGACAGCTCTTGAATGTCTTCAAAGATGGAGATGCCTCACCTTCTCTGGGCCACCTGTGCCAGTGCTTGGTCACCCTTACAGTAAAGTATTTCCTGATACTTGTACAGCAACCCTTGTGCTTTGGTCTCTGCCCATTGGCTCTTGTTCTGTCCCTGAGCATTGCTGAAGAGAGTCCAGCTCCATCTTCTTTGCACTCTCCCTTCAGGTATTTTTACACATTAATAAGATTCTCCCTGAGCCTTCTGTTCTCTAGGCTGAAGAGTTACAGCTCTTGTGTTTGGTGACTTCCTTACTACAAGGCTACCCTTTGGGTGCCACTTGTTAACTTGAAACACTAATTTGCAAGGCAAATGGTGCTTGAATTATATGGTAACATACTGCAACAAACATTTTGTATCTTAAAAAGCGTTACTCATTATTTCTTTTTAAATTATTTTAAACAGTTATCCTAACCAACATACATTTATTTGGGTAGAAAAGCTGAATATGCATTCTTAATCACCTTCTGGTCACCTAGAAGTAAATTTTTTTATGTAACATAATATTACATCTTCCACATCTTATCTGTTTCTCTTGTCATGTTTGTGACTAGTTAATATAATCTTCTCAAGGTCCACTTACCATTTTTATTATTGAATATTTGGTTCAATAATATTTGGGAAGTAGGTTCAGAATGGTAAATCCCACTGATTCTTGATTCCATTGCAACTTCTCAGGCTTTAAATTGTTAAGCAAACTTTGGACTTCAGGATCCTTTTGTATTTTGAACACATCAGTTCAAAAATGAGTAGGTGGCTTTATCCATTCAGCAATCTTTACTTACATCCACATAGATCAAAAAGCTATGATCTTGGAAGGAAAAAGATAATTACTGACTTTTCTCACCAATTGATCAGTTCTGTTTGGACAGTGTACTGAAGTTTTTTGGTTTTGTTTCCATACAGCTCAGTACCAGAGCATTTCTTTTCTACTCCTGTGGTATCTGACATATTAATTGCTACCCTACTTTTGCAGCTACAGGCAAAATGTCTTAGTTTGATCAGTGGCAGATGTTAAATTCTGTTAATCATGGGGTTTATTTCCCTGTTGTGTTTCAGCTTCTCTGTTTTCTCTTTTTCTTCCCTTACTACATTCAAAGGGGCTCCAGTGCCACAGAGTGCTTGCCTGCATCGCATATATCCAAATCTAAAGGCAGCTCAAGAGTCATGAGTTATCCATGCAAAAATAAAGCAGCAGTAAGCTGTGACAGAGTTTTATAAATTGTAATTCGTTACTCGGGTGTCATGCTACATCAGATAATTGATAATCTGATGCTGCTCCTAGAATGCACCTGTACTCTTCGTTACAAAAAACTGAGCTGCCGAATAGCTGCTGTAAAAAACATCTAGATGTGGGTATTCAATGGAAAGAATATGTTTTATTGTTATTATCTTTCCACCCTGTACTCCATTTAATCACTTGTGACAATTTTTCTTCATGTCCTGCAGTTCTTTCCATTTCACGTGCAGTGTAAGTCCTGCATCTGAAATGGAAGAACCCAACCCAGCAGTATGGCCTGAGACTGCCTGGATAGAAAGCAGCACAGGGGACCTGGTGACAGCATGTGAGATATGAGCCAGCACCATCATTTCACTTTTGGAGTTGGAATAATTAATGATATTTTTTTCTTTCACTTATATAATTTTCAATCTAAAGGAAGAAATCAAACCTGAATGAGATACCTTTTTCAGAAAGTACTTTTGCATTTTGTTATTTACGCTGTTTGTATGCCTGAGGAGTTTGCTCTTGAAAACATTTTGAGCAGGTTTTTAGGACAGACCAATGACTGTCTCAAGTTTCAGATTTACAGCTAAAGACATAATAGAAAGCCTGTATTGTAGAGAGAAAATAATCAACACAAGAATTATATATACACAAGTTCTGTTTTTTTGGACTTTCTTAAGTAGCTTAGATTGGACTGTTAGGGGTCTCAAAACTTTATATCCAAGCAAAAAGTTAGGTGAATAGGGCCACAGCAATAAAATCTATTTTAAGAATAGTAAGAGTGTTAATTTGCAAGACAGACAGTATACAGGTTTCTTTTGCACCATGATTTATTGTATTTTTCCTATGGAAAGAAATATAATATAACTCTTGTTTGCATATCAGGGGAGTTGAAATCCAGAATGAAAGAGAAGACAGGGCTCTGACTCTGGCAGTTTGTTGGCAAGTTTGGCCCTTTGGATTTTGCCAAGGACCCAACATCTGTGCAGTATTGATCAAATGGATCTTTATTCCTCCAGTGTAATAGGGCAACTATATTGCGTATAAATTCTTCTATATATAAGTAAATTATTGTGTGTGTATGTGTGTATATATATATACTTAAAATATGAATGTCAAATACTTGTGTATTCTCCTGAGTGGAAAAAAAAACCCTGAATACTATCAGAAATCTTCCCTGCAGGACTCATATGTTTTTAGGCCTAGAATTGAACAGATCATATCCTAAATGTTTGCTGAGACTTTTCTCTTCTGTCTGCTGCAAATGTGATGATTTTCAGGAAGTAATATTACTCCAAAGGCAAGAAGAGAGAGGGGAAAAAAGCCACTGTTGTATAAATGTCTGCTGTATGGCTGATAGTGAGGCATGAGCTTAATCTGTAGGGGTAGCCCCATTTACTGAAATATTCAAATGTTATCTTTTAATGTAGTTGTAATTTGGACATTACTGAACAGTGTGATGTTGTGCGATTCATTTCTGTAGGGTTTTTTGTCTTGTTCTTGTTTGTTTTTAATGTGTGGCAAGTACAAAACATGTTTACTACAGCCAAAAACAACCAAGAGATGGCAGCACTGCTTTTAATATTCTATGTCACAAGCTGCAGTAGTTGGTACAGCTGTCAGTAGCACTATTGAACTTTTCCTTTCATACATGGTACACACTTTCACCATTTAGTGAACATGTCTTGCTTAACAAAAGTTGCATTATAATTAGCAGCCTTGCTGCTAATGGAAATTGCCTTTTACCCACTGCAAATTTACATAATGCTGTATCACTTCTGCAGCAGGACATGCCTAGCAGACGTAGGAACTCCAGTGAATATTTAAGTGCCACAGGGCTGCTTTGATCAGTGTGACTGAGCAATCTCACTTCATCATTTGCTTTGCTGCCCTGCAATTATTTCTATTCCAATTTTTACTCAGAAAACATTTCTTTCTCTTCTCCAGGCAAGGCGTTTTAGAATATAGGACACTGAACTGCCCACGTCTAGTAGTTTCTTTACCAGTGGTTTTAAATGCCTTCTACCTCTCTGAAATGAACATTAATCACTTCAGGTTAATCCAAAGAAAACCCCAAGGGGACATAACCATCAAAGAATTATTAACATTATCAAGAGATTGTTAGCATTTTTAGTAATCATTCATAGGCTGTATAAAATCACTTGGTTTCTTACACCATAATGGTCACATTATATCACTATGTGTATTCAAAGACGTAGAATTTTTTTATGAACTGATTTGCTTTTCATACTGTATTTTAAATGAATTTTTTTTAGTAAGTAGTACACATCTTCAAAGGATGACAGTGTAAAAATGAGGTAATTCCAATTAAACATTGTGTTTGAATATTAAATGAAATAGGTTGCGATACAGTGTGATGTTTGATATTCTGCATATAAATGTGAGCATTTTTGTTTTATATTTAAAGAAGTTAATAGCATGTATATGGCTGCAGTGTCAAAATTTCTCATTACAGATTTGATTGTGTTGAAAAACAAGAAAATTTAGCCTAACCGTCCTAGAATTAATATGTTTCTAGCAAACTGACTTTCAGATCACCTCTTACTGTCATTTTGCAATAAAAATAAACAACCAATATGCTGCTGGATCATTGAGTTTTGGGGGTTGCAGTTAAATTTTAGTGCCTTCACTCATGCCATGCTAGATTACATAAAACTTCTCGTTCTGAATGATATGAGAATCGCATATCCGTGTATACCTAAACATTAAGAAAAAGGGTTAACGTTCATGGGCCTGAACTTTGTTTTTTGGCATTATTTGACAAAATACCTTGCCATGTCTCTGCTAAGAAGTCAGTATTGTCATGAGAAAATATGCCTATTTCTGGCATTACTGATCTTTCAGTACTCACCTAACTTGGTCTTACAGTTATTTTTTAAAAAGTATGGAGGGTTTTTTCTTACACAGAAAATACATAATCCAAATTACAGGCAGGCTGAGGTTGGGTCAGGCCATAGTTCCCTAGCTTGGCAGGGCCCATGGAAGGGCAGGGGCAGGGCTATGGGGAGCCAGAGATCGGCCCTGCTGTAGCATCGTTGGGGCAGGGGCTCATGGCCCATGGGGGGCTGCAGTGGGGTTCAGGTTCTGGGCAAGTTGGAAGAGCCCCAAGGGAGATTGGGCAGGGACAGAAAGGCCTCTTTGTGGTCCTGACATGTCTGGGCAGTTCCTAAACTGACCAGCCATGATAACAGACTACATTATAATCAGCATGTAGTTGAAAAAACCAAAACAACAAAAAGCAAGCTGCAAGTAGATACTACAGTGTTTATAATAAAGTGTTTGTGCACCTCAGATGTATTTCCAAAAACTGAAGCAGAAAATGAAATAAAAAGCTGTGTTATGCAATCAACGTTGATAAGCGGCAACACTAAAGAAGGGTTGCCATGATTCAATTCTGCTGTGGGTATGTGTGGAGAGTCCAGTGGAGTAAAATCACTGGGATGATTGACCATAGGGAGGCCAACTGAAGTGAGCAACTCTTGTTTCCTTATTGACTGCCACCTGAGTTCTCTGCATTTGAAAAGACCAAAATTTGCAAAACAGAATTGTTTGCAATTGTGCTGAAGAGATGCGGTCTTTTGCTTCGGTTTCCTCTTGACATTTCCCTTCCTTCTTTTGTCTGTGAGAGGGTGCTGCCATTACTGAAGTAAAAGCCTCAGGAGAATTTGAACCATTTGAAGGACTTCACAGTCCAATAGACTTTCACAGATGAAGAAAGTTGAAGACCACTGGAAGGTGTTTACCTGAAAGATGGTTAACAGGCCTGTCTACAGGCTTGGCCAGGGACAGAGGCATTAATTCTGTCAGTGATTGTGTTTGAAATATATTCACACCATGCAGTAACAAGGGCTTTGTAACGGTAATGCTGGATTTTAATTCACCAGGAAGCCTAAAAGCTTTTCAGAGCTTTGCTGACTTGAAAGTGGCATCTGTTTCTCCATAACCTTTGGAGTTCAAAGGATTCCACTGTGAATAATACAGGTCTTGATATAAACCAAATCAGAGAAAATTATAATAGTAGTTAAGGCCTCAGTCATTATTTTCCTTCATTATGTATTCATAATAGGTTCATCCACTATTGTTAACTAAGCAGAAAATGCAGCCATTTTTAATAAATAAGGATGTATTTGAGCAACTTAATTGGCAAATGACTTAAAACAAAGACCTGAAAGCATAAAATTGATCAAATTAAGATTGCTGAAAGGTGAAACAAAATAGTTTCTGTTCACTGGTGGAAAAATAACTAGTGAAACAAAATCCTGAATAATCTTTAATGGGACTTGAAGTATGTCTAACAAACCAATAAAGTCCTTCACAACAGAGATGTGCAGTCATGCAATAAAGGAATTTAAATAGCATTGTAAAAAGTATTCCACATGTAACAGTAAAAGTTAACTCCAATAATGTATCTCAGATTTGGATTTAAAAAAACACATTATTTTAACAGAAAATCTGCAAAGTTAATTGCAGATGAAGAGAAATTAAATTCTAATTAAAAAAATTCACATTATAAATGCTACAGTGTAAAGTTTTTAGGCTTTTAGGCTAAACTTTTTAGCCTTTTTAGAGGTAATAGGTTTCAATTCTAATAGTCATACTGTTCCCCCAAAAAGACATTATAAACCCTACAAAATTATATTTTTGAGCAAAATATCTACCTTTTTTATTTTCCTCTAATATGAAGTGATGAAGGAACATCAAATAGAACATATGAAAGCAATTAGTCAAAAGAAGATATTGAAAGTGAACTCATGAGCCTTAAAAAAAACAAGGCTTTTGATTTTCCTAAGTATTCATAGTTATAAGTTACAAAATATTAGTACAATTACAAAAAAGCCTCACTGTGTTTCCACATGTAAACAACAAGCTGAGTATAGAAGAAAATACTCAACATTGTGACTGTCTAACAGTCTTGAATAAAACAGTTAAAAATACATACTGTAGAGATCCCTCTAGGTGCAATACGCTTCCAAAGAAAAAAGCAATAGATTCAATAGATTTTGGTTTTAAAAGTGTTTCATATGGCAAAATCTTTCATTAACCTGCTTAAGGAAAACTCCAGTAAGAAAGAATGGGTCTTACTTTAGTTGCTGCAGAATTAGAACAGATAGGGTCACCAGCAGTTGCTGCTACACTGATTGAGAAAGTGCTGCCTCTGTAATGCTGTTAGTGCCTGGAGGTGTTTTATCTGACACCAGAGAATTCCCTGCAAAGGACACCTATGCACAGGAGACACAGTGAAGGAGAGCTGTGAAACATCATAAGCAGCCCACTGTGTGAGCTTCCCAAGTAGGATACAATTGAATTTTGGATGCGGAGTGCTCACAACTCACTGGCAGGCTGCACAATTACATCAAGCAGTAGACTTTAAGCAAGGTAAAATAGCTTAAAGGATTAAGTATTGACAGGTGTGTGTTTAGTATATATTTACTGATCTGTATTTTAATTTCATTTTTTGAACATATGTGGGCATATTGTAGGGTAGGAGATGAGAGAAATATCTTATAAGGGACTAAAAGCAACTACTACAGAAGTAGAGCTAAACAGTTCACTGTTCAGTTGCCTTGGCATTAAGAAAGAAATCACGGTCTTTGGCTTGCAGACAGCCCTTCAAAATTTGTGCAGTCTTGGTGAAACAGAAATCAAGTTAAGGCGTATTTCACAATCAGAATACAGGCTCAAGTCCAGGCTTCAGCAAGTTCTGTGTTTTTAAAACAGAAAATGAAAACCTGTCTTTCTAAGAATTATGCCTGCATCAAAGCAAACGTAATAAAACTTCAGAAAAAGCAGTAATGCAAACCTTTAATGTAGAAGTAAAATAAATTGAATTCTAAATTAATGACCCTTTCTCAGTGGTCTGAATCATAGCATGATGTTTATGCACAAGAAAAACTACTATATTTAAATATTAGGCCACACAACAAATCTATGTTGTTTCGTTTCCATGTTAAAAAGCGTATTTACTCATATTATGTGGGCTACATATAAAAATTGGTTTCACTGTGAGGAGAAAAAATCCTCCTTCAGGCTTTTCTATGTCACCAAAAATAACCTCAGGGTTGCAGTTGTTTCAAAGACTACATTGATAATTTGTATTTAGATTCTCTGGTTTTATGTAGCTGACTTAGCAGGTGACCTCAGATTTAAATTCTCTGGAGCAGGGACCATACATTTATACGTGCATGAACAGTGGGGATTTGATCTTGGCTGGAGCTGCAAGCTACGACTGTGATGTAAATGTCAAATCATAATGGAGTAAGCTCAGGCAGTTTCTCTCAGAAATAAGACTTGCTGCTTTCAAATGTCACTAGGGTAAAGAAACTTCAGCATAAACTAATGATGAAGTCAGTGGAAAATAAGTTTATCCATAACATAGCCTTAGTGTAAGTTATTTAATTGCAAGCCATATTAAAATTTTACTAATCCAAAAAAGCTACATGGATGTCACACACACAGCATCTTAAGGGTTGGAAGGAACCCTGAAAGATCATCTAGTCCAACGCCCTGCCAGGCAGGGTCACCTAGAGTACATCACACAGGAAAGTGTCCAGTCGGGTTTTGAATGTCTCCAGCAAAGGAGACTCCACAACCTCTCTGGGCAGCCTGTTCCAGTGCTCTGTCACTCTCACAGTAAAGAATTTTTTTCTGATATTTACATGGAACCTCCTATGCTCCAGTTTGAACCCATTGCCCCTTGTCCTATCACTGGACGTCACTGAAAAAAGCCTGGCTCCATCCTCCTGACACTTCCCCTTAACATATTTGTAAACTTTGATGAGGTTGCCCCTCAGTCTCCTCTTCTCCAAGCTAAAGAGACCCAGCTCCCTCAGCCTTTCCTCATAAGGGAGATGTTACACCCCCTTAATCATCTTTATGGCTCTGTGCTGGACTCTTTCCAGTAGTTCTCTGTCCTTCTTGAACTGAGGGGCCCAGAACTGGACACAATACTCCAGATGCGGCCTCACCAAGGCAGAATAGAGGGGGAGGAGAACCTCTCTTGACCTACTAACCACACCCTTTCTAATGCACCCCAGGATGCCATTGGCCTTCTTGGCCACAAGGGCACATTGCTGGCTCATGGTCATCCTCCTGTCCACCAGGACCCCCAGGTCCCTTTCTCCTACACTGCTCTCCAGCAGGTCAGCCCCCAACCTGTACTGGTACATGGGGTTGTTCTTCCCCAGATGCAAGACTCTACACTTGCCCTTGTTGAATGTCATCAAGTTTCTCCCCGCCCAGCTCTCCAGCCTGTCCAGGTCTCGCTGAATGGCAGCACAGCCTTCTGGTGTGTCAGCCACTCCTCCCAGTTTAGTGTCATCAGTGAACTTGCTGAGGGTACACTCTGTTCCCTCATCCAGGTCGTTGATGAAAATATTGAATAGTACCAGTCCCAGCACCGACCCCTGAGGGACTCCACTAGTCACAGACCTCCAACTAGATTCTGTCCCATTGACCACAACTCTCTGACTTCTTCCTTTCAACCAGTTCATGATCCACCTCACTACCTGATCATCAGGACCACACTTCCTCAGTTTATCTACAAGGATGCTGTGGGAGATAGTGTCAAATGCTTTACTGAAATCAAGATAAGCCACATCTACCGCACTACCATCATCTATCCACCTAGTTACTTCCTCCTAGAAGGCTATCAGGTTGGTCAAACATGACTTCCCCTTGGTAAAACCATGCTGACTGCTCTTAATGACCCCCTCAACCTTGATATGCCTAGAGATAGTGCCAAGAATAAGTTGTTCCATCACCTTTCCAGGGATGGAGGTGAGGCTGACCGGTCTATAGTTACCCGGGTCTTCCTTCTTGTCCTTTTTGTAGACTGGAGTGACATTTGCTGTCCTCCAGTCCTCAGGCACCTCTCCTGTTGCCAACGACTTACCAAAGATGGTGGAGAGTGGCCTAGCAATGACCTCTGCCAGTTCCCTCAGTACCTGTGGGTGCATTCCATCCAGTCCCATCGATTTATTGATGTCCAGACTTCTTAACTGATCCCTAACCCAATCCTCATCCACCAAAGCAAACTCTTCCTTCACCCTGACTTCTTCTGGGGCTATAGGGATCTGGGGCTCCTGGGGAGAGTCTGCAGCAGTAAAGACAGAGGCAAAGAAGGCATTCAGTACCTCTGCCTTCTTTATATTGTCTGTCACCAGGGCACCCACCTCATTCAGCAGTGGGCCTATATTGCCTCTAGTGTCAGTTTTATCTGCAATGTATTTGAAGAAGCCCTTTCTATTGTCTTTGACCTCACTAGCAAGGTTAAGTTCCAAGGAGGCCTTAGCTTTCCCAATTGCCTCCCTACATCCTCTGACAACAGTCCTATATTCCTCCCAAGTGGCCAGCCCCTCCTTCCATGATCCATAGATTCTCTTTTTATGTCTATGGAATTGCTACATTTTCCTTCTGTCTCTAGGGCACTCAGCAATATTTTGCCAGGCATAGATGATAGATAGATAGATAGATAGATAGATAGATAGATAGATAGATAGACAGACCGACAGATAGAAAAAAATAGATGCTATAGTGCCCACTCTGTTTTTAGAGATATCTTTTACAACATCAGTGTCATTTCTGATTGATCTTCCCTCATTGCAAGTTCAGAAAAAAGTATGTCACCTTTATGAGGAACAATAGTAAATTGGAAAGATTTAATCAGTTGTTTAAACTCTTTAGAACTACTTACCCAGAATCTCTGATAGCTATGGTGCAATTTAATTACACAACATAAATCTTAGTAGTTGAATCTCAATGAGGAAATGGAAAGAACTCTCTTTATATGATCTTGTTCACTTTTCTTGCAGGCAGCCCTCTACTCCTGGAGTAAACTTTTTTTGTTTTAGGCAATTAAATGTGTTACTTTAGTTGGAAGAGTCACTGTACTCTCTCTTGCAGCTCTAAGGCCTGTTTTCAGAGCAAAGTTAAGAATGTAAATGTGAATTATACTGAGACTATGAAGGGAAAATTATATCTCATATGGAGTACAGAATTACATATTTGAGTTGATACATGTGAATCATTCTGTCTTCTGGAATATGTGTACAGTCACTCAGTGGTGTCCCATAAATGGTTAATGTCTGAACTTCATAGGAAGTAACTATATAAAAATTTGATAAGTCCTAATTCGGAATCACAAAGTCCAGGTAGATAGCTGCCATGATTAAAGGGAAAGAATTGGGGAATACAAAAAAAAAAAAAAAAAGGATGTGCTATGATTTTCTTACCTCTAGGTAGACTGTTGCATATTTTAAAAAGTTTTGTCATTGACTTCAGAAAGAAAGTTGAGGCCTTCAGTACTGAGCAAGTGCACACTGGGTTCAGGGGCTAATGTCTTGCACCATGAAAGATGCATCTGGGGCCCTGTTCTTGTACCTGCTTTTTTCTTGATCTTAAAGTGGGTGAAGTTGATTTGGGGCACACTGTCTTGGATTCACTAGTAGCAATGCTCCAATATGTATTGCAGTTCCTCACTGCAACTATAAGCTCCGACCTTTGAAGCGGACAAGCTGGATCCTAAGGCAGAACTCCATAGGTGTGCCCACCATTACAGCTTGTTCCATATACCTTTGTGAGGAGAAGTTAACAGGAGGAAGCATATCTCTGCCAAGTTAAGGCTTTTGTGTAGTTCTGTCTACTTCTTTCTAGGTTACAAAAGGCTTTGTCTCAAAAGCTTTGAATTGAATCTGTGGTCTGTGTGAAATCATACATCTACTCTGATTCAGCTATGAAGCGTTAGCAAAGGGAAAAGTCAATGCAATATAAGTTCTTGGTGCTGTATCTAGCAGTGTTTTCTTGGAATATTTGTCAATGATTGTGGCTTACAGAATCATTATAGGCCTTGGAAACACACAGTTACACACTCACTTGCACATCTATTATTAAGATGTAGCATTCAGCATGAAGTGATGTAGATCTCAGTTGTATAATATAAAAAAGATGTTCAAATATATATAGTTGTCACATATGATTCATCTCCTTACAGTAAGGAGAAAAATGCAGACCACTGTGTAAGAAATTCACCCACAACCAACTAATTCTGCAAAAATAGTGTATTATTTTTTAATCTGAAACTCCTAAGCTACTTTTTCTTTTCACTTGGCTTTGTGTTTTGGTTTGAGCCAGGGTGAAGCTCTTTGCTGATTTTTTTTTTCTTTCAGTGAACTTTTTAGCAGCGCCAGTGAACTGATAATAACCAAGGTCACTTCTGACTGTCTGCAGCCTCCCCCACTACAGGGGAGCAGATTAGACTGAAGGCAGGATCAGCAAATCAGAATATTCCCTTCTCATAATATTTTCTCTTTTTGGCTTTCAGTATAGGTTAAGACATCATGGAAGTCAAGCCTTTCTTTTTCCTTTTCCACTCACTTTTCTGCTTACTGTCGCTTCTATTGCCCTCTCTCTCTCTCTCTTTTTTTTTTTGTTTTCATTTTTCTTCCCAGCCGACACCCGAGGACCCCGTCCGTGCGCCCGGACACTCCCCCCTTCAGCTGGGAGTCACCAGGGAGAAGAGTTGCTGTGAGAGTCACTGGGGAGGAGGGAGGGGATCGGGTGTTGCACATCCCTTTACAAATGCATATATATTCCCTTATCACTAATAATTAAAATCGATCTGTTTCACTTTTCAACCCAGAAAGCCTCTCTTTCTCATTTTTCTCCCTCTTTTCCTACCTTAGGGGAGAAGGGGGAGGGGGGTGAATCAAGAGTGTTCCAACTCGGTGCCAAACCGTCACACTTAGAAGTTGACCAAGCAGCTGATGGGGTTCTCCTGCATTGCATTCATCTTCCATTTCACTGTTTTCACTGAGGAATGCAGGAAATGCTCACCTGCATAAGGTTGTGTTGATTCAATACGTTATGCATGTGTTTTGGTGTAACAAGAAGGTTCTGAGGGGAGAGCCTGGAATGGAGAAACAATCCAAGGCAGAAAGGAAGAGTCTTACACAGTAACTGATAGGCTGTAGATGTATTTGTAACACAGTATGTCCATGTAAAACTGTAAGTTGCGTCTAGGGCAGACTGAAGAGAAATACTGAAATGCTACCATCCATCCAGGGAACGAGCTGGTCAAAGGTTTAAGGCCTTAGCTGTATGTGAAGGCCTCTACACGTTTTCCCAACACTTTGAAGACTGCAGCTTGTAACCATGATTTCTTTTGAGAGCTTCCTTAGGCCATCTAACCAAAAGAGCTGCCTTGCTGGTGCACATACTAGTGTGAAGTTGTAACATGTAATGCTGCTTGTCTTGCTGCGCAGTTTCCATTTTCTTGCTGCTCTGAAAAAAGGACAGAAAGGGAGAACAAAAACCAACAAACGTCACGTAGCAAGTTCTAGTCTCTCAAAAGGAAATTTCTCAATCCTGTGTTGCTTTAGGTGACAAATTGTCTGATGGTGGGATTTCCACTTTTTAATAGAGAAATGGGACTCAAGGAAGCATTGTTGACCTGTTGACTATGATAATAAAATGGTCTTCTCCCAGATGAGATTGGGTAATCTGTAAAGGACAGTGTCCTTAACTGAGGACACAGGCTTCAGATCTTGTATCTGGCCACAGGTGTGAGTGCTACCTAAAAGACTAGTCGTATGGTTAGAAGGTTGTTAAAATAAATACATGGATGAATGGATGGATGGATAGATAGATAGATAGATAGATAGATAGATAGATAGATAGATAGATTGATTTATTGATTGATTGATTGATTCAGAGCAAGAAGTTTATGTGAAATGAAGATACAGGCAACAATAGGTTTACAGAAAGGAGATAGATGCTCTCATCCTTTAACACTGGGCCAACAATTAAATGACTGACAGATGGTCTGTATTGACCCCTAACCCTTCCCCTGTAGGGAAAGGAGAGAGAATACGGGAGAGACTTACAGGTTGGAAACTAAACTACACAGCTGTAATGAAACAACAAGGATGAAAAGGAAAATAATGAAATATGTATAAATATATACAAAACCAGTATTTCCCCCCCCAATAATGCTCACGTCACCACTGAGGCTGCAGGGCAGCCCTGGATAAGTCCTGGACTCAACTCCTGGAGTCAGTGGCAGACGGAGCTGGATGCAGGAATGCAAGGATTCAGGAACACATGGATCAGGATTAAAGGCAGAAAACCAGACACAATCCTTCCAGGATGCCGGGTATGGTCAAAACGGGTTTGAGCCCTGTGATCCCTGAAATTTATACCAACTATGACACATACAGGATGGAAGACTTTGTTTGGTCAATTTTG
Organism: Hemiprocne comata; assembly: GCA_020745705.1. Lineage (NCBI taxonomy): Eukaryota > Metazoa > Chordata > Aves > Apodiformes > Apodidae > Hemiprocne > Hemiprocne comata. The sequence continues at coordinate 86,391,663 of CM036587.1, forward strand.
GTCACCTGTATGGTGTGCTTGTCCCCACAGGAGGGTTGCAAATGTGACCCCTTTACTCCCCTTTTGTTTCTGGAGTATAAGGCGTTTTTCAGAATCAAGCGGTGGCCTTGGTTCTGCACACCATTCTCCACCAGGAACTGTAAACATTAGCCCTAGAAGCAGACACTGACTGAAAAACGTGCCGTTGATTTCAGCAAGTGCAGCTACTTAGAAGGGACTTAACTACAAAGTAAAATCATTAGAAAGAAAATTGGTTCTCTCCTGGCTTAAACCAGGACAGATGCATAGAAATGCTTTAAAATAACTCAGAGAACTGTAAGAACTGATATAATTAACTAGAATTCAGAAAATCAGTATCATTGTCTCTACAATAAAACTATCAGGGTATTCTGCAAGTTTCAATATCCACAGATTGTTATAAAGTGAAAAGAGATGTTCTCTCCTTCCTATAATACATATGCAAACAGCAAAAGAAATGTTTTAAAGCAACTCTTTTAAAGGGGTGGTGTATGTAGGAAATCCTACTGATAGTGATAGTTGTTGGTACAAATAATACAATACCTTGTTTTGAGTGAAGTAAGTATTAACCTCAATTAGTTTAGTACTACAAAAGTTGCTTACCAGATGACCTGATACTGTTATGATTACTAGTTGCTTCCTCAGTGTATGGTGTTCCAGTGTCTCAAATCTACCTGTAAACCAAGCAACAAATCCTCCTTCTCTTTTTATTCCACAAGTTATTTGCCATAGGTGAAAAAACAATACATGATCTCACTATTCAATTTTCCCTTTTTGCAAATATATCACAGTTTGTAGTAATTGTAGGCATGATCAGTGATTTATCAATCACTGATGATCAGTAATTGTAACCTTGGTTAATGAAGTACTTAGTTCACAAAATTAAATGTTACTGTGTTGGAAAATTAGGACAAGTATTCTTGTCTCAGTAAGCAAGTGGAGTGCATTTACCCCCCCTAGCTTCCCTCTGGCTTAATGCATTTCATCCTCAACCTACTTTAAAATTAGTTCTGGGACTTGAACCATTTGCAGTAAGTTTGTTCTTGGGTTTTTAATTGGTTTTTATATATGCATGTGTGATGTAGTCTTAAATCTTGATTCGTTGACTGTCATTAGTACCTCTTTGACGTGAACTAGCATGGAAACTCCTGCATTCCTAATCTGTATTTGCTTTAAGCAGTTTTCCTTTCAATCTAAAAATGCTAAGGAAATATTTGAGACCTTTGCCTGAATTACTTTCCTTATAATTTTACTATTTAAATACTATTCTAAGGACTGAAATGTCAAACAATGTGAAGACCATCTGAGATCCCTGGTGTACTTCTGTCCTGATCTGAAAGCTCTGTCAGTGAAGTCACACAGTCACCAGCTGAAGTTCTCTTGGATATTTTAACATGCATTTGCTGGGAGTGCTACCAGGAACATGAAAGATTCTGTGAAGAAAAAGTGGTGGCAGTGGTGTAGGACTCAAAGAAGGTGCTTATGCAGCATCTTTCATGGCTGTTCTAATAAATTGCCTCTCCTCTCAAAGTATGCCTTGCTTGAATGCAGAAAAATTAGACATTGTACTCAGATCTGAATGGTTTAAAGGATGAGATTTAGGTCAAATATTGTCATAAAAGCTGATTTCTCACTGGTCTGCAATGTTAATCTTCACATCTTTACAGTACACTAATATATTACTTCAAGGCATACTCACTCACTTTGGATATGATTTATTAAGCTTCCGGAAATACTTCTGCTTTCTATCCTTACTTACGTGGTACATTTTACTTAGTCGGGTACACAATTTGGTACATAATGACAGTAAAATATGTCCATAAATAATTTTCTTCTTACACCCAGTACTTTTCCATGTTAGCCACACAGTTAACAAGCAAAATACACTATTCATCTGAATAATGCCTTAAAAAAAAGTTCTAGAACTTCGATACTCTTTTTTCCTGCAGTTTTCTTTTTTTTTTCTCTGCAATGAACATATATTTCAAATTGATGTCACCTTGTCTGAAACTTGTCTGAATTCATGATCTGAATTTGACTGATTATAAGCTGGCCCCTGTGGCCTCATGTTTCATACATGCGCTTCCGACAGTACTCTCCAAGCCACAATTTTTGTAGCTCTTTTGCATTCTCAGCTTGTGTTCTTTTCTTTACTATTATTTCCCAGGCTGCAAATCATGTTAATACGGTGATGGAAATGTCAGGGTAATTATCTGTGAGAATAGGTTCTAGTTTGGAAGAGGGGAAAACAGTTACACTACAACAAAAGAGCTTACTGCTGTAAGGTTTGCCAACTCCACTTTGCTGAAGTGAATGGCATTCTCTCACTTTTTGAGGCAAGCACTAATGCGTGTCAGTGGAGTGTATAAAGGGAGTTGTTTATCATTCCTAATTTTCCCTTCTACAAACAGTAGTATGTTTACAACTGGGATAGGAATCTCCATACCAGGAAGGGTAGAAGTGATGAAGAGTGAAGGCTGCTTGGTCATGTTCATGCCTGTGGATGTCCCTTGCGTTAGCAGAAAAGACCAAAGCATAGTGAACATTACAAAATCTATGGTACCAAATGTTTCTCCACTTGGAAATTACTTTGCTTCTCTAATAAAAATGTTGTGCTGGGCCTAAGGTACAGTTGTCACCTATTCAAGGGAATGTCTTTGAATAAGCCAAGAAACCACAGATTTAGATCTGCTATGTCTGGATACTAATCCCTATAGAGACAGAAGAGTTGCCCTATCAGATCTAATTTTCTGCTGAAGTCCAAGGACAGCAGGTGATGACTGAATAAATGCTAAAGTGTTTTTGGGAGAACAGTGACTTAGCAGGAGAAGAAGGTACAAGAATGTTAGGCAGCTGTCCTGTTAGAAGGGACAGGAACAAAAGCCTTGCTGATAAATATCAATCAAACTTTCTATCTGTGGTCTGTCTTTCTGAGATAAATAACAGTTTGAAACAGTTTTGTTTTACCCCTTCTCTTGTGTAGTGTGGGGATGGGTAAGTGTGGTAAGATGGGAACTTATTTAGTAAGGTGAATCAAGTCAGCATTATTGGAATATTAATGCAAGCCAGTTTTAACAGTCCTACCCCATGGCTGTATAAGTACACCTGTATCTAAACCAGAAGTTATTGGAGAAAAAAAAACCCTGTTTCTCAATTCAATATAGTTCTTAATTTTAACTCTAAAAATACCTAAAATATTTTCTTATTAATTTACTGTGTAGGAAGGTGCATTTTTCAGGTATGGAAAATGATGGAATAAGGGCTGTCTTCTATATACAGTACCATATTTGACCATTCTCTTACATCAATCTGTTCTGTTAATTGGTGAGTAGCAGGATGGTACAATTATACCCCATTACAACTAAAATGTTTAAATAGAAAGAAAGATAGTAAAAATACATTAGCCTTGTGGTCTTAATTTCCAAAGTATTTGGTACAGCAGTGTCAAATGAATTATAAATGTAGGGCTAAGACTGAGGTCTAAGACTTTAGAGACAGGGAAGGGAAAGTAAATACCAAGTTCAGCAAGGGGATAGAGAGTACTATGTTAATGGGTAATCTTTGCTCTTTTTATCACAGGTTCACTTTTTTTTTCCCCTCAGAACTTACATACCAAAAGACAGAAAATGGATCCTGTGAAGTGAAGTTTTTGTTATCTACAGGTAGCTAAAAATAGGCCTAAAATACAGCTGGTTGATATTTCTCATTACTGAAACAAAAAAAACCCCAACATTTCCTCTGCCAAGTCACTTGGAAGTTATAGATGTATTCTAATGTATTTTTTCTTCTCTCTTTTTTTAAGAACTGCCATCTTTAACGAGGGCAAATGAGTCTTAATATAAGTTGATTTTAATACTTACTAGGTAAACACTGGTTCATAATCTTAACTTTCCTACCTGTTATCCAAGAGAACACATATATATATAGTAGCTTTTGGTTTTTATAACAAACATAGAAGAAGTGACAGCAGCATTAGTAATTGCTTTAAGGTTTTTATCACTTCAGATTATAGTAATATCGTGAAGCATCCTTTTGGCAGAACTATTGTAACTATGCATCAGGTGAACACATATTATAAAGCACTAAGAGGAATCACATATTCATTATATACATTCAACTGTTTGTAACCACAAATGCATTCAACAGGAGACATGAAAGTTCAGAGCACTTTTTAATCCTCTGTTTCAAGTGCAGGACCTTTAGATATTTGTGTACTGAAGGCTAAAATCACAGTGCATCTTATCTATGTCTCTGCGCTCAAGAACAAAAAAAACTTCAGTCTTCTTACAATTGCTGAAGTTATTAAAGGTTTTCAGTCTAAGTAAAATTGATTCCACAGTAGAAAATAAAATAAAAGCAATATAGGGTACATAACACCTGTGTAGGAATTTTAGATAGAAAAAGAATGTGTTATCCAAAATGTATATTATTATACCAAAATACTGTTCTGGAATAATCAAGGCAAATACGCTGGCTCTCCCCAAAGTTTCCTTTAACATAAATGGGATGACTGGTCTTCTTCTGATGTCTAAACACTGCATTCACACAGAACCTTAAAAACAAAAAGCAGCTGATGGCTGATTCAAGAACCGGTGTCACGGTGGTAGAACATGCAAGTTTGAGACAAAATCTGTGATTCCTGATTTTATAGTCATCATGAAGGTAACTGTAATGTTGAATAACTTGTGGTAGAAAGCAAAATAAAACTTTTGGTTCTTCTTCCATTTTGCTTCTCAGAATACCTCTGAGGGATGATGTTTATTTGTTCTGCCTAGCTGTCATGGACTTACCTGTGTTATTTTCCTGTGTTGAAAACTTGCACACATACCTTACATACCTGATACTGAGGGTCAAATCCTACAGCTTTGATAAAATCTTTGAGGATGAGTGGAATTTTAGCTCAGTAGAAATGGAGTTTTGGCTTCAAGATTAGTCATGAGATGCTTGAAGGATTTTAAACCAGACTCTTTATAATTCTCAGATGTCCAGAAAAATAGTAAAGTCCAACTCAGGACAAGTTGTTACAGTGACAACACGTAGCCAAGTATTTTTAAGACTATCATCATAATAATAATGATTATAACCTTTCTTTTGGGCAACCATGGAAAGATTCACAGCTTTTAGTGTGTTTACATTTAATTGCAATGACCGTTTATGGTGATACCTTTAACTTTGTGTAAGTAAGGGTCTGTAAGCTCATCTCTGGCACTTGTGGTTTGGACAGGTAGATGCATAGAGTAGTGGAGTTAGTGGATGTCTCCCTCAGACATGTGCTATGTGTCCTTGGTTATATGTGGAGTTTTTCTTGAGTGCACTGAGCCCCAAAGTGTGTAAGTGCTGGTTACTATGAAGATAACTCATCTTTAATTTACTGTGGCTGCAAGGTAAACCACATGAGGTTAAGAGCCTCTCAGTGAGATCTAAAACAACATAATGAATGGGGCATCACCTGAATTCACAGCAGATTAGAACACAGGTGTACACATCTAGTCACAGTTCAGGTCCATCACTGCAAGCTTCAGGAGGTTATCATTCTGTCTACCTGAGGCACGCCTGCCTAAATCTTTTCCTGTATATTAAAAAAATCTACCCGATATCTTTCATCTTTCCAAAAGGCCACCAAAAAAGGTGCTTGCGGTAGAAAATATATGAGATCCTAGTTCAATTCATTTCCACAGTCTGCTGGGAAAATTTTCTAATGACCATACATAGAAATTATTTTTGCTGAGATTTATTTTTATACTTTCTGTGATGGCTGTTCTACTGTACACAGAACTGAAGATTCATTAGAGTGGAAGGAGGTCAAGGAACATTATTCTGACAGCTGGGGAGGTACCTGTATTCCCATCTGTGCTTCTAGGGCTGTTTCTGTACTGTGGTTTCAAGGACTGAGACATCAACATTTAAAATATAAAGGTGGTTTTTTTTCTTTTTTTTTTTTTCTCTTTTTCCACTTATGGCTAACCACGTTTTCATTGCTTTGGTCCTAGGTAAAAGAAAACAGTGGTCTTTTATTGTGGGAAGATGAGAATACAATTTATGTAACTGAAATTGTTGTTAGAGGTTACTGCCTGTCTGAAGGTTGTTCCAGAATGGTGACGAGGTGAAAGTTTCTAGCCTCCATGCAGGGTGCCTTCAAGTGAAGGGAGTTTTCTCAATTCAAGGTTGTGCCTCTTACAGAGTTTGAAGTAGTTTTACTGTGTAAAATATTCATATCCTAAAACAGCTGTTAGGATTTTAACCACTTTTTATCTATTATTATCTTTTTTTTTTTTTTTTAAGAAGCTGGTTTTCTGTTAAAACTTCTGTTTTTGCTTTTAATCATCATCCATGGATCTGTGGATGTGTTCTTCCTTACACATCACTGCCCGTTTGCTGGTGCACACAAGTGTCAGACTTTAATACTTCCGTTTTGATAATATTCTCCAAGTGGCATTTCTGGGCCTTGGGGGGGGGGAAGGTAGTTGTAACTTAGACAAACACATCTTTTACTGAAGTCCAGGACTGCATAGAGCTGGGCCCATTACCTACAAGTATGCCTACCTTTGCATGGGGCAAATTAACCAAGCAATTATTTCAGTTGGTCAAGAGAGCAGATCCAGAGTGAGTGTAAGGCTTATGATTTCCTTCTGCCCCCAAGTCTTTCTAAAATTTAGAAGAGGACAATCTAGAAAGTTAGTAGTTACTCTCACAGAAGGAACATCGCAGAGATGAATGCTCATGTGACAGCACACAAATCTCTAGCATGAAAAAGAAAATCAAAGCCTGTAAAATATTAAGCATTAACATTTGAGCCAGATGTCATAAGATTAATTATCCATATGAATCCTGTTTTTAAGGTTTTACAAGCTAAGACTACAGTTTTCATACAGTTAACAGTACTAGTTCAGTGCATTCAGTCTAGTGGTTACATAGGGTTAGCCTGATCCTACAGAAGACAGTCACGCATTCCAGATAAAAGACCAAATGCCTTGAAGTAGATCACTTGGAGATAAACAGTATTAAAATGGAAGCACATCTGCCAAGTATCAGCTGTCAAAGCCCTGCAGCTATCTGAAACCAATCAACTGTTAGAATAATCTGTTGTAGTGCACTTAATCTTTAAGTCTTTGTAATCATCTGGCCAATTTCATGAGCTACACAGAGAAGCACACATATGTGTTTGTGATTATAATAATGATTTAAGTGAAATCAGAAATAAAGAGCAGACACTTAGTCTGCAGCTATGAATTTTAGCACCTTGTTTGATCATTATTTCCTGATTTTCCATTAATTCATAATTTCTTGTGGCAGCTAAAAACATGTTCATTCTGTATCTAGCTGAGAATGAAAGAAAACTTGATGTAAATAGTCTAAACCTCTTACGCAAGTGCATACAAGACTTAAATGGTTCCAACATATGCATTGTTGCACTTTTGTCCTTTAAAAATGTCTGTATAAGACTCTTTGCAGAGGGATAACACAAGCTGGTTGCTAAGGTCCAAAGTCTTAATTTTCAGCTTATCTAGTTGTCAGCTCAGATATCTGCTGTATTTGTGTGGGGGCTGCAAAAGTAAGATGACTTCTTTGTAGTCTGTCATGGTCACTAAATAAAACTGAAAGGATTCTCTAACAGTTAGAGAAAAGGTTGATGAGAACTGGAAGACTGTCATGTAGAACTGCAAGACAGTCAATGTGACAAGAAAAGCCACTTCATGATGCCTCTTTTTATTCTGTTCTCATCTCTTCCCTCCTTCATCTATCTATATTTTGATACATTATTGAGCTGAAACTGACCATTTTGTAAACTAGATCTAGCTTATCTGGGCATTCATAGAGCACTTGGGCACTATGCTGGACAAACTAATTGCCTTTCTTATGCAATTAGTTAGTCCCAAAGACTGAGTTTCAGGCTGTTGAATTTTCAAGTGGGGCAGAATTCTGGTGGGGTGGAGGAGATGCAGCAGAGAAGTTGAATGTGTAGTCTAGGCATGTCTGTCAGAACATTATATAGGCTACTGAACGTCAAGAATCTACTTAGCAAGTATGAATGGCTAAAATTGTATCTAACCTTTGCCTTTGGTTGTTTTTCAGCATAATCAAAATTCTGTGCATAGATGGACTATTTTTCCTGATACATGGATATATGCACTGGGTGCATATCTGGCTTTAAAAGTTTCAGGGGCAAAAAAGACCCTTTAAGTGTTCACCTCTGGCCTCTCACTTGTCTTAAGTAATTTAATTTTAGTCAGCCTATATGTAATTGAGTAACACATTTTTACCTCAACATAATTGTTCAGAGAAATGCAAACTTGTGGTTTGTAGGCATTAAAGGATGGGGAATCTATTAGTGCCCTTGGCAGTTCATAGCTCTAGTGGTTACCTACCTTCATGAATATTTATGTCAGTCAGATAGTTATGTCAAAAGAAGAGTTTGCTTTTGTAATGCTCTTCTGTTATGCTTGCTGTGTTAGAAGAAAAACCTAGTGCCTTGAATAGGAGAAATAATTTCATATATATTGTAATCAGACAACCTCTCAATCTTCTTGATTAATGTACCAAACTAAGCCTTTTAATCATAGAGGTCATACAGAGGCATTTTCATCAGTTTAATTTGTATTATTCTTCACTTTCTTCTCCAGTCCTTTCAATGACCCCTTTTGAATTTGATCTCTGTAAGCAATATTTAAATATCAAGAATTTTTTCTGAAAGCCTTGTACCAAATTTTCCCCGGTATTTTTTATTTTTACATCCAAGGTTTTTATATTTGCTTTTCCTGCCACAGTATATAACTCAACTAGCTGAATGTTTAACCATGACACCTAAAATCCTCTATAACTGCTTTTCCAAGATATATTCTCCATTCTGCAGGAAAGACCAAATTTCCTTATTGTTTAATGAATTAGTCTTCTTTTGGCTGTAATAAAACACATTTATACCTAGGGAAATAATCACAATCAGTCTTTCTACTGATTTCCCTTGTATGTTACAATTTTGCCAATTCCAGTCATCAGCAAGCTTTAAGAAGTCATTACAATGCTTAGTTGCAGCTGATCAATGAAAATGTTAGCTATCCCACAAACTATCCCCATTTGCTATTGAAGATGCCAGCCATTTCTCTACATGTGGTTTGATTCTGCCCAGTCCTGTTTTTCAACTGAAAATACTAATCAAAAAGGCATTGTTGAAACTGTATCTACCGTTACTTTTGCAAAATGAAACTTTAGAGCTAAGAAGGCAATCAAATTAGTTAGGTAATACCGGTTCTTGGTAAATCTATTGCGTATAACTTACTGTCTTTCAGGACCAGCTCTAGCTTGGTCAATGCAAACAGGAAATATCTTAATAGACCCATCAGTAGTTTCATCAAATGGAAAAACAATAACCAAAAATTGTAAAAATATTTTATCTAGATTTGATTTCATCTAGATTTGATCTGTCTACTCAGAGTGAAGAGAGCAGATAAATTTTGGTCTGCTGTTATTTCTCCTGGCTCCTGTTGTATAACCCCACAACAGAATTTCAGTTTCAACAGCTGTTAATCAGGCATGATTTACTTCAGAATTTATGCTTAGAATAATGCACTTCATTTTTGTCAGAATTTGCTAAAGCAATTTATAGTTGGAACCAAGAGATGGCCTAATAGCTAGACTACTACTGATGTGAACAAAGTGGCTACATAGTCTAAAGCCTATGAAAGTGTAAAACTCGGTTGAGTTGTTCCAGTAACTTGTTCTTCATTTTAGATTCCAAACATATATAGATGAAACATGAGTTGGGATGTAATTTTTGTCGAGACTGTATTTTGTAGGATATTGTGTGCCAAGTAAACATGCAGTCATTACATTTCCAGCTGGTAAGTGTCTTACCAGGATACAGGCTTAACTAAGTTACTATTAGACTGTGTGGTTTAAGTTTCATTGTGAATCTTAACATTTTCTAAGTGTAAATTGCATAAGAGATTAACCTTGATTTTTTATTTTTCTTTTTAATTCATTGTGACAGCAGGGTTTTGTAATCAGCATTTAAGATGATGAGCAAATGAACCAGTATTGGAATTACTGGAATTGCCCTTCACATGCTATAGCTTTCTAAGATGTTGCATTGTCTATCAGTTATAAATAATTCACCATTCTTTTTAAAAGATCCTTGAAAAAATTGAACTGTTAATTGAATAAAAGGTTTGCTGTATTAAATTTTCCTGTTTCCATTAAAAAATCCAATCTTCTCTTTTTCATTATTCAAACTATTAAATAGTTTGGACTGTATAATACATTAGATTCTTGCTTCGGATCAGAGCAGTGTCAAGACTAATACTCAGTTGAGACCAACCTGTTTCTGTAGCTTGTAATATGCCTGCAGCAGTAGATCATGTTCAAAATGTTGGCAATAGTTATCCAGTTCTGAGTGAAAAGCAGGCCAGCTTCTTTTTTTTTTTTTTTTAACCACCAAACATAGTATTAGGAGACCATAGTTTCTATACCATCCTTGACAAATGGTGGCAGCAGTAACGTTCAGCAATTTCTACAGCCTGTAATACTATTCACTGCTTGACTGAGTTACACTTGAGGATCAGTTGTGAAAGGGTCACAGATCTAAGCAGGCTCTCCTTACTTGACATCCCTGTTCAGGAGTTCAGCTAAGGAGGTGTAGGTAGGAGCCATATGGCTTGGATTACCACACAGTATAAAATCTAGAGATGAAAGGGTATGGGGACTTCTCTGGAAGGCTGCTGATAGGGAGCATGATCCCCCAAACAGTAAATAAAGGGTGCATAATCCCCCTAAACAGTAAATAAAAAGATTACCAAGACTGGTAAGTGATATTGTATTTGACATTGAGATGAACAGTTGTTACAGTCATTTATAATAAAGCTGAGACCTTTTTGTTTTCCGTTTTCAATGAAATTCTTTCTTCCATTATTGAAAAAATAGCATCAAGATTTTGCTGATTTAACAGGGTGATGTACCGTTCCTTATGTTAAATTGTCCAAAATACTTAAGGAACCGGGAGCATGTAGGTAATGTTAGTGTCAATGTTACAGCTCTAGCAAAAATACAATATGGAAATTAAAGTATTTGTACATGCATATAGTTTGCACTGGTGGGAACTCTACATGTAATCAGTTTTATTTTTCCTGGTGAATGTGCTTGTAAGGGAGGAACAATACAACATCACAGCATTTCGTGATACTCAATGATTAGCCTGATTAAGCTATATGGTAGTCACAATAAGTAACTTAAAAATATGCAATATTTAGAGATATGAGCAGGAGAAAATAGGCTTTTCTTATGAACAACATAGCTTATACCCTTCGGTATGGGCTTGCTGTTAACTGTTCAATGAATGTCCTTTTGTCTTTGTAAAACAGAATGTAGTTTCTTCTAAATGCCAATTTTCTGAGCTTTGTGAATAAGACTTGTGACTTCACCATTCCTTAACATTAAGGAAACACTTGCAAACACAGGCTGAGCTTGGCTTGTTCCCTTCCAAATTCTGATCCACCCTGGAGTATGGCTTATTCCTTCCCCTAGGAGTTTGATCTCTCTAGCTGATAGGGGGAGTTCAAGATTCCCACCCTGTCCAAAGTTGCCTCTTGAAACATTTAATTCCAATATAAGTTTCTTAGCTTAATCTTTTAATCCAGGAAATGATGCCTAAGGAGAGACATGAGTTCTGTGGAGGCAAGTATAATGCAATTGTTTCATCTAAGGAATCCGTTAGAGCCTTTTGCAGTTGGAGCTTAAGAAACATTGGTTCATGAGTAATGTTATACAAAAAATATTCTGCCATTTTTTTCTTTAAAAAGAATTCCTTCAAACTATATTTATATAATCTCAACCTGACTATGCAGAACTTCTTTGCCTCAACACTACAATTACAGCAGCTGTTACTGTCATGAACTGAAATGAAAGCACTTTAGGTAAGCTTAGTTTCTAGTCTTCTGTCTCTGACTTCCCTCACGGTCCCTATATGGAAAACTAAGGATTTGTATGGGCCAAAATTCTCTTTTGCTTCCTCATAATGGTTATGCTGTAAAATGCCTTCAAATATTTAAAAAAAAAAATTAATAAAAAAATTCAATAACTGGTTGTAGTATTTAGTATCTATAGGTATCTGCAGAAGAAGTATTTTTTTATGTCAAGTGAACTCTGGAAGCACTTACTCCATCCTCACTGCTGAGTTTTGTTGCAGTATAGCCTGTATCATTACTAAACATTTATGTACAGCTGTGCATGCACTGTCATAATGATTTGACAATATTTTGCAAAGCGAGAGAAATTCAGTATTTGCATATTCAGTAGCTTTATCCTGACTTTTGACAGATGCCTTTCTACCAGCAAGACTTACTATGTACCGCTGTCCTGGTTTGGGCCTAACCCAACAACAAAGAACCAGCCATGTGACTGGTCACTCAGTGCCCATCCATACACACACACACACACACACACTGTGGGATGGGGAGGACAAAGGCCAACTAGAAGCTCATGGGTCAGGACAAAGGACACGGAGGGTTCTTCACCGATTAAGGTCCCGGGCAAAACAGACTCAACTTGGGGAAAAATAATAATTTAATTTCACACTAATCAGATGCACACAGGACACAGACAACACACAAAGCAGAGCTTACATACGTTACCCCACCCCTCCCTTCTTCCCGGGCCCAAATTACTTTGTTCCCGATTTCTCTCCCTCCTTCCCCCCAGTGGCACAGGGGGACAGGGGATGGGGTTTAGAGTCAGTTCACAGTCTGGTGGTTCCTGCCGCTCTTTCCTCCTCAGGAAGAAGGATTCCTTGCAGTCCTCCCCTGGCTTCCCCATGGGAGTCCCTCCCATGAGAGAGAGTCCTTCGCGAAATTCTCCAACATAAGTCGTTCTTCCCACGAGGTGCAGTCCCTCAGGAGCAAGCTGCTCCAGCGTGGGCTTCCCACAGAGTCACAGGCTGCTTTGGGAACAGTCACCTTCCCTGACACAGGGTCCTCCGCAGCTGCAGATCCAAGTCCACGGGCTGCAGGTCCACATTCACCCCTCCTGGCGCCTTCAGGGCATGCCCTGCCACGTTCCTCCGTGAGTGCAGTGGGACAGCCCTGCCATTCCCCTGTGGGCTGCAGGCAAACTTCTGCTTGGGCACTTCCTCCCCCTTCCTCCTTACCAACCTCGGGATCTCCACTCCGGCACTGCTCTCACCTCTCCAGCTCAGCTCTTCCCTTTGCTCACTGTGCTTTCAGGTCTTACATCAGTTCTTTCATATGTTAATCACAGAGGCGCATCTATTGTCTCTCTAATGGCTCGGCCTTGGCCACCTGAGCCGGGAGAGCTTTTAGTAGCTTCTTACAGGAGCCACCCCGGGGGCCCCTCTCCAGATCCTGAGACCATGCCTGAACCAAACCGGTACAGCCATTCAGATTTTGGCCTTTGGTATTTGATTCAGCTGCAAAACTGGAAATTTCCATTTATAGTATTTGCTGTAATTGCCTCTGATTTGTCTTAGTACCTGACAAATGCCCAGAAGCAACATAAATATTTTGACTTCATAAAGAGGGTATTAAGTATAGGAAAGCCTGAATATTCAGGTGTTGTTTGATAGGCTTGCTTATTTTCAATCATACACTCTAAGATCTCTTGTAATAGAGACAGAGAACATCTCCAGGCCTGCCTCGTGCTGAACAAAAATTATTAAAGTATCTTTCTTTAATTATTATTATTTTGTCTGTGGATAAATTGAACTAAAACTACCCACTCAATTCTAATCCACAGACCAGCTAGCTGAGGCGGCAGACTTTCCAATTTGGATTCCAATTTAGACAATAAAACGAGATCCTTATCCTGTCTTCTCCCGGTGCCTGCTGAGTGCACTAGAGGAACATAGCTATAAAAAATGAGGTAGTTTTAGGGAAGCAGTAATCATGGTAGGTATTTATTAAGATCAGAGATTTAGAACCTAATAATGGAATTTTTTGATTGTTTTAATTGATAAGCAAGTTTGTGTCAGAGGTGTAAATTTTTTATTTTCTATACGGACATAACTCAGATGCAAAAGATGCTATTTAGGAGCAACTGCTGTTTGCATAAGCAGGGAGTGCTGGCACCATGGTTTTCATGAAATGAAAGATTTCTAATTGTACAAGTCAGATAATTATTATTTTAACTTAAATCAACATTTGCAGAAAATGTTGACAAGGTTTTTGTTTTCTGTGTATATCTGATATGAACAGATTGGTTTTTAATACATCACAAAAATCTGGAATTTAAAAACGGTTTGCTGTGTAGGGATTAGAATCATCATCATAATTTATTTTTTTTTACTTTTCAGAGTTGAATGTGGAGACCATCTGCTATTAATTTTTTCCTCAAGTTCCAACTCTAATTATTTTATAGTATCACGAAACTTCATGTCTAAGCATTCCATTAGTATGAAATATTTTATTTTTGACACATCTCAAGGGTATGCAAAAATACATTTTCCCAACTCAGTTTGGATTGAACGTTAACCTGTAGCTTGTGGATTAAATGTTTTTCTTGCTTAGCCAAGGCACATCCACAGCTTAAAAAACAGTCTACCTTCACTGTTTTTTGTACATGTCTCAATTTAAATATTTGCAGAATGCAGTTAGCATAAAATTGACATTTATCATAAGACTGTTCTTGAAATATGAGATTTACTGAGCAATTTAGATGTGGGAGGAACCCAGCTTTTATCCTGGATGCATGATGTTCTGAAAATAGAAATGGTATTTCCGATGCTTGCTTATGATACAGCTAAGTTGATATGTGCTGGCAAGGTTTTTTGGGAGCTGAAAACATTTCTGGTTTTCTGGATGTCTTCTTAGTTTGAAACCAATTTTCCCTTTCTTCCAGCTGACCATTAGACGCTGGGGTAATCACCCTTTTGAGTTTTGAAACTCAAAGGAACCTGAGTTCCAGGACATTGTGGTTCTGTTCAGGTTCTTTTTTTTTTTTTAATTTGCTTGGGTTCCATTTTATTTTGCAAATATGAACATCGCTTTCTGTCTTCTAAAAAAATGTTTCTGTGTTGTCTTCCAAATATTTTTAATTTGAAAGCTAATGATAAAAAGTACCTTAATTAGGTCTCTGTGATAGCAAACAGCAAGGCATCAGGCAGAAGGGATGGGACTTTTTTGTGCAAAATATAGTAGCTAAGATGGAAAACAGGAAAATTTGTGGGGTTTTTAACACGTAGCTTTGCATAAATAAGACAAATTTTGGCAGATTAATAAAATAAATAGTTACAAAACTATCCTTATAATGTGATGAATAATTATTGAAATAGTTTATTAATGATACTAATATTATTTTAAAGGAGATATACCATTGTGTTTATAGCGAAGTTATATAAAGTCTTACTTCAGAAAACCTTTTTGAAGATAACTTACATGACATTTTTTTCCTTGTATGCAAACTCAGTACTAGATCAAAACAAAGCCGTATGTCGTTAAGTAGTCAGAGTGTGACTTACCTGCCAGTAACATCCCTGTATTCTAGTGGTAAATGCAGTTTTCTGCATTAACTCCTTACGATATATAGCTACATACATACGTTAACAGGGACAAATAGCACTTCAGCTTCAGCCAGGGGAATATGGGACAGGTAGAAGTTGCAAACTTTGCAGACTGGTCAAATGAGTGATGGGGATCTGTACTTCTTCACTGAGTGCTGAGGGACATGTGCTGGGGAACCAAGAACTGAGCCAGGCCCAGCCTTGAGAGTCTAAGACCACTACTGCCAGGGACACTCTGTCGGGATAAGTTTAGCTGTGACACCAGTACCTGTCAACTCACCTTTTACTTTCAGTGCCTTTGGAGGACAGCTGAACTAGTGAAATTTACAGAAAGGACAAAGCATTCTTGATGTCTAATTTTTAGTTTTCAAGTCTTGCATTGTGCCAAATAAGAAGCCAGCTTGTAAGCTCAGATTTTCTACAATAGCTGCAGCAATTAAGTGCAGACTGTAAAGTTTTGTACTTTCTCTGTGTCACCAAGTTGCATGTAAAGGTTGACGACGATGATCTTTCAGGGTTTTTGTTAATTTTTTTGCTTTTGTTTCACGCTTTTTGTCATACCTGGCTTTAAATTCTTCTTCAGAATTTATCTGGTCTTGGTAACGTCATTTTAGGGTAATCAGATAATCTAGAAACTGTTTTCATTTTCTGTCTGTTCCTTGTTTACAAAACATGAGTGTTTGCAAAATCATATAGGGTTCTCAGTCTGCTCCATCTTTTTGGAATTCTGATGTAAAATCACTAAGTGGTTTAAGGGTCAAGGCACCTCTGGAGGTGGTTTTTCCAAGCTCCCAGCTCAAAGCAAGGTTGACTAGAGCAGGTTGCTCAAGGTTGTGTCCAGTAGGGTTAGAAGATGGATGCTCCACAAGCCCTCTGAACAACCTGTTCTATTGTACTAACTGTAAAAAAAAGTTCTTCCTTGTGCTTAAGTGGATTTGCTTCTATTTTAATTTGTGCTCATTGCGTCTTGTCCTCTCACTTGCTGCCACTGAGAGGCCTGGCTCTATCCTCTTTGCTCCCTCCCATTGGGTATTTATACAAATTGATAAGATCCCCTAAGCCTTTTCTTTCTGAAGCCTTCCCAGCTCTCTCAGCCTTTCCTTGTATGGCAGAGGCTCCAGTGCAATTGTCGTCTCTTGTGACCCTTCAGTGGACTCACTCCATTATGTCTATGTCTCTTATGTGCTGGGGAGCCCAGAACTAGACACAGTGTGCTGCATGTGGCCTCACCAGTGCCAAGCAGAGGGGATGGGTCACCTCTCAGCTCCCTGGCAATGGTTCCTAATGCAGCATAGGGTGCTGTTGGTCACCTTTTACTGCAAGGGCACACTGGTGTTTTATGTCCCACTTATAATCCTACAGGATCCCCACATCCTTTTCTGCAAAGCTGCTTTCCAGGTGGTTAGACCCCAGGCCATGCTGGTGCATGGGGTTGTTCCTCTGTAAGTGTTGGGCATGGCACACCCCTTGCTGAACTTCATTAGGTTTCTGTCAGCCTATTTCTTCAGTCTACTGAGGTCTCATAGAATCATGGAATTGTTAGGGTTGGAAGGGACCTTAAAGATCATCTAGTTCCAACCCCCCTGCCACAGGCAGGGATACCTCCTGCTAGATCAGGTTGCTCAGAGCCCCATCCAACCTGGCCTTGAAAACTTCCAGGGATAGGGCTTCCACCACTTCTGTAGGTAACCTTTTCCAGTATCTCACCACCCTCATGGTGAAGAACTTCTTCCTAACGTCTAATCTGAATCTACCTTCCTCTAGTTTTGATCCATTCCCCCTAGTCCTACCACTACCCGACATCCTAAAAAGTCACTCACCAGCTTTCTTGTAGGCCCCCTTAAGATACTGGAAGGCCACAATAAGGTCTCCTCGGAGCCTTCTCTTCTCCAAACTGAATAACCCCAACTCTTTCTGTCTGTCTTCACAGGAGAGGTGCTCCAGCCCCCTGATCATCCTCGTAGCCCTTCTTTGGACACCTTCCAGCATGTCCATATCTTTCTTGTAATAGGGGCTCCAGAACTGGACTCAGTACTCCAGATGGGGTCTCATGAAAGTGGAGTAGAGGGGGAGAATCACCTCCCTCGACCTGCTGGCCACGCTTCTCTTGATGCAGCCCAGGATACAATTGGCTTTCTGGGCTGCAAGTGTACACTGATGGTTCATGTTGAGCTTCTCGTCCACCAGTACCCCCAAGTCCTTTTCTTCAGGGCTACACTCAAGCCAGTCACTGTGCAGCCTATATCAGTGCTTAGGATTGCCCTGACTGAGATGCAGGACCTTGCACTTGGTCTTGTTGAACTTCATAAGGTTGGCATGGGTCCACCTCTCCAGCCTGTCAAGGTCCCTCTGGCTGGCATCCCTCCAGCATGTCAGCTGCCCCACACAGCTTGGTGTTGTCAGCAAACTTGCTGAGGGTGCACTCAATGCCACTGTCCACGTCGCCAACGAAGATGTTAAACAAGACTGGTCCCAGCACTGATCCTTGAGGGACTCCACTTGTCACTGGCCTCCACTTGGACATGGATCCATTGACAGCCACCCTTTGGGTGTGGCCATCAAGCCAGTTCTTTATTCACTGAGTTGTCCATCCATCAAACCCATATTTTACCAGCTTGGAGACCAGGATGTCACATGGGACAGGGTCAAAGGCCTTGCTCAGGTCCAGGTAAATGACATCAGTTGCTCTTCCCTTGTCTGTTGATGTTGTGACCTTCTCATAGAAGGCCACTGGGTTTGTCAGGCACGATTTGCACTTGGTGAAGCCGTGTTGATTGCACCCAATCACCTCTTCATTATTCTTCTGCCTCAGCAGTTCCTCCAGGAGGATCTGCTCCATGATCTTACTGGGCACGGAGTTGAGACTGACTGGCCCATAATTCTATATTTCATCCTTCTTTCCCTTTTTGAAAATGGGGGTTATGTTTCCCCTTTTTCAGTCAGTGGGGACTTCATCAGACTGCCATGACTTTTGGAATATAATAGAGAGCGGTTTAACAACCTCATCCGCCAGTTCCCTCAGTACCAGTGGGTGTATCCCATCGGGTCCCATGGACTTGTACACTTTCAGGTTCATCACATGGTCATGAACCTGATCTTCACTTACAATGGGCAGTTCTTTCTCCCAGCCCCTTCCATTATCTTCTGTGACTCCAGGAGTGTGGTTGGAGCCCTTGCCAGTGAAGACTGAGATAAAGAAGTCGTTGAGATCCTCGGCCTTCTCCATATCACTTGTCACCATTTCTTCCGTTTCCTTTCTGAGGGGGCCCACACCTTCCCTAGTCCTCTTTTTACCATTAATATACCTATAGAAGTTTTTGCTGTTCCCCTTGATCTCCCTGGCTAGATTTAATTCTAACTGAGCTTTAGCTTTTCTAACCAGTTCTCTTGCTGCTCGGACAGCCTCCTTATATGCCCCCCATTCTAGCTGTCCTTTCTTCCACTCCTTGTACAATTTCTTTTTGTGTGACAGTGTGTCCAGGACCTCCTTGCTCAACCAGACAGGTCTCCTCGCATTCTTCTCTGCCTTCCTCTTTGTCGGTACACTTTGGTCCTGGACACAGAGAAGGTGATCCTTGAATACTGACCAGCTGTCTTGTCTTTCTGAGTGGCAGCACATTCCTCTGCTGTTTCAAAACACTTCTCACAATTTTGCATCATCTGTAGACTTCCTGAGGCTGCACTCTTGGACTATCATCTATCCCATCACACTGATACTAATCCATGTGATATTTTCACCAAGCTGCCTTTCCCTTAAATGGCTGAAGAGAGGGAATAGATGTTAGGGAAAAGATGTGCTACACGCAGACAACTGAAGAGCACTTCCTAATTTCCTATAGTCTGACAAGGGGGTCAAAAACAGAAGTTTGGATGTAAAGGGTATTAGACTTGGAAACTTAGATGAGACTAGTTATGAATACATATAGAATGGTAGGATTTTCAGGTGCAAAGCCTCATTTTTACTTCATTTTGAGCACCAAATTTGTTAGTTTTGGGTCTGGCTCACTGAACACTAGCATGCGTTTCTGGTTTTCACTGTATGCCCCTCTATCTCATACACGTAACCTCTCTTAAACGCACTAGTATCTCTCTGTGCTTTTTAAGTGAAGTACGTAGCTCTTTCTGTTTAAATGCTTTTATATGCAATGCTTTAGAGACATTTCAGGAAATACTTAATCTTGAAATTATTGCTGCTGTGCTTAAACTGCATCCAACATATGTCTGTACATAACCGTTCACAATTTCAGAGCTCATACCTAATGGACAATAAAAGCCTATTCAATAACCACGTTCTTGGAGATATTTTATTTTTGTCAAGAGTATTAATTTGTTGGTTATTCATTTAAGTAGATTCTATTTAAATGTTTCTGTAGTTGGCGTCAGCTTACAAAGGTCTTGACCATAATTTCACTGACAGCTGTGGATCCAGTAATCCATTTGTATAAAAATCAAAGTGTTACAACCTTAAAGCTAGAAATTAATAAAATGGCAGACTAGACTTTAAACCTGGAAGAAAGAGAAAAAATGTTTATGACTGGAATATTTATAAGGTTAAATTAACTTCTAGTGTTATTCACACTGTGATGTGAGGAGTGATGGTAGCTTCAGAACTAAAATCTAAAAATAAAAAAATAGATAAGTAAACAGCAAAACCCCCTCTTTAGCTACTGATTGGGCCATATTCTAGTCTTACAGAATTATTAAAATATTTTTCCTGCTGTAAATATGTGTGGAACTGGCTACATAGGTTTAGTCAATTTGTAGGGAAAATAGTTTCCTCTTAGGTTTAGTAGCCTGTGACTTCCATAGCCAAAGAATATGGCTGTCAAGTAGACCAGCTGCTGGTCCATATGGCATGAGTGCGACCAGCAAGGTGTGCTGACCTTGCTCCTAGTGTACTTGCTGAGAAGTTGAGAGGAGTTCAGATTGGTGAGGAGGGCACTATTATTTGGCACTCCAAGAACATTTTGCCCACATTCAGTTTGTCACTGAACAGGAAGGAGGTGAAAATGCATTGAATTAAATATGATAGGCTCAGAAAAGCAGTTGTAGTAGTGCAGCATCTGCGCGAATGTCACCATTGGCTGGGGGCTCCACTTTGCTGACAGAATCCCACTGTTGTAGTTCTGTGGCTCAGCTCTCTCCTGTGAGCTGTGACAAAATGCTACCACTGAGAAGCTATGACACTTTTTCTGCTGGGCTGCTGGGGGAGAACAGGAACCTCTCCATCTCTCAATGGTGACTTGTTAGAGCTTCATATTCCCCAGAAGATCATCATAATGAGAGCATCAAAATTGCTCTTGTGGATCTTGTCCAAAGTTCTGCCTTTCTTTGATCAAAACTTTCTGCTGTGTGTAGTAGACATACATATAAACCCAAATTAGTAACATAATTCCATGTATCTCTATAAAATTCTGTCAGCAAGGCCATACAATAAAGCCATATCATAATTGATTACCTCTGATATGTAGGGACCCTTTTTTCCACATAAAACAGAGATTATTAGATGACAAGTAACAACATATGCTGCAGAATTATCTTTCTTTTGAAAGATGTTTGTATACTGTGTAATTTTTGTCTTGTCCTGATACAGTAAGTTAAGTTGCAGATCAGGTAATGTGCACTGCATTGGAGCAATATGGAATCTGACAGTGGAAACTGGGGGGGAGTGTCCTGCCAGGGGCAGGTAAGATGCAAAATAGTATCGGGGAGGGCAGAGATATGGAGAGAAAGAAGGGTGAATTCAAGGCAGGTATAATCCACGTCATGGTAGGGCATGGCTTTCTGAAAACTCATTTCCAAGTGGTCAATACTTTCATCAAGTAATAGGGCAGATGCCACGAATTCCTTTGTGTAAACATGTAAGCCTGAGCCCTGTGGAATAAAGTGAAAACTACAGCATAAGTGTGCAGTCATCAACCCACATGAAGTTGAATTTGCCACACCTGGTAAATATGTGAAGTGCCTTGTAGCAAGTAATAAAATTACATGGAATTATTTATTTATTTTTTTTATTCGCAGAAGTCTTAGGTTATTCTTTGCTCTAATATGAACTTATAAAGGGCTTAAAGAAAAAAGGGTAAAAAGTCCATCTTCTGTCTGAGAGCCTTACACTTTAGATAAGGCTCCGTTGTTTCTTAGCAGGTTGTTCTTCTGCAGCCGGAGAAAGGTTGCCCTATCTGTCACATGCATACCTTGTGTCAGAACTCTAAAGAGTGAATTGCAGTGAACGTGGGCTTATTGTCAAGTTTCAGTTCCTTTTCAGGTAATGCCACATACGACTTTTTGCCCTGTGCTGAAGAGGAAATTGAAACAATCCTTTCCTTTCAAATATGTTGCTGAAAATGTAGTTCAATCCTGAGAAGATGGTAGCATGGACTGCTGACTGATTCCAGGTTATATTTTCATAGTTTAGAGGTAAAAACAGGGGTTACGTTTTCCTTCTCTTTTTCCTGTCAGAAGCGAAACTCAGACTGGATTTTAAATGCAGCCAGGCTTCTTGCCTACAAGAAAGGTGGGGAGCGACTTTTTGCTAGGGCATGTAGTGAGAGGGCAAGGGTAGTGGAAGAGGGGAGATTTAGATTAGATGTCAGGAGTAAAATCTTCACTATGAGGATGGTTAGACACTGTAACAGGTTGCTCAGGGAAGGTGTGGAAGCCCCATCCCTGGAAGTGTTCAAGGGCAAGTTGGACAGGGCTTGGAGCAACCTGGTGTAGTGGTAGGTGTCCCTGCCCATGCAGGGGGTTGGAACTAGATGATCTTTAAAGTCCCTTCCAACCCAAACTATTCTGTGATTCTGTGATTCTTACACGTAGTGTCCCTGTTGGGTGGACAACATCAGTAATGCTGAGCAACCTGGACAAGCCAGAACAAGTCACACATTTTTTCCTAGCTGCATTTGCTCTGAGTTTACAGAAGTTAAATTTATGCATCTAATGTAAGTACTGACATGCTCAAAGCATATCTGCTTCATATATTTGGAATCAAATTACTTAATAAATCACTATTTTTAATGTCATGTTTTATGGGCAACCTCACTCACATAGTAACCTACCTTCTTTAACTTCTACTGATTTGAGTAAAAATCTGACCTGCTTAGGAAGAAATTAAAGGATTATAAATAGTTCACAGTAAAAGTATTTATTCACTGGATAAATAGTGTTTGGGATTCCAGTATGCTTGGTCTTGTCACAGTTTCCATTAATGCTTTTTGTAATAGGCAGAAGATGGGAGGAGGAGATAATAATAATAAAAAAAAATCTTAAAAAAAACCCCAAACAACTCATGTTAAAGGTTTTCAGAAAGATAGCACTTCTAGCATAAGTGCTGTTAACAGCGAAATTGCATTTCCTTCAGACAACCCTGTTGTTTTAGGTTGGGGTGGACAGGACTGGACTAGGCAGTGAAGCCACCATTTTTACAAACACGTCTGCTGTAGGAAAGTTTTCTTCACATAGATTTACTGGGAAACTCTTCCTGATTCTTCTCCCCCAGTACTGGTGATACACTCACTCACAGGCTTGGATGTTTCTGGATTGCCCCAGGGCTGGGTCAGTTTGCCCTGTTAACAAGGCAGGGAGGGTGCTAGCAGTCACATTGAGGTCATCTATTGTCAGTGTCTCCAGCTCTGTGCTCTGCACCTGCTTGCCCCTGACCTGGCACACAAGGGAGTCAGTCTGTGATGGACAACAACCTGTATTCTTGTGCAGGCTATTTTTGGGGTTTTTTTTCATTATATATTAATTATTATAATAATAGCACTTCTGCTATTGTAAAGCAGATTTTGTAGTGCACATGAGACTTGAGGAGTCAGGTTTTCCTTGTAATATGGAAACATTAGATTTGCTTTGGGCTCACAGTGCTGCAGAAGAACATGTTTTCAAATTTAATCTGTCAGTGGTGAAAACAATGACTTAAGGAAAAATATGACAGAAAACTTTGATCCACTCTTGGTGTGCATCACCTAAACTTCACATGCAATTTGCCTATTAGTATTTATTTTTAGGTAAAAGTCTTTATAAATAGCTAAAAGATACTGACATAATGGTAATTAAAATGTTGACTTTTGTAAATAAGGATGTTAGGGAATCATTTGAATGTTTATAATTGCCAAATTTTGTTTCAGGCTCTTAAAAAGATATAAATAACATTAGATTTAAAATAAAGACTCCTACAAAGAGACTTGATTCTATAGTATTCAAATAGGTCAATGTTATGTCTATGTACCTCTACATATGTGTATATTTTGGAGTAATTGATCAGCGAGCTATTTATGAGTAATAGAACTTTGATGGTTATTATAAGTTCTATTTTACAGATTAGCATAAAGTATTTTCAGAATTCCTGCTTTCTTTCAGCAACCTATTCTCTTTTTTCATTGTGAAAAAAGGATAAAAAGATATCTGTTCAAGGGAGAAGGAAAACAATTTTCAGTCTTAGTTTCCTGAAATAAATGCATCCAAGTCATGGTAAGATGATGCTGTAATAATTAACCTGAGGAACAAAAAGTCCAGTCTTATCTCATGTCAGAAGACTGGCTGAACACATTTCCATTACTGATCTTGCTTCATCTTCAAACTGGCTGGATTTGTCTTATACATTCCTGTGGAAAATTATATTCCTCCAAGACTGATTTTTGAGTAGTTGTGTGTCATTTCCCTCTCTCTCAGCTTCAGTTTAACAGCACTGATTGTCTCTTCCCTGGCCTTTTTTATAGCTATTGTTCAAATCTTGTACTGTTCCCCACTTTATTTTTTCAAGTTATTTACTTGGCAGTGTCATCTGACAATGGGTTAAATGCCTGATGGAATTCCAAATAGATCAGATCTGTATTTCCTTTTTTTACTCTTAGAGAGAAATTTACTATTTTATGTGCTGTGTGGAAACTTAATAAAGTCAAGTCCATTTATTTATTTTCCTATTGAAGATTACAATTCGAATTATTAGCAAATTTTTAACTTTGGAAGTCAGCCTAGTCATGAGCTGTGGTTGGTTTTGTTTCTTTCCCCCTTCCTTAAGCAGGTACAATACATTGTACTGTCTGTTTAGAAAGTGCCATCCCCAGCTTGATAGATGAATAATTTTTTTATTATCATAGTTATTTCAGTTTTGGACTGCAGATTATATAGTTCATCATAGGATGCAGAGTATACTGCATTGTTTGAATTCTCCTTACTGTGATGTCTCAGTAGAACATCGTTCTTACTGAAAACAGGCCAGAATAAAATTTTTTGCTCTCTATAGGTTATTTTTAATCCAGTCCCATCCTAACCGCAAAGTTGTCCTGTATTGGGGTCAAAACTATACAGTTGTCCTGTACAGCTTGGTGTTGAACTGTGTTGTTCAACACAGAACATTGTTGTAATTGTTTGACTGCTAGAGATTCTTACAACTTCTTTATCAGTGGGTCTTTTCATGTTTTCTTTGTAGACTTTTCCTTACTCATTATATTCTTTAAAATGTAAAACCATTAAGATCTGGCGACAATTTTTAATGATTGAAGATTGGTAATACCTCCCAACCACTGCTTGTTGACCCTGCTTTGAGCAAGGATTTGAACTAGATGATTGGGAGTAAAAGTCTGTCTCTGCTTTTGACTCTGCCCTTAAGCTTACTTGCAAATAGTTGCTTACTTGCAAATACTCACATTCCCCAAAATGGCAGAAAACACATTGCTTTCTTAATTGTTTTCAACTATGAGATTTAGCATTTCTATACTGTGAGAAGTTAATTTTGTTAAGTCCAGAACATTCACATTCGGGGAGAAAAAAAAATACTAAGTCAGTCTCCTCTCTTTTCATATTAGCTCTGGTTTGCCAGTGATAACGTATCTAGCCTTTTGATTGGACTATTTCTGAGATGCACTGAACAAGTAATATAAAATTCTCGATTTTACAATGAGCTTTTAAACCTAGATTAAGATACTTAAAGAAGTTGCAGAGTCAGCTAAATGATCAGGTAACTTGATTGAGTACCCCTCAAAACTTAATTTAGTGTAATTAAAGAAAATAAAGCTAAAATAAATGCAAAGCTGGTAACTTCTATTTTATGTAAATGTAATATTTCTGATGATGGAACATGTGATTATGTTGGACATGGAGGGAAAGATATTATTTAGAGGCATAAGCTGTACTGAAAACTAACTCTGTTCTGGTTCTACCAGCCATGAGGAAGAAAGAATTTTAATGAATTGTTTTGAACAAGTGATGTGGAGGCATCCTAGAGAGACATTTGCATTGGTGGCCAAGAACTTAATTTTCCTATGGTTCAGGAACCTTTTCACCAAAACAAAGGGCTTTTAAAAAAATTTATCTGCCAATGTAAAGCTCAGCTAGTTACTGGAGATCTGTGTTTCATTTCCTTTGTCTGCTTTTTCAGCAGAGTCAGCAGAGAAAAGTAGTGCTTTTATTTAACCTAATACAGTTTAACATTTTTCTGCATAATTGTACAGACTTTCCAGAAAATACTAGATGGCCCTTGGACAGAGTGAAGACCAGTGCCCTTTCTTAACACTTAAAAGTGTTACAACTTTTTCAGATTTGAAATGCTTTTAGGACTATAATAGGTAGAATTTGATTTTCTCAAGCAAGCCACCTCAGCAGTTGAATTCTTCTCCTGAGAAGTTCTGAGATATGACCTCAGTGCTATCAGAAGTGATAGACTAACTGGTCTCTAAATTTTTAAAAGTGATAAAAGTGTAGACCTAACTGTCCTGTATTTTTTTTTAATGCAACATGAGAACCTGTAATATTTGTGTAGTATATTTCTTTAGTATATAAGGGCCAGATTTGCATCAGAAAATTTACACCCCACTTTGGTCTCCCCAGTTTGTGGAGAGAAAGATGGTCTTTTGGGCAGCTTAAAGGAACAGTAATACAGAAATACAGGGATATGGTTTTCTTTTTCATGAATATTAGTGAGATTGCCAAAAACAGGAGTGAGAGAGCTGAAGTACAGTAAGGTTTAGGAAAAAAATATGACATTCAGCTGCAGCAAAATCAGCTGCCTGTTAATAGGTGCAGACAAGAAATTTGGTACTTGTTTTAATACGCAGAGAGTGAGCAATAAACGGGTTATGGAAAAGCCAAACAGAAAAAAGAAGTCATTAGTTAGAACTTCCAAGATCGACTGAGCACTTGTCTTTTGATTTGATCTGGTTTTCCATCTGACTCTTACAGCTAGTGCAGCCCTTCATGGTTTGCCTGGCTGGCAGAGCTTAACGTACAATTTTGTGCACACAGGATCAGGAAATCATATTGCCAAAGTTCTCTTGCAAAGTTTTAACTCAGTATTGAAATGCGTAGATTATGTACATGTATGTAACTGTCTTGTGAAACATCATATTCTGGATGTAGAGTATATTTAAGTAGAAAGGGTATTTCTTCCTTTTGTTAACAAAGCTAAATTTCAAAGGATTGTTTTTATTGTCCAGTAGCTTTCACATTTTATATAGTAATATTCTAATAAAGATGTTTCAAAATATTATTGCTCTCAGTATTGCTGGTATGGCATCTGGAAGATCATTTTCTTAAAGCTTATACAAAGATATCCTTACACTCTTTAGGAATATTCTCTTTAATGCCTATATGCTATTTTAAGAATGGAATTATAAGGTATTTATTATATCTGTCTTTAGCAAATGTCTGACCTGTGAGCCTGGTTTTACATACACAGTGCCTTCTGTGTTGTGTTTCTTTAGTCACTGGTAGGCCATGAATAATGGAACAATTACTGTATTCTTAGGGAATGGATTCTTGTTTTCCCCTTTGAGCCTTAGTGGTGGAAAAAGGCAGAATAAAAAGACTATGTGCTTACCAGCAAAGCTCCAAATCTGTCTAAAGGTTGCATTTATTTTTTGTCAGCTTGCATTAATATAATTTTATTCATTTTCAGTAATGAATGTGTGACTAAAGGTTATCCATATACCTAAATAGCTGATATTACCATGTGCCATTTTAGTTACTTGGGTAATTTTTCAACTCCATATACAAACAGACAGTTTACAAATAAGCATTTTCACTCCCATAGTTAAAATCATAAATCAATAACAATTGTTCAGGGGTTGATCCACCTGCTTATCACCCACCTACTTACCTCTACATTCATCCAACATGTTGGGTTAGAAGATAGTTCTCTTCTACCTTTGCATTCATCCATTGAAATGTAAATTTAAGGCTCATCATTTCTTGCATAAGTGACTCTTGGTACCACCTGCTTCTGGAACAACTGGGTTTCTCCATTGTTCAGTGTTTCTGGTGCTACAAGGTATTAATTTATGCAGTTGTGTGTATACTACTTTATGTAATAATCACCAAGTTTCCAGCATCACAGATTAAGATTATTTCAAATACAGAACTGGAGGGACCATCCTGGGACGTAGTCCAGTTCCTCAAAGCAGAAACTAACATCATCTCTTGCTAATAAACTTATCAAACGGCCTTTAAAAGCAGGTATGGTTTTGCTGCCTCAACTCAAATTCGTTGAGGATGGCTGATACCACAATGTTTTAGGAACTTCTTTAAGTTTACACCGAAAATTTCAACCACCAGTTTGAACATGTTTATTCTCTTCCCACCTGTATGCTTCCACTGATTATTTATTTTTCTCCTGTCATTTAGCCTTGCTACATTAGACAAGCCAGTTGTACTCCCTTCTCAGATTTCAATTGTCTCATCTAAGCTCTCCAAACTCCTCTAACTTCATTGTTTATCAGATTTTGGTTTATCTTTTAAAAAATGAGAATTAACAACTTCTGAACAGCAGAATACTGAAGGAGTCTCCCGCATATATTGTCTACAGCATTACATCCATGGCAGTATATTCAATTAGCCCCACTTTAAGTGGGCACTGGACCAAATGATGCCCAGAGACTGCTCCAACCTAAATTATTTTATGAGTGTTCCTCCTTCATCTCAACAGAAAAATAATTGTACCACACACTTATTAAACTTGGCTTTTTTTAATGTACACCTCAAATAATTTAATTTTCCTTTAAAAAGGATCAACAAAATCTTTCCTGCTCCCTGCAGAATCCTGTTTCCTGGCAATAAAAGACAACATGTAGGCTAGAGGTGACTACCATGCAGTCTGTTCAATGTCAAAAATCAGACCATATATTAACATGATGAGTATTTTTTCTTAGTTACAAGGGACTTACTGCCAGTGGTTTGGCACAAAGCAGTTAGTAACAGGCATAAGCTGCGGTAAAGAGAATAGCAAAGTGATCAGCTAAGCACAGGAAGAAACATCCTGGCTCTGTGTTTTCTTTGATAGGAGGGGAGTGGCAATGGACAGGAAGGGAGAGTTGCTTACATGGAAAGAAGTGAAGGTGAAGAGCCCTGAAGGGCTAGGTTTCTTGGAAGGAGCTGAGTGAAGTTATTATGAAGAGGCTGTAGGGGAGAGGAACTGGGAAGGGCTGTGATGTGCGATTTCCCACAGTGACGGACCGTGTGTGTGTAGGGAGTTTTCTGTGTGGAATGCACTTTCTTCAAGGTAGAGGCAGTCCGGCTCCTGTCTGCATCATTTCCCTAAGGAAGTGCCGAACCCAAAATGAATCATCCCTCAAAACCTAGAGGAAATCACTTTCTTCTTCGTTACCAAGGACAACACAGAACAAATATTGAAATAGATTGAGTAGTCCTTTAGAAGTGTGGTCATACTTAAAATAAGTTACCTAAAACAATTGTCAGCATGAAGCTCTTGACTTAACCTGTATCTTAAGGATTAAGTCTTGTGCAGAAGGGATGTCCTTCTGCATTTTGTCTGTAATGAGGAGATGAGGAGCTTCATGTTACTAGTGGGGTTTTACCTGATAGCAGTTAAGATATTCCAGGAGAAGATACTGCAGTATCCACTTGTACAGAAGTGGGTTTCTTCAAAGAACTTGTATTTATATTGCAACGTATTTCTTTAGAAATTAGTTTTCTGGTACCAAAGTCCAGATCTAAAAAAGGTGCTGAAAAAGTATGTTGTGCATTTTACGTGACTGTCTCCGTGCATCCATGGTTTGGGTTGAGTTCCTATAGTGCTCATACAATGCGTAGGTAAATGTATGCCTCCGGTAAGAATCAGTCTCAGTTCACTGAGTATTTTTTACCTAAAGACAAAATGTCAGGCACAATGTTCACCTTACGTGAAATTCAGTCTCACCTCTGGATCTTCGGTACATTTTTCTACTGCACAGAGAAACTGTCTTTCCTCTTTCTTACTGTCTTGCACCCTTTCTCAGAAGCCATCTTTCAAAACTTGGTGCAAAGAGGAGGGTAGCTGTGTCTTTTGCAATAGAGTTCTTTAACTAAGATACTGTGTTATTTTCTGTACAGGATTGAGGATTCATAGGAAGATAGCAAATAGCCTGATGGTTACACTCAGCTTAGATATTGGTTTGATTTCTCACAACATTGTATCTAGTTCTATCACATTGTGTGCCAGTACTTTAAAAAGTGAACTACTGGGGTAAGAGAGAGGAGAAAAAGAAGAAACTAGATCTAATTCGATCTTTCAGGGCATTGTTTCGTTTGTTTGTTTGTTTTTTTAAGCATGTGCTTCTGTTGTGAGGTAGTTCAGTTTTGGAAGTGAGCTTCTTTCTTTAATAAAAATATGGCTGAAGCAAACAGGAAGAACTAACATTATTACCTCAGCAGAAATCCAGCCCTGAGCCAATTCCTTCTCTTTGAAAACCATCACCCTTTCTCTTAATTAATCAATTAATTAATTACGGGCAATTACACAATGAAATTATTTTATTTTATTTTAACTTCTCTAAATAAGAACATAAGAATGGTTGTAATGATTCAGAGGTAGGGTCTGTCTTGCCCACTATCCTGTCTGGGATACATAGGGGCAGAAAAGGACACCTAGGGAAGGATGAGAATATGGCAATCATATAACACTTGTTTCCCTAATGCTGTAATTTCTTCCAAATTTTACGTTAAATAAAATATAACAAGGATTTGCATGTGTTGCCCTGCAAATTCTTCTTTCTTGGAGTGGTAGAGCTTAACAGGCTTCCACCATGAAAGGATTCTCTGTGTTCACTGTCACACCGGTAACTCTCTATCTGCAGAACTGAAACTAGAGGAAACTGTCTGGTATTGCAGGCTAAGTAGCAAGGGTTTTGTTGTGGGTTTTTTTTTTCTAGGTGGCAATGTCCAATCAAACCTTCAGTAAATATATTTGGGGGGATTCGTATGTGTGAAATGAGTCCAGCAACTTACAAGTAAAAAAGATAGAATGTTTCTAATTGAGATTCTAGTTGACCATTTCAGGAGTGCTGGTCAGAAACTACAGGTAAATGGACTGTGTTGCGCCCTCTCAGTTAAACAGCAGCCCTTGCAAGCACCCGAGCAGCTCACCGTGTGCAATGCAAGAGTGCCGCGGCTGCCTTGCTGTGCCTGCTCCCTGCTGACATAGTGCTCGTAGCAGCAGAGCACATGGAGCTTTAAATAACCTTTAAATAAGAAGAAATAGTCATTATTAAGCACCATCAGTATAGGAAAAGTGGATCTTAACTAGGACTGGAGCAGTTCGAAAGTTGCTTTTAAAGAAAAATCCTGTCTGCAAACTTCTGCAGGTGTTATATGCAGAGGAAAGCATTGATCTTGGGTCCTTTTTGAAAATTTAGCTGTGAATATTTCCGTGCATCATGGGAAAGAAGTAGAAAACACTCATAGTACAGCCACAAAGTTCTGCTATTAGTTTTGTAAAAAACTAGGGAATAACAATAATTTGTCTCGGGGAAAAAAAAATAAACAGTTTTCTTTTCCTGTAGGAACTTGCAGCAAGGCCTTTCTAATAAAGGTGGGAATTAAATACCTGAATGGTTTTCTGGCATCTGCAGCTAAGAAGAACTTTGTAGTAATTTTGAAAATCCATTGGAAATTCACATGGTACAGAAGAGTATCCATCAATAAAATATGTGAGGATTTGTGGGGGTGTTTTTCCTTTATTTTGGTTTGTTGGTTGTTTGGTTTGTTTTGTGGTGTGTTTTTTTTTTTTTTAATTTCCAGAGTCAGTCTAGGGGAATTGACTAGGTTTGTTGGAACATCAAAAGGACTTCTTGATATCGTAGCCAAGTTGATACCACAGCTGACTAACAGAGTACAATTAAATATTTGACAGAGGTTACTGTGTCTCATCTGTAGAGGTGACTACTGAACCTCAGAGATTTTGACGTAATTTTAAATTGAGCAACAAAAAGAATTGCACTTGGGCCTTGATCTTTTCTGTGGTAATTTACTGATGGGTTGGCACTTTTTCCACAGGATTATTTAATATAAAATTTATTCTTAGGTTTGTTTTTTTTTTTTTCCAGATTGTTGATACCAAGATTGACTTACTATTTTACAGATAACCTGAAATGAACTACTGATTTGAAATCTGCTTCTCCTTTGCTTTAGAATGTATATATTTTCTAAACCTCCTTGCTTTTTGTGAAATAGTTCCGAATATTTTTTCTTCCACCTTCTATAACCATAATAGCAATTTAAAAATCAGTGAGACAGTGTCTGCCTGTAATTATATACAACACTGTTTGTGTGGCTCCATTGCAGAAATAATTGAAAAGATGATGTGCTGATACAACTTCTTGTAAAAATGCTTTCATAGCTGTTGTATAATAGTGTTACATATAATTTCATGAATTGTTTGAGAAAACAATAAAAAGAAATATTTTTGTGTAGCAGATAGCTATAGCACTTTCTCCAAAAATGAATGGCAACTGTAAACTAAATGACTTCACACAAAGAAGAGGCACACAACATTTCTTGGATAATTAAAGGAATACAGAAGTGTGGGTTTGCCCAGGCAGCCTTTTTGAGGGCTCTGTGATAAATTAAAAGGTGAGCCAGAAAGAGTGACTGAATGAAGACCTTACACCTCTCCCCAGCAAGAACTGAGTTTTCTTTGCTGTGGTGTTCTTCCAAAGAGCAGTAAGGCACAGGACTTGAATAACCAAATCACATGGCCTGATGTGCATGTGCGCTGTTAGGTACATTGGTGCACACGATAAGAAAACTAATTTCCACAGGCTGCATAATAAATCCTATACTGGAAGAAGAGTATACAGTGTGGTGTACCTTCTTCTTGCACTGGATGGGTCAGAAACTATCAAGGGGCATTAATCTGAAAGGAGCCAGGTCTCACATTACACCGTGTAATGTCTAAAAAGAAACCTAAGTGATGCTGCAAGTACCACTGTGACCAGGCTGTGTGCAAAAAGTGTGCATTGGGGTGGGGGTTTGATCTGAGTTGCCTTTGTCCCACTGTTGTCCCTGCTGCCATGCCCATGGGCACAGTCCCAACCCCAGGAGTTCAGGTGAGTCCAAGGTGCCCTTGCTGCTCCCCAGCACCTGCTTTGAAGAGCAAATCCTTGGGGGTTTGTACAGGCCCTATGGCAATGCTGTCTAAGGATGTCTGAGGCAATTTTTCTTCTGCTGAAGTGCTGAACAGTCTTCTCCACATCTGGATTACTTCACATGAAGATTCAGGTTACCGATATAAAAACATGGTTCATGAGTACAGTCCAGGAAAGCAGTGTGTTGGTGTCACACTGAGCATTCACTTGTACAGCACTAAAACTGCTTTTGACTCCCATAAATTGAGGGAAGATGTGTTTGATGGTCATACATAGTTCACCTTGTTTCACTGGTGCTGGCCATTGTGGGACAGCTCTGTTGTCTCCACAGAGCTGTCTTGTCATGCTGGGTTCTTTTCAAGTCTGTCTTGAAGAGGACATCCACTTCTTGTTTAGCTTTATTTGAGATACAGGAAAAAGCAATGAAGGCTCCCAGAGGCCTGATTTATTGCTTGTTTATAGACATACTGTAGCTCAGGCTGGGATTTTTCTACCCCTGCCTGAAACAGGATAAACTCAACGTACTCAATTGCTGGTAGTAGTCAGTATTCCTTTGCTGACCACAAAACTCGGCATTTTTGCAACGCTTCATGCTTCTGATCTTTCCATGCTGTGCAGAGAGAGGTAGAACTCCTTGAGTGCTCTGCTCATGTGATGTTCCCCAAAACGAGCTCCCTGCAGTGTGCTGTGGTCATTTGCCTTTCATCCTCCTAGCACGCAAAGTCACACATAAAAGATTTCTCACTACTTCAGTGCTTCTAGTACATGAGTGCAAAAATGGGAACATGGGAGTACAGCGGAAATCAAGATGACCACTCATCTTGATTACTCAGGATGACTTGATTTCTTTGCTCATTCTTGTCTAGGGAGGTAAAACAACTTTTACTGGAGTATTTTCTTTCATAGGTGGTTATTAAAGGTAAACTTTTAGGCCCAGTGTAGTCCATCCTTATAGAAGATGCATTCGTTAACTTCAAGATGAACATGCAGAACTAAACATATGACAAAATATGTTTTGGTTTTTCTGTTTGTTTTGTTTTGTTGAGGTTTTGTTTATTTGTTTGTGTAACATTATCTTCCCATTCTTAAGTTATTCTGCTGCCCTAGAATTTTCCTTCAGTAAATCATATTTTCCAAAGATAAGCTAAGTATAGAAGAATCAAAGTTTTGTATAGTTGAACAGTGACAGAGGAATCTTTATATCAATCAAGTAGAATTTGGTAGAATGGTCATCTTCTACAAGATATTCTTCATATCCTACTGAGAGAAGAATACAGCAAATAAATAACAATTATTCTGGTTTTGGGCTAAGGGAGTAATAATTATACCTGCCTGACTTCTCAGCTCATTAATATGTTATGCTACTATTTTCAATACTACATTAATGTAATTCTGGTTAAAATCTCCCTCCTCCCTTCAAAAACTCTATTGTGGTGCAGGTTTCTATAGTTCAGAACTCAATAAATAAAGTATTTTATTGCTCAGCTTCCTCAGTTGAAGTTGGTAGAGTTTGCAAACTTTAATAATGAGGCATAGGAATATACAGAGAAGTGGTTGATAATGAATTCAAAACCTTTTCTTTAAGAAAAACCTATTAAGTAGAAAGATTTATTTTGCTGAACATGCTGAAAAACTAATTAAGGGGAATTCTTCTGTTAATTTCTTTTTTTTGTATTTTTATATATTTGATGTGAGTACACAGTCAATTGTACTGATCTCTTATGAAGCTGGAAAACACCTAAAAGAAAAGCACAAAAGAAACCTACTTTTACTCACTCAAGCAGATTTGGCACACTCCCTGCACAGACATGTCTGGTTGCTTCAGTCAGGAATCCTTGTCAAACCAAGAACAGGAAAATCTTACATTTTTTTTAAAAAAGGGGGGAAAGTGAAAAAAGAAAAGCAGGGCATCTAAATTTATACCGTGGTAAATTCTAATGAGATTTTTCTAGGGAAAACCTTTACATGTGTGTCTGCAAGACTGAGGCATCAGTTTATTGATCTCCTTGGAGGAGCAAATATACTTTTAATATAGAATCACAGACTCATAGAATCATTTTGGTTGGAAAAGATATTTAAGACCATTGAGTCCAACCATTAACCTAACACTGCCAAGTCCACAACTAAACCATGTCTCCACATGTCTTTTAAATACCTCCAGGGATGGTGACTCCACCACTTCCCTGGGCAGCCTGTTCCATATTCTGTATCTTGAATAAGAATGTAGGATTAGAATAAAAAATTTGATGGTGAATCTGTTACCTTGACTACAGTATTTATTTATTTACAGTTGCAGTATTTATTAAAAGACCATTACTGTAGTTGTGAGGAGAAGCCTGACTAAAACTGGAAAAGCCAAAATATAGTAAAAAATTATTGCAGTCCTTTTTTAGACCTTCCCATCTAAGATTTCTTAAGGCATATATATTAAAGTGTTTCTGTATAAGTCAGACTAGTGATCTTAGGGTTTGCTACTAATCAGCCACCCAGTGATTCATTTAATACTATCTGTACTGTACCAATAATGAACTTCTATATTTTATACAAATTTACTGCTTAAAAAGGGCTAAGCTGGAATTTCTGGAAATGCTAATTCACTCTTCATGCACAGGCAATTTTTTTTTTCTCACTGATTTGGATGAGGTGGCACAGTCTTTTACATCAGTGTGTTCTTGCCAGCAACATTTAGTAATTAATTCTGCCAGCAAGAATGCCAGCTGAGATATTACAGTTTTTTCTGTCTTTTGAGATGGCATCTATCACATAGGAATCTGGATACTAGAAGAGGGACTGTATAGTTGAAAGTAATATATTGCTTATTATGAATTATGCTAATGCCAGAAAGGAAGATCGCTCTCAAATGCCAATGTGTCAGCTGAAGCTGCATTGGTTTAGTGATTCTGAAAGTCAGGCAAAAGGAATTTCCAACTGGAAAAAGTAGTATTTCAAAAAGAGCCACTGTCCCTAGTCACCACGCACTAGGGCTTGATTTGAAAAGGTAGTTTAAAGTAATTTCTTCCAATTTAGCACTTTGCCATTATTATTTGCCAGAGGACTCTGGCTATTTTTATCTTCAATATTGTTAGCTTCAATGCAAGCATTTTAGTTGAGTGTCTCATCGAAGGGCTAGCTTTATATCTATGAAATCTCACTGCAGTGAGTCAATATAAATCACAGATGGTAGATATTTGGAAATTGATGATGATGTATAGATTTGAATTTGTCAAGTTAACACTTTTGATGCCAGCTAGAAATGAAAGTTGTCCTTTTAGAGTTATTTATATGTATATTAGACAATTATCCTTTTTTTTTAACACTAACAAATCAAATAAATGATTGACCCAAGTTCTGCTCCTGTAAAAAGATACCTCCAAAAAGAAGCATTTAATTTCATTTAATTTCATTTGTTCTGAACATAAATACTAGGAGCTATACTGACATATTCATAAGAAATCCAGCATCTGTTGGGAAAAGGGAAAATATTTAAAATCCATTAAAGCCCATTTACTCATTAAAAACTACATTTATTCTTAATGTCAGAAAGAAAAAAAAATGTAGCTTGAAAAGTTAAATTTCTCTCTTTTTTTTTTTTAACTGATGGATGCAACAGATAGTTTTGTTTTACCCTATAAATATCTTGTAAAAATGTACAGAAGAATGTTATAATCTTCACTGTAATAATCAGTTCACTGCTATCAAAAAAATTATTATTACTGAGTAACTTCAGTCCTTTTTGCTTTCTTGGCATGTGAGAAAGACCTGTATTGATGCATAAACAGACTATACCTTGGAGGAAAGTGTATTCATTGCCTAATGGAATGTATCATTCATTTTATCATTCATTTGAATTTATTGTTCATTTTAAAGAAAAAACGCTACCTAGCCCATCCTCTAGTGTTCATGCTCATTATCTTAAAATTAAGACCTTCCGTTGCTTAAGTGCTTGTACATGGAAGCACAAACACATCTGAATTTACTCTCTTGTGTAGGCCAATTGAATTAACTTAGCTGCACATTTGAATAATATAAAAATGCACATAATGATCAGTAGAATGAGGAATCATACTCATAATTTCTTTTAGAAATCATATGTAACTGTTCACTTGAGAAAGCAATTTTTAAATTTCTCTACAAAAGTGAAACATCAGACAAATAGATAAAAAAAAGTTACAAAATGTTCACATTTTTGCTTTGAAATAGTGTGATTCATATAGTAGATATAAGAAGGCAGTTTCTATATGTATGTTTTAAATTACTTAATTGTAAAGTGAAGATCTTTCCCCCCTGCTCAACGAATGCTGTGCAAGTCACTCATTTAAAAATACCTAAAATAATACTTGATATATTTTACCTATGTTATTACTAAGTCAGTTCCCTTGTTCTTAAGTCACTTCCTTCAGAATATATTTAGATCTGAATATTGATGGCACACGACTGAATCATTTCATAAAAAATTAACACTTTTTTTTTTTTATTTGCAGTTCAACAGAAGAGCAGTTTCACTGGCAAACACAAGGTAATGTATTTATCTACATCTATGTATTATGTATAGTCTCTCCCAGAATGATCATATTCTCTAAAGAAGATGGAGGGGAAAACATTTATTTATGCATTTTTTTTCATTGCTAGTGTCTGAAAACTCTACTTTAAAAACTGGCAACATTTAGCAAGATTTGTTAGGGTTGACAAAAAGAACACCAAGACTGAGGTGGAGTTTTGAGAGGCAGCATTGCTAAATGTGTATTACAACTTTTTTGAGATTAGACCTGCACTTTCTCGTTTTACTTTTATTAATCCAAAGCCACGCTTTCAAAGGATAGCATAAATTTTCAATATGGGCAGTATCCTCTGTGTTCTCCATTCCTTCCTCAGCTGTGAATGCTTAGTCACATGTAACTGGTTTTACCTTTTGTTTTGTAACTGTTTTATCTTTTGACTTTCATTTACATTTTTATGTTGTTAATACAGATGGTCAGAAGGATATAGAAGATGAGCTCACCACTGGTCTGGAGCTGGTGGACTCCTGTATTAGATCACTGCAGGAGTCAGGGATACTCGATCCACAGGACTATTCAGCCAGTGAAAGTAAGTTGCTAGAAATGTGTTTTTTAGAAACCAGACATATTTGTAACATCTCATGCTTTAAAACTGAATGCATATCTTACAGTGTTTTTCTTTATTATTTTCTGATAATGGCAGAAGACAAAGTAGTTGCAAGCAGGCAAACCGCCTCCTTCCCTTTACAATTTCTGGTTCGGTTTGTAATTGAGAGAATCTCACTGCTAGATTGTGGGGGGGAAAAAAATGTGTAATGTATTGTAAGGAAAATATTTTTTAATTGCAATATTGCTATACTGTATTACGAGGTCATGTCACAAAACTTCAGCATCACCACTGAAATAACTTTCAAACAGCACATTTTTACTATGCAAAAGTAATAAAATGGAACATAGTGTGGGGCTGTGAGTAATTCTAGTGTCTCTTTGTAACCACTTGGCCAGGTAGCTGGTACTCCTTAAGACTAAAATTTTCAAATGGTTATACAGACAGAAATAGGTGAACTTTTTAAAGATGATGCAGAGAATGGCAGCTGTAGCAAGGAAGCTAAAGTCTTTTCTCAAAGGTTCACTCACTGGTCATCTAGCAGCCCTTTTATTTGCAGAATTGTGCAGTGAGTAGATAGATCCTCTGCTACGACCAGCCTTAGGTGAAGTAAATCAAGGCTAAACAACAGTAAAAGTGAATGAGAGACATGCCACTCAATGTGTTTGTAGAGCAGATGTCTACAAACACTTGTGCTCATGAGTTGCATACACTGAGACAAAGTTTTCCAACAGATTAACAGGTCTGTTACCAGATGTAGCACTAGGTGTTGAAAAAGCAGGTTTATTCCCTAGTTTTCTTCACTTTTTCTCAGTCTCCTAGCTGATACTCTGTTCCCATCTGCCACAAATATATACCCACTTTCACTTCACTCCTACTGCAGCTCCTGACGCTACCTTGGCTTTTCAGTTTTCTCTAGTATATTTCAACATCTCCTTCATTCTGCTCAGTTGAGCCATTTTTGTCTTTTTCAGTCTCCCAATGCTCATTACCCTCTGACTGAGTCATGTTTTTCAAGGCGTCTGTCCAAATTTAGCTTTCTCAAAAGTAAAGGGGGTGACCTCCCCTTCATCTGGGAAGGTTCATGGAATATGACAGCCACCTTCTGCAAAGCATCTCTAGTAATGACGAGTCATTATGAAATGTGGTCATCAGGTGATGAAAGGAAGGCATGGCAAATTTGATGCAGAATTTTAATTTGTCCCATTTTTCATTCTTTTAAAACAAGATTGCAGTAAAATTCACAGCTGACAATCCATGGTCAGTAGAAAATTTAGGGAAAGATGAAGACAGTAGATGGAGAGAAATCTGATTATGTGAAGAAAACTGTTATTAAATCAAATTTCTTTGGAGTATTACAAAAAGATAAGACACAAATAGGAATATAGATAGATGGAAAGGAAAACAGGAATGTGGGCAAATGGAGCACAGTGATGGAGAAGAGGAGCAATAGAGATGGATTGTGTGGGGAACCAGCAGAGGAGGAACCGAGAGCTGTTGAAGCAGAAAGTCCAGTCAGAAAGCTGAAAGCTCCATTTGCTTGGTTGGATGGCTTGTTCATGTGATCAGAAGTTACGTGGAAAGAGGGGGACCAACAGGGTAATGAGAATGACATTCAAGAAAGGAAATAGTAATAGAGTTCTGGACAGGACAATAGCTGTCCCTAAGAAGCAGCTTGGGAGAGAACAGGTGCACGTGCTCGCAAGGGAGCAGGCTTCCCCACAGAGCTGCAAGCTTGAGCTTCTTCATTGTCAGGAAATATTTGTGAAGCCTTTTGGCACAGTGCCCTATACTCCTCTTCTCTGGGCCCACCTCGTAATGAAACTAGATTGCTGCTTGCCATTTATGATTTTAATTAAGAATCAGATATATATGCCAAAGGTAACAGTTAGAGCTCTGATAATCACTCATAAATGCAATTAGGTTTTCATATACTTGATTTCCTTTTTGGTTTGGGGTCTTTTTTCAGTTTAGAATAAAATACCACAAACACACCAGACAGTTAAAAATCTCACTATGTTTGCAAAGTCAGAAGTACCAAAGTCAAGACTGTCTTTACAACATAATTTGAATTTCTCATGACTGCATTATAAAACAATTATTATCATGCCCTGTTTGGTACATTTTCTATCCATGCCTCATTTATCCCAAAGCTAAGGCTCAGATCACACAATGTACTGAATGGGAATGTCATCTGTAGCACTTCTGACTTCTCTAAGCAATGAGTAGAACACACATACTAAATGAAAACAAAAATCTGGTAATTGACAGTTCAGCTTTGCACTTAGAAATTAATTGTATCCCTCCTTCTTGTCCTGAAGTTCTGATGTTCTAGTTGTGAAATCATTCAAGGTTATCTTTTACTGATACTTGGTTTTACATGTTCCTGGTTAGTTCACAGGTATGCTGAGAACAAACAGCTGTAACTGAACATCATGGAAACACAGTCTCAAATATATGAAGTGTGATATAAAAAGAAGTTAAAACTCACTCTGAAGTATCTCACACACAGGGTTTGTATTTCATGGACTTTTTTGGTCTTAATTCCCTCAATTTCCAAAGAGGAAATGAGATCTATATAAATGTCCCTCTTTACAGGTATTCTGAAAATTGTTATTTGTGATATATTTGAAGAACACGTTGAGTTTCATAGAATAATCCTACAGTGTGTTATTTTTTTTTTCTTTGTGTTGCACATTTTTCAAAGAAGGCCTGAGGTCATGCAGTAAAACATGAGGCAACTACAAAACACTGAATAGTTTTGCATTGCGTGCACTGGCTGTAAGACAAGGAAAGAGGGGAAGAGTGATGATTCAGAAAAGACAACTTATTGTGGCATTTCCTAACTTTTGAGCTCTTAACTTCACAATTTTCATTATGTTTACTTCTGCAGTTTGACTGCATAGCTGTATTTTAAGTAGCAAGGCTGACTCTGAGGAGAGCATTTCCAACCTGCCATGGCAGTTCTAGTCTAGTTGAGGCAGTTTTTAAATCATCATATGAAAGCCTGCCCAGGGATGTGACCACAGCTTCTTTTTATGAACTGTGTGCGTCTAGTCTAGCAAGATAATCTGTCAGTAGCTCTGCCTTTCTAGAGGATTAGTGTGTCTGTACTCAGAATCTTTACAATTTGGTTTCATGCACTCTGATTTTCTCAAAATTAGTTTTCAAAAGTCGTCACATAGCAGGCAACTGTTATAATACTCTAAATCTCAAATTTCCTGTACCAGCAAATAAAAGCCATGACCAAAGGCTAATGGGACAAGTCACATGAAAGGGGCTTACACAGGAGGAGTTCTGTATTGCTAACAGAGATGGTCACTAATTTTCTTTACTAAGTGTGAATCAGCAAATAAAAATACATATATAAAGCTTTTATTACTATGGGGAAATACAAGCAGAGAGATCAGTTTTTAAAGTTATCAGACAAAGATGGGCAGATTAGTAAGTGCTGCGTGCTCTCATACAAGTTTTCTGTGGTTGCACTGACCCTGGGACAAGGCTACACACATCTGAGGGGAACACCTGCACTGTTGCCCATCTCTTTCTTCTGTTCTAACTCCGCATAAATTGGCTTCCCAAAAAGTTGCCGTTGCAGTTACAAGGGAACGAACAAACTGTAAGGAAACTTCCAGAATCACTCAAGAAGCTGCAGCTGAGTTAAGACCTGACCCTGCACCTCCATGGTCCAGTTCCCTGTACCACAGTGATTTCTCTTTATCTTTATGTAGCTACTTATCTGTCACCACTGCATCACTCCAGTTCACATCAAACAATATCTAACATAAGTTTTTGTGGAGTCCGAGGGGAGTTCAGCCTGTCCTAAGTGTTTGTGGGGATGCCACCAGCAGAATGACGGTGGTCCATGAGTATTCTCAGTCCCTGACGGTGGTCAGGTACAGGCTGCTACTAGTGGCAATAGCCATTAGCTATGGTGTGTCCTAGGGACCTCAGTGTCACTGTGAGGGCACCTAATCTGTCTTCCTTCCTGCTGTACATTGCTGTAACACCCACTGCGGCAGCCTGGAGCTGACTGCAGGGCTAGCTGCTACTCTCTAAAACTATTTCTTCCCTCCACCATCATCTCTTTCTACTAGGAACTCAAAAATACTGCTTTTGCATAAATGAAGATAAATAACTGTCACTTTAAATAGGTTCAGGGGAAAGACCAGACAAGTAATAGGCAAGATAATCACATATAAGACACTGGAGACAAGTCACAGGAGAGGAATGGGAATGCACAGTATGCGTAGGACCTGAAATCACCAGGGAAGGAAACATGCAGAGGAGTGAAATTTAGTTCAGGACAGAGATAATACCAGGGATGTTTCAGACAGACATAAGACACAGAATTACTGAATGATGACTGTAACCTAGGAAAGGTATTTTCTTGGTGGTACTGGTTCATTTCGTTGGGAAAGACATGCAACAAAACATTTTGTGAGGGCTGATTATGCACTGTGCAGACAAAAAATTAATATTTAAGATGAGATTGCTTTGAAAAAATGAGGGATAAAAGAAACAAAAGGCACTTTCTTCCTCTCCTTCCCATCACTGCAGCACCATCTCAAAAGAACTCAGCTGCTTCAGATTAATTCCTTTTAATACCTGCTCAGTACTGCTCCTTTTTTATCTTTTTCTTTTTTTGTGTGTATTTTTTTGGTCACTTCTCCCTCCCCTCCCCCCCCTTTACATGTAAGAAGAATTGAAAAGGAAGATAGGTTCAGGGAAGGAAGGAGAGTAAACACAGCTATACAATTCTTTGGATGAAGAAGAGTGATTTCTGAGGATGTTTGTCATCAAGGCTTGATAAGGTCACACTCTGGCCTGCAGATAAGTGGGAAAGGTCCTGATGAACTGCCTGAGGCCCCCAGATGTACGTTCCCTGTGACAGAGAGAAACTGGAGGCCTCTGAGTGATCACTAAGGACCAAACTACCTTTTTCTGCCAATGTTTGTAGATTTGCATTTTACAAACGGGTAGTTTGAGTAGGAGTGAGATAAATGTGGAATGAAAGGAAGATTTCAGTCCCATGTTTCTTTCCCTCCTACTCGTTCCTCTTTACCCCTATCCCTGTGGGTCATTATAATGTCACATCAGAGAACTGCCATGATACTAGCATCAAAACCATTTCTGAAATAATTAGCTGAAGCTCACTGAATCCTTACAGACGACATTGAATCCTTACAGGCTACGGCAGTGACGATAGGCAATGGTTACTCTCTCTGTCATGGCAGCAAAATGAGAGTTAGACAGACTGCTGAAATTACTGAGCAAATCCTTTGGCACTTTCTTCCTAATTTAAACCACAGGCTCAAATGCCTCTTAATCCAGAAGTCTCTAATTTTAATTTAAGGTATCTATACTTTAATCTTTCATGCTATTTCCTTTGCTTCAGTTTCCACAAAATTAGCATAAGACCAGTCTTGAAAGGATTATGGGGTATGTTTATGTAGCTTTTGATGTTTAATTTTCTAACTGAAATGGAATTGTTTCACTATTTTTCACTTGCTTAATCACTTCATGTGACCATTGTCCTTCTTTGCTCTCTAAGTAATTATTGCAGACTGCAGTAGTTCTTGTTGACATGGCTCAGAAAACCTCTTGGATCAGTCTTGCAATGTCTGATATTTTTAAAATGGTAGATTTTTAATTTCAACTTAAAATTAAGTGGTTTGTAGTCGGATTGCATTTTTTCCCAGATGACATTGCCAGTACTCTGGACTTTTTTTTCCCAAATTTTCTGAATATATTTTAATTTACATCTGTGACCCTGGTGGATTAATTACAGAATGCACCACACTGATAAGGGAATAAATACAATGTAGATTAAATAACACTGTCTTCTTGGCTAATGCCATTTCAGAGTTAATTTCACTGAGGCTATAGGTTGACAGAAATGCAGGCAGTTAAGGATGTTACTCCTAAGGACTCAATCGTGCAATATATTAATTCTTACAGTCATTTGAAACTTTTTGCCCAAAATGCAGCACAAATGAGTAGAAGTATCATTCACATGTCAAGTCTTTTCCTCTGAAGAATGATTTATGTTACATGAACAGATTTTTTTATCACATAAAATTACATATAGCTGTTGTATTAAACAGCTGTGGTTTTCACTTAACCTGCCTAATTCTGGGGTCAAAAAGATGGGCTAAGCCCTCATTTGATTTGTTTTTAAATTCAGTTTTGTTTCAGCAATTTTTTACAGTAAGAGAGGTTCTCCTTACTTGTTATGAAAACAGTTGTCCCAGTGTGAAAGAGCACTCCTTGTTCAACCTTTATGATTTTTCTCCTTTGTCAGCAGCTTTATTCATAGATGTTAAAAATGGATTGAAACAGAAACACACTATTTACACAATTAATGTGTAAAAGGATGTGTGGGGGTTTTTTTCCATCCCATAGCTCTTGCTTTGTGAAATTGCCACCTGTCAGATGGCTGACACGCTCAATGAGATGAAATTTGGCACTAGTGGACCTCACAATTTGTTGATAGATGAAGATATTTCCATTTCATTATCTGCTCTGAGAGCCAGCGTGATGCAGCTGAGTCATTCTTTGTGCACACAAACGAGGTGTTCTCACGGGTTCTCCTGGTAAACATACACAGTAATAAAATAATGTGCTTTTTGAGTACGTTTCAGAACTGAAAAGCAGCTAGGAAGTGTGCGTGCTGCTCTTTCATTTTGGGATTAGAGTCTTTGGAAGAGGAGTGGCAGAAGTCCATAACATGGGTCACACCACTTTCCCATCTGCTGCATTAATGCAAACCTGGCAGTTGTGTGACTCAGTTCTTAGCTCCAGATATAAATCTTTCAAAGAGTAT
The DNA here is from genome assembly GCA_020745705.1 of Hemiprocne comata. Lineage (NCBI taxonomy): Eukaryota > Metazoa > Chordata > Aves > Apodiformes > Apodidae > Hemiprocne > Hemiprocne comata. Next base: position 86,436,463 of record CM036587.1, read on the forward strand.
GAGGTCTGAGGAAGTTTTGATTTCTTGATGAAACTTCTGTCAGTATTGTAATATATTCATGGTAAATACTAATGGTTGGGCATTTTGGATGCCTCTCCTTATTTCCTCACATCTCTTCTAATACAAGACTTTTCAATATCTTGGCTTCAAAACTTCAGGATTTCAAAATCATCTTTGCCCAATTCATAATGGGGTAAATCTTCTGAAAGGTGGACACCTTTGGTTGTAAAGTTCTAAGTCTCACAGTTATTTGTTGTACGTTCTCACGGAGAAAGTTGTGCAGAAATTGTCTCAACTGTGGGTCCAGTTTTGTCCTTTGAAGTAGTTCTTAAATATTTAGATGTTGTTTCCTGTATCCACCTCCCCTTTCTGGCCCTAGTCATTCAAAGTGTGAGCCTGAAATAATTGTCATGTCATTTAACATTGTAATAGCCACTGGCTGGTAGCAAACACCTGTTTCCAGGGCAGTCCTCAGCGGTGATTAATGTCTTTACAAAATAGCTGACTATGTAAAGTTTCTATAGATTCATTGCTGAACCCTGCTAAGACATTATGATTTCATAGTATGAAGTACACTTTAGTGCTGACCTGAGAGCCAGCTCTTACACATCAGCATCAGTGTTCTCAGTCTGGGCTGCCTCAGGAAATTCTCCATCAGCACTGAGTATCCTGAGCTTGGACTTTATTGTTTGCATCCTCTGTCAGAAGCAGATTTAAAAGGTATGGAGAAAAGCACCACATGAAAAGATGTATCTCAAACGCTATGAGTTGGTACTCCATCACCTCTGCTCTTATTATGGGTGTCAGGATGGTGAGGGCCAGGTAAAACAGGCACGTCTTCTTTGGTGACATATTGCGTCCTTTTAAATTCATGTCGGTCTTCTCACTTCAAGAGCGTGAGGAAGTTTTCCTTTTCAGTCTCTTCCCTTATGCAGGCAGGAGAGGACCACTGCAGAGTCAAACTTAGTGTGGAGCCATAGTATGGGCCCTCACCACTGGGATTCCTGGCAAACTTTGGTATCTGCTTCACTGGCCATGGTCCACCATGGGTTTCTGACAATGAAGTGTTAGGGACTGTGACTTGGGTCCAGCTGATCTCGTTCTGCTTTGGTTCACTGCCGAAATTCAAGTTTGTGTGTGGTTGTTTACAAGCAGGAGGCCTGGTGAAAGCTGAAGGAACCATCACCATTCAGGGAAGAAGCTTCTGCTTTCCCTGGTTCCTCAGGGGTGGCACAGGGCGTTGCTGTGGGCACCCTTCCTACAGCAGCCTATAGGCTGATTTTTTGTTTCAGTGTGCTGTCACCTGCAGCACAACTCTTGAAGTTTCCTTATCTCTGGTTAGGTCTAAATGTTGAAATATGCTTTTATATATAAATTGCATATTCCTATCACAGTATTACTTCATATTCCTATCACAGTATTACTTCATATCTCTGAGCTTGCTTATCCTAATATGAATCTGACCTTGTGTACCTGGTGTCATTTTATGCTGTGCAACTGATGTAAAATCCCTCCCTAAAGAAAACAACCCCTCACAATCTGGCTTTATTACTGTAGTACAAAAGGTGAATGTCAGATTAACACAGGAGAAATAACAACAGGTAAAATATATATGAAGGGGGAAAATGGAAATGTGAGAGAGTTGAGACCAGGAAAGCAGGAACAATTAGTGGCAACGTCAAAGATGGAAAGGAGGTCGTGATCAGCTTGTAATGCTTACCCTGTGGCAAACACAAATCCATCACAGGCAACCAGGTGTTCCTGCATCCACCGCAGGAAGCAGTTACTGAAACTCATTAGAAGATGACAGTGACTTATGGTAGCATCTGTAGGAGCACAACAAAGCAAGACTTTTGGCATCCAAACCTACAGTGCTAAAGAACATCAGTAAATATTGTGTCTGTAGGACGGGCCAGGAAAACAAACGCACCCACATCCTCACGACAGACTGACAAACCACTCGCCCTACTCGTGCCTCAGTGGCATGCCAGCGCCCGCACTCAGCAGCTTCAGAAGTGCCAAGAGCCACATCGTTCTGCCACCTCCCCGTGCCAGCTCGTCAGCATAACCAGTGTGTAGATGCAGCCTTGAAAAACAGGTAGTTGGCCTGTTATCTTGTGTAGAATGATTTATATGAAACAGAAAATCTTGGCAGGTATGGGTTTGGGTTTTTTTCTGCTATGTGCAGTTTATGTAGCTCTCAATAAAGTAGGATCTTTGTGTATGATAATGCAGAGTAGGGAGTTGCCTCGGGTTTTTTCCATTCTGGCCTTATGAATGGAGAAATGCATTTTCTGAGTACAACATAAGAGCAGAGAGTGGTGTGCATTTGTGGACACAGAAAGAAAAGCAGAAGCAAAAGGGTGTACTTTCTGTTTTATGGCAGAGGAGTTTTTGGCAGATGAAAAGATTGTCATAAGAATTTTGACCTTTTTGACTTTCTTCTTAATTGACTTCTGAGGCAGTGCTAAACACATTCTGAACTGGCTCACCTCAGAGACCAAATAGCCATTTTCATTTGTGGACAGAAAAGATTTAAGTTTTAAGCCTCTCAAAGGTCAGGAAAAAAAAGGGAGTTCTACTGTGCACAAGAAGAAGAAACCTGCTTTGTGCTACTAGTTAAGCTCACAGAACAATATAATAGCACAATAGATCTACTGGTGCCTTTTGTATTAGATCCATATATCCGTGAGTAGTTTTATATATTTTATAGTCAGAAGCTTGTAGCCTTTTTATTGAAATCATTATTTTTCAACAGTCTAACTTGGGTCTATCAGAAGAAGTTTGTCTAATTTTTTGATCTCTCATAATGCATTCAGCTTCCACGTGAGTCATGTTTGTGTAATGTCTGAAACCATCTGATTTTATTTCCTAGAACTAAAAAGGGAATACATTAGTTTAATATTATCAGTAGGAGCTTTAGACTGCGCTGGGCACAGAGGGTGACTAGGAACACTTGACATTCACAGTTGGTCTTCTAAGGTGTAAAATTCTTCCAAAAGATTAGGATAATCATACAAAATATGTTCTTAATTTACTAGGGTATTTTTCTGTAAACAAAGCACACACTACATTTTTAATGTAGTAATTCTTTGCAAAATGGGATACTGATAATGAAAACACAAATTAAAAATAACAATTATTTATGCAAAAATTCAATCTTTCCCAAATGGTAATGTGACAGTTCTTTCTGAGTCATAGTTTGCTGCCTCTGTCGCTGCATGCAGTGCATCCTCATGCATGCAAGTTTCTTCTTGTGGTCACATGTATCTAGTCCCATCCAGAAGCCCAGTTCAGGTACTGTTCTCCTGTGGTTCCACAGTCCCATCTTTTAATATATAGCAAGCTGCTGTTTACAGTGAGGTATTGGGCTGCTACTTCTAGTATTGCATACTGCCCACAGAGTTTCACAGAAGTAACACTGTCACCATCAGCAAATCATGCCATTTGTGGAAATAAATTATTTCTATTCTCTGTATAATTCATATTCTGTCTACTTTAGGCCACTGGCTTGGTTTTGTTGGCAGAGGCTTCTCATGGAGGTGTAACAAGTGCCAGCAGAAATTTTACTGCCAAGCAAGCTGCAGAATCATCCATACATATCCCTATATACAACACTAGAGGATTTTTTTTCCTTCTTTGTGACCTCTGTAGTGCAGAAATGTAATTTAGTTATTATTCTTGCTACCCATCTTGTTCCTGTGTTATTTCTATTGTTCCTTAAAGCACATCATCCTAATTGTCACTGATAAATTATCTCTTTCAGACACTATTGGATTTCGATATCTGCAAAGTTTAGCAAGTGATTCCATAAAATACAATTGATCTTCTACAAAAGAAGTTGTTTAATTTTGGGGTCATTTAGAAATTTGCAGTAGTAGGTTATCCTTGTTTGTATTCTAAATTTAGGATAGCTTTTTCTATTAAAAAAAGACAAGGGCAACTTCTGCATTTGAGGTTAAGTATATATAAACCTGTTCTTGCTCGGTGCATGTCTTTAGGTCTTGTTCTCTAGCACCTTCAGTAATTTTTCTCATTAGTAATGGAACTCCAGATTTTTTCCTAATTTCAAACATTAACAAATACTATGAAAGAAGATCTGGCTGTATCACATTTCATACAAATGTTGGGATTAATGCTAGGTGTAGCACAGGATTGAAAGCAAAACATATACTATCTGATTAAGTAACACTGAAGTTACCCTGTTATGTCAGAATTGCTTAGGCTTTTCTCTGTTATCTTGTTCCATGAGTCTGCTAGTATTTCATATTTGCAATAAGTTTCCTAACTTCCACAAGACTTTCCTGTAAACTCACTGGAAATTCTATTCTCTTTATAATGTAGTGCATACAAATTTTTGCCATAAAAGTCATCTATCCCTAGATAAATTCTTCCCCCTTAAATGCTTCCATACTAAGCTCAGCTATTGAAGGACTACTTATTTCTCTCTGGTTTTCTTTCTGTCCCTGTCAGGTGCACAGTTAGTGAATTTTAACCACCCGGCAATATTTTGTGAGTGCCGAAGTTTTGAAACATGAGTCTACCAAACATTGAGAGGAGATCACAGTTGCCTCTCTACAGTCCCAGTTTGGTCACACAGGCACTTCATTAGCATTATGCAGTAGTAGGAAACCTAGTAGTGTCAGGTGTCCTCACTGGATTAGACATTGGTGCTACTCCCACTGCCCTGACTTTGGAATTTTAATATGACCATCAGAAAAAAAAAATCTTTCAGTAATCAAAAAAGAACCTTTTACTCTCAGGGTAGGATGCAGGCCTTATGTTTTTCTATGAACTTCGGGTCTTCTGGTTTTCTCCTGCTTCTTGTGGACATTTGGGGTGCTTTGGTATGCCTTGGAGTAGTGATTTATTCTTTCAAACCATAGCCAACACCTCTGTTTTCCTCTTACAATAATGGCAGATTTTTTTCTGTTCTATAAAAAGCATAAGATAACCCACATGTAATGAAACTATTTTCTATTCCCAGTTCTCTTACTCTTGAAATAAAGTGTTCTTCATCTTTCATTCCAATACTAATTAGGTCAGAAAGAGAGTTAGAAGGGATATCCTCATAGTGTTCCCTTACATAATGGTATCAGGCTAGGTTTTGCATCATTTCTCCAGATATATGTAATTTATAGAATTCTTGAATGAAAATGAACTTACTCTACATTTCTGAATACATCCCACCAAATCCTGTTTTCCAGTACCTAAGAATAGGTTCTATAGCAACACTAAAGCCCTTTTCTGTATTTGTAGATAGAACATAACCTTCTTAATGCTGGTAGAGCATGGTATTGACTATAAATTACTTTCCTTTTTTGTAAAAAAAGTTTGTTTTCAGTGTACTTATTTAAGAATTGCTGTTTCTGATCTAGAGATGTGTTTGTTTCTTAAAAGGGAGCTGCTTGTGATTTTGCATATAAAGTATTATTTATTTCTTCATTTGAGGTATGCATTTGTTTCCCCCCCCCCCTTTTTTTTTTCCAATTTCCTGCATTATTAGGTAATGTGATACCTTTGTTATATTGCAGCCTTGGCATTTCTTCTTGTAACATAAAGGTGCTGATACCTTTAATATTTAATATCTCCTAGAAGGTAGATCTTGAAATATTTTCCTAGTACTAGAATAGTACTAGTCCTGGATTTGAGGGGAGAATGGGAGCAATGCTCATTACTAGTGTTATGTTACAGGTAGTTGTTACTTCTGTTTGACATCTCACTAACACTTGACTTGGAAGTCCTTCTTTTCCTACAGAATATTTTTGCCTAGTTGTAGCTGACAGGATTTGCATTTTGTCTTCAGATCTTAAGTTTTGCCTTGGTTTAATCTGTCAATTTTCTGCTTGTAATTAAGAAAACATCTTCTTTTTATGATAGGCACAAAGGTCTCTCATCTATTTCCCACGGTTTTCCCCCACAATTGCCCCCTGCCTCCATTGCTTCCACCTGTACTTCATGCAGCTTTTTCAGAGACAAGAAAATAGGGAAGAGATGTCAGTACTTGAGGGGCAAGGTGGTGGCTCCTTGCTACTTCCTGAGGAACTTGCAGGGCTTCTGTTCCCCTCACTTAATTCCTCTGCTTTTCAAAACCATCCTAAATCATCTCAGTTTCTCCAAAGAATGTTTTGGATTACCTCAAAAATAAGCCGTATTGGAACAGAGAGATTTATAACAAACAGATGTTCCTTACTCTTCTTATTTGGAGGGAAAATTTACTCCTGGTCCCAGCTGGATATGCAGCTTGATTCTGGTAGCAGGACTCAGAAAACAGGATTTGCCAGTGAGATGCCAGAGGATTTAGTATCCCTAGGAACAGGTCCATCCACCTTGTCTTTAACTATTTTCCCCTCTTCCCTCCTGTCAAATGCTGTGGAAAGACCCGGGCAGGTTATCATCAAGAGCTATCCTTGGTTTTATTGTCCTTTCAGTTTAGTTGTAGGATTCCCCCAGCATCCCAAATACACTCAGAGCACTCAGAAATCTTTTATTTTATTGTATCTTTTAAAAGTATCCATTCCTCTGCAAAACTGGGCAACTAGGAGCAGTTAGCAACTACTTACCATGAGTATACACTTTAAAAAAGCAAACAAAAAAAGGAGGTTCTAGGGTAGGAGTCAATATTTTACTCTCAAACTAGAGACCTGAGAGGCAGAAGAAACAGTGAGCGATGACTTTTTGGTGTTTGAAATCCTTAATTAGGCATATACCAAGAGTTAGGTTCCTCTTGCTGCGATGTGAGGCACCTCAACCTCTTAGCTCTGTGAATGAATGTCTAAAGGACATTAAAGGAGTTTTGCTAGACCTTTCTTTCAGCTGTTACCCAAATGAGCAAAGCAAGTTGAAGAATGTGTGAAGTGATTAATTACACTAATTAAAAACACTTTATTTACACTTACTCTATAATTTATCATTACTACTTCTGTCAGTTGATCGAAGGTGAGTGAAGTGTTGTTTATAATTGGTATGGGAGCTAATTAGAGGTTCGTTCGAGCACGTTTTGGTCTATTTCCTTTGTCAATTAGAACTGGCATCACAATAGATGACTGACCAAATGGAAATGTATAACACAATAGTAGTGCTCCACTTTACTACTTACTTGGAGAAGGAAATGTGCCCCAGTAAGCCAACTGACTTTAAATCTTAAGGAGAGAAAAAAATCCTTCACTTGCATGATATTTTTATTGGGAACGTCACATGAAAAACTAAGTAACAAGCATGTAATTATCTCATGGGGGCTGACTAGGTATATGTTTCTGTAGTTTGTAGTGTAATTATTTTAGCCAATTCAGAAGTAATTATTGCATAGATTTAGAATTCTGAATTAATCATGCCCTTATCTTGTAATAATATAGTACTGTATGTAACCTGTCATTATATGGTCATTATTTGATAATTGAACCAGTAGCAGGTAATGTATTACTGAATACTTGTTCCATGTTGACTTCTTCTCCATAATGTAAAATATTAGTCCCGTTTCATAATTCAACCTGTTTGTTTTTTTTCTTTTGAAGACCAACCATACTGTTGCTATAGCATTATCTTGAATGGTTACACACTGTGAAACTACAATTTGTGATGTATTCCATGAGGTACTGAAGTCTAAGGATTAGGAAACTGGAGTAACTTTTCAGATGTTTGTCTGGTAGACACTAGGGACAGGCTGTCATTGATAACTCCACAGGGAAAAATTTCTTTGGTTTATTTTTGTGAGTTCCTCCTTTACAAGAATCCCATATTCATCTGGCTATTTAGCTTTGTGACCCAGCAGTGGCACTACAATTCAAGATAGAAAAAATACAAAGTTACCTGAATTTATAATGGAGTTAATCTACAGATTCCTACTACCTTAGCTTTCTGTCCTGTGGGTAAAAATACATATCACAAATACTGACTGTATTTAATTCTTATCAGACTTCTGTGTTTGTTTTTAAATCCTCGCTCATGATGTAGTAATCTTACAAAGAGTAAGATTTAATAGGATGTGCTTCTTCTACCCCCATCTCTAATCAGCGTAAGGGTAGTGGACCAGTGTCTCAGCACTTGGTATGTTTTCTCAACCCTTAAAAAACTGCTTACCTTCTGACATTGGTAAGCTCCTTAGAGCCCAAGGTCTAGGGCTCACTATGGGATATGATTCAGGTGAGCTCTGCCAGACAAGGCCTTACCCTCCAGGGCAAGGGAAGAGAACAGGTCATGACTCGCCAGCTCTGATTCCCAACCAAGTTTCCTGGCTTTTCAACTCCTGTCAGTGCTGATGCCTATTTTTTTGTCATCTCTCTCTGAAGCACCAGTCAGCATTAATGACTATTCATTGAATTGAAATTCAGGCCTTACTGTGCTGATGCATTTTGGGCTCTTCATTTCTAGCTTTTTTCTTTTTTTTTTTTTCCCTTTTTTTTTTTTTTCCTTTTTTTTAATATCTTTTCTCTATTTAATTTGGGCATTATGCTGCCCGGGGCCATGGATTGCGGTGGGGCAGCTGAGCACACAGCTTCTCCAGGATTTGTTTCCAAGCAAATGAGAAAGGGAAAGCTACGTGGTGTATTCTTAGAATTTGGCGATGCCAGGGAGTGTTGAATCACCTCTTGTTGCAGGAGACTATCAGAAAGAAACATGCTTTAAAATTTGGAGCAGTGGTGCTGACATAGTTAGTCTGCTAAACATTTCTAATAATATAGCTACTCTTTTACCAGCTTAGTATTTGTTAAAAATGTGGTTTATACTGTATGTTCCATTAGTACATTTTCTCTGTTATCATGCACCACTTTAATACACTTGGAAGATCTTAAAAACTTATTTGATTCCTACTGAAATCAGAAAGCTTATTCCAATGGATTTGAATACAGTAGCCTTAGCCCTTGGCAGTTTCTGAGCATACAAAAATGGACATTTTGGACCTTTCTTCACTGTGAAGTGGGACTGTTCTGATGAAATGTAGGTACAAAGTCAGTTACACAAGTGAATGTATTTTTTTATGCTGAGGAACGGGATATTATCTAAAAGCAAAATATACTTTTTCACACAACAGAAAGCATCTTTTATCTTGTAAGTATGCTGCGAAGTGTGGTTTGAAAAAAAAGGAAATCTAAGGGATTTTATTTCCAAACAAAATACTGCTCTTAAAAATAAAAGGACAAATGTTTTCATTATTATAATTTTTCCACAGTTTTTTACCTAGTCATGGATGATAATAGTAACCTGGATTATTTGTGTAACTTTGGTTTCCCCTAAACAGCTCTTACTGTGATGTTCTTGGATTAGTAATAATCGTATCATTTAAGACCACTCGCTTCCTTAGTTTCTTTTCTAAATAGCTACACTGCCCCTTATTGCAGCATTGCACACTGTATTGTTATTCAGAAAGAAAAACAGCAGCCCACGAAGAATTACTACCAGTGCAATACCTACTCCCTCCCAGGTGAGGGGCACAGGAACACCCCAGCTGAACATGGTGGGGCTTGTTCTGCAACCTTTGTCTCGTGCCTCTGCCAGCTCCTTGACATTCCCCCTTGCTGGAGTAGGTAGATGTTATGGAAGCTCTCTTTCTGCTATGGCTTGTGATGGAGTCTGTAACAGCAGTTTACGTTCATGGCCATGTGCAACATCCTAAATGCCATGAATCAGCCTGTTCAGTGTCATACCACCTTATGCTTATTTTGTCAAATGCACTAGGGCAGGAAGGTGCCAAGTGTGGGCTGTAGTGCTACCCTCTTTAGTGATGGGACTCTGGGTAGAGCCAAGTCCTGTATTCTACTTGCTCCTGTGTCCTTTTTCTGCTTGAAGTAAGTATGCCAGGTGCTCTCAGGTGCTCCAGATCTCTTAAACCGTTAGGTTTTTGAAAGAGTAAAAAAATAGCCTATAAAATAACTACCAGTGAGAGGGGTGGGTAATATAAACTAATTAAAGGGGCTTCACAAGGAGCCTATCCCTTCCCCTCACTGTCTAAATGGGTGACTCCTTTCCTTTAACTGCTGTACCTACCAGCACCTGATTCTCCAGAAGCCAAAGAAAACTCCTGTTTCCGTTCTCTGATTCCTAGAAAAGTCTGATCTCCACTACCTCTGAGGTTTCGTTGTGGGTTGGCTCCCTGATGTTGGCATGTCTGTCATCCTCTGTTCTCTCCTTGCCTGGTCTTTGTGCTCCAGTAGCTTTCCCCAGATTAAGTGCACTTTGCCTGTGTCCCAAGCAAGATGCACCCCCTCTCCCTCTCCTTTGAGCTCCTTACTGAACCAGGTTACAGCAGCCAAAGTGGGGAAGATGGGGAGCTTTGCACACTGCTCTGCTCGAGGTTAAGAGGAAGAGGAGGATATTGTCTGCAATACGTGTCTGCCAAACTAGCGAGAAATGTAGAAGTTAGTTACTATACCCTGCTCCATCTTTTGAACTTAGTGCACAGTGGCATCTTCTGCAGTAGCATGGCTCTGACTTATCTTCCTGAATTTGCACTCAGATCTGTGCTCTTTTAGTAATAATACAGGAGGAGAGTGGCACTGACTGCATCAGTGAAAATTTGGTACTATCCACTATGAATAATCCATCACCAATATTCTTTCAGAAGGCAAACGCATTTTCTTTATGTGGTGGTGAAAAAACATACAGCAAAACATGCAGTTATATCTTCCCCATACCCCCCAATAGAAACAAAATATAGTACAAATTCTTAAAGCAATACTGTAAATCCTCAGTATCTGCCAAACTAAACCTTATGATGCTGTGTTTGTTTTCAAGCTTACTTTAAATTGAAGATTGGTAGTTAATTATGTAGCATTAAGGGAACAAATAAGACTGAATTGTTCTAGTAGTTAACTAGTGATTTCTAGTGTCTAACTCAAAACAGAGAATTTCCAGCTGTCTTAACTCTCCTAAAAACAAATTAAATATAGTTGCATTAACACTTTCTTATGCTAACACAACAGAGTTTAAGTTTTTGCCAGGAAGAAAACAGTAGTTTGTTGTCAAGAGCCATCAGCATATAGAAGTACACAAACAAACCACTTCTGTTCTGGGTGACCTGTTTGCTCTTCAGGAGGTTTGTTTTTGCCTTCAGATTGAAATCTCAAGAATCTTAATGAGAAAAGTGATCTATCTTTTCCCTGTCAGACAAGGCAGGACTGCTTGTAGTCCCTAAATCCTAAAAAAGGAACTTCTGTTTTTTCAAGATCACACTGATTGATCTCATGTGTACCTTCTAGTTTGTACACTTGGTTTAGACTTAGTTATCTACAGGTGAGCAACCAGAACTCTATTCTGCAATTGCTTGAGATATATGGGCTTATTTCAAGTATCTTTCTGTCTCTCTCAAATGACTTTGTAATTTGTAATAAATACTTTTTTGAAATACATGTACATTTTAGTTCATTACTGCTTGTTAAGGTACAAAATAACTGCTATAAAAACCATGTGTTTTGAACTTTTACTAATGTTTTTTTTCTACAGTTTGGGTAAGTTTCTTAGACTCTATGAAAATGGTTAGGCTAAATGGTGCAGGGAGCCCAGGTATGTGATTCTAGCTGGCTATGTAAATCCCCTAGTGAGAGATAGTAATATGAAAGGAACACTTGAAAGCCAGATGCAATGAAAATTTAAACATATTGGGTTCATAGCTTGTGATAGTTTAATCATTATTTGAGCTTTATAAATGTCACAGCATAATTACTTTTAGAATGAGTACAAACACTTTCATGCACAAAAATTGCTTTCTTGCTGCAACTTTTGCCTCTCCTGGGAAAGTAACCCTTTTGTGAATTTTCTGAACTTAATCATGTCACTTGATCACAGGCAAGTTCTCAGTGAAAATTCAGAATACAAGAGCTTAAAATCTGTAGACGTATTTTAAAACTAAGTCTGTATTTTCTTTACGCACTTTAAAAAATTCTGTGAAAATATTTATTTCACTGAAGAACAAAATTAGCAACAAAACCAGTTAAATGGAACATGCTTAGTAAACCCTATTTGCTGAGTCAGGGAATGGAAAGCTACAAAATGTTGGATTTATAAGCACCCATTCAGGATTAAATTCAGCTGGCCTATCACATGATCCATTTTTAATAACCTCACAGTATACATGGAGCTCTCCCTCCTTCTGTACTTGTAAGGAAAGTACAAGGACCAGAATTTAATTCCTAAATTTGTCCTCTATCTGGAATATTCTGATGAATGCAGTTGACTTTGCAGTACAAATTGTGTTGATAAGTAAAACAGTGTCATAATCTCAGTCTACATGTAGTTGTGAACACTTGCACTGTTCATAGACTACTACAGTTTGGTTTTGATATAAGCAGTTAGGGTTGGATTTTGGAAAATGTCAGTTGCAATGGCTCTGCCATTTCTGACCAAAAGGCAAGGGGAGAAAATACCCTCCATGTTCGTTTGTCAGTGGGATTCCTTGCACATTTTCTAAGTGGAAATCTTTTTTTTTGGAGCAGCTGTACATCCTCGTAGCAAAGACATAAAATTTGGCCTTTGTATCAGGAATGTACAGAGAGTTATTTCTGGCAAATTCATTGAAATTTGGCCATTGTGAGTCTTTTTAAAACTGAACATTTCACATGTTCTGTAGGAGAAAAATTAATCATTTCACATCCCTTAAGGTTTGTGTCACTTCCTATGCTCTCATGAGCTTGTTAGTGCCAATGAGAAGATGAACCTATCGCCCTGTGGAGCCACTGAATATGCTATAGATGACAGCTGTTGGTTTGGACTTCTTTGTAGCTCATGCAATGGCCAAGGCATAACTCTCTTTTCTCTCTTGTATTTCACTTGCTGGACCCAGACACCACAGAAGAGTAAGCTAGTTTATTGAAAATTAGATGGGACTAAAATCAGTGAAGGAAGGCATAGGGGAGGACTAGGTGGGTATTCTTTAATGTAGCTCTTTCTGTAGGGAGATAGAATGAGTTCACCATAAAAAGTGGTGGTGGGAGGTCACATCTAAACCACAAAACAGCATGGTGAAGGAAGAGCCTTTCTTTGTCTGATACATGCTCTCGGAGCATAGATTGAGGAATTTGCTATGTGTACATGATAAGCTAAATCACTTCTACCTTAACTTAATGAATATTAGAATATGTTTTAGTTTTGCAGAAGAACTAAATATCTGGGGGAAGTGCCACTATTCATGCTCCAAACTGGCCATTTAGTCTGGCAGCCCCAATTTAAGCTCCCTGCCTGCACTTGGCTCTCCTGCTGTGTAGTGCTGCAATGGGGAAGATAAGATAGGCTGACAAAACAATCATCAAAGATTCACTGAGATCAGGGTGAGTCCTACACAATGAGAGGAGCTATTAATATTTTAAAGGCTGCCATCCATCCCTACAGGCACCAAAGTATTACATCACCATGTGTAATGGAAAGAGGGGCAGTAATCAATCGATCTAATGTGCTGGGAGCGCAGGGAGGGACAAGTTAGCATTTCCCATGCAGAACAACTGGCAATAATTAAGTGAAATAAACAAAGCTTATCCTTAGAAATAAAGAAAACTCGTTGTCATGGTTTGACTCAGGATCAGCAATTAAGCCAGCAACAACAATGCTCTCGATCCTCTCATCCTCCCACCCAGGTAGGGTAGGAGAGAGAGAATGAGGGAGAGAGACTTTCTGGGTTGAAAACTCAACTAGACAGCTTTAATTAAACACTAATAACAAAATAAAACATGTACAATTATATACAAATGTGTTCAGGAATGTGCAAAACCCTATTGCCTCCCCCCACCCCCAGCAACTCCCCCAGCATCTCCTGAGCTGTGAGCAGTTCTGAAATGTCCCGGAGCGCTGCCGGGGAAAGCGGCAGAGCAGACAGGAGCTGAGGGGAGAGGTATGAGGGTCAGGAATGCACGAGCCTGGGGATCAACAGTGATGGATGGATGGATGGAGTCCTCCCCAGACGCTGGCCATGGATGAAAGAGAAGGGAAGAAGAAGCAGTAAGGAAGTTGTCTTCCATGATTTCTGACCTTACACAGATACATGGAATTGAGTATCTCTGGTCCGTTTTGCTGTCCATCTAGTTACAGATACAACTCTTCTGCCCCGTAGCCTCTGTGGCAGTAGAGCGAAGAAGCAACCTTGGAGTCTCAGCAGTAACATAAACATTCCAGTGTTATCAGTCCACTAGCTGGAAAACTTGCTGCTAGTTAAAAGAGAGCTTACTGAAGGAAAATAAAATCAATAAAAGGAAAATTGGCTTCTTCCTGGCTAAAACCAGGACACTCATCAACTATTCTGAGCTGAAAACTGAGACTTCTTTCTCACATACTACAATTGGGTTTGTTGAGGCTTAGAATTTCTTCACTGGTCAAAACCATACGTTTTTTGCAAAGAAAGCAATCTGGTCTATAGCTTGAACACCATAATAATGATGACTCAGTGGTAAAGAAACAATTTAAAGTATGTGATTTTTATTACTGAAAAGCCAAAGTGTGAAAAGCAGAAGCCACACGCAACTGATAATTTTGAGGCTCACTTGGCAGATAATACAGGTATGCTCTTTCACTGCGACTTTCTGACTGCTCTCAAATCCTGTCCCTGCAGGGCCCAGCCTCCTCTCCCAGAGTGCACTTCAGCTCAATTCCAAACCTGAAGGGTCCTTCCAGTACTCAGCCAGCTACCACAGCAACCAGACCCTCGCCCTTGGCGAAACAGCGGCCACCCAGCTCCCAGCTCGCAGCAGTCAGGCCAGAGGTGCCATCCAGAGCTACGGCCAGGTACGTGTCCTGAGCAGCGCGCGTCTCTCGCACCTGAAATCATGTGGGGTAGCTCCTGGGAAACAGAGCTGTTCAGTGCCCGCCAGCACGTGAATGTCTGCCTTTACTTTCTGTCTTGTTCAGTGCACCTGTGACTGTGCTGATTAGGAGCCCTGACTAAGGTCTAGGACCTCCCTGCATTGTTATCAGGATATTACTGAAAGCAGCAAGTGCCAGCAAACAGAAACAAAGCCAGGCTGACACCAGCTGTGAAACCTGCTTGGGATACCAAGCATTGCCTGGTACTGTGACCTACTCCCAAGTGTCAGAATATTTTTTTGCCTTTTTTCCCCCCATATTGTAAGACAAGCAACTTGTTAAACAGCAACCTGAACATTTCAAACATTTAGAAAGATTGTTTCAGATACTCATGAAAACTTTATAAATCTCTCTTCCTGTTGAAAGGATCCCTCATGGCTCCGACACGTAACCCCCTCACCTTATGTGCTTTTCCCTGCAACATCAAAGCCTCTCACTGGGAAGTTAAGCTTCAGTTTAGATAAAAGTTTCTAGAAATGTTCCTGCTTCTGTACATAAACAAAGTCTGACTGGGTTTTCTTGGTCAGCTTAGGTTATTTTCTCTGTTTAGGTTTTAACTGCCCCAGCAAAGCAGACCATCTCAGTGTGACACTGGGACACTTTATAATTCAGGATTCTGTAGAAGTGAGTAGTGTTTGAATTTCAAAGCCTTAAATTGCTAAGAGATTTCAAGTATTACATAGTCATTGCACAGCTTGTGGGATACCAAGAGGCATACAATATTCTATTCTCTCAGTTTGCTCAGAAAAACTCCCTATCTTCTAAGACTGAAAAATGAAATAAAGCACAGTTACATTTCATTTCAAATCAGGTTGGTACTTTTTTTCTTCCATAAAGGGTTTAAAATGAGCCTGCATAGTGTTAAGGCCTCAGGGTTTTTCTGTGTTTACCAAAGAAGACCTCCCTAATGTTCTTTGGGATTGGAGCCAGCAGGAGAGCAGGACTCCAGCTAGAAAAAAAAAGGAGGCTATAATATCCAGTTGTAGCCTGGGCAGATGTCATCAGGAGTTGTGCTTTGTGAAAAGCATCATTCCCTGGGGGTTAGCCTGAAAGGGTGTGATGCATTCTTCAAGTATAGAGGAATAGAAAAAGTAAGACAATGGAAAAGGAACAGCTTATGAGGGCAACAGGAACTAAAACAAACAAGACAGGTGAGTGGAAGGAGAAAGAATCTAAAACTAACTAAATAAATAAATAAAAGAGGAAGGGAAAATTCACAACTGTCTAGGGGTTAGAAGTAGTGAAATACTTAATATGAATTTTGTCATACGCATTGATAGAAAAGTATGACTTTATGAAAAGGGGAAAATTAATTATCTAGATTTCTTTCATTTTAATTACACTGAACAGCCATTGCTTAGATCTAAAAAGCTCTCATGAACCACCTACTTCACAGAGAACTGGTTACCTTCAGAAAGGTATCTAGTAAGATAGAAAGGCAACCTTTCCTATTTTTTTTTCCTTGGTATGAGGGGGCAGAAAGTAGGTTTTCTTTCTTCTGGCTCCTCCAGACTGTATGGTAGATGTTCCTGCATGAAAATAATTCACAGAACGTCATAATTTTCACAACATCATCCTGCAATGGATGCTTGACAACTTTGGGTCAATTAAAATATATATTGAAAATATTAACAAACTGCCATCTAAAATATTAATTAATACCAGAAAAACCATACAAAGGAGGTAAATGACAAAGAGTCAAAAGTTAAAATTAAAAAGTTCTGAATATGACCATTGCTGATCCCACAATTAAGGAGAAAAGAGTCAATCCTTGGAATTGCTTGCTATCCCTATTATAATTAAACTAAGCCTCAGGAGTCAAAACTGCTCAGATTGTGGTAATTTCCTTTGGTATTTGTGTGCAAGGAATATAGCAATCTCTGAACATGAATGATAGCCCAAATGCTTGGAAAAAATATGTAAATAGTCCCAAGGCCAGCTGTGACAGCAGGAACAATTTCTGAAAATGCAATTGTCTAAAAAAGATAAACTAATTAGTCTTGGGATTTCCTGTATAGTGCTGCAAAGTGCAATCTGAAGTTTTTGTCAATTTGGAGGACTTCATTATAGATTGTAGAGTTCTTCTACTGCTTTGAGAACTTTAGAGCATGAAATTTTTATCTTCTAAATGCTACTGGAATAGGATTTCTTAGCAACACCCGCTTCTCTGGCAGGGAATTAGGCTGTTTCCCCACTGAAAACAGCTTATCAAGCTTGGTGTTCAGATCCTGTATTAATCAACTCACGTTATTTGTGAAGAGTCAGTAGGGGCTCTTACTACAAAAAGTAGCAGATTTTGCAGATGAGCTTCTCAAAGGTGAATCCTGTATTTGGACAGGACATGTTTGTTAACGATTTATTGATTGATTTACTGTCATCTTGAAAATGGCTAGCTTACATTGTAAATATTGTAGGAATATAAAGCATAGCACATACAGCAGATCATGGGTTTCCACATGCTTTACCATGTATTTGCAAGGGAAAGGGAAAGGAAGGGGAACTAGATTGCATTTCTGGATGGGAGCTTTTTTAGCTTCTGGTGATGCTGTGGTCTTTTCAGAGATGGAAAATAAAGGTAATTCAAAGAACAAAAAGCCTTGAAAAATAATTTGTTAATTTTCCAACTCGTGTCCTTTTTCCTATAAACAAATCGTAAGTTTTGTCATTCATCAAACCACCACACATCACTCACCCTATTTAGAACATTAGCAAATGTGTACAAGGATGTGTTTCACTTGTGAAGCAAAAGCTGTATACTGGCCTTTTTCAGTTGGAATAATGGCTCTTCTGCCATCAGTCATCTGTGTCAGAAGGTGACAGGCTGCTTGATAATCTACCCAGACAAAATCTAAAATAAAGACTTCACTTCTGGTAGGATGTGGCAGATGATGATGTGTTTAAAACTGTATTCCACATATAAAAATGAGAATTTTTCTGTCATTAAAGTAGGCAGATGAAATCTGAAGACATTACTCTTATTATGACGCTCAGAGAGAACAGTTCACTAGTACAGTTTATGATAGTGAAGAACTGATCTGCATAATGCTGGTTTGATCCTACAGTAAGTAATGATTGTAGCTTTCATTGCTGCCTTAAAACCAGAGACTGACCACCTCTAGACACTCTGACAGGATCTCACACAATTCTTTTTGTGGATGTATATGACTATGATGGTTATTACCTACCTTCATCTATGCATAGGACCTTTGAGATTAAGAACAGGTAGGATGACAAGTTTTCCTAATGATTGTTGGGGTGTATTGTGCAAACACAGTATAGTGATGATCTCATGCCAGCTATGGCCTTTGTGATAAAATCTGGAGAACCAGATGGAAAAGGCCACACTTGAGTCATCCAGAAGTATAATTTGGCATCTCTTATCATATAAGTGCATATGAACATAGGTAGCTTCTTCCTAGTTAGGTCAGGAACTTATAAATTACAGCAAAGAAGTACTGCAGGAGAAAGACCATTCCACAGGTGCTGCTCAAGGACTGAATCTGTATCCCAAAGACTAGAAAATGTTAAGCATTTTCCATACCTTCTTCTGCCCTTTGTAGAAGAGTGTTAGTGGAGGCCTTGGACCAGAGCACAGTGATACCTCAAGTGAAGCCATGTGGAAGGTTCTTTTCACAGAAAAAAGCCCTCAATAGATCTGCAAGTCCTGCAGTCACTGAAAGAGCACAGAGCATTACCTAGACTATGAAACAGAGCTGGACCCTTAAAAGACCTGGAGGGATGTCTTCACACAACTTGAGCATTCAATTGGAAAATCCTCCCTAGCATCAAGAGAAGGGGTCTTCTCATGGTCAGCTGCATATGACTATGTTCATATTCATCAGATATTACCTTGTTTGAGATTTTAAAGGCCAAGAAATCCCTGAAAGTTCCAGTGAGCAAAACAAGCTGAAAACTGGTGTTAGCATTTAAGGCTAAACTAAAAATGCTTATGGATACAAGTTCATCCAGACCTAAGACTGGCATGCAGACTTACTCAAAATGTAACATAAGATTCCAGTATCTTCTATTATGTGTCAGAGAAGTATACAGGACATGGAGTGCAAATTGTCATTTCTTAAGGGTAACTGGTACCATGATTCAAATTTTCCAGCATTTTTCCAGAAATTGTATCATTATCTCATTCCCAAGAAATGACTATGAAGCCTTTTCTGTTCTAAGATGCAGGTTGCATTGACAAGAGCTCTTAGTTCCTTAGCACCTGTGAATTATGAAGCACAGATGCACAAAATCTGCCAGGTTTTGGTTCTGTGTTTTGGCACACCTATAAGAAGAAAATAGTTTGAAAGGATTTTAGATGATAAACCAAATAGATCTGCTGCGCCTGCTAACATATTCATAATGGTCATCTTGTTCTCTGAGACTTTTGCTATTCAGCTTTTGCTGTCTTATGCACTGTTCTTCCCTCTGGGAGCAATCACGGAGAATCAACATGCTGATGTTTCAGTAATTAGCAGCTGACCTCAAAGTTTTACTCAAGCTGTCTAGCCATCTAGGATTTTTTAATTCTTTATCCCTGAAAAATTTTCAGCACAATAAATGATCCAACACAGTTAATTGCCACCCTCAATTCCATTTCATACAGTAGAAATCTTGATTGTAGTATTTTATTTAATCTTTTTCAGTTAAAGTTTTGATTTAAATTTTTCAATTGGAATTGTAAAAAAAACCAAAACAAACAAAATGCTCATGTCCTGAAATTGAGTATATTAAATGCCTGAATGATGGCAGACAAACAACAGTTACACTGTTCTCTAGTCTACTATAACCTAACTGGACACACTTGATAATTTTCTGCATAGAGCTCTGCAGATCTTGGGTTTTTTTAGAATGATCTTTCTAGTAAGATTAAATAGGAAATATATTTTTTCATAGCTGTGTTAATGTTCTCATGTTTTAACACATTTCTGCAGTTCAAAAGGATGTATCATCATCCATATATTGAATCCAAATAAGCACTTCTTTGGGGTACCAGTATAATTAAATCTGAGTCCTAGAAAGGAAGTCCTTGCTTTTTGTTCACATCTGTGGAATAGATTGATGCAGGAGGATATAACAAATAGGAAGCAAATTTGCTTTCAGTTTCTTAGTTTAAACACAGTTTCATTATCAAGTTGATGACAATAACGGATAAATGGAAAAATAAGGGGAAAATACTATAGTATTTCATTCTTCCATATGAAGTATAATGTCACACTGCAGGATGAACAATGACGTTTCTCTATGGCTGTCTTCAGCAACAGACAAGGAGAAACCAGAAACATATTTTGCCTCTGAAAACACGAGTGGCTAATGTGACTGTATACTTGGCCCTTTGAAAAAACATTAAAACCTCACAGTAAATTTAAGACAGGTCTGAGATTAGTCACATCCTAGAAAATACTGCATGCTAATGTTTTCATTGCAATCTGTTCATCCAAAAGTTCCCTCCTTCACACAGAGCAAAAGCTTAGCTTTTTAGAAAGTGCTATAGACTGCATTTTTAATTAAGCATTTAATTATTGTGTCCCACCCCTACACCTTCTACCCTATAAGAGGGAATTGTGAAGTGGGATTTTTGTTGTTGTTGTTGTTTTTGAATTCGTATTTGCAGAATGCCTGCAGCTTTATAGAGATTTATTAGGAATATGGGATGATATTGGCTTACTTGAAATTAATTACTCTAAATCCTCGACACAGCAAGCCATGTAGAAGTAGATTAGAAAAATTGTATACGTGATGACAGTGCTTGCCTAAAATCCTGACAATTTCATGATCAAAGACAAACTAAGTTACCAGTGCGTTAGCAGTGTGCTGCAGAAGACACTGGTAACACTGCAGAAAACTGTATTTTGGAACTATGTTGAGTATTACAAAATACCTTATTACGCCACTTCACATTCCAAAAAGTAAAACTGATTAACAAATATCAACTGATATCATAGGTGGTTCAAATGACCTTCTGTCTTGTGCAGAATTTGCTCTTTCCATGTTGTCTTAAATCTTGCCAGCCTGTTTTTGTTTTATAAAAGTCGTTACCATACAGTTTAAACCTGGACAATGAAAACTGTACTCCTGTCAAATACATCATTAGACAGTCAGTTGCAGATTAGCCCTTCTTTCAAGTTTAAAGCAGAGATGGTAAGTAGTTCAGCATGAAAGTAGCTTTGAAAAATTCATCGATGTTCCCAGAGTTTGCTTTCCTGATTTTTGTTAGGAGTCTTTCAAATTAGGAACTTGAACTCATTGGCCATTTATGAAAATTTCAAGACTCATACTTGATGCTGTGGTGTTTGCAACTTGTGGCCACAATCAGAACAGTGCAACTCAACAGCAAGCAGCCTTCTTAGACCTATAATCCCCTTGTTCACCTGGGACTTGCCATACCAGCTAGAGGGAACAGTTTACATTACATTTATCTATAAGACTGTTGCTCTTTAGGGCACAAAGCCTCCTGCAGCCAGTGAGGTTTGGGTCCAGCAGTGCTCCCTTGAGATGCCTGAATTCTGCAAGTGCTGATAGCTTCCATGCTACTAACAGCTGGGAGCAAAGCACCAGGAGCTGTTCCTCCCAATCCTTGCTTCTTGTCTATGTCTAGAAAAAGACTTATTCTTCACCCAGATGCAAAGCATTTCAAGGGCAAGGCTCCAAAAGTAAAAAAAGGACAGAAGAATTTCCGGTGGGCTTACATAGGAAGAAGTACACATTCCTAGCATTTTGAACCTCATTTATTCTTTGCTCCTATTAGTTGTTTTATCTTGTCCTTAGTATCTGTCCAGATACTTTATTGGGTATCCTAATGAAAATTAATCAAGTTTTTATTAGGACAAGGGGAAATGGTTTCAAAGTGAAAGAGGGTTGATTTAGATTAGATATTAGGAAAAGATCTTTTTCTTTGAGGGTGGTGAGACCCTGGAACACGTTGCCCAGGGAGCTTGTGGATGCCCCCTCCCTGGAAGTGTTCAAGGCCAGGTTGGATGGGGCTTTGAGCAACCTGATCTAGTGGGAGTGTCCTACCCATGACAAGGGGGTTGGAACTAGTTGATCTTTAAAGGTCCCTTCCAGCCCAAACCACACTGTGACTCAATGATTCATACCGGGAACATGGTGCTTTTGTTTACTTTTTTTTTTTTTTCCTGTAGGATGACACTAAAAAACCACATTGCTATTTAAATGTGAAATAGTGCTGCCGGTGGCATTCACCACACCTGTTTGAATTGAGTCACAAAATTCATTATTCACCTTTTAAAGGCTTTTCTCGCTAAGGAAACCCATAGCCAAGAGGTGTGTGTATCTAGGCGAAGCACTGGTCAGACTGAATCCAGCTGCGCTGTGGCCAACTCCCAGAGTATGGAGCACTTTCTGAGGTTCCAAGTAAATCCCCTTCATAACAAGAAAGAAAAAAAAAAAAAAAAAGCATGTGAAACAAGAGTGCATCTTCCAACAGAGCGCTGAGCTCTCGCTCACTGTGGGGTGCAGTTATCAGAGGATTTTAATGCTACCGGCTTCACAGATGATCTCTTGAGCCTAAGATCCCCGATGAAAAAGGGGAAGCCGCCTGTGCGGAAGGGCGAGCTCCATCCTTTGCTGCTTCAGAAGCGGCTCAGGCACATCATTGAAATTTGTAATAGCATCTGCCGAGGATTTTCTCTCGCTCCCCCCTCCACCTCCCCCAATTACTGCGCTTATGAGAAACTTTGCGGTGCTCTGACCGCAGCTGGGAGCCTGGAGGCCAGCGGGACAGAGGCGGCCGGCAGGGCGGTGCGCTCCCTCCCAATGAAGATTCTCTGCTGGATGCGGTCCGAGGGAGGGCCCGGTCCCGAGAACTCCTCTCGTGGCCTCCTGGCCCTTTGAGCCGCTTCAGTAAGTGAGAGGCGATCTGCGCAGGTGGCTGCCACCGGCCCGGTTTTCCCTGGCCGATGAGGCCCTTCCCCTCCGCTTCCTCACGCCAGGACAGGGTCGAAGCCGCGGCGGGGGCCGCGATAACGCCGCCGGAGAGGCCGGTCGCGCCGCCGACAGCAGCAGCCATCCCGGGGGCGGTGTCGGTCGGCCGTTGTGCTTCTCGTACGGACACCGATTGCTTTTCGATGAGGAAAGTTCCCCGATTAAAGCCCGCTCCGTGGCTTCAGCCGCCCGTTTCTAATGTATGCTGAATAGAAGTTTTGGGGGCGGTGGGACATTTATTTACGTTAACCTGGGGCTAATATTTGTCCGGTACAAGGGTAGGTATGCCAGCGGGCTCCAGGGCAAGAGCAGTCTGCTCGACAGCCGGGTGCTGACTTCAGCCGTGACGCGGAGTTTTCATGCCGCTCAGCCCCCGAACCGGCAGCCAGTTTTCCCTCAAAGGCTGGAAACGCTTTAGCAGATTAACGAGCCCCGTAATCCCCAGGGCGCTGGGTGCCGGCCTGGTTTCAGGTCACAGAGGGGGCTGTGTGCGGTTGGGGGGGTCCTCCGGCGAGCGAGCCGCCTCGCCCCGCCCCGCCCCGAGCGGGGCCGGGGGAGCCGGGCTCCCCCCGCCGCCGCCCCCGCTGACGCCTCTGCCTTTCCTTCCCGCAGCAGGGCCCGGGGGGCCGCGGCGCCCACCCGGGCGGCCCGGAGCCGCCGCCGCCGCCCGCCGCCCCGCAGCCGCGGGAGCCCTTCGCGCCCAGCCACGGCAGCGCCTTCCACCTGCCCGAGCCCCAGCACGCCGCCGCGCTCTACTACGCCAGCTCCACGCTGCCGGCGCAGCGGGTGAGCTCCCCGCTGCCCGCCCAGCCCGGCGGCTCCCCCACCAAGCTGTCGCGGGCCGGCTCCGCCGCCGAGGGCGCCGCCTACGCCACCGCGCAGCGCCTCTCCTCCCCGAAGCAGTCCCCCAGCCGCCTGGCCAAGTCCTACAGCACCAGCTCGCCCATCAACATCGTCGTCTCCTCGGCGGGACTGTCGCCGTCCCCCATCCGAGTGACCTCCCCGCCCACCGTCCAGTCTAACATTTCCTCCTCTCCTATCCACCAGTTAAGCTCCACCATCGGCACTTACGCCACCCTGTCGCCTACCAAGCGGCTGGTTCACGCTGCCGATCAGTACAGCAAGCACTCCCAGGAGCTGTACGCCACCGCCACCCTGCAGAGACCCGGCTCCCTCGCAGGTAAATCGCGGCCGGCAGCGCATGGGGTCCGCGGCTGCGGCGGGGAG
The DNA here is from genome assembly GCA_020745705.1 of Hemiprocne comata. Taxonomy (NCBI): domain Eukaryota; kingdom Metazoa; phylum Chordata; class Aves; order Apodiformes; family Apodidae; genus Hemiprocne; species Hemiprocne comata. The sequence goes on from CM036587.1 coordinate 86,460,412, forward strand.
GGCGGGGGTTGCGCGGTACCGCCGCGTCCGCGGAGGGGTGGGGTGGGTGGCGGAGGGAGAGGGAAAGGAGGTCCCGCCGGTCCCCGTGCGGTAGCGTCCCGTCGGGCTGCGGCGTCCCCCGGGCGGGTGCGGGGTAACACAGCTGCCGGCCCAGGAGAGGAAGGGGGGGTGGTTGACAGAAAACCGTTTTGGAGCAATCGTGGTTTTCATTCTGGCAGCGGTAAGTGGGGAAGAGGCGAGATGCCTGCCTGCTTCTTTAAGAAAGTACCTGACTTCTCCCGGCTCATCCCATCCTGCCCGGTGCCGGGCAGGTGTGCTGGGTGTTGGGGGGGTGCGGGGCTGGGCGTCGAGCTCCTTGCTGTCACTGGCGGTCTGGGTGGGGAGTGTGTTACTATGGTGAATCCCTTCTCTGCCGCGACCAAAACCGGTGAGCCTTTTGCAGGGAATCGCTCTTCCTCGGGTTTGCAAGCTGGTCTGAGGTATTTGACAAGTTTGGGGTTACTTAGCAGGAACTCCCGGCGTACCGCTTTGTGCCGAGTAATAGGTATCTGTTATTTGGCTCCGAGTGCTCCTGAGGGAATAGACTGTTACAGCTGATTTAATGCCTCTGTAACCACAGATTTGAACAGATCCTGGAAGTGAGATACTGGTGCGCTGTTCCCTAAACCATCTCTCTGCTAAACTGAGCATTCTTCAGGGGTGGGTTTTTTTGTGTTCTCAAAATTTCTAGTTTCATTGCTATAGTAACAGCTGCTATGCTCATATGTTCTCTTGTGTGACATAAATAGATTTGAAGATAAATAGGATACATAAAGCAGTTTGGCTGCCTTTATCAGGCAGGTACACAAGTTGCTTACCGGAGTTAAAAACCTCTTCTCATCCCCCTTTCTCCTCTCACCCGTCTCCCCACCCCTCCCCCCATCCCCAGCAGTTGTTGGCATTCCAGTGTATGGTGTCTCAACATACAGATTAAACTAATTTATAATAAAATATAGTATTAGTTTATCTCCTTGTAATAACTTTTGTATTTTTTTTTCCTTTGTAAAGAGTGGAGATTTCAAAACTTTTTGTTTATGTAACACTTGATTTGAACTTCAGAATGTGTAAAGAGATACCATCACTTGATGCCAAAATCGAGATCTCAGGACAGTTATATCAATCCTGTGGTCAGATGTTCAGTGTCAGATTACAAAGTGGTTTATTTAGCAATTATATTAGTGTAACGTCTTCCCAGTGTATTCCTACACACTGCTGGCCAGAGATATTAAGTACAGACTCTCTCAAGTGGCAATGTAGAATTGCCACAGACGTATCTTAGAGAGTTCTGCAACTTCATCCTGTAGCAAGACTTGTTTTAGTCTAAATAGACATGGAGGAAACTGTCGGCATCAAAGGGACAGATGACAGTTCAGTGTAAAACTTACATACCTGTGGGTCTGAGCTACCAGTATTTCCCCCATTTTTCTTTGCCTTTGTTCTAGGATATAAGTCTTTGCTTGGGGAGTTTTCTAACAGGCACAACACACATTTCTCTTTATGTACTTCTAGCATGGGAAATTATATTGTACTGGGGTTTTGTTTTTGTTTTTTGAAGAAAGCATCTTTTGTAGCATTGCAGCATTAAATCTGTGATGCTAGCTCTAGTCAAAACTTGTTCTGGAGGTCTTAAGGCCAGGCATAATGACTCTCATGCTACAGTGTTGGAGAAACTTTTCATCCTATGCTAGACTCAAGTTGCAGTATGGATTTTGAATTTTGGCTTTTTGGGCAATAGTGGTTGTACAGGCATTCCTAGTGGGGTGTTCTACTTTGATTTGAATAGCAGTTAGGAAACGGGCATTTGTTTCCTCGGATTGCTTTTAAATAAAAGCTTTTGATAAGTCATCTTCTGCGTCTTGGGTAACGTAGGTGCCTCCCTCCCTGCCTCTTTTTAGGACTCACTGTTAAGAGTTGCTTGTCACTGATTTACAGCTCCAATGAAAGCTTATAGATTCATGCATTTAGGAAATGGCTGGTGTCTATTTATTGGGGGGGCAGGATAGAGATTGATCATTTGAACTTGCTATTAAGTTGTAAAAATTGGTAAGGCAACACTAACTTCTACTAGTATTGCGCAGCTCAGAACAAAGATAACAAGCTTCTGATTTACTGTGTCTCATAGGGTTTAAGAATGCTAAAAATCTCAGTGTCTTTATAACAAATGGAAAAATGTGTAACTTGAGTATTAGCTGACAGATACACAGAGATAACATTGCTACTTAAAAAAAAATAATCAAAGTGGTAGCAACAGTATGTTAGTAAGTACCTTTTTTTTCCCCACAGTGATGACATGCCTTTCAAGCAGTCCTTGAAATGAGCTCTATCACGTGACCCATTATTTTGCAAAAGTTTCCCATTGTGAGCTCCCACCCCTTACTTTCCATTACCATTCTGCAGCATGTTCCTCATGGCCTCCCCACAGTCCCGGAGTTACATATTTGCTAGACGTGTTAAGTGCTTGACTAATCTTCTAGTCTTTCACTGGATTCACTGAATTCAATGGAGTACACAGAGACTTAATTTATTAACGTATGCTTTAGAGTTAGCCAGGATCAGATGTTACAGTTATTACTAATGCAGCCTTTTTTCTTTCTTTCTTTTTTTTTTTTGGCTGCATTTTTGCTCAGAACAGGTTTGGTATTTGAGCTGAAAGTATATTATATTATTGTAGGAGTTTTCCAGTCACAATGTTAGAACTCAAACCCATTGAGAATAAGAGCAAGCAATTGTACGTTGAAGTGCTAATGTTGAATAAATGAGATTTTTACTTTGTGTTCACTACATCTGAAGATGTGCTTTTTTTTCTTCAAGAGAGGAGCAGGAGGGGACAATTGTTGTCACATTGCACTGATTGATCGTTTGCCTACTGTGATTGATGTGAGGTTGCATTGGTAACTATGTGTCATCACAGGGATTATGCTCAAAATAATCTTGTTTGTATCTCCAAGAAGAATGAAAATAATTATTTGTAGTAATTAGCAGGGATACAAATAATATTTTTTATCTATTTATTTTTTGCATGATACTAGAAATTTGTACTGGAGCTATCTAATTCATGAATGCTACTGGTTCTCAGTATGCTAAACAAACCAAGTGATACCATTACCAGGGTTAGATGTTTAAAAAAGAAGACCCTCAGATATGATCCTTCTTTTTTTTAAACTGTAATTGAAAATGTACAATACGAACATAGATAGCCCAAAACTGAATCTGTGCAAGACTTAAATGAATAGATGGCATTACTTACATTAATATCCTACAAACTTGATTATGAAACAACTTGAAATTACAAAAATGGCAATTTCTAGACTGTGTCCTGAATTTAAAATAAGACATGCAACAGCATGCAGTGACTCAGTTTTAACCAAGTAACCTTAGAAACGTCTTCAGAAATGGGTTTTAGTGTAGTTATACTGGAGCTGTTTACCATTGCCAAGCGTGTGCATGTATGGGAATGTGTGTATGTGTGTATATAGTGGTTCTTGTGAGTGTACGCTTGTCGTGTTTATTCTTAGTCTAGCTGTTTCATTGCTGTGACCTGCAATTACAGTTTTGGAAGAAGTTTTCTGGTCTGTGATGCTCCAAAGCATACCTGACTGTCTGTTCACGTAGCCCATCTGAACCCCAAAAGCAGTTTGTAAATACCTTCCTGCAGCTACCACGCCTGGACTGAGCTGCGGAGTGCTGCTGGGAGCCAAATTTGCCAAAAGGAGCCCATTTTTCGTGAAAGAAAGAGTGTGTAGGAGAGCAGGCAGCAGAGACATGGGAAAACCCTTTCAGGAAGCAGGTCATCACACAGGTGCCCACTCATTATGGTCCTCTGAAGCATCTTCTGCTGGCCAGAATCAGACAGACAGCACTAAAGGTGTAGCGAGTTTGCTTAGGAGCCAAGTGAGAGGAGGCGGTGAAATGGTGCTCTTCAAGTAGTTTGTGCCTCAGGTTATGTGACAGGGGAGAAGCCCTGGTATTGCAGGGCCACTCCTGCCTCTTCATCCAGGCTTAGGGAGGACTAGAGACGCATAAGACAATGGTAGGTAATTTTATGCATTGCTTTATTACAAAATATAAAAAGGAAAATAAATGTTTGAAGACTGCATCATGCTCAGTCAGCGGTACTGAAAGGGCAGGTTTAAGAAATGAGTGTCAGTGCGAATCACTGTGTAATACTAGGTGGAAAGAATGCAGTTAGTCTTCATGTAGTGGTGACATGTTCCACTGAAGCAGAAGCTGTAACATCCCTGAGGCAGCCCTGGTGCCACTGCTGAAAACTTTAATGTTCAGCTTCATGTTTGCAAACAGAATCTTCTTTCAGGTCCCTCTGAAATTTTAAAAAAAAATAAAAATCTGGCCTTTCTGAGGTCGGACTGTTCGTATGCACATGTGGCCTTATTACTAAAATAACACTGCTTTATAAAGCTGTGCCATGGGTTAATATGTCAAAAATGCTTTATACTCTTCATAGAGCAAAGAGTTCTAAGTTTATCAGTGTCTTAACTAGTTTCTTCTGCTCCTTAATCTGTCTTGTCTCACTCTTCTCCCCCTTTGGTGGGAACCTTCCTTTGCCCTTTCTGCTTCCATATACTTTTCATTGCATATGACATGTTGAACCCTTGTTTCCTGTTGAGATTTATGGCAGGACTGCCATTTGATGGTGAGTGTGGACATGTTTTAGCATGTTGGTGTGCATATGGGCATAGAGGAGATCAGACTGACTATGGGATAACTCATACACATTACCACTAGCATGGATTTGGATTTCCTTTTAACTGCAGGAAATAATTGGATCATCCATGTGTAACTGCTTCGTTTCCACCTTTACAAAAAATTACCTGGTTTAGTGTTAAAATTTTCCAGTAAATCACACTGTACTGTGTGTTTGTGCTGGAATGGCTGTTTTATGCTTGTGAGTGTATATGCATCCTTCCCCTTCTTTCATACCACTGGGGGGGATGACATACAATAGAAATACATCTTTTAGTAGAGTTAGTGTTAAAATTAGTGTTAGTGCTAACTCACAGTAATACTAGCTTTTTTGGGGTATTTAAACTGTGCTCAAGTAAAATATTTTTTTTAGGCTACATCAAACCCAAATTCCCACCAATTCAGACAAGACTTGACCACAGGCCATGACCATTCAGCTTTTGAGTGGGGCGTTATAGATAAGGAAGGTACCAGCAAAATGTTAATCCAAAGCTGAAGTAGATTAAATCACCTCAAAATTAAAAGTTCACTGTGCTTTTAAAATTGCCACCTGAGACACAAGGCTGAGCTAATAAAACAGTCTAGGTGTGAATTGCAGTTTTATTTCTTCAGACAGGTAAGGAAGGGAAATCTTCGGGTTTTTAGGCTTTGGAATAAGCTGTGAGACTTGGGCTGTAAATATGGTTGATCATAGCAAGAAGGACACTCAGTTGTTTAACAATTTTTCCTAGAAACTGACTTGTTCTGGCCTTGACAAGTGGTCTGTGTGGTGGGTGGGGAACTGACTGACAGACCATACTCAGAAGGTGATAGCAAATAGTTCCTCCTCAAACTGGCAACCAGTCACAAATGAGGTCCCCCAAGGATCAATATTGGGCCCAATGCTGTTTAACATCTTCATAAGTGACCTGGATGTTGGGATCAAGAGCACCCTGATAAAGTTTGCTGATGACACCAAGGAGAGTGGAGAGGCTGACACTCCAGAAGGGAGAGCTGTCGGAGGTGATGTATGGACTTCACAAAACTCTATAAGAGTTATAACTGAAGACCTTTATTGTTAAAAATGGTGGCAATTTATACCCCTCTGACTCCAGATGTTCCACCCCAGTACAAACCCCGTTGGTTACATACATACACAGTTCATATATGATTGGCTTCGTGTCTTGTCACTTGCTGTCCGTGTCATGATGACCCAAGGGTTTTCGCTTCCCAGACGGTGCCTCTGAATTCTTGCTACAACATTCTTTTCTCACTACTTCATGAGATAACAGCCGTGAGATAGGACACCTGCTGTTTGCTGGTCCTGTGGGGTACCATTCTGTGAGACACCAGCTTGTTTACTGATCCCACGGTTTGCTTCAGGGTGCCTGACAATTTGGTCAGCAGCACCTGCAACACTGCTGTTTTAATTCAGGCATATTAATTTTCCATAAATCCCATATTAATTTTCCACAAATCCCATGCTAATTTTCCATAAATCCCAACAGAGAGCCACCCTCCAGGATGACCTAGACAGGCTGGAAGGGTGGTCTAGCAGGAACCTTATGAAGTTCAATGGGGAGAAGTGTAAGGTCTCACACCTGAGAACGCATAACCAGGAGTGCAGTTCAGACTGTGATCCCCCTGGCTGGAGAGCAGCCCTGTGGAAAGGGACCTGGCTCAACATGAGTGAACAGTGTGCTGCAGTGGCGAAGAAAGCCAACAGCATGCTGGGCTGCATCAACAAGAGCATCACCATCAGAGATAAAGAAGTCATCATCCTGCTCTACTCGATGCTTGTCAGATCACACCTGGAGTACTGCATTCAATTTTGGTCCCCCCTCTACAAAAAGGATGCGGACAGGCTGGAGAGGGTCCAGAGAAAGGCCATAAGGATGATCAGAGGACTGGAGAACCTGCCATGTGAGGAGAGGCTGAGAAAACTGGGTTTGTTCAGCCTTGAGAGGAGAAGGCTTCAGGGAGACCTTATTCCAGTGTTCCAGTACTTAGGGGGTGGCTACCAAGAAGATGGAGACTCCTTAATTACAAGGAGTCACATGGAAAAGACAAGGGGTAATGGGCTCAAGTTGCTCCTGGGGTGATTCTGATTGGACACAAGAGGTAAATTTTTCACCATAAGGACAGTCAAACATTGGAATAGTCTCCCACAGGAACTGGTGGAATTCCCCACACACACACACATTGGACAGTTATAAGTCTCAGCTTGACAGGGTGCTGAGCCATCTCGTATAAACTCTAGTATTACCTAGAAAGGTTGGACCAGATGATCCTTGAGGTCCCTTCCAACCTGGCATTCTATGATTCTTGTATTTTTACATAATCCTTTGGGTATTTCTTTTATTGCTTTGTTAATTTTAACAAAAGTGGTTTTCTATAGATTTTTTCAAAGTATTTTTTTGTTTGCTAGAAAATTAATTTATCTGCTGGTCAATGCCTTTATACATCAGAACCCTGCTCATAGCAGGGAGGTTGGAACCTGATGATCTTTAAGGTCCCTTCCAACCTTAACCATTTTGTGATTCTATGATTCTGTGATTGTTAATGTCCTTTTTTTTATGGGACAGACAGTGCAGTCCTAGGATTTTTTGTCTCCTACTTTTTGTTTTAGACTCTTTCTTTCCAACAAGAAGAGAAAAGGTTTTGAGGCATCCAGTAATATTTCAGATATTAATCAGAGACTTAGAATTTGGTATCTTTCTGATACTAATTTTTTTGTCTCCACATTGTAACGTGGACATTTTAAGTTCTGATGTTGGTCTTGGAGCTGATAGAAATACACAGCTCAATGTTGCTTTGCTGCTAGTTCTACTTCCATTTATTCCTCCAGCAATAATTATGTTATTAATTGTTACAAGTGACATATTTACAGTACTGCTCAATTCCAACTTGGACAAGGTATCCAAAATGGACATTTTACAGCAATAAAGCAGAAGGAGTAAGAGGGATGTCTTTGAAATATCTTCTTATTGCCATGATTTTTGTTCCTGCATCTTTCACATTTAGCTTACCTGAAATTAATGTGCTCGTCGGAGAGAGACAATTGACAAGAGTTAAATACAGAGGCCCCATGTACATGGGTATATCTTTGAGCTAATGTACCTGAGCTTTGACCTCCTGTGTGAGCAAACACTACAAGTATATCTAAAGTTGTGTCCTGTTCCCATACTGAGCATTACCTTTCCCATTGCTTCTTGTTCTTGATATGGGAAATTATTTGAGTGATCTTCACAATGGTCTTTCACAGGGATGAAAAATCAAGTAATAGTGCAAAATAACAAGCTCTTAGGCAAAGCAGACTCATCTGAAGCATTACTGAAAATAGATTCAACTGGTATGAAGCTACTAGTATTTTAATAGAGTGACTGTGGGAAACTGAGTGGCAGTGGCTGTTTCTGGGCTTTTAGGTGAACGTAACATCGAAGATGTTTCTAGTCAGTACTGCAACCTGTGCTGAGGTTTTTAACCACACAAACTGCCATGCAGTTTCTGTCCTCTGGTCATGAACCTTAGCAGGGTACCTAGAGAGAAAAGATTCAAATGCAAGCCATTGGGATTTCTTAAGCATCAAAGGAGAGTGTAAAAAGTCTGTGCTTATATACCTGCTGCAAAGAAGCACAGGAAGTAGTTGAAGTTAGCAAAAAGCTACCACAGAAGAGTCAGTGTCTGTGGCAGAAAGACAGTTAATCTGAGGAGCTGGAATTCTTCTGTCCATTATTTTTTTTGTCTACTGAAATCTGGTAAGATTCACAAAGTCAAAGAGCAGTGTTTTGGGAACCTAACTGTGACATGTTGTTTAGAGCGATGGAAATACATTAGGTAGCATTGGCACTCCAGTTCATATAGTTGTGTCTTATGTTGATTTGTATTATTTTTAGTATGTGAGATTACAGGAGGAGGCTTAGGCCTCATGGTCTATATGTACAAATTTTTGGGTCTTGACGGCATGCTGTTGAGGCTGGGTCTTGTCTCTGTTACCACTCCTTTTGCACTCAGGTCTGAACAGTGTCCTTACGTACATGTTGTCCTCTTCAGTTGCCAAGAGCCTGGTTCTGGGTCCTCCCAAACGTCTTTGGCCTTGAACTCACTTGTTCAGAGTGGAAGGGAGTGCTGCTGTATGGGTGAGGGAATATTGGGCAAGGAGAAGGTCCCTTTTAATTCAAATTTGTGATAGCTGGGCTTTTGTGGCATCAGTGAAAACATTTGCTTTGTGCTTTACAATCTAAATTCAGATTACTCTGTTTATCTCACTTGTGCACTGGGCCAAGAAGGTGCACCAGGAAGCTGTAGCTTCTTCGTGGTCTGAAATGCCATTGCAAGGCCTTATCCAATGGCCTAAGAATATTTGTTACAAAAGTCTCAGTAAATAGTGTCAGAAATCTCTAATCTCTCGTGCTCTTCAGGTATTTAAGGGAAATGAGAAACTTGCCCTTCATTTTTCTTGTGGTGGAAAACTTGATCCTTTCTGGTTGCTGTGGCACACAAACTGTTTGGAGTAGGCAGAACAGCTGAGATCCAGAAAGTCAGCGTGCAGTTTATCAGTAATAGAAGTATTAATTTGTTGGGATATTTAATAGTTGTTTTGCTTATTGTGTGCATAGACCAGCCTTAAAGTAGCATGGGTGACCGATCCAAAGTAAAGTGATTAACTAAGGCAGGAAGAAGACTGTAAACTGGAGAGGTGAGGAAGGCCCCCTTTTTTTAAGGCCAAAACTTGGGTGGGGAGGAGCCCATGGCTGCCCAAGCTGAGATGCAAAGTGCTCACAGGTGAAATAAAGTAGCCATCAGTGGTGGCTGCCAGAAACTGCATTAGACCAAATTCTCTCTCTGAGGAGCTGTGGGAGATAAATGAGACAATTTTGCTGTAATCGTAAGGTCGTATTTGAAGATAAACCTAGATACAGACCCAGAACAGACAGAATACTTTTTGTTTTTAATAAAAGTGGTATTATGGAGGGCAGAGAGAGACTGTCTAATGATAATGAATTCATAGACCTGTATATTATCGTAAGTGGGTAGAAGCAAAAGTCAGAATTTAATATGCTGAAATGAGAAGGACCCAAGTGATGACTAATCTTACAATTATAAGGCATGGCATATGAAGCTGCCAGTTGGATGACATAGATTTTTAATAAGTACATCAAGTTGCAGCTTGTAGTGTGTTAAGTGAAGAACAGAAAAGTGCCATATTAGTGTGAGTACAAGTGGTCTTAAGTCTCAGACAACCCCCACTTTTCTTAGGAAACTTTTGCATATGTTCTTCTATATTTATCTCTTCCACAGTGTATGTCTATATCTTGCCTTACAGTCCCTTGCCCTCCCCCTCCAACCCAGGTGTGAACCATCTCTTTTATCAGGTAGCCAGCTGTGCTGCTCTCAGGCAGTAAAACCTTTTGATCATAGAACTAAAGCTCTCCTTGGGTTTAAAGAGTGTTGCCTGGGAGGTAAGCAAGTATGGAAAAGGAGCTGCAGCACTCTGATGCTGGGGCAGATTTCCTGTGAATGGAGAGCAAAAGGACCTCTCTCCATGGGGTCCTTCCCTCATCCACACCTTCCCTGAGCATCCTGGTTCAGCAAGGATGCAGTTGTGTTTATGCTTGCTCACCAAAAGGTGCCAAAAACTCTTCAAAGGCTCTGTGTCAAAATCCTGGGAGTGTGATCTGCAAAGGAGGGTGAGTTGGACTCTTTCAAATATTTGGCAGGGGGGACAGGGAGAAGGTGGATGGAGGTGAGATGAGTGCTAGGGGCTAATATGCCCTGAAGAAAGGAGGAGTGAGTAAAAGACCAATCGCAGACCAGCTAATCACCGTACTTTGTTGGACATTACAACAAAAACTGTTAGGATAATATAAGACATGAAGGTGGTAAATGGTTAATGGGATAATTGGCAACATGAGTTCACCAAAACCAGACTGTACTGGAATAACCTGCTTACTGACCTTTTTTTAGATTATATCTGATGTCCCACTATTTCTTATCGGGGCTCAGCACACATTTTCTGTAGTGCCACTTGGGAAATGTTTAGTGAAGCTTGGTAAGGTGAATATTCTTGCAAGAGTGTAGCTGGGCAAGGACCTGGGCAAAGGACCATTGCCAGTTTGTAATTTTTAAAATCCAATTAATGGAGAGGAAGGATGCTACTAAAAAAGTCCCATGAGGAGAACTTGGCCACTTGAAAAATACTTTTTAATTTTATTACCTTGGTACAAAACCCTGAAATATGCCAGGGAAACTTTTTGATAGTGGAATATAAGGAGGCATTTTCCGAAGAAATTCTGTGTAGAAAAAGTTTCACAGATTAGATGGAAAGAAGATAATTGGAGGCAAGCTAATAATGCACCTAATAGCTACTTACAAATTAGGGAAATGGCTGAAAACAAGAGTAGGAAAAGACCTGCATGACCTATTTGACTATGTACATGTTGGTCACCTATATTAGGAAGATAATAGAATGCTTCATGGCCAAATCACATATCAAGGAAAATTGGGAGTGTTATGTACTGTTAGGACTTCAGGGGAATTGTATAGAACTGTGACCCTCTGTGGGTAAGAGAGACTCTTTCCAGCCCTCTTCTCTTCTGGTCTGATCTGCTTTGGTGATGAGGAAATTAGCAAGCCTGTTGTACACAGACCTGACTTAGTGTGTTTCCTTTGAAAGGCTGCTAGCTTACATAGCTGCTATTAGTAGGTGGAGGTTATGCATCAAGACTGCTGACTGGCAAGAATAAGTAATTTGATGAAGGATTTGTAGCCTTTTTTCAAAGGCAAGATCAGTTGAGTTCCTGGTAGCTTTTAGGATAGTAGCATGTGACCAAGGAGGCAGTGAGAGCAAAAGGTATCACATAAGTGGCTTGTTTTCACACAGCAGGCTTTACTTTTAGGGCTTTGGCTGACTATCCGTGTTGTGTTTGGCTTATATGGAGGATCAGGATCCTTGTGGTAACTAAAGCTCTTTATTTTTCCCTCAAAGAATTGGAACAGGGAGCCATGTCGAACATAGGGTGATTCTTGAGCTGTGATTGCACTTTGGCTGGTCTCTGACCAAACTTTCAGGTTTTCAAGGCTTGTTCATCAACGTTTTGCTTTTCTATCAGTCTGAAGTTCTTGTCTAGCTCATGTCATCCTTGGCTGTGTTGCAGCTTAAGCTGCTTTTGGCAAGATTCTGAATCTAATGCTAAACATGACTGAGCATTCTTCTCCAAAGTGATCTAATTTGTGTCCTGCCCTGCTTAAGGTCCTGTCTTGTGAGTCTGGGAATTCAGGGATTAACTGTTTGCCAAGAATCTCTTTTTCTCTGAAGTTTGTAAAAATTGTGATGGATTGCATGTCACTGCTTTTCTCAGTCTGCAGGAGGTTTCAGACTGCTTTTGTAAAGTCAGGCAATATTTGATGCAAATGTCTGCAGCCAGCCATATGATCATGGAAGTGTTGGTTTCACAGGTGAGGCATCCATTTGACATGCAAATGATTTCGATTTGCATTTATGAATAATCAGGAACTAATTGTGGGACAGTTCAGAATCCCTGAGGTGTTTGCACCTTTGGACTAATGTGCATTGGATTTGTCTAATTGAAAGCACTGTTAAAGCCCTTCTCGAAGCTGAACCCTTCCAGTGGTTTATTGCAAACTATTGTGAACACATTTCTTATGTTTCTTATCATAGTTCTGCTTTCCTTTTGCTTGTGACCTTCTGTCACCATTTGTCTCTTGCAGCATTCGTTGTGGCCATTTCTTTTTAGCGTTGACTTTCTGCTCAAGTGACAGGACTCTTTCACCTTAAGGTCCTTTCCTTGCCACCCTTTCCAGGGATAATCTGAATTTGTGAGATTAATGGCACGTCACAAGGTCTGTGGTGCAGGTTTTGTTTCTTTTCTTGTCTCTTTTTTTTTTCTTTAGGTAATGGTTACTGTTGTGTGATCTCTGTATTAGTAAGTATAATGAATCAAAAGAGAGAACTTTTATTTTGCGGGATATGATCACTGAGGTAATTACTCCAGCATAAACTTGGCTGAAGTCCTCAAACCCCTCATGATGTCAGTGTTAACAGTATTCCTTTTGTCTCTACATTCAGCATTTCTTTTATTTCTTTTATTTAGAGCAAGCTTGTTAGAATCCCTTTAGATTATAATGATTTAATAGTAAGTTATTATTTTTAGTGTTTTAGCAGAGGTCTCAATGTATACATAACGGGAGCAACCTAAAACCAGCTTGAATAATACTATGATAAACTATTGAAAAAACAGCCATAATTGTAAAAGGTGCTGGTCTAAACTTTTTTGCAGGTGTAACTAAATTCTTTAGTTAGATTGTATTGAAACTGATTGTGTATACATTTAATAAAAGCTCTGTTTTTACTCTCATGTTTTAAATGCACTGAATCTCAAATGGATAATGAAGACTTGATGAGTAATACAGTATGTATCCAAAGCAATCTTCCGTTTCTTGAATGTGGCATTGAAAGAAAGACAAAGATAATAAACCCTCCCTTTTTTACCTTGGAATATCACAGTTATACCTTGGGTCTTGGTGAATTCTAGAAATGGGGGATCGCAAGCAAATTGTCATTGAGGAGGAGAAAGCTGCTGGGAGGAGAAGGTATTTAATATTCTATCCAAGATGACATTACATAAAAGAAGAAATGCTATCTGATGCTTTTCACCATTCTTTTCAGTGAGATGGAAGTTTGAGTCGAAAACGTTACAGATAGAATCTCTGAAAGTTAATATTGTTCACGTCTAATAATACACAATCTCATTGTAAAAGGAATTACAAAAGATAAATTGCAAACACTCTTCTGTGAGCGAACCCTAGATGTCATGTCTTGGATTTCAACTGAATGTATCAGAGACTGAAACATAGGTTTGCAAAAGAAGTATGCACAATATTCATAATAAATTACCAGTTTGTTTAAAGATGAAGGCATGGTCATGATTCAATGGAACTATCTATTAGCATTTTCCCTTTTAGCAGGAAAACCACTTATTGGAACTGTGAATACCCAGGAGTGACAGTACAATTAGATCAAAAATTCAGGTTGCCCAGTAGAAGCCACTTCAGGAATACTGTAGTTGGATGGGCTAGAGACTTAATTACCCCTGAGTTTTGTTTTCTGGTGTTACCCCCCTCCCACAGGGTTACACAGAGATAGTTTTCCCTTTTGGAACCACTGTTCCGCAAAGCGCATTCCTTAATCAACACATCTTCTGTGCCAATCTTGGGACTTTCACTTCTAGCTGTATTTAAGCTCTGGATATTCTTTCTGTTTCCTGTGCAGGGAGGAGTTGATGTGGAAAGGCTTTCCCCTTCCCCCTGCACCAGAACTGCTGTAAGAATTTGCTCCATTTCAGGCTGACTGAGCTGATGCTCAGTTTGGGGGAAGAGTTGCGAGTGGCTGGGTTTTTAGATGCTGTGCTTTTCCACAATGTTAAACATAATCAGAAAGCGAAGTTTTCACTGGCAGGCACCAGTGGAATAGTGCCTGATCTGTTTTGTTGGAGGCAGCAATGATTTTTAGCAAATTTCTTATGCTGCTGGAGTTATCTGTAGCCCTACAAAGATCTGTGGGGCTTGGGATGTTAAGTCCACATTTCAAGACCCAGCTTTGGCGAATTAAAGCTGTGGGGAAGTAAGGTTCTTCATTTTGATATGCAGTCCTCGTCAGAGAATTGTTAACTGTAGGGTTTTGCAAAATACCCAGAGGTTTTTTTCTGGATATTTGCTTTTGGGGTATGTCTCACCAAATAATGTCAGTATTTCTCTTTCTTTAGTTGCTGAGTTGAGGGCATTGCCACAGCACCTACTGTAGCATAGAGCCCATGGTGCGACACAAGCTTTTACAGTTCAAATTTTGAACTAATAAACTGTTCTCTTTTCCAAGATAAAGATGTGTAGCAAAATTTCAGAAAAGATCTCTCCTGCTACAAAGGCTTGATACTATTTTCGATTGTTGTGAGGCTGTGAGGAACTATCCAAACAGCACATGCATGGCTGCTTGGGATTGTTGCTTAGTAACATCATTCCATTGCTGAGGCACTCGGCCTTCAGTCAAAGCAGTTAGTGAGCAGGAAAGTTAGAAACAGTGAGTTGTATCACTGGGTAGCAGTATCTGTTCCTGTTCATGCAGAGGACTTCTTTCCCCTTTTTTGTAAAATTGGCAGGGTTGAGAGGAAGGGAAGAGGCACAGTTTAAGGGGGGGAGGGGAGCACCCAATGTGATCATACTTTAAAAAAAAAATTACAAAATTTTATCTATCATTTTCTGCCTTGCTCAAGGCAAGTTGTTGCTATGTGGTGGCAGTTGGGCTTGGAGGAGTTTTTGTTTCTCATTCTTTCTTCAGAGACAGTTCTCTAGATCAGAAACGAAATGGGAATTACCTCCCTGAACTTGTCTGTCACATTTAATCTTCCGTTTCTTCCTGGCTATCTTTGCCTCTTATCTCTTTGCTCCCAGTCACTCTTCTTCCACTAAGACTTTATTTTTTATAAAATGGTTTAGGCAGGAGAATGCTTTTCAACAGAATGAGGAGAGTAGCAGAAAAAAGAAAATGCTTGTGAGGAAACACAAATTTTTGGCCTGGGTTTTTTTTCTGATTTTCTTAGATTTGTATAATTAAAATAACTGATACAATACTTCACAGTAAAGTCACACTGCATGTCTAAAATATAAACAGAGACAATAGGTAAGAAAATATTTTAAACTTTCTTTCCCTTTTAAATATACTAAGGAGTATAATCAATTTCAGTATTTTTTTTCATAAACTAGTTTATCCAGATAATTTTTATCCCATTTACTTTTTATAAGACATAGTAAGCTTTAGCAAAGGGTTTTAAAATTTAATTTTGGATGTGTTTATTACACTTAAGAAGTGTAATGCTTTTTTTTTTTTTTTTCCCCTCTACCTTTATTTTTAGCACTGATGTGAAAAGTACTAACCGTAGGTCAGAGGCTGGTGTTTCAGTGTCTCTTAAGCAGCCAAAGCAAATCTGTTTTGAAGAGACTTTCCTAAGATACTTAATCTGGTTAATGGACAAATTATGTCTGGGAAATTCCACAGTGTGAGCCATACTGCTGAATGTGGCAGTATCCCAACAGTGAAACTGCTAATAGGTTTGATGGTGCAATGATAGTTTACAAGAAACATTCCAGGCCATGCATGATATTGCACATTAATCTTTTAAGTAGAAAACCTGAGAAAAAGCAGTCTTAAGAAACTGACAAGTGAGGCAAGTAGTGTTCCTTCAATTCTGAGGGCTTCTTTGCTCTATCTGTGATAGTGTGGTCTGGGGGTGACAAATTAGCACATCCATGTTATTTCCAGACATCCAGAGTTTGCCATAAGTTGAAAGGCATTGTGTATAGTCAGTCAATTCAGTGGTAGAATTATTTTCTTCTTTATTTGTACAAATAGTTCCAAGTCACTGAGAGAATAATGCAGTGAAAATACAAAAAGAGTATAAAGACAAAAATTAGTTTAACTCTGAACTTTCATTAGTTCATCTTTAATTTCAGTATTTGGGGAAAAAAAACTTCAGACCCAAATTGATATGTTTAGAATATGTGTGTCTAAAATCTTAACGGGTGAGAAACCTGTGTTTAAGAAAAAGATATACCCATTTAAAAGGAATTTAATCCAGACTGTGTTTTGGTTCTGGTGAATGCAGATCGTTGGTATGCACAAGCTGACATACCCAAGGTGTGCATTAGCTGGTGCTGCCATATGGTCTGTCATGTCTTACTGGTTAATTTAACCATCTGTCATGTCTTGACAATTTGTATTCACTTTCAGTACTTGGGTTAGATATGTTTTCGTCTCTTTGGTACCCTGCTTTTCATCACACAGTGCTGGCATATTCCTATTATCTGAGTTTATAAGCTTTATTATTTATAATATTTGTTATAGATCATACTGTTCTCTTCCAGCATTGTGAGAAGATGCATGTATCCAGACAAGCATTTCAGGGATGTTTCTGCATAAATTTCTGGCAAAAAAAAAGTCAATATCAAAGCTTTAGCTATCAATGTTTGACTTCTTTCTCCTTCTCCCTCCCATTTGCTTGTAACTCTGCATTTGGGTTCACATCTGCTTCTTTACTATGCAAAGTAAACCAGGTTAATGTCCCAAAAATAGGTTTCATTACATATCATTTCAGAGTAAAAATCCTACTGTTCATATGCTCTTTCTCACATGTTGCGTTTTCAGAATTGCAGTGAAGCTATGCCCTGCTGCACTGTATCTCCTTTTTATGTATGATAGTAGTATTTCAGGGCAAGCATCTAAGAAACTCATGTTGCAAAGGGTTTCTAGCCCTGATGTACCATTTAAATAAACAAATTATTTCAGTCTTCTGAAAAGCATGCAACATACCAATGCTACAAAATCGCTGAGATTCTCTCAGTTTCTGTCCCTGCAGTCTCTTATCTTGTCCATGGGCTTATTACAGTTTTATGTGGGGTTAGGTTTTGTCGTTTTGTGGTTTAACTTTTAATCTAAGAAAAACTCAGTGCAAATTACATGGGCAAAGCTGTCATCATATTTGAAATTAAAAGTCTATACGGCCAGTTGTGAATAGCCAATCTTGTTTGTAAGAAAAGCAAATCTCCTGTGCGCGATGTGTGTTCAGAGTCGGAGTTTGATACTTGGAGCCTCATGTGGCCAGAGATACACCGTGTGCTGAAATGTGTGGGTTGCAACCCAGTTAAATTGTGCAAACACATTTCTGATAAGTGGTAATATAATGGTCATTGAGTTTCATCCTCAGCTCTTAATCTCATAATGATGTTCCTGTATCATAGATGTAAGGAAACTGCTTAACAGGACTCTTGATGAATTTATTTTGTGATGTGGTTTTCTGAATGTGGGCTGAATGGTTTATCTGGTCAAATCTGGATGTTTTTCTTCATGTTGAGATGATCACTTGCTTATTTCATGTTTCCAATGAGCTCTTAAATCCTGAAGAGTGGGACGTATCTTATGCTTTTGCTATTAGAGATGTTTGGAGAGTATCATGAATTTGTAGGGCTCCTTGTTAGGGCTGCAGCAAGGCAGGATGACTTGTAGAGGCTTTCACAAGGGGCACAAATAAAAACTATTCAGACTTTATTAAGGCTTATGCAAATGCCTGTGTATCCATTAATTTAAATAGTTTTAATGTCTTTAGTTTCTTGAAATGAAAAATGCTGCCAATATAGCGGCTTCCTTTATTGACCTACACTGTCAGATTAGCAGCGTCATTCAAATGTGTCTGCAGTATTTATTTCCATGACAGCCTGACAAGCTCTGAAGAGCAATTAGGGATTATTTTTTGTATTTCTTTTGCGTTATACACTTGTCTGATTACAGTATTTTTCTTCGCATGGGAAGCGAGACTTTGTCTAAAACCAACCATTTCCCTGTAGTACTGAGGAACATATCTGAATAATTTGGAAACCTGCAGCTAGTAGAGTTTTTTTTAAGTGTGACGGGTGGAGATTTTCTTTTTGATCCCGTAGGTAGGACTGTGCTCTTCCTGGGTTCTTTCTGTTGCCTCTCTTGAATGTGGGAAGAGAGCAAAGGTTGTAGGAACATGGTAGATTCATTAGGGGAAACTTCTGGCTGGTTCTAGATTATTATCATTGCCCTGACTTGTTTCACCTGGCTGGGGGTTTACAAGATACCCCAGCTGGAGCCTGACAGCAGTCTATTTGTCTACTTTTACAAGCTTCACAGAGATGCAGAAGACAGTATTGCAATAAAATAATTTCTCAGTCTTTTGTCAAATTAAAGATTTAGCTATTTAAGGAGTTAATTGTCAAGTACATTTTTTTTCAGCCCCTAAAAAAGGGCTTAGCTCTTCTCTGTTTTGTTTATGTTGTTTTTTGTTTAATCTCTAAGGGAGAAAAAGAAACGAAAACACTCCTTCAGAACCATGATCATAAGAGTTCTGTGTCTCCTCTGATACTAAATACATCATTTGTAATTCACCGCTTGCGGAACTGTAAATTTAATCGTGATTTGTCTTTGAACTTGTATGTGGACCTGTCTTTGAATGGACTTGATGCTTTATACTTCCCCAAGGGAAACGTAACATTGCTGTTAGGGATGTTTTCACCAAGGACAAGGGATGTGAATTTCAGAATATGTCAGAGTTGCATGTGGCCTTGATGCACATCACTGCTTCGGTTTCAAGAGTGGTGCAGGGAGTGTTATTAGTGGGGTGAAAGGATGGTGGCTGGCTGAGGTTTGGACAAATGCATTTTGGGGTGAGACGTGTTTGTGATGCCGTTAGGCTTAGGGAAGCCAGCGGGCAGTGGGCCTCCATGAATCTAAGAGTGCTAATGGGCCTTGGTAATCCAAGGTTTTATTGCTTCCTGGTAGTATATTGATTGCTGCTGAGCATTCTGATGTTGCTTTTCCAACTTCTGTGAGCTTTAGACTGCATTAATGCAAGTATTTTCTGAAGTAGATGATACAGCTCAGCTTGCAGCCTCAGGTAGTAAAGGATATAGCTGTTTGCTGCTCACCCCCACCAGGAGGTGTGTTACACCTCTCTTTTCCTAGTGACAGAAATTCTTTGAGTTCATGGTATTTGTTTAGATCCATTATCCCAACTAACTTTCCAGTGACTTCCACGTTAGCAACAGAATATGGTGGAGGGCCTGAGTGTGTAGATGAGATAGAATGCAATTGTCTGAAATCCATGACACTTCCCACTTTTTTTTAATTATATTAAAATTTACAAGAGTTCAGTTGACTTCAGCTGTGTGTTAGTTTTTCTGAAAGTTACATGTTTGAGCTTCACTAGATAGGACACCACAGCAGCAACAGAGATAAATGTTGCTATAATCACAGAATTATAGACTGGTTTGGGTAGGAAAGTACCTTAAAGACCATCTAGTTCCAACCCCCCTGCCATGGGCAGGGACACCTCCCACTAGAACAGGTTGCTCAAAGCCCCATCCAACCTGGCCTTGAACACTTCCAGGGATGGGGCATCCACAGCTTCCCTGGGCAACCTGTTCCAGTGTTTCACCATTCTCATAGTGAAGAATTTCTTCCTAATTTCTAACCTAAATCTGCCCTCTTCCAGTTAGCTATTGGTTAGTTGCTTTTAGTATTTAAATAAAACATGCAATATCCCTACTGCTCCCAAGTTGATACTTGAATAAATTATTACATGTAAGAATTTAAGAGTGATGGAAAGGCCATTTTAATTAAAAACAGAACTTGTAATTCCAGTTTTGAAATGCCAACTTACTACAACCATTAAAAATTATGGTGGTGTTTCATCTTTTTATCAATTTTCTGATTTATTTTTTTTTAAGTAGGTATAAAAACTTTAAAGGCTGCTAGTATTCTGTGTTTAGATACTGATATCTGATAATTTGGAAATACTGTCATATTGACATCTGTAGAAAAGTATCAGTTTTACTTGACACTAAACATGTTTAAGGGCCATGCTTTAAGAATATTCATGTTCTAATGGCCTTAATTTCTGAGATTTGAGAGTGTTTATATTTTTAAAATGAAAACATTTTAATTACCTGTGGAAATCTTAGGGTTTTTGGCATGTTAAAGGAAGAGTGACAGGTATTAAAACCCTCAAAGCTTTTTTTGGGGGGTGGTTTACCCATAATCTTGTTATTATAGCTTCAGGTTATTTCTAGCTTACCAATTAGCTGGTTTTAGGCAAGTTACACTGGTTTCCTTTTATTCTTTGTCACATCTTTCTTGTTTTGTTTGCTTAACCGTAATGTGTTTTGGTCAACAAGTTTCTATGGCTATAGGTATGTATATCCTGTTTAGTACCTTGGTGTTACAGCCTTAGTTACAACTGCAGTATGCAAATAAAGCTCTCTTTAATATTAGCATAATAAACTAATACTAAACTTCTGTTTGGTATTAGACTAATATCATAAATTGTGGATTCAGAACTATGAATAGAGTACGAAGAAGGTTGAGTTAAGCCCACCTTACCAGAAGACTAGCGTAACTATTTGAGAACACATTACTATTTGAGTTATACTGCTACTAAAGTCAGTGGTAAAAATCTTTCAATTCACTGGAAGCAGGACGAAGAAGAAATCTATTGCTCCAAAGAGCATTGTTAATTTTTAAATGGACAAAAGAAACTTCGTACTTATAGAATGGGCTGTAATTCTGTAGCGGATCTGGTTTGTTGATCAACCTCTGAAATGTTGCCCTCAATTTTTCTATATTTCTATATTTCTCTGAATACGGATTTAACCAAGTACACAGTGAAATTTGGGTATAATCATAGCAGTCTGTATTTTAGGCCACTCTGAAGGATACTCGACTTTTGGTGGAGTTGTTCAGCTGCTCTGAGAATCAGTCAAAGATGCCAGGTTAAAGAGCACTTTGAAAATGCAGGCCATGAAGAATTTAATTCTATAATAGTGATACTAACTTCCTGGATAATTGCAGTAGTTATAGATAAAATATGTCATTGAGGATTCTTGGCAGCCTTTCTAGTAAGGGGAACAACAGAAATACTTTCAGTAGCGTGCTAATGGCAAGTCAGTCTGAAAAATGTTTGAAAGGAAAAATATGCAAATAGGGTATTCCACAGAAAACGAACGTATGTTGAAGAAATCAGAAGAAAACACCTATGTGGCACAAGCTGATTAGAAAGAAGGAAATTGAATAAATAATTATTTTCCTCCAGACAATTTGTATTAAAGTTTAAATAATGTTATGCCTGTGTATCTTTCTCATTTCTAGCCTCTGTTGCTATCACACATTGTTTTATGTCAGTGCTTTGCGTTTTACAAGTATTTGTTTGTTTATGCAACAAAACCATTTCAGCCATGATGGCTACACCTTTTGTCTGAGCAGCACAAGGCTAAACTAGTAGAAAACATCGCCCATATCTGGGATGTTAATCCTTAGTGAACCAGCATGAAGACCAGCCTTCATGTGACTACATCTATTCAACAGTTTTAGATCTTAAGATATGGGCATAACATGCGAATTTAGTTCTGACTTTGCTTCTCCCTTCTTCTCCCCCATTCCTGATTATTTTGTGGACCCCTGTGGTCTAGGGCATTCCTGGATCTCATAGCTTGCTTTTTTTTACTTCTTTTTTTACTTTGTCTGTGTGAGAAGAGGTATCTATCTCGCCTTGGAAGAAATGGGGTTTTGGAGTAGATGAAGGCAGGTGGATGATGCAACTAAAGTGATTAACTGGAGCTGTTGCTGTCCTTGCATACTGGTTTTACTTGTATGTTGAAAACATTGATTTCTTTGGGTTTTGGTTTTGTTTGGGTTGGATTTTTGTAGTTGAAGTACTACTTTCGAGTAAACTTTTTGTAAAGTAGATCCTGTATTTGTTACTGTATTTCCCTCTCTGAAATGTCTCTTCTAAATCTATTTGCAGCTGGGTCTCGGGCATCTTACAGCAGCCAGCACAGCCACCTTGGCTCCGAGTTAAGGGCACTGCAGTCTCCAGAACATCATATAGATCCTATTTACGAAGACAGAGTTTATCAGAAGCCCCCTATGAGGAGTCTCAGCCAGAGTCAGGGGGACCCTCTGCAACCAGCACACACAGGCACTTATCGCACTAGTACAGGTAGGTGGATATAACTTGCATGATTGTCTTTTTATGATAAACCTTACTCTTCAGTACTAATTCTTCTTCTTTTTCTAATGTGCTAAACAGAAATGTATTACGTGCATGCCAGTCAAATAAAATACCTTGTGTAGATGGCAGCTCTATTGATAGAACCCCACAGGCATGCACAAGATGGAGAAATACTTGATGTTGTGCTTGTATTCCTTAAGCTAATTTGGGGAGGAGGCCTATGAATAAGCAGAGAGGGAACATGTTTATTAGTCTTCTGTCTTGTCTTTAAGAAAAAGCTGTTGTCTCTGAAGAAATTGCTAGGTTTTTTTGCTTGCAAAGGTATTTTATGTGTTGCAAAGGGACTTCACAGTTCTTCCTCATGAAGCTGAAGAATTGTTCACTGCTTTTCAAGTGGATCATACATAAATGTTCTTCCTCTCTCCTGCAGAGTTACACTTAGGTATAGATACAGAGACATTGAACTGGCATGGAGAAAGGCTGTTAGCTTCACTGCTAACATCCATGCATACAAATTATTGCCCATGAAATGCATTGGTGTATAAGTCCTACTTGCAGAATGTCCTCTCAACCAAATGAAATACAGCTGTATGTTAGAACCCACAAATAGACCACAAATCAACAGGGATATTTATGGTGTTTAATGCACAAAATAATTAGAGTATTTAAATGCTACAGCCAAAATAGCCTAAAGCAGATGTAGAAGGAACTTGCCTTAGGAATTGGAAGTGTTTCTAGTGTTTTATCTTTGCTGTGTTGACCAAAGAGGGAAGATTATGTCCATTCTAAGATCACTCCCATTTTCATCAAGAAATAATTGTCAATTTTTTGGAGCAAGATACTTTGCTTTCTTTTAAAACTTTTTTTTTTATTATTTTTAAACCATTTATCCAAGGGCAAAGCGGGCAGGTTTTGCATGTCCAAAAATTTCTGTTGCTTTATGCAAGTTTTGGGTGAAGTACAGGAGAAAATCCTTAAAAATAAGTTTTTCCACAGAATTCTTTAGCTAAATACTTTTAACAGCTTTATACTTGTCGAAGAACACCATCACACCATTTTCTTACCATGAAAGAAACTACCATAGTATATGTTTAGTATAGAGTCATATGTGTGTATGAGAAAAGTTACTGTTCTTTACATGAAGGGAACAAGACCTCTGTCTAAATCACTGAGCAGTGGGGACAGTGACACTGAATGAAGCAACTGTTTATGTTGAACCTTAAGCCTAGTTTTCCACATGTGGCCTCCTCATATTTCCTAGATGATGATCTCTTTCCCAGTCATGCCCTGAAGAGGGTTTCTTGTTTTGTTTGCAACACATCCCTTACTTCTCTGTGATGAAGTAGCAGGCTGTCTTGTGACTGTAATCTTCACAACACCTCCTTAAGGAAGGAAACCTTGTCAACATAGATCACAGTTATAGTGAATGGAACTGGGACGCAGAATGTTAGTGGGTAATACCTGAAAATGGGTTTTCAGAAGGGAAGAGGAAAAGCTGGAAACATACACTGACTTGGGTAGCAGAAATGGGCCTTGTGAAGATGGATTTTGTTTTGCTGTTCGGAATATGCATTGCTCCAGACTCATTCTGAAGAACAACCTTGGGTGTCCAGCTTTGTGTTGGGCTGATCCTCCCTCACTTTCTGCCTTGACCTCTATCAGTAGGGTCTGGGGAAATAAAAGCAGAGGCATCCATGCCAGGCCACTTAGTTGCTCTGTTGAAAGCTGTTAGCTGCAAATGCTGTCAACCTTTCACACAACTAGGCTAAAGAGCTGCCAACGCACAGAGGGAATTTTGGGCTGGATCAGATCAGCTCTCAGATTCTTCCTGCTTCTACCACAAAAGCCTGTAGGAACATATCCCTACTGATGGAGACCATACAATTTTTCTTAAATTAGCAGAAAGGAGGGGAAGGAGTTCAACTGAATTTTGGCACATGGAACCTCTTATTTCTTCTTTGGTTTTTCTTAAGTGGTTTTTTTTTTTATTGTAGGAGTGAATAGCTATTTGTCTTGACTGCTTCGTGTAAGGTGTGAGGGATGTAGATTGCTGTGTACTCCATGAAGATACGTGCCAAGGGTTCATAGCCTGAATCTTCTGTGTGCATGAATTGCATCAGAGTTGGACCTGGGGGGAAACCTTTAGGACTTCAGTGTGCTCCTTTATAGATCAGAGCTCACATTCTTTTGTCTATTACAACAGTACCATTAATCATAAAGATGGTGCATGCTTTTCCTCATCTGATGGAAACAAAGGGAAGGCAAACTTACTCTAAGGACTTTGTCCAAAGCCTGGATTTTTTTTCTTTGCACCTAACATTGCCCGTTAGAAACAAAAATTACACTAGTTATACTTGCAAACCATTTACTTTTATTTTGTGAGTTGTTGTGTTGTTTTTGTTTTTTTTTTAAAGAGAACATTCATTTTTAATTTGAAAATTTCACTTAATTTGGAAGATTAAGTGACTCTTACAATGGAAACCTTTTTTTACTTTTTTTTTTTTTTTAAAATAGAGACATCATATCTTTCTCTTTTGGGAGCTCCTACAACTTATTGAATTCAGGAATGTTTACACAACTAAGGATAAAGCCCACTCAGTTTTTCATCCTCTTGGTGAATCAACATTCAGTGACCAGAATTCAATAAGCTAAGATTTCTCTAGGGGTTAACTAAATTAAGTTTCTTCTGTTCACTCACTGGTTTTTGGTTGATATTTGTTTTTTTAACTTCTGTGTTTTCCTTTTAATTCACTTGCGAATGAAGTGAATGACAATAGTTCTGCACTAAGCACTACATATCTCAGAGGTACAAAATAATATGAGCTTACTGAACATCTCCCATACTAGCATAACTTTAGATAGGGGCAGGATGAATTCTTTTAAATTATGACAGGGTGTGTTACTGTCAAGCTGTCTAAGTTAAAAATAATCTTTCAAACTTGACAGCAGTAGCTTCACAGGTTTTTTTTTTGGTCAGTACCTTTTTACTTCACAATCCCTCCTGGTCTTCAAAGGGTAATGCCTTCTCACATATAAAATATACCAGCTCAAACTTTTGCACAAAAAGTAGCAATAAACATGAAATACTACTTTTGAACTGGGAATCCACAAAAGATGTGCTTGGAAGTAGTATTGGAACATAATATAAATAACAAATTAATTTACTTACTGAATAGCAACTTAAAACTTGTATTTGTAACCCTACTGAATAACAGTAACAATTTTTGTCCAGACATGTCTGTTACTTAGTTTCCTTATAAACCTAATGGCTTTGCGTCATTCATTCAATCTCTAAGTTAATAGCTGTAAAGATAAATTTATTTGATGGGATGTTTACATTAATACCGGTGGGATTTGAAGAGGACTGTTACTTAAGAGGTAGAAGGGATTGCCTTTCAGGCAGACTGAGACACAGAATGGCACAGACACAACCATTCACTTACTTGCAGAACTAGAAGTTTGGACTAGTGGTTTAGGCCTTAGTTCCTGGCATTCAATTCACGTTAAACATGGAACAAGCCCAAGTGGGTAAAATCTCACTATTTAGCAAGACTGGGATTTCTGTAACTGCCTAGAGGATAAAGCAGCTTTGCAGCTCAGGTTCTGGGCCATCAATGCCAAGCTGCAGCAGGGGAGCTTTGGCAGCGATGGGCTCTGTGGGACCAGTTCCCATTGCCCTCTGGAAACTGACAGCACTGACAGAAGGTCATAACAACATTTGGTTTCATCACAGTCCCTTGGTGAAAGATACAAGCCATCTTCTGTAAAAAGGATGTGATTTCTGGATGAAGTGATTAAAAGTTTTGAAAGAGTGCTGTCCTTAGTGGTCTAGGACACGGGTGGTAAATGGTAGAGCTGTGCTTAATTCTGACCTCTCCACAAACTGGGGCTTTATCAGCTGAACTGAGTGCTGCTGGTTAAAAGCAAGGCTGGCTCTGGTAATGGTGAACGTTTAGACCACAAAACCTGCAGAGTGTTCATACTTCAAGAGCCCTCACTGGTTTTGGGGGCTGAGAGCAAGGATCTTTGTCCCTGACATGATGTAAGTGGCAAGGATGACCCAGTAATTATGCTGGAGGGGTGAACCTGTCCTCCTCAGTTCTGTGAAGGACGTGCACATCTCAGTGGCAGCAGGGGAACCTTGGTAGCCATGAATGAGGCTTAAGGATTTCTTTAGGATGCACAGCCTGAGGATGGTCTGTGCCTCTGATGGTCACCATGGAGAAGACCAGCAGCTTTGTATGGTTATGTAGCCAGTTGGCATTAGTTTTGAGTGCTGGGTGAGGGGAGCTGAAGTGCCTCCTTGATGAAGACGGCACACGCAAGTCACTGTGAGAACTCCCCTCAGCTTCCCAGAGAAGAGGGAGAAAAGGTTAGGAAAAGGAAGAGTCTGTGGTTGATACTGCTGAAATAAAAAGAGGACCCTGAAATGAAAGATTTCTTGAAAGGACGTCAAACAGTAAAAGGATAAACAGTCAAAGGTTGCATTGCCTCTGAAGTGTGCCTTAGTGCAGGACTGGAAGGGTTTACCAAGCATGCATTTGCAATGGCTATTTGTCAGGGAGCATGTGTGGGGCAGGGGCATTCCTGCAGCCCTTCTCGTGCTACCCCCAAAGCTGCCCCATGTTCCCATGTGCACAGGCTGTTTCCAAGCTGCTTTCCAGCTTCTCCGGTGGCCTTCACTCCTTGAGGCTGGGTTTTCCTGAGGTTCCCTACACCAGTGCTTGGGTGGTTCCACCAGTGCATTGCCTCTGAAGCTGTCTGTTGCCAAAAGCTGTGCCATAGGTTGCAGCACCTCCTGGGTGCCGTGGTGGAGAGTGCTGATGAACTAGAAGATGCCTGTGAAATTTGTGATGGCAGGTGCCAACCAGAAGCATGGCTCTGTGGGCTGGTTTTCTGTGTGGAGGGAAAGTCCTGTCAGGAGACCTGTGGAGAGTGAAGGTTCCCCTTTTCAGAGGGAAGAGTTATCTGTTGGTCCAAGCCCTGGTTTCTGTTCAAGTGCTTGCCAGCAGCAGGGAAAACTGTATTTCATTCTCCTGTGATGCAGCTCAGGAAAAGTTGCTGAAGATGAGAAATAATGTTGTGTTTCTGGACAGACGCTGTCGTCTTCTTTTCTGCCTTCCCTTCTGCTCCTGCCTGGTGGTTCTTTTGCTGAAGGAAGGGAGTGTGCACCAAGGGATGTCTTATGTCAAGCACTGCTCCTAGTTATTTGTAATGTTCTCTTTCTCCTTTAAAAGTGTGTCTTGCTTTAGTGGGATAGGGGCAGCATTTGCTCCCGGAGGCCAGGCTTTTCTTAATGGATTAGATGAGCTTCTGGAGGGACAGAAGGGGACCCAGGCAGCTGTGCCTGTATTTGTTGCTTTGCCTCTGCTGCACTTGACCCAGGCTTTTACTGTCCTGGAAGTTAAGCAGTGTCTGAGTAGAAAATGTAAAAGGAAAACTAGCATTCCTTCTCTTGTCATTGAGGTGGTAGCTTTTTCACAACATGTCTGGGCTGTTTGTTCTGCCTCTTTGTTCCATCTTATGAGGTGCTTGTGGTGAGGATGAGGTCCCTACTCAGGATGTGAAGGAGAGGCAGGAGAGGGAGAAGCTAAGTTCCCCCTTCTTTACTGCCACAGAGAGGAACAGGCCATACAAAATTGATTGCACTGTTGGTTTGTTTGCCTTTGGTTTTTTTGCATGGAGGGAAGGTTACTAGTTTTGTTTATTCTGGATGCTCAAATGGTTCTGACCACCTCCTCTCCTCAATTGCACTGCACAAGTAAAGCAGGGAAGTCCCAGCTCTTTGATGTCCGATTGCCTCCCATTCTCAGTGCCAGGTTCATGTGCTGTTCGCCCCCACTCCCTGGAGGCTCCATCCCTGTAGGAAAGGCAGTGGTATGCCCAAGACCTTGAACTTCTACCTCACCTTCAGCAAGACCTTTGACACAGTCTCCCACAGGATCCTCCTGGAAAAGCTGGCAGCCCATGGCTTGGACACGTGCTCCCTTTGCTGGGTTAAAAACTGGCTGTATGACCAGGCCCAGAGAGTGATGGTGAATGGAGCTGCATCCAGCTGGCGTCCAGTGACCAGCGGTGTCCCCCAGGGATCAGTACTGGGCCCAGTCCTATTCAACGTCTTTATTGACAACCTGGATGTGGGGATTGAGTCTGCCCTTAGTAAATTTGGCCACGCTTCTTTTGATGCAGCCCAAGATATGGTTGGCTTTCTGGGCTGTGAGAGCATATTGCTGGTTTTTATCAAACTTTTCATCCACCAATAATGCCATGTACTGCTCTGCAGGACTGCTTTCAATCCCTTCACCCCGCACCCTGTGTTGATCCCAGGGGTTTCCAGATGCAGCACCTCACACTTGGTATTTAGTATTCAGATGATATCCAAAGCAAATATGAGAAAGTGGGTGGTTTTTTTTAATCTTTGCTTTGAGGGATAACTTTTTGATAGTAATTTACAATACCTTATAGCAAGCAGTCCCTTGGTAAGTTGTTCTCCTTAACCATTTCAAATCACTGAAGTTGTCTATCACTTAAACATGTTGCAAAAAAAATTTAGAAAATTAGCAAACTTGACTTCAGCTCTAGGAATCAGACTCTGAGTTTGAGCCTTGCACATCACTGGTGGCAGGTTCCACAGGTATGTTTATAATCCTAGTTGCCCCACAGCTACCTCATCCATTCTCAGGTTGTGTTAGTATTGCTTCTCCGTATTGAACTGGATTTCAATTAATCAGATGTATCACTTGTAATTCCATAGTCTTCAGATTAATGAGTAAAAGGAATTTTAAGGGGGTTAGAGGAAAAAATATAATTTTCCTATGTACATGCAGTTAGGTATTTTCAGATTCTTAGAGTGAGCATCAATGAGTACATTGGGGTGGTTTTACTTGGGTTTCAGAGCAGCATCTAGCTATTAATGTTACATTCTAGTTCCTGTATTAGAAATACTTCAATTAAAAAGTGAACCTTGGTTTCAAATATATTTTTCAGTGTTTGACTTTAAAGTTGTCACTTTAGATGAAAAGGAGGAGCAACAGAAAAATCAGCTTTGATTTGCTCCATTTGAATTAAACCCTTTGTCCATTATACTGCTTCTCAAAGTTTTACATAGTTTTTATTTGGTCCTGAAGTGCAATAGTTAGGTTATAAATACCAAACATTGCTTCTTTCTGCTTAGGTTGTGGGGTTTTTTTTCTGGTTGGGGGACAGGTTGGTTTGTTTGGGGTTTCTTTGTTTCGTCACAAGCTGATGTGCTGTGCAGGGACATACTGTGATGCCACAGCTGCAGATTAATTGAGGATCATGCTGGTAAATCACACAGCATGGATGTCTGGCTATAGGACAAAATGTTTTCAGGGAAATTAAAAAAAAAATCATTCCTACCGCTGCATCTTTATTAGTTTGGAAATGTTGTGACAATAGACCTGTATTCCTAACTGACATCCACTTGATAATACTGCTTTGGGAGAGAGAATTATAGGAAACAAGCGGGGAACAAATCTTCAGTACAAAGTAAATTGAGCACAAAATACCCTAGTGATCTGCACAGTGAATAACAAATCACCTCAAAGCAATGCAAAGTCATAATCCCATTGCATTCGACAGATCTGGGGTGTCTGATATAGCTTTATCTGTGCTATACTCTTGTGTATGTGTTTTTAGGTGATTATTTTTCCAGTTATGGTGGCATCTTCTCTGAGAAAGAATATAGATATATATATTTTAATTATATTGTTTTCTTCCTTTTAAAATTTTGTCAGGAATATAATAAAAGACATTGTTTTCAACTTCAGTGGTATCCAGTGCTTGCTGTAAAGCTGTGAATGAGAGCTCACTGAGAGAATGAGGGAAGCTGCAGGAAGTGAAAACCCTTCAGAGCCATCTTTCTGATCTCTGGGCAATATCCCCCTTATCATGAGAAGCATTTTTCCAAATAAGATATTCATAGTTTCAAAGTGTTGACTCTATGGTTGAGTTCTATGGAGGAATTGTACCCATCTGAAGACAGCCCAGATCTCACCGTTGCTCAGAATAGAAACCTTTTAAAATGGTCAGTATCCAATGCCTCATTCCTCTGTTGTGTGAACAGGGTACCTCCAGAGGCCTGTGGTTTGCCTTATATATTTCCTAATTCTTCTGTTCTCCTTTTTTAATAGAAGGATAACTCAGAGCATGTCAGAATGCTTCTCAGATGTCCCTTGACTTGTGTCACCTATTGGGGGAGAAGTGCGATCATAAAATCTTGGTCAGGGAAGCACACAGACTGTAAATCTGATCTGCCACTCTTGAGAAAATACAGTGTCTAGCCTGTGCCAAAACCTGTCTGTGTATTTATCATCTCTTTACTATACAGGTGTAGTGTCAGGTTAAAACCTGGTCACGTTAGACTTCAGTGATGCAGGACTCTGTCCGTTCTCTTTCATTTACTTCAGTGTTGTGTAGAAATACAAGGTTGTCATTCGTGAAATAAGAAGCAAGTCAAACACTTCTCAGAAATCTCCTTGTAAATCTTTGCTGAACAAAACCACAATGCTATACCTGAGGTACCTACTCAGTAATGTCTTCAAGACAACTAATGTTTTTTTGTTAAAGGATCATTCTTCTGCAGCATTATAGTTAAATGCACTCTTGTAAAAATCATCAGCCCAATATTTTTGTTTTTTCTTAACTCAAGCTGTAGTAATTTTTTTTTATGTGAGACTGTCTACTTTTAGAGGTAGTTTCCTCTATCATAATTTCAGCAGTTTACATGTATGGTAGGAGTTTTTACGAGTACAACAAGTATTCAAAGATGTCAGTTTTTACTGTAATGAGTCCAGGAACATTCAAACTATCATTTGCAGAAGTTAAGTTAATGTTGAAGGTGTACATATCACATAGTCTGGCACTGGAATACAAATGTGGTTAAGTTAATAGTAAATTAATTCTCTACTCCAAAGTGGAAGCTATTAATTGAAATTGCTGAAGCTCAGTAAGGTGTTTTAAAAATAACAGTTAGTAGCCATTGTATTACATAGGATTATAGTGTAGTAAATAGAGAAAAGTGAAAATATGAAGACATCGATGTGCTTGATGGCTGTAGCATGATGCAGCGCAGGCCGTTAATCTGTTATTGTCTCATAGTATTTATACATTATTTAATAATAATAATAGTGACTTTCATCCATGTGTTCTGTTTTATGCTGACCAGCTGGACAGGAAGCTTTTTAGCAGAGGGGTTTTGAGAGAAGGTGAATTTGGCATAAAACCCGAAATTTAGTTGCATTAGGCTAGTCTCTGTGCAGTAGGTATGGTCTGTGTGGCTTGGCTGAGGTTGGGCTTTATAATGGTTACAGTCCTTATGTCTCGTGCAGAATATGAAACTACGTAGTGCTACAAAGAGGAGGAAAGTTATGTCTATGTCCTGTGTTACACCATTGCTCAGGGTTGAATTTTATCTCCAGTGAGGAAATGGGCATGATGAATTTATTATCTCAGATTCTGAAAGGGCAGTTGTTTTTAAGGGCCTTGGCAGTTGTTACTTTCTCTGTTTAAATGCTCATGTAACAAATTAATTTAACTGCATGTTCTCCCCAAATTTAGAGGTGCATCTTAGAGAGATGAGACAATCTGAGAAAAGATCTTGGCATAACACCTTTAGCAGCCAAAGTTGGCATCTGATTATCACATTATGTGGATGCACCCTTTTTTTTTTGTACAGAGCAGCATCACTGAAATATGCTAGAAACTGAGTCTGAGAATGGAAGTTGCTTGTATTAGTAGAGATTAAAATGTGGCAGCTTTAAAACGTGGCCAGTTCCTGGAGGTAAAAAGGAGTATTACAAAAATATAATATTGGAAACTTGAAAAATACTGATTTTTCCCCTCTTCCATTGTCAAGAAGGAAGGAAATCACTCCTGCATTGAATCAGAGAGTTAGGAATCTGAAATAAAGGAATATTTGTAATCACTTGGGGAATCCTAAAATCTGCATAAAACCTGGGTGATGCCTCAGACTACATGGATTTCAAAATGATGCTTTAGCTGTATATGCTTTGGAGATACAGGCTGTATTACCATGATGGACACTCCTTAACTCTGGAACATGATGGTGAAGGGTGACTGGACTGAAGGTTGTAGAATTTGAGAAGGTTGTGGGTGTGGTGATGTGAGGTTGGGCACAGCAGTGAAGCCTGGTAACGAGCCTGGCTGTGGAAGAGGCTGCATTCAGGTTTTATCTGAGGGCTCATCAAGGACAGGTACAAATAAACTTTGATCACAACGCATTCATCTCAGCCACCAAATCTATTTAACTGAAATAGAGATTTCTGAGATACAGCCTCTGTTCCCATTGCTCTTCACCTCCACCTGTTTCTTCATTAAAATTTGTTTTAACAGAGCACAAATCCTTATAGATTACTTCATTTCATAAGGCGTGTATTTGCTTCCATTGCTAGCCCTAATGGAACTGGGTGATTACAGCTTGATACCAGCTGATCACATATTTGAACCCATAAATAAAATAATTACTAGTAAAGAAATGCCAAGTCTCATTTGGTGATTAAGATGATTATTCCATATGCTAAAGGTTAGGCAATAGCAGTTATACGTCTTCCCCCAATTGAAGTGTTCAACAAAAGGAAAAAAGGTGTGCATTTCAGACAAAAAAACAAGCATGAGAAGAAAAGCTCAGAAACCAAGGAAGCAGTGTTTTCTTCCATAGATTCTTTCTGCATTGACGAAAAACTTCAGTTTCTAAGCAAAGGAATGTTCAGTCTTATTGTAGCAATTAGTGTCAGATCTGAAGAACGCTCTTAGAAAATCACAATGAAAGGATGCATCAGTGCAGTAGGAACTTCAGTTCTTCAGTCTTCAAAGACTGTCAGGTTTTGCATTGGAAGAGGATTTATTAACCGTGACAATATGCTGAAAACGAGTGATGTTTCCTTGGTTTCTATGAAGCAAGGAATTGTTCTCCTGTAGAACAGTTGCATGTAAATACAGCGACAGCCAGGAGATGATTTTGAGATTTTTTTTTTAAAGAATCAAATGAGTAAGAATTCATTATTGGAGTGTACAATCACTTTGAGTATGTTTTTGATCTTCATTAAGCTCGGTACTCTGCAGCTGCCAGTGGTGGGAATGAACCTGTTAACTAATTCAGAGATCCACTGGGTATTTCCCATAGAAGTAACAGCATAGTGGCTAACAGCTGCCTCTGGTTTTGAAGGGGGGATGGGAGAGAGTGAACAACATAAATCTCCTGTGGTGCCATCTGGAAGAGACATGGATGCTGCTTTGATAAAAAGGCTTCCTGCTTACCACGTCATGAAAACATCTGATCATAAACATATTACTGAATACATGGTTGCAACTGCATGTAGATATGCTAATTACAAGAAGGTGTGACAGCCAGGTATAGTCAGTACCTAAGGAAACTGTGACTAACTTGCTTGTGGGTGGAAAAAGTGTCTGTTTCGCTTGTTTGCTTGCATTTCCCCTGTACAGCATGTTAGGTTTCCTTAAAAAGTCGTATGTGGTACAGCAGAAAGACTGGCTGTTTGCTGTTCCTGGCTATTGAAGGTACTGAGCTGAGCATGGTGGAGCTGACTGGAGAGGAGATTGTATCTCCCCTGAGATACACAAAATACAAGTATCTGGGGAAAGTTGGAACCAGAAGAAAGAATTAGGGGAAACAAGGCTAGCAGACTCTTTGAAGCATAACTAGAAATCCCTGAGAGAGGGAGAGGACATGGAGGTAATAGAGGTAAAGAGGCTTTTCTAGTTGACTGCATGGAGTGCAGTGCAATCCTGGAAGCCCTAAAAGGTTGACACATTGACAGCAAAGGCTAGATGGATGGAAAAGAGTCCATGTGAGGATGCAAGGAAAGATTTGTTTACAGGTTATTTTTATTTCTCACTGGCTGATAATTTGGAAACGAATTTTAATTGCAAGATAAGCAACTAAATGGAACAAAAGAAGGAGTTGGGAGAAGTGAGGAAGAAGAAACTGGAAAAGAGGAGGAGTAGAAAGTTGCAGTAGTTTTGACTGTGTTTTTCGTGTTTTGAGTACAAGAAATGATGTAGCTAAATTCCCAAGCTACATTGGACTTTTGTGGT
Source organism: Hemiprocne comata (assembly GCA_020745705.1). Classification (NCBI taxonomy): domain Eukaryota; kingdom Metazoa; phylum Chordata; class Aves; order Apodiformes; family Apodidae; genus Hemiprocne; species Hemiprocne comata. The sequence continues at coordinate 86,494,824 of CM036587.1, forward strand.
GTTGGTAGTTGGGCGAGGTCCTGCAAGCCGCCTATTCTTTTGTTAAGGGAAGCCTCATGGGAAAGGGTACTAGGTGGTAAAGGGGCTCAAGATAGTTGGTCAACATTCAAGGACCACTTCTCCCAAGCTCCGGATCAGAGCATCCCAATGGGTAGGAAATCAAGTGAGGGAGCCAGGAGACCAGCATGGTTGAACAAGGAACTGCTGGGCAAACTCAAGTGGAAAAAGAGAATCTATGGATCATGGAAGGAGGGGCTGGCCACTTGGGAGGAATATAGGACTGTTGTCAGAGGATGTAGGAAGGCAACTGGGAAAGCTAAGGCCTCCTTGGAACTAAACCTTGCAAGTGAGGTCAAAGAGAATGGAAAGGGCTTCTTCAAATACATTGCAGATAAAACTGACACTAGAGGCAATATAGGCCCACTGCTGAATTAGGTGGGTGCCCTGGTGACAGAGGATATAAAGAAAGCAGAGGTACTGAATGCCTTCTTTGCCTCTGTCTTTACTGCTGCAGACTCTCCCCAGGAGCCCCAGATCCCTATAGCCCCAGAAGAAGTCAGGGTGAAGGAAGAGTTTGCTTTGGTGGATGAGGATTGGGTTAGGGATCAGTTAAGCAATCTGGACATCCATAAATTGATGGGTCCGGATGGAATGCACCCATGGGTGCTGAGGGAACTGGCGGAGGTCATTGCTAGGCCACTCTCCATCATCTGTGGTAAGTCGTGGGTGACAGGAGAGGTACCTGAGAACTGGAGGACAGCAAATGTCACTCCAGTCTACAAAAAGGGCAAGAAGGAAGACCCGGGTAACTATAGACCAGTCAGCCTCACCTCCATCCCTGGAAAGGTGATGGAACAACTTATTCTTGGCACTGTCTCTAGGCATATTAAGGATGAGGGGGGTCATTAAGAGCAGTCAACATGGTTTTACCAAGGGGAAGTCATGTTTGACCAACCTGATAGCCTTCTATGAGGAAGTAACTAGGTGGATAGATGATGGTGGAGCGGTAGATGTGGTTTATCTTGATTTCAGTAAAGCATTTGACAATGTCTCCCACAGCATCCTCGTAGATAAGCTAAGGAAGTATGGTCTTGATGATCAGGTAGTGGGATGGATCGTGAACTGGTTGAAAGGAAGAAGTCAGAGAGCTGTGGTCAGTGGGACAGAATCTAGTTGGAGGTCTGTGACTAGTGGAGTCCCTCAGGTGTCAGTACTGGGACCAGTACTGTTCAATATTTTCATCAACGACCTGGATAAGGGAACAGAGTGTACCCTCAGCAAGTTCACTGATGGCACTAACCTGGGAGGAGTGGCTGACACACCAGAAGGCTGTGCTGCCATTCAGAGAGACCTGGACAGGTTGGAGAGTTGGGCGGGGAGAAACTTGATGACATTCAACAAGGGCAAGTGTAGAGTCTTGCATCTGGGGAAGAACAACCCCATGTACCAGTACAGGTTGGGGGCTGACCTGCTGGAGAGTAGTGTAGGAGAAAGGGACCTGGGGGTCCTGGTGGACAGGAGGATGACCATGAGCCAGCAATGTGCCCTTGTGGCCAAGAAGGCCAATGGCATTCTGGGGTGCATTAGAAATGGTGTGGTTAGTAGGTCAAGAGAGGTTCTCCTCCCCCTCTATTCTGCCTTGGTGAGACTGCATCTGGAATATTGTGTCCAGTTCTGGGCCCCTCAGTTCAAGAAGGACAGGGAACTGCTTGAAAGAGTCCAGTGCAGAGCCACAAAGATGATTAACGGAATAGAACATCTCCCTTATGAGGAAAGGCAGAGGGAGCTGGGCCTCTTTAGTTTGGAGAAGAGGAGGCTGAGGGGCAACCTCGTCAAAGTTTACAAATATGTTAAGGGGTAGTGTCAGGATGATGGAGCCAGGCTTTTTTCAGTGACGTCCAGTGATAGGACAAGGGGCAATGGGTTCAAACTGGAGCATAGGAGGTTCCATGTAAATATCAGAAAAAAATTCTTTACTGTGAGAGTGACAGAGCACTGGAACAGGCTGCCCAGAGAGGTTGTGGAGTCTCCTTTGCTGGAGACATTCAAAACCCGCCTGGACGCATTCCTGTGTGATGTGCTGTAGGTGACCCTGCCTGGCAGGGGGGTTGGACTAGATGATCTTTCGAGGTCCCTTCCAACCCCTAGGATTCTATGATTCTATGGTTCTGAAATCCTGTAGTGGTTTTTTGTGTGTAGTTTGCATGTTTAAAGTTTAAAATTCCTGTGCATGTGTACTTTGAACAGAGGATATGCTTGTGCCTTCATAAAATCTTAACTACCTCAGAGGTAGTTGCTAATATCACCTATGAAGGTGGGGGTGTGGCTGGTTTTTCTTCACTCTTTCATTAAATAATTTCAGGTTCCCCAACCATAATCTTCTCTAAGATCTAACACTTAGAATGTAGAAAAGTTCTGCTAAAAATAACTAGTAAGGAAATTTACTATTATTATGTATGTGTTATCATACATTTTGAACAGTGTTAAACTTGACTGCTTGTGCTTGTTACTTTGTATTGCTGATTGTAATCTATTTTGCTAAACTGCCATTGCAAAAAAAAAACCAACAAAACTGGTTCATGCCCTAAAACACTCAAATGTTGTTTAGATAGAAAAAGACTATCCCCCAAATTGGATTAATTCGGTTTCCCAATTGACAAAGAATGCACTGTGTTGTTTTTGTGGTGTATTAGATGGGAAAAATATCTGTTTTGTAAATCTTCCTATGTATTTGCAACCAACAGAATGCACTGCATTTGTATCATTTATGAACTTATGGAGGGATGATGGACATACCGTGCACTGAAGGGACATCTTACTGGGATCCAATTTTCAACTTTCACATGAGAGTAAGAATCGACTGCAGGTGCAGATCAGTGAAAAAACAAAACAAGAAAAAAAACAACAAAAAAACACCCTAAGAACTGTAAAATCTGTATGAAATGCACAGGGAGAAGGTTAACACAGGAATTGAATGTCTAATATAGAATAATAAAATGAGATTTTTACAAGGTAGTATCCAAAAGTCAAACAGCAGCATCAGCCAGCTAATTTTCAGCAATAAGATGTAACAAGACAAGTCTCATAAATGAGTTTATCCTTTCTGAAGGTCTGATCCTACATACGTTAACTAGGCAAAATGCCCTCTAACTTAGAAAGTCTGAATTTTTTAGCAGTTTTTACGTGGTCTCCCTAAGATACTTAGGTGTGGTGCAACAGTTGCTTTTTGAATTTTGTTGGTTGTTTCTAGAGATTACATAGATTTGATAATACGTGACAAAATCTGAAAGTAAATTTATAAGGTTAATATCTCATTATGAGCCTGTGAGCACATTTACAGATACCCCTGCATTTTCAACATTAATATAAAAGATGCTGTGTCTTTGTCGATACTATGCAAAAGCTGTAGAGAATTACAAAGGCTGGCTTTTCTGTATACCATTTCTGCAGTCAAGAGAACCATAATCTGGGCATACATCAGGTCTTTGAAGGGTTTTTACTATAGTTAAGAGGGGCTTTTCATTCTCTTTGGCAAAGATTTGTAAGAACATATTAAATGTTTGAGCCCCAAAGGCTCAGTTTTCTGGGGATGTGATTTTGGTGCTGCAGAAGTGAAAGGCTGAGATGATAGGGTATTTTTAAGGTATTAATTATATACCAACTTAAAACAAGAGCTTGAAAGAAATATTTATGTGACAAATAAACACTCTCCATCATTTACCACTGGTCCTGGCTGACTGGGGAGGTCCCAGATGACTGGAGACTGGCCGATGTGACACCCATCCACAAGAAGGGCCAGAAAGAGGATCCAGGGAACTGTAGGCCTGTCAGCCTAACCTCAGTGCCTGGCAAGGTTTTGGAGCAGATCATCCTGAGTGCCATCAAGCAGCATGTACAAGACAAACGGGGAATCTGGCCCAGCCAACATGGGTTTAGGAAAGGAAGGTCCTGCCTGACCAATTTGATCTCCTTCTATGACTGGGTGACCCGTCTAGTGGATGAGGGGAAGGCCGTGGATGTCGTCTGCCTCAACTTCAGCAAAGCCTTTGACACAGTCTCCCACAGGATCCTCCTGGAAAAGCTGGCACCCCATAGCTTGGACAGATGCACCCTTCACTGGGTAAAAAACTGACTGAATGTATGACCAGGCCCAGAGAGTGATGGTGAATGGTGCTGCATCCAGTTGGCATCTGGTGGCCAGCGGTGTCCCCCAGGGATCAGTACTGGGCCTAGTCCTATTCAACCTCTTTACTGACAACCTGGATGTGGGGATTGAGTCGACCCTCTAGTAAATTTGTAGGATGACACCAGGTTGGAGGGGAGTGTTGATACGCTGGAGGGTAGGAAGAAGCTGCAGAGGGACCTGGACAGGCTGGGTCGATAGGCAGAGGCCAATGGCATGAAATTCAACAAGACCAAGTGCCGGGTCCTGCACTTTGGCCACAATAACCCCATGCAACGCTACAGGCTGGGGGAAGAGTGGCTGGAGAGTGACCTGGCAGAGAGGGACCTGGGAGTACTGGTGGACAGCCAGTTGAACATGAGCCAGCAGTGCGTCCAGGTGGCCCGGAAGGCCAATGGCATCCTGGCTTGTACCAGGAATAGTGTGGCCAGCAGGAGTAGGGATGTAATTCTCCCCCTGTACTCAGCACTGGTGAGGCCTCACCTCGAGTACTGTGTGCAGTTTTGGGCACCGCAGTATAGGAAGGACATGGAGGTCTTGAGAACCAGCCCTATGAGGAGAGGCTGAGGGAGCTGGGGCTGTTCAGCCTGGAGAAGAGGAGGCTGAGGGAAGACTTCATTGCTCTCTACAACTACCTGAAAGGAGGTTGTAGTGAGGCATCGGCCTCTTCTCCCTAATGACTAGTGATAGGACAAGAAGAAATGGGGTCAAGTAGCGCCAGGGGAGGTTCAAGCTGGATATTAGGAAATTTTCTTCACAGAAAGAGTGGTGAGGCATTGGAACAGGCTGCCCAGGGAGGTGGTGGAGGCACCATCCCTGGAGGTGTTCAAAGAAGGGGTAGATGTGTTGTTTCTGGAGATGGTTTAGTGGCTAGAGTAGTAGGATGGACAGCTGGACTTGATGGTCTTGAAGGTCTTTTCCAACCTTGACAATTCTATAATTCTATGAAACTGAAATCCCTTTGCTGAGACTATAATTCTTGTTTTGCACACTTGGAAATTCTCAATGAAATCTTTCTCAACCCAAAATTAAAACTCTGCTTTTCAAGTACGGTATGGTTCTTATGTAGAAGTTTAAAGTTTCATCAATGCATAGAGATTTATTTGCATCCTACTGAGCATATCATTTGCTATTACCTAGCATCTGCCAGGTGCAGCAGAGAGTGGGTGCCATCCCGTCAGTGTGAGTCAGCCACAGCATTGCAAGATGTGGTCCATGTGAGCCTCTCAGTGCATGGAGTGGGGCACTTGGAAGGGGCATCCAGGTGCCAGCAGGTGTCTGCCTCAGCCTTTGCAAGGGTACTGTGCCAAGCAGTTCTGGGAAGGAGCTGCAGGTGGGGTGGCCAGTGCAAAGGAAGCAGAGCAGAACTTGTGAGACTTACTTATCTGACATCAAACACTGAATTTTCATGTAAGTTTTTAAAAAGTGGAGGAAGCAGTCATTATTAAAAATTATGCTTTTGTGGGTCATATCTTTGGTAAAGCAAGATACAGGAGAAAAAAGATTTTGAGACCTTTAGTTCCTTTGATTTTAATCTTGATCTCCTTGTCAGTTTTGGGACTGTTGAAGACCAGAAGTAGGTCTAGTTTTGTGGACGACTTAACCTCCAAGCTTCTCGTTAAGTCAGCAAGGTGTCAAGGTGTCCACAAAACTACCTGTGCTCTTTCACAGTTGGGTCATGACTTTTGATTTTACCTTTATGCAGAGACAGGGTAGGGACTGCTTACCCAGGGCAAAAACATGACTTAGCCATGATCCTGCTTCAATTAAGCCAGGAAGGCTGGGTTGGTGCTGGGAGACAGGAAAGCAGCCCATTTCTCCAGAAAGAGCACTTCTATTACAAGTTGTTTCCTGCCTCTCTCTTCACGTGCTGGGGTGAATTCCTTGATCCTTGTCAAAATACAGTATTGTGTATTAAACTGAGCTGGTTCTGGTCAGTGTCTAGCTGTCTTGGATTTGAGAGGAGGGAAGTCAAATGCAAAAGTTAGAGGGAAGGGGTAAGTGTTTTCAGTTTAAAAACATGTTAAGAGGTTGCACAACCATCTACAAACGTAGCTGGTCCATGAACGTTTTTTGGTCCCTTCTGAGTGTGTGCCCTCTGGATGCCCTTGTGCTTACTGAAGATGTAGTGTCACTGGGAGGCAAATGGACTTCTGAATTATTTATTTGAATAGACATAGCTATGAAAACAGCAAAGCTGTAGTGGTTAAGTAGAAGGGAGATCTCAGTAGACAAAAGTTTGCCATAGCCTAAAGAGCCGCACCTCAGTCAGTAAGCCTGGTGGTCAAAAGGATTTGTTTAAGCAGTGAGAGTGTATTGATAGGAGATGGCTTTGCTTCAGTTTTACGTGAAAGTCTTTGTATAAAAATACCTGCTAACGGTTAACCTTTTTACCATCCATGAAGGTGGCTGTAGTCAAGTTAGTGTAGAAGTTATTCTGAAGTGTTAGCTCTTTGGTTTTTTTTGTTTTTCTTCTAATTGATCTGGGTAACGCTGGCTGAACAAGCTTATTTGTGGATGTTTAAGTCATAGATTTGTCTCATTCTTAATTCTGACTATGGTACTTCTGTGTTCATTGTGATAGATTCAAAAGGAAGTAATAGTCTGCTAGGAAGATAATTTGAGAAATGAATCAGAGTGACTCAAAAAGCATGTAGGTGTTAGGGTGGCAGCTAGTTTCAGTTCATATAAATACCTATTTTACTAACAAGGCAAAGGAGAAAATAGAAAAGTTTTCAAAGAATTTAAAAACAAACACAATTTCTGTTGAACTGTCTTGCAAAGGAGAGGAAGGGAAATCCAGTGAAATATTTTGCAAAGCAATCTGCGCTACAATTAAGTTATTTTTTATAGGAGCATTAGGGGTGTTTTGCAATTCCCCGTAGAGGTGTCAAAAGCCAGCAGCATATCCTGCATAGTGACAGTATGCATTTTCACTTGAAAATATTTTCAGTATTTTCTCTAGCTTGTTTTTTTACTCTTTTTGTCACAAGGCATCAAATTTTGATTTTGAACTGTGTGCATTTTTTGTTCAAATGTGATGTTTTCCTTGTGTCTTCCTAACACTGAATTTAGCATGATTTGTGCATGGGATTTTCAGTATGCTAGTACTGTTTGTGTATTTTGACTGATACAGTTTTATGAAAAGGTCTGTATGTGTCTTACTATCTTATTTCTTAAACAGTTAAACAAAAGCAATACTTTTAAAAATGTTTCTATATACATAAGTTAACATAATCATAGAATCATAGAATGGTTTGGCTTAGAAGGAACCTTAAAATTCCACCCCCCCCTGCCATGGGCAGAGACACCATCCACCAGATCAGGTTGCTCAGAGCCCTATCCAATCTGCCCTTAAACAGTCCTACTGATGGGACAGTAGATGAATGGGTGATTTCACTTACCTATGCTAGTAACAAGGTTATAAGATAGTACTTGATATTGTAAAACTATATACTTCAGAGTCAAAAGAAAAGGAAGAAAAGGCCATAAATTGATACAAATTTTCAGGTGTTGAAACTTTGACAAATACTCTGACAAAACTGCTCTAATTGTATTTAAAGCTCACTGTATTTCATTTGCTGACACTCTGAGATAAAAAGCTTAAAGTCTCTTTCATGGACTTATATTAAAAAGATTTATTTTCTCAAAATGTAAATGTGCATGTTAATGAGAAATTATTGGGAAATCTGTGATGAAAACCTGTCTCTTGAATATGTGGTTTTGCCTACAGTTTTGCATAAGAATTTGTCCCAGCTGAAAATAGTCCTGCACTGGGGCGCACTTCTGCTGGTGAAAGTATTCTTGTCTCGGGAGAGGGGGAAATGGGAGCCACCATGAGTTCACATGCCACTTTAAACAGTCCAGATTTCCTTCTGAGCAGATTCAGCATTTAATTTGTATTTGTTTCCAGGCCAAGGATCCTGTGGATATTGGTCATATGGCCCTTACAGTGAGAATCTATTTTCCATTAACTGGTCTTTGGTTGAAAAATATTGTGTGCTTAATGAGGCTCATAAAACAGGCTGGATCTCCAGTACACGGGCATGTAACTGAAAGATAATGGGCTACAAGAGAGATTAATAAGATTTTTGAGTCGCAAAAGCATTAAGTCAGTTTAAGTCTATTGGTTAAGCTGCTCAAAATTTGTAAGAATTAATCTTGAGCTGTGGTGTGTAAGCACAGCCATTGCTGGTGTGCATTAAGACATCTCTGTGATCACCTTGTACTTAGCTCTTTTTCAGGCTCAGCAGCAGCAGTCCCCTAAGTCTTCCTTAAGGTGAAATATGCAGAAGATTGGTTCATGAAGTGTACTCAATGACTCTCAGTAGTGGGTGTCTGGTTTTACCTGCTTTATGGTTACCCGGACTATCAATTTGGCATGGCCATGGCTGTCTGTTTCTTCTGCCTTAGAGCCATCTGCCCCAGTTTGGAGTCTTGAGCCTGGTTTGACCCTCCTTCTGGTGGATCTGACTGACCTCCACCCCGTAAGGACTAAAAAAGCCTTGCCCAGAGCTGGTTGTGAATCTTAGCTTGACTAGTTCAAAGCTGCTTCTGCACTTTTTTGGTTTCAAGTTAGTGCAGTTAAAACCCCAAGTGAAAAGCACTTCCATGATCTGTTTAACTGGCTGAAAGGTCTCGTAGTCCAGAAGTGACATATTGTTTAGAAATTCTTTTGATGGCTATTTACTTCAACGGTTTTGAAAATGACGTTGTTTGTTTTTGTTTTTCTCACTCTTTTTGAACCCCTGTTTTATATGTGTGTGTTGTTGTTTTTTTTTTTCCTCTGCCTAGACCTGGTTAACCATTTCTGTGAACAGGTCCTCAATTTTTTACTTTGTCCCTACTTTCCTGTCGTAGCCCCATCTTCCCCTGGTGTCGACTCCGTACCCTTACAGCGCACAGGCAGTCAACACGGCACACAGAACGCAACAGCGACCTTCCAGAGGGCCAGCTATGCAGCCGGCCCGGCCTCCAATTACGCAGATCCCTACCGACAGCTGCAGTATTGTCCTTCTGTTGAATCACCATACAGCAAATCTGGGCCAGCCATCCCACCCGAAGGGACCTTGGCTAGGTCACCTTCCATTGATAGCATTCAGAAAGATCCCAGGTGGGTGAAACCTTCATTGTCTACTATTTCTTGCTCATGCAGAGGTTTGTAATTGTGGTTTGCTTTTGTATGCTTATGCTGTTGAATATAAAAACACCCAAAAAACAGACCCGTGATTATACATGAAAGATTGTGTTTTCGTAACAGCTTTGTCCTGCAGCTTTACCTTGGAAGGCTCTCATGAGCTCTTCTGTGAAACAAAGTGATAGGTGTGGTCTTGAATGTGTCTGTTTAGCCTGCTTTCAGTAATGCCATCCCTCAAAAGCATACAAAAAGTAATTTTCTCTCAAAATGCGAGGAATGGTATAACTGTTTTGACTGTAACCATTGTGGACTGAATTTTCAAGTTGCTCCTCGGGCACAAGTTGTTGCAGTTATTGGTCTGTCTGCAGTTAATATTTGTAAAATGTGTAGAAAAGGATATTCTGGTATTGGACAAGGAGACTGAGCAATGTGGAAGCAAAATGTAATCAGGCTTATGCTTCACACTGTGTCGTGGGCTTCCAATGCCAGTACCTGGTAGCAGGGTGTGTGTACTACAGCTTCTCAGAAATGGTTGTTACTGTCCATGCTTTTTAAATATATAGCACAACTTTTAATGTTGCTGAAAGGTATGGTCATCTTCATATACCTAGGGAAGGTGCAAGAAGGAAACATTATAGCCATACATACCCCAAACAGACAGATGGATTAGAGAAGCTGAGGTTTCTGGCAAATTATTTTACTTCCATGATAACAGCAATGAAAATGTTAACTGTAGTCCTCAATGCACTTGGTGATTTTGTTCAGTTTTCTGATAGAAAAGAAACCAGTCTCTTGGGTAACTTAAGTTTAAACTTGTTGCAGTTGTTAATTTATACAAGGTTTTTCTATGGCAGATGGTGCAATTGATTATTTTATTACATACTTATTTTTGCAATGTGTAATTTAATGATAGGCAGAGCCCAGATATTTGCCCCCCAAAAAATGCTGGAAATATTTAAGCAACAATTTGAAAATTCTTCTTTCCCTGCATTAAAAACCAAATATTCACAACTTGATCTCTCTACTCATTTAGCATTGTAGCTGTTCTTTCTGTCTCTCCAACTAGGAACACAACAGGAGCTAAATTTTATGGTCCATCAGAAGCATCACTGCTTGCAGCTACTTCAGTCACTGAAAAGTCTTACTTGTTGAGAAAACTTGTCTTCAACCTTTTTTTTTTTCCTTCTAGCTCTTGCTATTCCTCTAGAAATTTGGAAAACTACAAGCTGAATTCCTCCCCTTCTTCCCCCTGCCCCAGAGTAAACATTGGTAGCCTGAAGGAAACGTCTTTTTCTGAAACCTTGATATTTTGATGTATTTGTACTCCGGAATATAAAAGCCCATGGAGGAAAAAGAGCTTTTCTTTGTAATTGTCTCATGTTCAAACTTAAAGAAAATTACATTAGGAGTGCACTAAACCAGAGGAAAAATTACTATAATCCATATGATCTTAGGAGAAGCGTGTATTCCCTGTAGACAGTAAAGACATATTTACAGTATCTCTATGGATCCTAGACATAATATCTTTTTAAGGAAAGGTTATCATTATTCAGTTGCTCTGCTATGACTTTGCAGCTGTTAGTCAGGTAATGTATAAGTTATGTGCTTGTAAAAGAAGATTTCATCTTGCAGATTTTTCATGTGCCTGCTTTTTGGTTCTTTCTCATCTTCTGATACCATTTGTGCATTCATGCGTATTGATTTCTGTAGGTAAAATAGGAGTGTGCAGGTGTCCAGGTATAAATTGAACTTATAAACTCTTCAGAGGGGATCATTAAATATTTTTGCTAATTACTATTAGATGGATTGGGATTTTGCACAAAATAACTTTTGTAAAAGAGGTTTGCATTACTCGTTATCTCATTGATTTGACCCATGGACTGCGCATGGTGTCTCTTAGTATTGCTGTCCTTACTTGCTGGTTTGAATAATCCTTATAAAGAAATGTGAGAAGCAGACCTGATTATGTTCACAAAATCACAGAATTGTCACGGTTGGAAAGGACCTCTGAGATCAGAGTCCAACCATCAACACAAAAAAACCCAAACAACACAAGCACAACCCAAAAAACAGACACCCACACACATCCCACCAAAAAGCACCCACAAAAAAATCCCCACAATCTCAGCCACTAGAGTATGTCCTGAAGTGCCACATCTACATGTTTCTTGAACACCTTCAAGGATGGTGACTCAACCATCTGCCTGGGCAGGCTGTTCAGTGACTTGTTCCCTAGACCCTTCACCAGCTTGACAACTCTCCTCTGGACACGCTCCAGCACCTCAATGTCCTTCTTATAGTGAGGGGCCCAGAACTGAACACAGTGCTCTAGGTGCAGCCTCACCAATGCTGAGCAGAGGGGCACTATCACTTCCCTACTCCTTCTTGCCACATTATTCCTGATGCAGGCCAGGATGCCCTTTGCCTCCTTGGCCACCTGGGCACACTGCTGGCTCATATTCAGCTGGCTGCCCACCAGCACCCCCAGGTCCTTTTCTGCTGGGCAGCTTCCCAGCCACTTTTCCCCAGGCCTGCAGCATTGCCTGGGGTTCTTCTGAGCGAAATGCAGGACCTGGCACTTGGCGTTAATGAACCTCTAGAATAAAATTGGCCTTGGCCCATCAATCCAGTCTGTCCAGGTCCCTGTGCAGAGCCCTTCTACCCTCGAGCAGATCAACACTCCCACCCAATTTGGTGTCATCTGCACACTTACTGAGGGTGCACTTAATCCCTTCATCCAGATCATTGGTAAAGATATTGAACAAGACTGGCCCCAAAACTGAGCCCTGAGGGACACCACTGGTGACCGGCCACCAACTAGATTTGACTCCATTATGTTATGCCTTAGTCCCCAGAATCTATGGTCCACCTAGGCAGACTGGCTTGTGAAGCTCTCTGTGGCCTACAACAGTTGCCGATCATTCAGCTATTGGAAAGACATTGAAAAATTGAAAGGAGTTTGGAGCTCCAATCAGGAGACTTTTAACATGTTGGTATCTAGACTACAACAATGTGGATAAATGACAGGTGTGGAAAGGAAGGGACATAAGACTTTCCATATGCTTGAAAAAAATATTATGGAAGGACAGAAAAAAATACATGTAGCACTTGGGAGATACAATTAGAAGTACTGTGATCAGTAGGAGTGTATGACACAGGTACAAGAAAGACTTTCAATGGCTGTGTTAAGTGGCATTGTATTCCCCAGAGGGTTATCCTTTATACATTATATAGCAAGAAAAAAATAAACCTGTTGGTCAGCGGATGGACTTTGTCAACTGCTAAGTCTTGAGTTTCCTTACACACCTATTGCTGCTTTGGTTGGCAGGTTGATTTTTTTGTGAGTGACATGGAGGGGAATAGCAGGCATCATTTCCAGGCACTGAGCCTACCTGTCCACCCACAATTCCAAACAAAGGCTCGCTGGCAGAGGAAAAAACTGCAAGACAAAAGCATACTGATTGCAGGCTTTTGATTAGTGTTTGCTAAATATCAGTTCAAGATGAGAAACAGATATCCAGAAGAGAACGTACTCATCCTAATAAACAATAGGAGTTTCTAAAACTGAACATTATTTTCTGGAATCTCCCATTCAGGAGGAATTTCTGTCTCAATTCCAAGAAAAATGGTTGGCAGGCACTGATGTAGCTGACAATTTTTTCCATTGTTTTCACCATGTAGTTTGGGTTACTAATACTCCAGTTTTATATACGTATTGTGAGCTGACATTTGGCAAATGAAATTTTAGCTAAACATCTGCTCTGCATCATCCAGCTGTCATAAAATGAAGTGTAATGTTTATTAACTTGAAGTTTAGGACAAAAGCTAGCTTAAAAAAATATGAAGTTATTTATTATCAAGTTCGTGGTAGGGAATAATTTTTGATTTGTGCAGGTAGACTGTTACCTGATGCAAGCTCATATAATGGGTAGTAAAACCTATGGTGGAAAGTCTGAGGCTTTGTTATTTAAAAAGGAAGTTTGGCCCTTATCACCTGTCAGAAATAAAACTTAAGTTCTGCCCATGAAAAATGGAGAAGTTGAGTATCAGAGATAAAAGAACGCTCTGTAGAATCAGTCTGTAAATTATGTTTACTTCATGTCAAAAAAGGAGGAGAAGTATGCAGTAGAGCTGTGATATTAACTGTTTCATGCAATAATCTTTTATATGAAAAAGTGGCCTAGGGAGGGAAAGAATATAATATTTATTGTCTAATTATTGTCTAACGTTCTGTGATTCTGTCTTGCTTTTAATTCCTACTGAACTGTGAATGAGAGAAATCATGACTATGTTAAAGTATCAGAAATATGTGTTCATGTGATAGTTTCCAGCTTACTTTAATTGAAGAAAGATTCATCTGCCTCTTGGCACCAACAGATTATCTAAGGTTTGTCTGTTCCTAAACTTTAGGGGAACTGAGGAGCCCTAGAAATTGAAATGCTGGTATCCAGTTGTCAGTCTGTGTGCCTTCCAATTTTTACTCCAAAATACCAACCTGACAGATGTATGCAAATGACTTAGTTTTTGAGTTTTCTACCTACTAAGAAGCCATGTACAGGTTCCACTGCTGATAAATCACACTTGCTGCATAACAGATGAAAAATACATAATTTTCACATCCTTCAGTTAAATACATACTGATGAAGTTTTGCAGTAAAGATGATTTTGCTTCTTTATGGACAGGGTCTGGTTTGATGGGTTGAGTCAACATGTTTCCTTCATTGTTCTGTGACTTCTTTTCTTACCTGGTTTTGTTTACATGCTTATATGCACTCATCATCATCTCCTGCAAAGAAGCTAGCAAGAAGGTGAGTTAACAGCAAGAGTTATGTGGAGTACACTCCATTAAGGCTATCAAAATGAATTCCAGAGTTCAAATGTCCATTTTCATATTGCATTGAATTATGTTGATCTACACTTAAAATTTTCCTTTATGGCATCCTCTTTCCCAAGAGATATGTTTCGGAACCTTTAGAACTGTTTATTCAGAAGAAATGGGGTAATTTGGTAAATGAAGCTATGAAAGGTTCACTCTTCATTATACAGCGGACTGCAGTAATGATTGGGCTCTTGTTAGGAAAAAAAAAAAAGGGTAACACAAAACCCCCCAAAACCACTAGTGGTAGAATCACGTTGCAACTTAACAAGAAAACAAAATTTTAAAAATCAGGCATCTTGTTGTGGTTCTTACCTTAAGAACTGTCTTAGTATAGGTCAACATAGAAGCAGAATGTATTGGATGATTTAGCTGTGATACCCTGAGACTTTTCTGCTATGTTGTCCTCTTTCAGGGTCAGCTTTCCATTTCATTACCTCTGCTGGTATTAATTTCCTTGTAAGCAGAAGATGACTGTGCTATCTATGTGTCTTCTAAACATTTAAATTGGTTTTCTTTCCACTTGTGAAAGAAAATAAATTAGAACATTTTGTGTGGACTCTTAACTTTCAAAACTCATCTTATTATTTTGTTTTTAAAAAATATGCTCTCTTTTTAAAATGTAAGCTGGAGAGCTTTCTTTTCCAGGGGAAAAATGTTAGAAGTAAAATAAACTCTAGTTATATTTGTGTGCTTCAGTAAAACTGCTTATGAGTTTAGCACGCAGTGTTTGGAATGTGTCCTGCCAAAAGGTAAATGTTTCTGCAGAAGTCTTCACCATATATTTAATCACACTTTGTTCCAAGGATTGTCTCAGTGTTAATAGTGTTAGTCTACTGTAAATCTGAATAGCAGCCAGACACTCAGTGTAATGAGGTAAGGAGGTAACAGCGTAAACCTGCAAGTGTAGGAGGTTGAACATCTTGGTGGCAACGTGTCTGGTAGATTCTTGGGGAAGAGATATCACCTTCAGAAAGAAACTTCTGGTGGGGTAGAGGGCCTTGCTGTGACTACAGTACAGCAAGTGGCAAGTGTGTGCAGCACTGTTGTGGTCAGTTCTGAGATGTCGGCCTCGTTTTTCAGAATCCATAACGCTGTTGGTGGTGCTGATAGTTCTCTGGCATAACTCTCTGACCCAAGAGGTAGAAGACTGTAGTTCATATTCCTGGTCTGGATAAGACAGAACAGGGCTTGTAGATGTATCTCCCACTTTTGATATGACACAATGTGTGATAAGCAGCTCTCCTTTTAAAGGGTCCCACTTACCCATATCTGAATTTAAGGGTAAATTAAAGGGGTAGATGATTCTCCAAAACTGGGGGAGAGCCATAGGAAACATTCTGCTAGTGGATCTGAGCATGTAAATGTTTGGCAATCTAGGCTTACCTCCAGAAGTAAACACTTCAACTTCCTAGATCCTACCAACACCCTGCTAAGAATTTTTTGCATCAAACTCACTTGGGCCAGGTCCCCCTTGTATTGGTAGCATCAAGCAGATTGTGTTTTGTAATGACAAGTTTAAGTGTATCTTCTATTCAGCAAGGAAATACCTGGTTTATCTTCCCTACATAAAAATTGTACAGTCTCTCAGGCTTAATGTATACTCCTCTGAGAATGTAAAACTGATGCTAAAAGAAAATAAAAATTAAGACCTTAAACAGCATAAAAATACACCCAATTCAAGAATCGCAAGTTTGGAGCAGATTACAATTCTTCATACAGATCCCTTTTACATAGAAGCCATGAATTTTTACGTAGTGCACAAAATAGTTTAGAGAAAACATAACAGGTAGGAAGCAGCAATCTGTTTCTCCATCCTGCTGTAGCTAGCTAAGGATGAAGCGTGCTTCCTTAAAATAGGTGAGGTGGGAATCCATAGACTATCCTTAAATTTCTTAATTTGAGATTTCAGAAGAGTGACTTAGCTGGAACCTCCACTGAAAAAGACTTTCCTAGAGAATGTTTAGTTCTGGCTTGAGCAAGGCGAAAAAAACACAAGGAGCTAACTGGTCTGTGCAAGTGTAAACTTGTGGTGAAGTAGAGGAGTGGTACCCAGAACTTGGAAAACTTTTTTTTCTGTGTATTTGAGCACATTGCTCTATCTCCCAACAATTTCTGTCTTCCCACTGTTCACATCGAGGTGATTTATAAATGGCTGGGGAGGTACTGGAACATAGGTGGAGTCATTTTGCAGTGCAGCAAATGCAATTCAGTATGCACAAAAGCATCCACTTCAGAATTTGCCCCATGTTCTTTAGCAACCTCCTTTCTCTGGGACAAATGCTTGGGGGGTGGGGGTGGGGGGGAGAGCCAACAAAATAAACCAGAAAAAAAACAGCAAAAAACTCCAAAACTGAAGTGTACTCTCCAGCAATAAAATGTCTGTGCTTTTTGCTCATGAAACACTGGTACCCACTTTCTCTCCATTGTGAGTCTGTCCAGAAGTGCTTACAGTTCCAAAACCAGCAGCAGCAGTTTTTTTGGTTGGTTGTGTATGTGGTATACAGGGTATAATTTTGGGAGAGATGTTGCCTTGCCTCTTGTTTTGATCTGAAAGTTTAGCTCTTAGAGTCCTCTCCCTCCACCAGAAGGTAATTCCTTTACTTCATGCTGGAGGGAGAGAAGTGAAGTACACTAATGTACTTGCCAATGATACAGATCATTCAGTAGCACAGTGGGAGGAACTCCATGTAGTGTTGATAAGAACACATCTAACAGCTGGGGGGAGGTGAGATTGATGTCTCCTTTTTGGTCTGCCACTTGAACAGCAACAAAGCCCTTTCCACTGTTTCTTTCTTAATCTGTTGCATATTTTAATAGCTTCATTCATCCAGGAGGAAGCAGGTGGACATTGTACCTAATCTTCGTGCTGTCCCTATCTCATTTCTGGTTCTTGAACAGCATTAGCTGAGCTTCTAATGGTGAATCTGTGTCTCAATGCAGTTTCTGCCTTTGTTTGCCACACATTTTTCTCAAGACCCTGTGGCTCATTTGCAAACTTTGACAGATGCAAAATCTGCGTGGTGCATTTCTGTGATGACAGACTGCAAGAGCCAGAAGATGTTGTAAGTATATTTTCCAACCAGATATTAAAAACATGGAGCAGAACCATAGTTTCAGGCTTTCCTGGGCTCATGTAAGCTGTTACGATCCCCTGGCAAGGGGGAAGCTTCTCAGTAGAAGATTCTACTTCATAAGAAGCTTCTCAGTAGTAGCTCTTGGACATCTCATCAGCCAAATGGATAATGATCTTACAGTTTACGGGGATGTTGAAAATAAGTTAAATAAGGTGCTTTGACATTCAAAGAATAATCTTGATCTTTCTTCCATGGGGAAGGTGATGGGGGCGGGGGGGAAATGTGTTAGGTGGAGAAGATGAATGGGGAAAATTTTGGAGAGCCTTGCTGAAATCAGGACACAAGACCCCAAATTTACTCAAAGCAACTAAAAATCATCCTCAAAACTGAGACATAAATTTCTACACAGAGGTTTTTCGTGTCTGAAGCTGGACCTCAGTGTGTGTTGCACAAGTATTTTATAAGCAGGAAACAAAATCCAGCTGATTTTGTTGCCATTGCACAAAAGCTGTCATTAAGAGTGCAGGAGATTTCTGTAAGTGAGTAACACCAAGAGTTCACTAAAACAATGTTTCTAGTGTAGAGTTTATCTAAAAATGATGATAGCCTTTATAAATTAAGAGCCTGAATTCAAGAATCCTAGCTCTATGTAGATTAAATATGGTAGATGGGAATAGACTGATCTCTGCCAGCTCACTCAAGATCAGAGCCTGATGGGAAGTCCAGCCCCTAGCCTTTCTTCCTCTGGTGCATGCCACTCCTCTCTTGATCTCCACCACCTTCACTGAGATCTTTCTTTCTCACCTGACTCCATTGCCCCACTCCAGGAGCTCGATAAGCAAGTGAGGTTCATAGACACATCATAGTTCTTAGCAATAAGCGAGTGGTTTCCTAGGAAGCAAAAGCCACCACTAATTCCATAGATATCCGAAAACTATTGTTGCCGAGGAAACTCCTAGTCTCTAGGTTTCCTGAGATACATTTGTTCTTTTTGCTTGCTTTGGTGTTTGTCTTGTGGGTTTTTTAAATTGGTTTATTTGGTATCTTTTAAGCCACTACAGCAACAGTGGGATCATTTGCTGTTTAATAATTTGGGGCTCACGTTTATTCTTACGATGCAATGAAGTTGAGGGATCTGGATAACTGAAGATCTGGAAAGAAATGTAAAGATTTTCTTGGCCTAGAGGAGGACAGAGTGCTACCTTTAGGTTTCCTGAATATACCAAAGGTACAGATATGGAGGAGGAAGGCACGTGGGGAAATGAAGGGCTGTGCAAACTCCATCCCAAGGTAAAACAAATTATTTACTTCAGGAAATGAATGAAAGCTGCACAAGTTTAAAGAATAAAGTATTTGAATTTAGTTTTTTTACCCTTTAAAAATAATTTGAAGTTAACTTGATAATTCTTTTGTTCCATACCAGGACATGATGTATTTGGTTCATACACTATGGATCAAAGAGGAGAGATGAAGGGTTTTTTGTTTGGTTTTTTACACTGTTTGATGACAGAATTGTAGAATGGTTTGGCTTGGAAGGCATCTTAAAGATCATCTGGTTCAAACACCCCTGCCATGGGCAAGGACACCTTCAACTAGACCAGGGTGCTCAAAGCCCCATCAAACCTGCCCTTGAACACCTCCAGGGAGGGGGCATCTACCCCCTCTCTGGGCAACCTGTTCCATTGTCTCACCCCCCTCACATTAAAGAATTCTTTGTAATGTCTAACGTAAATCTACCCTCTTTCAGCTTAAAACTGTTACCTATCGTCCTATCACTAAATGGCCCCATAAAAAGTCCCTCCCCAGCTTTCCTGTAGGCCCCCTTGAAGTACTGGAAGGCTGCTATAGGGTTCCCATGGAGCCTTCTCCTCTCCAGGCTAAACAACCCCAACTGTCTCAGCCTGTCTTCGTAGCACAGGTGCTCCAGCCCTCTGATCATCTTCATCGCCCTCCTCTGGACCCACTCCAACATCTCCATTGGGAGGTCCAGAACTGGTCACAGTACTCCAGGTGAAGTCTCATGAGAGCGGAGTAGAGGGGGAGAATCGCCTCCCTTAACCTTCTGGCCACACTTTTTTTTGATGCAGTCCAGGACAAGGTTGGCTTTCTGGACCACAAGCACTCATTTCAGGCTCACGTTGAGTACTTTTCCAAGTCCTTCTCCTCATGGCTGTTCTCAATCCATTCTCAGCCCAGCCTGTATTTGTGCTTGGGATTGCTCCAGCCCAGGTGTAGGACTTTGCACTTGACCTTGTTGAACTTCATGCGGGTTGGACAGGCCCATCTCTCAAGCCTGTCAAGGTCCCTCTGGATGGCCTCCATCTCCTCCAACATGTTGATGACACACCACAACTTGGTGTCATTGGCAAACTTGCTAAGGGTGAACTCAGTCCCACCATCCATGTTGCCAGCAAAGATGTTAAACACTGCCAGTCCAAATACTGACACCCACAGGAATGCAGCTCGTCACTGAACTCCAGTTGGACACTGAGCCATTGACCACAACTCTTTGATTGTAACCATCCAGCCAGTTCTTTATCCACTGAGTGGTCCATCCACCGAGTCCATGTCTCTCCAATTTAGAGACAAATATGTTGTGTGGGACAGTATCAAATGCTTTGCACAATTCCAGGTAAATGACATAAGTTGCTCCTCCAACTGTGTAACCTCGCCATAGAAGGCCACTGAATTTGTCACGGATGATTTCCGGGGATCAGTACTGGGCCCAGTCCTATTCAACATCTTCATTGACAACTTGGATGTGGGGATTGAGTCTACCTTTAGTAAGCTTGCAGATGACACCAAATTGGGGGGAAGTGTCGATCTGCCAGAGGGTAGGAAGAAGCTGCAGGGGGACCTGGACAGGCTGGGTTGATGGGCAGAAGCCAGTGGCATGAAATTGAACAAGACGAAGTGCCGGGTCCTGCACTTTGGCCACAATAACCCCATGCAACCCTACAGGCTGGGGGAAGAGTGGCTGGAGAGCGGCCTAGCAGAGAGGGACCTGGGAGTACTGGTTGACAACCGGTTGAACATGAGCCAGTAGTGTGCCCAGGTGGCCCGGAAGGCCAATGGCATCCTGGCTTGTATCAGGAATAGTGTGGCCAGCAGGAGTAGGGATGTAATTCTCCCCCCTGTACTCAGCACTGGTGAGGCCTCACCTCAAGTACTGTGTGTAGTTCTGGGTCCCTCACTTCAAGAAGGACGTTGAGGTGCTGGAGCAGGTCCAAAGGAGAGTAATGAGGCTGGTGAAGGGACTAGAGGGAAAGTCTTATGAGGAGAGACTGAGGGAGCTGGGGTTGTTTATCCTGGACAAGAGGAGACTCGCACAGAATCACACACACACTCAGGGGGAACCTTATCACTCTCTTCAACTACCTGAAGGGAGGTTGTAGTCAGGTGGGGGTCAGGCTCTTCTCCCAGGCAACTAGTGACAGGACAAGAGGGCACAGCCTGAAGCTGCACCAGGGGAGGTTTAGGCTGGATATTAGGAAGCACTTCCTCACGGAGAGGGTGATTAGACATTGGAATGGACTGCCTAAGGGAAGTGGTGGAGGCACCGTCCCTGGATGTGTTCAAGGAAAAGCTGGATGTGGCACTTAGTGCCATCATCTAGTCAATGTGGTGGTGTTAGGTCATAGGCTGGACTTCATGATCTTGATGATCGCCATTTTGGTGAAGCCACTCAGGTGAGGGACACCAGAGCGAAGGTTCGTGCCAGTGGACCCTTTCTGCAGTGGCTAAACTGTTGGGAAACCCTCGGCAAAACCAAGGAGGAGAAGTTGAGAGAGGGAGAGGGAGGGAGTCCCAGCCCTTCTCCCTGGGCGAGGCATGAGAGCTTCTGACAAGCAGCAGCTCTGACTCACCGTGGGCAGCGGCAAAGGGACAGCATCCCGACCCCCCTCAGGTAGAAGAGCAGCCCCAAGGGAGCACAGGTGACCAGGAGTAGGCAAACAGGGCGCGGCACGGTAGAAGGGCATGGTGCAGGCCCACAGGCCCTTTCTTGGCTCAAGATAAGAATTCAGCTAGTGGTCTTGCACCCTGAAGAGGACCTACCCATGGTATCCACTTGGGCGAAAACCATTACCAGGAGGACAGTGGCGACCCAGATGGAGGTTCCTCTCAAGAATGTGGCTGTCGAGATCTCTGGCTGCAGAGAGTGCCTCAGCCTGTCACTCATATCGGAGGATAGCCGAGAGAACACCTGTGTCCTCTGTGACCAGGTGAATGATTTACTCAGCCTAGTGGCTGAGCTGAAAGAGGAGGTGGAAAGATTAAGGAGTATCTCGGATTTTGAAAGAGAAATAGATTGGTGGAGTAATACCCTACAAAGCCTCGAGGTGGAGGCCTCATGAAAAATAGAGGATCCTCTGCCCTCCTGTCACCTGGCAGAGGTAGGTGACCAGATAGAAGAGGGGGACTGGAAGCAGGTCCCTGCTTGGGGCAACAGGCAAACCCACTCCCGGCCTCCCTCACCTTCACGTGTGCCCTTATAGAACAGGTATGAGGCCCTGGATCAGGAAAACCAGGATACTGAGGTTACTGACAGAGGTCCTTCCAGCAATTTGCCAGCACAGTCTGCCCCATGCATTAGGACTGCCTCTGTTAAGAATAAAAGAAAGGTTGTTGTTGTCGGAGATTCTCTTTTGAGGAGAACTGAGGGCCCTATATGCCATCCAGACCCAACCCACCGGGAGGTCTGCTGCCTCCCTGGGGCCCGGGTTAGCGAAGTTACCGAGAAGCTCCCAAGCCTGGTGCAGCCCTCTGATTACTACCCACTAGTGCTCATGCAGGTGGGCTCTGATGAGGTTGCCAAGGCAAGTCTTAGGGTGATGAAAAGGAATTTCAGAGAACTGGGCCGAATGCTTGTGGGATCGGGAGCACAGGTGGTCTTTTCCTCAATTCCTTCAGTGGCAGGAAAAGCTGAAAGGACTAGGAAAACACAACTGATTAATGATTGGCTTAGAGGCTGGTGCTGTTGGATGAACTTTGGGTTTTTTGATCATGGAGATGCTTACAGGGCACCAGGTCTGCTAGCAAACAATGGCATAGAGCTGTCAACAAGGGGGAAAAGGATTCTTGGCCAGGAGTTAGCGGGACTCATTGAGAGAGCTTTAAACTAGACTTGAAGGGGGTAGGGGATAAAACCCCTGGAAGTGAGCCCGGGGCAACATGAGGACATGTGTTGCCAAGGCTCATCCAGAGACCTTTAAACCAGATTTGAAGGAGGGTGGAGATATAGCTGGGCTTGCTAGAGAGGTGCCTGTGGGTTATGGCTCAGCACTTGTGGGACAACATGCTAGTATTTTTCCCTCTTTGAAATGCTTATACACTAATGCTTGCAGTATGGGGAATAAACAGGAAGAACTAGAGATCTGTATGCAATTGCATGGCTATGACCTCATGGCAATCACAGAGACATGGTGGGATAGCTCAGATGATTGGAGAGCTGTCATGGATGGCTATGTACTGTTCAGGAAAGATAGGTCATCAAAGCAAGGTGGCGGAGTGGCTCTTTATGTGAAAGAGCACCTGGAGTGTACTGAAGTCTGGCCAGGGGAGAAGGAAGAACCTGTTGAGAGCTTATGGGTGAGAATTAAGGGGCAGGTAACCATGAATGACACTGTTGTGGGTGTCTACTGTAGGCGACATGATCAGGATGAGGAAGTTGATGAGGCCTTTTTCAGGCAGCTGAAAGTAGCCTCATGATCACAGGCCTTGGTTCTCATGAGGGATTTCAATCACCCAGATATTTGCTGGAAAGACAACACAGCCAGGCACGCACGGTCCAGAAGGTTCCTGCAGAGAGTTGATGACAACTTTCTGATGCAGGTGGTTGACGAACCCACGAGGGACAGTGCGCTGCTAGACCTAGTACTAACAAACAAAGAGGGTCTTGTTAGGGATGTGAAGATTGGGGGCAAACTTGGCTGTAGTGACCACAAAATAGTGGAATTTACTATTTTGGGTGGAAGTAGGAGGGAAAAAAGCAAGACTACAACCCCTGGACTTCAAGAATGCAACATTTAACCTCTTCAAAGATCTACTCACTGGAATACCGGAATACCGTGGGTCATGGCTCTGGAAGGTACGGATGTCTATGGAAGCTGGGCAGCTTTCAAACACCACTTGCTCCAAGCTCAAAACCGATGCATCCCAATGAGAATGAAATCAAGCAGAGGAGGTAGGAGACCTGCGTGGATGAGTAGGGGTCTTCTGGAAAAAATTAAAGGAAAGAAGGAAATTTACAGAATGTGGAAAACAGGTCTGGCCACTTGGGAGGAATACAGGAAAGTTGTCAGCGAATGCAGGGATGCAACGAGGAAAGCTAAGGCCCTCCTGGATCTAAAGCTGGCGAGGAGCATCAGGGACAAGAAGAAAAGTTTCTTCCAGTACATCAATAAAAAAAGGAAGAACAGGGCAAATGTAGGCCCACTGATGAATGAGGCAGGTGACCTTGTGACTGATGACACAAGGAAGGTGGAGGTATTGAATGCCTTCTTTGCTTCTGTCTTCACTGCAAAAGCCAGCCCTCTTAAATCCCAGGTCCTGGAGATAAGAGATGAGGTCTGGAGGAAAGAAGACTTTCCCTCGGTAGAGGAGGACCAGGTTAGAGGCCACTTAGGCAAACTGGACATCCATAAATCCATGGGCCCTGATGGGATGCATCCACGAGTTCTGAGGGAGCTGGCAGATGTTATTGCCAGGCCACTTTCCATCATCTTTGAGAGGTCATGGAGAACTGGAGAGGTGCCTGAGGACTGGAGGAGGGCTAATGTCACTACAGGCTGGAAACTACAGGCTGGTTAGTCTCACCTCTGTCCCTGGAAAGGTGTTAGAAAAAATAATTCTGGATGTCATCACAAAACATGTGAAAGCAAAGAAGGTCATTGGGAGAAGTCAGCATGGATTCACCCAAGGGAAATCATGCTTGACCAACCTGATTGCTTTCTATGACGTCATTACTGGCTGGCTAGACGAGGGGAGAACAGTACATGTCATCTACCTTGACTTCTGCAAGGCTTTTGATACTGTCTCCCATAACAGCCTCATTAGGAAACTCCGGAAGAGTGGGCTTGATGAGTGGATGGTGAGGTGGATTGAGAGCTGGCTGAGTGACAGAACTCAGAGAGTGGTGATCAATGGATCAGGGTCGAGTTGGAGGCCTGTAACCAGAGGTCTCCCCCAGGGATCAATACTCGGTCTGGTCTTGTTCAACGTGTTCATCCATGACCTGGATGAGGGGACAGAGTGTATCCTCAGCAAGTCTGCTGATGATACAAAACTGGGAGGGCTGGCTGACACTCCAGAGGCCTGTGCTGCTGTTCAGTGTGACCTGGACAGGCTGGAGAGTTGGGCAGAGAAGAACCTCATGAGGTTCAATAAGAGCAAGTGTATGGTCCTTCACCTGGGAAGGAAGAACCCCACACACCAGTATAGGTCAGGGGCAGACCTGCTGGAAAGTAGTTCAGAGGAGAATGATCTTGGGGTCCTGGTGGACAGTAAATTGTCTATGAGCCAGCAGCATTCCCTTGCTGCCAAGAAGGCCAATGGAATCCTGAGAGAGTCCAGAGGAGGGTGACGAAGATGACTGGGGGATTGGAGCATTTCTCTTATGAAGAGAGGCTGAAAGAGCTGGGACTCTTTACCCTAGAGGTGAGAAGGCTGAGGGGAGACCTTATCAACATATACAAGTATCTAAAGGGTGGGTGCAAGGAAGGTGGTGACAGGCTCTTCTCAGTAGTTCGCAGTGTCAGAACGAGGGGCAACGGGTGCAAGTTGGAACATAGGAAGTTCCATTTAAATATGAGAAAAAACTTCTTTACAGTGAGGGTGACAGAGCACTGGAACAGGCTGCCCAGGGAGGTTGTGGAGTCTTCATCTCTGGAGATATTCAAAACCCACCTGGATGCAGTCCTGTGTAAAGCGCTCTAGGTTATCCTGCTTCAGTGGGAGAGTTGGACTAGATGATCTCTAGAGGTCCCTTCCAACTCTGGTGATTCTGTGATCTTAAAGGTCTTTTCCAGCCTTGGTGATTTTGTCATTCTGTGATTTGCCCTTAGTGAAGCCAAGATGGCTGTCACAAATCACCTCCACATTTTCCATGTGTCTTAGCATAGTTTCCAAGAGGATCTGTTCCTTGATCTTGCTGGGTACAGAGGTGAGGCTGACTAGCCTGTAGTTCCCTGGGCCCTCTGTCCTTCCCTTTTTAAAAATGGGGCTTATGTTTCACCTTTTCCAGTCCATGTGAACTTCACGGGACTGTCACGACTTCTCAAATATGATGGATAGTGGCTTAGCAAATTAATCTGTTAGTTCCCTCAGAATCTGCAGATGTATCTCATCAGGTCTTATGGACTTGTGCACCCTTCAGGTTCCTCAGATAGTCTCAAACTTTATCCACTATTGTGGGTGATTCTTCATTCTCCTAGTCCCCCTTCCTTTGCCTTCTGTGACTTGGTCAGTGTGGCTTGAGTACTTGCAAGTGCAGACTGAGGGAAAAAAGTTGTTGAGTACCTCAGCCTTCTTGATATGCCAGGTAAACAAGTCTCCCATTTCCTTCCAGAGAGAGCCCACAATTTGCCTAGTCTTACTTTTATCACCAGCATACCTAAAGAAGCTTTTCTTGTTGCCCTTGACATCCCTGGCCAGATTTAATTCAGTCAGGGCTTTAGCTTTCCTAATCTGATCCCTGACTATTTGGACAATTTCTCTGTATTTATTCTAGGACAGGCTACCTGTCCTTGCTTCTACTCTCTGTAGGCTTCCCTTATATGTTTGAGTTTGTCCAGGAACTCCTTCATCCATGCAGGCCTCTTTGTGTTTTTGTATCTTTGTTGGGGTGAATTGCTCCTGAGCTTGAAGGAGGTGGTCCTTGAATACCGATCAGCTTTCTTGGGCTCCTCTTCCCTCCAGGGCCTTATCCCGTGTACTCTACCAAGCAAGTCCCTGAAGAGGCCAAAATTTGCTCTCCTGAAGTCCAAGGTAGTGAGCCTGCTGTGCACCCTCCTTGCTGCCCTAAGGATATTGAACTCCAGCATCTCATGGTCACTGCAGCCAAGGCTGCCCATGAATTTCACATTCCCCACTAGCGTCCCAGTGTTGGTCAAAACAGAGTCTAGCGTAGCACTTCTCTTTGTTGCCTCGTCTGTCACTTGGAGAAGGAAGTTATTCCCAACACATTCCAGGAATCTCATAGTTTGCTTACACCCTGCTGTGTTTTCCTTCTAACAGATAGCAGGATGATTGAACCCCCCAGTGAGGACCAGAGCTTGTGAATGTGATGCTATTCCTATCTGTCTATAAAGGGCCTTGATGCTGTTTTCCTCTCCATCTACTTGAATTTGAGCATCTGTAATATAAAAACTTAGTTTTAAAGTTTTGCAGTTATAACTGATGAGGCTAAAGAAAAGTGATCGTATGTTGTGTTGGTGGGAGGAATGAATACTGACAGTGCAGGTGTAAAGCTGTTTCCTAGTATGTGTGCCTCCCTTACCTTCCTGTTAGTCAGGATTGTGTTGCATTTCTGTGTTACATGCTCACTGCTGCACTGATCAGTCAGCCTCACTCATTCCAGCTCTTTGTTACTAGTTGAAAAGTGGTCCCTGTTCTCAACTCTCTCCAAGTTCTGGAAAGATTCAGAAACTAAATTTCCTGTAGCTGCTGTTCATGTAATTTCATTGTCCTTAAAATACTCATGCTTGATAACTTCTGTTAAACCACTACCAACTAACTCAGCGATTGCTGCTCCTTAGTCTTGATATCTCCTTATGGGAACACCAATGTGATTTCTTCCTGGGATTTCCGTATGCCTCCAAAAATCAGCCAGGTTACTTCCACAACAGTTTTGTAGCATGGATTTCTCCTGGTTTTGACTTAGAGATGGTCGAAGTGCAGAGTATCGTGTGACCTTCACTGACAAAACCATTTCTGGCAAAGAACTGACCTTAAATCTCCTGGGTCAGAACAATGACAAAGTATAAACAAAATAAGTCTTCTCTATTGTGTTTCTTTACATGCCTCAAAAAAAGAAGCAGGAAGGTGATCTAGGTGATTCTGCTGGCCAAAGGCCCCAGATGGTGTCTGAGATGTTAGGTATAATGTTCATGACCTGAGGATTTCCCATCAGCAAGGCACAGTCACAGGTGGAAAATTACCACAATATTTCTTCTCTGCCACAAGACAACATGGGGACAGCCTGTGACCACAGTACCTATTGGCATGCTCGTTGGAGGGGGACCTACTCATGGGTTGCACTGTGTGGGGAAATAGTACTGACTGGAGACTTGCTGATCCTCTGCCCCTTGCATTGAGGGCAGAATTAAGGGCAGAGGGTTGCTGTGTGTGCAGCCAGGGATCGCCAGATGTGGGTGGTGACCAGTTGGAGCAGCCTCACTCACCAGCTGCTGGAGCTGCTGCTGCATTGCCTGGAGGACCTGAGTGAGCCACGGCAGTGAAGTCTAGGAGGTGCCTGCTATGACTCCAGGCAGAGGATGAGCCTGGAGCAGCCTACAAACTTTTGTATTTTTGTAGACTTGATTCTTCCCTGTTGGCTCAATTGCATTGCTGCTGTCCTGTTTCTTGTTCAGTACTTTGAGCTGCGTATCTCTGAAACATGAGTGTGCCGTTAGCTACCTGCTTGCAGAGAGTCACCAAGTCTGGGCCTACTCACAACAGGTATTTTGCTGTTAACAAAGTTTACTTTAGTTGAAGACTTAAAATTTTTGAACTGTTTTAGTCAGTTGTAGCTCACATGCCAGCGTTTCACAAACAGAAGTGGCCTTGGTGATGCGATGCTGTAATTGTGCGGGTGTTCATGTCACCGTACATAAATTTATGGTCTTGAATTGCCTTAAGATGGATGGCGTTGGTTTTTTTTTCCTGCAAGAAGTTGGGTTCTGTAAGGGGTTACTCTTTTTATGCCTTTTTTAATTTTCTGTATGGTTCTGTGATTCCTTCCAATAGCTTTTATTAATGAAATCTTGAAGTTTTTCTGCATCGGAGTGGTTGCCAAATGTTTTGTGAAGCTCTGGCTGCACACAAATTGCCACACAGAGGATCCTTTAGATGTTTTTATGTTAGATAGCTTTTTCAGGAAAAAGTGGGAAAAAGGGTTTGATTTCTTCTGTGGCTTTACCATCCTAGTTGAGAATGGAGTTTGCCACAGGTAGCCAAATCGCAAAATCTCTGTTTAGGCAAATCTTTTCCTCTGGTGTAAGTAGAAATTCCTTTAAATATATAAAATCATCTCTGTGCGATTAAATCTTCTTTGCATAGTCTTCTCTAGTGGATGTTTTTTTTCCTTTGTCAGCAGCTACATTTTTTAAAGAAATTTTATCCCGAACTGTAAAGGTTTTATCTGCTGCCGCAAAGCAATAACAGATCCTGTCAGCCTCTGCATTTTCTGTGGCATGACTCCAGTAACCATCTGGTACCTTTCTCCTTCTGCACAATTTACACACCAGAAAAAAGAAAAGAAAAAAAAAAAAGAAAGAAAAAGACAACAGAACAAGTAAAACCACACAAAAATAGTTGAAAAACCAACAGAGAAATACCACACAAAAGCTTCCTTCTGAAGTATGCAAGATTATATACATTATTTCAGTAAAAATGTGGGTCTAGTTCTTATGCCTGGTAAGTGAAACTTTACAGCAGTTTGGTTATGCTGGGAGAAGGGGGTTGCCTTTTCACAGGGGGAACTTACTAAATTAAATTCCTCGTGCTAGTAACAGAAGGCCTGCACACTTGGTGCACCTGAGACACAGTCCTTTGTTTCTGCATGGGTGGTTGTGTGTTTCTTAAAGGCAAAGTCAGAAGGGTGATGACACTATTCTTTTAATTACCTTAAAAGATGGTTACACTGAAGGTGTCTCCCAGGAGGAGAGACATGTTTGAGAGGAGTGAGAACTGCGTTCAAGTTGGGATTGCTTTGCTGGGTTATAACATCACTGGAACTTTTGTGCTGTCGACAAATGTACACACATGACTGTTTCATGGATAAATTCAAGATCTGATGTCTCAAAATGCACACTTAAAAACTTTCCACCTTTTCCTTTCCAATTACAGGTGCTCACTGATTCAGTTTTCAAATCAGCTAGGTGGAAATACTTTCACTGAGGAGCACGTTTATCACCCTCTAGATGCCTGTAATAATATTGGTTGCCCACATGGGTACAGTGAAACCAAGCCTAGTAGATTCTGATCCCCAGCAAGTTTCTTTCTTAGCCAGAGTTACCTTCTAATAATAAAGTGAACAGTTTCTCAGAATAATTCTAAATGTAAATGCAGAAGCCATTTTCTTCTCCTGTTACATATTCATTGGCATAAAGATTAGTCTGTTACTGAACTTAAATCTTCTTTCCTTCTGTTATTTAAAATAAAATCAGAATTTGTCTTGGACTTTGCTTTTTTATTCATGTTAAACATTACTTAGTTTCAGTCAGCTGTAGTAAAGTTTTAGTGTAATTTTTTTTTTAATTAACAGTAAGCATGTGATACGAGTCATCAGCTTCTGAACTGCTTTTAAGAAATTGATGAGGAGATATCTGCATTATTATTTATATTATTTATATTGCCTCTATAGAATTAAGAATAGAATGAGTGGTGGAGGAATGATAGAGCTGGTAGGTGACAGCTGAGACATGCAGAGTAGTAAAGGTAGCCTGTCATGCTTGTGTTGACGATTTTGGTGGAGCCTGAAGGATAATGAAATGCACAAAATAGTTTTCAGAAACATTTTAAAATAAACTATTTGTGAGCTTATTTCTCAAACATTTTAAACTTCTTTGGAAAATGGAGTACTCTGCACATGGTTTTGATTTAGTTCCTTGGTGTTTCACAGGCTTCCTTGGGAAAGCTAAGCTCATGGCACTCCCAGTTGTGCTGAGTATAAGCAATATAAGCTACATCTGCAGTCTTTTCAAAGGGGAAATTGTGTTTACTTTGTAACCTAACTTTGGAGTAAATGCAGCAAGGCAAAGAAACTTCTAAATGAAAATTTGACAGTGAGTCTTGATCTTAACAATGGTTAAGAGGCAAAACTTATAATTTTTTTTGGAGCCCTGTTTGTTTTCATAAGAAAATTAAGAAGATAAAACTTTCATACGTCATTTTATTAGATTAGGATGAAAACTAGTGCATTTCTGAAATTTATGAGAAATACACAGAGAAAACTTTTTCAGCTAATTTCCTTCAAAGTACTGTTGTAGTTTCCTTGTACCCCTGTTCAATGCAACATCTGAGTCTCTCAGGCTGTTCACAACAGCTAGAAGCAGTTCAGGAGTTTGGTTTTTTCTACTTTCAGACAGATAAAACTGCTTGATCCAAGCAATAAAATATTTATTAGATAGTGACTGTCTGTTAAAATAACTATCACTGAAATGTTAAGTTGTCAGTGTAACAAGAGAGATATTTTCTACTCCAACACCATTGTAGAGTAACTATTTAATTTCAATCTCATGGATGGCAGCTTTACAATTGTAATTAAATGTATACAGAAACATTTTTTACATTTTTTTCTAGTAAGACTGAAGTTTGAACTCATTTATCAGTGGTAAAAAAGAAAAGCAAATAAACTTCTAGCAGGTTTTGTATGCTGGCATTTGGTTTTGGTTAGTAACTTCAGAAAACAAAAAAAACATCTTTTGAAATAAAAGCCAGAAAAAAATAATGGAAACAAAAATGAGTAATTGTAGCTTTTGAATTTTCTGGGAATTGAAAGACCTATCAATGCTTAGAAAGCTCAGAGGGAAGGGAGATGGCTGCTTTCAGCTGAGTGTTGTAGTATTGTAAAAAAAAGCTATCTCTGCCTTAGTTTCTTTTACCTCAGGGAAAGAACATTTTGGAAAAGAACATTTGCTTCCTTGTTCTCCCCAAACCCATGTAAAATTTAGGCTTCGTAATACTGAACTCTCTTGGGATCCCATTGAGAAGGAGACTGGTGTGAAGATTTATGTATTTCTCTCAATATTTGCACATGAGAGCCATGTAACTCCTGTGAGAAGATGCAGCTTGGAATGGATACTATGAAAAGTGCTCCATGAATTACCAGCCTGCATTACTTTTTAAGATGTAAAACAAAGGTAAAAACATGGATTTGTGCTGCTGTTTCTGAATACCTTGCTAGTGTTTAAATGGTCCAGTGGTTTCATTTTACTGTACATGCATAAAATGGCTGTACATTACATAAAATTACACCTTTCTATTCCAGAAAGCTCATACTCAGTTTGAAATTAAATGCAGAAAGGTGGACTGACAAAGAACAAGAGAAGATAGAAAGGAAGACAGGGTTTAAAATAAAAGCAGTTAAATTGTTTAGTTATAGCAATAGATTTACTTTTCTGAATCAGTTAAAAGCTTTTATTCTTCTCAACAAAAAATTACTGGTATCCCCAGGCTGCTTTCCAATTAGTCACATTTCACTGTCAGTCTGGTAAGCATGTGTCAGTAGAAAACCCAAGCATTAAAAAAGGGGTAGTTTCTTTCTGGATAGGTCAGCTGTGAAAGCCTGTAGAAGGATGCCATGTGAAAATTGCAAAATCTTTTTGGAAGACATTGACAAATATGTTCTCAAGATTGGTGTTAAAAGAGCATTTCAAGGAATGCAACAAAGGGCAGAACTGTGAATGACCTTGGACATCTATGGAAACTATGTGGAAAATGTAGCCAACTATACTCAACAATCTCATGCTGTCATCTTGTAAAAATCAAAACTGCTGTGAAAGCTTGGTTGCTGGAATAACAAAAAAACATGTCTTTCAAATAGGCTAACAAACTAAATGCTCAAGTATTAAGTCTAGTCAACCAACTCAGGAAAAAAAAATCAGTTTTCTTCATGTCACACTTAGCATTCACTAAGCTTAGCTTACTCTATACTCTATATATGTATAGCTATGTGCTAGTGTATATATGTATGTATATAGTATTGAGTCAGGCTTTTAGACTGAGCGTATGTTGGCCATGGAATGTCTCAGAAAGCAGAAGCACAGAGTGCAGGTCATTCAACAGTGACAGGACAGTGGAAGACCTTCTGCCTCTACCCAGCCCACAACCTTCATGCAGTTTGTAACTGCATTGAACTTCAATCTTTGTTGATATAATATGAATACAAGCTATAAATACACAAAAAGTTTATGTAGTATGTAGACATATATAGAATCCATAGTCTATGTATATATGGCATGAACCTGTATGCAGTCAGCATGTATGCTCAGGTGGGGATATGGGGCACAGGAGGAGGGTGTGATTTTTGCTCAGAGGCATGTCAGATTATTTTGCTGTATAAGAAACACTAGGATAGGTATAGTGTGAGTGGAGTCTCCTTGCCAATACAGCTGGCTGCTGCTGAAATTCCTTGTGTTAGTGTTTGTAAGCACCTGGCCTGATGTAGACCCCAGCTTCTCCAGCGCTTTTCACATGGAAGCCTCATACTCAAAGGACATGGTCTTTTCAGTGTCATCTTCAGAAACGATGTATGGTTGTTATTCGTGTTCTCTACTTCAGGTAGAGCCATTGCACGTACCCTTGTATGGTCTTTTGTACTGGTCAGCCCAAAGCATATTCTGTATTCATGTATTCTCTATTTCTGCTTTGAAATTTTGAGCTCAGGAACTGTGAATTGTACATACTTAAATTCAACTGCAGCAGTTAGTTTAATTAATGTCATTAGGATTTGCTTGTTTGTAAGTGGAAACTCCAGTATCATTTTAATTCGGTTGTCTTTGTGATACCTTTCGCTGACAGACATCTTGATAAATGGACATGTTCATTTTCAGTATTTTAGTAAGCAGGCAAAGTACAGAGGCCAATGACATGAGTTTCAATAAGGCCAAATGTTGGGTCCTGCACCTTGGCCACAACGGCCCCCAGCAGCACTACAGGCTTGGGGAAGAGTGGCTGGAGAGCTGCCCAGCAGAGAGGGACCTGGGGGTGTTGATTGACAGCCAGCTGAACATGAGCCAGCAGTGTGCCCAGGTGACCAAGAAGGCCAACACCATCCAGGCCTGCATCAGGAATAGTGTGACCAGCAGGACCAGGGAGGTGATCCTGCTTCTGTACTTGGCCTTGGTGAGGCTGTACCTTGAGCACTGTGTGCAGAATAGATATTTTCCTCCTGTCATGTTCAGTTGGACACTTCAACTAGATGTAGTTCAGTGATCTTTAGCAAGAAACTAAAAATATGTAGGTGACTGACAGATACAAAACTAGTATGAATTAACATGGTCATAGAATTGACATGGAAACATTTCTTTTAAATTTGTCAAAGGGAAAAGCAGAAAAGTGCTTAAGACCTAAAGTAAAGTGGATTTGCATGGATTCAGGATACAAAATTATTTTTTTTGCTTTAACTACTAACTTCTCTGATGAAAGAGAAGGAATTTAGAGCAGGATTTCATTATGGCTACATAAAGTGCTGTGAGTAGTTAGAAGAGTGAAGCTGAACTATTATTTGCTTTCATGCAAGAAAGGATGGAAGAGGCAGTATGATACTATTTCAGCTGTGAAATATAAGGCTTAATGCCTCATCATTCAGTATAACTCATAGGGCAAATCTCAACTTAAATTTGGTAGTGAAAGAGAGACACATATTTGCTGAGGGGCATGTTCCTTGCTATACCACACACAGTATGCCTATGCTGTATCAAACACTTACTCCTGACTTATTATTTAAATTTTTCTTACTGGCAGTTCTCTAGCCTGACGTTTTCAGGAGCAGGTTTAGTTGGTAGAAGAAGCTGTGAGTGTCATCAGTCAACTGCTGTTGATAAACTATTCATAGATTAGTTAATGGTAGAAGCCCTTTTTGCATATCAGACTTCAGGGAAAAAACACTGGAAATGATGTTTGGATATCATTTATTGAAGTTACTGCATGCATATTATATAATTTAAAAATATTCTCCTCACTTCATCTTAGAGTTTACTGAGTGTGTGCAAGTTATGATAACTAAAAGGCACACAAAACCATTGTTTGTGTTTGTTTTATAGGTAGGAATTTTTTTTCACATTGGGATACTTGATCTTTGAGGTAGCTGGGGATGCTTCGGAGAGGATGCCCTTTTTTGCCTTCCTCCCTCCCCTTGTCTACTCTACAAATTGTAATAAGGCTGAAGCAGAGTTGGAGAGACATGCAATTTATGGTGTGCCATATGGGATGCCATATAAAAAAAACAACAAAAAACAGTGATCAGGAATCTTCTGTGATGGAAAGCTTATGTATATTTTGAGAATTAAGGCTAACTTGAAAGCAATGACTTGACATTGTGGTTACTTGTTTAAAATTAAATCAAGCTGATGATCTCAGAAAGTTTGGAAGTCCTGCAGAAGAATTCTACACTTGAAAAAAAACAAGAAAAAGGGATGAAGTCTGCCCTTCCTCATAAAAGGGCATTCACCAAGGGGTCTGAAGATTCTCACTGCAACAGATAAGTGAATTTGAAGATAATACAATACCATAAATTATTAAAATATGGCATTCCTGAATGTTTGCTGTTTTAAAGTAATTTTAATGTGTTCTGAGTTGAGTTGTTTTGCATCTTCATTCTGAATTTACAAAACAATTTAAATATTCTACATTATTTCAAGCAAACTTCAGTTTGTCGTTTGTCTTCTTATTTTTATATGGTCAAAGAAGCATATAAATGCATTTGGTAAGGAATGTGCCCTTCTACAACTTCCTATGATTAAAGGAGGAGTTGTACAATTGCACTGCAGTCTTTGCATTCTAAAATATTAAACTGATTTCAAATACACAAAGTTTTTGTTTCACAGAATTTGTGTCTAGAGAGTATATGAGGTGTATCTAATATTGAGAGGAGGAGGTTTCTCAGTGCCTTCCCATAGGATGGCTTTCTTCTTCACAAGCTATTACTGTTTAATTTCAACTTCGCTGTGTATTTTGATTACACTACACTTTTCTGTGAATAAGTAGCTATTAACTTGCCAACAAATTTCATCAACCTAGTGTTCACCAGTGAAGTAAAAAAAATGTAATAGGCAAAATAGGGGAAAACCCCCAAGTCCTTGTAGTTTCTGGCAACCAGATGTTCGTTTCCATGCAACCTGATTGGGGTGGGAGGGGAGAGTGATGCACTAACAAACTGTATCTGAGATGTCTTCAAAGGAAAAGTTAATCCCTGCTTGCATTCAGTTACATAAGTGATTCTTTTGATATCAATTTCATCATACTGATGTAAAAGTTCTGTGAGTGTCATGAGTACTCAGGCTAGCAGAGCTAAGAATAAGCTACATAATTAAAATCAGAGTTTCTTTTTGGTTTACCTATTGCTGAGGTTTAGATACTTTAGGTAGTAAGTCCCTATTGGAGCAGCCTGCATCAGTTGGAAAGTCTTGATTTTATGTGGTATAATCATTTACTTATTTAAACTGGTTCACACCAATGTATTTAAATGAAGTTAATTTACCCAGCTCTTTTAAAAGGAGATTAGATTGTATAAATTCCTGAATTCACAGACCTTGTGAGAAGAAATCTCTATTTTATTTACAAAATTTACCTTTTATGTTTAAACACTGGACTGTAACTCATCTGCAACAGAAGATGCAGTATCTGATTCACAAGAAATGCTCTAAAAGTTACTGGTCCACAGACATAAAACAGAATAGAGATTGTTTTCAATCCCTCTTCAAGTTTCTAGCATTGGGGACAGTGCCACTTTTCACTAAAGGCAAGTGTACAGTAAGGTCACTGTTGTGCGGGCAGCATAAATAATGTAATAAGAACCTGAGCTAGGCAGCCTGGGTTTTGTTAACAATGTACAGAACCAAGATAGTTCTGCAAAGCAATCCAAATGAGGCTGTCAATTGCTATCTCAGAGGGTAGGTGCAGCAGCTGTAGCTGAAAGCTAGTTTGAATTGTCAGCATAAGGTCCAGTTTGTGCGTACTCTGAAATTACTGAATTCTCCAATGAAAATTGGCATCAATGGTCAAGAAAATCTGTTGTCTGTATGTGAAAGATACCTGTGTCTTTGACTTCCAGGGGACAGTATTTGAATGTATGATTGCGTTTACAGAGTATATTATTTCTAACGTGACCTAGTTCTGATTCTGCAAATTTTATCAGCCGTGTTTTCCACTGTTGTCTTCAGCAGAAGACAGATCATGCTAAGGGAAGTGATACACTGACACGTGTTGTAAGTATGTGTGTGTTTGTGTATGACAGAAACGGGCTTAACCTAGAAGTCCAAGAAAGGATGTGATGGAAAGGAATTACAGAGAAAGAGAAGGGGGGTAAAAAAGGCATGTGGCACCACTCATATTTTGTTTCTTCTGTCTAGTACATAACTCAGCCAGTGTCATGTCACAGGATTGCTGTCACACTGCTGTGCAGCCCCAATTTGTATTCATCCAGTGTGGCCTGTAAAAAAGGTCATGTTTTAGTATGTAATAGTTTTTGTCCAGATATTTTCCTATTTCAACCCTACCCATGAAACAAAATGGTGCTTTTCTGGTTGTTATAAACACTTTTTTTTTTTTAATACAGATTGCAGTTTTATTTCCAGTACTTTGAGATAAGTAATGTTTTTTACATGATCCCATTCGGTAGTTCTTGCTAGTTATTCTGCAGCCATGCTTGCAAAGTTGTGATCCACATTATTTTTTTTTCACTGGTTGCTTTAGGCCCAGTGATAATTACTTATTCTCCTTAATCCTTTTATCTGCTAATTGGAAAATTCCTTGGAAATCACAATGAGTTAAGATAACACTACCTCAAGAAACAGGTAGGAAGTCATATTACTTCATACTTATAACTCATGTACTCATTATTAGAGAGTTGCCTCAGGATGAACTTGTCCTCTAATTGTTGCTAGTGTATTGAGAAGTGGGATAAGGAGTCGACCTGGAGTTTTTTTATGGGGGGATTTATTTTCATTGGTTGAAAGTGCCTTCCTAAAGGTTTTTGCTTGGGTTTTTTTGTGTTTATTTGTTTGAGGGTTTTCTTTATTTTTTAGGTTGCTTGACAGAGTTTGATTATAAACTGTCTCTGCTTGGTCTTACAGTGGTTTAATACCTGCTTTATGTTCCTATAGAGGTTTGTGAATAGCGATACTGTCTTTTATACAAATGAGTTGTGAGTAGCCTTCCAAATTGTAGTTGCATTGTTGAGCCATGCATGATTATAAGGTCATCTGGCGAAAAAGAAACTGTACTGCATGGGAAATCTTGTTTCTCATCTTCCACAAAGAAAACTAATGGGTTCATGCTATGTATCTGTCATTTTTTGTCATTTTTGCCACAGCTTAAATGCAGACAATGCAGGTAGTCTATTGCTGTTAAAAAAATTCTAAGGAATAAAAGGCTGAACACTTTGATTTTAATTTAAAAAAAAAAAAGAGTTTTAACTGTGTTCTGTTACAAGTTCTGATGTTTCAGAACATTTGCTATACAGGATGGTAATATAATCTCATTTGAAAAGTAGCCACCATGACACTTAACATGTCTGTCATACGGCACAGTTAAAATGGTCCATAAGAGCTGTAGTGTGCTGATTTAATTTCTTCTGATACCCATATCTCTCTATCTATATATACATTGAAAAAGATGAAATAGACTTCAGATCAAAAAAAAGTCTTGGCTTTTTCAAATTTATAATTGGCTTTGTATTATTGAACAGAAAATCCTGTGGGATACTAGAGTTTATCTTGAACAACTGTTCCTTGGTGGCCATCTGGGCTTTTAAATGACAAAACAATGTACTCACTTTTTCTAACACTGTGATATACTGGAGTGCAGTGCAAGATCTGTATTAAAATCCACTTCCCTAGGGGCTTCCCCATCATCTGTCTGTTTTACACCCTCCCACCACAGTATTTTTTTGTGCCTTGCTTACAGACTTTGCTTATGTAAAATCCAAAAGGGAAAACTACTTGTGTTGATTCTGAGTAGTCCTTTCCTATAGGTTAAAGTAATTTATAAGCTTCCAAATTGTTAATTAATTTTCTTACACCATGCAACATGGAAAGAAGTCTTCAAGCTTTTTAGACCAATAATTCTTAGGAAGCTTGTTACCTATGTGGCCTCCTGTCTGTTTATTACAAGATGTTATTAGGGAAGACTATAAGATTACTTCAGTGTTTCTAACATGTTATTCTTCACAGAGTTTTATGCCTAGATTGCCAATCTTGATTCCATCATTTCATAACAATCTGACTGACCTAAAAGATCCTGGCCACAGGAACCGTTTTGTTGTAAGAAGAGGAAGTAGGTACATGTCATGATTTAAGGCTCAAACCAGGACAGTAGAGCACTATAGACTGAAGTGGTACTCTGACAAAGTCAGTGAAGGAGGTTCAGCCCTGATGCAGGTGAATCTGCACCACTTGGTTTGTTTACATGGTGAACACGTAAGGTCTAAACGACCTGAGGAGCTACTCTGGTAGGGTTGCACCCACTTTGTTGCAGTTGAAATACATGCTTCCTGTACTGCCTGTCTCTCAGCTTCAACTCACATAATTATTTTATCTCCAGACTTGAATTTGGGTGCATAATATGGAAATTAGGTAGCAGAATATCTTTGACTTTTTACAAAGGCTTTTCTTCACTTGAAAAGAACAAGTGTGGCTGTGTGATTGCCTCAATCCAAATTACTGTGACGCTCTGTGATCTCCTGTTGTAGGACAAGCCCTCTTCTGCTTGACCAGTGGCTAAAAAGAAAGTTAGTGGTGCAGTCAGAAGAGCTGCTCTATGAGGGTTCAGAATCTGAAGTAGAAAAGCTTTGCTACAATCACTCCTCAACTTGGATACCTTCATTCTACTCAGGGAGGATGATGTTGAGGGTTCATCATTACTTCACTGCTGTATTAATCTGCCGAGATAGCTGCTGTTGATGGAGTCAGAGTCTTTCAGCTTGGAGCTCAGTAAAGCAAAGTCATCACTGACCAGACATTTCTCAGGCCAGAGGCAAAACGTCTTTTCAGGTACATTTAACTTTTATGAAAAAAAAAGAACAAAACAAAAAAAACAAAAACCACACCAAACAAAAAAAAAGACTCCTAGTCAAAATTAGTATGATTAATATGTAGGTGGCAAAGACATGGGGTAATGGGCACAAGTTACTGGTGGGGAGATTCCAGTTGGACTCCAGAATAAAATTTTTCACTTAGAGAACAGTTAGAGATTGGGAAGTGGTGGATACCCCTACATTGGACAGTTTCAAAACTCAGCTTGATGGGGTGCTGGGCCATCTCATTTAAACTATATTACTACCTAGAAGGATTGGACCAGATGATCCTTGAGGTCCCTTCCAACCTGGCATTCTATGATTCTATGTGAGCATGTGCACAAACACGTAAGAAGAAGGAGAGGAATGCAGAGCTTGCTTAAGAGATTGATCAAGTTATTGAAGAAACTTTAGCATCTCTTGCCTGCACAGTCTCCTGAAAAGGCCATCTGATGCCAGGGGCCTAATAGACCACATCATCAGCAGTGTCTTTGCTTTTCCTGTAAAGATTGTTGTTTGTATTGTGGTGAGTATCAGTATGCATAAGCTGGACATTTGGATACAGTTCAAGTATTCATAATTTCCTTAAGAAACACCCCCAGTAGCCTTGCAATAAATAATTTGAAATCTTTTTTATGTATTGGTGCTTTTAGTAAATTGAAAGAACATTTCTGCAGTGTCCTGTTATGAAAAGGAGACAGAGATGCAGAATCTTTCTGAGAAAGGTCTTGACGATACAATAGTCATAAAAGATTGGAGAGAAACAGATGTCTGTACACTGATGATATCTACACAGGTAGATGCATTTGCAGCTTATTTACAAGTACAAGTACGACATTATTCATTTAACTAAGGAAGAAGCAATCCTAAAACCAGCATAAGCTTGTATGGAGGGTGCTATTCTTGAGGTATTAAGCCTGTTTGTCGATGCAGATAGATGTGCTGATGTACATCACCACGCTTGATGTGTGTATACTGTGTCTGGTTGTGAAGTTTGCTTGGGGCATGTGCACTGTAGACCGCTTCCCAACTAGTTTAGGACTTCGTTGCTCTTGGAGGGAGAAGGTAAAGAGGATGTGACCCAGCTATGTCCTAAGAATAAGTCTGAAGGTGTTTGCAAGATATTGTGTCTTAAGACAAGATCTAAAAAGTGCACGATTAAATATTGTGCTAACTTCCCTAATTGTTTTGTGTTGTAGATCAGTTATGTCTCTTTTATTCTTTAATAAAGATAGTCTTCATTAGATTTGAAATGTGCATCTACTACATGATTTGCCTTTATCATAGGGTGCATGGGCAACTGAGATTGTAAGAACTGGTGTGAAATACCAGTACCCAAAAGTAGTATTTTAAAGTGGATGTGTGTCCATCTGTTAAACATTTACACAGCCTTTTACATTATGCTTTTTACACTGCTATTAAACATGCAAGAGAGATGTTTTTTTTCCTCATTTCTCAAATTGCTGTTGACTTCTGTCTGAGATTTTTAAATGGGGTCTGTACATGAGTAGTGTTCTGAAAGAGAAAGCAATGTCAGATCAGAATTACAATTTAGGTTAGATCAAAGGTCTGCTGAGCCCTGTATCCCTTCTGACAGAGGTCCACTCTAAGACACCTGGGGAAAAGGACAGAGCAAGCCCACTGTTATCACACAGAATGTTTTTGCAGTCCCTACCAAGTATCATAAGCCAGGAACCTTTACATTTAGTCCCCCTTTATGGGCTTGTCATTCCTGAACGTACCTGATCTTTCTTTGAAGACATGTAAGCTTTAGCATCCATCATATGGCAAAGAGTTTTTCAGCTTATATACACCTCTTGTGAAGATTTCTTTGTAAAATTCCAGTTGGTAGTTTCACTTTGTGTCCCTTAGTTCTTCTACTGAACACAGCTATAAAAAATAGATCCATATTCCCCTTTTCCATGCTGCTCATGATTGTGTAGCTCTGTACCACACACCCTGTGACTCATAGCTTTTCCAAGTTCAGACAGTCCCCATGTATTGAGTAGTATAAACTACTGTACCTTAACTTCTAGTGCTCCCTGCCAGCCTTCTCTAATTTTATTAAGGTTTACTTCATTATTTTGGTGAGAAGGAGATGAGAACCATGCACAGCATTCAAGATAAAGGCGTACCATAGATATGTTTGTTAAGACAATGACTAATAACTCCTTTGTCTTATATTGCTGTCCTAATAATTCACATTCATGTTGATTTCCCAGATGTTTCAGAATATTGAGCTGATACTTTCCTAGAACTTGGTTATGATCTAAGTTTTTTGCTTTTTTAAAAAAATAACGCACTCCTTGGCTTCTCCACAAGATTCCAGCGGCTCATGTGTTTGCATGTGCTCATTAATTCAATTTTAGAATAGTTTCTAAAAAATTGACTAGGGTTTTACAGGCCTGTGGTACCCCACGTGTCCCCTGCAGCATTGTTCTTTGTTAATTACCATTACTTTGTCTACCTCCCAGGTACTTAATACACATATATTTTTAAGCAGGATGTTGCACACTCCAGCTGGCTGGTCTCTTATTTCATTCCTGGATTCTTTTGCTGTGTAGGGGCACATGCCATCTTAGAATCATAGAATAGTTTGGTTTGGAAAGGACCTCCAAAGACCATCTAGTCTAATACCCCTGCAGTGATTAGGGACTTCTTCAACTAGATCAGGTTGCTCAGAGCCATTCAAGCCTGATCTTGAATGTTTTCAGGGATGGGGCATCTACCGCCCCTGTGGGCAACCTGTTAAGTGTTTCACCACCCTCCTCGTAAAAACTTTCTTCCTTATATCTCATCTAAATCTACCCTCTTTTAGTTTAAAAGCATTGTCCCTTGTCCTATCACAACATGCCCTGCTAAAAAGTTTATCCCCATCTTTCTTAGAAGCCCCTTTTAAGTATTGAAAGGGTGCAGTAAGGTCTGTTCATGTCAGATGGGGCAAATACATCACGTTTAACTTCTTTAAATAAATAGAGGACAAGTAGCGTCTTTTCATATGTTACATCTACTTGGCTTTTTAATAAATTTGTAGAACTCTTAGGCCTATTTTCAATTTCTGTAGGACACACTTTTAAATTGCCTTCCTTTTTATAAGACAGTTTTCTGTTACTTAAAAGGCTTTAGAAACTTGAGAAGTAAGTTAATTAGTGACAGTGGATTGGTTTGAGGTGAGTATTCCCCACATAGAACATCCATTGACATCAGAATTATTAATTATTTTTGCTCATGGATTTAATGAAACAGGACTGTAAAGTGACCTGTCCCTAGAAGTGGGTCTTTCTGGTATAAGTTAAGGGCATATGAAGGAAAAAATGACTGAAAGCAGTCACTGTGGATCTGCTTAGGATAAATCACCCCAGCCTGGTTGGCTTCTCTGATAAACCGACTAGATATGAGAATGGGAGAAAAGCAGCTCATGTCCTGTACTTTGACTTTAGCAAGGTTTTCTACACTCTTCCACAGTATTTTTCATCCATGATGGGACACAACAGCTGGATGGGACAAGAGCTGTATGGGTAGAAAGCTGCTTTTATGGTCAGGCTCAGAGGGTAGTGATTAAGGGCATAACTGTACCCGAAGGCCAGTAGTAAGTGAAGTGAAATATCTGGAGACCTGTCCTGCTTAATGTCTTTATCAGTAACCTGGTGGAAGTAACAGAGAATGCTGTACTCAGATTTGCAGCTGACACCAAATTAGGGTGATCAGTTGATACCTTTGACAGCAGGACTGCCATCCAGAGAAAACCTAGACAGGCTGTAGGAACGGCCCAGCAAAGGAACCTTAGGAAATTCATGGAGGGCAGATTCTGAGTCCTGCATCCGGCAAGGAATAAGCCCATTCAATGACAGTGGCTGGTCCCTGGCTGGCAGGGAGCAGCTCTGTGGGAAGGCACCTGGGGCCTTGTCAGACATGAGCTGAGTATGAGCCAGCAGTGTGTGCCCTGGCTGCAGGGATAGCCAGCAGTGCCCTTGAAGGTATTCGCAGGGGCACAGCCAAGACACACAGGGAAGTGATTATCAACCAGGACATGTTTAGCCACATGTAAATTATTGTGCCCAGATATGCACACACATCCCACTCATTACAGGAGAGACGTCAACAAACAAGCCAATTCAACGGAGGGAGCCCTGAAGATGGGTAGAGAGCTAAAACATGTGTCCTATGAAGAAAGCCTGAGACAGGGGGGCTTGTTGGGAAGGCTTGGGGAGGACCTAATGATGGCTTTCCAGTGGCTTAAAAGTATGTTTTTGAGAAGAGTTTTCACAGTGGCACATGGTGGAAGGATAAGAGGGAGGGAAAGGCTGAAGCAGGAGATGTGTTTTTTTTACCAAAGGAGGCTCAAGCAGTGGAAGAGATTGCGCAGAGAGGTGCTGCAGTTTCCATCCTTAAGATTTTCAAGACATGTCAAGTTTAAGCCCCTGCGTAATCTGAAGTTCATCCTGCTTTGAACAGGAGGTGGGACTAGATGATCTTCTGATAGCACTTTCAATCTAAATATTCTGATGAGTTTACATAATCACTCATCCAAGGATTACTCGAATCATCCCTGTCCACTGTTTTACTGGTCTGACATATTTCAGAAAAAAATGAC
This sequence comes from Hemiprocne comata, assembly GCA_020745705.1. NCBI lineage: Eukaryota > Metazoa > Chordata > Aves > Apodiformes > Apodidae > Hemiprocne > Hemiprocne comata. The sequence continues at coordinate 86,538,646 of CM036587.1, forward strand.
AAGCTCATTTGTTTGTATATATATACACACACACGTGTGTGGCAAATTTGAGATGTATTAAAGGAGAGTCTAGGAGAGAAAGCGTTGTTGATGATTTGAAATATAACACCATTAGTGGTGGGTGTTACAGTCCATTGTTAAAGAATAGTTATTAATTTACTGTTCTGTGGCCAAAGGGCTGTCTGCTGAATTTCCTACTTTTACATGGAGTACTCGAGTAGATTTTTTTTAAGGAGAACAAGGTGGGTCACCAGGGAATAACACAGTATCAGTCAATGGGCAAATGTGCCAAGGGCTCAGACTCTGAATGTTGATAGCTGTCCTTTTGTCCCTGCACAATTGTTCTGTCTTTATTATTCTATGAAAGCATTCTGTTCCTCGCTGGATCATCATCCATCATCTTCTAGCACTTTTTAAATAATTTCTGTATTTCCTATTTATATCCATTGGTTTTCTATTTAGCTACAGCGTAAACCAGTTTGAATTTCAGATTACTTTGTATTAACCTTGCTACAGTCTGAACCCAATTCAGTTTCTCAATGTCCTTGGATAGGAAGGCTGGCATGGGAAGACAAGACAGTCCCTGAAGTAGAGTCAGATCCAATACTTTTCAGTGCTTCCCATGAAAAATGTTTCCTTCAGTTATTAAGATTTTGAAGGAATTAATTAAGATTTACTGTTTCAAACTCAATTCAGGTATATAGAATTTCTAATACACCTGCAAAGAAAAGAAGTAAGCCTAACACAAGTGCTAGTGTATACAAACAGCTGTTTTGTTTTTGTTGTTCTGCTTGCTTAAAGGTTGTTGAGCACTTTTTCCCTGATGTGTCTGTTTCATTTAGGCTGGACTTCATGTGTTTCTGTGTCTCATGAGTAATCAGTGTTGAATACATCCAGCGGTGCAACATCACAGTTTAAAAATATTGCTAGGACGCAGTGCTGAAAATGAAATTAAATGTATTATGTTAAAAACTAAGATTTAATGCAAAAAAACTCTTACTTTGTGAAACAATTCAGAATTTAATTATTTTTTAACTTACATACACTTTCCCAATGACAGAGAAAAGAAAAACTTCCACTGTTAAGCTAGACTGAAATTTAGTAGCCAAACCCAACTGTAGGCTTCACATAGGTGTGACAGTGAATGAGTTCAGTATAATGTTGTTTCAGGATAGCATTTTGACCTAAGCTATATGAGCTCTTTATCCTTCCACATGTAACTGATGCTTTGTGTCATGGTACAAGGAAGAGGTGTATGGTACTTGCTCATTTTGTGAACAAGAATGTGTTTTCAGCCTAGACCTATGTATGTGGTTACTGCTAACATGCATGTTCCTTTTATCTGGGGGAAAAGAGCATAAACCTCAAATTATAATAATGATATACGATGCAGTTCTTAGCTTTTACAAAACTGAAAGTTAAAGAAAGGACAACCTCTTAAATTAGGATGGTGCTTTTCAGCACTATACTTATGGTCACCACCTAGAAATGTCCCTTGTAGGTAACAAAATATCAAGGGTGTTTTCTCTACAAAATAGTAATTAGTCTTAGACTTTGTTCTGTAAAGAGAAAAAATGAAAATAGTAAGAGCCTAAATAGTTTATCGTAACTGACCGCTATTGTTCATTAAAGTTGTGGGGGAGAGAAGGGGAATATAGAGCAATGAAATTGAAATGAGGAGACAGGGAGGCAGCAACACTCAGGTGCTCTCCTGCTGCCTTTATCCATGGCCAGAGACTTGAGTCAATGACCTTCTGAGGCCACAGTTCCTTGGCGCTTTGAGAGCCTTGTCAAGACTTAATCAGGTACTTTTGTGCAAGGAGGAAATGTTAAGGTAAGACTGCAGAGAAGCAATACCTTATCAGTACTGTGAATTTTACTTGAGCTCCTATTTTGTATGGCCTTTTCCTAATTGCTAAGGGAAACCCTTTTCCAAACCTTCTGGAAGAACAGAGGGAGCAAGGAAAAACTCCAGTTGATAGAGAAAGCGTCAGACTAGAAGCAGGGAGTCTGTAGAAACTTTTACAGGGAGGTTAAAGGGGCTACATACTACAAATTGTGAAGGTGTGACAGGAGATCTCAAAACTGATATGATTAAGAGCAGTTTAGCTATCTGTAAAATGTGTTTACAGTTACCATCTGATCATATTCTGTAATAGGTGAAAGGTTTTTTAGAACATGGTATATGTCTGTGCATATACATTTATAGTGTACATATTATAATGAGGCCTAGATCTCATCGGTGCTATTTGGGGATGCCACAATAGTAACAATGATACATTACATGCTGTTAATGCTGTGTTTGCAAAGCATTTCCAGTTAAAGTTGTTATGCAAATGCAAGTTGCCTGCTTTTTTCCATCTGGTTGTTTGCATACAGGCTGCAGCATGCTTTTCAGTGAAATAATTTTTGGTTTTATCTTTTAAAAAGGTTTATCTTTAATGTTGGCGGCGGGGGGGGGGGGGGGGGGGGGAAGAACTTCTGTCTTAGAGTCATAATGTCCCTTGACAAGAATTGCCACCACTTGTGTAGACTTCTTCAGTATACAACTCTGTACTCTAGCATTTGAGCTGATGGGTAATGGAAGCAACAGTGTTATATGCTCACTTGCTGGTTAGGGTATGGAGACTATTATTTAACATCAAGAATCACAGCTGCTTTCTAGGTGGTTGAGTAGTTTTAGGAGCCTAGAATAGATGTTCAGTTCCAGGCATGATACTGCAGTGTGCTTCAGGGTGATGGACAGCAAAACATTCAAGATTTGGCTGGATCTGTATTCTGAGCTTCCCTCTCATCCATGGACTTGCTTCCTCCAGGTTATGTGTGGGAGACCTGAGGCAGCTTTTCCCCCTGTATCTTGGTGAGAACTTCACTGTGCAGGCCTGCCACACTGACACCTGTCACAGGGAGCTGTCACAGAATGATCAGAAAAGGTGGAGAATCAGCTGTAATTTTTGAGGATGAAAAGTAAATTCCATTCTGTGCGGACATTAACATCAGCTGAAAAATCATAATCTTCATTCAGACCCAAAGAATTAAGGCTATCTGAAATCTAATGCATTGTTAAGGATGTCTCTGTTTCCCTGCAGTATTTAGTGGGATTTATCAGTCCTGCATGTAGTCATCACGAGTCTATTTGAAGGCCCATTCTGAGCGTAAATCTAATAGTTTATGATAGTTATTTTACAACACAGTATCTGCTTAAGAGTAAATACACATGCTACCTTTGTTTTTACAAAGTATTAGGAGTTTAATTTAACATCTATGAAAGAATATGTCCAGTCTGGATACATTGCTCAGCTTTTTGCTTGCATGTAAGGAACATGACTGTGGTACAAATAATGCTTAATATGGGGTTACATCGTCCCCTCTGAACAAAGTAGCAAGCAAAACTACTCGTTGTAGTGTTTAATCTTGTAGAAGCTAACCCAGTAGGGTTTTGTCATCCAATCTAAATGACTCTTGTGTGTTTGATGCAAGACAGGTCCCAGCAGCTGTGATCAGCACTTGAAAGAAAGATACAATAAACCTTTCTGCTGTTTCACCTAGGGATGTACTATGTTCCTTTAGGATCACAGTTTGTGGTTTTCCTTAGTAACAGGGTTTTTAATTGTATTTATAATTGATTGACTACAATGCAAGCTTGGTCTGATTAGTCAAAAGCTGATGCATATTATGTACTCAATATCAATATGCATGTCTTTCCTAATGGAGAGCTTGGGCTTTTTGCCCTCTACTTAGGGATTTTGTTAGAAGTTAATCACCTATTAAGCATCTTATATTTATAAGAACACTGCAGCATTAATTTAGTGTATGAGCGTGTTAAAGGAAGGGATCCAATCCAGCAGGCAGGATAAGATTCTGTATGTATATTTATTTATAGTATATGGGTTTTTTCGTAGTGGGAAATTATGCTTTTAAGTTAGTGTTCACACTTGGGGAAGAGCTCTTGGTACTGTTCATGTACTTAGTACATCCTTTCATTCATGTTCTGCTTTACCTTTTTTAGTTGTTGGTTCTGAAATACAAATAATGTTTAGGGATTAAAAGAACAAAGCCAAAATTTCTTTCGGCAACTAGGTGTAAAGGACTGCAAACCTTTGATGATCTTTTTTATCTTTAGGGAGCAAACCAGGGAACACCTAAAAGGCAGATATTATAAAGTGTCTGTTACTGTGGCTGTCTGACAAGTCCAGACCTGTTTGTCAGACAGCATAATTTCATAATTCACATCCTATTCAACTACCACACTAGATTATGGTGAAGTGGGTCACAAAGTTCTGACAGAAAAATTCAGGAAAACTTAGGTTTAGGAAAATCATGTTGGAGTCTTCCTTACTGGCACACCACAGGACAGAAGCTAGAAAGAAAATAGGCTAAGATTAGGTCAAAGTGTACTGTTTTAATATTTCATCATTCTTAACATGTTCAGAGCACTTCCATAACTTCTATTAATGTGTGTCTAATGTATAAAGCATTGTAAGGGAATTAGTAGGTAAATTGTAAATATTATTTTTTTTTAAATTAACTGTCTTCCATTTTAAAAGGCAATTTAAGGATTAACACCACTATGAATTTTAAATTATAGTATTGAGTATATCCCTATCCCTACAGCCTATGTTTTAGGCTTAGGGGCTGGAAACCTGTAGCTATGTCATGTGAAACCTCTGAATAACCTTCCAGTTACATTAAAAAAAAAAAGACAATAATCAGTTTACATAGTTTATTAGATTTAATATTTACTGTGCATTATGAGTTTCTAAAATCAACTGCTTGCAGTCATTATTATGGAAAGATAATTGGGTTTATAATTTGTTTTGCATTCTGTATGTTTGTGCTGGTATTAATCAAAGAAAAAATGAATAGAAATTTTGCCATAAATTTGAATGAAAATGTCACTTTTTTTTTTTTCTTTTTGGAAATATCATCCATTCTCTCTCAAAAGGAAAGGAAAAATAACAAGATTTTTTCTTTTTTTGTCTATTAAGCAGAAAAACTGCATTATTCCCACCATGTGTACCTCTAAATAATGAAGAGCTGAATTTGTTACTTGAATGTTGCTGTAGAAACTAAGTGCCACTATAGAAAGAAATAAATGCATTATATCTCATGGAGTAAACATTATTAAATTACTGCATCATTAAAGTTGAAACAACTTAGTATTATTTTAATAACTCTGCAGTATATGAGTACTAAGACTGTTTGATAATGCAATGTTAATTCTAACTAACTAGAAAAACTTCTATAGGCCAAGTAGAAGATGAATATGCCTCTAGCAGTTGTTTTTTGGTGGGTTGTTGGGGTTTTTTTGTAGTTGTGTATTTTTGGTTTGTTCTTTGGTTTTAACTACCAGGTTAGTGCTTTCTTGAAAAGTGTGAGTTAAAAATGTGGAATTTTTTCTCCTTGGAAGAGACCTCAGGAAGTCCTAATCAAATTATTTTCTCAGTACAATGTCAACACCAAATTTAGAGCAGGTTTCTCAGAGCTTTGTCTAGGTGGGCCTTGAAAATCTACAAGGAATGGGATTCTGCAGCCTCCCTGGGCAACCTCTTACAGTGCTTACTTCTACTGATATGGAACATTTTTTTTCTATGTCAAGTCAAAGTCTGCTTCATTTTAATTTCTGACCACTGTCTTTCATCATCCAGCAATAGACCTCAGTAAAGACCTAGTTCCACCTTCTGTAAAAGCTGCTATTTGATAAAGGAAAGTTGCTGTTGGGTCCAGTGTCCATCCTGAGTCATCTCTTCTGCAAGTTAAAACAGCCCAGTTCCCTCAGCCTTGCCTCCTACATTGTGTCAGCTCTTTACCTGGTGGTAGTGGCCCTCTACTGAGCTCCTCTTGATTTATCAACGTCTTATATTGTTATGGTCAAAAACTGGATGCAGCCTTCCAAATGCAGTCCAATGAGTGCAATTCCTTCTCTTGATGTGCTGGCTACACGCCTGTTAGTACAGCCCAGGATGTTGTGAGGCTTAATTGCTGCCAGGGCAGGCTGCTGGCTCATGTTCAGTTTGCTGTCCACCAGGAACCTCAGGTCCCTCTCCACGGAGCTGCTCCTCAGTTATTTCCCAGCCTGTACCATTGCAGGTGTTTACTCCCAGAAGTGGGACTTTGCATTTGTCTATTTTGCATGTCATAAGGTTTCTGCTGGCCCATTCCTCCAGTCCGTCCAGGTCCCTCTGTATGACACACCTGCCTTCAGGTTTTCCATTGCACCTCTCCAAGTTGCATCCAGACAGGATGAGACAGCAGGCATTAGGTGGAACACAGGAATTTGGATTAAATACAAAGATACGTGTTCTGTCATGCAGTTCAAATATTGGAACACATCTACAGAATTTGAGAAATCTGCATCCTTGGAGATACCCAAAATTTAGCTGGGTAAGATCCTGTGGACCCTGGTCTGACTAGACCTACTTTGAGTGGGGTGTGAACTAAATGACTTACCAGGGTTCTTTCCATCTTAAAGTTTTCAATGTTTCTATGACTGTTCTTTCCCAATGTGATATTGCCCACAAACTTGATAGCGGTCCATTTTGTTTTCTCTATTTTAAAGAGGACAGGCTCCAGAATAGGCCCCCTGAGAAGCTCCAGTTGTAGCAAACTTTCAGGTCAGGTACAAATGAAGTCCACTTAGCTAGATAACATCCCAGTTTAGACGGGAGGATGCTGTGGGACACAATGTCAAATCCTTGCTGAAATCAAGGTGGATTATATTAATGGCTCTCTTCATCCTCAGATTTCTATGCCATGACAAAGAGCAGCCTTTCAGTGTCATCACCAAGCTCTCTCAGCATCACCACATCCATCCTTTCTTGTCCCATGGGCTTGTAAGGGTTTAAGTTTGTCAGGTAATTCCTGAATTGATCATCCTCTGCTGCTGATAGTTTCTGTCCTCCTTGAGCCCTTGCTCCAGACATATACCCCTGGGCGTCCTTGTTGCTGAAAACTAAGAGAAAGAAGGCATTGGCTACCCGGACCTTATCTGTGCCTGCCATTACTGATTTATCAATGAGCTTGCATTTTCCTTGTTCATCCTTTTATTGTTAACGTAGCAACAGGAGCCGTTCTCATTGCCTTTGACATGGCTTGCACATCTCAACTCAAGCTCATCTTTAGCTTTCCTAAAGGCACCCATGCATGCCCAGGCAGTATTTTTGAATTCTTTCTTCCATAGCCTGTCCCCGCTTTCATCTCACGTACCCATTCTTGCTACAGTGGAGCTCAGCGGTGAGTTCCTCAAGCTTTTTACTTGTTACACTAGCATATACAGTCTTGGCTTGTGGTCTGCTCAGTAAGAAACCTGACTTTTTTTTTTTCCTTGTCTTTGCAACCATTGTCGTGTGACGAGCTGAGGATAAAATGCCAACGATAAATCAGTTGATTAGCCTTCATTCTCCTCGTTTAAATTAGTTTTACAAGTAAATGAGTATTAATAAGGACATATATCTGGAATTTTCTGAGGAGCTTGAACCAAGTTTCTAGTGATAACTGAATCTCATGTGTGCTTTTTTGAGTATAATTCATGCCTGTACATTCATGTACTGAAAAATTAAAGACTTTCAACGATACTTCTCAAACCTGAGGAGCCAGGCTTTTTTCAGTGAGCCAGGCTTTTTTCAGTGATGTCCAGTGATAGGACAAGGGGCAATGGGTGCAAAGTGGAGCATAGGAGGTTCCATGTAAATATCAGAAAAAAATTCTTACTGTGAGAGTGACAGAGCACTGGAACAGGCTGCACAGAGAGGTTGTGGAGTCTCCTTCACTGGAGACATTCAGAACCCGACTGGATGCGTTCCTGTGTGATGTGCTCTAGGTGACCATGCCTGGCAGGGGGGGTTGGACTAGATGATCTTTCAAGGTCCCTTCCAACCCCTAGGATTCTGTGTGATTCTGTGAATGCAGCCTGTCTGGAAGAAATCAAATACATGAGGTGTAACCTTTGTGTGTCAATGTAGCATTTGATGCTGTCTGTCATGAATTCACAGTAGCTGAAATAAAAACTTGATCTTATAGAGGAAAAAAAAAACAAAACAACAAAACAACAAAAACATAAACACTATTTAAATAATAAAAGATAAGAGAGCCATGTATGGATAGACAGCAAAGCATATGGTGCCAGGAGCTTGACGCTGGGAACAGTCCCACTCTCTGTCTTCATTATTAATCTGGAAAGAGCACAAACATGCTAACTTTATGTTTTGTTTTGCATAGATGGAATCTTATAAATTGAAGAATCTTGTAGTTATGAGTCAGGACAGAGGACAATGTGATTTGGCACAATATTTTTTTGTTTGTTTGTTTTTAAAGTCAAACTAGTATTTGACTTAAAAATTACAAGCGGATGTAATTAGCAGGAAGTGAGGCAAATTTTATTTATTTAAGGACAGAGACATTAATGTAGGAAAGAGCTGTACTAGAAGAGACCCTTGGAATTCTTTCTTTGTGGCTACAGGATGGGAGCAGAGAGAGCTGCTTTCCAGAGCCATCTGCTCACAAATGAGGGAAGAAGGAGCTGCCTTTTCCTGTGAAGACATGTTGCTGTTTTGCAGAAGGGAGGAAACAGATCAAATTGGGATTTAAGGAAGACTATTGAACTGTGTGACAGTTTTGAGGGAATGCAGAATTTTTGCTTTTAGTTATTTGTAATGTTAGTAATCAGTTCCTCTGCACTTAAACGAGTCAGAGTTCAAGGGCTGTGTTCAAACTTCATAGGGGGGAGAGAAAACCAGCATATGACTTAAGCCATCACTGCTGTAAGAATGCTCTAGGCAGTTATGAGCAGAGTTAATAAAGTATTCTGAAATCTTAGGCTGAACAGAGGCTACAGGCAGCCATTGCATTTGGCTGTTTTGCAATGTGAAAATGGCATCTGAACATGTTTAAAAATGTGAACGGCAGTTAACAGCAAAACAGAAAGATAAGTCACATAGCAATTCCTCGGCATGAAGCTAGCTAGCACTGTAACTGGAGCTGTGTTGCAGAAACCCAGAATGCCAAGTGTGTTTCTTGCACTGATACTCTTTGAGGCATGAAGTACTTGTCTGCCAACACTGTGGTGTGTGAATCTGGGGGATAGCCAGAGACCAGAATTTCCCTTATGTCTGCTGTCTGGGAAGTGCTATATTTCATCTTTGGGCCTAATATGTCTTTCTTCCTTGTTACTTCCATTCTGTGCAGAATAGTGGTTTGGGTTTTACCATTCCAAAAAACAAACAAAAAGAAAAATAAATCAGTGACCCAGTAGAATAATTTCAGAGCTTAAATGCTGTGATCTACTTTCCTCACCAGTACTTTCATGTTTCTTTTCATCTGTTTTAAAACTTTTGTTCGAACAGTCAGTAGATATAAAAAATAAAGAATAATTTAACAGTGACATCTCTACTGCATTTGGGGTTATACTTGACAGTTCTTGTATATCTTGCTGGTTTTATTTCCTATAGCTTATTAAAACTTTCCTTCTATGATATATATATGGAACAAGTGCTTCTTAGCATTTAGCAACTGATGTTAGCTTAATGTTTAATAAGTATTAATTCCTTAAATGTTAAATTAATAATAAGTAGAAATTCAGAAAAATGAAGATATAATCAGATTGTTTATACCAGATTGTTTTTCTATTTTAAATGAACCCTACAGGAAAGTTCAACAGCCATTGCATGCTGTGTTCCTGTTATAATTCCATGTGAAGTTTTGTTTGTTTGTTTTAAAGAAACAGTCATTGCACAGTAAGCTGGACAGCTTTTTACATAGCTTATGTAACAAAGCATTTCTGCCAGTTAATTCCTATAGGGGTTGATGCACTTAAGAAATTATTTTATTCACAATGCATACAATTATAGTTTTGAGACAGTATATCTAGGAGAACACATTTGCATAGCAGATTTAGTAATTAATTTCTGAACCAATTTCATTTCCACTGCACATGAGCTTTGTATTGCTTGAAATGATGGAGCTGCTGTTTAAGGAACTGTTGCTTGGCATCTTAGAACATCTCACTGGTACTGAATTGAAGTGGGGGTATGTCAAGGTTTGACTCAGAATTGAAAAATAAACCAGAGACAACAATGCTCTCGATCCCCTCCCCCTCCCACCCAGGTAGGGAAGGAGAGAGAGAATTAGGAGAGAGACTTAGCTGGATTGAAAACTAAATTAGACAGCTTTAATTAGATATACAATTATATACAAGTATGTTCAGGAATGTTGTGCAAAAGCCTCTTGCCTCCTCCCACCCCCAGCAGCTCTCCCAGCACTCTCCTTAGCTGTGAGCAGTCCCAAAAAGTTTCAGTCCGCTGTCTGAGATAACAGCAGAGCAGACAGGGCTGTGGGGAGAGTTATGAGGGTCAGGGCTGAGCCTGGGGTCGATGGTGATGGATGGATGGATGGATGGATGGATGGATGGATGGATGGATGGGTGGAGTCCTCCCCTGACGCCGGCCATGGACGGAAGAGAAGGGAAGAAGAAGCAGGAAGGAAGTTGTCTTCTGTGATCTCTGGCCTTCCTCGGAGCTTACGTAGATATATGGAATGGAATACCTTTGGTCAGTTCTGCTGTCTGTCTAGTCCAGCTCCCCTACAGGGGGGGTCACAGATACAACTCCCCTGCTCTCAGTAGCATCTGCAGTGGCAGATTCACTGAGTAGAACAAACTGACCTTCGTGTCTTAGCAGAAACATAAACATTCCAGTGTTATCAGTCCACTACCTGGAACACTTGCTGCTAGTTAAAAGAAAGCTTATGAAGGAAAAAAAATCAGTAAAAGGAAAATTGGCTTCATCCTGGCTCAACCCAGGACAGGGTAATACAGGAACAAGTTGCAAAATGTACTTTGAAAATCTAGCACCGTAGTAAGTAAGTGAAATAAATTGATCGGTTGATATAATAATAGGCAAATAAATAATTACTGAAAAGGCAAACTTCATGTGCATTTTTAAAAAAGGGTAATTGCTTTGTTTTAAAGTATAATCCAGCTAATCTTGGCTTTTCTCTTAGTTGCTTTAACAGTTTTTGAGGTTAGCTTTAAAACATTCCTTTTCTCCTGTCAGATTAAGAAACTTACCTGATAAGTGCTGGTTTTCAGGTTAATATTTTGACTTCTTCTATAATCTCTGTAGTTGTTTCACAAAATACGATGATTCCTCAAGCCAAAACTGCTCAATTTTTCATCCTCTAAGATGAAAAATCCCAGACAGTCCAAAGAATATCAAGGGCCCAGTGTTCTCACTAGTATTGTTATGGGTGAATTTTTGTTTCGCAGTATTTTTCCTGGAGTAGCCAAGAGTCTCCTCTCCATGTGTGCGGTGGTTGGACACCAGACCACAGCAGCCTGATTCAACAAGAAAGAAATAATGAGACTTCAAGCAATGAGCTGTGTTAGAATTGCTCCTCAGATTTCTACATGTTGTGGTTTACTTGGGGTAGAAATAAAAATATATTAACATACAACATATATAGAAGGTCTTGAAAATAGAGTAGGGCTTATATTTAGTTATTTCCATATGTGTATTTTATTTCCACATACTTCACTGAAGTCGACTAAGTACAGAAGATCAAGGGCATCCATGTCAAACAAGTCAAAATCATTTAAATTGGAGAGGCTTATGGACTTCAGAATTGCATGCCAGCTCAGTACTGAGGGTTCCAGGTACTATCCAAGTTGATTTAGCTGCAGTATGTGAGCTTTTGTGTTTCAAGATGGTACTGAATGAAATTCATCGCTTTTCTGTCACTCGGAATTGATTGAGACTAGTAAACATCAACTTGATAGAGGTAGCATTGGTGCTGGAACTCCACAAAAACAGCTCAGTAATTTGTCTGGCATTTCAACTGTTTACCCAGTTGTGATCCTAGAAGTTTAATAACTTGTTCAGTAATCAGGAGAATTTGGGGACTTTTTGGAATGCAAGTTACAGAAAGGGCATTCTGCTGGGATTAATGTATAATCTAGGTACATTTTGAAATAATCCGTTTGAGTTTCACAAAGTACATGGTTATTCTTTCAATTAAAAGTAATTACTAGAGGGTTGAAAAAGTGACTAAAATACTGTGCATGTTACTAGTGGTTCATGATGGTCAGTAGACATTTATTTCAGCCTCTCTTTTTCTAAATTATATTCACTGATTAATATATGCCAGTGATCTCATTTTACCATATGCAGTCACTGTTTGGAATAAGCTCAATTAAAATTTTTAAGAAGTGTCTCAAGCTCTTTTTGAAATGGTTTCAGATGGATTTAGATACTGACTTTTTTTCTAGAAGACTCTTAAGTAACGAGACATTTTGACTGTTGGAACAGTCTAGGGATCATATATGCCATACAAAATCTCTAAAGGGAAAGCACCAAAAGACTGAGCTTCTTGGCTGGCTTATTATTTTAGAGTTCCCTCCTTTTATTTTCTCCCATTTGTCCCTTCTCCCGTGTTTTTTCGCAGCTTTTCATGATCTTTAGCTTTTATAAATAATTTGTTTGTAAAAATTTGACAATTGCTACTCTGATAGGAAATCAGCAAGTATTAATTGCTGTCTGGAGTTCATTATTGTTCTACACCTATACACAACAAAGATTAGAAAATGGTGATTAGTTCAGCAAAAGCATTCTTCATGCAACTTTAACTTGCAGTATTGCTTTCTCCTCCTACCAGCTTGTGCTTCCATTTCTTCAGATTTCAATATTTTTGCAGACATGAGCCAGATGTGTGTTCAGATACAGCCTTTCTAAGAATGGGGCTGGGAATGCAACAGGTGAGGGTAACTTTGCCTTTTGAATCAGCTTCTGATTCAGAGCCCAGAGTGATGGTAGGAGAGTGCCAGTAGAGAGAGAGAAAATCCAAAGCCCTGACTCTTTTTAGTCCTAAACAGTCTTTGGCTTTATTTTTTCCTTCTGTGAGATTATTAACCAGCTCCAGAGTCTGTTCTAGGCTTACACTGAAATAATGATGTGCTCTTTCTGAGCATCTGGAAACTGTGTTAAGTAACTGTTGAGTCCCAGTTCAGATATGACTTCATTCTTAAACCACATCATTGTATCCATCTCAGTAAATTGAGGTTTATAAAGCATTTTCAGCTCTTGGAATGAAATGAGAAATGCCTAAAGCTCTTCATTCATAGTTTCCTTTTGACTTTGCATTGCAAACAATTTAAGTACTACAGTGCTGTTATCCTTCACCTCTGCAAATGGTTCTTCCATTACTGAGTCATCTCATGGATGTGGTGCAATCAGTGCTTTAGATGCCTTCTCAGTTCCCCTTCACTACACCACACTTGGGACAGATGTTAGTATTTTGTCTGCCTGTAGGTAGAATCATATCATTTCAGTATGCCTATCTTGAGCTGACGATCTAAGCCTACTCTTGAATTCTCCTTCAACCAAAGTACATTCTGGTTATTTACGAATGGCTCTTCAGTTTAAAGAGTTCAAACTTGCATGCCAGCAGAATCAACAGTTGCACCTTCTGTTATGGACTCCTTAATCAGGGGTTTTACTATTTCTCTGTCTTCCTTAATAGTAGAAGCCTCATCTAGCACCATGTGCTATTTTGCAGCCACCATCTTCTACCCTTCCTACCCCCCTTACCCCCTCCTGTCCCCACTTACCAGTGAGAAAGTCATTCATGTCCTTATGTATGTGAAAGGCTATGTCCTGGGTTGAGCCAGGATGAAGCCAATTTTTTCTTTCTACTGATTTTTTTTTTTCCTTCAGTAAGCTTTCTTTTAACTAGGAGCAAGTGTTCCAGCTAGTGGACTGATAACACTGGAATGTTTATGTTTCTGCTGAGACTCCAAGGTCACTTCTTAGCTCTGCTACGACAGAGGCCACTGGGGAAGGAAAGTCATATCTATGACCCCCCCATAGGGGAGGTGGACTAGACAGACAGCAGAACTGACCAAAGGTATTCCATTCCATATATCTACGTAAGCTCTGAGGAAAGCCAGAGATCACAGAAGACAACTTCCTTCCTGTTTCTTCTTCCCTTCTCTTCCATCCATGGCTGGCGTCCAGGGAGGACTCCATCCATCCATCACCGTCGACCCCCAGGCTCTGACCTCATAACCCTCATAACCCAGCCCCTGTCTGCTCTGCCTTATCTCCCGCCTGCGGGCTGAGACTTTTCGGGACTGCTCACAGCTAAGGAGAGTGCCAGGGGAGTTGCTGGAGGTGGGGGGAGGCAAGAGGCTTTTGCACATTCCTGAACATACTTGTATATAATTGTACATCTAATTAAAGCTGTCTAATTTAGTTTTCAATCCAGCTAAGTCTCTCTCCTAATTCTCTCTCTCCTTCCCTAGCTGGATGGGAAGGGGAGGGGATTGAGAGCTTGTTGTCTCTGGTTTATTTGCCGATCCTGAGTGAAACCATGACAGGCTAACAGGTTGATTCCCCTAAGGTTCAAATGAGTTCCATCACTCCAGTACAGGCTTCTTGTTTCCAGCATCTAGTGTCTCATAGAGAAGTGTCTCCACTCCATAATGAACATGAAACATAACTTTTTACCCAAGTATCTTTTTGTTTCTGTCTGTTTACAGACATCTGTGTGGTATGCAAGTACATCTCTACATTGAAGACCTTGTCTTCAGCTTCCCTTGCAGGATCTTAGATTTTCTCTCTAAAGCCTTTCTCTTGCTTTTTGCTCTACGCTACTGGTACTCACGGAGAGCAGAAATGCAGGCTTCTTGAACCCAGTGCTTCTTACCTGGTGATCTAGAACCTTTGTGCCCTTCATACGACCTTTGCATCCAGCAAGCAGGTGACTGCATGGTGCCCTCTTGTCTTGGAAACTCAGCTGACTCCTAGTTCCTAGGTGCCAATCCCACTGTAACCACCCACCTCTTCCCTTCATCATGGGTCCCTGGTTCCAGAACAGAAAGGTACATGGCTATCTTTGGATAGAAAGGCCTTGACACTACAGTCATTTCCCTATTAGTGGCCTAATGCCATGACCTCCTATAACATAATGTTGTGGGTCTAGTTTGGACTTGATCTTGTTTTATGATGTGTGTGAAAGTGTTCTCTTCCAGTCTGATAATTTCTCAGCAGACTTGCTTTCTGTGTTTGGAGACCTGACTGCTTACCAGTGTCTCTGAAAGTGCTAACCAAGGACTGTGTTTCTCTGAGTTTCTTCAGTTCAGCCCCCTCAAAAAAGCTCCCAAAGACACTGTCTGTGTCACGGTGCATCCAGGCTGCTTTCCTAGGGGACAGTTACTTGTACATGAAATGTGCAATAAACACCTTCTTGCTGGAGCTCTATCTTTATTTTTCTGTCTAGAAGTGTAATAGGGGTTTTCTAAGATGGTTTCTCTATTATATGGATTCACCTGACTGGTGAATTTCCAGATGGTGCCAAACTCCTCCCGCATCCAAACTTCCATTTATCTTCTCAGCTCACTTCCATTTATATTTCCAACAGCTCTGCTTGCTCCGTGCTAGGACTTGCTTTTCTCCGGCAAGGGCTTCTTGCCCTGCTTCTAGTTTCAGATTTTTGGCTTCATCGTCTTCCCTCCCTCTTTCCTAACATCCCATGTGCTTTCCAGAATGAGTTTCTGCCCTTGATCTTACTCAGAAAATTCAAACATAAGACTGAATTTTTGTTGAGGCAAGAGGGAGAAAAGAAAAGTATGTAAATATTTTGTGTTGCACAAAGTAATATATTCACATAACATATTTTAAATTACTGGGGGGGAAAAGCAAAACAAAAAACCAAAAACAACAACAAGAACAAAAAACCCAAACAGATTCCGTTACTCGTAGCATGCACGTTGATCTACAGTCACCCCATTTTTTGGTATGTTCTTGGAGTTGGCAAGGCTTGTATGGGTCTGCTTTCTTTGGGCCATCTCTGAGTTTGCTCCCTAGGCATTTCCCAAGATCTCCCCTGAACTCTGAGACCAGAATTCTTAAATACGTTTTATCAAGAGCACCGGGTTGTTGACTGGACTGTGCCAACGTACATTCGTCCCATGCTAGCTCTTTGTGTGGACAGTTTATCACTCCCAGAAATGCTGACCTCACCCTCACTAGGCTGAATAGCTTGAACCACTTGGGACCACTGAAGCAAACGTCTCTCATCCTCAACACAAATAAGCAAAGTGCATGTGTGGTATTACCCTGTCATACCAGGAAGGTCCCAGTTTAACTCAAGGCAGTTCTGTGAGTTGGTTTGAATCCTAAGCTGTGAATAGCTGTTGTGGTCTTTCAGGTATTTCACCCTCCTATTTTGTTTTCCTTTACTGTGGCTACGTATTTGCATTTGGTTGCAGTATACTAGTGCAGTGTTCTGTTTTCTTATGCTCCAAATAGGTATTTTGTGTCAGGGTGAGTTCTGCCTAAGAAAGAATATGTAGCTGCTGAACACTGAGTGATTCAGCAGTGTTCCAACAGCACAGGCTTTGACATATAGATGTGTAAATGACATGACTTTTTCCAAAATACAAGACTTAAAACATTTATTAATTTACTTATTTTGTCTTTCCATATTTATTAACTTGTAGCCTGGATGTTTTCCTGAAGGACTGTTTCAGAGTTTAATTATAAATTTCTAGCAATCATAAATCTTTTTTGAACGTTGTTTAATTATGACTATCTTGATGTTTGTTTGTGCTACAGAAAACTGAAAGCTGGTCTACGATTTTGGTGTTTCTTAGCCTCGAAATCCTGTGTCTGGCAATTTTAATATTTTAATAGTGTGTTGGGAGTTTGATATGTTTATATGACATCTGTTAGGATTTAGTTTTGCATTTCCTACTGTGCCTCATGAAATGTGACTCAAAATGAATTCACATATTTTCAGTTCGAGTGTTGTCATCTATTCTAGGAGTTTGATGAAAGGCTTTAAATGAGGCATGATTATTAAAACTTTTGTTTTAGGTTATGGAAAAATATTCTTTATTTCATGGAAGAACTCTTGTTGGAATTCTTGTTTGGAAGTCTTACTTGCAGTACCTCAGGAGGACAGAAAAATACGAAAGAACTATGAGAGTCAATAAGTAAATACTCAAATTTACATACAAATCGATAACGTATATTAAAAATGATGTGAAGAAGTAAGGATAGTGGGTGGCAAATCAGATAATTGAAAGCTGTGATAGTTGAGCTACAGTTTGCAAGACCTTTTTTTTCTGTGATCAGGTGCAAAAAATGCGTTCCTTGAAAGCTAAACGTGCAAGAAAATATTCTTCAGAATTAGTCAGAAGATGTACAGGCACCCTCTTTGCATTAAATGTAACACAGGAATGTCACAGCTAATTAAAATTTTCTTTGTGTATTGCTGTTTCCAAGAATGTTGCGGTTCTTTTGGTTATCCAGAGTGTAATTGTCCCGTTCATCCGAGAAGCATTTGCTGGAAGAATGTAAATAGCAGTGTTTATCAAAATAAAATTTTACTCATTGTTGAAGAAGCAAATTGCAAATTCTGGAAATAATGGAGAAGCAGATCACATAAACATTTGTTGCTGTTAAAAATAAATTGATGAATTTTCTCATTAACTTCAAATTAATATTAAAAGAAATAATTTGACTTTTCGTGATGCAGTTCATGACATTTTTCTAATGAAAAGACCAAAGCAGGAAAAACAAAGGTGAAGTTCTACGTATTAGGAGTGAACTATTAGTGAACAGAGATGAGCAGTACATTTGAAGGGAATTGCATTCCAGAAGTGCTGCATGCTTGCACAGCTCAATACTGAGAGTGCAGCTCCTGTAAAAATCAAATACTTTTCTTCTTTCTTTTAATACACTGTTCCAGAAATTACTTTAATGTTTAGTTCTGTGCTTCTGTTCTTTTAGGTAGCTCTTTTTCAATCATGTTATTAATCGGAATTATACCTGCTGTCCGGAAAGAATCTGTTTCTTATTGAGATAGCAAGGTTTGCCAAGACTTACATGCTGAGCATGATCTGCATATCCATAATTCCTTGTGGAGACAGAACTTGGAATGCTGAGAGTGTATCAATCCATCTTACACATTTTTTTCCTCTCCCATCTAGTATTTACAAATTTCACGTGAAGAAACACAAGGTAGGAATAGTAAGAAGTTCTGATTCACAGTATTTAGAATTAAAAATTCTTCATCGTCCAACCTAGAATTAACCTAGAATTTTATTTAAAATTTAGTATTTTAAAAACTTGAGACATTTTATTTTTGAGACACCATGTTAAATTTGATTTTTTCCCCATAACATTTGCTGACCCATAACTGAAAGTCAGTTCCTTTAATCCCAGCCTCCTGTCCAGTGGATACAAAGAATTTCTCAACTTAGCAATGAAATTCCAAACCAGAGATGTCTTTTCGGATTTTCATTTTCCTTATAAGGTTTTCTACATCTCTAATAATTAGGCAGTTTTTAGAAACTGGAAGAATGTGAATGCAACGTTTAAACATCATTAATCACAAAGTGAATCTGTCTAATGAATAAATGTGAGACTGATTCATATGTCAGAGTGGTTTGTCATTTGTGGAGGAGATAGAACATAAAAACTGAGAACTTTTATTTGTAAAATTTTTAAATTAATAATAAATTTATTTTTATGAAAGCTAACTTGAATATTTAGCAAGTCCTAGCCTTTACTAAAGTTTTTTTTTTTTTTAAAACAATCGGGTTTGGGGCATTGTCCACAATGAAATGCACTAAACCTGCTAGATTCTAGTATGGGGTTATGACATATGATATCCATAATACAGGACAAACATTTCCAAGCCTGCCCACAGCAACCATCTCAATTTTTTGATGTACTCCTTTGCCTCTTTTCCAAAGTTGCTTCAAAGTAGGTCTGAGCAGCTCAGATCAGTGTCACGTTTCCATCAAACTAATCAAAATGACAATGAAGAAAATTGTAATGCCACACCAAAACCAGATGAAATTCATTTTGGTTAAGTTCCAATTGATGTATGTGGAAAAAATCCTGACTTCACATATACAGTGATGTATTTTAAGCCTTTACAGGGCAAGAACAAAGGTCTTGTGATAATAACGGTTAATTCCATTAGAATGGCTGATCGGTGGTTAATAATGACAATAAAAAAGAAAGAGGTGCTTGGAAGGAGTGGTTGAGGTGAACCAACTGTTAGCCCAACCAAAAATGGCTTTTCCTACTTTCTAACATATAACTCATCCTGGCATTTTTGATAACTTTGATACAGCTTAACAAGTTCCTGTAGTGTTTAAAATGGTGAGCCCTGAGTTGCCTCCCAAATTTGCCAATATAATCTCCTTCCTGTTGCACTTCGAACTTCCAAAGAGTGCACAGAGATCTTGGTTTTATTGAAATAACACGGATATTCAGGCCAAAACCCTTAATCATTTTATCACTGTGAACATAATGTAGGTCAATATTGCCATTTGTGAGTAAAATAAGTAGTCGTTTAATTTATATATTCCATCCTCTTTTTGCATACAAAAGATAATAAGTGAGCTTGTGCCGTGTATTAGAAGAATAAGAAAGTGTGTATTCTTCTGCCACTGCTGTTTTCAAAACTATGGGCCTTAATTTGTGGTGCAGTTAAAGGTTTTAGTCCGTATGTAGTATTTCACAAAGATTTGTTAAATTCTAGTCCACCACTAAGCCATATTTTCTTTCTAGAGAATCTTTCGACTCACAAAGTTGGGCCTTTTTTATTAAATTAAATTAGTGATGTCCTGTACTTTATTCTGTGGAAGTGTTAGTCCTTACATCTCTTATCTGAGCTTTTGCTTTGAGAGTCCTAAATGATGTTAACCAGCGTGCTCCAGATATCCTTTCAGATCATATCTCTGGTTGATTTATAAACAAGTACAGTGACCCAGCTACATGATCTACACCAGTGTTCGACATTTTGAAGTGTAGGATAAGACTGAAGACTTTAGAAAAAACATAACAGTCTAGATAAAATGCATGTTAGTACAATGAAAACACTGCCAAAAAGGAAAAGGAAAAAAAAAAAAAAAAAAAAAAGAAGCCTTACTAGAAAATCTAAATACTCATTCATGGTGTTTGTAGTAGAGATAAATTTTAATGTCTTCACAGTGCAGAGCAGCAAAAAAATCCATTAACACACAGATTCTCACAGTCATCGACTGTGTGGGAAGATACAGATGGGTTTCTTTTTTTTTCTTCATTGCAACAATATCACTAACAGCAGGAGCCGAAACATACCATGTCATGTCAACCTGAAACAAATTAGGATTTAAGAATCTAATGAAGTTGGGATTGCTCAGTAGCGCAGTTTGCTAACAGACTGTCATTGCACACAAATGGTGTGAGTTCAGAGTTATGTAGCTCTGACAGTTAAAGTAGACACGTTTCCCTGTTGAGCCGAAACGTCAGCAGTTACCCCACCATGGGTTTTAGTGTGATACGCTGATCCCAGATTTTCCTTGGCACTGAGTGGTGAAACAGCTGTGTGGCCAAAGAACTGAACTGAACTGAAGTTCCATTAAGTATCATATACCTGGTAACTTGTCAAAAAACTTCAAATCTTCCTAGATAGATTGTACTGTGTACAGTTCTGGGCCCCTCACTTCAAGAAGGACGTTGAGGTGCTGGAGCGGGTCCTGAGGAGAGCAACAAGGCTGGTGAAAGGACTGGAGGGAAAGTCTTATAGTGGGGTTGTTTAGCCTGGAGAAAAGAAGACTCAGGGGGGACCTCATCACTCTCTTCAACTACCTGAAGGGAGGTTGTAGTCAGGTTGGGGCTGGGCTCTTCTCCCAGGCAACCAGTGACAGGACAAGAGGGCACAGCCTGAAGTTGCTCCAAGGGAGGTTTAGGTTGGATATGAGGAAGCACTTCCTCACGGAGAGGGTGGTTAGACATTGGAATAGACTTCCCAGGGAAGTGGTGGAGGCACCGTCCCTGGATGTGTTCAAGGCAAGGCTGGATGTGGCACTTAGTGCCATGGTCTAGATGGTGTGGTGGTGTTGGTCATAGGCTGGACTTGATGATCTTAAAGGTCTTTTCCAGCCTTGGTGATTCTGTGATTCTGTGATTCTGTGATCCATTTTGTGTATTGTTTCTATTGCAGTGAGAAAGAAGGAAAAAATGGCAGCCTTCTCATTTTATTACCAAGAAATTTAAATGTTTGCATTTGTGCTTCAAATATGTCTCTTAGCCAGGGCTAAGAAACATTGAAGAGCTAAACAGGTCTCTACACAAGTGTCTTAAACCTGAATGAGCAAGGAGTTTCTGGACACAGTTAAATGTGAAAACAAGGTATACAGACAGTGGAAGCAGGGCCAGGTATCCTGGGGCAAGTACAGACAAGCTGTCACAGGAGCAAAGGATTGGGTAAGGAAGGCCAAAGCACAGATAGAGTTGAACCTGGCCAGGAATGTTAAGAATAACAGGAAAGGTTTCTACAGGTATGTCAGCAATAAGAGGAAGATGAGGGAAACTGTGGGGCCACTTCACATGGAAGCTGGAGACCTGGCCATGCAGAACATAGAGAAGGCTGAGGTACTCGACGACTACTTTGCCTCAGTATTCACCATCAAAAGCTCTGGTCACATCATCCAAGTTGGAGAAGGCAAAGGCATGGACAGTGAAAAGGAGGATCTCCCCACTAAAGGAGAAGAGCAGGTTTTTGACCATCTGAAGGACCTGAAGGTGCACAATTCCATGGAACCTGATGGGATTTATCCACAGCTCCTGAAGAACTGGCTGACGAAGTTGCTAAGCCTGTGTGCATCGTATTTGAAAAGTCTGGAGAGATCCCCACTGACTGAAAAAGTGGAAACATAACTCCCATTTTCAAGAAGGGAAAAAAGGAAGACCCAGGGAAATATAGACCAGTCAGTCTCACCTCTGTGCCCAACAAGATCATGAGCAGATCCTCCTGAAGGCTCTACTAAGGCATGTGGAAAATAAAGGGGTGATTGGTGACAGCCAACATGGCTTCACCAAGGACAAATCCTGCCTGAGTAATTTGGTGGCCTTCTACAGTGGGGTCATGGCATCGGTGGACAAAGGAGGAGCAACTGACGTCACCTACCTGGACCTTGACACTGTCCCACAAGACATGCTGGTATCAAAACTGGAACAGTACAGATTCAATGGATGGACCACCAGGGTAAGGAACTGGCTGGATGGTCACACTCGAAGAGTGGTGATCGAGAGCTCGAAGTCCAGATGGAAACCTGTGATGAGTGGCGTTCCCCAAGGGTCAGTACTTGGATTGGTGCTATTTAACATCTTTGTTGGCTACATGGACAGTGGCACTGAGTGCACCCTCAGCAAGTTTGCTGATGACACCGAAGTGTGTGGTGAGGTCGATACGCTGGAAGGAATGGATGCCATCTGGAAGGACCTTGACAATCTTGAGAAATGGCCCTGTCCAAACTGCATGAAGTTCAACCAGGCCAAGTGCAAGGTCCTGCACCTGGGTCGGGGCAGTTCCAAGCACAGATACAGGCTGGGTGGAGAATGTATGGAAAACAAAGGAGAAGGACTTGGGAGGGATGGTGGACGAGAAGCTTGACATGAGCCAGCAATGTGCACTTGCAGCCCAGAAAGCCAGCTGTGTCCTGGGCTGCATCAAAAGAAGCGTGGCCAGTAGGTCAAGGGAGGTGATTCTCCCCCTTTACTCGATCTCGTGAGACCCCACCTGTGTCCAGTTCTGGACCCCCCAACATAAGAAGGACAAGGAGCTCCTGGAGCAAGTCCAGAGAAGGGCCACAAAGATGATCCAAGGGCTGGAGCACCTGTCCTACGAGGACAGGCTGAGAGAGTTGGGGCTGTTCAGCCTGAAGAAGAGAAGGCTCTAGCGAGGCCTTATAACAGCCTTCCGATAACCTGAAGGGGCTACAAGAAAGTTGGGGAGGGACTTTTTACAAGGGCTTCTAATGAGAGGAGAAGAGGTAATGGAACAAAACTGGAAGAGGCGAGATTTAGGTTAGACATTAGGAGGAAATTCTTTGATGTGAGGGTGGTGAGGCACTGGAACAGGTGGCCCAGTGAAGTTGTGGATGCCCCATCCCTGGAAGTGTTCAAGCCCAGGTTGGATGGGGCCCTGAGCAACCTGATCGAGTGGGAGGTGTCCCTGCCCATGCAGGGGTGTTGGAACTAGATGATCTTTAGAGTCCCTTCCAACTCAAACCATTCTATGATTCTGTGATTCTATGATTTGAATTCACAGTCACAGCCACGTGTGTACAGTCTGAAAGAAAAATTGGCATATAGAGACGTAAACTAAAACAATGTTTTTACAACTAATTTTTTATGTAAAATAGAAAAGGCATGTTAAATATGTTAGAAAAACTTAAGATCTTCAGAGTCCAGTTGACTGGTGCAGAAAGGCATCTTTTGGTTTTGTTCTTCTTTTGCTTAACTGCCAGTGCACAGGATTTTGCTTTTTTAAAGCTAGTTGATGGTGAAGCTGGTGATGCTGTAATTTTTTCCCTATTCCTGTGCCTGACTGGACAGTTGGACCTCATTATATTCTTGTATGCTGGTATTTCCACACAATTTAGCACTATTAATTGTCAGTTTCAGTGTGTGTGGAAAGATTTTATAAATAAAAAAATAAAGTATGTTTAACTTGCAAGGTTTGCTGTATCTAAAATCCATCACTATTTAAAGAAGAAAACTCATCTCTGCTACTTTCATGTCCCATACTTCACTGAAATAAAAACAGTAGCAGAACTTAGATGGAAAGTGAGTATTTTTCTTGAAGACTAAAGGCTGAAGTAGAAGTTTAAAGGGAAATGCAGAAATCCTAGTGATTATCTGAAGAAAACTTCATGCAGCACACATTTTCCAGGATGACTGCATATTTCAGTACTCCTTGGGGATGTTTTATAGCACCTCTTTCTTGTGTCTTAGGAGCTGTTGGTGCTGCCTTGGCATCCTCTGCCTGTATGGTTCAGAAAGCTGTCTCAGGACTGCAGTGTTCTGCAGCTAATTGCTGCTTCTCTCACCAGATCTTACAGAGTTAAAATCTAGTAACTCCCTGCTCTGCATACACATGTGGTTATTTTTGCATGTCCTTTCATCTACCAATGGTAGCACAACATTCTTAAAGCAGATAATTACACTGGAGTTTTGTCTGGGGAAGGGAGAATAGCTGGAGGTTGCTTACCATGTCTGTGTCCATCTTTGAAATGGCAATGTGGTTGTCAACAGATACTTGAAGGCCAGCTTGCTGTGAATGTACCTTAAACCAAGTCTTCAAAAAAATTTAAGTCATCATTTAAGTTTTCCGTATAATCCTTTGGCTGGTCCTTAGCTTCCAGGACTGCCAAATGAATCTCAGAGAAACATAAGGTTTTTTAAGCTGTATCACTCCCGTTATCACTCAGTTGTGTCTTACTGACTTCTGAAGTCGCATCTGATTTTCAGCAATAGTGAGCCTTAGAACATCATTATGCAATATGGTTCAAAAGAGATCATAGAATGATAGAATCATAGAATAGTTAAGGTTGGAAGGCACCTTAAAGATCATCTAGTTCCAACCACCCTGCTACAAGCAGGGACCCCTACCACTATATCAGGTTGCACAAAACCTCATCCAACCTGGCCTTAAAAACCTCCAGAGATGGGGCATCAACAGTTTTCCTGGGCAACCTATTCCAGTACCTCACCACCCTTATAGTGAAGAATTTCTTCCTAATATCTAACCTAAATCTCCCCTCTTCCAGTTTAAAACCATTACCCTTTGTACTATCACTACCCTCTCTGATGAAAATTCCCTCCCCAGCTTTCCTGTAGCCCCTCCAGGTACTGGAAGGCTGCTATAAGTTCTCCCTGGAGCCTCCTCTTCTTCAGGCTGAACAGCCCCAACTCTCCCAGCCTGTCTTCATAGCAGAGGTGCTCCAGCCCTTCGATCATCTTTGTGGCCCTTCTCTGGACCTCCTCCAACAGGTCTTTATCTTTCTTGTGCTGAGAGCTTGGCCAGGAACTGCACCAGACCGCTATGACCTCTCAAATATGATGGACAGAGGCTTAGCAGTTGTGTCTGCCAACTCCCTCAAGGACCCGTGGATGAACCCCATCAGGTCCCATAGAGTTGTGCACCTTCATGTTCTTTAGATGGTCATGAACCTGTTCTTCTACAGCGTGGGGTACCTCCTTCTCCCACTTTGAATCTCACAGATTTTTTATTTCTGGGATTTCATTAAAAACATCCAAAAAGCATCAAAGTTTTTGCATGAGTCTAGAAAACCTCTGAAGGTTTCAGAATAGAGGAAGAGATGTGACATTTTGCAGCTTTGGTGATATATAGTGGCGGGTACCATGCCTTTTTTTTCTTTTTTTTTTTTTTTTTAAAGAGCAATTTCAGTGCTCTTTAAAGTTTCATGAGGTGTTCTCTCTACGAAGTCTGATTTGCTAAAACTGTTCTGATCATTTCAGTAGTGTCCTGGTTTGAGCCAGGATGAAGCTAATTTTCCTTCCTGGATGTACTTGTTTGTGGCAATGGTTTTTGTTTGTCTCTGGTTTATTTGCCAATCCTGAGTCAAACCGTGACAAGTAGCTAATTCAGTCGGTGCATCTCTAAGGGCTGGACACCCCTGCTACAGTTGCAGTCTGGGTAAGCAGATGCAGGTTTCTACCTACAGGAACATTCAGCATCTTGGGCAGGCTCCTGGCTGACTTCTCATTTTCTCTGGTGTTCACATGGCTTGAGGTAGTCACAGATGGCGATTTATCTGAGTGTTACCTTCTCCTGAGTTCAAAAGGGACTTCGGACTGTTCAGAATATGCTGAAACATCACAGTAAAGAATGGTATAGTTCTTTGATTTAACACTTCAATGTGTAGGGAACTACCTGTCAGTTAGTCCAGTCATACCTGGACATCGTGGACATATGGCTACCCCCAAAAGAAATAGGGAGTGGCTGTGCTTTAAATGTGCAGAGCTCATAACTGCAGCTCACAGTGTGCCTTTTCAAGTAGCTTTTCCTTAAAACCTGTACTCTGAAATGTGTAGAAGACAAGAAGAAGGTAGGTCTCCAGTATGTCAATAAACTTAAAGTTAGGGAAACTTTGGTTGGCTCATGAGTTTTACAATTAATTGAAGATAGTCTTGGAAAGACAGAGGAGAAGGCTAAATGTGGTGATAAGTGTGTTCTTAATGATTACTTACCAGAACTGTGAATAGAAGATTGAAAATAGCTTGATTAGTTGAGTTACCTATTTCCTGGTTTAGTGTTACCTCTTGATTGATATGTCAGAGCAGTTCTACCAAATGTGTGTCTTCCTTCCAGGATCAAGTAATTACTCATGAAATAGGCATGCAGCATATTTGATTTCCAACTCTTGAAAGTCTTCTTCAGGATAAGGAAAAAGTATATATCTTGTCCCTGGTTCTCCCTCATTTACATTGTACTTTCTTTATGGAGCAGGCCCCTGAGAGTCTGATGCTGTGCCTTATGTAATTGTAGATTCCTTTATGAAAAAAGAATATTGAACAAAACAGTGTCAAACAGTAACATATAAATTGCAATTATTAAAATACGCAGCAGTGAATTTCATTTTAAAAGAAACTTTTGGATAATTTAGTTAGCACATAGAATAGAATAAAACATGCCATGTTAGTATGTAGCTTCAATGTAAAAATTAAAATATCTGAAAAGTAAATCTAGTGCTGAGCAATCATTTTGATAACTAAAATTTTGACAGTTCAAAATGTTATTCCTTTTTGACCCAGAAATAAATCAGTGCCAAGGCTAGCAGCGTTCTCTAGAAACGTAAGCTTCTCACATGGTTATAGTGGATGGTGAAAGAGTTTTATGGATGATGGTGGGAGTAGTATCTAGATGTTTGCCAGCTGGTAAACAATTGAGACAGCTGAATAGGTGATGATAAAGGCTGATAGGTATTGTTTGGTCTGGTGAGTGGTATCAGATAAATTCTCTACTATGCTGTTTCCACATCCCAGACCCCTTCAAGAGTTGCTATAAAATTGCTGCTTTTCAAGCAGATTAGTCTTCCTGTTGGCATCTCTGTATCGATGAGTCACCCCATTTATCACATTAAAAACCAAGAGCAGTGTAACTTGCTAAAACAGTCATGAAACCTTCCCAAGTGTTTATCTGTGAGAGGCATTCACATATTATATTGACAGCTTGGTAAGAGAACAGGTAAAATGCTGGGTTCAGTTGTCATTGTATTAAGTGCTATCCTCAGCGAGTATTTGTATTCGATCATTGCTACAGCCACACACGCTGTGATTATTTTTATTAAGCTGAGGAATTTAAGTCTCTCTTTCTCTCCTTATGTATGTATTGTGTATATACTCTCCAATCAGTGTCTGTTCTCAGTACTGGGATATGAGGAACCTAGTCCAAGGAAGTTCAGTTTTTAGGGCAAGAGGAAAAGACCTGACAGCACAGATGAAAAACAGAACCTCTATAGGCATGTGAAACAAACTGCCTTTTACTAAGCATCTCTGGTGCACTTCTTGCACAGTGCTTGCTTAACAAACTGTAGTTAATACTCTGCCTCCTGATGGTTCTTTTTGTCTTAGGTCTTCACCCACTTTAAAACCATCCAAGTCTCTCGGTGACTACTCTGCACCTTTGTGGCAGCACTGGTAATAATATTTTGCCCTGGAGTTAGTGATTTTTACAACAAGCTCTCAAAAATCTTTTGGAAGAGCCTTTTAGAAGGGCCTTTTTTTATAGCTAGCAAAACAGACCAAATGGAGAGATGAAATGACATGGAAAAGATAACAATACATTTGTAGTTCCCATTTCCTTGTCTCTTGCTGTGCTTACTCTGCATGATCTCTGCCTGACCTACAGGGTTTTTTTCTTAGTTTAATTCATTGAGTTTGTGGCTTTGAGTATATTGCTTTGCTTTTATCTCATGTCTTCAAGCCATAACTCTTTATCTCCTGACTCAAAGCTGCAGGACTGAAGGGTGAAGCTGAATTTCTTTCTTCTCAATGCTCTGATGCTCTGGAAAGAAAAACTGGCAGAGTCAAATAGCTGTTAAGGAGAAAGAACAAGACAAACATAGACCAAGATTTTCATAACTGGCTAGTAATTTTAGATGCACTAATTTTAGATGCACTAATTTTAGCTACACAGTATGACAAGGGAGACTCATTTACAGCCAGGCCTCTCTAGTTTGACCATCAAAATCATTAGCATCCTTGATAATCTTGGCTGCCTTAGTAATTTTTTAGATAACCTGATTTTAAACAGATAGCTAAAATGAAATTGTGTTAGAAAAGATAATTGAAGTCTCTTGGAAGTTAAGACTAATTTTGCTTGTGCATTCTATTCTTAACTCTAACAAGAAAAGTTAAACCTTCTAGAAACGGTTTTTACTTGGCTTCTGACAAGCTAGCTTTTAATTTCTGATGTGCTTAACTCCAGTTCAAGGGATGTCTTTAAACAAAAGGCTCATCTGCTGTTGGCTTTGTGTTGCAAACTGATGGGAGCTGCAAGGCTGTGGCTGTAAGCAGACCTGACTGGTGCTGGTTCAGAACAGGCAACACGATGCCTGTCCTGGGAACATCCTTCTAAGCAGCCCTAGGCTGAAAGGCCAATCAGCTTTTCCAGGTGCAAAACTAGTTAGCTGTGGCCTTGCTGCCTCCCTCCCTGCCATCTGCCAAAGGGGGCCTGCCTCAAAATCAGATTGCATCACTCTCAGGGATAAGGCAGAATGAGCAGCAGAGCAGCTTTCTGGGGCATCTTCTTAGTTTTCCTTTTGCTTTTGAAACCTCTTGAACTGGCTGTGTTTATATAGTCTGGAGACAGTAGCTGATGCATCATTTATATGTGTGAATAAAAATAAAAGTTACTTTATAACCTCATTTCTGATGTATTTCCTTACTTTCAATTCTGATCAAGCAGAGTTTGCCTAGTTGTACATATTCCTAAGAAAACACCAAGATGAAACAGATACTGCTGATTCATTTTTCTCCAATAACTGATTTATCAGTTTCTGTTGTTCTGAATTTATGTTGAATTTTTAGAACATCTCCTCACGTTATATTTCAGCAGCAGGAGTCAGTGACTGATTAGTATGCACAGATCATTTTGGTCCTGTTCTTGCTTAATAGTACTAACCTCAAAATAAAATGTTAATTAGAGCGAGTAAAGTTATTAGAAGTGGCTGTGTGGTTCAAAAGCTGAAGTCTACATTTTCAGGAGAGTCTTAGGCATTTTGGAGTCCTGATTAAATTAAAATCCTGTATGAGGTTACATGAAAATAGGACTTCGGCTTTGAATCACCTTGGTGATTTTGGAAATCTTACTCAGTCTTTTTCATGGTCTAACACAATAAATGGTAATCCTTCACAGGTGAAATTATCTTTATACCATTTGTAATTATGGAAGAGTGCAAGGACATCATCACTGACAGCAGATATTTAGTCAAAGTCCTTCACAGAACTCAAAAGCACTTTAGATAACAGTTCGTTTTAAACTACCAGTGTTTAGAAACAGTTAGATGAAGACTCAAGCAAGGAGTATTTTTTTTTCAGTTTAGTTCTCAGCTGTCAGGAGAGACTCGTGGCTGTTTGTGTTACAGTAGAGGTTACATTTCATAGCCCAGACATATAAATCTGATCCATGCTGACACCCAGCGCATCTCAGGCTTGGGCAGGAAAAGAACAAGATGAGTCAGAAGGTTGTGGAGGGGAGGCAGAGCCTTTGCTCCAAAAGTCCTTGTTTAGATCCAGCCCAGCAGTACTCAGGTGCTGTTGTCCACAATGCTCCACATACATGTTCAGCCCAAGTACCAGGGAATAAAGTGTCTATAAGAGGGCCTGGTTGCTACTAACTGGGATTCTCATTGGTAAATCCTCACCAGCAAATCAAAGACTAAACAAGCCTGGAGAGTGATCTTTTCACCTACAGTGACTCTCTTCAGTGGGAGTTGAGTGACCGCACTTAATTTCGTGTGAGAGATGCAAGACCATACGCATTTATCTTTTTTAAGGAAACTAATACACTGATTGGGATGATGAGTAATCTGCTGGCTGCTCTCAATGAGGGGGATGAGATGCAGTGACAGGGGATGAAGGAGCTGCAAAGGACATGGGACTGCCTCTAATGAAATGGCTGAGGTTCATCTCTAGCCCTTGTTTATCTTCTGCAAAAGCATCTTCAGATGCTTGTGATAGTTCAGATAGTATTGAATTCATATTCTGTTTTACATGTACGATCTTGATCATATACTAGGTGTTTAATGCAGCTCTGCCTGTCTCTCTTTTTCACTTGTTTAGAATATCCTTGGTATTTAAGACCAACACTTATGTCAGCTTCCTTATTAAAGAATGTGCTGCGGAAATTATGCTAATTGAGCTGGAGTGTAATTATGGGCTAGAAAGATTATTTCACAGTCAGAATTGAATTGTTGTAGATAAATGTGCATTAACTTAATAGTGTGCAGCTAATTAGTTTTGCTATTTACCCATAAAAGTTAAAAAAAAAAAAGATGTAATCAGTTATACAAAAGCTTGAGAAATTAATATATTGCAGAGCCAAAGGGAAGCATGCTCTAAATCTTTCTTTAATTATTGTTTTGCTGGAATTTTTCTCATTTTTTCTGTTCTGAAATTGCAATGTGCACAAGTAGCTGATTAACATAATAAATTTCTTCTTAAAATATAGATTGTACAAGTAAAACTTATAGTTGCTAATTTGACAGTTACGTATCTGCAATTCATACTAAAGTGAATACAACATCAGGGTGTCTTGTGCTTTTCACAAAAGGTAAAGTATTTTGGATCTCATTAGATAGCAAATGAAGGTAGAGGCTTTGTTTGCTGTGGATATCTAACCTGAAATTTCTGTTAAGTGTGTTTTAAGGAAGGAAAGAACTAAGCACTTGCACACTGGGCATATATGCATTAAATACCACTTATAATATTGCAGATTCATAGTCGTGGTAAAGTACAGAAAGCCAAGGAATGCAGAATTACTTGACCATCTAAGAGCCTGAAAGCCTTGAGGAGTTTGCCAACAATCATGAAATCTTTTATGTTCCAGATACCTATGTTTACTGTATGTCTCAAACATTCACGCGTGTGAAAAGAAGATTGCAGGACATCCTCCTTAATGTAAATTATTACCAGCTTCTGGGAAAATCTAATATAATAATTTGATTTGTGCATGTAAATTCATATATAGAAATTCTCTATAAGCCACCTCTGTGCATAATATTTCTTCCATTTACTTTGGAATGAAAGAGACTCCAGTATAAATGTTAAAAAGTGCGATCTCAACCTGAAGTGTGGTGTGCTCTCAGCTGCATCAGCAATGTTGCCTACAGAGCTTTGCTGTATGATCACCTTTTATGCTCAAATGAAAAAAAACTTGTGAGGGAGATATTTTTATGAAATGAAGAAAAATAATTTCAATAGTCTCTATAGTGATTTCTCCACTAATAAATAAATAACACCTGGTATGATATCCTCTGTTGCAGAACAGTTCCATGGCTTTTCCACACTGAGTTTTAATGAAAATGGATATCAGTTTCATTTTTATCAAGTTATATCAAGAACACCAGGTCCTATGTGAATTCATATTTGCCATTAGAAGAAAATTTATGAACAGCAAGCATGCCACAGACCTGAAAAAATCTGAGACTTTTTCCATTCCCAGCCTGCCCTTGTGCAAACAACACAGCTGAAAATTTTTTTTGTTTTTGATTTTGACTTTAAAATCTGCAGCAGCGCTTTGGAATATCAATTTCAAAATCATGTGGAGTTGTCCTAAAGAGACCAAAAATATAAAATTAAGGATGTGTGAAAAACTTATTTTTCCTGCTAGCAGATGTCAGTGGCTATTAAAAAAAGAAGGAGAAGGGAAAAGTCAAATGTTGCTTCTGTATCATGTGTGACAGGCAGTTGATTGCCAGCCTAGACAGAGAGCTCTTGTGTCTGTTCTGGGCGAGCATGCTCCTGTCTTCTGTAAAGCAGGTTATGCTTCCAAGCCCTTGATTCAAGTATATCTCTGGGGAGGAAGGGAAAGGAAATAAATGGGTATCAGAATAGGTTCAATGTCTGTGATTGAGGGTTGATAGATGTGACTGGAACTACCTGTCATTACAATTTCCGTCAGCCTAGCAAATGAATCTGCTATTCATTTTTGGGACCATTTTAGAGCAAAATCTAGTTTCTTAAGTGATAATCTACGTAAAAGCTAGTAGATTCATATAGGGTACACATGCTACATGACTTGCACATGTAGCAGAATCAATGCATAAGTCTTTAACTACAGCTTAAACTACTTTTAATTCTAAACGTATCAGAAATCTGTTTTATAAACAGCTTTAATATCAGTTGTTTACTAGTATGTCACCATGATCTGATCTTGGTTGCTAAAGTCTGAAGCAATCATTCAGGTTAGAGCTATAGGTTGTAAATAATGGAGGTTTTTATAGCTGGAGTCAATACTGTCATCTGACCCATGAACACATAGGGGACAGTTTCAAAGTTGAAAGGAGAGTTATTGTCCTTTTAGCTTAAATAAGGAAATCTTGGGAGAAAAGGTTACCCAAAGTCTGAAAAGGGAAAGGTGGAATTCACAGCCTGTTTCTTGCAGTTTGCAGAATATGTTGCAGGGTATCAAACAGCAGCTAAATTATTGGATCATTGGATGGTAATGGGTACTGGAATTTGGTGTATCAGATGAAAAATCCCACCCAGAACATGTTGCACAGAAGTACCGTACAACTAACAACTAAGTGCCATGCGAGTAACTCATCCTTCTTCTGTAAGTAGCTGCACTTCCACTGGCTGAGGAAAGATTGATAGATTGAGGCACATATTTTCCCTTAATATATTCAAGTTTCAAAGACCTCTAATATATTGATTCTGGTTTCTAAATGACAGATCCTTGGCAGGATTTCTCTCATTCATTAATAAGGGCAATTGCCCTGAATCAATAGTGTGATTGTTTTCTGCAGTGGATTTATTAGATATATACAGTGTTTCACAGTTCAGCTGGAAATATTTCTGCAGAAGTGCTGTGCAGAACGGTCTGCAGCCTCATTCCTCTTGTTAAGGGTAGAAAAGTCGTGTCCCAAGTGTAACCCAGTAGGATATCAACTAAGGGAGGAGGTGGTTTTCCCCACTCAAAGGATGTTTTTTCTGCGAGTTGCATTTTACTGAGGTAAAACCATCAAATATACATATGAGATGTCTGTTTTATGTTTATTTAAAATGTACAGCCTACTTCTGCCAGAAACTCTGAGTATCATTCGTGTAAACTATCTTTTTTCTGATTTGGTTTTTGTATTATTTTTTTTAAATAAGACACAGTGTTCTCAGTCTGGTTTTGTTGCTGATGCAGCAGTTGAGGCTTGTGAATTGACCTGCTGTTGTAGTGGTAGCACTGGTAGTATTTTGCCAGTACTATGTGCCAGCAGGTCAAGGGAGGTGTTTCTCCTCCGCTGCTCCACTCTCGTGAGACACCACCTGAGTCCAGTTCTGGATCCCTCAACACAAGAAAGACATGGAGCTGCTGGAGCAAGTCCAGAGGAGTGCCACAAAGATAAACAGAGGGCTGAAGCACCTCTCCTGTGAAGCCAGGCTGAGAGAGTTGGGCTTGTACAGCCTGGAGAAGAGAAGGCTCTGGGGAGACCTCATACAGGCCTTCCAGTACCTGAAAAGGGCCTACAGGAAAGCTGGGGAGGGACTTTTTATTAGGGCGTGTACTGAGACGGCAGAGGTAATCCACTTAAAACTTGAATAGGGGAGATATAGAATATTGGGAAGAAATCTTTTTCTGTGGGAGTGGTGAGACACTGGAACAGGTTGCCCAGGGAAGTTGTGGAAGCCCCCTCCCTGGGAGTGTTCAAGGTCAGGTTGGATGAGGCTTTGAGCAACCTGGTCTAGTGGGAGGTGACCCTGCCAATGCAGGGGGGTTGGAACTAGATCATCTTTAAGGTCCGCTCCAACCGTAGCCTTCCTGTGATTCTATCATACTATTTTCATTTAGCCTTATCTGTTCATTGGTAAGCTCATTATTTTTCTGCTGGCTTTTGTGTCACTGTGGAGACTCTGGGTTGTCCCGTGGACCAAACAGAAACATCTTCATGCAAGACACCCAGCTAGAAACCATCCTCTTTCCTTTTACTGCTCCATGCAAGCACAGAAGTACAGTCTTGTTTTCTGATTAGTACCCTGAAAAGGGTATTACATTTATTGGTGCTTTGGGTAGAATAAGGCATGATTAAAATGCCCTTGTTAGAAATGGCAACAACAAAAAAGCATCCTTTCTGAATGGGTGTGTGACTTTTTTCTTTTTTTTTTTTTTCCACATGTATAAACACACTGGTTTTATGGTCAACAAAATCTGAGATAGATTGAAACTTCCCTACATGAGGCCATCTTTAGCTTGAGCAATGTATGGTGCAGCACACGTTCCAAATAACAGGAGACTTGCAGTCAGAAATTGGCTTTGACAGCCCAGATCTCTTCTTGTCCTGCACTCCCCTGAAATGCTGTCCAGATCCTCTGCATTTGTGTATACTTGAAAACCTTTTGCAGTCAGCTGACAGTGAATCATTATATTTGGTTCAGAGAGTTGAAAACTAGGGCTGGAGATTTAATAGTGGCTCTTCTAGCTTTTGCCATTTTTTTTTTTCCCTTGTGAGAGAGGCATGGAAGCGCTGTATCTCTTTGCACATTCCTGACATGAAGATGATGATATCTATGTACTGAATTAAGAGAGTTCCCTAGAAATTCTGTAGTGCTTTGAAGGAAATGAAAAGCATGTGATGGGAAGTAGCAATAGTATTTGTGTGTTACTACTCATTACTGGTGGATATTTTTCCTTCCGTCAACAGCTTTCCATTAGACCAATTTTTTAACAATTTAACTCTTCTATTATTGATCCCATGTACTTTCTGTCTCCTGAGTGTCACGTGTATCTTGCATTATTACATTGTTTTGGTGGTTGTACATTGAGATACGTCAAGCTAGCATGCAGGAGACCAGCTTTTTCATGCTTAATGGAAACTGAAATAAAGGCAAAGGAAAGCTGTTAGTCTGTATTTCCCTGTGAGAAGAAGATGAAATTCAGGTGCATTTATAGAATTGTACAGCTTGCAGGTTAAACGAACAGAATTAGTTCCTCTGCTTCTTTAAAAAAAATTAAAAGAAGTCTAGTTATATGAAAAGAAAACGGAAAGAGTTCGCTGTTTGGGTTTTTTAACTCATTATTAGAAATTCACGTGGGTTTTTCTCTTGGCTTTACAGGATTGGTGTTTGAGTGTTTCAGGGCAAATTCTGAGGCTTATCAATTTGTATGATATTTGGAGTCACCTTTAAGTTTTATTGCTTAATATTCATTATTTAAGCATCAACAGATTGTCTACTTTGAAAAGTTTACTCCACTCAGAAAGACAGGGAGTGCTGCAAAGTGTTAGATAGATAAGAGTGATGCCTGGGCATGTATGTGTGGAGATAAGGTGAGAGTTGCTGCCATGCAGTGACAAAGTAAGGTAATAATGCACTTGATGGCACAATCACTAAGGAATGAGATAGCACAAAGTATTTAAGATTAATACTTTCTGTTACTTCAGATGGGCACCCTCTAATTGCCCCCATGCCAGCTATAAAAAGTATTTCTGCAGCTGGCACTAAACTGTATGTGCTACTGGCAATTCCTACTGACTGCTATTTGCACACATAGAAAATACCCAGTTTCTGCTGTAGTGCTGCCTCCTTTCCTGTGGCAGTCTGCAGGTCACCCAGATGGCGATCTGCCTATGCGTTTTATTTGCAGTTAGGAGGGCAAGATCCAGTTTGATTGCTTTTTCATTTCCCCAAACCTGAAAGAACTTGAGTTGCCATGCTCCCTGCTGGAGGAAAGTAGAAGAAGTTCTCCTCTCAGCCCCCTGTGACTCGGGGGATCTGCTGGGGCCAGAAGATGGATCAAACGAATCAAGCAATGGGGAGAGATGATCCACGTGTTGTCACATCAGTTGTGAAACTCATTGTGCTTAATAATATGACATTAAAAGCTTTGACTGGAGGGTGATGGAGTGCCCAAAAACCTTTTGGGAACTCCTATGGTGATGGTGATTTCGAAAAATAATGTGAATGGTCTGAGACTTGAAGGTATATTGTGTGTGCCAGCTTCCTATAATGCCTATGAGCATGGTTTGAATTGTTAACATTAAAGCTGTTGGGCTAATGCTAAATTGTTCCTGCTGCTTTTGTGCTCTCTTTTTTTATAGCTGCAATAGTTAGGTGTCATGATGCACGTGAGGAAATTAAATAAATGTCTTCCTCTCTAAGGTGCTCTTCCTATTTTCGTAGGAAAATCGGGTTTGTGGTGTAACACTGTTCTTCGGAAAGCATACATTTCTACTTGGTCAGATGGGAGCAGGACCTCAAAAGTTTTTTTCTTGTGTTACTGAAATACAGAAAGGTTTAAGAGCCTCTGAATGGGAACACTAGTTCTAGAAAAGGAGACAATTTTGATTCTCGCCAGAGAATGTTATCAAACCTCAGAAAAAGGCATTAAAGTAAATTACTCTGTCTGACTATGTCAGTGACAGAGTGAAGGCTGGATTCCCTTATGTCTACCTACTGTTTTAATCTCCTGGCTGCATTTCCACCTTTCTGAAGTATGAGGAAAGCATATCCACATCCGTAACAGCTGTTCTGCCAGTGCACAACATTTCACAGTCTTCTGAAATCTTCAGTGCAGAGTGTGAACTTCTGCAGACAGAGAAGCAAGCATAAGCTGGTCTCTCAGGGAAGAGTTAACTTCACATATTTTCACAGCTGCAATGTATTAAGCTACTGTAAGGCCCTTCTGTACTAAGGGGCCAGAAAAATGTTATGCATTGCAGGGCAAAAGAAGATAAATTGGGCAGCTTAAAGACATCTTGATAGCTTAATTAATTTTCCCCTTACTTGCTTTTGTGGAAGCAGTCCCTGTATATGCAAATGCCTGCAGAGGAAGAGATAAAACAAGATTTTCAAGAGTGTTTTCAGCTCAAGAGCCCAAAAGACAAATGCCACTTTCTAACAAAAAACCCCCAAATCATTAAACAAACCAAATAGCACAAATGGCAAAATTAAAGATATCCTAAAGCACTGAAGTCTCTAATTTTTCTCTGCTCCCCATCCCACAGTCTAGAGAGGAGAGATAACATTATACCAGCCACAGCAGGGTATGGCTTGGTATGGCTACCTCAGGACATAGGCAGCTTTTTTCTTAAAAGCTCCCTCATTTAGAGCAAGGGAATGAAATATTTATAGATCAGTACTGATAGTATGAAAGATTATTTCATAAAGGTTCATAAATATATTTCCATTAAAAAGACATTTGTAAATGAAATAGGGGTAACCTTGAGTAGATAATACTTATGTAGGCAGTAACCTAGAGCTGTAAATAGTACCACTGGGGCCAGTGTCATTAGATAATCTTTACTCAACTGTATCATCTTAAATATCTTTTCCTCTTAAGATGAAAATGTTCACGAAATCTACAGACGGTTCAGCTCCAGACCATTTTTGTTATGTTGAAGTAGTTCTCATCTTGCCTCTTTACAAGCTCACTTCTTATGGTTTTCTTATTTTAAAATCTAAATCATAGGTAGTAATGTGAAAACAGAAAAGTGATGCCCTATTGGAGAACATATAAAGGATACAAAGGTAAAACTGCAGGAGGGTATATTTGTCATTGTACATGTCAATTTTAGCCCTTTGCTGTATCAGAGAGGTGATTTTTTTTAAGTGCCAGATTAGCCCTGAGACCTCATGTTCATGGTTCTGCTAAAAACCAGGGACATGCTGAGCTTTTCCATCGCTGCCTAGCAGAGCTGGATAGGAATCCCGTACACCTGCCATAGCACATCCGTCTCTGCACCTCATTAGCAGACACAAATGCAGTGTGAAAACCACATTTGTGATGAATCTCTGTAAGCACTACTGCAGGGTGGTTCTAGTTTAGGCCACAAGGAAGCATAAGCCAAGGAGAGCGTATAACCCAAGAGCAGCATCCAAGTTTTCAACACATTTGCCAAATTATTTGTACAGCTGTTTTACATTCAGCTGTGCTAAATTTGAAATTAGTGAAGATGTAACCTACGTGCTTAAGTAAAAATACAGTGCCAGAATTCAAAGTATAGCCCATTTGCATCAGTGACATTGTAAAATGTGTTCAGGTGTGGCACTGCATATAGTAACAGGTCGCAGTGTACCTGGGTAAGTAGGTCTGGTGTGTTACTCAAATGAAAATCAGTAACTGTTGGGCCAAGCTTATCTTTCTAATGTTTGCCTGCTGAAGTGCTGACAAACTCTGAAATAAACATTTCCTGTACCTCAAGTGTCCTCTGTAGTGAAATGCTTCAGCTTCTTCTGATTTCATTTGTACCACTTTTACGATTTTTTGCCTGCAAACCAAATTTACATTTGTGCACATATTAAAAAATAATTAGGCAACCCTGCAATGAAGAAGTTACTGTGATAATTTCTTAATGTTACAAAGCCATTCAGCAAGCATTTGCCAGAGAAGACTGATGCAAAGAAGTAATTGAGAACCTGAGCCTTCTCAATATCCTGCATATCTAAGTCTCGTGTTTCCTTCAGGAGAGGGCCTACATTTTCCTTCATTGTCCTTCTATCCCCAACATACCTATAGAAGCTTTTCTTTTTGCTCTTTACATCCCTGGTGAGATTTAGTTCCATCTAGGATTTGGCTCTCCTTACCTGATCCCTAGCTGCTCGGACAACCTCTCTGTAATCCTCCCAGAGTACCTGTCCTAGCTTCCACCTTCTGTGTGTTTCCTTCTTAAGTTTCAGCTTTTCTAGGAGCTGCTTGTACATTAACTCTGATCGTGTGACACTGGATGCATTTGCATCAGTCATACAGAGCATCCCATGCAGGCTGCACTTTGCAGGTTTGAATAAACAATAACTTAGATGGATTTCTTAGTTTCATTTGAACTTACATTTTTGTTCATAGAAGATACATCAACGGTGCCTTTTCTCTGCCGTTACTTCTGGTGCCTCCAGATTTAACCTAAACTACATCAGATTATTTTGTTCCTACCTTTTCCAGTAGTCAATGCATTTGGTTTCTCTTTCTTGAAAGGACAAAACAGAAGTACAGGCAACTCTCTATGGATAAGAGTTCATTGCTGCCCCAAGGGGTCTGCACTGGGCCCAAACCTGCTGTTACTACAGCTTGTGGATGTATGTAGTTTATATCAACATGGAGCTGAATATGAAGGTGATCAGTTCCTTGCTGTCATACACTTCTTTGGCTAAGTTTTACTACAGAAGACAATATGGTGAAGGGTTTTGAGGGTTTTCCAAGGTGAGTGGAAACAGATTGACTTCTCGGTATCTCATTTCCTGAAATCGTGTGCTAAAGGTATCCAATATTCATACATTATGTTTTCAGACCAAATATAGTAGTTTTGCCTCCTCTTAAACTGTAGCAGATCACTGAAACCAGGCTGACAATTTGTGTATATGTATGTGCTTGTGTAGGGTGAAGTATGTTGAAAAAGGGAAAATACTTTAATGATATCTTTCAAATTTAACTCCCAAAAAATCAAGTGTTATAAGTATGTGTTCACTTTTGTGTCACCAACTGTCAGAGACTCACAGAAGAAAATGAGGGAACGAGCTGGTAGATGGCTCCTTCTTCTTTACATTGCCATCCCTGTCTGTGGATTATGTTTAGGTATTTTTAAATTTTTGTTAACAGTTGAGTTGAACATCTTGTCTTTGCTCTTTTTAAATGTACTAAGATAAAGTCCTTAGAGAGAGATTCCTGTAGTATTGGTATATTCCCTTCAAAATATTTTTAATAGAAGTAAATTTCTCCCTTTAAATGTGCAAGGTAGTTCTTTGATCTTCTCTTGGCTCGTGATTAGTTCTACTGTGTTTGATCCTGAGCTACATGTAGGTGTTTTGGTTTTGTTTTTTTCCCCTAGTACTACCAGAAACCCATTCTCACAGCTCTCCTTTCAGAAATGAGGCAAAAGAGATTTTCAGGCTTTATTTATTGATTTTTTTGAATGAGAGGAAAAAAACTGAACAGAAGAATATATTTCTGCAGGCATAAGTTCAGCAAAAATTCTTGTAGGCTGGCATTAGCTATGCCACAATGTCTATGAATTAGAAATCTAGGAAAGATTATCCCTAGCTCAAAATGTGTTGTATTTGCCTTTGATTACCTCTTCATGTATGAAAACCTCTCCTTCACCAGTCTAAGACTGTCTCACAGATACACATGCATATTAAGACAGGCAGGCACATACAGACCAGTCTGATTTAACCATACACTTTTGTAAGCAATATATGTAAAAACTGTGCATTCTCTTTCTTTGATAAATGCTTGGTGGTACTTCAGTCTTAGTCAAGCATATGGTTCTTTATAGCAGGCATCTTCACAGTGCTGCTTTTGGGGAATGCTGCTGAGACAGGAATAGCTCTGGGTGTCAGTGCTTGCCTGTGCCAACTGCTTGATCAGATGGGAATGTTCTGCTCTAATAACGTAAATCAGAATTGAGAACCCAAGCTCTCGTGAGACTCACTGTGACTGATGCGTGGAGAGTAGACAGAGCCA
Organism: Hemiprocne comata; assembly: GCA_020745705.1. Lineage (NCBI taxonomy): Eukaryota > Metazoa > Chordata > Aves > Apodiformes > Apodidae > Hemiprocne > Hemiprocne comata. Next base: position 86,579,110 of record CM036587.1, read on the forward strand.
TCACACCTGCTTCTGCAGTGCTGTGTTGAAGTGATCCATATCCTTAGTTACCAAATGAAGACCTATGCTTTTAAAACCTACTTTGTAGCCTTTTAAAATTGAGTGCAGATCTAGATGTAACAGGAATTTTGGTTTTGCCTTTCTGCGTGTCATCAGCAGAAAAAGATAATTCTGGCATAATTCAAGTAACTATTCAGATGCAGTACATACATTGTATGTAACAGCTCCTTTAAGTGATCCCATGTAGCCAGTGCACGCAGCTGTGTTACTAACAATCAAGTCTGCATCTCCTTTGCTTTCTGGCATGTGTGTGTGATATGATGGCAGGAGTGGGAATTGGTTTTGAGTCAGTACTTGCTGTACCTAAGTCAGCCTGGATTTCTTGGTGCTGCTGCTTCTGCTGCTCAGTTTGAGAGTTGTCTCTCATGTCCAGCTCCTTGTTAATTCTCTTCAGTTGTTCACAGATGAAAAGTAGCCTATTGTGATAGTCTAGGTGTACACCTTGCCAGCTTCCCCTTTGGGTCCTAGTCCACACTGGAACAGTAGCCTGCTGTAATCCAGGGAACACTTGTTTTAGTCACCACTTCAAGCTAAAACCTTTGGCAGGATTCAGAATGAGATCGATCCTACATTCCTACAGTACAGTTTCCATCAAAGAAAGAAGATGGAACACGTTGGCACGCTTTGGTCAGTCTCCTTGGATGAGGACACTTCATAGAAATAATGCACTTTTACAACCCACTGAAATATTGGTAGTGCATTGCAAATGCTGCTTTCCAGCCAAAGCTATGAAGTTCTTGCACAGCTGTGCTTCTCTTGTGGAAAAACCCTCACCACAACCAGAAGCCTTGTGCTGACCTGAGCAGCTTAGTGTTGGTGTTCCAAGGGAAATGTGGGCAATAGCAGAAGGTCTTGAATGTACAGATGCTAGCTTACTCTTCATTTTTGGATCAACTACGCAGACACGTTGTTAGCATTCTCAAAAAATGCATGCCACACACCTCCTTAAATTTACTGCAGCCTTCTGGCTTGTTTTGCTCTCTGTGTGGATCACCTCACTCAGATTTTATATGCATGGGGATGTTAATAAAGGACACAGGTTTAGCTAGAGTTTGTTTAGGATATTCATTGCAGTTTCAAATTTTGCTTAATTCTGCTTTATAATTTTACATGGGTTTGGATCCTTGTATGTTGCCACTTTAACTACTTCCCATGTGGCACAGTATCAGAGGTTTCACAGAGATGGAGATCGATTTGATTTTCACTATCATTCTCCCTTCCTTTAATCTGACCCTTATCTTCATCAAGTACTGACCCTACTATTGCTTTTTCTTGTTAGGCAGTAAAAGATATTTTGCTATCCAATTTCAATTACCTTTCCATGTCTGTAGCCCAGTTTATTCCAGCTCTTGACTTCTGCAACCCAGAAAGCCTCTCTTTCTCATTTTTTTCTCCCTCTTTCCCTACCTTGGGGGAGGGGGGAGATCGAAAGCATCATTGTAATTGGTTTGACTGCCAACCTGGAGCCAAACCATAACACCTGCCTTCCCTAGTAGTTTTTTTTTCTTTTACTTTTGCTTAGCTCTCTAATTTAATATGTATTTTTTGTCATTAAGATATGCTTGGATCTGTGGCCTGACAGTTTCTCCACATCTCTGCAAAATATTCCAGATAGCTTTGTACCGTTGTCTTCAAGAAATTCTGGTCCTACCCGTTTCTCACAACCTCTGCCAGTTGACTTCATTAAGTAGCCTTCTCAAGGTTTTATAATTAAACCAAATAAAAAAACAAACAAACAAACATAAATATTTTTCACAAGTAAATGTTGTTAATTGAGCTGCAAGCTTGCTGTTCTTAAAAAAAATATCTCTAGCTCACTCTTTTCCCCACCTATAAGAGACTTGTATAAAACAAATGAAAAATTTAAACCCCTGGAAACTATTCCTTCTTGCCCTGAAGGCTGCTAAAATTATTGCAATTATTCAAGCAGCCTTAACTGTTGACAGAAGTTTTTGTTTGTTTTATATAGTTCCATTTAGAAACTACTAAAAATATAATCATCTTAGAGCCCATCTGCTTGAAATGACAGTGCATACTGGGGCTACGTTTTTTAACTTTTTTTCCTGCTTAGTTCATTATCTCTTCTAAAACTGATGACAGGACAAACTCAGTATTCAGTGCTGAAGATTTATTTTCTAAATTAATTTTCTACTTACATCCAATGTGCACACAACCCTTTCCAACAAGTGTTCATACATCACTTATTTGCTAGCTTTTCTTTTGGGAGATCAGAGGGAAAAAGTAAGCACAGCCCTGTTTTCATATGTTAATACCATGTCAAGATGGCAGGTTCATCAGAACATTTACTATATACCTTTGTTGAAGGGACTTTTTATTTTTTCCCTTTCCTTGCCTCTTCTGGCCTGGATTCCAGGAAAAGAGGAAGAAGAACCTGAGCTGGTTGTTAGGCTCCATCGTATACTACTGCACATAGCAGGCTTTTTGATTGTTTTCTGTTCAAGTAATACACATTTTATGAAGAAGGAAATTTCCTTTGGGAGAGAATTTGGTGATAGAAGTTCCAACACTTTGAGTTATAGTTATGTGGTATAAAACAACTTATTTCAAATGTTCCCCCACAGTCATTTCATACAAGCTGTTTCCTTGCAATGTTTTGTATCCTCTCCAAAATACCAACACCTGCACTTGGCATGTAGGATTGAAAATGAGAATAATTAGAAGTGGAGGTAGGGTAGTTAATTTGTCCTCAGTAAGGTTTTGAGATTTGGTTTTTAATTATTTGTTTTTATTTAAAAAAAATAATTCTGGAAGATATCTTTGGTTGGTTGAGAGCCATGTATATAGGAAGCAGGTCTAATATGTTTGAGGAACCTGTTAACAAGTGTTAACATGGCTAACAGTAAGAAAGCAAATACAAGAGGAAAGTAGTGTGTCAAATATTGTTTGTGTCACCTCTGTGCATTATATTATTTGTACATGGGTTTGTACTACCTGTTATTAAACAGAAATAAGTGCTGAGCCAAAGAATCACTTCCTTTTCGCCTGTTAACAGTCATATTAAGCTGGTATGCACAGAAAACATGTTGTTTGCCATCTTCAGCTGCTGAAGTTTCCAGCCTTCCCTAATACCTTTTACAATGTTGTCTGAGTTTTCAGTCTCTGTTCACTGTCAAGATCTTTCTGAACATACGCAAAAGAGCAAAAACATTAACTTTTCAACAGTCTGTATCATCTAAAGATGCATTGAAATAGTCCATATGTGATTTATTATTACAACTTAATTGTTTCTTTGTATTAAACACTTAATGTGAAATCTAATATTCATGAGTTAACATCTGTTTTGTCAGAAGATAAATAGCTGATGAAATTCTCAGTGTATTTTTTTACAACTCCTGCTTATATTCTGCATCTCCATAATGATAAAACTGTAATGACAACTCTGAAACTGGCAAACATCCTGTATGACAAGGGAACAGACAATACCTCTGTTCTGTAGTAGTTCATTATTATTGTAAAATTAGTCTTGTTTCAATGAAATTACTTGGCAAGCTGTCGTACTTCAAGTGTGAGATGCCCGATTCTACTTCAGACTGCAGAGCTACTGTTGGGGCTACTCAAACACAGGTGAATTCCCCCAGCAATGTACACTTGTGCAGCAGAATCCCTAAAATTTGGGCAGGAAACTAATGATCAGGCATATTTTTTAAAATATTTTCACTGGACTCTGCAACAGCTTTTTGGGTCTTTTAGGCAGTGAACTCCCAGGTGGTCATGGTAACTACAACAGAGAACGTACACTTTTCACAAGTCACCTCTTTCCCCTAATTTCCCTCTGTTGCCTTGTACATGTAGTATTATATGGAAGATGGTGAAAATATTAGTATAATTAGCCCTCAGGGAAAAGGCATGTAAAAATTAAGCATCTCATGCAGAGTGGCCGTGTGCATCTCTGGCTGTTGGGGCACAAAGTCCAAAGCCATTTTCATTGTTGATTTTGCCCTTAAACACAGAGGGGAAAAATTTACCTGAAGTGACATACTGATTTTCAGTTCAGTTCTGGAAGCTGCAGAATAGCTGCTGGGGTTTGTTCAGGACACTTAAGTTCAGTTGTTTCATTTGATGCTAATGGTGTTTCATGCTTTGCTGGATTAAAGAAAAGTGCAAAGACCAAATCTTTTCATAGCAAACCATTTGTGGTTCTGATTCTAGCCTCCATATTTTTATTTTAATAAAATATAATGGTGTGAGCATGTATCTTAATTCTTTTTTTATATTAAGATTTCATATAACCTTTTCAATTTCAGAAACTTTTGCATTTAGAGACCTAATTCCATAAAGTTATTTACTCTAATTATACTTTATATAACCTTTTTTTTTTCCCCTGCAGAGAAATAAGCTTTAAAATGAAAAATATCTTCATATTTGATGTAATGTTTGCTTTGAAAACAAGGGGGGGAAAAAAATCAAGATTTTATACATGTCTACCTTCGCTGTTGGCCCAACCATTGCCACATTTATTCAATAATAGCAGAACTTTTAATGAATCTTTCTTGGTTTTTTCACAGAGAGTTCGGATGGCGAGATCCAGAGCTTCCAGAAGTTATACAGATGTTACAGCATCAGTTTCCCTCAGTACAGTCCAATGCTGCAGCCTACTTACAACATCTCTGTTTCGGAGACAATAAAATAAAAGCAGAGGTAAGATTAGTAAGCCCTTTTTTTCAGCAGTGATTCTGCCTGCCATTTATCATCAGCAATCATTTATATGTACTTTAAAAGTAGTTACAAGAGAAATAATGTATATATGTCTGGACCCATTTTACTTGAGCTTTCACGTAAGTCATTTGTTACCATTAGAGCAAAGTAAAAAAGCATTAAAATATTGTCACTAATTTTTGTTGTTGTTGTTTTGAATATTTGTATTGATTGCAAACCAACTAAACACTGTATTAGTAGTTGTTCAGTAAACAGCTAGTGGCATAGTCTCGATCTCTCTGAAGCATGTGGGCATTTCCTTAGGATTTTCAAAGAGAGATGTTTGGACACTAAATACAAACACAGAAGATGAAAATTAAGCCACAGGATTCTGAATCAAAGCCTGCTTTAATGTATAATTGTGTGAATAGAGTTTAATTTCACTGGGTTTACAGGTTGAACTGTGATCGTTGGTCTGTGATCTTGAAATTCAGTGCAGATTGTATCTAAAAGGTAATTCAAACGGCAGTGTAGACTTTGTTCTGTACCTGTAGCTGATCAGTAGTTCTTGCTTGCTTTTTCCTTGTGGTTAATGCAATCAGTTCAGCTTTTGGCACAAGTTGAAACAAAAGGAAGGCAGCTCTGAGGGTTCAGACAAACACACAGGAGTCAATTAAAATTGAATGAGTGAAGCTGTTACCAGCCCCAGCTGTCTCCCCTTGCCCTCTCTGAGATACTGGTAATCAGGGACATGTGGTGTGCCCATAAATCCGTGCCTGTACTGGCATCTTTCAGCCTGGCATGTAAAGGTAAACTGAGATCAAGGTCTGCTGTTGCTTATTTGTCACAACTGTGCAGTGATGCTGCCTTGCTAGTGCTTCATTATCCTCACCCTCAGCACATATCGCTCCATGGGTCTATTGAGCTAGAGCAGCTTTCCCTTCTAGGCTTTTTCATGCTGAGGAAATTCCCGAGTGAGGAAGTAGGACTGTGTTCTGCTGGCACTGGCAGAACTGCACTGGTTGTGTACATTATCTCAAACATCTTAGGAATAATAATTAAAAAAAATATTTACATGAATGTTGAAATGAAAAATATTGTGCACTGGAAAAGAGTGCTCTGCTACAAGTATTGCTGAAAATTTCAACTTCACTCTTTCCCCATACTTTTTTTCTCCTCGTTATTCACAAACTAGTTTTTCAGTGAAAGAATCGATTTATCTCTGAGAAAGGTGGTTAAATGATTAGAGCAATTTATTAATTGTACAATCCGATCCGTGCTTCCTTGTTAGCCCTTAGGTAGCTATTACACTTGAGGGAAGAAGATGGTTTGATTTCCATTGCTAACCATTTAGGGAAAAAGACGAAGACTGTTGTTGATCTAACCTATCCTACTAGGGCATCAGCCTTTGTAAGCGTCAGACTCACAAGCTGGGAGAATGAAGATAAGTATATAAAATAGTAGAGTACTAGGCAGCTCTCTGACCTTCTTCTCTCAAAAAGGATAACAGATAAAATGAAGGTTTCCCCTATTTATTTGTTATTATTCAGGGCTTTGATATATTCCTCACTCCATAATACAGAAACTGTCTTTGGAAACAAGCCAAAAGACAGGTTTTTTTAAAACAGTCAACCTGAGAATGTGCTTTCAAACTTCTGGTACTCTGGCTTTTTCTAAGACGACAAAAAATGAGATATATTGTCTACTTTACTAATGCTTTGTGAAGCTTTTTAAACTAAAGCATGAAATTATAGCCAGCTATTTTATCTATGCCTGTATCTATCTATTTCTCCATTTACATGTAGTGTTTAATGGTAAGTACTTTTGTGTTTAGACCATGATTCAGCAGAGTACTTTATTTCTGTGTTTGTCTATTGGAATCCTTGGTAGTATGCATACAGTTTGCTTGAGCTCTCCACTGAATAAGAATGTCTTGAGGAACATTTTGTGTGAGGAGTTCAAAGTCCTGACAATAAGGTGATGTCACAGCAGATATCCCAGATTCTCTCTCGGCTTATGCCCAGCCAGAGGAACTTGAGAGGTGCTGTTAACCTGCCTGGCACGACTCACGTGCTAACTCTTAAGGATGTGTCTGAACTGAGACATGAATAATAGGAACTGATGTCAAAATGCACTCCTGTGCAATGTATTTGTGTTGCAGTTGTGTGTAGCAGCCAGTTCTCCTCTGTCTGGGAATGACCAAGTTTAACATCTGGTTCCTTCTTTGTGGAAAGTGGGACAGTAGTTCTGTCATGTGCAATCACAGGGGAACACGCCAGCTTGGACACAAGGTACAGGCAAAAGAAGCACCAGAACTCATCCTAATTTTTATTTTCTTTACAACCTCTTGTCAAATTAGTAAATATGAATTATGGAAGCCCAGGTGCAAGTCTGGAATTATAAAGCTGAAAAATTCCAGTTCTTTGGAATTACCAAATCTCTCACATTAGCATAGCGAATTACTTGGGCTGAAGAAAGAAAACTGTCTCGGTGGTCTCTCAAACCCTGGAGAAAGGATGTAAAAATGTGAAAGTCACTGAGGAAAAAACAAATACAATTCACTAACTAATTTGTTAAACGTTAATGTGTAACATGCACTTGAACATACAGGAACACAGAATGAATAATATTATGTCACAATTTTGTTTATTTACTGATACCACTGAATTTTAAATGTAATGGAGTTGTTAAAGATTCAGCTGTGGGAGCTGAGACAAAAACAAAAAATCATTTACCTTTATCACTAATGAGCACGAAATCATCACACAACAATTAATAGCTATTTTATCCCTTTTTTGCTACATAAGTGTAAAAGCCCTGCTTAGTCTTTTATGTAACAATTTTCTCAGACCACTGAGGTCTGCAACAGTTCTTCTCTAACTTAAAGGACTTTCAAACAAAATCAGTAACTGTTTATGTGAAGACGTGTCAGGCTGGCCACTGAGGTGTCAAAAGTCATTTACTTTAAAAAAACAAAACAAACAAACAAAAAACAACTTCTGAAGTGAGTTAGGCTTTATATTTCTGGTAGAATTTTTATTTTTCCCCTTCCAGCCCTGAACATACCAGTACAGCAATAGGTTAATGTGTTAAACACTGGCCATTGATAAGGATGGTGCTGTCATTTCTTGCAGATGCTGCCGTTTTTATGCTGCTCAAAACTGTTCAGTGCTAGTCTTTATTTAAATGTATGATTGTAACTGCTGCTCTTACTTGAAAGATTTTACAAGTGCTACTTCTGAGCCTCCTTAAGTACTGCTGACTGCAAGGCAGGTGCTGCATCTGCTTTCAGTAGTGCTTCTCATTCTCTACCTTTATTCCCTGTGCTTGGTGCTCAGGTGGTGCAGCAGACATTAGAATAGAGTTCAAGAAATTTGATTATTTTTGCTAATATCTGATATTTGGATTTTTTATCTCCTGTTGAGCAGTGTCCAACCCTCACTGAAAATCTCACATATGTTAAAGGTGGCATAGGGATGCAGAAGGCTAAATGCTGTAAAAATTATCTGGCAGCCTATTACAGTTAAGCATAATAATGATGAAATTCAAAATCTCAGAATATTCTAGCGATTTGTTTCATAGAAGACAGTGAAGAATGCAACTAAAAGGCAAAAGGAAAGGAGTGAAGAAGTTTTGCTCAGCTATTTGAAGGCAAATCAGAGGTTGATCAGGCAGAAGAGCACAAGAAGGCCCTTTCAGATGGCATTTTCTCCTTAGGAGAGGCTCTTACACCAACAATGGCAAGATTGTGAGCAGAGCCAGAGTAGCTGATCATGGGTGCCAAGAAGGAACAGGCAGGGCATATAGGAAAAGAGAAGCATTTTAAAATAGCAGAGAACATTTCTTTAAAAGAGCGCACTCTGTTAAACACAGGATTCATTCTTCCACAGCAGTTTTTCTTCCTATAATGACAGCTTACTCCTTTATATGAGGTCGCCATATAAAAGCATTGAATTGTGCAGTTTCACACGCCAACACCATTTTACTCTCATGGAAAATGGCAGCCTGCCATCAGCTGCAAAGGTGTAACAGGTCACTCGGGGTTTTTGGCACCAATGACTCCTTTCTGCAAGCTAGGGAATTATTGTTTGCCATCAAAGCCACAGCACTTGAGGGTCTCATCGCAGGAAAATCATACAAAGATGCCAAATAAAAGAACAGTAACTATTGAACTGTCCTGCCTGCAGCTTTCCCTTGCATCCTTAATAAACTTCACTGGCTCAGACAATTTCCTCTTTATCTTGGAGAGCATTCCCCTGTACTCGCTTGACACAGTCTTGGAAGAAAAGTGTCAGCCCAGACGTTATCGCATGGTGTTCTAAAAAAATGAGTGATTACACACTGCAAGCAATTATTTTCCAGACTTGCTCAAAACTGTCATTCACATTCCGTTTGTCATTAATCTTGAAAGTTTTTCTGCATCTTCTTTGAGTTCTTCAGAATGTGTCCAGAACCTTTTCAACACAATACCACTGCTCTTTCATATGTCAGGCAGTGGGCACACAATATACTAACTTCTCGTTTACCTTCATTATCTTTATATCTTTGTTACTCTTTATGATTAGTGTGGGCTTGTTGAACAGAGATATTTCTTGCCCATCCTCTGTTCAGTTAAGTGTGTGATAGTGCATCTGATTGAAATGGAATGTGAACATGAACCATGTAAGGAAAAGATCTCATTATACAACGTTAGTTATTGTCATCATCTTCCAGGATACAATTTTTTCTCTCCTGTGTCTCTTTTACATCTATAATTCACAGAATTGTAGTGTTGTAGTAATTTTTATGCCATCCATAGTACTGCAAGGTCCATGATGGTCAAGGTTACATACAGTCCTGTTTGTAGCATGACTTTGTCCCAAGGAATATTTACACTTAGTATAGGGTGATGGACAAACAGTCCATGATGTGGCTAATGCTGACAGAATTCTTCACTCCATAACATTTGGAGGATCCAGAGTGGGTGTTGGAGGTGCTCTCATCTTTGAATGATATCTTGGTTTTGTTTCTACAACGTTCTGCAAGGTTTCCCTATGTTTTTCCATTAGGGGTCCCAGAGAAAACAGAGTATCTCCCTTTCCCTGTGTGTTTGAAGAATCATAGTCTTGTATTCACCTTCCCATGATGTTCCTTTTCTCCCTTTTTTTCCTCTAAAATATCTTCAGTTAAAGGCTGGATGTTGACTTGTCAGGTGATGATACTGTTTTCCGTTAAAGACATTTTGTAAACTCCTTTATTCTCCGCATGCGAGATAACATAAACATGAAATTTAATTTAAATGAAAGAAGTATCTTACAGGTGATACTGAAAAGGAATGTAAAAAAGTGCAGTGAGACTCTAAAACATTTGTTGAGAGTGCCTTTTAGTGCAGACAATAATTGCATACTTTTGGAGAAAATATACTTCCCTGTTCAGTTATAAACATTCTATTAGTGCTTAGATAACCATAATTTTCATATGTTAAACATCCATATGGGTAAAATTTCAGCTTAAGAACTATTTCCTTAAATGGCTTCACAAGGAATTTCCTATTTTAATGATGATTGTTTATGTGAAATGATGCTTGCCTGCACCTGATTCCCAAAATGAGCACCAATATGTTCATGGTTTTGCTTACCTAAGTTTAGATTACTGCCCGTAGGACGACTTGGGTCTGTCTCCCCGTCACCCTGGGCAGTCATATTCACCTATGCAAGTAAATGTCAAACAGTAACTTTCAAAGACACTTTCTGTGTACTTCTACTGGTAGAAATAACTCTAATGAAGTAGCACTCTGTGATATACCCAGAAACAGTCTTTACCTAGGAATTTATTTTTTTTATTTATTTTAAAAATCCTCATTAATGTAGATTTTACAGGACTTAACTTTCAGTTTCTTAATGACCTCTAGTCTGCTTTCTAACAAGTCAATCAACACATGCTGTGTTGTTTTGCAATGTAAAGTGGGGCTTTTTACTGTCAGAGAATCATATACAAAGTGCTATTGTTTTTTAATATTATATTTTTAAGTATTTCTGGAAATGGCCCTTTGGTTTGTCTTTTGTAAATTGTCTTAGTTTGCATTATTGACATAATTTTCCCAACCAGACTTTCCACTCATAGCACCTTGTCAGTCAAGGATATGTTTTTCACTGAAAGAAAGTTACTCATCACAGTAAGACGAAGCATACAAAAAGCTTTATCATTATTTCTTATCCCGTTACATTCAAGATTTTTATTCTTTAGCATGAGAAATGCCACTTTTCATTCCTCTGCAAGGCTTACTTATCTTTTTAATGTTATTTTTGTGATGAAGTTTTGAACTGGTGGTGCTTGAAGAATGTTTTTCAAACAACAGATGCTACACTGTTACAGTGTTTGTGGTGCACTGTATGTATCTTATATGAGAAGTAACTGCAAATTGTAATATAGATGACCTGTAATTATTAAATGTGACTTGGTTGACTGAGGGAATGATAATAATTACAAAACCAAACCATGACAAAACCAGTTAATGTTATTAATTTCATTATCTGTTATTTTAGCTTTCTTTATCATACCTATGGCTCAAATACATTCCAATGGTGCTGCAACACTAAAAAAAATACCCATTTACGTTTCATTGTAGCCAGAGTGAGAAGAGAAAGAAGGGGTAAGTATGTGAAGATATCATAAATTATGAACAGATGAAGTAAAACCTGTATACCTGAATATAGCTGAAATAAAATGGGTTTATACTGAAAGCACTTGACTAAGTTTGAAGCCCTAGGTCCATTTTTAGCCCTGCGTGGCCATGGGCTCTCCTGTAAAACAAGGATAATAATTTTATTCCACTTTTGTTATTTCCTTTTATTCTTCTGAAGGGTGATAAGCTAGCAACAGCCCATCAATATGAACACCTGTGTGGTTTCAGGTTGACAAAATTTGCAAGGCCTGTCCCTCTGCTTTCATTCTGGGTGCTTTTTATTATATACCCAAATGTTGCCAAAAATGCTAAATCCTGCTCTTTGACACAGTTGTGTGTGAGAGCAGAGGTGTACCTCGGCTGAGGAACAAGAATGGGAGAGGATTGTCCTGGTCCTCTCATGGAGGGCTCTCAGTTACTTCTTGTTTCATCAGCAGCTGCTTCAGGAGCTGGAAGGTTGCCTGAGGGAGACAGCGACAGTTCATGCTGCACAGGGCTGGAAACATGGAACTGGATCCTCACTGGCGACAGGCTCTCTTTTGGTGTCCTAAACCATGGCTTTCTCCCATCCCTTGGGTTGAGTGGAGAGGGTGCAAGGCTGTGTCCTGCTGGTCTTTCTGTCTCCAGTTCACCTGGTTTTCTTGCAGTCACATTAATTTGAAGACATCTTTTCCTCTGTCCTATTGGAAGATACATAAAACGCAAATCTGGAAGAGATGAAGGATGGTTCCTCTATTTTGTTAGATCTAAAGAAACAAAGCCCTCTTTTTTCCCATTATCAAGATCTCATCACTCTGATATCCTGTCTATGGCTTGTCTCAGCTTTCGATAGCAGATTTTTTGAACATAAACTTTGTTCTCTGCTGTTGCTTCTGCTTTTTTTTTTTTAAATCAGCCCCACCTGACACCAGCTTCAGACCTGCTTAACCTCTCATAATCTCTCTGCTCCCTTCCATTTTATTTATTCCATCAGTCCGTGGCTTGAGATTTATTTCAGTGTTAAGAAGGCAGTTGTAAACAGTCTGTTTCCCCTGAGTAAAACAATGATTTCTGTACTTCAAGCCCTTCTTTACTGATAGATGTGCAAGGAGAGTATATTCCATAGCATTTCAGTAACTACAGTGCTAGTTTAAGTGTCTCATATATCTGTTTTGGACATCCCTTTATGCTATCTCCATGATACCCTCTCTCCTCTTTCAGTTTGTGTTGTGTGAATCAATCAAGCACTAACTCATCGCCTATAATACAAGCCTGTGGCTGAACATCTTCCCTCTGTAATATTAACTAAAACAGATGAGGCAGAAATGGCTGCATTGGTATTGACACAGTAGTCAATGTTAACACTGCTGTTAAATCCACTTACTCTCTTAATGATCTTATAACATTATTATTTAGAATAATGCTAATGAGAACCATGCTTTCATTCACTAGTATTAAAGTATTGTAACTCTACTTCTCTCACTGTCTAGAGTCCAACACTGAGTTACCAAATAATATTTATCAGAATACGTCAGTCTGATTTTTTCTTGCTAACAAATTGTCTTTACTTAGCTAATAAATTCCAGAAACAAAGTTAGCTATAATATGATCACTTTTCACTTTTTTTATTTTGAAGTATAAACTCCCACCTTCTGTCAGGGAACTAAATCTTAAACTGGTAGTTTTGCTTTCAAAAGCATTTCTGAATGCATGTCTTTGTTTTGTGCACAGTCATTACATTTATTAAAAATGAGCGTTAATGAATGTCACTGAGTGTTGTGCTGTGTCCCCACAGTCTGTGCTTACTGCAGCAAGGAGTGGCATTTTACACTCTGGGATCCCTCTGGGGTAATTTGACCATGGTTGTTCTTGATTTTATCATCAGGAAACTGTGCCTGAGTTATAATAATGATTTACTATGCACCTGACATATATTTCACTTCATGTAAGATTAGGAAAATACTACCATTGCTCAATAAATTAATTACAAGCCCCATGGGAGTAAAATCTGGTTAAGAGAGGAAACTGGAGATTTAGGATGTTAACTGAAGACTGCACAACAAAGCAGTGGCACGTTGTGAGGGCCAGTTCTTGTCTTTTAGTCCTCTGCTCTGCCAAGGATCTTGATTAATGCTTGGGGTTTATTGCATTCAGATTTCAAATTTACTCCTTTTGAAAAATAGGCTCAACTGGGAATAAAATAAAGTGACATGGTTTTAAAAATAATTAATCAGGTGTATATTCTTTCATAAGCATAATGGAACATCTAGTTGTGGTTGTTTTTTGAGTTTTTGAGTCAATGCTATATAAGTAAAAATTAGACATTTCACTTGCTGCTTTCCTGTTGTTTTCAGTTGTTCTCTAACATTGCATCATTCTCGCTCATCTTGCAAAGACACTGAATTGAATAAATTTTCAAAGTGACTGAAAACATTATTATTTTACAAAATGGTGGGCGTAATATTGAGAATATGTGTTAGTATTTTTACCCCACACACTTCTTTACGCTGTTTTCATATTCCCACCCCCCACTGCCCAGTTATTCCCTCTCGAGGCCATAACAAAGTGGACAAAGTTTTGCCCACTCTTTCCAGAAGCCCCTCTTTAAGATACATTTTTCTATGATACTAAGAAATACTCATCAGCAATTATGTAGAGCCAAAGCAAGCAAAAATTTGTTTCCAATTATTAACAACTGTCCATACTTCATATGGATAACTGCAGCTTCACCGTTGTTGTCCAGGCTCTTCCAGTTTCTGCACTATACTGCAAACTGTTAACAGAGTCTGCAAACATCTTTGGGATGCTGAGTTTGACCTCTGTTTTGCTGCTCTGTAGGGGCCTGATCACTGGTGTTCTTGTGGCCTGATGAAGGGCGTGAGTAAGGTCTTGAGCAAAACCTGTCTACATCTCCTATTTATGTGGGTTTAGCACTCCTACAGTGTCTGCCTTGCAGGAGATGAGACTACTGGCTAGAGGCTTTTATCTTTTTCAGCTCTGGACAGCCAGTTTGCCTCTGAATGAGTAACCACAGAGAAGAGAAAAGAATTTTAGGCAATAAATTCAATTAGCCAGAAAATTCAGATGTGAACATCTGGTGATAATACTTTTCATACGGTTAGGAGAGAAAAAAAAGTAGGCATTATGTGCACAAGATGAATGCCTTTGTGCTACTTTCTTTGGTGTGAAGCAGATGCAGTAAGAACACTGCGCTGTGTCGTGAATCTCTCTACACTGGTCTGAGGAAAAAATGTCCAGGTTGTATCAAAACATTTGTAAAAGCTGTATCTTTTGTATTTCAAAATAGTAGGTGATGGGGAAGGAAAGGTAACACACATTGAAAAACAGTGCCATTTGACATAAGTGATAGGATGTTCCCAGATTTTGATGGGCAATAAATACATTTGCAACTTTTTCAAGCAGTGTAATGTTCTAGGACAAATGCCATGGATTTCTTTCTATTTATTACTCTTCTGTCAATTATTTCTCTGATTTATTCGGCAGATGTGTTAATGTGGATCATTACTTTCCTATAGAAGAGCGTATTTTTCATCACTATTCTCATCATCCAGCAAGCCATGATAAGACTTAGCACACTATATATAGAAATAAAATAACTTAGATTGATATCAGCATCTGTAACTTGATGCTTTCTCAACATATCTGTACTGAAAAGGCTGGCAGCAAAATTATTTCAATAAGATGAATTATAGTAATTATAAATAGGCCATGCCAATGAAACATCTTAAGCTAAAAACCATCAGCTGATCTCCAAAATGTGTTTAAAAATAAAAAGAGATGGTGGTTACTAACCTAGACAGTGGATGCAGCAGAAGGAACAGGTTTGCAGAGGCATGAGACACTTAAGTCTCTAAAATTAAAATGCCTGCCTGTCTATCCAGCCACTGCAGAAAAATATTTGAAGTCTCTTGAATCAGAGTCCTTAATATAATCTCAATTTATAGCAATGCTGCTGAAGTCAGTTGTGCTCTTCTAGGGTTTACACTGGGTTAACTCAGAGTATGACTCATACCACATAAGGAAAAAAAAGAAAAAACAAGACCATAAAAAACAAGATGCACAAAATTATTCATTTTGAAATTCTGATGTTTTGCACATGTGTCATGTGTCAGATCTTCTCCTTGTCCACATCCCAGAAAAGTACTACCTGCTGATAAATGGCTGACATTTTTAAGGTTGGTATCTTGTAGACACCTTGATTGAGGCAGATGCAGAAATGCATTAGATCTGTGAAATATGGCTTGAAAAGTTATTTGGAATAGAGTAATGTTTTTTTAGTTTCACAGAGATTTTTTGTTGTTGTTGTTCCAGAATACTCATCCATATAAAAACTAGGGAATATAATGCCCACTATAGTAATTTAACGTATCTAAAGAAATAGTTCATGCAAAATGATAAGTAACACAATGGATCCAAAACAGCCCCTTAAATTTGAGCTGTTGCTGCTTCCACAGTTGCTGAGGAGCAGATGGGAATGCTGCCCACCAGAGTCGGCAGCACTGCGGGATCTGGCTGTTGGCTTCACTAGACATATTGCGGGCACATGGGTAATGAAGCAAGGCCCTAAAGAAAGGGACACAGTCCTTGCTTCACACACAAAACTATTATAGGGGTTGCATAGGGGTTTTTGGTTGCTTTGTGTTTGTTTTGTTTTGTTTTTTGATACTGCTACTTTGCTCTTCCCATGTCCAGAAGCAACTGAAAAATTGCTGTAACTCACAAGCTTTAGAAGAGTAGTAAGCAGAGTTAGTCCATTGGCCGTGAGGTGGCACTATTTTTGATGGTTATTTTGCTTGTTCCTCTCTTCTGTATGCTTTTTCTGTATTCTGCTGATTGAAAAAGAGAGATCTAGAGTTATGCTGGACAGCTTTTGGAAAGTGTCTTCTGAAGCTTATTGGTTGTCCAACAAGCAAATGGAAGGTTACATGTTAGGAAAGCAATAGAGAACTCAATGGAACATTGCTGGGGCCTTCTGCAAGTCTGTGTCATGCACGTCCTGGATGCTGCGTGAAGCTCTTGTCCTCCCCTATTTCAAAGAGTGTAGGAGATCTAGGAAAAAATAAGAGGAAAGTTGTGGATTTGAGAAGGCAAGGAGAACCTGAGCTAGACAAAGGGGAAAAATAAACCCAAAACATTCAAACCCATGTAAGTAAGTGTATGTATACACACATACTGATTATAATAGACACTTGTGTGTATATATGTATAATTTTGCTTTTTGAACTGTGAATATTACAAAGTACGTTAGATGTGAGGCAGGTTTACTTGTGCTGACTTTTGCTGCATTTATAATGCTCATGTAAGTGGGGAGATGGAGGAAAGATTCTGCAGTGTTGCTTTAGCACTAGGACTCTGAAACTACAGATTTTAGTCATAGTGGTGTCACAGTTTGCCTGTCTGACTTTAGGCAAATAATTTAATTTTATGTTCCTGAAGTTGTATTAGCAAAACTTCCTGCCGAAGAGGAGTACTGTGAGAATGCTTTCATTAGCTTTTGAGGCACTAGCTGGCCCCCCAGGTACTTCTTTTAGACAGGAAACTCTTGTGTGACAGAGATTCTTTGAAGGATAATACTTCAGTTATAAGGAGAGAATGCCTCTTGTTTAAATTACAGTAGAGGATGCCATGGGAGCAGGAATGTTATCAGGTGGCAGTATGGTGCTTGATCCAATAAATTGTAAATTTATTTTTAATCTGAGAAGAAGTAGCATGTTGTTTATTCTGTGAGGCAAACAATCTGAGGTAGCTACAGCAAGCATCAAAAAAGAATCTTTTTTAATTTCCAATTAGAGCCAAAACATCAGATAGAGTTTTCTGTTGTTTGGGCTTAAATGAATGAAAAAAGGAATTTTCTGTGGTCTTATCGGTGACCACCTTGTTCCAAGATGTTACTTCTGTTCCCATTGACTAAATCGCATTAATCATTCACTTAACTGAATATGGTTAACTACCACTTGAGAAATTTTCATCTGACACTAAGTTGATGTCCTCTGTTGCTGTTAGAATATTTGAAGTACTGACCTACTGCAGTTGTCTAAAAATCTTACTTTTTCTTTACATAAAAAAAGAAAATTGCTAAATTTTCTGTATCTTGTTTAACTTCACTAGGAATCTGGTTATAGGAATACAAGGGTGTTCTTAGGTGAAGTATGTCCGTATGTTGATTTTTCCCCCCCAATAATAATAATTATTAATTTGCACATAGATGACTAATTCTTAAATACAAAAAGTAAGTGATCCAAACCCTTAACATTAATAATAATTTTTCATTTAACTTCAGACAGTACTAGATCAGTGCTTGAGTAATGGTCATGTCCTTTGCATCCTAAATTAATATTAATATTACATTATCCATAAAGTGCACACTGCTCTACCTTCTTTAGTATTGTGCCTTTTTTGACTGTTTCAAAAAGCAAAGACCCCGAATGAAAATCAGGAAGTTATAATAACTTGTAAGGGCTTGGTTCATGCAGGTCAATGCTGATCTGTTCATTTTCAGAGATACTGCTTTTAATAGTGGGATTAAAAATTGCTTTTCTGATACTTTCACAGTCAGACAAGCATTTTAGGTCAGCTCTATGCCTGCAGTTAGGAGAGTTACTTGTATGATCCCATTAATGCTTGATGTTTAGATTTAGAATAGGATGTTTGTCTCGACCTACAAATTTAATGGGTTTTAAGAGTATTAGGGGTAAACTGCTTTACTATTATAGGTAACTTACACCTAGACGGAGATTATTTTCGTAAAAAAATAAAACCATGCTAAAACCTTGATTTATAATAGGCATAGCCTTCCTACTAAGCATGCAAAACCAAATGTGTAACAGTGCCAAATACATTAAAGCTTACTGACTGAGAAATCAGTACATTTATTCATCACTTTTCAGGGCAATTTTAGAACATGGTTTTTACTCTCCTCCTGTTCAGAACATGTTTTCAAGTCTCTGTTAACCCCACAACATAGATCCTAGGATCTAAAGAGGTCACTTGAGAGACACAAGTGTGTGCTCAGTAACAGAAATAGAATATCCACTCCCAGAAGAAAAGCTTCTGAGTATTTACCCCATGCTGTGCATGCTCATGTGTCACACAACCATTCCTCCAAACACCTACCTGATTTCTATGGACGCACAGAAAGGTTCCCCTGCCTTCTCCATGCAGTCAGTTTAGCACACAGGGAACAACTCTTATTTAATTAAAGCAGAACACTGTATATGTACCAGTGGTTGAATTTTTTTAAATTATGCCTCTTCACAGCTTTATGTTGCCTTTGTGTCTGATCTAACAAGCCCTTAGTGACAGTTCTACATAACCATTCTTAAATGGGACCTAGATCCAAAGCCTGCTTTAGATTCTTTAAACAAATTAGACTTTGGAGCTAATGCAGCAATTTGCCTAACATTCTACTCTATTTTAAGCTAAAATTGCTCAACGCTTTTTAAAACTTGTGGCGAATTACTTTGCTAATGAGACTAAATTGCCCTATGATGTTACAGGTAAATTTGTCTGTAATAAATCTCATGTGCATTTCCAATGTATGGATTTTGTGTTGTCTACTTGCTGTTCCAGAGGCACATCAGAAGAAATAGTGAGGGGGAGCTAGCTAGCAATGAGGCTGTCCATCTTCCAAACTCTTCTCCAAAAAATACAGTGATTTTTTCCCCTCAGATTAAATTTGTTTTAGTAATGCAAAACAGGCAAAGACAAGTAACAGGTCTCATGGAGAGGATTTGGAATTGCAGTAAGAAAATCTAGAAATGTAATAATTTTGTGAATGCTGTGTATAATGGTTCAGTGTGGTCAAGTTGCTGGGCAGTGAGGGGCCTCGTGGACTTTTCTGGAGTGCCCTGGTCTGCGTGGGTGCACCAGGCTGCTTAAATGGTGATCCTGAGAGGACCAGGGTGACCATAGTCAAAGAGTGTCTCAGAAACACTACACTGCCTTGCCAGTGTTTAAAAAGGCTTTTGCCATTTGGTTCTGCTCACTTGTGCCTTCTTCTTCCCACTTCCATGGCACAGAGTTGGTTACAATCCATTTGCATGTGAAATTATAAGCACTTATTCTGCTAGTTAGAAAGGGGGCATCTAAGAATAATAAAATCAATTATTACAAAAAATGTACAGAAACAGACTTAACAAGAGTTATCCCTTTAGTTTGGGGGTTATTGGATATATACATATAAATATATATACCGTCACCTGTGCTAGCAGTCAGTTATTTTTTAGTTCTGTTCCATATGTAACAGTGGCATTAAAAATAATTCCATGTGTTTAAACACCTGTATTTTGTTATACTGAAACATGCTTTCTTAATAATGGAAATGTCACAGAATAAGTGGTGGATGATGCAGCATGTTATGTCAATTAAGCTGGAAACTAATATCTATGATGTCTAAAAAGGCTTGATTGTTGTTAAATTTCCTTCCCCCCCTTTGGATGAAGAGTTACTCAAAAGTGATTATTAAGAAAAATGCAGAAAGTAAGCATTTAACCATTAATTACCCTTCATATTAGGACTGTGGAGCTGTTAATAGTGGAACGCATAATGTCTTACTGAGAAGAGGAGATTGTGTTATTTTAGAAACACACTTTATCACTCTGCCAGTCTAACAATTTTTGGCACCTGTTCTTAATCCTCTTCTGTTTTCATCAATTTTTACTTTCTAAGGCACAATAGTGAAATACAGAAGAGGATGTTTCAGTTATACCTACTGGCAAAATCTGAACAGTATCTCAGATACCCACTTACTGAGTATAAATAGAAGATGAAGGGTGTTTTGGCTTCTAACACAGCAATATTTTTAGGCTGGGTTGGAATACTTCCTTATCTAACAGTCTTTGGCTAAACTGTTCAAAATTTGAAGCTTTGTTTTTCTTCCTTTTTGTATTTCTAGCTCTGATTTTAACAGCTTTTCAAGGCACGCAAAAGGCAATATCAATTTGCAGTGATTGAAAGAGATGCTTTTGCTTCTCTCATTTGCTGATGGAAGGAACAGAATAGTTTTTATTTCTAAATAGAGTTCAAAACTGTAGTAATAAACAAATTAACTCATGTCCATTTACTTTGATTTAGCTTCTATTGTTGCTACACCATAAGCAAAACAAATTCCAGGGCCAGTTTTCTGATACCTTGATATGATGGAGGATTGCTCACCTATATTTTGTTCACATTGGGAAGTTATCTGTCCTTCTGACTGTGAGAAAATAATACTTTTGATTGTAGTCAAAGCATGAATTCTGCTCAGTCTGACAGTCCTGGTTATCCTCACTTTTTGGGCAAACCTTCCGCATCCCTGAGGAAGCAAGGCAGTCAAGTTTTGTCATCCAATTGTTACTTTAAACAGAGAGCCTGGAGGAGCAGCGTGGCTTCTCTGCTGAAGCAGTGACAGGTAACATGTTTTGTGTATTAAGGTCATGGACTGTAATGCTGTTACTGCTCACATCTGACAATAATTCAGTTTCAAGCTGTGTTACCATTTGTGCAAGTTTGGGCATGCATTTGTCATGAAAAGTAAAAAGTAAATTAAGAAGGTTGCAATATTTCCTACCATACTTGCACATTTTGGTGTTTTTTTGTTTTTTTCCTGAGAGGTCCAATATTCATAAATGGTCCTTCTGTAGTTTTTTTTAGAGCACAGAAAGTATCCTTTGACCAGAGTAGTCTCAGAAAAAGTAAAGGTTATATTTAGCCAGTGTAATACAAAGCAGAGAGAAGATACCGAAAGCTGTAGATCCAGACCTCTTACCCAAAGGGAGTTAAATATACCTCAGGAGAAGTCCACGGACTTCTATTTTTTTTTAAATGGAGCTCTGTATTTTATTCACTGACTCCAATGTATCCTTTGTATAACAGTAATGTTTGAATGTTGCATGAACCACCTGTTCCCATCTGTGGGATTAGTGTTGATAGTCTTCAGAGTGATCAGGACCAAACTTCAGCTGCTGCTTAGAAATGAAGCAGGATGTGTTATGGTGTTGCATCAGAAGGTGGGCACTTCTTCTTAAGCCTAGCTTAACAAGCCAGCTGATGATTTCTCATGTTCTGGATCCTTCAGGGAACATGATCTAAGGCTGATTTAACCCAGTTAAAATGTCAAGCACAGGGTAGTATATACTAACCTAAATTACATATCTACAAAAACAATACAATAAATGCATGAGAAATAAATCAGTAACAGATTGTCTTAGAAACAGAAGTGTCCCTCTTCATTTTGTTGGGTATGTATTCTAAAGAAGCTTAAGTCACACAACAAATTGACACATACATGAGAACAGTGGCTGCACAGTCAACCTTGTGTACACGAAGCAGCACTCA
Source organism: Hemiprocne comata (assembly GCA_020745705.1). Taxonomy (NCBI): domain Eukaryota; kingdom Metazoa; phylum Chordata; class Aves; order Apodiformes; family Apodidae; genus Hemiprocne; species Hemiprocne comata. The sequence continues at coordinate 86,600,804 of CM036587.1, forward strand.
CGCAAACATGAACAATAATATGTGGTCCTTACTCTCCAGCTAAGCAGGGTCAAAGCTTCCTGGCAGGTCTCATTTCACGTGCAAGCAGACACAAAGAGGTCTCACTGGTAGTTGGCTCAAACCTTTGGTCTGCCTAGTAGCAGGTCTTCAGGCTCTGGTCTCACTGGTATCTATCCCCTGGATCTATGGTCCCACTGATAGCTCTTTCGCAGATGTCCTATCCTGCTCATCAGCTACTCCAGCTCGAGGTTCATTAGCATTACACTGATCCAGAATATAGACTGTCCTTATCCAGGATAAATGTTAGGAATAAGGTTTAGTAAAAATTATAGAATCATAAATGGTTTGGCTTGGAAAGGACCATAAGGATCATCTAGTTCCAACCCCCCTGTGTGGGCAGGGACACTTCCCGCTAGATCAGGTTGCTCAGGGCCCTGTCTAACCTGGCCTTGAATGCTTCCAGGGATGGGGCTTCCAGAACTCTGGACAACCTGTTCCACTGTCTCACTACCCTCATAGTAAAGAATTTCTTCCTCATATCAAATCTGAATCTACCCTCTTTCACCTTAAAACCATTCCCCTCATCTTATCACTAAATGCCCTTGTAAAAAGTCCCTCCCCAGCTTTCTTATAGACCTCCTTCAGGTACTGGAAGGCTGTTATAAGGCCTTTCCTGAGCCTTCTTTTCTCCAGGCTGAACAGTCCCAACTCTCTCAGCCTGTCTTCAGTGGAGAGGTGCTCCAGCCCTCGGATCATTTTCATGACCCTCTTCTGGACTCACTCAAAGAGCTCCATGTCCAGATCTGGACACAGTACTCCAGGTTGGGTCTCATGACAGCAAAGTCGAGGGGGTGAATCACCTCCCTTTACCTACTGGCCACACTTCTTTTGATGCAGCCCAGGACATGGTTGGCTTTCTGGGCTGCAAGTGCACATTGCCAGCTTACACTGAGCTTTTCATCAACCAACCCTTCTGAGTCCTTCTCCTCAGGGCTGTTCTCAATCCATTCTCTGCCCGGCCTGTATTGTGCTTGGGATTGCCCTGACTCATTTACAGAACCTTGCTCTTTTTCTTGTTAAACTTCATGCAGTTTGCATGGGCCCACCTCTCAAAGCCTGTCAAGGTTCCTCTGGATGGGAAGATAAAATAGACTGCAGTGATCAGGCGCAGGGTTTGGCCAGACAAGCATACTGAAGCATAACATACATGGCCAGCCTCTTTCATCACACCCTTCTCTCTATTTTCTTGTGTTATTCCTCTCCCATGCATTTGGATTTCTTCGTTTTCCTACCTTTGCCCTCTGCTAAACATCCCATAAATTTTGCACATTGCCACAATGACCTGAAAGCATCCCGTAAGTCTATTTTTTCCCTTAAGACCCGTGATAATTTTGTCATTCATTCCTTCCCCCTCCCTCCTGCTTTAGCACTTAAAAAAACTCTGATTGAACCTCTCCAATCCTTTGAGCAGTTCCTTCAGCTGCCCATCCACCAGTGGCCTCACAGACTCTTTGGTATTGCCACTTCTTCTATAGGATTTGTGTATACAAGTGGGGTTTACTACTTTTCCTGTTTCATCTCTGTTTATATGCTGGACAGCCATTGACCAGATGTCCTCACAACACAGGTGCCCTCACATTCCAGGTATCTACATATCCTTCACATTGTACATTTCTTTTCTTTACATTCATCCATCCAATCTCTTGTATTGGAGCAACGTGGTATAGTGCAAGATGTCCCCACCCATTGTAGAGGGGTTGGAAGTACATGATCCTTAAGGTCACTTCTAATGCAAACCATTCTATGATTCTATGATTAAGTATATCTGTATTTTTTCAGACATATCATCGATGCATTATTGACTTGTTTTACTAGCACGCATGCTTGAGGCTGGTCATGTGTAACTCCTAGTAGATTAAATATCTAATACCCACTGTCATGGAAAATGTGTTGTGGTAAACACACTCTCAACTAATCTTGGCTTCTTGACTACTGGAGCCAAATCCGTTGAATCAAAGTTCAGCCTTGAAACTGATAAACTGCATTTCTCAAAGGCTCTTGGCATGAGACATCCCAGTTCTCCTAATTAGGACATGAATAACATTTTCACTGTCTCCAGCACTGGTCTGAACCCTTTCTTGAGCCCAAATTCACTTTGTGTCTGCATAGTGTGAATACAAATATGTTCTGAGACGCAGTGCAAAATGAAACTTCATACAATGCCAGAGGAAAAAACTATGGGAACATACTGATGTGAGTGCACTCTTATCAGCCTGTGGAGCAGAAAGTCTGGCACCTTTTCCAGTCCCGTCTGCCTGTGTCATGGCATCATGGGACTTGACCAAGTGCAAGCCCTTCTGACCAGCAAGTAGACAGAAACATTAATGATCGAATGCCAACTTTAAAAGAAAGTTTAAAAATTTACTGGAAGGAGAAATCACGTGATTCATCAGAGGAAAGCAGCTCTGCATTCATCCATGGAAAATTTTCATTTTAAAATTCATGTAATCTCCATTCTTTCATTTTGACTTTGATCAGCACAGGTCTATGTTTACTGGGAAGGCTCAATAGAATGAGTTCAGGCTTGTGCAGTTTGGGATTCCCAGTTCTGAGAGGATTTGCTATACGCTCCATAGTGCCATGTGTGAAAGAATGCATCCTGATGTATTTCTTTAGCAACTCTATGACAGTGTCTTGCAAAAACATACATAAAATATTTCTAGTGAGAAAAAGTTGAAAAGAGCATTCAGAAATTAACCATGTTCAGGGTTCACTTGAGAACCACTGTGACACAGATTCACCCAGCATTTTTAATACTTCTAGTGTGATCCTCTTTTTTTTCTTTTTTTTTTTTTTTAATGTAATTATAAGAGCATAAAAAAGGGGCAATATATTCAAGACAGGAAGAATAAACTTTATTATATGACTTGGCAAACTCGGTTGTGCTGCAGAGTTGAAAGTATGTCTTTTGACCTAAGAAGTGGCTACTCTGTGATTGATCTGTGTGAAAAAAAGAGTTGGTCTCCTTTATCTCCTGATAACTCGGTACTATGCTGATTATTTTATTGTAGCAGGCAAGCAGACTCTGGCATAGTCTATTTTATTTTTCTTCTAGATGTGGCAAGGCAGAAGCCACTGATGTGTCAATAATTATTGCAATGAGAAATGTTCTCTTCGTATAAAGTCAGGAGAGAGGTGTCTCTCAGAAGTCCTCTGGGGGAGTGGGATTTGATTCTTCATTTATGAAAATAGCTGCTTATCCACCCATCCTAGTATTCTTGGCAAAGACATTTGGCAGCAGCTCTGCTATTGAACTCCCTGGAGCTGTGACAACTTCACTTGGCTGAGATCTGCCCCAGGAGACTCACTAGGTCAGAACTGTCCTCCAGACTGTGGATCTAACTCCATAAAGGACTTGAACAAAGACTTTAATTTCCTTTGCCTCAGTTTCCATAAACATAAATAGATTCTGGTAACATCCATCACAGTCTCACAATTTGTCAGGCATATAAACCTGCAGGAGAATATAGTAGAATATGATGGAAATAATATAGCAGTAATATAAAATATGATGGAAACACAAAGATGGGGTGAGAATTCTAGTGAATAATGGGCTGTTGGAAAAACAAAAACAAAGCAAGAGAGTAAACCAGATGAAGAACAGCATCAGAACTGAGCTCCTAGTTGTGAAGAATCAACTTCATCTCTGCCTGCATGACACAGCCACTCTGCCAAGTATTCAAGCCTGGAAATTCAAATAAAGTTTGCAGAATAAATCTTGTCTTTCCCAGGTAAGAGTAGGTTCTTTCTTCAGCAGGATTTAAGAAATTTTGTGAAGTGAGGTAAAGCATTATAGAACATCCGTTTCATTTCTGTTGTATTACTCATATTTTTTTGTGACAGAAGTGCATTTTAGATTTAATATTTAATGCCCTCACTTTTAAGAAAGTATCTTTCAATCACCAATCTGCTGCTGACTTCAGGTTCCTGGAAGAGGAGAAGCTGCCTGATCCAAATACTAGTGTGCTGTCGGATAACATGACTGAAAAGGGAAGGTGCAGCTCAGGAATAGTGGCTGAACATGGCAGAACCACACATTTTCCCTTAGAAGTTAACAAAACCTGTCACCTGAGAGCATCCACAAGAGAAACTGCTAGGAAGCATGAGGTGCTACTTGGCAGGGTCCAGGAGGGAGAGTGAAGAAAACGGCACAGAGCCCTTTGAGTCTTCACATTATTTGTAGTACACAGAAGGATTTTTGCTACAAAGTTAGTACTTTTTCTCATCAATAATCTTTTTTTAGCAGTGAAGCAATTAAAATGTTCATTCAGCAGGGTATACTTTAAAAACGCAATTCACAAATATCAGCAGGCTGGTTTCTGTTCTGTTGTTCCTGATACTGCTCATCACACTGGAATGACTTGTGTATTTTCTAACTTTGTTCCTTCTTCAGTCAGATCTTTTTTCTTTTCAGAGGTTGTAGTATGAAGCTCAGTGGTTGGTTCCTCTTTCGTAGAACTGATGCAAAGTTTTTTGTTCCTAGCATGTTTCAGCAAATGTCATCTATATTGTCATGTGGGTGGCTCTTCGTGTAGTATGCTTGGTTTTGATAACCTGATAAGTAGGATTTAATCTGAAGATTAAATAGGGAGGAATTGTAAAAACAAGCTAGCAAACAAACAAGCCATGCTCACCGCCCCTCCCAGATAGACTTGGTAAATTTTTCCTGGCTTGGAAAGGAGCAAATTATTTCATTGCAAGTCATCCTGTTCACATGGGTAAAGTTTTGACCAGTGAGATGTATTGTAACACCTTTTCTCTTTCATCTGTTTTTCTGGTTTCTAAACTGAAAGGCGTCATGGTTCCTCTGAGCAGTAGAAGCATGGACTCTCAAAAAGCTTAATGAACTTTTCCATCTAATGTTGATATATTTTGCCAGTGTCCACTCACATCTCTGCACACTCCATGTAGTGCCAACTGTGTAGTGTTCACGGAGATCTGCATATTGCTTAGAAAGTTGGATATGATATACTGGTATAATGCCCAAAGCTGTGTTGTAACTGTGTGGACATTGAAATATTTTCATTTAATACCATAACATCAAAGTATATACATTTTTAACTACAGAACTGCTCTATTTGCTGTGTATTGGTGTTATTACAAAAACAAGAATATGCCAGACAAGCCAGTAGAAGAAGGAGAGAACTTCTATTTTATATATGAGTAATTTTTTATAGCTCGATTTTAGAACCTCAAAGGATGAATCATTTTTCAGTCTTCATTTTCAGTGAGTCATAGAATCATAGAATCATTTAGGTTGGAAAAGACCTTTAAATCCAACCATAAACCTAACACAAACAAGTCCATCACTAAACCATGTCCTTAAGCACCACATCTACACATCTTTTTAATCCCTTCAAGGATGGTGACTTGACCACTTTCCTGTTCCAGTGCTTGACAACCCTTTTGGTGAATAAATTTTTCCTAATATCCAATCTATACCTCCACTGGCACAATTTGAGGCCATTTCCTCTTGTCCTATCTCTTACTACTTGGTAGAAGAAATCAACCACACCTCTCTACAACTTCCTTTCAGGTCGTTTTAGAGTGCAATACGGCCTCCCCTCAGCCTCCTTTTCTCCAGGCTAAACAAACCCAGCTCCTTCAGTCACTCTTCATAAGATTTGTGCTCTAGACCCTTCACCAGCTTTGTTGCCCTTCTCTGGACATGCTCCAGCACCTCAATGTCCCTCTTTGAGTGAGGGGCCCAAAACTGAACACAGTATACAGAGGGATAATCACTTCCCTAGTTCATCTGGCCACACTATTCCTGATATGAGCCAGGATGCTGTTAGCCTTCTTGGCCACCTGGGCACAATTCTGGATCATATTTTTCTGGCTGTCATTCAATACCCCCAGGTCCTTTTCCACAAGGCAGCTTTCCAGCCTCTCTACCCCAAACCTGTAGTATTGCATAGGGTTGTTGTGGCCCAAGTGGAAGACCCCAGACTTAGCCTTGTTAAAGCTTTTGTTAGATTCATGAAATGCCATACATAGCTTGTACTTAAACATTTTGAATTTAGTAGATAAAACTTGAATTTCTAATAAATGTTAGTGTCCTTTGTTTAACCATTTCCTACTCTGAAGTTTCCCCCCTGCAAAGGGCCCCAAGAACTTATGCCCATGCAAGAACTTCAGAAATTTCAAAACTTTTTCATCATAAACTTTGATTCTAAAAGTAATGTTTCACCTTTCCCTGCAGTTTTAAAGAAACTTTCTATTTGTCTCTGTTTTACTGTCTCAGGAAAAATATGTGGTAAAATGTCCAGCTGAAGTGCCTGTCTTGCTTTGCTCCTTAGCCAACAACATACATGGAGAAACTTTTCAAGAGATGTGTCTATACAACTTAATTGAAGCTAACTCATTGTACTCCTTGGATGTTAGTTATGAATCAATCTGGGTTCTTAAAATAAGATCCAAGACTGATTACTGTTTGGGGAGGAAATAGTGCCGGAGAATAATAAAGATGGATTTGTTGCAAAAAGATTTTATAAAAAATTGTTCTTGATATTCTTGGCCTTCTTGATAATTTCCCTCAAACAGTTTTGTACTTTTTCTAGAATGGTACTTTATATACGATACTGCATTCGAAATTTGTTTTGTAGGCCACCTTAGGAATGAATAAGACTTCTGTTTCTGCGTCACTTCAGAGTATCCCTCAATCATAATAGAACAAGCTGAATCCATCATCTTTGTCTTTATGTTCGTGCAGACTTTCTTCTTTTCCTTTCATCTTTGCTTTTCCCTGTGTTATTGGTATAACATCCTTGGAGAGACTACAGTAGCTGCTCACACTCCCAGTAATTAAATAGAAAATGAAGAACTCCTAAAATCTTTATTACGTTAAGTGCTTTTTTTTGTTTGCCATAGTCTTGTGGTTTTTCCCTTAGCTTGTGATGTGTGACAGTCTCAAGCAGATGATGTTTCTCCAGCACAGGAGAAACCCCTGTTAAGGCAAACCTTGCTGAACTGTGAGAAATGTTGATGAGGCAACACTCTTGACTAACTTTTGGCTACTTTTACAGAGGTTCAGGTTTGTCATTGTACAGTTATGTTGCCACTGAAAAAATAATACAAGGTATCAAAGCAGTGTAATGTAGCAGCTTAGTGGGGCTACCAGCATACCTTTGCTGGAGCACAGCATGTGTAAACCACAGCTTGATTACATTGGATAGCATATGGAATACTGGTGTTCTTTCTCTAATTTTATGATTGTCACTTTGGCCTGTTTCAGATAAGAAGACAAGGCGGAATACAGTTACTGGTGGACCTATTGGACCATCGGATGACAGAAGTCCACCGTAGTGCCTGTGGAGCTTTGAGAAACTTGGTATATGGGAAGGCAAATGATGACAACAAAATTGCTCTGAAAAACTGTGGTGGTATCCCAGCATTAGTACGGTTACTCCGCAAGACTACAGATTTGGAAATCAGAGAACTGGTCACAGGTTTGAATCTTTTAATATTTTTTGTTTAAACTCGATATAGGCCTTTCAAGCACAGATCTGTGCTGCATGCCACTTGCTGCATCAGTAACTCCTTATTGTATTACATCTTCTTTGCCAAAACAAAATGCTTTGGATATATGTAATGCATTAGTAGCTTTATCATGCAGACAGTTTACAGATGTAGGCAGGGTTTATGCTTACAGTTGCTGGTCACTTTGTTCTCGGTTAGCCATGAATGGTCTCGCAGGAGATACACAGATACGTTGTGGTAGGAATCTTCTGCTCTCCCTCTGCTTTACCTCCTGTCTGGTGTAGGGCTACACATGCACAAGCTGGATTTTACTTTTATTCATTTCTTTTATATCCTGTCTAGTAAGAAGGAGAATTTAATTGTTTTTTTTCATGTATTTCTGATAGGAAAAGGGAAAAGTGTGTTGGAGAGATGGACAGCATCATCTTCTGAAGCCTTTTTTCTGAAATTTGATGGCATGCTATATGATGTATGTTATACACAGGGCATGCAGGTAGTGGTAGAGGCTACTTCTTTCTTGATGTAGTAGAATCTACTATTTTTAAGATCACTACTACTTCTTTCCTTACGAAACTCAAGTTGGGATTATCTTTCTGAAACACAGAAATGCTGTCAAACAACACTGACCTGAAATGTATGGAATTTTTTTCTCCTGTGCCCCTAAGCTATCCTGTTTAAAATGCAAAACAGAAGCTAGATTATTTTTATTATTTTTCAATTTGTGATTTCACTCTATTTGATTACTGATATAAAATAAATGTTGTGATTAATTTAATGCTACAAATAGAAAAATCTCAAAGTCTTTTTATTATCCTTTTTAGAAATGCCTGTATTTCCATTGGGATTTTCCGTACTAAATTATGGAAGAAAAGTTCTCATTTCTGTCATAGAAGCATCAGAGTACATGCTATCATCTATACTTCTGCAGAAATAAATTACCCTTGTGGGTCAGGCCCCATTTACGATACAACTGATAAGATTATCATCCTTTGGCTGACTCCAGGTTCCTTCCTTGAGGGTGTCTGAATAAACTGCATGGTGTTTATTAAATGTAGATTTTTATATTTAATTTTGTTTCTTTAGTTACACCACCTATCACCTCATACTTGTTAGGCGGGATTAATGGGGCAGAGATACTGGGTTACACAAGTTCAGATGGTGCCTCCTGCAGAGTGGCAGAATTACTGACAGGTCTAATAAAGTGTAAGCAGCACTTCAGATTCAGCATCCTTGTTTGTCTCTTGGTTACATGGTCTGTGTCCTGGCTCCAGGGGACATTCTGCCTATATATCCTGAGTAGTAAGTGGCAAACTGCTAATGAATATCAGCAGTACACCTCAGCAGTCGCGGTGGCACTTACCATGCTGTCTGTAGGTAGAACACATAATGTCATTGGGTCATTTAAAGAAAAGATACTAGGTTACAGATGACATTCCTTCCATTGCACAGTATTTAGTTAAATTTTCCTGAATTCCCACAGAAAGAAAGGATGTGTGTGCTAACATGCCCACAAACTGTTACTACCGAGAAGTAGGTACTGAACATCAATGGGTAGGCAGTAAGCAATCTTTGTATAGGTAGCTGCAGCTCCCAGGGATCGTGAACATCAGGAGTGCTGAACATCTGTGAAGGGGGACCAGAGCAAGATGGTGACCCTGAGGAGAGGAATCAAAGTCAGTGGTATTTCAAGATTTTATTCCTGGGCCTGTTTTTTTATTGGGTTTTGTTGTTTGTTTTCAATAGCCAGTACATCCCAGAAGGCCACTGCTTGCCCTGTCCAGGTTTTGTGCCTTTCAGAATGCAAGTCACTGGCCCTTGCTCTGAAAATGCAAACATGATAGTGGTAGAGTTCTACAAAGCTCCTTTCCAAAGTAAGACTCATAGCTGCACCTCTCATCTTGCAACTTGTAGGAAACAGGCTGGAATTGTGCACCTGAATCAGTTCTCATTTGCTTACTGTGAAGTGTTGTGGCATGACAGATGCCCCATTTAAATTTCTTCTCTCTATCCTTTCTGGGGAAGGAAAGATTCAGCAGCAGCAGCTGCCTCAGGAATGAAAAAATTTAGCTTGGTGGTGGGCACAATGAAAAATAAAATAAGCTCTTTCTGCTTCCCATCAGCCTTCCTGAGTTGAGGTGGCAGGAAGATAATTATTTCAGTAGTGCCACCATAGCCTGAAGGAAGTACAGAGGAAACAACTGCAAATGTGTTTTAGGAGTAAACATAATACCTGGAGCCTTTCCATCTCATATTCTTTGTGTATCCTGTCTACATAAAAGCTGTTCTTGTTTGTTGCTATTAGAAAGGGCACAAACTTCCTGCTGTAGGAATTCATATAGGCTCTGTCATTGCCACCCCTAAATCCTCCTCCAGAATTTGTCCTCAGAGCTCTTTTCTTAGGTCGGGAAGTGCTATTGTCTCGCTGTATGGATGGGGAACTGAGCCTATCAAGTCTAAATGACCTGTCCATAAATCTGGAAAGGCAAAGGTGTGAATCACTCTGAGTAGGCACTTCGCTGCAAGGGAATAAATATGGACAGGAGAGGTTTTTAGCAGCTCCGTTTTTTTGAACAGTAGCAAAGCATTAATCGCCTGCCCCAAGTACAGTGAAGCACATGCCCACCAGAGCAAAAGTAGTTACATTAGTTCCTTCCTCAAATATGCATGTTTTCTTCCTCCTTGTTGCTAAGGAGATTATAATTTCAATTTCTCAAGACTACTTTTGGAAGGATATTTAAACCTGCAGACCAGCTTTCTATCTCAGTAGCTTCTTGCTTGTCAGGATTGCCTTTGGTGCCATTTGTGGCTTTTCGTCTTTTCCAAAGATTTCTTTCTACCATAATCTCTCCAAAATTGAGTTTTTCACTTCTTACTTTATCTTGTCTTTCTCCTCCTTGCTATCAGAGGACTCAGACTAATATTGGAAAACCTTACCATGCTCAAATTTTTGGATGGGGCAAACTGAGCCTTATTGGAAAGTGATGAGTCTTCAAGGTTTTCTCACAGGAAGCAAATGGTTTTGGTGCAGGCTCACATGCAGAAGCTGTGATGAAGTTAGCTGCCTGGCTGTTATGAAAATAAACAGTGCTAATGCCCAGGAATGACTTCCTGAAACATTCAAAGATTACTGTTCCAGAAACACTTCCACAATCACTTGTCTTTACAAGAAGAACCTGGATAAACTGCGGTATACCAATGAATATAGTTCTGTAAGTGAAAAGAAGTCGGTATAAGCTGAATGCACCATACTTAATTTAGCCATCTTTTCACCCCAGCACTGTGCTACTAGTTTCCACAGTAGCTCCTGTTAATGGGAAAAAAGCCTTCTATTTTAAAATAATTAAATACTAACACTTTGCTAATAAATATAAATAGACAAGAACACGGTACAAAATCAGCACAGATCCTGCAGATGGTGGAAAAAATGTTTTCACTTGTTAATAATGACAAGTAGCTGATTAGTGATTCTCTTGCCTTTTCTGAGTTGACGTTAATTATGAGCCCTTCCACAAAATTCAATTTTAGCATTATTTCTGTTTTTTTACTATCAGGAAAAAAAAATACATGAAAAATGTGAAGTGTTAGTAAGAATAACACAAGAATCCCCCTGATGCCCAGCGGAGAAGGTGAAGTCAAGCAGCTGTTGCTAGAGTCAACCTGACTCCTTGTTCCATCAGTTCCATCTGATAACTGGGTACCTGTCTCAGATAAAGTGATTTAAACTGCTGTTCTTCTCATCTGTCAAACAGAATTATTCACAAATAAAACACAGTTTCTGCCTTTGAACAATAAGCTAGGTGAATTAGAAACAACTCAGTTTAAAGAGGCCCCTTATATGATTGTATCAACCATTTTCAAATTGTATGTACCATGTTTGATTGGAAGGTAAGAGTGGATGACCCACTTTTAGAACACCCATGATGATAAAGAAATATAGCTATAAATAATGACAGGGGAAATTCTTTTTTCATGTGCTGGCAGCCAGCCTGCTGCTTATTTTGGTTTACATTAAGGTGTCAGAGATTTAACTGTTGTCTGCTGAAAATATATAAATTATGACAATTATCACATGTACAAAAAGAAAAATTTTAAAAAACATACATTATCTAACACTGTACATATATACTATATGTAGATAGATAGGCATAGACCCTGTATATTTAATTCACATTTTTATTCACTAAATTAAAAAGCATATATTCAATTTCTGCAAAAAACGATGTAAGACATTTTGTACATAACGTTTCCTTCAAAGAAACATGAGTTGTCCAAGTGTATTTGGCCCGTGGTCAGGTTGGACAAGAAAAAAATTTCATTTACTTCCCAGATTTTGGATTCCAGTATTCATTAGTATTGTCTTTAATTTCAGCCGTGGCCAGTTTGTGTTTTGGCTTGGTTAGTCCTCTGTTGCCACCCCATATTTCACAACATTATTATGTAGCTGGTTTACATTTCTGTTCCATTTTTAGTAGATGCCACATGCTTATAATGAGGTATTTTATAACCTTATTGATAGTCTGTTAGTGTTACTAAAAGCAATTCTGTGTTGTCTTCCTTATATCTATCTGGTTTAAGGTAACCACTGCAATTGAAACCTTTTGGTTACATATTGCTCATTAGTATGTGCATAAATTGTTGGCAGATTGGTCAAGACATTCCAGAAGCCTTGCATGTATTTTCACGAATCTGTATAATTGCAAGTTAGTGAGCCTGCAATGATCTGTAAAGGAGGTTTAAGGGAATATTCTATTAAAATGCACCTTTTGGTTTACTTCAGTGGAAGACTTACCTAAAAAAAAAAAAATCAAAATCATAGTAATTCTGGCCATTTCTTTAGATCTTTTGATTTGGTAGTATGATGGCAATTCTTCTGTTGGCAGTTCTCAGAGTCAAAATCACACACCTGTAGCTATTTTCTACTTGTAGTGTTATTTTCTAATTGGGCTTTGTAAGTTATTACACTTGTGATTTTTTTGTATAGTAAATTATATTTAACAACATTTTGGCAAAGGGCTGCCTATTTAGTACTTAGGGTCTTGAAGCAGTTTATCAGTTTAATAATTTTCTGCAAAAGTGCCCTTGACATTAGCTTAGTTACTGGAGTGTGTAAACACAGATGTGAAATTTTATTGTGATATAAACTTTTCATTTAGAGGTGGCAACTATTTGTAGCCCTATTGCTCTTTGGAAATTCAGTTTTGAAAATGAGTAATGGCCCTTTTATCTCACTCTAAGGTGACTTTCCCGCTGACTTAAGTAAGGAAGAATCAGAGTCTTCCATAACTTGCATCCTTAGAGTTTTTCACCTTGATGTAATTATTAAAATCTCTATTATATCTTTTTTTTTTTTTCAGGTCTATATTAAATGTCATTCAAGTGTTGATCATAATATCTCATTTTTTAATTATATTCCAAGTTTTGCAATGGAGCATTACAAGGATAAGGAAGGGTGGCCAATGAAAGGCCTAATTAGCAGCTTTTGATATTTAGTATAAAAATATAGGAAGAAAGATAAATATGTAAAGTGGGTTGCTTTTGGAACCAAAGAGAGGATTTCAGCATTACATTACATTAAAATTAGATTATAAAGATAAAATACATTTTAGGTTCAAATATGTATCCTGGGTATCACAAACTGTTCCAACAGACAATGTGGAAAGGTGGACAATGTCCTTAAATTGTTGTGATGGCGTAAGCATGGTAATACTCCTTCTACAAGGCTGATGTAGATTTGGTTCAGTGTATGCTTAGCTAAGAGAGTAAGATTGCCAAATACCATTCGGGGCTCCTAACTCTGTGTAGTTAAAAAATGGAGACATGGGATAAATGCAGAAAGTGTACAAATGCCTCTTAAGATGCAGCTCTATGAATTAGCTTCTCCTCCACCTCCAACATGCAATCACTATGTCCTGTCAAGTCGAGGAAATTAGGAAGGTTAAGTGTGAAGACAAATAACTGCTGGCACAAAACACTGCTTTCAGAAGTGCTTGTTTTGATTTTGGCAAGAAAAGATGTTCATACACTTCTTGCTTAGTTTCTCCTCTGCAGATAAGCAAATTCCCTATGATAACTTTAAACAAGTGCTTTTAGGAACTTACCAAGCACATTCAGGTGGATTACAGACTGTAAGCTAAACTATTTTTTAAATAATAGATTTAGGATAAGATTGACAATTTTGAAATCTACTTGTGTAGGCAATGAAGTTTGCTTGTATGTTTTAAATGGTTTTCATTTAAAGGGGAGATTTGAAGGGTACTAGTTCTAATAAATCTTTCCTAGTTTCCTTAAATGGATGTAATTATAAGTACAATGTCCTACCACAATCAATTTTAAAAGTTGATTAAATCTTTCGTACTCATTTACTTCTAATTAGCAGTTTTAAATAACAGTTGTTTCCAACATTAATAAAATTGTGTGCTGAAAATTCCTATCTGTTTACTCTGGATTGAAGCCAATGGCTGAATGAGCAACTACATATTGTAGTTTCTTCAGTATTTCTTTCTTCAAGTACAAAACGTTTTTGGTTCCCAAAGGTTACATAATGGTTTGACTCCCTCCCAATGCTTGAGATACTTTTAATCAAGGTATTCATCAACCTCTGCCCTGAGTTTTGTGAGCCAGTGAGAATTTAATATAAAATGCCAAACTCCATCACATTCTATGCAAGTCCCAGATTGCAGTAAAAACATACGTTTAATCTCACAGCTCAAGCTTTGCATAGAATACTTTGTTTCCCTGCAGTTACATTTAAAATCTTGTTATGGGGAAAAAACCAAAGATTTGTTAAATGTGGAAAAACTACTTGTTACTGCTACCTTGATAAAATTAGGCTTGTGCTACACTATTGTGCAACGCCAATCAAAAGCAAAACAAATGAAGCCACCTAGTCTGCAGAAATGGCTGCTAGAGTTAATCAAGATAAAGATCCAAGTGCCCCAACACAACTTCAACCAACTCAGCTTCAGAGGTCTCACCAACGTAGCAAACCCTCTGGCGTGTTACTAGCAATAGCAATGGCTACAGGGCTACTCTGCTTTTCCATCTCAATGGTCAGTTACCAAAAGATTTTACAAAGAGTCTTCAAAATGCATTATTACATCATCAAAATTTTTAGAAAATACTTTAAATACCTATTTGTACTTCTCCAGACCAATGAGCTGACATTTCACAGTTAGTGGAGGTGTGATAACGAGGCACAGTTGTGGAAGGAGGATCACAGTGGTACTCAACAGTATGATTCTACAGTCTGGCAAAGTTTAAACTTTAGATTTTAGCATCACCCACAGAAAACATTGTTGTCATTTCTAGAAATGTGAAAGTGATTTCCAAACAAATTCAGAGCAGGAGTTAATTGGCATTTTATAAAGTCTTCCTACGAATCTGCGGTGCAATAACTTAATGAGATGCCAAGTCTTCATAGCCATTTTCTATGGGAACCAGGAAAGTAAAAGGCTCTACAGCTTACACCAGTAAGTTATTGGGAAACTTAGGCTACAACATCTCCAAAGAATTCTTGAGCCACTCAAAACATATCCTGTTTATCGCTCATATGTAACGGCAAATCTAACACTAATTTAATAAGTTGAGTAATTTTACTTCAGAAAGATGCTGTCCTATCAGATAACACTTCTGCACACAATATTGACAGTTCAACTGACTGATTTCATACAAAATCTATTACAATTTACTGTCTAATCTTTTCCCACTTTCTCAATATGCTGTCACTACTTTGACTCAGAAAATGGGAAAACCTACTGACAGGATTTGTTGTATTCATGAAGAGTCATTCTCAACTTTTTTTATTAATTGTACGATTAACTACTTCACCCCCTGCTGGTCCCAGTCAAATGAGAAAAGGTTTTAAAATCTATGCCTTCTAAAATCTTCTGCCTTCCTTTCTTAGCAACAGGCTGGGGCACCAATTTATTATGCAAGTTGTTGCAGTTGAAGTATTGTTATGGGTAAAAGGGAATGTACTGGTAAAAAGGCAATGAAAACCCTTCCTCAAGTTGGCAGTGCCTATTTCCCTGGAGATGAACAGGGGAAGAGGCAGAAAAAGTCACCAGGGTGCTGAGGTCTCGATGAGGAGCAGTGTGATGCTCCTGGCAGGTGAGTCCCTCTCTCTCTTAAGGGCTTGCTTGGGACTGGGTTTTGCTTTTCCCATGACAGCCAGCCTTGTTCTCCTTGCTTCCCATTCACGTGTCCTGAATTTACCATACTCCGTCCCAACACAAAAACCAAGTGGTTCCTTTTTGCTCTCTTTTTCTCTCTGGCACTGGGTTACCTTCATACCTGGTTACATGTATGAACCACATCAACTTCCAAGTCTGAATGGGAAAGAACTATTTTTCCCTTGTACAATCAGTGAGATGCTTCTTCTGTGGAAAATTCATTGAAGTTGTTTTGATTCATATGGCAATGAAACACTTTTTTTTTTTTTTCCTGTTTTTTGTTTTACTTTGGTCAAGTCTAAGTTGAAGAGGAAATACCAAACAAGGCAATCTGGAGTGATAAATAGAGGACATCTGTTGCAGCATATGGTTTGACATAACAGCTGCATTCAACTTTTTCAGCAAGTAGTAGTTCTCTGGAAAAATTCACATGGACATGTCATTTTGATGCCTCTGCCTAAATGATAAAGTATTAAAACAGTTGTGGTTTGAAACCACTCTGTAGTTCAAAATGTTTTACATTAGCAGCACAGAATACTTAACTTCTATCTTGAAAATATTTTTTGTTTAGAAACAGATCTTAGCATTTCATCTTTTTCTTTACAAAATGAAAGTTTGAGGATATGCTGAGACATTTTCATTTTGTGATGAAATTACTTTTTTTCACTGTGGTCACTCTTAATAACAATTTAACAATCTTAAGAATCAGTAGTATATAAGTGTTTCCTCTTTTTTTTTTTTTTTTAGCAATTATACAGTGAGCCTTTCATTTTGCATGTAGGTGCAACTTTATAGATAGGACTAACTTCCTAACTGGTTCTTGTGAGAAAGGAGTTTGATACTTTGAGATGTAACTGGATGTTCAGTTTTAAGTATAACATTTTTTTCTCTGTATTAGTGTCTGTTACCAAGCATATAATTTGATTTTGAATGCTAGAAAAAATTCATCAGTAAAATACATGAGTAAGCATTGAAAAAAATTTTTTCAATTCATATATGCATCCTTATTTGATTTTCTTGTTTTCTAATAAAGTATTTAGTCGAGAATGGTATTGCTATTAGTCATGTCTTAGGATTAAATTTTGGTTGAAAACAGTTGATTTATTTTTTCCTGTGTGTCTCTCACTTAGAATTAATTCCTTTTGGTTTGTTTTGTTCTGTGTTTTATAGAACCAGTTTAATTTCATCAGTTAGGAAAACAAGTTAGGCAGGAACCACTCGTCTTTACATAGTAACTTAATTCAGCTCTTCTGGTAATTCCTCTACTGACTGACATTAAAGCTAATGTCTCTCTAGCAGTCTTCTCTGACAGTTCTTCCCTTCCACAGCTATATGTATTTTAAAGTGTACAGCCCAGAGAGCAGCAACGTTAGGTCAGAGGCATCCAATCCAACCTGAAGTGATCTGCAAATGGGGAGACAAAATGCCTACTCTGAATGTCTCACAACATTCAAAGCAAGGAAGAGATAAGACACTATGAATGCAAGTGATTGAGTAGATGTTCAACACAGATCTCACTAGATCCTTATTTTCCCTTCTGTCCCAAGAGTCAGTTTGCAGATCCTAAACTATTGAGTTGGCCTACTGAGTTGTTGGATTAATAGCTCTCTTCCAATACACAGACAGCAGAATGGGTCCCATTATTTGAGATGAATCATTGGTGTGGAAGTCCGGTCCCTTCCCTTCCAATGGGCAGCTGATGACATACATATTATTTAGGGGGCAGTTCAGGAACCTTGGGACTTACAGACTTGCATATTGTGCTTGGAAACCCAGTTCAGTAAGGGCTTTCAGAGTAAGGTGGCAAATTATCTCAGTGACCAGCTCCTTACTATAGTCTTAAAGGGCATGTAATGCATACATGCTTGAAAAATATTATCAGAGTTATATAGAGAAGATGTAGCTCCGTAACGGAAGGTGTCTCAGGTAAAAGATTTAATTTTTTATCACTTCCCCTTGTGTCAAGGGGATGGATCATCCTCTTAGACCCCACATAAATCTAGCTCCAGGTTGTCCTCAGCAAAAATAATGAGAAGTGAATTGCCAGTGCCCTTTCATAATTGCAAATCCTTAATTAAGGAGGGATACAAGGAGGCACTTAAAACGCCAGCCTCAGCAAGTAGCAGACTCCACTACTTGGCAGAATAAATTATAACTTGTCAGAATAAAATTGTTTTTTTCATTAATATGGTTGGTAGTATTCAAACGCTTGACATTCGATAGAATGCATTGTTCTAGGGTAGAGGAACATTATCTTGCTTCTTAACACTGTGTGAGGTGGAAAAACTTTGAAGATGGTGTCAGGCTTACTGGGCAGTGCTGTTTTGCTTGATTCTGCCTTGACATACAATCATTTTAGGAGAAGGTAGAACAGCTAATTTAGTCTGGTGATCCCTTCATCCACTTACTGTGTAGGTTTAATTTCCAGTTAGTGAAAGCAGAGCCCACTTTTTGGCTCTTCAGTGAATATGTAGGGTTTTATTTTGATTTGGAGCTCACCTGTTACTATGGCAGTTTATTGAGCAAAAGCTCACATGCAGTGTCAAGTAGAGTTTTAAAGGAGGGCCCTTTAAAAAGGGCTTAAAGAATATTTCTAGGTATCTCAGTTGTTGCTGTATACCAACCTATCATGTTGTTTACATGAGTTTACTTTTCATTACAACAGCCTACAGTGAATAGTGTGTAGACATACACATTTTTAAGCATTTAGCTAGGCAGGGCTCTTATGTTTCCTTCTTTTGTGTTTTTTTCTGCTTTTCCAGTTTATTACAAGATCTCTAAGCCCAAAGTACTATTTTTTTTGCCATCAAAGCACTCTTTTCTGCTTTACTTCCAAAAGATTTCTTCACAAAAAAAGCAGCACACATTAGCTCAAGACCTAAATCAGATCTTGAAGGAGGAAAGATTTGCATTCTGATTCTCTGCTTCTATGCCATGCTCATCATTTATACCTGTCTAGATAAATGTTAAAAAAAGGCAGCCACACTGTTGTTTGTACTAAGACCAGCAAAATACCAGATATTTCAGGTATAGTAGTTATGCCAGTAACGCTTACCAAGAACAGAAGAGTCAGTATAAGTGTATGAAGGTCTTTATTCCTTTAAATATTGTATTACTTTTCATAAGGCACTCAGAACAGAATTCAAGCAATTACTCTCTTCCCTTTAAAACAGCATTTCATAAATGAAAAAATTAACAGTATTGTTATTTATTTATCCGTTTCCTTTTTTTTTTTTTTTTTTTGTCTGTAGCTGATGTCTATCAGTTTCTGCCTTATTACCACAAACACATTATTTTAATGTGGGGGGTTTTATTAGTGGGTAGGCTAAGCTAAATTTTTACATTAAACTGCATAGCTCTCTTTGCTTACATTTCATATGAAATAATTAAGACATGGAATTGTATCACTGAAACAGTCTCCCTATAGAGGTAATTAATTTTAAAGGAAAATTCGAAAATGTAGGTTGATTCCTGTTAATTACACCTCTCCTTCAAAACACAGAATGCTAAAGACAGCCTTGAGCAGGTTGTGCTCTTGCTGCTTATATTTATAAATGTTCATATTAGTAACCTCATGTGTATCATGATGATGATGATAATCAAGGCTTGATAGCCATAAAGGCAAAACCCAGTTTTGCCACTCAAGGTGAGGTGGGGCCAGGCTACTGTCACTGCAGGAAGGAAAGTAGGAAGGAGTAGGGTTGGACTGTAGACAAGAAGATCTGTGTTGGCAAGGGAAAGGGGAGGAAGAAGCATGTTGGCTCTTCCAGCTGCTTCTGGGAGAACCCTGGGCTAGAATGAAGACCACTGCATCTCCAGAACAGCATGCTGCCCCCCAGCACTAGTAGCTGCTCAGCAGCAGCAGGCTTTTGGCACAGCACAAAAATCAGATGTGCTTTTCCAGCAAATACACAAATATATACAAGGGAATGAAGAGCAGGATATCTTTTTCCCCCAACAATTCCTTGCCTGCTTTCAGTGTGGCACATCTGCAGTGGCCCTGATCCTTCCGGCTGTGCTCAGAAAGTTTTGGCTCTTGATTGCTCTTCCTTTTCTTCAGCACAGTATGACTTTTAATGAAGGTTTTGTTTGTTTGTTTGTTTTTTAATTCCGGTTAGTCTCCTTGTGAGTTACACCATTAAGCTTGTTTGTGTGAAAAATGGTATTCTTCTGTGATTTTGTATAGTAAAATATTTATTATATTAAAAGTGACTTGTTAAAGGCTGGGATAATGCCATACTACTGTATCAGATTGTGAAGGAAGTCTCTTTGCTTGTAGTAACAACTAGCCTAGACAGTTACTTCCATTACATTGAAGAGCACAGAGTTGGAGTTTTGTTCTCTCAGTGCCTATCTATCAACAACGAGAGTCTTAGTGTAAATCAGATTCTATTTTCTCCTATTGATTTTTCTTAATTTTATTGAGAAGGAAGAAATCTGAAGTCCAAGCCCTAAAAACGTAGATGTAATACTCCTTCATTCCACATGTGGTTCACAGTCTATATAGGCCTAGGTCGTAACCAGCTGCTCAGTTTTTAGGCTTAGCTCTGAGAAATTTCCAATGTTTCTGTGACTACTTGTTGTATTTTCAAAGCTGTATTTCCACTGCAAAAGTGTGCAGGTATCATTCAGCGCTATTTACAATGTAGTCTTTTTTTTCTTGACAGAAACAGCTTTATTAAGCACATCAATGCTGTGAAATGTTTTGTTGGTTTTTAACAAGGCGAGAACTATTCAATCTTTTGTGCAGAACTAGTAATTATTAGTCATTTGCTTTTTTGTAGGAGTTCTCTGGAATCTATCCTCCTGTGATGCACTGAAAATGCCAATCATCCAGGATGCCCTTGCAGTGTTGACCAATGCAGTGATCATCCCTCACTCTGGATGGGAGAACTCTCCACTTCAAGATGATCATAAAATACAACTCCATTCATCACAGGTGCTGCGCAATGCCACTGGGTGCCTAAGGTGAGTACTGCAAAACATTTGCTTTGCTTTAATAATCTTCTTTTGGCTTGAATTGATACTTCTCATTCTTAGGCATCTGCAAAGTAAACACTTGGTTTACATATCAGCCAAGACAATGGTTTCCAGTGCTACATTTCTACTTAAAGTTAGAAATTAATAGGAAAACAAGCTTCAGGCCATTCAAAAAACCATCTCTAGAAGCTCTGCTGTGACTTTTCCTTTCTTCTTTTATAACAGCTTTGACCAATCTTCTCATCCAAGCTTTTATATTCCAGTTGTTTTTCTCCGTGTCGATTTGTCTGATTTCCTCAGTTGCTTAAGTGAAGTCAATATGTTCTCACTATTACACCCAGTTTAATCAGCACAAAAAGTAACGAAGATGCTCACAAAAAGTAACATGCCCTATGGGTTCCAGATGCTATTGCTGGAGTTCTGTTAAATATATAAAGTAGATTTTTTTTTTTTTCTCGGTGAAGATGAGAAATGGATAGAACCAATTTAACATTATGCAACTAGAATACTTAAATAGATCCTTAACAAGTATGGTATGTGTTTCTATTTATATTTGTGTGCCAAACTTGTATACACAACACCAAGGTGCACCTTGTATAAATATGTGCAACATGATTTATCCATTCCTAAAAATCAGTGTAGATGTGAGAATGAAAATAGGATGAGTCGGTTCTGACAAAGCCTTACAAAACGATTAAGTCATAGCAATTTTTAAATTACAATCCACATAATTTTGTTGAAATATTGTAACCTATTAGGCAAGTTTTTTTAAGCGTTGGTGTTTTTTCTCCTTATGTATTGGAGATTCTGTTGTCTAGGTCAGAGACATAAAAATCAAGTAGTTAATATTTTTGTATACATCATAAAAAAAATTATTAGCTGAATAATATGCATCAGTAATACAATCTATGTTGTATGCTGCATCCAAAGCAGATATCCATCAAAGAACTAAATGTAAAAAAATATTTATTACAGGGCAAAGTAAAATACCAGTATTTTTAAATGTATCTATAGCAAGCACCTTCTTGTCCTTGTGCTATTTCATCAGATTAAGTGTCTCCCTTTCAGAAGTAACACCTGAAAAGTTAAAAGGGAAAAAGTAATTATTGACTGTTTATATGTAATCAGAAGAGAATTAAATTTAGAAGGTAATAGCTTCCATATTGCAAATATACTTGCATTGGACTTAAATGAAGGTGAATGTATGTGAATAGCAGCAAATACTGGGATATGTGACTGAAGCTAGGTGTTTGTATCTGAGTTGTATTGATTGTGAAAAGAGTTCAGTAGTATAATTGTGTTGCATTATGTTCAAATTACTAGAAAAAGTTACTTGATCACTGTGACTGGAGTAATTCCATAAAGACGAGTACCATGTTACACTTCTCATACTTCCAATGTTTAACGTGTCTCAGTTAAAGAGATTCCTCTGAAAGAAGTGTCCATTACAAGTTTTCACAGTACTCCTTCTCTTAGTGGGCCTGTCCAGTATCCCCACAGCATAAACTCTCTCTTCCCTGCTAATTTTTTCAAACTGCTTCTCAGGGACTGAAGTCCATCTCTGACCCTGGAAACCTCAGTTTATCCTATTCATAGTTGATGGTTTTGTTGCACTTCGGTCTTGAAATCTTTCTTTGTGTTTGGGTTTGGGGTTTTCTTTGAGTGTGTGTGCACACCCATTTGCGAACTGATGTGAGCTTACTGTAGCCTGCACTGTGTGTCAGCCTGAGGACTTGTGGCCACAGGAGAATGGTACATTGCCTGATCTAATGCATACTGCTCTGCAGCAATTCTTACTACCCAGTGCTTGATGGTACCCTGTTGTAGCAGAATGGCTTCTAGGTAGCTTGTGCAAAATAAGCTCATATCTGCCTGCAAAAGACTGTGCATATTGTATTTCTTCAAACATTCCCAGGTAGCTCTAACAGCAACTCAAGTGTCTGTCCTGAGTTGGTCTTCCTTCTAAACCCAGATCCTTTCACCATCATATGGCTTTATAAGTATCTTTCTGATATCAAACCGTCTCCATTTCCCATATGCATCATTCATCATATCATCTGGGGTGCATCAAGCACAGGATAGCCAGCCGGTCGAGGGAGGTGATTGTCCCACTTTACTCTGCACTGGTGCAGCCCCATCTTGAGTACTGAGTGCAGTTTTGGGCGCCACAGGACAAAAAAGATATGAAGCTGCTGGAGAGTTTCCAGAGGAGGGCCATGAGGTTGGTGAAGGGTTTTGAGGGGATGCCGTATGAGGAGCAGCTGAAGGCACTTGGTCTGTTCAGCCTGGAGAAGCGGAGACTGAGGGGAGACCTGATTGCAGCTTACTGCTTCCTCACTAGGGAAGGTGGAGGAGCAGGTGCTGACCTCTTCTCTCTGGTGACCAACGATAGGACCCGAGGGAATGGTAGGAACATGTGCAGGGGGAGGCTTAGGCTGGACATAAGGGATTCTTCACCCAGAGGGTGATGGAGCACTGGAATAGGATCCCCAGGGAAGCAGTAATGGCACCGAGCCTGACAATATTCAAGAAACATTTGGACAACGCCCTCACAGACATGGTATGAACCTTGGGGTTGTCTTATTCTGGGGTGGGAGTTGGACTTGGTGATCGAGGCTGTCCAAGGAGGTGTTTGAGCCACCATCCCTGGATACATCTAAAAAGACAGATATGGTGCCAGGGGACAGGGTTTGGTGGTAGACGTGGCAGAGCTAGGGTAGTGGTTGGACTTGATGATGTTGAAGGTCTTTTCCAACCAGAATGATGATACTATGGTACTATGATACTACTGTGATACTATGATACTATTCTGTCCTCTAATAACTTCCACTATTTATTTAGACTTCACCCATCTTCTTTTGAGAATTTCATCCCACTTAGTTTGCATGGATACTCTTCAGGAGAGCCAGAACATTTGGAGAGGGTTGAACTTAATTTTGCTTCACACCAGCAGGAGCTTTCTTGTTTACTTATCCCCAGTCACTGTTGATAATATGAAAATATTAGAAAACTCTATGGAGATCATTGGAGGAGAGCGTGCTTTGTGCAGGTTGAACTTCAGCTAGCATTCTTTAAATACCCACCCCAAATAAACTGAACAGCTCTCATACTTTAACTTGTGACTAGTCACAAGCCTCATGTTTCTGTTGGAAGATCGCACTGGACATTACTGGGAGATAATGTAAATCAAGTAGGTGTAATGTGGTTGCTAGCTGAGATAGTGCTGTGTTTATCTGGTAAATTGAAAGTCCGTTGTTCTCTTCCCTGGGATAATTTCTTCTAAGATGCTGGTTTGCTTGTCCTCTGCTGTTTTCTTTTTCTCCTTTTGCTAGAGCTGTTTTTTGAAGGGACAGTGATTAAAATTCAGTTGCGTCAGGATTATCAGTGACAATGCTCAGTATCAAAGGAAAAGTAATGGTGTTCACAGCACTTGACAAGTGTTTCTGAATGTGTAGGAGCAACAGATTTTAGAGACATCAGGTCTTATTACATAAGGTTTAATGCTAGCAAGTATGCTAGGAGGAACTGGGGGGAGGGGGATTCAGTCTTCAGTGCCTTTGGTTTTCTGATGCATTCTGATGAGTGATGTTACCTTTCTGGATTTGTGCAAGGCATTTGACACTGTCCCACACGACATCGTGGTCTCCAAACTGACAAGACATGGATTTGACAGATGGACCACTTGGTGGATAAGTAATTGGCTGGATGGCCACACCCAGAGAGTTGAGGTCAATGGTTCAGTGTCCAAGTGGAGGCAAGTGATGGGTGGTGTCTCTCAGGGGTCGGTACTGGGACCAGTGCTGTTTAATATCTTTGTTGGAGACATGGACAGTGGGACTGAGTGTATCCTCAGCAAGTTTGCTGAGGATACTAGCTATGTGGAGTAGTTGACACCCTACAGGGAGGAGATACCATCCAGAGGGACCTTGAAAGGCTAGAGGGCAGGGCCAAAGCCAACCTCATGAAGTTCAACAAGGCCAAGTGCAAGGTCCTGCACCTGCGTCGGCACAACCCCAGGCATAAATACAGGCTGGGGGGAGAATGGCTAGAGAGCAGTCCCGAGGAAAAGGACTTGCTTGGGGGTGATAGTAGATGAGAAGCTCAACATGAGCTGCTGGTGTGCACTCAGCCCAGAGGGCCAGCCATATCCTGGGCTGCATCAAAAGAAGTGTGGCCTGCAAGGCCAGGGAGGGGATTCTGCCCCTCTACTGTGCTCTGGTGAGACCCCACCTGGAGTACTGTGTACAGTTCTGGAGCCCTCAGCACAGGAAAGACATGGAGCTGTTGGAGAGGGTCCAGAGAAGGGCCACGAACATGATCAAAGGGCTGGAGCACCTCTGCTATGAAGGCAGGCTGAGAGAGTTGGGACTATTCAGCCTGGAAAAGAGAAGGCTCTGGGGAGACCTTGTAGCAGCCTTCCAGTACCTGAAGGGGCCTACAGGAAAGCTGGGGAGTGGCTTTTCCCCAGAGAGAGTGGTGATAGGACAGCGGGTAATGGTTTTAGACTGAAAGAGGGGAGATTTAAATTAGACATCAGGAAGAAATGAGTGTAGTAAGGTGATGGGATAGGTTGTCTAGGGAGGTTGTTGATGCCCCCTCCCTGGAGGTGTTTAAGGATTTTATTTCTTCCATGTTCTATTTAATTTTTCATCATACAGTGAAGGAGCAGGGGCAGTTGTGAAAATCAAAGACCTATGAAGATATTTATTTCCCCCTATTAGTTGATTAGAAATTGTATGGGACAGTAACTCGAATAGTTTTTGTTTGCCGATCCCCATACCTTTCATATTTTCATACTTTTACACTTGTCAAACCTTTCAGAAAATGCCATTAATTATTTTTCAACTGAAAAAAAAAATGTATCAAGCTCTCAGAGTAGAAAAGCAAAGGGGAAAAGTGTTTTTAAAACATTAATTGAATGTAACTGACCCAGTCAAATTTTCTGAATATATCAACTTTTGGAAGGAACAAATTACCTATTAGAACAATTTATGTTAGATGTAAAGCCTGAATATCAAATGGTTCTAGCCATTTAGTGGATCAGTTGTCTGTTTCACAGACATTTACATTTATCCCAGAGTCTTGTTTCTCCTCCAGTTCTCTTCTAAACATCTAAAGTCTGTTGATACTTATTCTTAGGAACTTCTATAATCTGTTTTGAATGTAACATTCTGCTGCATGTGACAAAGGAAGATGTGGGAGCAGGATACAATAAATAGCACAGACTGTATTATTCATCATCTGTTCAGTTTCTAAAGAAACATACATATGTATGAAGAAACATTTTTTATTTATGTGTGAAATGTTTGATAAGAAGCTAAACTGATACACGTGTGTATGTATGTGTTTATGTGTTTACACATACAGATATAAAAAGGCTGATTACTGAAGCTTAAATATGTTTCCGTCATTACTCAGTGTTGCAAGCTCTGAATATCTTCAGCTGGGTATAAACAGAGCTGGCTTTTTGCAGTAGGACCAGGACCTTTGCTGCTGATTTTATGATTCTCCTCCTATCAACAGAACAGTCACATTAATCCATCACTGTGTGTGCTGTAGTGGATATACAGGTGTTGGACGTGCCAACTCATCTCAGTATCTCCTTTGCTTTTTCTAGAGCCCAGGCTGGCCCTGCAGGCATGTGCATCAGATAAGAAGAAAGCCCACACTCCATTGAGAAGCCTGTCAGAATCCAAAGTTAGGGCAAAACTCATATAAATTGTCTATTTCCACTGACAGCCTACTCAAGGGAGGGACTTCTACTACAAGCAAGCAAGAGGCATGGGAGAGACAGCTAACTAGAGGGGTACTGAGGCAGGGTTATCCACTTGTAGAGAGGAAGCTGTCCAAATCCTAACCCACCATTTTCCTCCTCTTAGCCTCTTCATGTCGTGTCTTATCATGGAGAATGGGTAATCACCAACATTCTTGTCTTTTAAATATATTCTGAGCTATTAAATTACAAAGCTGATGTAATTAAAATCCTAGGACCATGAGATGAGCAGATTTTATGCCAATTATATAGCTACATTCTATAAATGTATTGTGGTGACACACATGTTGTATTTTACATAGTCTACATAATTGCATACTATGTGTTGAACCTCATTTGACCACAACTAAGATGTTGAATCAAACTGGAGAGTTCCTAAATTATGGGGTGACACTGTTCTACTGGTGTGTCCATTGTTAAACAACACATGCTCTCCCTAACAGCTCTTCTCAGCTTAGGAATTTCTCTAGGAACTAGAATTGGAAGTAAGTGCAGAAGAAAGCCTTGTCAAGAAGCTAAGGAAAAGCTAAGTTTTTATGTCTGGTTCTGTGAAGTTCAATACCTTTTCACTACAACTTAAACTCTTACTAAATTGACATCCTATATGCTCCTGGGTCCCAGCAGTAACAAGCTGTGGAGGAACTAAGGAGCTAACGTCAACTCTCCATTATTTTGAAGAAACCAAGAAGGATTCCTGACATGTACTCTATGAATGACTACCAGATAATTTCCAATTTAATATAAATGAAGGTATCTTGATCACAACTTCTGTGCCTTGTCTTTCCAATTTAAAGCTGAATGGGATATTACTTACTTTTAAATGCATTCATTCAGAAGTCCTGCATTATTCGTACGTGATGAATTTTGAAAACCTTTCTTTAATAGGCTTGATAATGCCTCCCAGAGTATCATATGCAAGCACAGTTTATAGGAGGGAAAATTAGCTGAACTGCTGTTTCTTGTCTTTTAAAACAAGATACAATGTAGTAAAAAAGTTGCATTTAGCAATGGCATGGATTTTAATCAATGAGTAGGTGTCCATGTAACAGCCTGGTTGTTAGAGGCTTTGAGTATTTCTGAACTATTGCTGACTCACCAGCTCTGAAAATTATTTGTAGTTTTGATGTTGTTGATAATGAGTTTAAGTGTCTAATTTCAGGCACCTCAACTGAAAACTTTCAGACAGGCTGTTTTCGTGGGCATGAACCATGAAAAATGTATTTTCAAAAAGGACTAAAACTTCCATTAGCTCATGTGTAAGTGTTCACAGCCATGTTCCTCCTGGTCTTCTAATCACAAAACAAAGTGGGAATGGTCACAGGAAATGGGTAAGAGTCAACCTGTGTGCAAAACGTATTTCACCTTTTCAAGAAGCTGAAAGGTCCAGTCTACATAAAATCACAAACCAATCTGAGAGGCCACAATGATTGCATCCCATTTAAGCATAAAGATTCTGAGGCAAATTTCTGCAAGATATGAGATTGTTCCTCACTGAATGCTGCCATCATTCAGACGTAGCTGAAATAAAAATCTCATGTTAAGCTTTGGGGGTAGAGAGAGAGAGTTTAGTATTAATAGATCACCATCCTCTGATTGCTGCCGTAATATTTTTATTCAGAAGATACTCAAGGGAAAAGTACCAACAGAATTAAATGGGTAGCTGTGTCAGATACTTAAGCACCCCACTTTCTCTTCACAGTGCAGTTACTCCCACTTTGCATATTCATGAACGAATTTATAAGGTTTATACAAGGTCATACTGTATTAATTACAGCAGTGGTATAGTACAGTGGTATACAGCAGTGGTATAGTACAAAAATAGTACAGGATTATTCCAGACACTTTTTGCTCTCTGTACTTAAGTATATGTAATAAGTTTTGGTGATGTACCACTTACCTACATCATTTTATCTGATAAGAGATGCTGGGCTGCTCTGCCTAAATTTGCCTTCAAATGCAGAAGCAACTCCCAATGTATTGATTTTGCACTGAGATAGCCAAAAAGTGATCTTTCAACATCTGTCTTCAAAATATTATGTAAGTGATCCCTGGGCAAACAAGGTAACTAATTCGTATTTCAGTGGGGTTTCATGTTTGATTATGAAATGCTGGACCTATATGTCAGAGTCTGAGAATTTAGGATCTAGTTGAAAATTTGGTTCGTATTCTTCAACTAGGATCTTTTATTCTCTTTAAAATGAATGTATGTGGGTTTTTGAAGGGAAAAAACAACAACTGAGCTGGATGTCATTCAGTTATAAATATTTACTTGTTGCTAAGGCAGGAGTGTGATCTTTCTGTAATTTGCAAATTTACTGTTGCTGGAAATTATACACACACATACAAAAAAGAATGAATGTGCCTCAGTACCTTCACGATATTCTTAGGCTCAGTGACAATGACAAAACTATCAACTGATGCCTCGTATGCTGAATGGCTTACAGTGTACCCCATTAGGGATGTGTTGAATATCTCAAGTATGTTTTGAATGACTGACTATTTTCCCAGCTTTTGGTCATTTTAATTCCTTTCAGGTTGAATGTATGCTGTTAACTAGTGCCTAATGTGGACATTAAATGTCCACTCATATTTGCATGATTAGGTAGTGTTAATTTACATTTCCTTCTGTCAGAGGTTTAAGGCATGTGGCTGTGAAGGCTCTGAATAAAGTGAAATTGTTTGTTTTGTAAAAAGGCTAGATTTTGTGGGTTTTTTATGATTTCAGAATTATTTTAGTTTGGCAGACGCTGTAGGATCTGAGTCTTGGTGGCCTGCTGACTCTATTTGGGCTGACTCCAAGCCGAGCTGGCTACAGCAGGCCTCCTTCTCACTGGCCAGCTGCAGAGCAGCGTATCACAGTGGCACAGATATTTTATTTTTGGGAAGAGTCCCCAAGCCTGTGTGGCACCACATATATTTTAGAAGGTGTCAGCACATCCATGCAGTCACTGTGTGGGAAGCTGAAGAGATGGAGCCAGTTCTGCTTCAGCTGTCCGGGCCTATGCAAAAGAGTTAATCAAAAGGACCACAGGTGTCAGTGGGAACCAGAGTGTTCCTCTGTTGTTGCTTTGCTGACTATCCAACATCCTGGATAGTCTTCTTTGAATGGATGCTTTGAAAAACTAGTATAGTGTGGCTCCACAGAAAACATTCTTTGTCTCACCATGAAAGAAAAACTGATTGTGACAATTCCGCAGCACCACTCATGGTCATGGTGCCTGATGATAGAGGATAATGTTTTATTTACCCAAGGAAAATGAGAAACACAATCATCCAGAGTTTGTATGGCCACTCAGTTCCACCACAGATAACTAAAATGTTATTCAGTAAGGCAGAAGTTCTTTGGTGCTGTTTGCTTGACTTATATATTAGCTAGCTTTTCTCCTCCTAAAACTGTTTGCATTACTGGTCAAAATGAAAAAGGAACACGTGAAAACACACGGTCCTGCATAGCAAAGAAAAGGCAGAGCTTACTTCTGCAGTTTTCCCCCATTATCCTATGATAGGCTGCTTCAGATCTGAGGAAACTTCTCCTAGGAGTGAGAAGATCATTTGGTCTCTTTGCTCAATCCAAGGTTTTTCAGTAGAGAGCTCTGTTTGAAGTGTTCTGAGCTTGCTTCATCCTTCTGGATAAGCCAGCCAGCATCACAGAGTAAACATTTTATCACCTCTTTTCTGAATGTTTTGAGCATGTGAACTGTCTCACTTCAAGCACAAGAGTAATTAATGCCAGCAGGTCAAGTTGAGCAAGTGCTCAAGTCTCTTGCTTTGAAGAAGGCTTTGATGGCCTTCCACATTTCTGCAAGTTGGTGAGCTACTGAGAGCTGGTGAGAATCGCTCTCTGGTAATATCCTTAGCACTGAAGCCTCAAGACCTGCAGTCCCCACTAACCTCTCTTACAAACTTTGTAGCTTTTATCTGTTTTGGAAATATTTTCCCAGGAAGCCTCCTGATAAAGTAAGTAATTAAAAATACAGCTCTTGGGGGGTGTGATGAAATAGGCTGCAGACTGCCAAGCATGCTTAGCTTACAGTTCACTCACAGTGTCTGAGCTGAAGATGTGGAAAAGCAGCAGATTGTTAATGGATGTAATCTTTTGTGAAACTTTGCCCAGTGAGTGTTGAGTTTATGTTCTTATTGTCACTCTACAGCTCTATAGAGGAGTTTTAGCACTTTGTAAATTTTTCTTTTCCCTGTAAAATTGAGAGGACAAGCTAGTAAGAACACTTCAGTAAAGGCTGATGAAGTCCATTATTTGCAATCAAATTAATTTCCCCCTTTCTGAGAGGATTAGCGAAGTGGACAGTTTTGGGGTAAATTGAGATTTTTATAAAGACTGACGTAAAAAGCATGTGATGCCCGTTTCTAATGGAGTTCCCTCCATTTTATCCAATTCGAATATTTCTCCGTATATGATAAAAACTAGCACTCACACATGTGGAGTGTGAGGGTTCAAAGCCTAGGGCAAGGTGCAAGGTGATGCTGGTTTCCAGCTATAGCTCACTGATGCGCACACAGCCTTGGGGACACTGCCTCAGGAAGGCAACCACAAAACCGGGTGAGAGGATTTTCCTGTCTTCTGCCAGCAACGTCGGTGCTAAGTTTCTGTCTAATATGGCAGGCAGGGTGGAAGACTTCCCTCTTTAAAAATGAGTTAAACAAAGATATTAGAGGTTTGTGGGTTTTAGGGGTTTTTCCTGTTGCCTTCCTGAAATTAGCTTCATATGTATTTCCAAGGTCTGTATTACTGTTGAAAATGTTTCCTGTGGAAAGAATGAACACATTCTATTAAAAAAAAAAAAATAGCTATAATCCCGTATTTTAACTGCATCTGCATGTGCTATATAAGAACATTTAACATCTGCCTGATAGTATATACATACAGAGGGTTTCTGTGACAAAGTACTTCTGCAGTATTCATCCTAGTGTAGCTTTTTTACTTTCACAGCTCATTTCTTTTTGTCAGGTAGTCATTTATTACACTTAGTTGGTTACAGCTTCAGCGTTTTCTCTTGAAGGACAGTAGCATTGTGAAATACCTCCTCCTCTTTCCCTGCTGTCATTCATCCATCTTTATATCTGATTTACTATGCACAAAAGTACAATACTTAGAAAGGGTTTCAAAAGAGATAGTCATGAAAAGGCACATATAACTATTGTGCATACACAAATATGGGTGTGGTGGGTTTTTTTAATCCCCTAATGAAGTAAAAATACATAATAAAGCAGAAAATAAAAGTAGCTATTTACAAAATAATATTAATTTAATTTCCTGGGTTCACTTTGTATAATTAATTTCCACTGAGGACATTTTTCAGTAGACTAGTCAAATTGATTGATTTTGATTGATTCCTCCTGTCTTTTGTTGCCAGACTACATGCTAAGAAGGAGTGCCTTCTAGTCTGTGCAAATGTGAGAAAATGCACAGTATCATCCATAGTTTTGGTCATTACTCATGTGTTACAGTTAGCTGCTTGTGCATGTCGTCTGGTTGCACTCCTGCCTGCTCAGGTGAGCACTTGCAGTCAGTGGGGAGACCAATGGCCTTGGGCACAGCTTGTGACCTCTGCGCTGTTTAAGTGTTGTCCTCCCACAGAAACAAGCAAGAACTCGTATTTAGTTAATAAACTGGGTGGGGGTGGGAGGTCATCCTTTTCATAGCCCATGTGGTAAAGGGGGCAGAGCAGAGACTAATTAATTACTCTGTTTACATTTGCCTACAGCATGACCAAGTGGCAGAAACAAACATTGATGAGTTTGTATGAATATTGGCTGTGCACAAGAGAATGATCAACCCCTGGGACAAATTTAAGAAGGAAGATGTAGCTTTATTAGCTTCACACTAACGATGGTGATGTAACTAGGGTGATGTTTTCTACTCTAGACATAATCTGTCTTGAAAACATCTTAGTCCCACTTAGCCCACTCCTTGGCACAACTGTGTCACTCTTCCCTGTCACGAGGTTGCAGAGGTTACTGAGGACAGGAGCTCAATGACAAATTCACACACAGGCACAGGAACTGCCAGCAAAATCAGCTGGAGGGAGCATTGGCTGCCACTGGGATGTCTGTCACTGAAATGGGAGAGAGGGAAATTCACATGAGTGATGCATTTTTCTGAACTGAAATTTTACACAATTTACAAGAACAATGTGAGAATTTTTCATTGTTTTTACAGGAACAATGTGTTTGTTTTGTTTTGGCTTTACCTTTGAGAGATCTGGTAATTTCGGTTTTGCCTTCAGCTAGATTGTAGAAAAGTGAACTAAAACACACTGAGCACTGAAATAATCACAGATTTGCTAGATTTTTTTATTAATTGAGGGGTTTTTTGTTTGGATTTTAATAAAGAAAAATGAGGTACCCAATGTTAAGTGAGCAGCATCTCCACCTTGGAGGAGTTCAGAGAAGTCAATCACCTTCCTTTGATCATTAGAGCTATTTATGACTTGTTTTAGGTGGCTTGCTTAACTAGGTACCCAAATGAAGTACTGGTTGTATAGAGGCACGCTACTGCTACATGTCACAAGTGATAGGTACTTCAAATACTCTGATAATATAACTATATATAATGAGAATACATAATTACATGCTAATAAAACAAGAGGCGTGTGCATCTGTGCGGGGGTTTGTATGTGTTTACATAACTATATACTTTCTTTTTTCAGTAGTCTTTGGCCTGAATAACAGCAGTTGGTAGCATTTCTTCTAAGAAAGTGCAAAATCACTGCATTAGCACAAATATTTTATTCTAGAATTGTAGCTCCACATATCATGAAACACATGGAAAGCATTAACTGATTCGTTATCCCCCATAATTTGCCGACATACCTCTCCCTAGACTGTGATACATGCCGTGTTGCTTCTGCCAGGCTTACATTTTGCTTGACCTTTTGGCAGACATACAGTGTAATTACTAAACTGGGGGCTAATTTATGTGAAGAGATGTTAGCTTTCTGTAGCATCAGCCCTATCATTATGTTTTATTGCTAGTGGATATGTTATGTAGTCAGCCATTCTTCAAGGGCTTGGGTAGATTATTATTGTAAATTGTCTTTATAATGTAAACTCTAAAGATAAAGAGTTTAAAAATCAAAAATATCATAATGCCTAGGTATGATTTTTGTTTCCTCCAGGTATATGAGAACTTTAATTGATCGTGCTTTAGCAAATTAAATATATCTTATATATATATATCTATCTTATATGAAATATATCTTTTATATATATATAAAGTTACTGAAATTATTTTCTAGTTACTACACACAGAGTTTGGGGGATGCTAATGCAAACCACATCTCGTATTATCAGACATAATAGATAAAAACAAATATGCAGGAACTGGCATATATGTAATACTTTGGTAACTGTTACATACTGAACTTCATCTATCAAAAACCTTAGTGGCAGCTGCCACACAGTAAAATTAATTTACTACCATAGCACCCTATAAGCCAAACTAACCTAATGGCTCCCATTCTTAAATCAAGCTCAGGAATGTATTACAAGGGTAATGGTGAAACTGTCCACCAGTTTTCATATTGGTTTCCAATAATACCAACAGTTCATTTTCTTTCCTTCTTTCTAATTCTTATAGAATTAAAGAGGAGATTGGTCATGTTTACAATGTCATCTGAATAACTGGACTTTTACTTGGTGCAGACATGCATTGGTTTTGGGAATGTGACTTTTGGCAGGCATCTAAGCTTATTTATTCCTTTCCTGCTTAATCATTTCACACTTACTCCTCTCTGGTGGAGGTCTGTCCTTGTGCTTTTTTATTTCCTGAAGTTCATGTGTTGGTAAAATAACAAATTATTTCCCTGTCTCGTCAATAATAAATATTTGTTCACGCTCAAAATGTGCGGTGAGAAACAGAACAGTTTCCAGCAGATGCCATCTTGGAGTTTGCCCTAATCTTTTCATAGTTTGTGTGAATGGAATTTAGTGGCCTCAGCACAATTCCTGCTCCTGTCTCACTCAAAGCAATACTACTGTTGTCAGTTGTTGATACCCAGGCAGGAAACAGGAATGATGTCATCAGTAGAACTGGAAGGCTAACTTGCAGCACTGGGTAGGTGTACCTGCAGCAGCTTTGCATCAGCATGTTCAGCCAGCAGTATGGACTATTGCATTTGGTAAAAACCTCCTGTGGGCCTGTGTCATGATCAGGGCAAGAGCAACCCAGGGAGATTCAGATTGGACCACCTTGCTTTCTAAACTTCTCCTCAGAAAGGAGCCCAGGTGTGGCTGGATCCAACCTTTGTCTCAGACCTGGCCCTTCCAGGGAGAGTGATTAAAATGTCACAGTCTGAGGAAATGCTTGACTGTCCAATACCCTTTGATCTGATTAAGGTGAAATGACACTCAAGGTCTGTATTTAAATTAGGTTTAATTAAAACTATAGAAGGAATATAGATAATACAATTATTTATCTTAGGCTGCACAATCATAAAGGCTGACATTTAGATCACAAGAATATAATACATACGTGTTTAAGCTGCAGAACCTGAGAAAAAAATCGTGGTTAGGCCTTGCATTACTTAATGATGTTAGGAAGGAAGAGAGAGAGAGAGTAGAAGAAAAGTTCTGAGTGATAGATAATAGAAAATCACCAGTCCTGGCCAGCCAAGGGGGGAGAGTTGGTGTCAATGAGGCTCCCAAAGCCCACCATTGCAGCCCCCTGTTTTATAGGCCTAGTTCCCTTGTTTTGCAAGAATGAGCAAGCATGATTGAGTCAGAAGACTGAGCAGCTGGAATGGACCTGCCCCCTCCACCCCTCGATCATTGTCCTTATGTCAATCATTGCACATGCAGACCGCAGGACATATGCAGGCCATCAGCGTTGTCTTCATCCTCTCAGGCAGGCCTTTTGGGATGTAAATGAGACTGTGTTCCAGGGGTTACAGTGGGGTTTTGACACCAATTCCAGAGAGTACAGGTCCTGGGGCTTGGTCCCTCTCAGCCTGGACTATACATTTAGATTGTTATTCTTAACTGTAGTGGCATACTTTCCGTTCTAATGTTGCTTGTTAACCTGTGCTTTGCCTATGCTCTGATCATTCCCCCCTGACAGCAGCTATGTATCCATAGCAGTCAAAAATTCAATGAATTTTGAAGCCTCTGTGAAACTGCTTCACAGGAGAAGGATGCTCACCAATTAAAAAAACAAACAAAAAAAAACAACCAACAAAACAACTTAGGAACAAACCACCCTGTTGTACAGGAAGACTGTAGATTATGGCAGAAGACTCACTTGGGTAAGCAGAAAGCTTCCTGAAGCACAAAAGGAGACCAAGGAGTGGAAACCAGAGTAACAAAGTATAAAAAAACTTGGTTGGGCACTTGGGGACTAAACGAGGAAGATGAAAGCCCAGCTGGAACTAACTAGGAACATAAAGGTCACAGTAGGGGATTTTGTGAGGGGCATGTGAGTCCATTGATGCACGGGGAAGATGGACTCTTTTAGTGATGGATAAAAGGGAAAAGACTAAATAGGTCAACACATCTTGTGCCTCAGATATTACTGGCAAATCCTGCTCCTAGATTTCTGTATGTTTCAGAATGTTTTAGGAAGTAAAAGGAGAAGCTAGCAGTGGCCAAGGAACAGATTTAAGGACTATTTGGATAAAATATCTTCAGATCCATGAAACTGGATGGCATTTACCCAAGGGTACTACAAGAGAAGCTGGGTGATACAGTTGTGAGGCACCTATCATGTCGGTGTTTGCAGGAGGTATCTGAGAATTAGAGAAAGGCTAAAAATGTATCTTGTCTTTGAGGAGAACAAAAAGGACAGTCTGGGAACCACCTTTACATCAAACCCTGGAAAAACCATGGAGGATGAGTTTTTGGAATCCATTTCCGAATATGTGATAGAGGAATGATGACCTTTAAGGTCCCTTCCAACTCAAACCATTCTATGATTCCATGATACTCTTCTGTGAACAGTCAGCATGGATTTACCAGAGGCAAATCATGCTTAATGAGCCTGATTGCCTTCTGTGATAAAGTGTCTGGCCACATGAGTGAATAGAGAACACTAATGCAATACACCATCACTTTACAAAGTTTTGTCGGTACAGGCTGGAAACCTTCTGTCTGAGCAGCAGCCCTTTTGGAAAAGATCGGGGGTTTATAGGGGACACCAAAACAAATATGAGCCAACAATGTGTTCTCATCATGAATAAGGCAAGACTAGGGAACATCTGTGGCCAGCAGGTCCATAGAAGATTTTCCCCCTTTACTCAGTACTGGTGTGGCCACCTTTTCAATATAGTGTCCAGGTTTGGGCCCACCCAATTCAGCAGAGATGTTCAGAAACTGGAGAGGGTGCCAGGTGGTCACAAGTTTCAGCTTGGAAGGTTCAGATTGGTCCTTATGCTTTACCTGGAAGTGCAACACTGAAACAGAGAGGTATTGGGATGTCCATCCTTCCGTGTCTTCAAGGCGCTGTAACAAAACCACTGACCTTGTCTTGTGTTGATGATAGTCATTCCTCAGGCAGTAGGCTGTACTTGGGTGACTTCCCCCACATTCCTTCCAGCCAGCATTTCTGAGATTCCATGAGTGACTCCAGAGTTTCAAGAGAAGGCCCTGGAAAATGAGGAATACAGAAATCGCAAGCTCTGAAACAAAATTTAGAAGAGAACAAAGTTCCCTTACCTCCTTTCCCTTCTCTGGGACATTATTTATCTTCCCTTGCATTGGTCATGGAGTACTTGCTGACAGAGGTGAGCTGGCTAACACCAAACAACCCCTTCTAGAGTGTAACTGATTCATATCAAGTCAGTCCATCCTGTGCAGTGGATGAGGCATGAGTGGAGTGAGTCTGTGGGGGTGAAAAGTGACAGTGTAGACAGAGTATCATTGTCATTCTGTAAAAGGGGGTTGAACTGCAGTTGCAGAGGCAAACTTAATTTGGGTATTACTTAAGTTTTCCGTGCTTAACTTTCTAACCATACTGTTCTGTAAAGTAATTTATGATTCATAATGATGAACTGATTAGTAATGGCAAGTATAATTACTTTCAAATGTCAGGCAAACAGCTAGAAAAAGATTTCTATTTGAAATATCTTTTTTTAATTAGCGTAAGTTAACGAGTGTTCATTTGGTTTCTCTTAATTTTTTGTTAGGACTGATTTTAAATCAGAGTAGTTTATGAAGTAAATAAAATTCTGTGAATTAGTAAGTGGTATTTTGATGGGATTGTAAATTGAAATGTGTAGTTATGACATTGGACATATGTAATAAGTTGTTTATTTAAATACACTCTGCTCCACACACTGCAGAAGTAAATAATCACCATGACTTGAAACATTAAGCAGTTTGAACACAAGGTGTTTAAGTGGCATTTAATTCTCAAAGTAAGAATTCCTTTCAGACATACAGTAGACAGAGATCTGCTTGTTGCTCTTTGCATAAATATATTGTATAACTCCAGAAAAAAATAATTCTAATTAAACTGACTGTGAAATGGGTGAAAACGCTCCAGAAATTAATTCTGAAGTGTACTGTTTGTGTATTAGAGTAGCATTCCGAAACACACCAGAAGTATCTCTTACTTGAATTCAATGGCAAAACTGCCTACTCCATGCCATTAAGTGCCCTGCTAGACAAGGGGTCTGGCTGCCAAGCTCCCTGGGGAGACACCCCTCACTGACAGCAGAGGAGTGGGGCCAGGCTGCCCACAGAACAGGCTCTTCTCTTCGGGAGGGTGGACCGCATGGTGCACTCTTTGTGGAAGGGCATTTTCAGCTTGTTTGTATGGCAGCACATTGCCTTGGCTGAATGCACTTTTATTCATCCCGTAAGCAATGTGTATTTTTCTTTCAATTAAATTTCATTCTTTGCTAGCTGTCACACAGTGGAAGTAAAAACACAGAGTGACAATGGAAAAAGAGAAGTAGCATTAAAAAAACAGAAAGACATTGAAGAAGCAATTTTTTCTGGAAGAAGACAACTGCGGGGTTTTGTCACTAGCTACCACTTTTTCAAATACATGTTTATGATGAAAAGAGCACAGACAATCTCAAAATTGTAGTTACAAGGTGCTGTTTGTAATTTTTGACATGAGATGAAATTGCAGTCAGAAAAAAATGTTGAGCTTTACATGCATAGTGTCTAAAGTGCCGTTTGCATGTCCCCTCAACATTGGGATCAGACATCAAAATTCTATGGAAAATATTATGTTTATTGGAGGAATGGATTTAGGGGAAACCTAGTGGATTTTTCATTAGTTAACTTTCCCAACTAATATAACTTTGGAAGATTGAGGTGGTTTTTTCCTCTCATTGATACCTCTGTATTTTTCTGGAGTTCTCTGAACTTGTATACTGAAATACTTCCAGAACTCTTTGCTGTTTATTTCATAGAGACTTCATCATTAGAATAAATAAACAAATATGATTGCAGTTGATCTTCGAAGTAGTTTCAGAGTGTATGCTTGTTACTGCTGTTCTTTGTTGGTATTAATAGTAGCAGTCAGCTTTTCTGGCACCACAGGTTTTTTTGGCTGTCATGCTTCTTTCAGTTAGCAGGGTTGATTTCTAAAGCAAGTTTGTAGTATGACAGGCTGCCTGAATCTTCTGGGGCAGGTTGTAGTGCCACTCTTCAAATGGAGTTTGGGTTATAAATGTGTAAATTGAAGACCTATGTAGTCTAAAGCACTTTTATTTGAGGAAAGGGGGAGGAAGGAATACTGAATGTTGTGAGATTATTACTGTAAGAGTCTACAGCAAATAGCAAATGCAACTGAAGTTGCCTTCTGAATTATAAATGTTAACTAGGTCAGTGTAACTAGGCATGTTCTGAGAAAATTTTTCATTGTGCACGTTGAAATTCCAACATTCACCTATATGCATTCAAGTGGGTTTGGCTGCCACGGTCACAGCAGTACTGCTGGCTGGCAGAGGCAGTAACTGGAGAAGCCTGGCACAGCCACAAAAGGTGTGGGTAAAAACTGAGGTTCATATTTTCAATCTGGCAGGGTCCTTCTCTCCATGGAGATTCTCAGAGAGCAGACAACATTCATGACAGCGGTCCTGTGCGGCTTAATACCATGATGCTGAGGGCACTGTTTTAGGTAGAATGATCAAGCAAGGGTGCAAGTATGTTTGGTGAGAAGTAAGCTTTAGGTTTAAATTGAAGCTGGGTATGGGTTGCTTCTGCTTCATGTGGCTGGGCTAAACCTGTGTTGCAACCAAG
The DNA here is from genome assembly GCA_020745705.1 of Hemiprocne comata. Classification (NCBI taxonomy): domain Eukaryota; kingdom Metazoa; phylum Chordata; class Aves; order Apodiformes; family Apodidae; genus Hemiprocne; species Hemiprocne comata. The sequence goes on from CM036587.1 coordinate 86,640,473, forward strand.
AGTTTTGTCTTACGGACTTGTCTGTGAAGCAGAATGCAAAGAACTGCAGAATAGCTGTTTCCCAACAATTCTCCCTGTGAATACTGTCAAGTAGACCATGTATCTCCAGAGGAAGTTATTGCAAAGGAAATTTAGCTAACTGTTTTGTAAGCTTCCTCTAGCAGAAGAGTCTGTAGAGTGCCTGCATGTTCCTGGTGTGTTTGGTGAACCCATCAGTGCCAGTGGGAGCTTGTGGAATGCGGGTGTATGTACAGCTCTTCCCTTCATCTACTGGGTGTGATTTCATATAACTAAGAAGTTCGTTCCCAGAGCTGTGGGTGCTCAGAGGGCTGCTTACCTGCTGCTGGCATCCAAGGATGCAGGGAGAGATGCTTGTACCCAGCAAAGCCCAAGTCCTCATCTGAATCTGATTATAGTGGGGAAGAGAGGCTAAGCCTCCACTGAGGGGAATGTGTAGGGCCCTCACTGGCATGACATCCCATAGAACAAAATCCACAAGATGGAGAGGAAAATATGGGACTGATGTGACCTTCCAGCCTATGCATGCATAAAATTTTATGAACAGCTGATTTTAAACATGTCATCATTATGGCTTTTGGTTTATTGAGGAGCTGAGATTCAGAGGATCTCAGCTGGAGACCATATACTTAGCATTTGCAGGGACTAATGAATTTCAGCCCAGTCCGGTTAAGTATGCAGGTCTTAGGGTGTTCAGAAGAATGGAGCTTTAACCAAAAGTACTGCTTAGCCTTCAGTGGCTTTAGGAGTGGAAAGAGAAGGAATATCAAGGCCAGTATAGCAGATTTGAGAGGGTCAGCTACCTAATGAATTGTGTCAGGCCACAGCAGGACAAGGGCTGCTTCCTGGGGTTGGCGAGCTGGGAGCTGAGTGTGGCTGTGACATGGACGGGCGGTGCCCTCACCAATGGGCTCAGCCAAGGGAGCTTAGTTGGGGGGACAGCAATGAATGGCTGGAGACCAGCACTGCTGCAGCATTACTGGGACAGGAACAGGGCTCTGGGCTTCACTATGATGGGGTGCTGGGCTCAGGGCACTGGTATGTAAAGCTGGTGGGTGAGGAGGTAGGTATGTAAAAAATGAGGTAAATCAAATAATACAGAAGTGGTAGGAAGGACTTGAATAATAATTAATAAATTGCAGAGTAATTCTGCCTTTCTCAGTGCAGTGTCTGTAAATGAATCATCTCACACAGAACAGACAGGTAGTTAATCAGTTACGATCACGTGAGCCTTCTGTATCCCTCCTGCTCTGGGCAGAAAGATAACTCAAGCACAAGGAACTGGAACACTGCGATACTTGATTCATGCAGTTATCACCCTGATGGAGTGTCATTTTACCAGAGCCAGCTGTTCAGAAAAGGGGGGAGAAAAAATCCACTAGTATTTGGTATTAGTGTATTTATTTCAGCAAGATTTGGCAATGGAAATCAGCTCTGAGCTGGAGAATAAGTGCTGAGCTTCCTGAAGTTGTATTAAATAATTTGCACTCTTTTATACCTAATACAGAAAATTTTACTGTAATTCTGGGTATTGTGTTTGCACTGTACTGGAGGAAGCTGCGTTGTTGAGTAACTGACAATTAACTGAGAGTGGTAAAATAATAATTACAAAATTAGAATGAGTGCTTATTCATAAAAGAACAGACACCTTTATAAGCTGTAATTATCTTTTTGCTAATTTGGTCTCTGACTGGCACGCAAAGCATACAAAGGATGAAACTCTTCCCAGGCATAACACCACTACAGGCAAAGCACTACGTTAGCAGTGAGGTTTGTACACTGGGCATGTTGTGAAAGCAGGTCACACGGGAGCAAATCTCATGGGGCTGAGTATCTGTCACTCAGGGTGTGCTTATCTGTCAACTAAAGAATAATCACAGCTGCAGAAATCCCTTAGTGTAGGAATAATTGTTGAGAGATTGGGGCTGAAGGTTACCACAGCATCAGTAACTTTGTACTTGAAAACAGCTCTCAGCTTTGGTGGTTCGGTTTGCATAATTCTCCCCCCACTCTTTCTTTGCTGTTAGTCAGTCATGGATTTTTAGAACACAAATATACTTTGGGACCCTTGGCCCAAAGAACATGTAGTAAAGCCTATGTAAGGTGAGACTTGATTAAAATGGAATGCACAAAAGTGATAAGGAGGTAAAGAACACAGTGATTCTGCATAAGCCTTTACTCACTCACATACACAAGGCTTCTGCAAAGTCCATTTTTGGGGAAGCGTCGAGGGGATGTTTGTCCTCTCTTTCACTGCATACAAGTGTTTTGCTTCAATTTATAGGAAGAATCAGGATGAAGCAAATACAGTGACATGCTAAATGTATACTTTTGCAGATGGCAAGGTAAAATATCTGAAGGCAAGCATAATAGTACATTTCATGGCAAAGCAAATGATGAAGTGGAAGAAGAGAGCCTGCTGTTCATGCAAGGGTCTCATGAGCATCTCAAGGCACCAATGGGAAGTTTGAATTTGGTGTTTAGTTTAACAGGAACAAGTGAATTGACTAAAAGGGTGTATGTTCAAATGGAAAGGGAAAAATGAACTCTCTGACAGTAAGTAATCTCTGCCCTCTAAGCAATTACTGTGACATACAACAGAGTCAGTCACTGAGACAGGGCAGTGTAGAGTTTTGTAAGAGGTCCATTTCAGCAGAAGAGCAAAGATGTCAGACTCCATCCCTGGGATGTAAGCCAAGGGGTAGAGAGCATTGAAAGTAGTGCCAGTAGCAGAGAGTTTGTTCATCGTTTTATATGGCATGGACTTCGTGGGGATAAGTAGGGTTGTGGTAGAGTGATTCCCTTCTTTTTTTACAGGTTATTTCGAGCAGCAGTGATGCACAATGACTCATTAGGCTGAAGGGCACGCTAGAGGGTCAGTTCTTTCATCATCTCTCAGTATGCACATAAAGCCGTTTGGAGATATGATGAAGTGACATATCTGAGGTAGGATACAGACTCTGGCAATTTCAGGTTAACTGTCATGAAAATAGGACATGAACATACATATTTATTTCTTATGCTGAAGGAATATTTAGCCAAAGCATAAGAATTATGATTTGTTATGCCTCACATTATTTTTTTTTTACAATTAGGCAATTTATGATAATAAGGTTTTTTACAGATGCTTAGCTTAAAAACTCATAACACTGTGAGATGTTATTAGGGGGAAGCAGCATAGATGTTTTTAATGGACTAAAGCATAAAAATAAGAAAAGTGAGGGGAAAGATTGTTCTAGAAATATTTAAATGCCATTTCACAGAAACAGTATCACAATAATGAAGTATGTGACTAGAAAGAATTAACATGAGCAAAAATAAATTAATTTTGATATGCCTAACTGAAAATTGTGAAGGAAGTGCTGGTAATATAGAGCACGTGGATAGTGATAGTTAAACAAAAGTTACAATATACTAGTAACTAGTCTAGTCTAGGAAGTGAGAGAAATGGCAATAAAGACAGCATTTGTAAGCATTTTTAGTTTGGTAGAGGAGGAAGACCCCTCTCCAGTTTGGAGAGAGCCTTCAGATGGAGAAATATCCATAGCAGTCAATTCCCTGAGAGTATCAGTTTGACTTCTACTTTTGTATGCTATGATGTGACTTAATTAGTTTCACTCAGAGTAGTGTTTTATACTTTCTAATACTCTAATGAGTGTTCTGCTTTGTGGCTTCTTATCCTCTGTATTAAAATTTCTAAGTAGCTGATCAGAAAGAGATTAACCTAATAATCTAATGAACTGATTCATGTTGTAATTAATTGTGCTCATCTGATTAGTCAACAACCAAAGCTGATTTACCATCCTTTCTTATCAAGGCTCTGTGCTGATAGTGTTTTCTCAAAACTGTAAAATAGATGCAGGAAGGCACTTGAAACTCAGATGTGTCAGGGAGATTTCTTAGTCTGTTAGGAGAATAATCTTACTTAAGCAATCACAATCCTGTTTGTTCCTCCAGGTTGATAGGATTGCTCATAGCAAGTTGTATATTTTTTCAGGAACCTACTTTAGTCATAGGATTTTCAGACCCATAGCTCTGCTAAATATAACTATTTGCATTGTTTACAGTATGATTTTGGTGATTTTCTTTTTCACTTGTTTCTAAAACTGAAGCAAAAGTACTGTATAACTTCTCAATATTTTCATTTACAAGCCCTGAGAAGAAGCAAGTTACTAACAGTGCTTTTAAATGTTTCAGACTCAAGGGCACATGCAAATAGGCTCACTGAGCTTATGTGCTTACCAAAGTATATGAGAGGAATATGCAAGATGATGTAATACCTGATCCAAAACTCTTTGTTTCGGTTTAGTGACAACAGTGTCAATGTAAGAATCAGAATGAAAAAATATAAAACTGAAAATAGAACAAAAAAAATACAATCTTGTGTTAAAATGTAACCCAGACAGCATCTGTAATATCATTATTTATTTTTGTATTTGTACAACTAGGAAGTCACATCTGAATTGTCATCTAGCCCAAACAGAATACTTGAGAGTGAGAGTGATAAACCAAAGTGACAATGTCATGAGATTCTGTGCCAAGATTTAAACTAGTTTACCCTCATATAGAAGCTATTTGGAGTTAATATGTATTAAATAAGCTCTATTTGTCTTTTTCTCTTTTTTTAAAGATACAGTTTTCATGTTTCCATAGACACACACATCTGTCTATCATTGAACTAGGAGATCTCATTTTAGCCTGCCTCCATTTCAAAGTGTCTACTTGTTCGGGACAGTAATTGTCTGCCCACCTGACTGTACAAATACTGGGTCTATACCCAAATAACAGATTTGTCTTTTTGCATTGTCTTGTAGCAGAATTACGACAGTTCACAGTTACAGAGTCGTTGGGGTTGGAAGGGACGTCTGAAGATCATCCAGTGCAGCCCCCCTGCTAGAGCAGGATCACCTACAGTAGATCACACAGGAACACATCCTGACAGGTTTATGTATGAACAAAAAAAGGAGATCCAAGTAATAAAATTGGAAAGATAGGGAACTATAATTTATTAATTAAATCATTTTTCTATAATGAACAATTAAGAGAATGTATGGATGACAGTTGAGATTCATTGGAATCCAAGACAGTCAAATGACTGAGAAAGTTTCATTGCAGATATTAGACTTTAAATAGCTTTCATTTTCGCTTGTGTGGAGTAGCACAACCATATTCTTTGAGTGAAGACTTCTCATGAGGATGCTGGAGACCTGATTCTAAAAGCCTTATTAAAATGAAGCAGAGAATTACTTCAGAGAGTACAAACTCCCAGGACTTCTTGGGTTCAAAATTTCTTATCAGAGGGAAGAACGGATGCACAAAGTAGTCCTTTAAGAAAATAAGATATTTAACAAATAACTTCGAAAAAAACATAACAATTAACATAACATATAAGTTTGTTTTCTGTTGGTTTTAGTGTTTTGTTGTGGGGTGTTTTTTTTCCTGACTCAAAAAACTATAATTGTGAAACTTTTTCACAGATTTTTTGGTTTGGGAGCTTTATTAAAGAAGCAAACTGCTCCGTTTGGAAAAGCATCACACTTTTTAAAAAAATGTTAATTTAATATGATTGTCTGGTCCTTTCCTATTATTCTAGAGACAATTACATCTTCTGTAGCTAGGACGTGCCTGCTAGCACTAAACTATGTCAAGTGAAACCTAGAAGCAGGTCAGGATTGTATTTTAGTCCTGTGTTGGATTCGGAAGTTGCACGTTTATCATAATCAACTCAGGGATTCAATGTATTTCTGAGTGTATAGAAAGGAGACTTCCATGTATCCCTGAAAAGCACATGAGTTAGGCTGGGACTAAGCCAAGGGGAAAGAAGTGTCAAAATCAAGAGCTTTTGGTTTTGTTTGTTAGTACCAGTTGTTCTTAAGTTAAACCAAGGTCAAATACATCAGAGGATTGCAAGAAATTTCACACACTATGTGAAGTTGGCTGAATTCCTTTTCACAGGTTTCTGGTATGAAAGAAAATCCTTTTCCTCAGCTGATGTATATGTTAAAATTTTGATTGAAGGAGCATTGATTTTCCTTTACAAAATTGAAATTATATTAGTGAAATAACATTCACAGGATAAAGTGATCTCAGCAATGTAAGACATGCTGATAAATACATTCAGAATAAATTTTTTAAACATTTAGTAAGTTACTGTCTTTTACAGATAGTATATTTCTTTGATGTTTATTCTGAACTCTAAAGCATTCTGCCTGCTTCATTTCAGTTGTCCATATGAATGCAGTTGTAATGTCGTTTTCTTGAGAATATAGCCTTCAAAAAAGTAAAAAGGGGAATTTTTTTCTACTTGTGGAAGTATTTCTGCTACTGCAGTTCATACCAAGCAGACTTTCCCACAGGAATAAACACGACAAGTACAGATTTCATGTTTTAATGGATGAGAAAAGTAAACATAGAAATTATGAACAAATGGCCTGAATTTTAATACTTTAGGAACTGCTTGAGCAGTTAATGTAGAGTAAGGCAATTAAGAACATCAAAACAGACCTATTTGGAAGTATTTGAGGAAAATAACATGATAAATAATAGGTAGAATGAGGTTAATTGAAAAAAGTTTATGGCTGATCAATGGTTTCGTTCTGAATAAGATAAACTGAGCAGGAAAATTAAGAAACAGGAGAGACTACTTTACAGTACTGAAGCACCTGACACAATATTTTTGAGTTTTCACAGAGACCACAGCAGATGACCAAGGAAGAAGAAGTTAGACCAGTAATACTTCCTCAGGATATGCTCCCACCAGCCACGTAGGTGTTTCTGTGGGCGCTGGCATGGGGAGGGTGATGCCTATGTTGAACAGCCTCAGTAGCATTCTTCTCCACAGATTTGTCCTGTTGCTCTTGAGTCCATGCAAACATTAGAATGCAGTGTCCTCTGGCAAGAAGTTTTGTAGGATGGGAGTGCCTGAGCTCATGCTGGAACTGCTGGTTTAGGTGCAAGGAACAATGTGGCTCTACGAGCGTTTGTGCCAAGCTGGTCAGCTGTGTGGAGAAGTAATCCTTGAGAAGCTGGTGAGAGAGCCAGCAGTGGTACTCTTGTAGCTCTTTCAGAGCTAACTTCTGTGTCTTCACTGACTGCTATACTGTGCCTTGCAGGTGCACCTCCATTTCTTCTAGTACTAGCAGTGGGGGACCAGAAACTCTTCTGGACTGTCCACATCCCTTCTTCCATATTCAGCCATGTTTATTACCGTACAGAATAATATCATTTAACAAAAGTTAGGAAGTGTACATCTCTCAGACCATCATCTCTGAGTAGTGATTCAGAAGCCATTGCTAAAACACTGCACATCTCCTCTTTCTCCTCTAGCTGTTGAACAGCTATTCAGATTGCCTGTTCTCTCTGGAAAACTGAATGGCACTTTGGTGTTCCATTAGTACGTAAGACGAAAAGAAGAGACTCCAAGCAGTTTTCAGAGTTAAATCCAGGATTCTGAATTCATGAGGCCGGTGCCTTTTCAGATTTGCTTATCCAGCCTTTTGTTGCCTCCCAGTCTTCCTGAAACAGATGTGATTTCTTTGGTTTTAGTAACTCTTGATAGATTTCTCTTCCATGATCTTGCCCTCCTTCAAGCCCATATACACTTTATTCAACCAGGCTTCTTTCAGGCACAATGTCTGCAGCTTCACTTCACTTCACTAGCATCTCTTTTTTGTTCTAAGCCTTCCTTGTGCGGTTTCATCTGGTGGCACCTGGTTTTCAGCTGAAATTAGAAGTTTATTTCTATCCACTTTCTTCAGGACCATAATGACCTCATACATGTTTATTACATTCTCCCGTTCCTGTTATCTGTCATTCTTTCAACCTGCTGGGTTCTGGCTTACTAAATTCTTCCTAATGTGGAAGTGTGTACCCCTCCTCTGAATCTTTACCAGTTCTGACGTATCATTTTTGAGATGAGGGGGTCAAAATTACACACCACAAAAAGGATGGTGTATACAGTGGTATACTATCTTTTATGTTGCTGGCCTTATGTGCCTTACTGTCAAATTTGCTCATTTGTCTGCTGTTCAGTATTGAGCTCTCTCTTCAAGGATGTCTGTTATAAATACGGGGTTTCAGTGGTCCATTCTGAGCTCAACATGTTGTAAGTAAAATCAGGAGTATGTGGGATTTTTTTTCTCATGTACTGCACTTCACATTTAATTAATTTTTAAGTCATAGACTCATAGAATTACTTGGGTTGGAAGGGACCCCTAAGGTCATCTAGTCCAACCCCCTTACAATAAGCAAGGACATCTCACACTAGAACAGATTGCTGAGAGCCCCATCAAGCCTGGCCTTGAATGTCTCCAGGGATGGGGTCTCCACCACCTCTCTAGGCAGCCTATTCCAGTGATCCACCCCCCTCATATTAAATAACTTTTTCCTAATGTCCAACATAAATCTACTCTTTCTGTCTTAAAATCATTACCCCTTGTCCTAGTGTTACATGCCCTTGTGAACAGGTCTTCCCCAGTCTTCTTATAGGGCCCTTTCAGGTATTGGAAGGTCGCTATAAGGTTCCCCCTGGAGTCTTCTGTTCTTCAGACTGAACAACTTCAACTCCCTCAGGACTGCAGTACTTCCCCGTTAGCATTTACTTATTACTCTGAATAACTTAGTGTCTTCAGCAAACTTTCATTTCATTGTTCATGTCCTGTTTCTGATAGGTTATGAATAAATCCCTCCACTGGTGACCACCCTCCATTGTGAAAACTGACCATCTCTTTCTTTTATTTTAACGGTTATCTATCTGTCTTCCCATGTTTGCTTATATTCATTAAAGTATATTCGTTGGAGTTCTTGTAAAAAGTCTTTTGAAAAGTGAAATAAGTATTAGCAATCAAGCTATCACCTATCTAATGTGCTTATTGCATATGCATTTTGTCTTCAAAGAACACAGGTAGGATTGTGAATCAGCCCTTTTGATTCTTCCTAGCATATGGTATTTATTCTTCTATCCACTGCTTCTGTATTTTATTATGGTTTGCTCCAGTTTATAGCATTTTTCAACATGCTGTTGTATATACATTCTTCTAGTCCTGAGATAATAGGTGGTTTAAAGTGAGAGGCTGTGCACCATGGTTATGGCACAGTCAGGTAACGGTGAACAGTTCAGATGCTACCATTAGAGCTTCAAATAATGGCCTTCTACGACCTGCAAAGTGCTACTGGCCAAATACATTGTATGTTGAAGCAAAGTAATGGTTGAATTATACCTCATACTGCTCATTTAAATTCATACAATGCTGTGCTTCTCAGTGGAAAACACAGCCATTTGAAAGGCTTAGCATTGGCCAGTTTGTTGTGCTCCCTCAGATAAGGAGGAAAAGGAAAAGAATTGACTGGAAATAGACGTGCCCTTTTCCTCATCTCTAAGTTTACTCAGTCTCTGAGCTTACTTGAGCCGCTCTGTGGTGCTTGGCTGTTGGCCGGGGCCACCACATCACATCACACCACACACCACACACCACACACCACACCATGCTTGTGTGCAGTAGGTCCTTAGCACATGTAGAGCTCCTTTGTTGTTCAGAGCATCTGATTAAACTCTGGGAAAGAATTGAGTTGGAAATGTTACAATTCCAAATGGAGAAAAATGTTTTCACATTGACATCTTTAAATTGTTCCCATTATGACCTTCAGAGTCTGCACAACAGCAGCTTCTTCCCAAGGGTGGTAAGTGGCACAATATTTCAGCTCTTACCAACCAGATGAAAGCTGGTCAAACTGACTCACCTCCTGCACATTGAATGTGGGTATCTGCATAAAGAGCTGTCCAGTAATGAGAGCAGTGATTTTTATGGAGGCAGATACTACATGTCAGAGAAATGAAATATCAAATCAGAAATTTGCTGCAGGTAGGGTTGGGTTTTTTTGTACAATCATTTAAAACATTTCCTGAATTCACTCTAAATAATTCTGTGCACAGTATATAAATAGAAGTTGCACTTCAAATGAAAACACATAGTAAATGTCAGGGGGGTGGAGTTAGATATATTTTTTGTTTCTGTCAGGTAAGGCTATGGTTCATTATATCATGAACCTTTACAAAAAATATTTTATGCCATAACATTTTGTTTATTTTCTTTTAGAGGGGTTGCTTCTTTTAAGATGTTTATGGCAGTTTATGTTCTTTTTCCACCACAAATCAGAACATATCAAAATAGCCAAAAATTACGTTAGAAGTCAATTGCTTCACAGATCACATAGAGCAGTCATTAAAAACACTGCATTTAGCCCAAGGATTGGACATGTAGAAGCACAGCAGTAATAGCTACTTGTTGAGTGCTCGAGTTGCTAGGCTAATTGCTCTGATGTTTTGAAAATGAAAGGTATGGATGAATAATCAAAGCTAAATCACATTGTCACAGCATTTGATAGAAAGGTTAATAACCAAGACTGTATCCACATTAGACTGTCAGGAGTTTGTCTAATTGCAAAGTATGCTTTTAAAGTGAAAGGGGTACCTAAGAGATAAAGATCTGGGGCCTCATTCCTTGTTGATATAAATTGATCTTGCTTCTTTAATTACAGTTGAGCTATTCTAATTAATAGGAGATAATTTCCCCCCAAACCATATGTTATTATTAATCCACATGCAGAACTGATCAATTATTACTACTCTGAAACCAACTTGTAGATAAAGAGGGCGATAACTGGTACTAAGACCACTTAGCAAGACAAAAGCCTGCTAATCTTGCTAATACCGTATTGAACTGTCATTCAAATCAGGCAAAATTGCAGGAAAGATCTGTGGCAGTAACTGGAAAATCTGTTTTAATTTATCATTACTTCCAAACAGTAAGCTGATTTTGTAGTCTTTAAAACCTAACACTTAGAAATTTGTAATGATGGAGATGAACATCTTGTGTTTTCTTATTTTTTGTCTCACGACTGTGTTTAAATTTGTACTTTGTCAAAGAAATAGCTACTCTTATCAGCTAGTTTAGTTTTCAGCATTAAGAGATGATTAAAAAAAAGTCTTAGTGTACAAGTAATGATAAAAAAATTAGAATTTGTCTAAAAGTATAGTAGCAACCATAACTACTACAGCTAATCTACTTACTGTATGTCCAAAGGCTGCACTCAGTACTTACAGATATGCCAATGTGACTCAAAGTCTACTCCATTGTAAAAAGCTCTTAAAATTGTGTATTTTTTAAGGGACCGCTGATGGCTGCGAGCACACTTGCTGGAAATGTGCATCGTGCTGCTTGCCTCTTTTTGTTGTCAGTGTTACTGCAGCAAAGAACCTAAATGCTTATAGAAGCAGCTGGAAGTACACAGGAAAAGTAGTAGCTTCTACATGATCACCTGCTACCTTGCAGACCAGCTCAGAGAATCACCACCACTCATGGCAGTCTGCAGTGGGACTGGGGATGCCAGCTTGCCACCGAGACAAGGCTGAAGGAGATTCTCCTGAAGGAGAATCTTGAGGCAATCAGACAGAAATAAAAATAGGCAACATATAAGACAGCACATGTAGAGGAGGCCAGTATCAGGAATTTTAAAATATTTTTTTTTTAATGAACATATGTGTTCTAAAGATGACTGTTTAGTGCATTAGTTGCAATTTGGTTATTCAGTATTCTCCTGAAGGGTTTTCCCCCACTAGCTATCCTCAGGGAAACATAAACATGGTTCCTGCAACATTAATGGAGGTTTTTGAATTCTTGTTTTGTATAAACTTTTCCCTTTTTCTGTGAAAAATCGATTTCTGATGGCTAATATAGCAAGTAGAAGGATGAAAAAGATTGAGGCTGTTACGATTAGTCCCTCTTACACAAAACTTTCTGGAATAAAGCTGTATTTTGGACACATTTGAAGTTTTGCACCTGGTTTAGGATATTCTTCCTGATGTCTCTCCTTTATTATAACATGTCAGTCCATAGCAAAAATACTACATATCCTGCATATTAAACACACTTCCTCTTTTTATTGTGGGGCCTTAAGGAGGATACATCTTGATTTCGTCTTTGCTAAGTAGGGAAAATTGGTTCTCAATAATTATCCTGCACAACTGCAGAGAGACCTACAGTCTGCAGACCTGTCGCTGGTACAGGAAAGCTCAAAGTATTTGCTGTGACCCAAGTGTGCTCAAGGAGGGCAGGTGCTGCTGTAGATGCTTTTAATTCTGTCTTTGAGATTTGTAGAACTGCTACTGGGGAGTCATGTCAACAGCTTGCTAAATCTTCCCATATCCAGAGGGATATGTGTTTCAGCACTCTTGCTTTCTAGGTGATCTTCCATAGAACTCCCATGTCCCTCCCCTGGATAAGGCAGGTGGACCTAGATACCCTATAGTCATAAGGATATTGCTCAAAGCCTCCCACAGTTTGTATGAGCATACAGAAAATCCCTCTAAGAAGAATGAAATTACTTGCTACCATGCATCTTCCCCCACCTCAAATCCCACCAATTATATTAAATTATATTGAATAAGTGAAGCGCCAAGGTTGACAAGAATCAGGTTATGTGTTGCAGAGTGCATTCCTTTACACCACACACTTCATATCAGTACAGCATTGACACCCCTTAAGTATGTTTGGAGGGTCATGCCTGCTGTGACACATCTTCCCCTGAAACTGTAGCTGGATTATTGGAGTTCTCTTTCCATTCCGGTATCATTCAGAAAATGGCACTTTGATGACGCGTGGGTCTGAGCTCTTGTTCTATCTGTTCTTGGTGTTCCTCTCCTGAGAAGGTGTTTACATTACCTGTTTGTTGGAGGTCTAAGTAGGACCTTCTAACTAAACTGAGAGTTATTCTTCGACACTCCATACTCTTGTATTCCAGTGTGACTGGATTAAATTTGAAATTAATTCTACTGGTTTATGGAGTTCTAAAAGATTCCTTGTCCTGTTGGATTCAAAGTGTCAGCCTATACCTCACATAAATCCTGTGAATAGAGTTTCCACAAATTAACAAAATTGAGCAGGCAATGAAGGCTTTGCTGGGCTACCTTTACAATGGAGACGTATTTTTTTCCTGAAAACCTGTGCTTTGTATTTCTACATGTTTTTTTAAAATCCAGAAAGCATGGTTTCACCTGTTTGGAAACCAACACTGGAGAGATGTGTGCTTAGTTAGTGGTACATTTTACCAACTGAATGTACTACTAATGCCTTAGTAAGAAATAAGAAAATTAAGATGGCAGCATGTTTCTTTGACAGCTCAAGTAATCTGGAACTTGCTTCTCTTTCACAGAACTACATAGCCTGAACATGGTGATATTAGAAACCTTCTGTGAAAGACCTCAGTTAACAATGATTCCTTCAACAGAGGTGAAATGGGAATAGTTAGATAATGGGATGTTTTTCTTTTTCTTTTTTATTAATTAAGTTATTATTTCTGTCAAAATGTAATGCAAGGTTTGGATTTATCTTGGTTTTTAAGCTATTTCCAATGTAAATAAATACACATCTGGGGAGGCTGTAGTAGCCATGAGTCAGTGCAGGAACTAGACAGAGACTTTTAAAAGAAAAGGAAAAACAGTTATGGGAATTCAGTACATCCACCTCTTGACTACAGAAGCAACTGGAGCATAATGGGGAAGGATGATAAATGGAAGAACTGAACTTGGCAGCTCCTTCACACAGGGCAAAGAAATACATTGTCTGTGCAAGATGTGCCCCTGGTGTGTGTGTAACTGTATAAAGGCCTTATATTCTTTGTTTGCCCAGAAATGAACAAGGCAGACAGCTCACAGCTCAGGGACTGTAAGGTTGTCTGCATTGTTGTCTTGTTGAGGAGGAGTTTCTGGTGAGCTTGGAGAGGAGCTGAGTCTGCTAGTCTCTGCAGACTCTGGAGTGTCAAGGTGACATACATTTGGCTATGCTAGAGAGGAGAAATCACCTCACTGAAAGATCAGGGAGAATGTTTTTCTGTTTCTACCAATGTCTAAGACAGTATGTTTTGAAAGCTTGCACTCAGTATATGTTATGTTAGTTCAGACTGTTATATCTACTTCTGTTTAAAATGACTCAGTAATATTTCAGCTTGTTTGCTTTTTGTTGGTTGGTTGGTTGGTTGTTTTTTTTAAAAGCAGTGCAAGGAAACTTAGTGTGCTGAGAACACTTCCTCAGCATCCTCCTATTGTGATCAGTGCAGTTATTGTTTGAGGGCTGGATACAACTCTCTATCTTTATCTTCCTGGGGTGGGGGGAGGAGCCCACTAAGCCATCATGTCCTCACTGCCCATTCCCAGTGCACTTTTCAGATCCATGATTCTGCTTTTCCTGCCCTTTAGATATTTCAGGTGGAGCTATTGCTTTTGACTTCAGGCAGAGTCCCTAGCCCTGCAAGTGTAGGGCATCGGCACTGTTTTGGGGAAACCATCCTCTATACTTTTGCCTTTTGATTTCTGTCACCCAAAGGGAAGTAAAAAAGTTTCCATTACGTCAAAGGGAGAACCAATGGAAGACTTTTTTCCAGTTGATTCTCTCCATTCCTGGATGAAAAAAGAGGGTTTCTCCATTAACTGGAGGAAAACCCCTCATCTGCTGCTCTTAGAGAGGGGAAGAGGTATCGAGTTCAGGGACCAGAAGAACAAGACAACACAAAACTTGCAAGCCATTATGAAGGGCACGCTTCTCATGAGTAATGTGGGGGGAACTGGGGAGTCTGAAGGAGAATGGAAAGCATGAATTAGTGTGCTGGGGAGGTAAAGGAATTCATTGTAGTGCTTCTGGACTGTATGGTTTTTGTCAGGCTGTCTGCAGTGGTGAAGGGAACAGTATTGAATTAATTGGGGCAGCTTGTATGTGGGAGAGCAGAACTAATTAGGATTGGGTGGAGATGCAAGTATAGATGGGAAATCACATGTGTTTAGGGAACAGGATCAATTAGGAACCTGCATAGGAGAGGCTGGGGATTGTTACAAGATTATTTGATTAGGAAAAATCTGGTGCTTTGGGGAAATGCTTTTTTTTTAGATGATAAAGAGGCAGAACAGGATGAAGTAGGTAGAGTTAAGAAAGAATTGAAAAGAAATTGATCCTTAAATCTTCTCCCCTTCCTCCATCTAAAATTCATCTCCCTTTCCAGGATTCTCATTCTTTTCCATCTTTAATGCAAAGACAATTGAAAATGGCATAAGAGGAAGAAAGTGCCTTGCCCTCTTCCCAAATCAGAGGGCCAATGCAATCCCTTCTGTTTCCATACAGTGGCATTAAATACTTAGGGCTGGTGTGCAATTTTCTGTTCTTCTTTTGTATAATCTTTAGTAGTGGGGAGAGAGGAGCTACAGATGAACCATCTCAGCAGAAGGTGGTCTTCCTCTACCAAAGGAGACTATGAGAAGAGTTTTACCCTGCTTCTGAGGTTGCTAATTCACACATTTCCAAATCAAAACTGCTATGCAAATTTGAAAGCAATTTGCTCAGGGAGGCTTAATGTTAGCAAGTATAGACTCTATTTGTATATACTCGTTCATATATATTTGTTTCTTTATATATCAATATTTTAAGCTTTATGACACATTATGTAATCCAGTAAATTTTGTTTTAATTGTGTTTATATAAACATGTTCGTAAAGGCCCTCTGGCCCTGTTTGCGGAGCACAATTACTATAATAAGCTGAGGTTTTAAATTTTGCAATGTGAAATAACTTGTGAGCAACTACGTAAAGAGAAGATTGAGGCATTAATGTTCTCTCAAAATGAGAGAGAAAAGGAAACACTCATGCAAAATGAGAAGCAAGCAACACCAGGTGTTTTATGTTATGCTTTGATAATATTTTTCTCTCAGGTTAAGAGCCCGAACTACTGGGCTCTTCAAATCCTAGGAGAGAGATTTCTTTAGCAAAACCTCTAGACTTTTCAATGCCTGATTTCTGTGTACCTATGCACATTTTAAAAATGTTTTCTCACAAATACAAAACCTGCTTAAGAAAAAAATAAAAAGAGAAAGAAAAATGATCAGCCCTTTGCCAAGTTTTAGTAGGTCATGGGTCTACCAGCTCAGGTAGGCATATGTTGCTTGGCCTTTCAGCCCCTTCTTGTGGGGAGCTTGACAACTTCCATTTGTTCCCCGCCGTGTTACATTTCCTGAACTCATTCATATCTGTCTTCATTGGTCACAGCTCTGAACTGATGAAAGGAGAAAAAAAAAAACAAGTGTTTTTATCAGTCTGTTAATTGTGAGAGCATTTCAGGAGGGGAGGTGGTGACCTTTGCTGTTGCCTTGCAGGAATGTCAGCTCTGCTGGAGAGGAGGCCCGCAGAAGGATGAGGGAGTGTGATGGCCTGACGGACGCATTGCTGTATGTGATCCAGTCTGCTCTGGGGAGCAGTGAAATTGATAGTAAGGTTTGTCATCTTTGTCTTTTCAGGAGCAAGAAATCCAGGCATTTGGGGTGCATCAGAACTCTAAAGTCACATTGTTTTTTTAAAAGAAGTGTGAGGGGTGCCTTTGCAAAGCATAATTTAGCCTCTTTTTTTCCTTCTCTTCTGTTGAGTTGGGTATTTTTGTGTGCTAAGCATTGGATTTGTGTCTACCTGTGTAGTGTGCACAGGTAAGCATGTCATCCCCTCACTTGAATTATTAAAGGAGAAAATACAATGCCGGCTTAAGAGAAGCAGATACATCAGACACTGTGTAAACTTTCTTACAGTAGTCTGCCAGGTTTATATTTAGATTGATTTTCAATACCTGGTATGAGACAGAGCCAATAACAGTGTGGTAAGCTTACAAGGCAAACAAAAAAAAAAATAAATTGGTCAATTAATAGGCAGGTTTGCAGTACTGCCAACATTATTTCTTCTTGAAAGAGGATCGATGAATGCTTTCAATAACAACTGTCTTAAGATGTATTTTTATGTCAGCTTTACTTCTCTGAAGTAGTAAGATATGAATGGGCTCCTCCAAAAGTGAAAGGGACTGTCTAATTAAAGACTCCAAGCATTTCCAAACTGAAGATATGTAATACATTGAAGTATTCCAGAGACAAAGAAAAAGGCCAGTTTCAAATACCTGTTGCTTTCAGGTGGTAAGTTGCTTTGTGGTGATAAATTAATTATTGCTGTTCTAGGGCAACCTCGGTCCATTTGCAAACCCCTAAGAATCCCAAGAGAGCAGCCTTTTACATAGCAAAATTTTAAAACCCACTGGGTGGGTTTTTTTGTTCCTTCACAGATTGTTGTCTGTGGACCTCTGTGGGTTTATAAATTGGAAAGGGATAATCTCCAGAACTTTCTGGTTTTTAGCCTGAACTAAATAGGTGAAATTTGCCTATAAATTCAGGGGAGGGAGAGAGGAATTATGTTTGTAACATATGGTGCTGGGCTACCAGCACATTTTTGCTTTTTAAAAGAAAAAAAAAATTCCACAACACATTAGCCTACAATCAGTTTTCCATTAATAAAAGTTAAGCAGAGTGATGATGGAAGGAGGCCCACCCACAACGTAGGAGCCTGTGCTTGCAGCTGGATTCAGAGCAGACCTGCAGCCAGCCGCCTCCTCCACCACAGCCCCCAAGTGGGGGGGGCATTTTTAGCTTCATTAGACTCAAAAGAGCTGAACTGGGGACTGTTTCAAAGCCTCCTGATTCAGCTTGCCTGACAGAAAGGAGAAGTTAGAGGATTTTCACTGGAGCAAAGAGGGAGGTGGATGGAAAAGGAGGAAGTCAGTTTTGCCAGGTCTCACAGCTCAGCTGCTGCCTTTTCAACAGTTTCTTTGTAGGTAACCCAACTGATTTCAAGATTGTTTTACTGTAAAAAAGGCTAAATAAGGAGCACAGTAAGCTCCCTGTTTTGCCTCTTATTGTTAATACGGACTGTTCTGTTTATACTCTAATTTGTAGCTGGTATGGCTTGAAAAAACTGCAGGCTAAGTCATATATGGACCAAAAACTGAAGAAATTAGAGAAAAACTATTCTTCCTGCCTTAGTGGTTTTAACGTCCTGTCTAACAGGTTTTTTTAACTGCATGACATAAAGCAGTTGTGCAGCGAAATACAAAACACAACAGTGTAGCCTCTTACATTGCATCTTTATCCCAAAGCAGAATATAATTTTAATTAAAATAAATAATTTTAAGTAACTGTCTCTAAGTCATTTTTTCATCTAGTTTCAAAAATGGTGCTATTATAACAAAAAATTGAACTTTACTTTGAAGTTAGTAAGTGTTGTTTTCCAAATGCCACAGTTGACCTATTTAGGTAATTTTGTAATACTGTTCAAGACTAAGAACTGAAAAATAGGTCTCTGCTCTTGCACGCTCTGAAAGAGGATGGGGGACTTCCAGGTGCATGGAAAGTTGATGTTAAAGACATTCCTCATGTTGGTAAAGTTAAGAGTGCATAAATCTTAGCTGCATTACAAGCATCTTAACAGCAGTGCTTCTTATAGATGTGTAATAATAAAAAGCTATGCTAATTCATGTGAAAGAGTTAAAAAATTAGTGACTTGGACATGGTTACCTCATGAAGTTAGTGTTCATATTTTTAATGTGATCTATTAAGGTATAAAGACTACTAAAGTTATATTTAATCCCCTTATGATGAAACTGAAAAATACCTGTAGGAATGAGGAATACAAGGACCCTTCAAAGCTTCAATTCAAGAAGGAGTGAAGTGTGTCCAAATGCATGATGTAGAGTTCACCTTAGTGAAGAAGGTATCTGTTGCATTTAAGCCTTGGAAGTTTCCTTATATGTTTTCAGTTTGAGGTAACATTGTCCTTGCGGTGGACTGAGCATATTTATTTTTCCCATAATGAGAATTTTAAGTGTGAAAACTATTATTTGTAAGAACGAGAGTTAAAATGTAGAACCCTAATCAACAAACATAAAGCTTCAGCATATTAGCAGGAGTGAATAAAATTCACATATGGAAATGTTGAAGGAAAGTAAAAGATGCAGCAAACTTAAAATAATTGTTGTCACTATGAAGTCTGCAGAACTTCCAGATATGAAAGGAGCACTAAGAACACGTTCTACACACGTATGTGTTTCTACATGTATTTATGTATTTGGCTGGAGATTTCAAGTTAGTAAACTGTAATGTGAAATTCTGTCTGTGCTTAAAAATTAATAAATATTCCTGTCTAGATGAGTCTGAGTTCAGTATCATCTCTGGAACTTAATGTCATCACAAAAGCCATGTGCCAAATGCATACCTGGCATAAGCTCATACAGCATATGAACGTAAATGAATTCCCATCTGTTTGCCTCACTGGTGAATACAGCAGAGTAATACAGAGCAGAAAGCCTCACAGTCATTCTGTTCTGGGTTAATAGAGCAGCAGAGCTGGGATGTAGTGACTATCGCTTTTTATCTCCATGGAGCATTAGTACAGTTGAAATAAATATAGATAGATACCTAATGGCTTTTTAAAATTAAGCTCATATCCTCCTTATTAGGGATAGTCAAACCAGGTTAAACAAACTCAATGAGTAGGCTTAAACCGAGTCTAAACAGAACTTCTTTTAGACTTACAGAAAATACGTTGAATGATCAGTGAATTTTCTTCCACTGCCTCTCACCCCATTTCTGGATTCCTGCCAGCATCTTCCACAGAAGGCACAACCTATTAGGGGGACAAATGGAGGAAAGGGAACGGCTGCCCACAAGGTACCTGCAGCCTGGCTAGAAGCAGTAAAGGCAACAAGATTCTGAGATTTTCTAGTCTTACTTTTGAGACTCAGGAAACATCATCTGTTTGTGCTACAGGTATTAGTGAAATAGAACTCAGATCCCATTTTTCTGGCAATTTATATAGAATTTATGCCAGAAAGGGCTTTTCTCTGGTTTTAAGAAAAAACAAAACAAAACAAACACAAACAATCAAACCCCCAACCTGTTTTTCTGTTTGTTGCATTTTGTGTTCACTGAGATGGGAGTTTGCTGAAATTCTGTGTGTGTTGGGGTTCTCTTGATCACTTTTTACCTCAGTTTGTGTTTCACATGTGGCCCCAGTGTGAAACTCAGAATGACAATAAAACAACTCACAGAAAAATATTGTCCAGACCACTAATGTCTTTCCATAAAAAATTCTATATCTCTTAAGCTGTGGTTACCTAGGGAGCAATCAGAAATGAGCGGATAAGAATTGTGGTGGGAAAATGTGTGTGCAAAGATCAAGGTTATTTTTTCTGCTTTGTATTCAGAGTAAGCAATTGAAGGATTTTAACTTTTTTCTGATTTTGTGTCACGATCGAGACAAGCACTATACATTCTGAATGCCACATTTTGTTTTCTGTATTTATTTTTTTGTCACACTCTTCAGACCGTTGAAAACTGTGTGTGCATTTTGAGGAACCTCTCATACAGGCTAGCTGCAGAAACATCTCAGGGACAGCAGATGGGAACGGATGAACTTGATGGATTACTCTGTGGTGATGCCAATGGAAAAGATGCAGAGAGTTCAGGGTGCTGGGGGAAGAAGAAGAAGAAAAAGAAATCACAAGATCAGGTAATGAAAGTTACTTGCAGCTGTGTTTCTAGTAGTTGAAGTACTCATCATTTAAATATAAATAATTAATGCACTCTATTAGAAATAAAGTGCATGACGCATAATATACAAAATTGTTGCGTTTGTTAATTGGCGGAGAGCCTACAGCAGCGCATGGCTCCAGAGTGACAAAAGGAAATATGTTTGCTTGAAAAAGTTGCACATGGCATGGTGGCACCTGGAAACAGTAGTTATGGGTACACTGTGAATGCCATAAATACTGTAAACAGCTCAGTCTATTAAAGGATGCAATTTATAATGAAAAATATAAGTTGTAGCATTCAGATGTAATTTTCGTGTAATTTACGCTGTACTTCACCCAGCCATGTTTTTGTAGAGAAGCCTTCATGCAAGCAGACATCAGGCTTATATTTCTGTACTTCTTCACTTAATAGTTGGTCTTGTACTTCCCCGCTACTTGTTTAGCTAAAACTCTACAGGACTGAATCAAGCAAGATGAGTAAATGTTAAAAACTATGTATATTTTGTTATATCTAATGTTGTTACCAAGCAAAGATTGGGAAGTACAGTCTTGATAGTTTCCTCAAGTTATTTGAAGGGCTGCAGGTTTTTTTTTAGTTGGATTGACTTTCAAAGTGTATTTATCTCCTTATTTTCCCATTAACAACTTAAAATTTGGGGAATGCTGACAATTGTATTACAGAGAAAGATATTATTGTAGCAATACACACACTAAATAGCAATGAGAATGGCTACAGATTTATTAACTTTTCCAAATTACTTGTGTTGGTAGCAGGTAGTTCTCCATCTCTTTCTAGATTTCGTTTTTCCATAGCTATTTATTTCTGTTTCAGACTGCTCTAAGAAAATATTAATTTGAGTAAGCAGTTAGACGCACAGGCTATTTGCATGTTATGTAAACTAGTATTGAAAATATTCCTGAATTTATAAAGGCTAATTGTGTTAATGTGAAAAAGATATACAAACATTAACAAGCTAAGATTCAGGTACTGAAAAATGTAGCACTCATGACTAGTGGGACTTTAATTTTACTTGCTCTTCTAGTCAAACACTGAAGCCATCAGATAACTTGAATTTATTGTGGCCTTTTGTTGGGATTCCTGTATCAGGCTACAGTGTGATAAGAAGTGTCAAACTAATTTTACCCCATAAAACAGTCATCATCCCTGTTCCAGAATTTACAGTTCCCCACACTCTATGCTTGCTGTTGTTCAAAGTGTAGGAACAAAAATAGCATTTCTGAGTATGAATGGGTCATGCTGACACTCGCCTTTCTCTTTTGATGCTCTGTTTACCAACACACACACACACACACACACACACACACAGCCTTCTTAAAATCTTGCTTTTAAATTCCTTCTGTGGTTTCTGGATCTCAGGTTCGTGGTTCAGCTCTCTACTACTGACAGTAGTTCCTGTTCCTGTCAGACTTCTCTGTACTTCTACACCATTTAGACACACACGAGTCTGTGGGGCCAGTTGGGATACACCCAGCTGAGAGAGCTGGCAGGAGTACTCAACAAGCCACTTCCCATCATTTATCAGCAGTCCTGGCTAAATGGGGAGGTCCCAGGAAGAAGGTTTCCTTGAAGTCCTCCCCTGCTTCCCCATGGGGTCCCTTCCCATGGGAGAGTCCTCCACAAACCTCTCCTTCATGAGCCCTTCCCACGAGGTCAGGAGCAAGCTGCTCCAGTGTGGGCTTCCCACAGAGTCACAGGCTGCTTTGGGAACAGTCACCTCCCCTGGCGCCAGGGTCTTCCACAGCTGCATAATCCCAGTCCACTGGCAGCTAATCAGAGTCCACTGGCCACAAAATCCACATCCACTAGCCATGGCTCTCACCCCTCCTGGTGCCCCCAGGGAATGTTCCACCACGTTCCTCTATGGATGCAGGGGGACAGCCTGCCATCTTGCCAATGTTTGCAGGGAAACTTCTGCTTGGGCACCTTCTTACCCTTCTTCCTCACCAACCACCAGCACCACTCTGACTCTCCAAGCACAGCTCTTCTTTAAGTGCTGGCTCTGCTCAGGTCTTGTATTAGTTCTTTCCTATGTTAATCGCAGAGGTGCATCTCTTCTTGCTCTAATGGCTCCTTGGCTGATTTCTGGAGCAGGGGGAGCTTCTCAGCTTCTTACCGGAGCCACCAGAGGGGCCCTTCCCCCAAAACCAAAAAATCCAGCCAAACCAAACCAGCACAGGTTCTCAGCTAATAAAACTGATTATTTCAGTTTTCCTTAGAAGATAAGGTTCACAAAATAGTGTGAGGAAAAAAATGTCAATTTTAGTGAATGTAATTGTGAATTTTTCCTTTTACAGTATCCTCCTTCAGTCCTTCACATAGTTTCCCAATTGTGTCTTGTCTTGAACTCTTTCTGAAGTGACCAATATGGGCACTTACGGGGTGCTCTTTAATTTTTAAACAAAAGTATTCAACTTATCTAAAAGCTACTAGTAACAAAACTTCTGTAATTGGGCAATAATACCAGATGTGTCATTTTAGATGATGGATGTGTATGAAGTCATAGGTTTTTATACTTAAAAAAAAAGAAAAAATCCAATACGTGGCTAGGTAGTTTGTTATTTAAACCATAAAAAAGGAGATATAACATTAGAAGTCACTTTCTCAATGTTTTTCTCTGTAAAGGAAATAGAAGGCAATTATTCTATTATTTAGAAAACAATTATCCCTATTTTCTCTAGATAATATTTCAGTTTTCATGCATAAATTTCTTGAGGAGAACAACAGGACTGAGTGATAATACCAAATGTGCCTTTCTCTGAAAGGCCTTTCAAGAACAAATTGGAATACATTTTTTACTAATGACATCAGTTGTATGTACTGATGGCAACTTCTCTACATCTTGAAATCAAATACAAGATGTTTCTTTGTTCACTTCATAATGAAGTCTAGAGTCATCTTTCAAATTACTTCACTTATGGAGTTTCATTAGTATCACAGGAAACGAGTGTTCTCCTTCTTTCAGAATAAAGGTGGGTTTTGTTAAAAGAGCTCACAATCCTGCCTCTCTTTGACTCTTCACCAGGGCTCAGACAGGTACCTGTTGTGTGTACTTTGTCATGCAAGTTTAATGTTGGAAGAAACCCAAATCTTCTAAAGATTTGCAGTAGAAGCCAGGTATAGCATTGATATTATCTACAGAAAAAAAAAGAAAGCAGAACTTCTGTACTTCAGGAAAGATAAGTAGGACTCGCCAGTCTTCATTTCTGTCTCTGGCATTGCTGTTGTTCATTCTTTTCTCTCCACTGCTTACCTGTGATCAGCGATTACTGAGACCCTCCCCAAAGCTCTCCAGCAGTAGGGACTTTCACCTCCAACTAGGATGTGGTAGACATTGACCTCTCTGCCTTGTATTATCTCCCTTTTCAGCTGGAAATTACGTGTTCCACTTTGGAAAATTGTGTCACTGCTGTAGGTATTCTCACAGCTGCCAACAGGTTTATTCTTTAAGCTGTAGAAGAAACAAAGATTAGGACAAAAAGCAGTAAGGGAAAATAACTTGTATGGTCCAATTTCAGCAAAAGAGCCAGAGAGCCGTCATTAATCCTTATTTAATTTCTTGTCGTGCAGCCCATTATATACACATGTGGCACTATTTCATTTATTTTCCTTTTTCCACAAAGAAGAAACAGGCTGACTCCTTGGCTTCATGCTGCTTTTGAGTTCCCCATCTGTGATCATTCTTGTCAGCCCAGAATCTAGCCCAAAATGTGATTTTTGACTGGAAGTGGCACTTCTGAAAAGAGCCTGACCTTCTCTTTCACTTCTGTCAGGACCCTTAAGGCATAACAGCAACATTTCAAGTTATATATCATTGTGAATTGACTGGCACACCTCTTTAGCGTGCTGGCTAAATGGGCTCTAAATTATTCTATCCAGATGAAATAGCAGGTTTAAGGCAATAGTATTTCAAAAAGAATAAATAATAAAGCTGTCAAGTAAGCCTTTTCGTCTGGTGAGACCCTTATTTTACCAAGTATATTTCAATACTCTACCAACCCATACCAAATTAGTAAGGACAGAAACAGAGAAATTGCAGTGGCTATTAAATATTGTTTTAAGTATTGTTTAGCAAGAAATCAACTATCTTGAGCAGCTCCTTACAGAGCCATTTCTAAATTCTTGCTAGCCTACACAGAAACATCTCATATATCCTGGGAATCTCTCAGTATCGTGTATGACCAAGTTGTTTTCAAACTCAAAACTACAGGGTTATTAAATAAAATTTCTATTTGTTAATTTGTGGAATGTAGTGCAAAGCCCATTAGCTTCAGCTTCCTGTGGAGAGGAGAGGGATGAGGAGATGTAGTGAGATGCCAAGGATTGTTTTCCCTAGATTGAACTCCATCTTGTTTTATTTGGGAGTGATCTGATTTTAAGCAAAGACAAAATGTATAATTCAAATGAAATTATTTTTCTTAGCTAAGCATAATATTATAAAAAAAGTTTAATATAGGCATGGGTAATTCTTTTAAGAATGTAATGTGGTTTGGGGAGTATAATTTAGATTTATTCATCATTCAGATTAATAATAAAGATTCAAAGAATTGGAATGTTTTTAAAGCAGTCCAAACACCTTTCCCAAAATTGTAAACATTATTGCATCAAATTGGGGAGGTTATCATTATTTATCCAGTAAACTGTATCTAGAACTTGCCCAGTTTTCTTGGGGCTATGTGTTGCTGGACAACAGCAGCTCTGCCCTCTCCCACCCTAGCCCCATAGTTGCTGTGTCAGTAGACACCTTCATTTATATTCACCACCTTTCTTTAGGCCTGGATGTCTAAACTGAATTTTGACTTGATTGAAATATTGGCACTCCTGCCTCCTTTGTATCAGCTGCATGGATTCCCATCACCCCTGAAAGCAAGCTCTGTGATTTTGATGAGTTTTTGTTGCTTAACTTTAGGTTTCTGCTCTCAACAGCATTGGCCAATGCATCTGCTGGACAGTGGTTTCCAAAATATATTGTTGGATTGACATGCCTAGGGGCAGCTGGCATAGACTTCCACGGTCACTGGATATGCAGGATGAGAATCCATTGTCCTCTGGGCGGGGGGTGGCTGTTTGTTTAAAAGTCTTTGAAATTTCAAAAATGCTTTTGGTGAGCACTGATAAAGTGCTGGTACAGATTTTTTCTACTGCTGATACAAAGAACACAGCTACAGCATGGTCTTGGACATTTGAGATAGTCTGATAATTGGAGTGATCAAGATGGTTTTAGTAATTTTTCAGTTTTGTTTGGGTTTTTCCCTGGGTTTTCTGTTTTTTAGTAGTGGTATTTTGCATAGGCTGGGGGAAAGGAAAATAGCCATGTTTAATAAATGAAAATAAAACACTTGTTTTGTCATCACAGGAAGAAAAACTATTGTCGTGTGACATTCCTTAATAACAAACCCCACCAACTTGTGGCTGTTACTGCAAAAAACAGAGAGAATGCACTGTTCTTACTGAGTTGAAGCCTTTTCTGGTATCCAGTACAACTATGCTAAAAAATGGATTTGTTTTCATTAAAATTAGAAAAAAAAGGTGATAGATGATCTGTTGTGTGGCATGGGAGAGCATTTAGATGGGTGATCTTTTTCTCCTCTTACAATTTCTTAGTAATATGAAAAACTTTAGAATCTTTTTAGAGTACTCTTAATCTCCAAAGTGTTGTTCTTAAAGATCTTTATGTTCAGCTTCTTTTTTTATTCTTGACTTTCATCTTTTCTTTGCAACAGTTTCAGGAAATGAGAGATTTGTATCTCACCCACGTAGCAAACAGTTTGTCAGCTTCAACCACAATATGTGTGGGTAATTTCAGCTGAAGGAGGAAAGCCTGGAAGGAATATTTGTTTATGACTTTTTTGTTCCTATTTAGCATAAGCCAAGAAGAGTAAATGCATACAGTCGTCCTCTTTTTCAGAGGCTCCTACTACATCCGTCGCCTATTTCAAATACACCCTACTCCTCTTTCCTAATGGTTTGCCACAATAAAGTAACTGTACCAGTAATTTACTGGGTAGAGTCATGTAGCATACTT
Source organism: Hemiprocne comata (assembly GCA_020745705.1). Taxonomy (NCBI): domain Eukaryota; kingdom Metazoa; phylum Chordata; class Aves; order Apodiformes; family Apodidae; genus Hemiprocne; species Hemiprocne comata. Next base: position 86,666,970 of record CM036587.1, read on the forward strand.
CCTTGGTTCATTAATATTGAGCAACGTGAACTACAAAACAACCTCTGTCCTGCCGTAGCCACCATTTGAGAAAATGCGTTGTACTATCATCTTGGGGAAAAATCTTTTTGTTACTCAGACAATTGATGTTTATACTTAAGAAATTTTTTAAAAGGGGTGAAGATGAGGAAAATCTCCTTTGCAACAGCTTCTTTTCTGACCTGCATCTGTCCTGCTTGCCCTGAAACAGTTGGGCTGAAGGGCTGCAGGCAGTGGTCTCAGCTGCGCTGAAGATGCCAGAAGCCGTTAAGCTCTTTAGTGAAGGGCTGACTGCAGTCACCCATGCAGGAGCTGAGAGGAGCTGAAACATGGGGACAAGAGAGTGCCTGACAGGTCACAGTTGCTTGTGCCCTCTACCTCCCAGAAAATGGCTACAGTGACATCTTTTCTGTCACCCTTTATCGCCCTTGAAGAGGCTACTATAGGCACAGCATGGTAACTTATGTGTGCTTGTCAGCAACACCCTCCCTGCGCATGCTGCTCTACTGCTCTGGGCACACACACCAAGTCTGAAGAATAGTGTAGGACATTATCCACTGTCACTGGATCTACTGCACCTTCACTGCACATGCAGGTGACATACCAAAGGCTTACATCGCCCTTACAAGGGCCCTGAGGCATCATGGTGTCTTGAGAAAAGAAAATCTTCCCCCACAGTGTGTGATAAATTAATACAATTATGTGCTAAAAGTGAGTTGCAAGAAGGGCAGGGAAATGCAGTAGTTTGTTTCACTTTTTTTTTTTTTAATGTTTTATCATTATTGGGCAGAATGGCAAAACCACATTAAATATTAATTTATCTTCAAGCATAATTTCTAATGCTTTATAAGTACCGGTACAGCATGAACATATCCACAGCTCTATATCAGTTGGTGTTCAAACATTTTCACCATTCTTTGGGACTGTAAATGCATGAGTTTAAAAAAAGTTAGGTCCCCACATGTGTACAAAAAATGTATTGGGCTGATCTGATACATTTGATACATTACATGTATTTTGTCCATGAAATAATATAATAGGTACCCTGTGAGAAAACTGTGCAGTTGCATGGTGTGCCCATAATTTGAGCAATTTGCAATGAAATGGATGAAGACCTGAATTTGTGCCCTCGGACATCATAAGTCATTCATTAGTGGGCTTACTAAGGTATAAAGCCCAAATCTGGTGAGAGGCCAAACTGGACCTGTAAAACATGCTTGTCATTTGTTTTAAAAAAAACCTATAGCAGAAGTGATTCAATTTCTGAGAGTTAAAATAAGATGCAAGGGTTTTTTAATGTGTTTTTTTATGAGCTAACGAGAATTCATTTCTGGCAAGGATGGTGATTTATATGGAGAAAAAAAGGAGAACTGAGTCATATATGGTGAAATTAACCTATTGGTTGAAAGGCAGAAATGTATTAAGAAAATTCAAAGGCACAGCTCTATAATAGTGTCTTTGGAAGGGATTGTTTTTCCAGAAGGCAGTTTTCCTGTAGTTGCTCAACCACCACTGGGTATTGTTGTGCCTGTTCTTTTAAACTATGATAACTTTTCTCCAGTGCAGGAAGTTTCATATCTGAGCAGCTTTCTGGTTTGGAGTAACGGCTCACTTGTATTAAATGGTCCTACTAGCTTTCCATTTTGATGTTTATTTTCTGCTTTAATTTAGGAAAAATAGTTTCTAAAAACTAGAGAATCCAGGTCTTTTCCTGGATGCAGGTATTGTGCAAGTATTACTGTGTTGCTTGACTCATAACTAATTAAATCAACTAGGAAATTTAACTGTTTCAAATCTAAACAAGGAGTTATTTTGGCCTGTGCTATCTTTGTATGTCTAATAGATATTTAGTGTTACAATACACTATTATTATCTACATAATCACATTAAGCTCTAACACATGGCATTAAGAGGTTTACTTTGTATCATATAATCCAATCTAAAAGTCAGAGGGGTTAGAAAAGAGATTGTATCAAAAGATGTATTAAAAAGGAATATCATTACAGGTGTATTCCACATCTTTTATTAAAAAAAGAAAAAAAAGTCCTTGAATTACCTTCTTCTGAGGTGTTTCGTGCTCAGGTGCAAGTATAGCACATTCCACTGCAGAGGTGAATCACTGTTCTCCTGCAGTAAAGTTTCTGGTAGAATTGGGTTTTGAGCAATAACCTGCTAGTTGTCCAGATTTGAATATTACCCATTTGGCATATCAGACTAGGGTTGTTTTAATGGCAAAACTCTGTTTGTGATGAAAGGAAGGGTCTGATTTGTGAGAGGTGGTTCTACCAACTACATAGTAGTCTCAGACCATACATCTGGCTGGCTTTTTGGCTGAAAGCCTCTGGTACTTGCACGGTGAGAAACCAGAAGTTGAGCAGTTGGGTAAGACATTCCATACTTGGTGCCTTTCAGAGGATGGAGGGCTCAGGGCCTTGAATAATTTAGTTTTCCACATAAGCATTTTGTGTTGTTTTTTTTCCCCCTCATGAGGAGAAAGAGAATGCAGAGAACTGTGCAGGATGTAAAAAAGGAGAGTCTTCTCATACACAAGTTTTAGATTTGCCTTTTAAGATATGTTCATGTTCACTGGGCTTCTTTGCCCACCCAAAAAAATAAACGCAGCAAAAAGTGTTTTTGTTATGTCAGTTAGCTAAAGCACTGTGATTTTTGCCATTGCTATAGCTCTTCTATAAGCAGTGTTGAGTAGGAAATTCGATTTCTCTAGGTAAAATCACACAATACGTTAAAATCAAGAACGGCTGCTAGTGGGCTGATGCCTTCACACACATGCATGTAGATATTATAGCTTCAGCTGAGGCACTTCACATGTATTTCACTGTTCCTTGCTGACCATCTGATTTGTACTTTCCAACAGTGGGATGGCGTAGGACCTCTCCCAGACTGTGCAGAACCTCCCAAAGGAATCCAGATGCTGTGGCACCCTTCAATAGTCAAACCCTACCTCACACTTCTTTCTGAGTGCTCAAATCCAGACACACTGGAGGGGGCAGCAGGGGCACTGCAGAACTTGGCCGCTGGGAGTTGGAAGGTAAGAATATTAACCTGATATGTATTTCTTTTTCAGTTCAGAAAAAAACCCTACGGATGACAGCAAATGGTGATATAAATGCATCTCAATGCTCTTGGTAGCTGAGTAACCCTCTGTTCTCACAGAACTATTTGCAGTCGAATTTGAGATAGCATTTTAAGGCCTCTGAATGAATCCAGATAGTCATATCATAGCTAAAGTCAGCGTCCAGCTGTGAAAATCACATTGGTCAAGTTAAGTTTGAAAAATCTCCACTGAAAACCCATATCCAAATGAGGAGAAGCAGAATCTTTATGAATCCATGGTCACAGAGCCATGAAAACTGGAGCCAAAATCTCACTGGTGACAATCAAATGAAACCATATTGTTTTCTCACTGGAGAAACTAGTTGACATTGTGTCTCTTTAAGAGAAATCAGAGCATGGCAAGATATAAGTCGTAAGACCAGCCCAAGGAATCTGACTATCTACTTTTTTAAAAAGTAAAATATTATTAAAATATGTCAATATGGTTAAATATGTATAACGAGCAAATATGTATAGTGCTCAATCAAGACACTCCATTCCAGTTAATCCTACTTTTCAATTATCATCAAAAGGTCCGTTTTTCTCTCTCATATTCAGTGAACTAAGAAAAAAAATGAACAATTAATTTATTACACTTTGAAAATATTTCTAAATTTAGAACAAATTTAGAATAAATTCAAGATAATGGTTGAGGCTGGATTACTTTTTAGGGCAATTCCTTCATCCCTGTCCTGATGGCAGAGTGGTTTGATTGGGTGAAAGTAACAACTATCTAATCCTGTTGCATACAGATAAAGCATTAACTTTAAGTTAACTTTCAGTGGGGATTTTTCACAGTTACTATGAAAACACATGTGTGTTTATAGGGAAATGCATTTATCAAAGTTAGGTGTCAGAATGTATCCTGTTTAGTTTCAAGCAATTGGGCATTCATATCTGAGATGTAAATACCAATTTAATTAGGCATTCATTTTGAAATTATAAATCTGACTCTAATAAATTGATTTTTTGGGTTTTTTTTCATCAAGTTTTATTGAAATTTGTGTCGAAACATTCAGTAGATCTTCAGAGGCATGTGATTATTTTTTTTGAGCACTGGGTTCCACCAAACTAAAGGTACTAAAGTACCTTTGACTTTCAGTGACTTTGCATTCAGTGACATATGAAAGGAGTAACAAAGTATCTGCCCTGTGGTTTTTGTCCTACAAAGTGCTACGCATACACTGTGCCTGAAAATCATTATACTTCTATTGTTCTCACATTGTAGACCACATCAGATTGTGTAATCCTGGCATAGAAACACGATAAATGTGTTTTATCCATCTGGGAATGGGTGTAGCCCTGGCCCAAATGAGAAAACAATGCATGCATGTTTGCCAGGACTGACAGGAGTGCTAAAATCCAAGTGGTTCCCCTTCTCCCATTTCTAAGAAATCTATATACCTGTCATCCTTTAGTTGACAAAAGTGTTCAGGGAGAGGAAGGAAGGTTCCACAGAGCTCCTTGGCAAGTGCCAGGTCAGAAAAACTGATTTGAACTTTAATACTATCAGTGCTGATCCCGTGGGAAAAGCTCAGTTGTTCCTGTGTTGCTCTGTTTTTCTAAAGATTTACCAATGCCGTTACAAGTGATGTGCAGACACAGAATGAATATCCTTAATTTCACATGTCATACTAGCCTTTTTTGTAAGGGGAATAATCCTCTTTGAGGATTACTTAAGCATTGATGTTTTCACCTTTTGACCTCTCTTTTCCACTGCTGCAGTCTTCTAGATACAAAATGACTGAAATAAAAGATAGAGAACTCTTAAAGAAGAGGTTATTCCTTGGGGAGATTTTCAGTTTTTTAGTTCCTCAAGATATTGTAATTGTATAAAGAATGGGAACAGATTTTATTTTATTTTTCACTTGAAATCTTTCACGAAGAACTTTATGATGAACTGAGAGAGTAAAAAAGAGCGAACTGCATTAAAATAAAGTTGCTATTAATATTAATACCAATAGCAGTTGTGGGGTTTTTTTCGATTAGCATTATTTTAATGCCAGAAGAATCCCAGAATATATGAGGCAGACAGTGCACCAGGCAAGCTCACACACTTCCAAACATACAGTCTCTTCTGGAAAAAAATACAGTGCACTTGATACACTTGCTTAATTCTTTCCTAGCTGTTTCACCCTTTTAGTTCCTCTGGTATAAAGCTGTGTAATCCCCCTCAGTGACCAAGAGGTAACACTTCTAACACAGGCAGTGCTAAACCAATGCCATTATGAAGGAAAAGTGAGCAGATAAAAGGAAGTCTGAATATTTTTTTTTAAATAAAAACTGTGTAGGGGATGTAGATAAATGTCTGCCACTAGAATTAGCAGGTGATAATGTGTCTAAATTCCCCTAGACTGCTTTCAAAACTTTCAAACTCAAAAAGAAAGCAGCAATGCGTAGCGTTACGGATTAACAGCTGAGAGAGGCTGAAAGTTTGCTTTATTTCAGGGAATATAGTTTCTCATTCATACATACACATCAAATCAACACATGCACATAATAAATCTTAATCTGTAGGACATTTTTGGCATGGCTTCAGTGGCAAAAATTCCTTCTAAAGCCAAATACTATCAAAAAAGAAAAAAGTGTTACATACATATTTGCATATTATCTTTCTATGCAAAGATAAAACAGTTTGGACCAAAGCTTTGACATATATTACCCATCTGCAAAGTAAACTTGAGGTTTTTTACAATGGCTAATAAAATATTTGCTCTCCGCAATTATTATTAGAGCCAAGAAAATCTATAATAAATAATGAAGCATGTTGGTGAAAAATACAGTAACATATCCAAATGGAAGTTTACTGATACAACAGGATACTCATCTGAGCTATGAGAAAGGCTATTTTCATGTGAAAAAACCTAGGGTAGATGGCATCTGTGTATCTTGACTTTGATGTATATTCTGGTTCTGAAGAAGAGATTGACAGCTTATATACAAAGCAGAACTGATTTTGGAAGAGGCTGTTTCAGATGAATACGGAAATTTGTTCATCTTGCTCTTCTGCACCAACATGTTGTTACATAGGGAGGATACTGGTATTGAAATCTGAAGGAAACAAACCCATTCCTTTGTGGAAACACACATGCATACCACAGAATCACAGAATCACCAAGGCTGGAAAAGACCTTTAAGATCATCAAGTCCAGCCTATGACCAACACCACCACATCAGCTAGACCATGGCAGTAAGTGCCACATCCAGCCTTCCCTTGAACACATCCAGGGACGGTGCCTCCACCACTTCCCTGGGAAGTCTATTCCATATCCTCACAGATCTCTCTTTTTTTTTTCATATAATTATTTGATGCATCTATGCATAATATGAATGGACCTTCTGGAATAATACATTTGGGGATGTACAAATATGTGTGCGGGGAGATTTTAACAGAGTGCAGTTTTCCACATCACTGCCAGGATATGTTTAAAGGCTGACTACTGCTTTGTGCAGTGGTCTGTGATAGTCACTGCATGTCTACCTCCTGATGGGGTCGATGGCCACTAGCTGTAGGCATTCCAAGTGCACAAGCAACTGGACAGCCTACGGGTCAGGTTGTCAGCAGTCTACATGCATGTCCCTACCTCCTTCTGCAGAACTCAGCTGCTACTTCAGGCTGGGTAGGTTTCTGTTTGAGGGGAGCTGTTGCTTCCCAAAGTATTTTCTCCCATCATATCATAACCAGGGTAATTTCTCTGTATCCTGAACTTCCTACAGGCAGAAGGAGCAATGCATAAAAAGGATGTCCTTTGGTTTTGCTTTTGCTTTTTATCATTGCTACTCTGAGATATATTTTTTCCAAAAGTAGACTTTTTCAAAATATTCTTGATATGAACTTGTATTTTATAGCTGCTTAGTTATATGCTGAGCAAATAGGGCTTGAGACATGCCTTTGGAAGCAGTGGATACTCTCTACTTCCTATTTGGTATCTGCTTTCTTTGGGGTCTCTGTTAGTTTTCTTTACAACTTAATTTGGGTTTTGCCAAGTTTGTAAAAAAATGCACAAATAAAAATAGGGGGTTTGTTGACTCTCTCAGCTGTATTCTGAAGATGCTTGCCTGCTTATTAAGAAGTTTCTCACACAATAACACTTCAAATGTGAAGTCCTTTCTGCAGCCTCATATAATTATTTATTGTAATACCTTGGATTAAAAAAATTACGACATATAAAATTACAAGACCCAGCCCATAAAAGGAAATCTCAGCAGATCTTTTTATATGTAGCTTGGCATCAGTATTTTTGCTTAGATGGTGGGAATAAAAGTGGCACGTTCTTTTTCGTTTTCACCTTGGTAAATAGGCTATTAATACATTAAATCACTGAGCATGTAAAAGCTTATATGCAAAATGTTCTAGAGTTTCCAATGTCAAGAATCCAAGGTTATATCCCTTTTGAACAAAAATTCTGTCACAGGAAGAAAGGAGATACTGGAATATCTGTGTATTGCTATGTCTATCTATAGGCGTCAGCTGAATTTAGGCTGATGTCAGTTTGTCTGCCGGACACATTTCTGCAATACCTGTTGCTGTTAACTCATAGAATCACAGAAGGACTGATGTTGGAAGGGACCATTGGAGATCATCTGGTCCAAACCCCTGCTCAAGCAGGATCGCCTAGAGCCAGTTGCCCAGGGCCATGGCTAGACTTTTTTTTTTTACGTCTCCAAGGATGGAGACTCCACAAACTTTCAGGGCAACCTGTGTCAGTGCTCTGTCACCCTCACAGTGAAAAAGCATTTTGTGATATTCTACATACCTCTTGTGTTCTACTTTGTTCCCATTGCCTCCAGTCGTACAATATTTTGCATTACGTGCAGCTAAAAACACGTTATCACCACGAGCAGAATTTCCTCAGTTTTGTCAAACGCTTAATTTTTATGTATTACCCTTCATAATTTCTCATTCATATGGTCCTCTTTTGTTTTAAAATACTATCATAACTTATATAAGTAATACATAACTTTTAAAACCAGGAAACACGATCTACTATATTTCTGTTGGCAACATAGTAACTTATGTTAGAACAGGAAGTACACCTGCTATGGGCCGTCGTTAGTCCATTCTGTCTGCCCAGTCTTCTGTTCCAGTTACTTTTCGGTCTTTACAAACTTTCTTCATCTGCTTTAATGTCAGGATGGCCAGCTTCATTTTCCTGGGTGTCTGTCAGTTCCTTGGGCTCCTTACATCAGGAGCAAGAGCTGCTCTAAGTCTTGCTATCGCGTGAGGCCATAGCATTCCTTGGCTAGTTCTTTCTACCTCCCCTCCTTTACTTCCATGTTTGATCATATTCAGCAGGGAATGGTAAGGCTCTTTGGTAAGACAACTGAATGTTCCTGCCTTTGATCCCCAGGAAGTACAATACCCATATGAATGGAGTTTATGGGTCAGTGGTCTGATCTCTTGAGATAGCTAGATGCAATCTCGGTCCTGTTCCTTAGGCAAGCAACTACATTTGTTTTCGAAATGCCATCCTAGAGAAATCTGACTCTTATGGGAGCAAGAGCTCCATTAAATAAATTATTTGATAAGGAAACTGAAAACATAAGAGAGACTGATTCCGTCACAAGGTCAGTGCAGCTACTTCAAAGAGTAGTATGAGGAGAGTTTCAAGCTCCTTACCATCCAGACACTTGCAGATAATGAGTAATTATTGTCTAAAGCAGCAGACATCTAGGTTATCAACCTTCCTCTTATCAGGGAAGGACATATTGTGGGTTCCTTGGCAGCCTTTTCTGATTACTCTAGTTATTCACATATTAACCCTTTGGAGTTTCATCAGGCAGTTCCAAGAGAAAGTTTTTTTGGATCACAGTGAAAACACATGAATTTTTTTCCAAAAGATTACTACTATGAATCCTTATCTAATAGGATGGAGAAAACCTCTTATAACACATCACGTAATCAACAGAGGCAAATTTTTTAAATAGACAATGCTTTATTCTGTCAGAAATCTTACCTGGGTGGAATTCCTCCCCATAGATGAAGCAGCATCAATTAATACAGGGACATGTATTGGCTCTGTAGGAAGGAAGACAAGATTCAAGGAACAGAACAGTATTCAAGAAGCAAGACCCGCTGCTTGCAAACACTCATGTCACAACCATTATGAAGAGATCAGCATGGACATCAGTTTGTGGAATGGGAGCACAATAGCTCATGGTGAATTTGTGCTCATGGTAATCCCTTACTATACTCCATCAGTTTGCTTCCCATAAGGCATGTCACTTTTGTCTCCAAGCCTTTCTCTTTTAATAATATTAGATAAAATGTTCAGAAAAGTCATAATGGCTCTCAGATAATTTTGAATGCACAGTACATACTTGTACTGCAGAACCAAGAATGATGAGGTGCAAGGACAGTTCCTTCTGAACTTTACCTTCCTCAAATAATTAAGGTATCTGCTGTGAACACCACTTTAGTTTTCTCTAATTTATTTATTTAACTATATATCTTTACCTACCAGATTTTTTTCCTTTCTCTTTAAGCTTGACTAATGTCATAGAGCTAGAGGACAGTAAGCAGTTAATACTTTTCTCTTGTCCCTACACAAAGATGTAGAGAATGTACTGGTGGACCTACCAGGTGGGATAATTTCTGAGAACAAAACACTGCAGTCAGGGAGTAGAAAGTCCCTGGGAAGTATTTGTTTTCTTCAGAAATTCCGAAAGGATAACCAAGACTTCATAGTTTTGCTTTCTGTCAGGTGGTGTGACTTCTCAGAGATCCCAGCAGAATTATGTCAGTAAAGTAAATCTGTAATTTTCTAAGTGGAATGTAAAAATATTCTCTTCTTTTCCAGATGCATGTATTAAATTGGTATGATCAGACAAAGACGAATATTGGTCTTTGCTTACTCACTGATCTTTGATTATTCAACATGCAGTTCTCTTTGATGGTCTATTGTTACACTCCTGTTAGGAGACCGCCCCTTTCTAAGCCTCTCTCAGCAAATTCTGAATCTTTTTGATCTTCCTCCTTCTGTTGGTAATTTAGGTTGCTTTGTCATGCATGGTGCCCTGATTTGTTGTGTTGGGGTTTTTTTTGTTTGGTTTGCGCCTTTTTGTTGTTTGGGTTTTTTTAGTAGTTTGTGTCTCTGCAGTTCCCTTTCATATTCAGTATCTCAATAGTCATTGAGTCAAAGCGTTTAACTGTACCAATACATTGCAAATGTGAAATTCTGGAGGGACTCCAGTAACACTGGTGTCTATGCAGGAAAGTGAATCCATTGAAAATATCAAGTGCATACAATTGTTGGTATTCCTTGGGGGGTTATTTTTTCTTTTTCATTTCATGCTGTAAATTTCTTCATTTTTAGTTTGGTCTCCTGTGGTGGTGCTTCATAGGCGAATAAAACCATATGAAACACTGAAAGGAGTTAGCTGCCTAAACACTCTTCATTTTTTCTGAAAAAAAAAAAAAAGAAGTAAATTTTATGTAGATTAATTACAGTCTTGTTGAGTTTCAGCCTAATGTAATCTTAATCCCTAGAGGCATTCAGCTCTGGAAAGGGTCCTTCATAATAATAACTGTGACAAACTAAAAAATAATATTCTGGTTTACTGTATTTTTTTCTATTTAATTACTGTGACAAAAAGGGAGCTACTAATGAAAGTGGACACAGAGATGTACTAGATACCTTCAAAGTGATGTATAGTAGTTATGCCCCCCCAAATTCAATTATGTCTAAAAAGTATTCATGCACAGATTGTGGCTCTTGTGCTTGTCTCTGATAATTTAGCCACAATCTGATGCAACAATGATAATTTTACATTCATTTTTGGCTCCTTGTTCCCTCTAAAGTGTTTGTTGTTCCTGTAGGAGCCCTTTCTCTTTACAAACTGAACAGTTATTTGATCGTTGACACTGCCACTGATTTGTGGAGTAACAGGATGATTAAGTATATTAGCAGAGTGCCTCATTTACTTACTCATTGGCAACAAACCCTTTGTCTCTTTTCTTTTTTATGATTTTTTATCTATTCTCTTTTATACTTCACTGAGCTCATATTAGCAATTGACCAGCAGTGTGCAAATGCGGGTGCGTTTCACGATGGCTTTAGGCAAACAGAAAGATCATCAGTATATGCAACAGTGAATCAGTTCTTCCATTCTCTGAGAGAATAAAATAGGCATTTTGAGGCATCTCAATTTGAGTGTTCCTGAAATCCACACAGTGCAACATAATTGCTTGCAGAGTCTCATCCTAATTGGCAAGCTTAAGGAAAGGGACACAAGACAGTTCTTACCACTATCCGCATGGAAAGTTCTCTGGAGACTGTTGAAACAATTATTAGTCATTTCTCTCTTTCTGCCTAAGGTGCATGACTTGAAAATGCAGATGAAATGCTGTCAAATCACACATTGAGGAGTCTCTGAACTTTTCCCAGAGCGGATGGTGTTCTCTGGAAGGAGAGAGCTGGGGGTGGGGGTGGAGGAATGCAGAGGGGAGATGAGAGATTTCATACATCCTTTTTGTCTCTTTCTCCCATTGTTTTATGCATGTGTGTGCATATGCGCATCTGTAAAACATAATATCTGGATTTTTCCCCTGTGAAAACTTTGGAGTGGTATTTTTTACTGTTGTGATCAAATTAATTGGTTCATTACAGATGGTGAAGGCCTGCGTGTTATTTATTCAGTAAGGAGGTTTATATTTTGCTCTTCTTCATATTGAGTTATTTCTGTGTTTCTCCTGCAATATCTTCTGTTCTCCCTAGGGTTAAATAATCAATTTCTTAATTTGTTTCTTTTAGGCTTTTGTTTTAGAATGGATGATGAAAATGCTACAATCCAAGAAGTCTGTTCTAAACCTGGGTTTCATAAAACAAATGCTTGTGTTTTCTTTCGGTAGCTGACTAAAAAAATTCAAAGGAAAACTGTTTACAGAGGTTTTAATAGGGAGGTTTTTATAATATAGTGAATAATCTAAAGAATCATTTTAGATTCTCTCTGGTATTTAATAGATACAAATAAGGTGGTTTTTTTTAAAAAACAACTAACACCCCCACTGATTCCCCATGTAATCTGTATTTGAGGCTCTACATCTGTGATGTACTTTTGTGATGAATGACAGCAACTTTCAATATACTGTCTGCTAGCTTGAACTCCCACCTCAACGAGTCAGGCTCACTCCTTTCTCAAAATAATCTTACTGCTAACATGAACTCTCACTCCAGCAGTCACCTGGTAATCACAGCAGACAGAGCGGAGGCCACCCCTGGAACAGGTGTAGAAAATCCAGCTATTGGAATTTTTAAGTGTGTTTAACTGGCAGGTAAATACATGTTTATTAAAACAGGAAGCTGAAACAGATTAATTTGGTGCTTTCGTAGCAGCCTTTATATGTAATAACCCATTACAATCAAGGTGCAGGAAAGAAATTATTTTTTAGTAGAACCTTGCAGTTAAACACATGGATCCTTAGGATGTGTTTTCATTTTTTACCTGATGATCACCCTATACACTAGTTTTGGAGTACAGACTGGAGGAGAGCACATAGAATAAGATCAATCAAGAATCCTGCTACCACTTCTCTCACCTGAGAGCTATTTGCTTTGCTGCAGAACACAATGGCACATTTACTTTTTAGACATATTACATTACTGTGCTCAGTGATACTGAGAACCTCGTGTCCCATTTACCTGACTTGGAAGCTTATTGTAACCATTTTAACTTTTGTCTATGGAAAACTCCACACAGCTAGCTTTTTTAAGCATGTTTACTACAGAGGAATAATAATAATATTATTTAAACGCTGGATTTTTTTCCTTTTTCCCAGTTTCTCCTGAATGACATCACTTGGAATGAATTTGTGCTCCAAATATTGCAACATTGCAGTCCTTGTCAGCCTCTGTCTCTGCTGCTCTTATCGTAAAATAAATTCTGGCTTTTGCTATTCAGGGCACCTGTCTGTAGTTTAGACAGATGCTAGCTTTTAAAGTGAGCCCTTCAGCTGTGGTGAGCAGAGTTCATATGCAGAAGTTAAGCATGGCCTGCTGGCAGTGAGCGTGCTTACCTTTTTCTGGTGTTTTATTGCATGGCAATTTTTTTTTACTGTTGCTGTTTATGGAGGAACTCTATTGCGATGCAGCTGTTCTTTAAGGTATGATATAACTGTTCTTTAAAGGAGTTTTGTCAAAAGAGAAGGTTCATCATGTTCTGAAAATACCAAGGCTTATCATCCTAGTTTCTGAAATAGTTGAAATATTTCAAAGGCTAAGGGCTTTCAGAACCTTCCGGGGATGCTGGCAGGATAAACGTCTATGCCAGAACACTTAAAGGAGGGAGAAGTTCTGCCTTAGTTTCTTTCAACTATTAGTGCAAGGAGCATCATCATGAACTTCATGAAAATTCCAGTGAAGAGTTGTTTTGAAGTGGGCTGTGCTGTAAAGACCTGCACATCCTACAGGTGTCCAAATGTCTCAAATTTGGCAATATCCATAGTTTTTAAAGCCAAAAGGTCACAGTTTTCACCTTGTTTACATTTTTCAGACTTCTGGAGCTAACAGTGGAATGAAAAAGAGGGTACTATAGTCGATCTTTCATCCCTCAGGTGCTAGGAACCTCACATTGTGCAGCATTGGATGGACCTCCAAGTCACAGCACAAATCCTGTTCATGGAGAGGTTCACTGGCATTATATCCTTTAGAGCTCTTAAAGGACTTTCTTAGAAGTAAACAACTCTACTAATAATTTCTACTGTCAAACAAAAAAGACATTCACATGAGAACATGCTGCTTCACTTTGAGATAAAGACAAGGGCATGCCAGGGGTGATGGTGACATGACCAGCTGCCAAAAGGGAGGTGCCTACAGGCTTCTCTGATGAAATCAACCGCTGGGTTTATCCTGCAGCCATGTGGTACATGCAGCATGGCACAACACAGGCCTGTGCCTCCCTCAAGTCAACTCTTATGTGAATCTCTTAACTCCTTGATGTACAATAGTCTTCTGGTTAGGACTACTACAGGTGCCAAAACCAGACATACAGTTGTCTTCTGAACAAGCTGACAATCACAGGAGAAATTTTAACAGCATTTTTATGGTTTTAGACTGAACAGTTCATATGATAATAACAAACAAATTGTCTGACCTCTTGAACATGTTTTGTAGTATGTATTTTGTAATTCAAAAGTTGTGGAAGTGAACAGGCACCATTAAGTGTAAAAGCAAGTGGTCTGCTGACTTGGGCTGTAAAAGTGTAACCAGGTGTGCTAGGAGTAAAGTCAATTCATCATTTAATTTCTCTAACACCGTAGAAAATCAGCGCAGATTTCCAAATCAAGTGGTTGCCTAGCATCATAAATGAAATCATTTCCCCTCTTCTGAGTTTGCATCCACATGCACCTGGTACCCCTTACCCTATATGTGCTACAACCTCAGATGCCTTTCTTTCTGTAGTGGATTTCTCGCTGTCTCCTTCACGCCCTCCCATGTGTCTTTACAGTGGTCAGTGTATATCCGCGCTGCTGTCCGCAAAGAAAAAGGATTGCCAATCCTGGTGGAACTGCTTCGAATAGACAACGACCGGGTGGTATGTGCAGTTGCTACAGCTTTACGAAACATGGCCTTAGATGTCAGAAATAAGGAGCTAATAGGTATGTTCTTTCCAAACAATCTGTATATTCTGTGGGTTTGGGGTTGGCTTTTTTTCCAGTTTGCAGCAGAATGAGCACAATGAAAATAATTAGTCGCACATTCCTAGCACAATTTTAATTTTTTTTTCTCTAATGTGTCATATTTAGATTTTATGTGACAGCTTAGTGCTGTAGTGCAGGGAATTGTTAAATTAATTAAATATCATGCTACGTTTCGTGATCTGTCATACTGTAATCTCCAGAAGAAAAGCAATGGCTTTGTTCTGCTTTAGCACTTCGTTCCTACGCTGGCAGTAGCACTTGCACCTTCCAGATCAAGGATCTGAGCAGAGCAGCCACTCCTGATCCTCAGATTATATATTGGAAGTAGTTTTGGGATCATGAAGTGACAAATCATAAAGATTTTAAGATGGTTCCAGGAATTTAGTAGGCAGATTAGTAGCTTCAGCAAGCAAAGTGGGTGATGCTTGATTCACAAACATGTAAGTTAAGGAAGAGAACAATAATTTATGTAAAAAATTATTGCCCCTGAATTCTAGTGGTATGGTAAGCAAACAGGGTTTGCGGTTTTTTTATTTTGTTAAGGTTTTTGGTAGATTTTTTTTTAGCCAAAATTCATCCAAACACTGTGGATCATCGAACTTTTATTTTCATGTTCTGTCTTTGAAAAATAATCACTTCCTTGATTTTGAACTATTTCAACAGTCATGACAAAATTATTTCTACTTCTTCTGTACATTAAGAGCTTTTTTTATTCATTTTTGCTAACTTGTTAACTTGTTATCATTACAGCATACTTCTCTTCCTCTGCTTTTAATTACATAATTCCTCAATTAGATACTTCTTGCATACTGTTCTATTATGTGTATCCAGTGCTGTCTCAGAGTTAATGCATCATTACAGCAGTGCTCTGCAAGTTGTTGAAACAGGCAATTAGTCCTCTCACATATTGTACAAACCAGAGAGACTTCACTGACAAACTGTTGTAAAGCAAATAGAGGTAGAGGTTGATGAGTAGTGTAAACCCAAGGTTTGAACTTAAGACCAATGCTATACCTGCAAGACCAGCCTGCTTGTTCAGCGTTTGCTCATGTTATATAGTAGATAAAATTGGCATGGAATTAGATTTGTTCAATGTATTGTGTTCAGATTTCAGGAAACAGGATGCTACCTATGTGTTCTTAGTGGTTTTTTGTTGTTCCCTAGGAATTTTCAAGTAGAAATTACTGCTGAAGCAAATACATCAGACCATCAAATCTGAATTAATAACCAACCTTTTCTTTCCTCTCATGATCTCACCTCCATGTTCAGTCTACAGCATGTCATAGTCTCTATTATCTAACATCTTATTCCTTTATTTGTGGAACTTCCTCTACAGGGTTCACAAACCACGTTCATGCTGAGTTACCATCTATAATCTCTTATCCCTACTATTTGACGTAACAAAAAAACTTTATAGTTGAATTTACAGAGTATAAATATGGTTTATAGTGCCATGAATTAGACTATATGTGGTTGCCCTTTCTGTGCTCTGATTATTATTAATTGAAAGTTGTATTTCCTTCCCAAAACTGCAAATTTAATTAAGGAAAGTAACGCTGTACATGTGAAATTGAGCTGTCTTAATACGACGTGCCATTCAAGATACTGGGTAATTTATGGATAATAAGCTAGTACAGCCTCAGCATTTTAATATTTTATTAAATTACTGATGAACATGCAATATAAACAAATATGTATTTTTAAAAGGTGGAAAAAGTATGTTGAAAATAGGTACCTAATTTATTTCTGTCACCAAGTTGTAATGGCTGTACAGTGCTGCTCAGATTTAAGTTATCATGGGGTGATTCTGAGGAATTGTAACCCATAACTGCAATACAAATTTGCTGCACTTTAAAAAAAGTCCAAACATGCCAATATGACAGGGAAGTTAAGACTGTAATGCCTGAACCATTTCAGCTGTGATCTTTATATGTTCATTTTGTTGGCTTTCATCATTGAACTTCAAAGAAACAGTAATCATGGTCATTATTTCTCTTGTTCTTGAATATTTTTAGCAAATAGGGCATATAACAGAGCAGATTTTCAGAAATGCTAAACACCTAGAATGGTCAAGGACCAGCACTCCTGCTGTGGATGGTTCATTTTTGTGCGTATTACAGTTCTGCACATTCTACGATACTTAGTTGTTATTATGGAAAGGAGGACTCAAAAGGGACTTCTTCAGGTTAGTCCCTCAAGTATCTTTCTGCCTAAGCAGAATCAACATCCTGTTTATCTTTCCTCTTTGCAGTTTTTGTTTGTGCATCATATTCTTGTGATGTCAGGTTCTACCTCATGAACTGGAATTTCTTCCTTAAGATAAACTTTTTTTAAAGGTGAATTTTCCACCTGTATATGTAGCAAAATTTAAAATGTAGAATTGAGTTGGCTGGGGTTTGTTAATGCATCTAGAAAGCTTTATTTTCAGTGGTGCCATGGTTCCTTTACCAGCTGACAAATTTTTGCTGAAATGTGCCAGAGAATGAAATATTTCTTTCTGCTGCTGCCAAGCAGCCCATAAATCAGTGTTAAAGCATCTGGCAAATATATCAGAAAGCTTTCTAAAATCCACACTGACCTGTACAGAACTACAAAACAAGCTAAAAGACACTTTTTTTTTTTAAATGACCATAAGTTTCTTTCCTGAATTCACTGAATTGACCAATCTGTTTTGTTTTTCACACAAACCTATCAAGTGTGTTGTTACATTGCTAAAGATTCCTGCCAGGCTTCTCTTACAATTTATCTGAGCCATCCCCACAACAGCATTTTCTTTATTTATAGTGAGATCTTCTTCCTGGGTTTCATTTCAAGCATGCTCCATGTCCTTAAAAGGACCCTCTTTTTTCTCTTCCTCCATCCTTTTGCAGTGTGCCACATGTCTCTGAGCCAAGACAGTGGGCGTATTCATCTTTCTCCTTCCCAAAATTAAACTGCACTCAGACAAAGATGTGGTAAAGCTGGACTAGTTAGTACAGGCACTAGGTAATCCAGCACCTGGTTTTCCCTCCTTGGGCGTTATGCCCAGGTGCTTTCCAGGTCACAGTCAGACCACATCGATTTTCCCCATGCCTTGCAGGACCCTTGTCTGCATGAAATAATACCCACTCTATGTTGCTTCCCAGGAGTGCCTCCCATGGGAAGGTTTATCAGCCTTTTTTCTCACCCAGCAGTGAGTGACACAGCTGAGGGAAATGGTGCCTTGGATTTTGAAAAGACCCACTGCTGATATTCAGAAGTCTGGGCTGCACGGTGTCCCTGTGTCCCTCTAGTACCCCAGCATCTTCCTACTTCTTCCACATGCACTGTAAGCATTTTGGAAAGCTGTTTTCCTTCGTTGTAGCAGGTTCTGTTTCTGCTAAGTTTCTCCACAGGGTCATTGGTTTCTCCCCCTAGCCCCACTAGGTTCCTCTGAGATGACCAAAAATCACATTTATTTTGCTTTTGTTTGTTGGAAGAAGATCACTCTTGGCCCAGAGGTCCTCCAAGAGCTTTGATGACGTTCTGTGCAGCTATGTCATCCCCATGTTCCTTCCTTCTTCCTTTATCTCTCCCTCCCTCTCAGAAAAAAGATTGGGGGGGGGAAGAAGAAGTACAGTAACAAACCCACCCTTCTGTGTCCCTCAATGTTATATAGGTGCCCTAATCTGAGGATATGGCATTATTCTCCCTCCCCCCACAAATGTCATTTTTAACTTGAGGAGTAACTGCAGACCTGCTGCTTCTGGCAGTGCCACAGCAGGGTGCCAGTCAGGCCAGCACCTCATACCAGAGCTGTCCCACTGTCTTCCCTACAGTGGGCACAACTACAGACTTACGTTCTCTAAAGCCACACTGTTGGAATGATGTCAAGAATTGCTAATTTAGAATAAGCTTTTTTGTCTTTAAATAGAGGAAAGTTGGATCAGCTGAATGGGGCAGAAGGGCTTAAAAATAAATCAGTTTCCTGTAAACAGCATCTTTGCACGATGAATTGTTTCCTTGCAGTCTGCTCCAGCAACTGTCAGTGGCTCTCTGATTCAAACACCTTCCACATGGTCTTTTGGGCTTCTCGAAAAGTTTCTGCGGATCATCTGAACCTGCACTGTAGACCCATATTCTCCTTTTGATTAACTCTTTTTTCCTCCCTAGAGTCTTCCAGCCAGCACCAGTGCAGCAGCCTCCCTTCCTGCTATTCCCTCTCCCCACTCTGCATGTGAGGAGGCTTTCCAAACAGAGATTCCCCATTCGATCCTGGAGAACGAGCTGGCTTCATCTTTCTTTTATCTGAAACACAGCCAGCAGTGTTCCTCTCTGCTGCCATCCACGACCCGTTTAACAAAACATAGTATGAAATGTACAAATAATTGAAAACTATGTGATTTGTTATTCTACCTACACAAGTAGGTACAGACTGTCCCTGTCAGTGAAATTTTAAAGGATGAATCTCTGTCCCAAAACTTTGCATTAGGATTGTTCTTGTATATGCATGACATTTACCTTTGATTTTAAATTGCATTTTAAAGTGCAGCAGGTGGTCTTTCAGAAGAGTTAAGCTGTTTTTTCAAGCTGCCCCAGATGAGAAATTTATCAATATTCATGTGCAGCAGAATATGTACAATATAGGATTTGCTCTTTTGAAGTACAATTTGGAACACGTATTAGCACTGCATTTCATACTGTTTGGTGATAAGTCCACAGGGTACGGTCTTTGGAGTCAATGCAGAGCTGGAGGTAAAACTTAAAAAATTTCAATTCACAGTTTTATGCTTCAGGTCTTTCTGTCAGTTTTCTCTTATCCTGACAGTGGTTTCTAATACTATTCTGGGTCAATGTTGATTGAGACGAGTATTTTACTAGTAATTCAAGAGCACCATTCTTTCTCTTGGACTCTTGGCCTGTATTTTTGTGGTTAAATAAAACATGCTTTTAGAGACTGGAAGTATTTTGATCATTCACCCTTGCAAAAAAAAAGAGGTCAGTTCCACCTTAAGTTTTTTGTTGACTTCTTGTCCTATGTAGAAGGTGTGTCCTTATGTATCTCTTCCCTTAAAATGTGTAGAGAATCTATGTGTTTGCTCAGCCCCTTGATTCTAGGGACTTTGACAGGATAAACTGAAGTGTTACAACATTGAAGACATCCTTTTGTGGCTATCACTGTAAAACCATGATTCAGATAAGTGAAGTTAGTGATACAGTTTATACCACTTTTGCAAGGTTTTTTATCAAGTCCTGAAATGTGGCCTCTAGTAGGGGTCATTTTTGAATAATTGTTCCTGAGTTGGGGGCTACAAGGTGGCAGTACTCAATTATTCTCAATTCACTACTCATCTGTTGGTTATGCTGTTATAAGATATACACAAAATTCAAGGGTAGCATATCAATGAAATTGTTAATGAATTTGTGTTGGAACCTGTTTAATCTTGGTAGGTGTCTTAAAGATCATTGTTCTGTGGAAGACACCTATAGTAGATTCCACTATAGTTGACTCCCAGAAAATGATTTATTTTATATAACATGCGATAAAATGGATCTCACCCTGTATTTCTGTGTCACCATTGCTGAGTGATGAAGAAGTTCTAGCGAATGTATAAATTGCCACTGAGTGTATGCCTTGCCATCTTGTGAGTGATAGGGGTCCATTTGGGTGCCTCAATTAACTGGTGTTTGTTTCAAAGTTTTATCACTAAACTTGAGAAAATTGGGGTGAAATATATTCCAGGAGTTTACAACTCTAATGAATTGTTAGACACTCTGAATCATACAGGTTGAAAGGAATTTCAGGAGGTCATCTTGCCCAGCCTTGCACTCAAAGCAGAGTCAGGTATTTTATTTCAAAGTGTGATAATGATTCACATTTGGAAAGATTTGCTTTCAGCTGTTAGGCTGAAAACACGTCAGAAATAACTATTTGCATTCTCACAGCAGAATGTGACTCTTCTAGAGAATAAATAACTACATGGAGTTCTCCTGTCTTAGAACATAGCCACGTTTTAAAACCACAACTTTGCCACATTTTAAGACCACAACTTTGTTTCAGCATTAGTAATAAATCCAAGTGAAAACAGTGTTCAGCATCATAGTTGCAAGAACAGCAGCTATAAGAATTCTAAGTCCTAGTAATGTATATTCATAGAGAGTATGGGGATGTGCTGGGAGATGATTAAATCAAATATGCAGCTTTCATCCCACTTCAAGTGTCTACATGCTGTTTTCTCTCCTTTTTAAATGTGAGCACTTCTGAATTTCTCATACATACATCTGCAAGGATCGGAGAGACACTGAATTTTTTTAATTGAATTTTTAATTGACTTACCAAGTATCTTAGTCACCGAAATGTTAAATTGACATAAATTGGCAATACGCAAGATGCCAGAAACCATTAATCAAGAATTGTAGACATTTGTTCAGAAGGCAGTGAAGACAGAATATATGCTGCAATTTAATTTGTGCCAAGTTGTATTGCACTTCATTTGTTGTGTTTAAGAGTTGAGCTGTGCAAAACCTATACTACAATAAACCTGAGTCAGAAGAGGTTGTCATCAATAAATTGATTTAGGAAAGAGAATATATGGTCATGCGTTAATAGCTGGTACTCCTTACTCTATACCAAAGAGAAAGATGTTAGTTAAGGTGGTAAGTGCATAATTAAGCTTTGATAATTTATAACACCTACATGGCAAAGTCCAGACTTCCTGGTTGCTAGCGTTGTGTGCATGTTAGCAGAGAATTTAAACTGATAAAAGTTTAAATGTTAAATATTTTTCTATTACAGTGTAGAAGCCTTGTGTCAAGGAGATTTTAACTTTCTGTGTGCTTTCAGCCACTTGTGCATTGCCTTTTCCTCCAGTTTATCTCAAATGTATTTCTGACAAGCTGACCTGGTAGCTATAGAGGTTACGAAAAGTTTCCTTCCTCAGTCATTTATTATCAAATTACATTTGCAAGTGAAGAGATTTCGTGAAGAGAAAATGGTACCTCTAGGTGTTCGTCCCATTTAATTCTGTCACCTGAAGTCTGGGATCTTACAGTGGAATAGATCCTGTGTGAGAAACTATAGAAGCAGCTAGAGGCTAGATGGCTAACTTTTTGCTGACTGAAGATAAGCAAGTAGTTTCCTGTCAGAAGTAGTTCTGATAACACAGAATAATTACTCCTAGTTAGCTTGGTAGACTTTGCAAGGGCAACTAGTGAAAAAGCACTACAATTTTTTTTGTTGTCACTCAATACAACAGAAATAACCATATACAGGCTCAGATCTAGGATAAAGAAGAATATCACTTTCACAGATCTGTTTTTCATTGTAATGCCAAGTTAAAGAATTACAAAGCATTTCATCTTCATCAAATGAGATCAAGATGCTTCACAATAGTAAGCACAACTTAGCCCTAGGTCAGCCATTCCTCATAATAGAATAACCTGTGGGAAAATATCTGGAAAATGCCTGTATTTCTATTTTAAATGCCAGAGTCTCAAGGGAATCATCTTTGGTATTGCACCATGAGAGCTTATGTAGATTATAGCAGTAATTTTAAATTATGTCATTTAATGTTTTAAAATTTACAAATATTAAAGCCTTTAATGTAGATTTTATAAGTTTGTATTGACATTCAGTATTACTTGAGATTAAATTCTGAGTGCAAGTCATTAAAATTGCAAAATCTTGTGGAGGTGGCCCGGTAAAGCCTGGGTTCAATGTAACTGCCAAAAACAACACCAAAAAACAACAAGCAGCCAACAGTGAGCCATTTCACTGCATTAATGTGCATTTCACACAAAAGCAAGTGCCCTAACCTGCATCTTACATTTTGTTTGAGATAAACAATTTCTGTTTGGTTCTGTTCTTCTGCACAAGGTAGAAAGCAATTAAACTGTAACTGTATCTAGTTTTCTCACTCAGAAGATTGACATTTCAAACAATTCAATATTAATTTTCATCTCTGTTTCTCAGTATGTTCATGCTGAGAAGTGCTACTTATCCTTTGAAAATTCAGAGTACTGATCTAAAAAGTGCATATAATTCAGTTACATTTTGCATAAAAGATACAAAGGTAGAAATGCAAATGTCACAAACTGCCAAAGTAATTTTAAAAGTACTTTTAAATCCTTGAGGAATTATTCTAAATCTGCAAAGCTGTTTTGAAGATGCAAGTTTTGTGACAGCCTCACATTAATAGATAAGTGTATCAAAGCAGATGCTTGCAGCCTGTTCTGTATCAGCTTCAATTCATGTAACAGCAAGCTAGTTTTATTCTATGTGACATGCAAAATAACTTTTTCTTCTAAAAGCCTCATCAATTTAAGCGATATTCAAATGATAGAAATTACATATATGGCATTTTTTACTCAAAGTCCTTTTCTTTGAAGAAACTAGAGCTATCCTGTTCATGTCCCGTGTTGGTGAAAGACAGTAGAACATGGCAGGTAAATTATTTGATAGAGGAAAGTAACATCCTTTTCTTCTTGCATATGAATACCCTTGGAATAGGGCTGGGGCACCGTAGTTGCAAAGGATGTTGGAGGGGTGTTGGACCATGACAAGGGGGAACTAAGAAATGAAAAAATAAATAATTAAAAAAAAAAAAATGAACGTGTCAAATTTAAGCTATCTATAGATTGCTTACAGTCATAGCAATAATAATTTTTCTCTTGCACTCTCTAAAGTAGTGCAGTTACTCTGGCAGAATCTCGTACAATCCTAGTTCGCAACTTAGATGTTAACAGGTGAGGTGGTGGTACACAGTGTACCTCTCCCTACACGTGGCTTTTGAGACAGACTTCTATTTCAGTGTCCCCAAACTTGTCTTCTGCATGTTTCATAGTGATGGTTACTTAAAAAGGAAGAATGTTAAGGACAAAACCCAAATATCCTTCACAAAGGTGACGCTGGTAGAAAACTCAGATTGCAGGGACCTAAAAGACTTCTGTGCCCCTGCACAGAAGGGCTAAGCTGACACAAGCTAACACAGAAGTAAAATACCTGTCAATATGCAACACAGATGTTTGTCATCATCCATTAGATAATATGTGCACTGTAAAATGTCTCGTTTTCCTAGGATAGAAATCTGACAAAGATAAAAGGTATCAGAGAGTTGGTGTTCAAGGAATGCAAGATTAGGAAACAGTGCAGATGTCTGGATTCTTACAACTGGCATTCTAACTAAATCTCAATGCAGTTAAATTGAATTTAGTTATTTATTTTTTCTTTCTGTACCAGACCATTAGGTGCTTGCACAACATTGCTGGTTGTTAGCAGTTGCCCCAGTATACATCAAAGGTTTCTCTGTTTGGTTATATGCGTTCTGTGCCAAAATATGGGTAATCCTAGTGTTAGTTTAGTCTGTAGCAGTTATAAAAAGGAAATTCAGTCTCATAGTTGCTGGTTTCTGCATGACATCTTCAAATGCTGCTGTTTTCTTACTGAATAATTGCTCTTTGTGAAGTACTTTGATGTAGGATCTGCTTGCTTTTAAGAACTAAGTCATTCAGTAGTTGTTTCCATCATTTATGACAGGCTTTAGTGTTAAAGATTCTTGTTTCAAATAGCATTATTAAAACCTCAAATATCCTTTTGATTACAGAAAGCAGAAAAATGGTCTTTTTCTGCAGCCTTTACAAATTAATCCTTCCATTTTCTCATAAATATTGGACCTTTAAATGCATGCAGTATCCCTAAAAAGTCATTGTCCAGGACTGTCACTATGTGTTACCATTCTGCTCATTTCTGAGGTTCTCCTTTTGGATACTAGTTGAATAGGTCTCAGACTAAATCAGCTTGCACCCCTGTTTAACAAGCAACTTTTAAAAAAATCCAAATCTGCTGTTTTATGCTTATCACTACTGGGATTGAGTAGCAGCAGTTTTGTAATAAACAGTTACAAAATACTGAAAGGGTAACAAATTCTTATAATCTGAGATAAGTGAGGAAATAATCAATTAGCTGAGGGGTCTTATTATCATAATTTCATAAGGTAAGACTGTGATTCTGGTACTTAATATCTCAATGGACTCACTTAAACAAAAATAAAGAAATGTGGGTTTCCTCCCAAGGAAAGCCTAGAGAACCCTTAGAATCAGCTTCAAAGCCCCATTGATCTCTCTGTGGCATGTCTATTAAATTAATTGAAATCTGGTAGTACTGATACAATCTTTTGTATTATTATGTTTTTCATTTTCCTTTTGCTTCCGCTTGTGGCTGTGTTATGCAAGAGATTCTGCGAACGTGAAAAAGACACAATTACTACCCCCTAGAGTTAGCAATGTTATATATGTATAATATATAATACTTCATAATGATAGCTCAGGCTTCAGGAATTTATCTAAGAGAGCATTTATATGCATTACTGTAGAAGAGCATTATGCGTAGTGCAAGTTGAAATACCAGGTTAAGACAAAAAAATACAACACTTTGTTAAAACTTTTAATTGAAGGCATTTCTTTTTTTTTCAAGACAGTAGATAATTCAATATTTTAGATATGATCCTTCCTTAAGTCCAGAATGAAGATTTTGAACAAACTTAATCAGAGAACCACTCCCAAGGAGATGAAAATTTTCAGTAGATTGTGGAGCCCTGCCCTACAGAAAGAAATGGTAAAAAAAATCTGCCTTGTTGCTAGTGCTTTATAAATGCTGATGCTCATGCAGGGGAGTTGGAACTCGATGATCTTTAAGGTCCCTTCCAACTCTAACCAATGATTCTATGATTCTATGAATGTGCAGCAGAGAAATCGCCAATAAAATTCAGAAGTTACTTGTCTTTGGGGGCAGTCTTAACTGTAAAGTAATATCTAACAGTTTGGGATACATATACTATGAAATTCATGTGGGTACTAGATGATCTTGTACCAGTTTACCTCCTTTTAGCCCATGTAAGCCTAGAAAATTACCTGGGCAACTTAAGAAAATAAATTTTTAAAAATCAAGTCACTTTTTCAGTTTGTAGGGAAGGCTTCTGTCTGCCAGTGCAATAAAAGACAGAATTTGATCTTACTGAATTCTTCAGGCTTTGAAAGGTCCTCTAGAGGTCAGTCAGTCCAACCTCCTGCTCAAGTAGAGATCCAGTAAGAGCAGGTTGCTCAGGACCTTGTCCAGTTGAAGCGATGGAGATTCACCAGCCTCCCTGTGTGACCTGTTGCATTGATGGATCAGCCTTATAGTAAAAATTCTTGTCCTTTTAGCAGTTTGAATTTTACTGTGTTCCAGCTTTTGACTTTTGCTTCATTTTCTTAGACTGCGGAACTCTAAGATGAGCCTGACTCCATCTTCTCTACACCATCCCATTAATTAGTTGTAGACAACAGTAAGATCTCTCCTTAACCTTCTCTTAAGGTCCAGAAAATTGAGTTCTTGCATGCCATGTGTTCCAGACCCCTAACTGTCCCTGTGACACTCCACTGATCTTGTTCCAACATTGCAAGGAATTAGGAAATTGCAGTTCTCTCACCATAGACATGGTAACTCACCCTGAGGCAGGCAGTGGCAGAAGATATTCCTGCTCCTAGGCTCCCTCTGGCCTCTCATTAACACATCTTGTCTGCAGTCAGACCCCTTGTGTGAGTCAGCACTGCCTGACTTATTGGTCAAAATAAGCTGGGTAAGCAAAAAATTACTCTTTCCTGTTACAGACAAAATGTTGTTCAACAGAACAAACTAAAAAAGTCACATGAGCAGCCAACATAAGGGGTAGAAAACTCTGACTTGGCCCTGTGGGGCTTGTGAAGCTCAAAATGTGGTAATTATCTTACAAACTTTAATATTTGTATACCGGATGTCTAAGGTGTTTTGTTTTGTTAGAATTAAGCTACCGTGAGTCCTACCATAGTATTACTGCACCGCTGTAAACTGCTATGTTACTTCCAAACCTTCCCTCCCCTCTCCTCCCTGCCACCCCCCAAAAAAAAAACCCAAACCAACAAAAAACCAGTTCTGGTAATTCCTTCATGTCTTTACTAGAAAATTAGAATAGTAAAACAGGTAAGCTGCATTCTTCCGCAGGACAAAAGCAGGCTTATTTTTGGAATATGATGATATCAGATAGGCAGGCAAGCCAGTGTGGATAATTTCCCTATACAGGTATTAAGTCTTCAGCAGTTAAAGGTGTTATCCTCTCTTTTACAATGCCCTACTGCAATGTCTAAATCAGGCCGTGAAGAAAAGGGCATGTCTCCTCCTCTCTTGTGAGCCACTAACAATCCAAGATACCGAGTACATCACGAGCAAAGCCTTTGAGACAGGAGTTCTGAAGATGGATTTTTGTGCATTATCCACTGTAGTTAAATCCATTCTTCTGCCTTGGGATTGAATATGTATATGGCTTATACTAAAGAGCTCAGCCTCTTCCTAGGGAGACTGAAATTAATCTCATTCACTTGTAGCCCAATTTAAGCATGTTTCATTCACTGGAACTTTTCTGATAAGCTATCCTCAGCTTACAGAAACTTCAAAGCTGAGGAAAAGTTACTAAAAAAAGAAAGAAAAAAGAACCCTACCTGTAGTTCAAGCTTCAACCAAGACAAAAATTAAGAGTTAGAGATTAACTTTATTGCAACCATTTCTTATGAAAATCAAATGTTGTATCTTTTGTTACCATTTTTATTCTAAAATCTACTTAAAATCTAAGTAACTATTAGCCTTGCAATATTAATAAGATGCTGCAATTAGGAGCCATGTGCCTAGAGTTTTGTTGTAGAGTTGCCACTGAAGTAAACTAAGAGAGTTAAATGGTTTAGAATACAAACACAACAAAATCACATCTAGAGGTTGGAAGGGTTTATTTGTTCTCTGGGTTTGTTCAGTCAGTCCTGAGGAGGAAAGCAATTAAATCTTAGATCGCTTCATGAGCTGGTCATCGGCCTGTCTTGTCTTGGTTTCCATAACTGTGAATGAATAATCACATATGTCTTTGTCATGGTCAGGGACAATTAATATGCAGAAAATGCCTAGACATTATCAGCTAAAAGACCTTATAAAAAGTGCATCATTATTACAAAATTGATGGAAGTACTTTCAGAAGCAGTGGCACTAATTTGAAAGTCATGACATGAGCTTTCTTTATTACCAGTCCTGGGGCACAGCCTAGATTAGATTGCAGAGGCAGCCCAGGATAAAGCATCCAAGGTGAGCTGTTCACACACTAGTCTTACTCTTGAGCATTGGCCCTTCAGTGTGTGCATAACTCTAGTAGGACAGGTGAGTCAGAGCAGGTGCTTACTCCATGTGGCAATGGCAGCAGGCCACCCAAAATCCAGGATTGCCAAGTCACCTGAAGGCTGTGAACAAAGAATATTCCATGGGTTATGAAGAGGAGTGGAAGGAGGTAAGATGTCTCTGTTTTCTGCTTCTGCTGATCGTGAAGGAAAAGGAGCAGAAAACAGGGAGAGTAAGAAAAGGAGGATGGTGGTCAAATGAACTAGAGGAATTGCACGGTTTGAAAATGTGAGGAAAAACAGATTCAGAAACCTGGATCTGGTGAGTCAAGTTGCTGAATCTGCCATTTCTCTCATCTTGCTTGCTTCTTTTCTTGGACCTCTTTTTTCCTTTCTTCCAAATACCAGGAAGTTAAGAGGTTCTTTGCTTTGAAAGATCATGTCACCTTATGTTCCAGCCAGTTTATTGCACTCATTCAAAAGCGAAGAGGGCACTTATCCTAAGAATTATATTTATAGGACCCCAGAACCACAGAGACCTTGAGTGAAGGTTCCAAATCATTCTGACACTGAGGAAAATGAGTATTATTGAAAGCATATTATTCTCATACCTCAATCACAGGAGTATTGTGATGTGTTGATGCGCCTCACAAATGGACTTCACACAACCCTATAAGAGTTATAACTGAAGACCTTTATTATTAAAAATGGCTGCAATACATACTTTTCTGACTCCCAATCACCCACCCCAGTACAAATCCCATTGGTTACATACATTCTCAGCTTCTACATGATTGGCTACGTGTTTTGTCACTCGCTGTTCGTACCCATTGACGCATGCACCGTTGCACCCCTATGTCATGATGACTCAGGACTTTTACTGTTTTCCACTTCTCTCACTTCCCAGCTGGTGACTCTCAATTCTTGCTACAACATTCTATTCTTGCTACCTCCTGAGATAACAACCATGGGACACCAGCTTGTGGGACACCAGCTTTTTTACTGGTCCCACAGTTAGCCTCAGCAGCACCTGCAGCACTGCTGCCTTCTCTAACTCAGGCACACTAATTTTCTATAAACCCATAATTAATTTTCCATAAACCCGCAATTAATTTTCTATAAGCCCACAGTATTGAAAATGCGCCGTCTGCACTGGTTACTGCCAGTCGTCATTCTGAGCCCACTAAACCAATACAATTGCAGAATCAACTGAATTTCACCAATTGTCCTAAGGGGAAACCAACTGATGCTGAATCACTGGATAGGCCTGTTGTTGAAAAGCGCTATGAGCCAATCTCTCAAGTTACACTACTCCTTTAATCCAGTATACACAACCTCAAAGTAGTCCTGTCCTGTCTCTCCCAGCACATCAGAAACCTGCACTTTCTGAAGTGAACTCTGTGTCTGACCCTCCTCCACCTCAGAATAAGCCAGCAATTTTCAGATCATCTAGAGAGAACACTGTGCAGTCCATTTTTTAACCTCAGAGAAGCTTCCCTGAGAAAGGCCTTATTAAAGGAACTAACAGATTCAGAAGTCAGTCACTCCTCCTTACAGCTGCTTTACAATAAAACCTTAAACTACTGCAGCAAGGCCCTTTGAGTGCAAGTTTGAAAATCCTAAACCCAAACATTATCTCTTGACAAACAAAGATCAACACAAACTAGAGTTGCTATAAAAATCTCCCAGTTCTCATCAACCAATTTTGAAAGCACACAGCTCAATGCTGCCTTCTGAGTTTGACAGCAGAATGGATACCTTCAGTGGACAGGTTTGACAAGCCTAAGTATCAACCAACTAATGTTAATGCTGTGCCTAAAGCCATTTCTGGAAGCCCTTCAGCACTGGAGGATGAGAAGGAAGACAACCGACACACTGCAGCCACAGCAAGAGATGTATTTAACAGCACTGGTATTGTATTGAACCCCGTAGAGACTGGAGTTAGTATTGTTACACCACAAGGAGCCGTTCCAGAGGGAAGAGAGCAAGAAATCTATTCTAAAGGCTGCAGAGACAACAGTATACCTCCACCTTTGGACAAGGAGGAAGGAGAAACACTTCTTTGCCCATTTGAAATGTGTGGGCCTCATGGACTGAAATTCCTGAAGCCAATGCAGCTGTGCCTGCCATTATGTGACCGAAAACCTGGAAGAAAAAGTGTCTTCCTGGGGATTCAAATTACATTGTTGGAGCAACTGTGTCACTGTGTCTCAGTCCTGTCTGACCACCTACTAAGTTAGCTGAGTGAGTAAATAACGTGAAACTGAGATGGAATTTACATACAAACTTAACCATTCAAGGCTGAACCTTGCAATTGTAAATTCAGAAAGCACAAAAAATACCAGCTGAACCATTTCTTTAAAATCTTTTTATTTTGGACAATTGACTCACAATTTTCTTTGTTCCAGTTCTTTAAGCAGGCCATATGAAGACCTCATCCTGAACATGCAGTGGGGCAATATGTTCAGAAACCCTGTTTTTCTGTCTTTTCTTAATGAACTGTAGCCTCTCATAGAAACCTTCTCTGATATAAATCTAGTCATTCATGAACACAGTCTGTAAGAATGATGCCAGTGCCACAAAGAAGACAGTACTATTGAAGCTGATATCGCTGTCAATTTGGTCTGTCTTCCTAGCTATTCTTGTTACTTTCATTTGGACTCCTTCTAGTTGGTCTGTATGTTTCCTGAAGTTCAGTGGTCAGACTTGTGGTATTCCTCCATGAGCTTTGTGCAGAGGAACAAATCTATGTGTTCTGCCAGGAATAATTGTTAATAACACTCCTGTATAGCTGTCTTCCTCACAGCAACCCATCTTGTAACACATTACTATCTTGTGATCCTCTCAGCCTTCCTGATCCTTTGCTGCAGAATTATACTCAGTAGGTTGTTCTTCATTATGTATTTCTGCAGGTAATAATCTCCTGCCTGTGTATTATCCATTTGCCATTAATGAATCCCAGCTTCCTTAATCAAGATAACTGAGTTCTAAACCAATCCTCAAATATTTTTCAGCTCCTGTCCTCTCTTTCACCATCTGTACCACTGACTCTGACACTGGATGGATATAGATCTAGGATAGAAGACTGTCTACAGAACCTACTTCATATATTTTCTACATACTTCATTTGATACATGCTTGTATTTCAGTGATGAACCATTGGTAACTGTTCTGAGTAGCACCATCCAAACATTTTTTATACTATTTGCAGCAATTTCTGTTGGCTTTCTCATGAGGGTGGTATGTGAGTCTAGTCCTGTAGGCTTTACTGATGTCAAGACAAGTGAGATCCAAAACTTTCTTCTGTGAGACCTTCTGCTACAGGTTATTTTCTTTCAACTACAAAATACACAAAGACACTGTATTGCTGCATTTGCAATTTAATAAGGGGGGGAAAAAATAGCATCCCTCTTGAAACCTTGTAAGAGACCCCGTGTTACTGCTAACATGATTTTGAATAGCCTGCTCTTAATTTCTGAGTTCTTTCTGTATTATGTATCTTATATGCATTATGTATGTTATATAGTATGTATGTGCTTCATTCCTGCAGGCTGCATGTCTGCAAGGATAAAGGCTAACATCATGAGAGTAAACTGCAGCTGCTCTAGCTGTGCATTCCTTCCAGGAGCATATTCTTATGCCCTCTTTTCTCCCAAATTCCAAAATGTTTGAAACTGCCATGACAGAAGGAATGAAACATAGGTTTTGGAGATAACTGAAACACTGATTAATTTAAAAATATACTAGTGGTTTGTGTTGAAGAAGGAGTTGAGTTAGGTTTTATAGGCTTCTGCATAGTAGTACTATGCTGCATAGTTTTAAGTGCACCGATACATAAAAACTATCTCAATTGCTATTCCTGTTCTATCAAATGCATATTGTCTGCTCTGTATTAGCTAGTCTTTCCACTTGCACACTCTTGCTGCCTTCACATCCCAGAATATATTCATATCAGAAAGAATGCAGTCCATTGTTGTCTTTATGTAGTAAAAATTACGTTTTAAAATTTCACTGAGACTAAACATGAGTGTGCACACAAGAAGAGACACACTCATCATAGTTAAATATTGATTTCATTTTGAAAAGTAGCCTTTTTAGTTGGAGAGCAGCAGAAGGTCTGTATATACCTTCCAGTGTACTATGTCAACTATATTTTTAAACAGTCTTCTATTGATACGCAGTTGTCTCTTGTGATGTTTTTACATTTGTTTAGAGGTTGGACTAGACAAACTCAGATGTCCTTTTGAAACTCAGTTATTCTGATTCTACTTGATACTAATACAGATTTTTAATCATGTCTATCTAAACCCAAATGCTTCCATGAATTATAGGGAGAGCATTATCTGACTCAGCCTATGAAAAGAGAACTTGAACATAAATGACAGATTTATCTACTTTAATTTGTTTGCAGAAGCGGATTTCTTAGCTCAAAAGTGGGCCAGGTTCCAGGATATTTACCAGGATGTTTACTTTTAATATTTGAAATAAATACGCACTAAGGATGTATTTAATAAATTTTCAAAGATAAGAATATGCATGTCAATAAATCTGGAAGCTAAGAAATATCTGATAGAATATCCCGTAATTGGTAAGTATGCTTTATAGTAATTATTTTTAAAGAATCTTTTCAGTATGGTTTGTCTGCTATAAAGTTTATACAACATGACTGCAAATATTTTTATATTGCTGATTATATTAGATAAGGAACTCACGTTTAAAGGAACTTGTGGCTGCATGATCATAGAACCATAGGCTCTCATAGGTTGAAAAAGACCTTTAAGATCATCTAGTCCAACTGTTAACCCTACATTACCAAGCCCAGCACTAAGCCATATTCCCAAGTGCCACATCTAGATGACTTTTTAAAACACATCCAGGGATGGTGACTCAACCACCTCCCTGGGTAGCATGTTCCAATGTCTGACAACCCTTTCAGTGAAAAACTTCTTCCTAATGTCTAGTCTGAACCTCTTCTGGCACAGCTTGAAGCCATTTCCTCTTGTTCTATCACCAGTTACTTGAGAGAAGAGACCAGCGCCTACCTCTTTACAACGTCATTTCAGGTAGTTGTAGAGGGCAATGAGGTCTCCCCTCAGCCTCCTTTTCTTCAGACTAAATAGCCCCAATTTCCTTAGCCACTTCTCATAAGACTTTTTCTCAAGACCCTTCACCAGCTTCATTGCCCTTCTTTGGACACGCTCCAGCACCTCGGTGTCCTTCCTGTTTTGAGGTGCCCAAAACTGGACACAGTACTCGAGATGTGGCCTCACCAATGCCGAGTACAGAAGGACAATCACATCCCTGGTCCTGCTGGCAACACTATTTCTAATACAGGCCAGGATGCTGTTGGCCTCCTTGACCACCTGGGCACACTGCTGGCTCATATTCAGTCATCTATTAATCAGAAACCCAGGTCCCTTTCTGTTGGACAGGTTTCCATCCACTCTTCCCCAAGCCTATAGCTTTGCATGGGGTTGTTGTGGCCCAAGTGCAGACCCGGCACTTGGCCTTGTTGAACTTGATGCAGTTTTGCTCAGCCCATTGATCTAGTCTGTCCAAGTCTCTTTCTAGAGCCTCCCTACCCTCAGGCAGATCAACACTCCCTCCCAACTTGGTGTCATCTGCAAACTTACTGAGGGTACATTCTATCTCCTCATCAAGATCGTTGATAAAGATGTTAAAAAGAAGTGGTCCCAATACTGAGCCCTGGGGAACACCACTTGTAACCTGCCACCAGCTGGATTTAACTCCACTCACCACCGCTCCCTGGGCCCGGCCATCCAGCCAGTGTTTTACCCAGCAGAGCGTATGCCTGTCCAAGCCATGAGCAGCCGGTCTTTTCATCAGAATGCTGTGGGAGGGAGTGTCAAAGGCCTTAGGAAGTTCAGGTAGACAACATCCACAACCTTCCCCTCATCGACCATGTGGGCCATCTTGTCATAGAAAGAGATCAGGTTTGTCAAGCAGGACCTTCCTTTCATAAACATGCTGACTGGACCTGATCACCTGGTTGTTTTATATACAGTATGTAATGGCACTCCAGATGATCTGCTCCATAACCTTCCCTGGCTCCAAGGTCAGACTGATAGGTCTGTAGCTCCCTGGATCCTCCTTTTGGCCTTTCCTGTGGATAGGTACCACATTTGCCACCCTCCAGTCCACTGGGACCTTCCCAGTTAGCCAGGACTGCTGGTAAATTATTGAAAGAGGCTTGGTGAGTGCATTTGCCAACTCCTTCAGTACTCTTGGGTGCAACTCATCTGCCCCTACAGACTTACTGATGTTTAGGCGGTATAGCAGGTCACTGACCCTTTCCTCTTGGATTACAAAGGTCTCATTTTACACCACCTCCCCATTTTCCAGCTCAGGGGACTGGGTGTCTAGGCAACAAACAGTTTGACTGCTAAAGACTGAGGCAAAGAAGGCATTTAGTATCACAGCCTTTTCCTCATCCTTTGTCACTATGTTTCCCCCTGCATCCAATAAAAGATGACGATTCTCCCTAGTCCTCCTTTCATTATTAATGTATTTATAGGAAGATTTTGTATTGTCTTTGACAGCAGTAGCCAAGTTGAGTTCAAGTAGGCCTTTGGCCCTCCGATTTTTCTCCCTGCATTGCCGTACTACATCTCTGTATTCCTCATGAGAGGCTGTCCTCCCTTTCAGAGGCCATAAACTCTTCCTTTCTTTCTGAGATCCAGCCAAATCTTTGTGTTCAGCTGGGCCAGTCTTCTTCTCCAATGGCTTGTCTTCCAGCACATGGGGGCAGCCTGCTCCTGGGCCTTTAAGACTTCCTTCTTGAAGTATGTTCAGCCTCCCTGGACTCCTTTACCTTTCATGACATTTTCCCAAGGGACTTTGTCAGTCAGTCTCCTGAACAGATCAAATGTGGCTGTTAACTGCAAATCACTCAGAAGTTGATATGCCAATATTAGTATTTTCTCTCCTTCCTCATTTTTTTCACAAGTATTTCATTTACCTGAGTGGAATTATTTTTTAAAGAGTAGGGCTATGATTTTTAAGATCCTCTGAGTTTAGTGATGCCATTAAATAGATAATTTAACATAATTGTCAAAAGGAAGACCAGTGTCATTTGCTAATGCACTGCATCAGATCCATCACTATCCTCTGGCTTTACACTGGATTTGATTCAAAGGCAGGAATTTTAATTGGGTGTTTCTGCTAAGCCAGATAAGCTGGGAACCAGCTTGTGTTGCAGTAACACCATGTCTAACAGGAGCAAAATCTTTAATTTTCTCACATAGGGAAAACTAATGTTTGCTTGAGACAGTGATAAATGAAGCCTTACCTCACTGCTCCTGCTCAGCTTTATGAGAGAAAGATTGTATCAAATAAATTTGGTTTCTTTTTTGACAATTATAAATATTTCTTGTGCCAATTGATTTTCTTCTTTTACCAGCTTATTCACTATTGGGTTTTGTTACGGGCTCAGACTTTGTGATATTGGGGTTGGGGATTAGAGTTTGGGATTGAAGAAGGGGGCAGGGTTAGAGGCAGGAGCTGGGGGTCAGGTTTAGGATTAGTGGTCAGAGTTAGGGTAAGAGTTTAACAAACGCGATCTTATCACAATCAGTCTTATCACCTGAATCTCCCTCACAAAAGGGGCCACAAAAGGCCACAAAATCAAACTTTTTGGCCTACCCTTCTGTCTCCCCCACCATTTATGTCCTCATGTGCCAGCCTCCCTCTCCTGCCTACTCAAGTGCCGAAGCACGGGGACCCCCAGATCCCAAGAACCTGTTATGTTCCTCTGCTGTGCCCTGGCCTGCATTGGTTTAGGTTTTGGGCATCTGTGTATGGGTTAGAGCAAGGGGGTTGGGGTCACCTTTTGGAGTGAGGAATTAGACCTAGGCATTAGAGAACAGCTTTGTGTGAGGGTTGGGGGTTGTGCAAAGGGCTTGTGGTTTGGATAGGGTGGTTGTGTCAGGAGTAGCAGTGAGGACTAGAGTTAGGGACAGCAATTTAAGGCTAGTGACCAGGGCAAGGGTTTAGTGTGGGCATAAGATTAAGGGTTAGGGTTTTGATAATTGGTTTTGCAGTAGGGCTTGGTGTTAGGGATTAGAGGAGGGTGCTGGGGTAAGGGTTAGGGGTCAGGTTACTAGGGTTTAGAGTTAGTGGCCAGAGTTAGCATAAGACCTAAAAAATGTGGTCTCATGTTCACTGTATCAACTACATCACCACCACTTTAATTGCCAAGCAAAATTTCAAAAAATCTGTGAGTCAGCAGAGTGCTCAAGCAGCATTACTGGCCCAATAGCCTCCTGGGCTGTGCTAGGAGTCTTACCAGCAGGTCAATGAAGGTGGTCGTTCCCCTCTACTCAGGACTGATGAGGCCACACCTGGAGTACTGGGTCCAGTTCTGGGCTCCCCAGTGCAAAAGAGACATAGACATACTGGAGGAAGTCCAGTGTGTTGCCTCAAGGATGATTTTGAGGCTGGATCATCTCTTCTGTGAGGAGAGGCTGAGAGAGCTGGGACTGTTTAGCCCAGAGAAGTAGAGGCTCAGGGGG
Source organism: Hemiprocne comata (assembly GCA_020745705.1). Taxonomy (NCBI): domain Eukaryota; kingdom Metazoa; phylum Chordata; class Aves; order Apodiformes; family Apodidae; genus Hemiprocne; species Hemiprocne comata. Next base: position 86,703,396 of record CM036587.1, read on the forward strand.
TTCTTACCTATGTGTCTAAATGCCTGATGGGCAGCTGTGTCATGATCCAATAATTGAATTCGTGGAGATTCTGTGCAATCCCACTAGGGCAAAACAAAGAAAATACAATATTGACTGCGCAAATAGGCTTTTATTTAGGTGCAGATCAGCTCGTAAGAGTTATAACTATGTATTTGTCATAAGCTGATATTAGATGTGATAACTAACCGTAAACTACAAAGGAGAAAGGTCAGGAAAGGAAATGAAGAGTTAAAGGAAAGTCACCACCCAGAGCTCCAGTGGCATCCAGTTGGCTTCCCACTGCTCTTCTCCTTTATACACTTAATTCCTGGCATACACCACAGCAGTTACCCAATCACTGTTCCACTTTTGTAGTGAAAATTATTTATCACCTCCTGCATTCTTTTGGTCCAGTTATTTGTATAGACTTTAAGTCTTTTCTGCCAAGTTGGTGATTTACATGAAAACACTCTCTGAGCCTCTTGATTAACTCAAGGCCTGGTTATTGCTGGGTGTCCTTGGTCAGTGCTAGCTGTGACACCAATCGTGTGCCTCTTTTGTCTGTAATCTCAGCACATCCCACACCAAGCTGTCTGGTTCATCTGTGGCATTTGCCACATCCCAGGGGAGGGGGGAGGGGAGTGGCTTGCCATTATCAGTTGAGTATCAGTTGAGTAAAACCAGTTTGGTGGATTGCCTGTCTCTTAAACACTGCTTATCTCTTGCATATCTGGAGACAAACACCAGAAGCCATAAGTATCTGAATACGGTGTTTATCTCTTGGATTGTTTGAGACAAGCACCATACATCCCAAATGTCACAGAGTGAAAAGGGGACAGAACCAGACTCTTCTTGGTGATGCCCAGTCAAGCACAAGAGGTCATGGGCAGAAGTTGAAATGCAGGAAATTCCATCGAAATACAAGAAAACACCAAGCTGACCCCACTTTAAGCAGAGGGGTTGGACTAGATGATCTCTAGAGGATTGTGGCAACCTCAAGTGTTCTATGATTAATACAGAAATTATATGCACAATTTTTTGTGTCATTTTTTGCTATCGGAAGAATCAGGGTCCACAGTCAGTTATGAGTAAGCTAGGCCTCTCATTCACGCATGGTTACACCTCAGTTTTATACACTTAGCCCTTTGGGGAACAGAAGCAGAGGTAGGCTAGTCTTTCTAACATAGGGAACTTAGTCTTTTAATTAATCAGCTAATGACCCTGTTAGTTTATGGCTGTCCTTGCATTATGTTCAAGATACAGGCTCTGAAATTCCTTCTCAAAATCCTGAGAAGTCCTTTGCTATCCTGAGAAAGAAGCTCCTAGTTCAAGTTTACAGATTTTGCAACAAAAGAAAGTAATTCAGCTCCATGTGCCAAAAGAACGTGCAGTGGTGGTGTTCAGAGTTCATCTGCTGTTTGGTACATCTAATGTGTGACATGAGGAAAATAAATTTCCTCATTACTTACTCCTCTCAGGAGAAAAGTTACAGGATCTTTTAGATTGTGTGCTACTCAGGGTGCTCTTAAAATGCTATGTCTTATACATTATTTGGATTTCATAACTCAGGATTATTCTAGGAAATAATCAGAGTGCTAATTTTAATTAGAGAAAAATGCATACTATTAGCATGAGTATATGCAAAGTCATACATTTGTGTGCAGAATTTTTCAAGGTGATACTGACAAAAACAGGTGCTCTCACAAAGGGAACACGATTATTCTTCAGATTTATTTTATCATTTGCAGTGGAGCAGTCTATCAAGAAATAGTTTACCTTTGGGAATATTGTCCTTTGACTCTCCCAAGGTTAGGAGGTCAGCATTGTATCCAACATCCCACCTGTTCTGTTTGACTGAGAGCATTTACTTTTCTGCTTTGCTTTTTTATTGTTGTTAAATCTTTTCTAGCACTTCAAACATGATCTCCCATCCTTTACCTGCAGTGCAGAGTGTAGTTTATATTCTGCCATCTCTCAGGGAAATAGCGGGGCTGCTGAGTACATGTAAAAATTTCACTTTTGGCTCCACCCTAGTCTTTCAGAGCACTCTGATAATTTAGAATAAAGCACTTGGAGACAGGGAGCCAGCTGTTCTCTGGCAGGTTCTTCTTTTACCCAAGTCTGGAGAGAGGAGAAGACTTTTGGAAGACTTACTCAATTCTCCCCCTCTCTTTGAGAGCAGCAGAGATCAGCCAACATTGCAGAGGTCTGAGAGAGATGAACTTGATCTAAGAGGGCTTTGCCTTAAGCAGGTCTCTTTTGTCCAACTTGGTCTTCAAAAAGGAGATCAAATCTAATGTGGACTCTCTGACCCTTGCCATGTGGGCAGTTGCTTCCCCATGGAGGTAAGAGAAGGAAATTCAGTGAGTTCACAGTCCTGAGAATCCTCCTTCTGTGTGTTATTAGATATAAGTGAGCAGCTGTGACCCAGGTTAAAAAAACAGTAAGTTAGTGACAATGAGCAAGCTCAAATGAATGTCTTGAGGCAAGCTTTCTTTGAGGGCTGCTAGAGAAAAGAGTTGATCAGCTATTAGCCTGAAGACGCCACCTGGATCTGTTACCTTGAAAGGAACAACAGTAGCACAATCCAAAACCAAGTCACATTGTGAACCCTTTGACTCCCATCTCCTGAGGAAGCACAAACAGAACTGTGCTCTAGTAGATCTGTACTCTGATGGAGGAGTCAGGACTAGAATTTATTTATTGCAATTTCTTTAAACGCTGCTGCTGATGAGCTGTATAACTAAGAAGAGCTGAGGATGTTTTTTATGAGAAATGTAAAAACTAGTCTTGTTATAGTAAAAAAAAAAAAATATACATTAGTTAAGGAAGGTTATCATCAGATGCATTTTTGCCCTTCCTGTGAGAGCACAAAGCTTTTTCTAAACTCTGCACCATATCCTTGCTTACATACCTACTGTAGCCAGGCCTGAAATTGTAGTAGCTTCAGGTGAATTAAAATAGAAAACTAATACCTACTCTGTTTAGTCCTTAAATTGTAGTAGCTTCAGGTGAACTAAAATATAAAACTACTGTATAATTTTCTCTTTTCCAATGAGCGTGGTGCTATGAACACAAAGCACTCTGTTGAGAACAGGAATGAAACTGAATCAGAACGTTAGTATTACCTGCAAAATGGACTGACCTCTAAAAAATACCTAGTAAAACTGACTACCTGTCCACTTTCTGCATGGGTAGTGTAAGAGAATCCATTTCTAATAGAGGTACCTATACCTTCATTACTACAGCTGATGTTCGTATGGTCTGTTTTAGTTCCACTGATGCATTAGCAGTTCAACAGGTGGACACTGTGTCTTCATGAGGTCTTTGCTAACAATGCCAAATTGCAGGAAAAAAGCTAATACTGTATTATACTCTTATCTTTCATGGATAAATTGTCTTCAAAGTTTTAAAAAATATTTGTGAAACATTTAGCACTTTTTCTGTTGCTATTCTTTTACTTGTTCTTTTCCATTCTGTTCTTCTGCAAAACAATGACATCTGTGAAATTACTGTATGGTTTCACTGAGCCTTAGATACTAACTAGGATTTTGTTATTAAATATAAGTGTTTTTATGGTATGGTGTGCAATAAAGCAGTGTGAAATAATGATACGTATCCTCAGTATTGTTTTGCCATCGTGCACAAATTAATTATCTTAACTGCTCCACACAGAGTTTTCAGTGTGATGACTTTAGAAATGTTTGAACATTGCAGTAATTAGGGAATATATGAGCATTACAGTATGACCTGGCATGGTTTGGTGTTTGTTGGAAGAGTTGTTTCCAAAAGACACTATGACTTTACCAAGATTTATATTTATTGAGCTAACATGTTTACATCTATGCATCTTATTTAATCTTTAATAACAGGATATATAATGAGGATCTAGATTGGTTTTATTTCTCTTAATATTTCAATGTACATCTCTAAATATAAGAATTTTTTGTACATTTCACCATGATAGTTTTGTAACTGCATATAGAAGCATGCAAAAATAATCAGTCTTTCAGACCATACAATGGGGACAAATTTGTTCATTAATTTCAGGCAATATTGTAGCACAAGTGAAGAAGAAAAATAGTAGCAAATAAATAGCAATTGCTTCATGGACAGTTAAAGTAGGATAATATCCAGTTGCAATGCATTCCGACTACATCAGTCTCCTGTCAGAATCGTGTTGTGTTTTGGACATGAAGTAAAAACTGAAGTAGAAAAGATAAGCTACATCTTTATGAATCCAATTCAATATCTTTTGGCATTGGTAGACAGGCTAATTAATTTCAATGGGTGTTGGATCAGGACATAGATCTTAAAGCCTAAACTTATTTTTTCCAAAAATAAATTACATCCTTATGTCTTCGTTATGGCCTAATTTAAAGTCTCTTGAATCAGACTATTAACAAAATGTTATCCTATCTCAGAAAATAATACAGATAAAAATAAAATTCCACTCAACACTCACATAGCACTTTTCCTCTTCAAAGCACTTTAGAAACACTGATTAATCATAACATTAATTAAACGACTATATTTTTTTAAAATTCAACCTTCCAACAGCTCTATTCTCTGCAGGGAGCAGGGAAGAGGATAGCAAGGGACTCAAACCAGCTCCAGTAATCAGAAAACTTAGCCTGCAGCAATTAAACTGAGGAATCGCTTCCCTTTGCAGAATCTTTTTTACCTTGGGCTAGTGGAAAAGATGAAAGGAAAGATGACAGTGCAGCCTAAATAAGGAATAAATCTGTTGGTGTGTAAAGGAGCTGATTAATTAGATATATTTGCACTACCTGTGTCAATAGGTAGGCTGACAAGTTATTTCTATGCCTTTTCCAGTTTGCATATGTGTCAGGAGATGAAAACAAAATTAATTAAAAAGGAGATTTTTAGACTGTGTGCCCAAAAGGAGTCCATCCACTCTGGGTATAAAACCCAAGCATGCAAGATCAAATTCCTTGGATCCGAGAACAATAGCGCCTGGGTCTGTCATTTGTGTTCCCAGCCAACCTATCAAAGCTAAGACTGCAAGGGAGATACCACAGCCACCACCCAAATCCTTTTTTTTGGCCAGGGAAGGGGGAACAACAGAAAAGCAGTGATATGTGTGGGTTTATGACAGTTTATCTTAAAAATTGCAGCTTCCTTCGCTGCTGCGGGTGACAAATAGAAGCTTACTGGTGGAGATTTTTCTCCTTCTGTGGACCCAGTAGTTGTTTGGCATATCAGAACAACAAATAATTAGGCAGGTCAAGCTGGACTTGAACTGACTAATTTTTATACTCCCAGAGTGGGTGAGACTTTCAACAAATCAATGCTTACACCTCTTGCCAAATTTATGTTCCAAAACCAGATTGCAAGTCAGAGAATGCACTCTGAGTTGGGCTGCCTATGTTTGATGGTTGGTTTGCCTCTTCAGCATGAGAGAGAGGACAGGGATTGCTCAGCTGATGTATGGATTAACGTTCAATATAGAAGCCATCCACTATGATGGGTGAGACGTACTCTTAGGAAACAGAAACTCCAAGTCCATTTCTTTATTAGTTTTTCAGCTGTTCTGCTGGAAACATCTCCTCCTTCAAAAGTGAGCTAGTTTCTCCAGAAACCCACTTTTCTGTGACAGCATGCATCCCTTCACATGCAAAAAGACAGCAGCAAAGATGAAAGAGGCAGAGACATACAGCAGGGCCTCAATACATTCCTCTAGTTTTGGCATTAGCTCCAATGGAGCCAGCTAAAGTGCTTCTGCATGTAAAGTGTAGACATGGATCTAGCCTTTAAAGGATGTGTTGGGACAGATATGCTGTATGAATTAGCATATTATGGCCAGCTCAAGAGCCCTGGAAGTTCTTTAATCTCTAGGTCTTAAGACAAGTGCTAATATAAAGCCTGAGTATCTGCAGTCTTGCTGTGTGAGAGAAATACAAAATATGAAGATATTCCATGGAGAGAGGAGTAAAATCAGTATTAGGAATAACAGTAGTTAAATAGATAGCTGTCTATGGAATTGAGATATACAAGGCAGACAACAAGAGTAGTAAAAGAGCAATAGGTTTTAAACACAACAGTATTTTGAAGTCTAAAATCTATGCTTGTAAGCTAGCTACAATTTCCTTTAGTTCAGAAGGTTAAAGAGCAGGAGCTTGGCAGGGAGCATAGGTGTGCAAGGATGTGACAAAAGACAGGATCTAGCTGAGGATCAAACTGAAGGTTTGTAAACCAATTTGAGGAGAGAAGTGGAAAGCTTGGCAGACAGGGCAGATGCAGTGATATATGCTTAAATATCAAATAGGCAAGAGATGGCGAAGGAACAAGAAAGCTTAGTGGTTAAGACCCAAAGGGCTGAGGGGATACAGCTCAAGGAATCAGAAATACCAGTCATCTAATAGAGGGGAGAAGGGGCAGCCCTGAGAAGGTGAGTTGAAAGCAAAAAAAATGATCAGCCAGAGGGAGGCAGGAAATATATAAAAATGGAAAAGTGGGTCGTGTTTCTGAAAACAGAAGCTGAAGGAGGAAGGTGGCTGGGTTAAAATGCTTAAACAGGAAAGGAAATCTGTGAAGGATCATGGATCTGAGAAAGCAATTTGCTGAAAAGCAGTCATTGCATTGCATCCGGTTGTGATTTCCCATGGCATGCTGAGGGTGAAAATACCAAAATACTTCTCCTTTGTCCAGTGCTACTAGCTTCTATTCATACTGCTCTTCCACCCCTAATTGTGGCTGTGCCCTTTGTCATTCCTAGTTCTCCCTATGCCATACCTTTCTCTTGCAAAATACAGAATCATAGAACCAGCATCTTTAATCTTTTTAAAAAGAGCTTTTGTATTCTATACTCTTTTAGACATTTTACTCTTTTACAAGCAGATCTCGATTGATACTGCCAACACAGATATTGGTGGCTTATGTACTTTCATCACTCTGTGAAAGTTTGGGGCTTTCTTCCCTGAAACTGTAAAAGATTACTATTCCTGCTCCCTGTAGGGCTTTAAATGCCACACTACCCATTGCTGAATTTATTCTTGATAAAAAATATTTTAAAAAAAGAAAAGCAATGAATGGCATGTCACACACAGTGTGTCAGGGAAGATATTGTTCCTCTCTGTCATGGTCCATGCCAAATACCAATCTTGTATCTTGAAATCTTCCTGTCTGACATCAGAGGTGGTGGAAAAGTGAAAAATATGTATAGTTTCTCTGAGGGGAAGAGGGAGTCTTGAGACTTCCATCTGATCTTTTGTTCTGTCTCAGCAGCCATCAGCAAAGTGCACTTGGGTGGTTGGGGGCACAGAAGGGCACGTGTGCCTAACATTTTTAATTCTTTCCATCTTCTCCAAAAATAATTTATCTCCACAGATAAGTTCAAATAAACCTGCAAGGAGGTGAAATCCAGCATTGTTCTCTGGTTCAAAGTACTCATTATCCCAACTTAGTTGGCAGACTAAGCTTAATGTGAAGCAGCTAAAGCAGCGTCTCTGGCCCCCGAGTTTTGAAGTGCTTACTCAAACCGGTCTAAGGTAACTCATCACTCATTCCCTTACAAATGGTTGAGCTGAGTTGGTAATTTTTTTGATAGGGGTAATTGCAGTACCATAGTCAATTAACATTATGTAGAGAATGTCTTCATATGCACTTAATCTGCAGTGCCAGAGATTACAAATGTTTGTGTACATCCCTAACACAGCAATCTGATCTAGTGGGAGGTGTCCCTGCCCATGCAGGGGGATTGGAACTAGGTCCCTTCCAACCCAAACCATTCTATGATTCTATGATTCTATGACTAGGGTACCTAGGAAACATTTTTGGCCAAACATCGGAAGTGTTGGACATTAAAGACCATAGGGCATCCTATCTAGAGCTGTTTTCCAGAAGGCTGTGTGTCTTCCATAGGTCTACTAACTCTGCAGACATCTCAGTTATCTAAGGCCATTTGAAACTGTGTTAGTGTTTGGACACATGAATTGCCCCCTACATGCCTAAAAATGGTTTTAGCTTTCCTTTTGCACCTAAATCCCAAACAGATCCAAAATTCTCGGTTCTCTGACAGTTGCTCAAAGTGGTGGGACCCATGCTTTTTGGCTGCATGCTTTTCAATCTTATTGCTCAGGATTTTTTCCACTTCCCTCATCTAATAGTACTTCATGTACAGTGGTCTCATCCCTAACATCACCAACCATTAGCTGACACTGGCCAGGCCATATAGGTTTGACAGCAGCCTCTGCATTTGACTTGCCCTGTTGTCCTGGTTTCGACCAGGAAAGAGTCAACTTTCTTTCTAACAGCTGGTATAGTGCTGTGTTTTGGATGTCAACATGACATGACATGTCAACAGTTTAAGCTGTGTCAAACCAGAAGTCACCAGACAAAGGGAAGAAAGGGTTGTTGATTACAAACTGTTGTGATTTACAATTCCTTCACATGTAATGTAGGTTGCAGTCAGCTATGCTAGGGACTATATCTTTTGGATAGGGGTGGATAGCAAAGTCACTGGCTCAGTGTTTGCAGTGGAAAGCTTGTCTAGAGGCAGTAATGTCATTTAGTGCTAAGCAAGAGGCATTAAACTTTGGGCTGGCTAATGACCCTTCTTTTGGTTTGTGCTACTCTGTCTTCCGAAATAGGAGTCCTCATTTATAAAGCAACATTGCTACATCAGGTAGATTACTTCTTGTTCTTGACTCACCTACACTTTTCCTGGTGCTCCCTGAAGTCTGAGAAATGATCATCTATTCACATGGACTAGTCTGTCTCAAACTCAGTACTGCAGCCTTTCTCACTTTCAAAAGTATAACTTTGCCTCTTTCCATCCGTTAACTTTGCTGCTGGTCCAACAGCTCTGGCACTACCCAGCTTCATCTTTGATTTGCTTCATCCTTTGTCCTACAAAAAAATACACGTGTTTGGCTCTCAGATCCAGTCTGACAGCATTTCTTGCTTCTCAGCCTGTTTTGCCTTTAAAAATTGGGGTAGTTTTTCCCTCTCAAGTGTTTCAGTGGCAGAAGAACATCATCTTGTGAAAACTTGAAAAACTTTTACCCTCTTAAGTCACATGGGATTCACTGCTGGCATGATGCTTACAAGATGCCTTTTACTGCCTAGGCAGTCCAAGTCCAGAGTTTGCTACATATTGTACCAAGCATAATCACCTCACTGTTGCACCTCATTATGTACTGAAGATTTCCAGTGATCAGAGAAGGGACAAGGTTCCTCTGGTACAATGATATCTGGACATCTAAGGGGAACTTTCAGATGCTACCCTAGTACTGATGGCGATTATCAGTTACACCTTAAACATATCTGACAAGAGAAAGCATGGTGCACAAATTGACTCTTTATCAAATACAAAAGTGGTATATATAAATTAGATTGTATTCATCATGTTAGCAGTGGTATGCCATGCTAACATGTGATGAATACAATCTAATTTGTTAGACTACCAGTAGAATATACTGACTCATTATTAAAATCTGTTCCACCCGAATTAAATAGTCAGTTTAGCCACATTTATTAAATAAGGATGGAAAATAATAATAAAAGCTCTCCCAGTATTATTATTTTCAAAAAGGCTGCAAAATACTGAGGTTGAGTGGTCTTATAAACACACAAAGATAATGAAAATGCAAAAAAACCACATTTATGCCTGGAAATTTAAGTGAAGCGCATGTGTTAGAGCCTAGAGAACAAAATTCACATGTATTGTGACATACAGACACCAGTAGTTCTGGAATAGAATACTTCTATCACTACAACAAAATATGGGAGCATTTTGCTATTTTTATATTACCTAGCTACACCATGTGAATTAATGAGTATCTTTGAGATGACATATTACTTTTACTAGAGCAAACTCTACCTCTAGGACAAGGCTCTTAGTTTGAATTAGTATCTGTTTGATGTTTCTTGTGTTTTGAATAAGTTAATCTTCCTAGTCTTGTTCTCACAAACTAGGAACCATGCCACGACTATATAATAAATGTACAGAACTGGACACAGTACTCCAGGCGGAGTCTCACAAAAGTGGAGTAGGGGGGGGAGAATCACCTCCCTGGACCTGCTGGCCACGCTTCCTTTGATGCAGCTAACATAGTGTTCAAATACTAAATTCACAGAAAATATGTTAACAGTTACACCTGTTAAAAGATTTTAACACCATGTAAATAGTGACTTAGATCAACCCTATAGCCTGGTCATTCCCCTCTTCTTCCAGCTGGTGAACCTCTGAGAGGTCAGTTTGAGGTGCGATGCTTGTCTATGTGGTCAGCTGCTTCACCTGCACGTGTGAACAGCTCTCTCTGAGGTGGCAGGTCTGGCTTTCACTTCACCTCGGGAACAGGGACAGGGCAGGGAGAAGGAAGCCTGTCTCCTTCACAGGCAGCTCTTGGCAGGACTGGCGGCCTGGAATTATCATTACAGGTTATGATAGAGGAGTCTCCAAACTGGAAACCAGCTTGCACAGCTGGCACAGCTGCAATGTGCTGACTAGATTTTAGGTCTACAAATTCGTATGGTGAGTCTCCTGGTGCTTTCTATCCAAGGGTTAAATTCCATGCAATTCGTAGGGAAAAAAATGCTGAAGCACTGAGAATATATTTTTGTACACAACTGATTAAGAATTGAATAGTTTATTGAGCTGGAATTACCACAGCCACTCAGAATAAGGGATACTGTAATGTTTCACTGTTGCATGTTACCTATAAAAGCCTGGTTGACTAATTTGAAGTATCTAATACTGATTTTATCTTCCCATGCCTAAGTTAAGTGTGTGCATGTCAGAAATGTTAGAGCTTGTTGAGCATGAACATGTCCAGAATGCTTATGCCATGCCTGGTTGTGTTGAGTTCACTTTATGAATGAGCTTTTTCTGATAGCTCCAAAGCTTTTTTTTTATTGTAAGAAGTATCTTGTGTGTCTAGGCATGTGTACAGGCATGAGTACTATTGACTGGACTACTAGGCCAGTTCCAGGAAAGAAATCTGCTTGGGACAGCCATCCAGATTTCCTTATACTCAGTGCTAAGGAACACAGTCTTTGGCCACTAATGTCACCACTGTTATCTGGTTCCACCAGGGGACTGAGAAAATGAGTTGCACTTTTTAAGTGAGGTAAGAAAGGAAAAAGATCATTGGTCTGTTCTGAATGTGTGTGCAGGGTAAAGTAGAAAGTCTCACTCATCTGATTTATCTACTTGTACTTAATCCCGATGCAAGGCAGATACTGCGTTAGAAGAGTAAAAGCTACATCAGATCATGGTTTATTTTTCTGCTGCATAAGCTTTATTAACTACATGCTACAGACTGAAGTAATCACTGTAAGTGATAAGCAACTATTAATGTGTTCATGTTACAAAGAACAAGCAGATGCAGATGTAAATAGCACTTCAGGCTGTTACTGAACAGTGTTTCATATATGTTTAGGGGAAAAAAGATTGTAAGTTTGTTCAAACGAACCTTTTCTGAAAGAGAAAGCGGTGTTAATATCTGTACTACGTACAATATAAATAATATTGCTGAAAAGCTAATAATGCAAATGGTCAATTAAATATTAAGTGCAAAGAAATAAAAATGTTTGAGGACAAGATTTGTATTTGTATTGCAGCACACCGGTAAGATTCAAATCCTACTGTGCACATTTTGTTAGTAATGTTACGCTTTTTATAATCAGGAACGTTTTTCATGATATCACATTACCACAAAACTTTAAGTTTAACATTTCAGTACAGAGATTTTATTTTTATCTGTGCTATGAATATTCTGTTCCAGATGACTGGCTGTATTTCGACCGTAGCAGGCAAAATTGTATATAAAAGTAATTTAAGATTTGATAGTTAAAATATGAGATTTTCCTCTTAGCTATGCTTTCAGATGTGGACATATACAACTGAATTTATTAATTCAGAAAGAAGATTTTTAATAAGTACCCATAAGTACTAACTGATCAGAACTTTTTTAAGTTATCAAAACAATCTGATTAAATTATCATATTATATACAACAATCCTACCTAATAATTTCATTCATAAAATGTTATGTAGATTAGATTACTAATTATATTTATTTTTTTCCAATGTTCCTGTCCTTTTCATCCTGCATGATACACTCTCATGGTGATTGCTGTATGCAGATTCCTAGCACAGCTGCACTTAAGGTGATTAAGAGTTGTTTCACTCACCTCAGCAATAACTTCATCAGGCCCTCACCCTCTGTGGTCTTGTCTTCATTGCATTGAATTACTGGGCTGCCATTTTCCCATATTAGTGACTCTCTAGAACTGGTGTGAGGCTTCTCATATATCTGTGCTGGTGCTAATTCTGCCCTACGTTTACATTTATACTAGATATATATAAATTATCAGAAGCTGCTCTTGTATTATTTTCACAAGCACTACATGACTTTTAAGTGCAATTTTGAAAAAAAAAAAAAGTTCATTTAAACATGAAAAAAGGAATAGTATTCAACAGGATTTCTTTTTTTTTGTGCCTTCAGTTCAATGTGACCATTTAAAAAATTCATTGCACCTTTCATTATAGGAGATTTTAAGTTCTAGAAGTTAGTGTTTTATAAAATAATCTCTAAATATCAGACAGGAACATATGTCAGAAAGGCTTCCTTTCTGGTCAATACCATGTATACAACTAAGGATGTGTGGAAGAGTGCAGTGTCATCTCTAAGCACTGAATAAGCAATAAAGTCATAGAAACACTAATAAACCCAGTTAAATTTCTCCATGTAGTATAGAATTAATCTTGTTCTGTGAAACCGGTCCATCAGAGAAGACTTACAAATAACAGTAACATTGGTTTTACCTTCACGATTGTGTTTTTAACAACTGATGCACACTTTATTTGTAGTAACTTGAGTTACAAGTTGTGTGATGGGAGATGTGGACTTGCCAGGCTCTGTAAGTTGTGGTATTCAGGTTATCTTTATATACACTTGGCCTGGACTATCATCCTCTCCTTCCTATAATGGCATGATGTAGCCCATATCTGATGTCTCCAACTGGTGTAATATGAAAATATTTGAAGTCCCTAATGTGTGAAATGCTTCAACGTGCAATCATATAAATGTGACTTGCTTCAAAATAATATCAGTAGCCAATTAGATTACGTGCAATGATGCAAACAGTGCTAACAGTCTTGCGTGTTTTCCCTGTACTTCTTCTCCACCACCCTTTATTACTGTATCTTCTGAATTCTCCCTTCGTTTTCTTTCAACAAAGGCAAGTATGCCATGAGGGATCTGGTCCACCGACTGCCAGGCGCTAACAACAGCAACAGCTCAGCAAGCAAGGCCATGTCTGATGACACCGTTACTGCCATTTGCTGCACTCTGCATGAAGTCATCACTAAAAACATGGAGAATGCCAAGGCCTTACGAGACGCAGGCGGCATTGAGAAACTGGTTGGCATATCTAAGAGTAAAGGAGACAAGTATGTTTTGCAAATCACCTTGCACCTTTTTTTAACATCTCCAGTAGTTATTATTAGTCCTGAATGTGTTTGCCTCCTCTGTACAATCATGAGTTGAATACTTTAGTTTCATCAGAAAACATACGCCCAGTGTGAAAGGTGACAAGAAACAGATAGTACCAGTGGCAAAAGTGTCTGCTGTGATTTGTTGATGTACCACCAGCAGTGCATGGAATGCACTGCATGTGCAGTTTAAGGAACAGTAATTATCTACGGTAACTGCTACTTCTAAGCACTTCCAGAAGATCCTGATAAACACTAGGGACCAGAGCTGTTGGATTGCACCCTGCAGAAGGGGTGACGTGCAGGTGGAGGGATCCTGTGAAAGGAAGGGACCTCAGTGAAGTTCTGTTAGTGCTCCTCTTGCTCTGGGAGTGAAGAATGTAAAGTCACTCATCCCTCTTCACAGCAGCCTTTTCCAAGCCACCAGCTTGCTGGTAAGGTGGGGCATAGGAGAAAAGTTGATCCCTGTTTTTTCCCAACACCTTACTTCTGAGAGAGTGTTAGGATAATTGCAAGCTACTTTGTGAGGCACCAAAACATGCAGAAATCTTACACATGACTGTGACATTTTCAGAGCAGCTATGGTTTCATCTTGTCTGTTTTCCTATGTACGCACTCTTCATGAAGAGTTCACTCTTTATCCTTCTTTTGCCTAAAACAGATAGCCTGGTTCTCATATTTGTCAACCTGCAGAAGTATAGTGCAATGGGACTATGGCAGTTTGAAAACAAAAAGCCTTCATTATAGTGTACAAAACCCATCAGTCCACCTACTCGAAGCTGTCATCACACAGCCTACCGCAGCATCAGAGCTTTAAAAGAGCCCCACAAAGCCAGGCTACAACCTGAAGGAAAGATTTATGCACCTTACATTTGGTATGAGAACTTATGCTCGCCTATGTGATCAGAGCATTGCCAATATAATTTAATTGCATTTCTTTTCCTCTGTTGTCACCTTTTTCTTTTCATACCAAATTCATTATTGAAACATTCTCACATTATAATTGTCAGGGGTAAAAAGTAGTAGCATAACAGAGTATGTGATTCCAGTTGTGGGAGCTCCCCATGCTCTGCTGATTTATTACATTTATATTTTTATTATTGCTGAATCTATTTAATTTTTTTATATATATTCTCTAGATCAAATGTACCAATCCTAGAAGCAGTTTCATATCCATTTCTCTTAAGTTGAATGTGTCTTTCCTCAGAATAATGCATTTGTCTACCTGTTCATTATCGGGTAGAGATTATAAATACCTGTTAAGTCTGGAATTTTCAAAGTATGATGGGTGGTTTTGGGAGGATCCAAGGACGTAATTCCCTAAGTATCCCTCATAACTGTGAAAGACATACCTATGTTGAATGCAAGTATTTAGCTCAGGTAATGTTGAGTAATTCCAGCATGCCCTCCCAAATCATGATATGTATCCCACCTCTCACATATTTGAGTTGTAGTCCTGTGTTATTACTGTTACAGGTTACACAGTCCCAGAACAAGAAAGCCTGTTGACTCACAATGCTACAAATGCCCATCTTAAGTGAAAGTTTCATTCTTCAGCTTTCAGAAGTATTAGTATCAGACACCATCACTTTGGTTTGGTTTCTTCTTCTATGTAATCCATTGTTTAAAAATCAGAATTGCTGGTTGTTGGACTGATAGGAAATCCTGACATGGTCAGTTGAATACAGTAAAACACTTCAGTATGAATTTGTCTTGTCCAGTATCAAGTATCTGCTTCTAGAAGTGCAGGATACTAGCCTGGCCATGCATCCTAGTATGTCTCTGTGCCAGGAGTGTGAGGCTGGGCCTGCTAGGCCTTGGAACATGCCCAGGGCTTGAGTGCTTTCCCTGTATGACAACACAAGAGAACTGGTGTTCACAAAGTCATATTGGCCAAGCCCATATGGGCTTTGCATAGTTCCTGTGTCTCCTCAGTACCCACAGTATGGCACAGTTATATTTCTGGTTAGTCCATGTTATCAGCACCTCACTAGCCAGTACAGCTGGGAGTATAATAAAAACAATTGTGCTTGAAAGGGATTATGAAATTTCTGTTTATTCACCGATTACCCACCAACTGCTGTACTCTGGGTGAGAAATGGAAGGGGGGGAAAAAAAAAAAAAGCACCAAATAGATTACTAGGAAAATACTGTATAAATTAATTGAATCAGTCATGTCCTAAACATTGCTTTACCAGCCTAACTGCCAGCCTGCCTCTCGTCCTTCTCAGAGGTCACAGGATGCACCAGGGCCTTGACCCCTGAGAAGAGTTCTGCCCAGGCCAATAATATATGCTGCTGGCTTTCTGGTTTTTCTTTGGTTTTGCAGTCCATGTAGCTTTTCTGAGTAAAGCATGAATCACCTTAATGACTGCCCCAGACTCCATCAATCCTCACTCCAGAGTTTGGCCTCTGCGAGGTTTTCTACCGCTCTACTGCTTTATGCATATAATTGATACAGCACAAGGGCTTGACTACACTGTGTTTGCCTCCTCAGTGGGCTGGGTTATCTTCCCAGTCCTTCTCTATTTGAACTTTCCTCACTGAGCTGAATACTCTCTGATTTATTATTTTTTTTTTAGATTTTTTTTTTAAAAATATATTTTACTAACTGATTGTGACAACAGTTTAGAGCTTCTTACAAAACCTTTCTGAAGAGAAAGTCCATGTGAAGTTGTATAGTGTTTTCAGCATGACATTACATTGCCATCATTAAAAGATAATGGTGTGAGCAAGATGCAACTCTTAATTTGGATTCCTAATTAAATTTGTTGTGACATTTTATAATCAGTTGTAATTGTGCATCTTGGCTCTGCACTTCAAAAACAGTGCTCATCACCCATCTAGAGTGTTTATTTTGACCACTGCTAAGAGACGCTTAATGCATTGAGCATGCCATCATGAGCTGAAGTTTGGCAGCTTATAGAGAAAGAAACTCTGGTTCTAACTTCTTGTCCTTTAAGGCAAAAGTTGTAGCCAGGACATCTTAGATGTACATAGTACCAGCTGGGTCCTCAACAGTCTTGTCAATTACCTTCTCTCTCACTCCTCTTATTAAGCTCTCAGCATGAATCCGTGTTGTCAGTGTGCTGAGGAACACACATTTTGCTCCTCACCAAATAATTATTACTAGAAAAAATTTGTATTGCCCTTGCTTCAAAACACATTGGTCTCCAAGGTGCCGACTAAAGGTCTTATGATACATTTAAAGCACACTTTAATTGTAGGTTTCAATCCATAGCAATGCATTTGAAAATTGGGATGGAGTCTTGTACTACCAGTCTCTTTCTCACTGTTTCTTTCTCTCTCTCTCCCTTTTTTAATATATGTGTGTAACAGGCATTCGCCAAAAGTGGTGAAAGCAGCATCTCAGGTCCTGAATAGTATGTGGCAGTACAGAGACCTGAGAAGTCTCTACAAGAAGGTAAGGCTTGGGTTTTTTTTTCTAGATTTGTCACCTTTCATATGGTTACCCAGATTTGGGGGCTGAGAGACTTTAGACCAAAACATTAATGTGAACTGGAAATTCAACTACAATTTAAAACTCCAGATACTTTGAGCTATGGGTTTTTCCCTCATTTCTACTTTTAATGCAGAAGTATCTTTTGAAAACATATGTGGTGGTGAAAGGGGATGTGAATTTGATTTTTAAAAGAACTCGTACAGAAAGTGCTGGATCTGACATCCCTGGAGAGTGAAGTCCCCTGTTCATAGAACAAAGCTATGCAAAGCTTTCCTACTGTACCTTTCCTTCTCATGTCTTCCCCCCCCTTGTCCTGAGGAGATTACTTGCTTTCCAGCCCTTCAGCTCCCAAATTTCCTCATGAGATTGTAAACAAGATTATCTGAAGTATTGGTGCTTAGGGGCCAGTTACATGCGGAGCTGGGCTGAAACTTAATAGTTTCACTTCCAGTTGCCTGGCAGACCGTAAGATCGTATATTTGGTTTTCACACAGTCTATGGAGTCTGTATTACCTACCATACCATTCCCACAGGCCTGCTAACCTCTTAAAAATGAATTGCAATACAATAATACAATCCTGTGAAGCAACATCCAATATACCTTTAATGTAAGTGTCTACTTAGTAAATTACCATGCTTAAAGTAATTCTTGCTGAATATTTCCAAAGTGAATTACACTCCATGTGAGTCTCAGCCTGCAGATTTAGTTCTCAGAGGTCTTCTCACAACATGGAACTTCACAGCTGATGTAATTGATACTTGCATTTGTAATCTCAGCAAAGAGAGCTAAGACTTCATGTGGCACAAAAGTTCAGGTTCTAATTAAGGCTGAGGCGTAAGAATTGTGAAGTAGTGAAGATTCACAGCAGCAAAGCCTTTTTTTTGCACAAGAAAAGAACTTAGTTATGCACCAAATCTCAAACTGGCAGAAGCTGACTTTCTGTTTGAAATGCTGTTCTTTTGCATGCCTCAGCCCTGCTTGTGTCAAGGCTGAGGAGTAAGAAGGATGATTATTGAGTCTTTCCCATTGTTCACTTCCAGTATTTTCAGTCATCACCCTTGGCAGCCGTAAGGATACCATATGCGAAGATGTTCCTTATAACGAGCTGTTGCTCAACTGTCCCATGAAGAGGTGGGAACAACCATGAGCTAGAGTACTAGGCTTTTCTTGACGCAAGGCAGTTACGCACTGGAAGTCTGCATAGCCTGACTTCTGTGCGTGTGGGTGGCTGCACTGTAGAGGCTGAACTTCATTGCACCATAGTCTGTTAGAGGTTCTTACAATGTCTGGCTCATTTCCAACCTTCTGTCTGTGTATATATGCTGTGCTTGAAAAGCAGTTTCTGGGGTTGTTCCATGCATGAGGTAATCTATATGCTATATGGCTTCCGAGTATACTGCTACCTAAAGGACATTCTGTTGGCTGCCAATGAGAATGCCTGGTAACATACTTACATCCTGAGCACACTTGGGTACTAAGTACCTTGCATGCTTAAAAGAACATTTTCTGCAGGCTCAAGTATGTACTTGCAGTATGAAAAATAGGGCAGGCTAGCCTTTGAGGTAGCTTCCAGGACATTCATAGCAGACAGATTGTCTGTATTCTCAGCAAGCATTTTATTAATCTCTATATTGGCTAATTCCTTAAAGCTTCACAAAATATTAAATATGTAGTCTCTACTACATATTTATATGTTCGCTATATGCCATTACATGTGCTGTTAAACATTGTATAAATATGGTTTATTTTAACTGTTGTGAAAATAACGTTTTTATGATAGGAAAATTAGAAAAGTTTGCATGATACTAATAATCAGCTAGTTATTTAATATAAAGATACTGGGTCAATGCAATCTTTATTTCATGCCATTAAAATACATATGTTGTTAAAAACAAGTGAACATACAGTTAGTATAGCATGATCAACACTTTGCAGTATCTTCTATTTAGTCTTTTTTAAAGTGCAGGTGAATCCCATTGCAAAACCATCAGCAATTTCTTCCTCTGTACTGAAGTATCTATA
Organism: Hemiprocne comata; assembly: GCA_020745705.1. Taxonomy (NCBI): domain Eukaryota; kingdom Metazoa; phylum Chordata; class Aves; order Apodiformes; family Apodidae; genus Hemiprocne; species Hemiprocne comata. Next base: position 86,722,343 of record CM036587.1, read on the forward strand.
CAATTACTTTCAGAGAATTGGTGTCCTACAGAGAGGCCCAATTTTCTATTGTAATACAAGGGAATTACAAGCATTGCACTTATCTTAATGTTTGAGAAGCAGTGTAACCAAATAGTTTGAATTGTACTATATTTTAGAGCTACATGTTTACAGTAGAGTAAGGAGAGATAAAAACTAGTAGTATCCTTTATATTAGTGGGGAAAGAAGGGAATATATGTTTACTTCTGGTACAGTAGCATGCAGTGTATTTAGTCCAAATATGACTGCATCAGCAAAACCATGAAAACCCCCTTCACTTGGCTAATTTTGCTCAACAGTGCAGTGATCGTCCCACAGCTGACAGAATATAAAGCGCACTGACAGGAAATCCATCCAGAGCTGGGGACTGGTGTGGTCACCTAATGACTTCCCACACCTGTGAAGGACCAAAAGCCAAGAAGCACATAGGCACCGATTTCCCACTTGCAGCACTCCCTGGTAAACTCTAGGCTGTCAAGTGGTGAGAAGTGCAGGAGTCAGAAACAAGTCCCCCACCTGCTGCCAGTAGCTGGGCTGCCCTTAGCAGTGCATACAATGCTTCCTCCATACTCTGTCCCATCATGAGTGAGCAACCTCTTTAGCTTTAACCAAGGTTATAGCATTAATATGCATATCTAGTGAAACCTAAATTGAGCAGCCTCTAAGGACAGTGTCAAAATCAGCTGTTGCATAAAAAATAGCCCAAACTTAACAAATTTCAGGGTACCAGCTTCAGCTGTGTTTCTTAAGAGGAATGGCAGTGTACACAAATTTCATTGTGTACACTTTCAATTTCAGAGTCTGTCAGATGTTGCCTGTTTCTCTGGTGTATTCAAAGCCAAAAACTGCAGCAGGCAACGACAATGATTCAGTTAACTTCATTGACCAAATCAAGCAATATACCCTGTCTCAAGGTTGTAGTGTATCTGGCTAAGAATACAAACAGTATCTTTTGACAACAAAAAAATGTAGGGTCCTGTCCATCTTTTTTGTCCTGAGAAGTGCAAAATTATTCCACAAGTCAGTGAGGCAGAAAGCACAGAAAATTAAATCCGGTAAACCGATTTAAGCTGGAGATGTGTGCCTTTCTGTAAAAAGAGTTTTAGGCTAGCTCATGTGCTGTGTTTAAAAAGAAAGGCAGAGCAGATGGACAGAACAAACCCTGCAAGCCATGTAGCTCTGACAGTCCAGAGCTCAGAGTTCTGGTATCCAGGAACTTCTCTGCAGTGGGCTGATCCTTCACCCTAGGAAAGCAATGAGAAGGCCCTATCCGATTTCATAGGTCCTTTCCGTAAGGCCTCAAAAGCAAGAGCTGGAACTTTTGCTGCCAATTGAACATTGCTGGGGAGGCAGGCTATGTGTAGCCTGCAGCATCTGATGTGTCCTGGGATTCCCAAGTTCCTTTACAAAGTAAGGATTCAAGGTTTGTGTGTTGCTTTCATTCAGTTTGCTGGAACAGGAGCATTGTGCCCCTGTATTAATAGCTAATACAACAGGAGTTACACCGTTTGAACTGTGGGTCCCCCTTCTCAAATAGCTTTTTATTCTATAGAAAGCCTGCTAAGGTGGAGACTGTAGCTTTTCTGATGCAGGAAAATGATGGATAGATTTCTAACTTTCCACAACTTGAGCTGCAAACTGAAGGAAGAGGAGGAGACATTGGCTTTGTTGTCTCATTTTCCACTTGGAAGGCTCTCTGAGTCCACAATACCTTGTGCACTGTGTTTGCAGAGCTATGCCATGCCCTGTGCCCTCCACTGACATGTTCTATCCAGTGTACTAGGATTTCCAGTTCATAGCTGTCCTGTGGCTTTAATGGGACACAAGTCTTCTTAGGCTGGGCTGGCATTGAAAAAGCAGAAAAGATAAATAGTCAACATTCAGATCTGTAAGTGAGGTGGCAGTGTTTATCATCCTTTGTAGGCTTGTGCTTTGGGGAAAAAAAAAAAAAAAAAAAAAAAAAGAGGTTTTAATTCCCTGGGATGGTTAATTTGACACTATCCTAACACAGTCAACAAGTTAAGTGTCTTGATGTGAAGGAGTTGCCAGTCATCTCAGAAGCTTAACTTGCAGGTACTTCATCATGGAAGAGAGTATTTAGCTTGCTGAAGAATGGCTGAAATGCAAATGTATTCTGAAAACTTCCCACCAAGAGAAAAACAAGGTTCAGATTCAGACCCATATAAAGTGTTTGGATGATTTAGTGTGATTAATTTCTAAATAATGCTAAAGCTTAGCAGGTAAGAAATAAGTGATCTTTACATGAGTAGTAGATCAGTAGATGAAATATTGTCTCCCAATGAGCAACTTTAAAGTCATGTCTTTTTCAAACTTGTTTGTTCTCAACAAGTAAGACATTTTCATAAATTACTATGTATCTTCCTCTGTTTTCATGAATCCAGTACAAAATACTTAAAATCTGATATTCAAAGTGCTTAATGGTCACATGGTTCATAGCCCAGTGGGTGGGTGAGTGGCTCAGCATTTACAAAAAACAAGTAGAGGAGCTATCCTGCTAGTCCCTGTGCTTCAGATCATGGTACACCCCTCTTCTTCAAGTCTCTTGTACAGCAAGCAGGCAAGTGAAGTGCTGCTTAGAGTCTACAGAGAGATCCTGTCTCATTTATGTTTAGCTATCTAAGCAAGGTGAAAGCAGCTACAGTGGTGGTTCTTTACAGACACCTATTTCCAAGTGAGGAACACTGGACCCCTCTCCCATTCCTAGGGTGTTAGCTGATTGAAGATTTGGGGAACACCTTGGAAAACACAGATGTGGACTGTAATAGAGCAGATTTCCATTAGCTGGTAAATTCTATCCATCTCAATATTCAGAAAATAACCAACTGCTTTTAAACACAGATAGCTTGTTAAATTACATGAGGAAATTTGAGCAAAAGGGTTGTGCTGATTGAGCTTAACATGAAATAGAATTTATTAGCTAAAAAAAAGCTGCAATTAGCATTAAATGTGTGTAATAGTAAAAAGCTGGAGAAACTGTTAAGAAGAATATGTTTTGTATTAATTGGTTTGCTTTGCCTAACCACTTAGGCTCCAACAAAATATGTTTACATTCTATCATTATGTTTACACTTACTCTGTCTTCCAGTGTACAGATCCCAATGAATTTGTAGGAATTACTTTTCTTTTCCATTTATTGTCACAGGTTTCTGTTCTGCATGGAACAATAGAATTGTCCTTTTCACCTATCAAATGAATAAAAATGCAACCAATTATTTAAACCAAGAAAGCTGTTAAAGGTCGTCATCCTTCAGCATGTAATGTGCCTTTTACAACAGGGAGGGTATTGTGGTAGACATTTAATGAAGTCAGAGTAGTCACTCTGAAGATGGCCTTGTCTGTCATTGGCTGGAAAAGATATTTAGAATTGCCCGAAGCCTGAGAAAGCAGTTAAATCACTCCAGATCTAGAAGAGGACTCTCTTTTCCTGTGACTTTCAGAATAATAAGATGATGACTCTATGAGAAGGCCCTTTATTGCTAAATGTTCCATAACAATTGCCAGCAATCAACATTATAACTCTAGTCAAAGAGTTTTAGAATCTAAAGTCCTTTCTTAAGTAAAACATACCTACTGACCCTTTAAAACTGTTAATTACATCATACTGTCACGTAGATTTGGAACACATTTGGCTGTTCTTCTGATAAGGTTATCATAATTCGGTCATCCCCCAAAAAGATGCTGTCTTAAGGTTAAATTTACCTAGTGAAAAGGTCTCTGCAGAACTTAAACTCTACAGTAAGGATCTAAATTCCAAGTCCAGAACATAATAGTTCCTAAAAAAAAGTGTCTTGACTTGAAACTATTAATGTGCTCAAATTGTTCATGAGCATATGTATTTTGCAGTGCTGATCTTTCAGCAGGGCTTAATATATTTCTATACCATTAGCAAGGCCTTGTTCAGATTAATATGTCATCCTTCTAGAAAAATAATGGATCAATTTAAGGTAAATGCCCCCAGTGTAATATAAAACTAGATAATCATTATAGAGAAGGCATTGTCTGAAGCCCATGTTTATATTAACTATGAAAATGCAAGTACCTGATTAATAAATTATTGACTGATTGATTGATTTATGGCAGTGGGCGGCCCCAAGCTTCAGTGTGACTGATGACAGAGGATTTTCACCAACCCACCACTCTGGGTCATGGCACGCTCAGCACACTCTCTCCCAGAGCCAAGAAACCAGAATCTATTCCCCAACCCAGGTATTCTGGCTGTCAGCTGACCAGTGTTGAATTGTTCTGTTTCATGCATCCTAAGATTTGTACCCAAAAGAGTTCTACAGAAGACATTTGAATCAAGAGTTAAGAAAGCCTTACTAGAGTATCTGTTTTCAGAGTATACAATTTAATTAACTGAACCCTGTAGCTTCTAGCTGGAAAGCATCTCACTCCACTTTAAGAACAGTCCCATTCATTTCAGCTGTGTGAGGAAGCTATGCAGAGTTTTGCTCTCTGTGGGGACAGCATATGCCAGAAGAGGGTCAAGTCTGTTACATTCAGTTCTCTGACAAGCTTTCTGGCATTTCTGTAATCTCTTTTGATTGTCTGAACCTTTCAAAGAGAAAGGCAGTTACTGATAAGCATCATGTTGCAATAGTAGATTACATTTATCAAGCGCTTTGATTTCTTTTCTGGCCCAATGGCATCTCTAATAAAAAAGCCATAGCTGTGTAATTCAGTAAGAGGATCCAAATAAACTAGGGTATCTATGGAAAAATCAGTGTGTCCATGTGTTAATTAAATTCTTAAAATGCCAGTTTTCAAAATCTCTATCAATAAGAACAACAGAGATTTCCTTCAGACATAAGTACAGTTGGTGAGAATTAGCACAACTGGGTATTTTTTTATTAGAGGCCTATTTAATTTTAGACATTAAAATTCCATTTCCTTAACCAAGTGCAGTCCTTTGTTTTCCTCCTAAGATATTTTTTATAATAAACTGACTCTGTGGCATTATTGCAAAACCTAAACACCTTCTACATATGCACAGCATTCAAGTAAATCCATGTAGAAACCTTTATATATATATATATATATGTGTGTGTCTGTGTATTATTTCTGCTAAAATATGTAGAGAAAATAGGAATCTACATGTTTTTGCTGGTCATACAGGACATAGTAGTTATACTATTTCTTTCAGTTTCTTTCTTTTTCTACTAATTTTGCCTGGAAGAGAGATGACATCAGAGCAGATCTCATTTAAATACTTTAGACATAAATATCTTTCAATGTGAGGGGAAATCCCTTTAATCTTTAGCTAACAGGAATGTGACATTTAAAATGCCCAGCATTTCATTGTCTGTTATATGACATTACTTTCTTTTGTTAGTGACAAATTAAGCAAATTCCTAAATTGATTTTAAATAAAGGAAATGTGGAAATTTTCTGTGGAATTAACATATTTGAGCCTTTTAAAAGCATCATCTGAGTAATTTTAGAAGACAGAGATTCCATAACCAACATAGCAAAAAAATTACAGTCTTCAAATATATATTTCTCTCTCTTTTTTTCTGTTTCTGCCTTTCTTGCCTAAAAATGGGTTATTCACAGTTGAGCAAGCATTTTAAATGTGGCTTTTTATCAAATGGCAATCTTGTTAAGTATGTAATCATGAAATTGTCATTGGTTTCAGTAGCAGAGGAGAAGTTGGCACTAGTGCTTTTTGTGTGTATTAAATTATTATTAATTCCACATTTTATGCTGTATATTAGTTTCCAATGTTCGTGTAAGATAGGTTTGCCTTTCCCAGTTCACATGCAAATAGGAAGTATGTCTCCATTAGAGCAAAGGTATATTTGCTATTCTGCAGGAAATAACCTGTAGTAGCTGCAGACCAAAGAATAATCTGTTAATCTTTGCACATTATTTCTTAGAGATGCAAGGCTTCTTCAGTGAGGAATGATGTATTAGTCTGGAATTTTGTATCTCTTTTTTACACTGTATAGTATAAACTTATTGTTTACTTCCTCTTTTGATTGCATATGCCTTCCTGGGGATTGGGTTTTTTTAAGAATAATTCAAAACTTTGTCAAGTAAATTGTAACATCTGTGGCTTTCTCATTGCCAGTTGCCTGCTTAACTAATAGCCTGTTTGTCTATACAACAGGAATTAACGTATCATGAGCAAAATTATTAAGCCTAAAGAGGAAATTGTGCAAATAAATTGAGTTGAGGTATACAGGTAAAAGCTTTGGCATGTGCTGAAGTATTCCCACAGTGAAAAAATGGTGTATAAATGGTCCTTGAATCAAATAAAAAAAAAAAAAAAAGAGGGAGAGATTCTCAGCATTTGGTATAACATGAATATATTAAGTGTCTTCAGCTAGTTGTACTATCATAATTCATTTGGCTAGTTTTAAGAAGTACAATTTAGAAGAAACGACAATCTTTATATATAAAATATTATAAAATATTCAGTCAAACTGAATGTTTTTACTATTTTATTAGAATACAAATTATTATCATTTCATTTATGCAATCAAGTAGATCATGTTCTGATTTCCCTAGCTTATCCATCATATTAAGTAATATTTTTCCTAGTTCCTTGTAATCAACCCCCTTTGAGTTTGTCAACAGGACCAAACAATACAAGAGAAGGGATTGCCATTATGTTGTTAATTTTTTTAAATATTTTACATGACCCCAAGAGTGTAGAAAATCTCTTTGTAATCCAAAATACTAATGTTCTTACTTATATGACAATGGCAACACATGCTGGAATATAAATATTAATATTTCTGCCTTCATTTTTAGAGGGAAAAGTTTTCAAATGTTTTATGCTTCTGAATTCCATGTTTACTGTGTAATAGACTTCATTTATTTTAATAATTTTGCATTTTACATAGTTAAATTCTTTGTGATCTTCTTGACAGTTGTTTGTTTTTTACTGTGCAGTATCACCTACCATTCCTTTAAACACATTTCATTTATATCAGTATTTATATGTTTCTTTCTAAAACATTTTGCATGCTTGCTGTTGTATTTAAAATATTAGCTATACTCTTAAGATACAGTCTGCACTAATTGAACATTCAACACTGACAATAGTGTTTTCATGAGAACAGTTCTGTGTAGCTGAAGTGAGACCTTGCCTGTCCTTACAAGTATTTGTTATGGGCTTTTTTACTGAATGATATTAAAAAATAAATCAGATGTGATGATTAAGTTCAATTGAAGTCAAACTAATCACCCGTTACTTGCAAATACTTGTATATCTGTGTGATGACCTCTCAGCTGGTAAATATATGTGCACATCTGTGTACACGGATGCAGGTGTGTGTATGTAAAATGTACTCACGACACCACATGGACCTAGAAGACACGGCCATGTCTGAACAAGGAAAGCTGGGCAATACCTAAAGTAATACATCTTAATGGTCTGAACCATGAGCTTAGAGGATATCTGCAGCTATGCTTGACTGTTGCTTTTCCCATGAGGGCCTTAAAGGTACTATAGTGCTTTCCTTTAACATTCAGCATTGTAGCAAGTGGTAATTCAACAACCAGACTTAGCAGTAATTCTTCTGAATCATCAGTAAGAAGTGTGTGAAAGCTGACACCATTCTCATCTAAACCTACTAGACTCAAGAGGTGCTAAACAAATAAGAAAAGAATCAAAGTTTGTTCAAACAGTTCTCTAGGATAAGCCATATATATACACAATGCTAAAGCATCCTTAGCATTGATAGTGAGTCTCATGGTAAGCTCTAGCTGACTTCTTTAGAAACCACTAGGTATTTTTCACTTGAGAACCCAAGTCCATCTTAAGGTTATTAAGTACAGATTTAGAAGAGAGACACCTAATCTCCTAGCTGTGTAAAGTCTGTCTCTGAAGTACTCCACCTTTTGAACTTCTCTGAAGAAAATAAAGTTTAAAATGCAGCCCAGGAGTCAATATCTTTGACTTGGAGCTGTCTTTCTGAAGCGAACTGTGTAACTGAAGTTTCTAAAATATCCTTAGGGTAGAGATACAAGTCAGCATCCAGAATCTGGTGGGTTATGCATTAGTGGAAGGTCACATCTACAGAATCCTTTTTGTCAAAAGTACAGGTCCTCAAAATAAGATTGGATTTCAATACTTGAATACAAAGTAGATACCAAAGAAAATTATCTGCATGTCTTTTGGGACTGGGAATAATTTCAGTGCACTTAAATAATATATTGAAATTTTTAAAGCAAATATAAACAACATTGCATAATGGCAAACAAAGTTTAGCTGGAGTCAGATGCATAATACTGAAAAGAATCCAAAAGTCTTTCTGAAGACTTTCAAAAATCTTTTAAAGTTATATGCAAAGAGAAGCCATTTTTAATGAATGTCAATCTCTTCCTCCAAAATTAATTCAAGGAACATGTTCTCTACCATTCAGAACTAAATATAATTTTTAATTCACTTGTATGATTAATGTTTGTATATCTAGGTTCAGATACAGATAGAAGCATATGTGTGCTAAAAGATGATGGATGAGAAATTCTGTTTCTCCCAGCAGACTTGAACCAGTATGTCGGATGGCTGCTTATAGGTTTGCAAATGAATCAAATCAGTGGAACTTTTACTAGTAGTGATAGAAGCACAGAGGGGACGGACATGAAATTAAATCCATTATTATGGAAAGCAAAGCATGTCTTCTTTTCAGAGGTGAATAGTCAAGCTGTGATGGTCTGATGCATAATACTGAGAATCTTTTGCTGATGCTTCTGTGTGTTGCTGTTCTTATGCTATCATCATCCTCGTCCTTCTGGGTCCTATAAGGAGATTAGAAATGTTTGTTTGATGTGGCCAGTACATGTAAATTCAATCAAAGTAAGATGAAATATTAAGCTGGTTCATCAATATCCTACTTTCAGTTCTTTGGTGTTCTACATGATCTAATAATGGGTGGGGAAAAAAATTGCTGGAAAGTCCTCATTTATTCCCTGTTCTCTTCCTACAACTGATAACAGAATTAAAAAATGGCCTAAATATGTCTGCTATTTCAGACTCTTAAGAAAGTAGCCTTATATTTCAAAAGGAGATATTTTGTAGTGTGTGCGCTTTGTTCTGAATAGTTTTGCTTCATTTACTAGCTGACACAGTTTGTCTTAATAAAATAGCTATAGCTTCTTCCTGTAGAAAGTAGAAATGAAAAGTTTCACTGGTAGTTTCTAAACTTTGTATTACTTTTAATTTTTAAATGTGCTTTTAGAGAAAGTTGTGGTCTCTCTAAAACGAGAGTTGTAGGCTTCGATGCAATGCTGTGTTCCTGTTTGAGTTAATACTAAAGCTCTCATTTACCAAATCAAAAACTCTTTAGGGTATTTCAGTAAAAAAAGAATATGCATTTCTCGTTATTAATGTGTACATGTGTTGGTAAGCTACATGTTCAAAGCAGCAGATCTTTAAAACTCACACAGCTTAGCAATAATAATTGGTATCTCTAAGTCTCTAGTTTAAGTGTATTTACGCAAAAAATTTGACCTAAAACCAAGGACAGCAGGAGTTTAATGATTTTTCCAAACAGGCACTGATTCCTCATTTGTCAGGCAGCTACACATTTGAATAAAATTATTCCCAATTTTCAACCACAGTGCCACTCTTCAGGAAGCACAAAGTCCTAATGGCTCTTGATCACAGTCAGTATCATCAGTCCTACTATGTTCTTTACCATAAGAGACAACAGTGTGGATTTTATTTCAATAATGATTATTTTGTTGTTTAGATTCATGGGTATAAAATAAGAATTTGGTTGACTTTGTTATTTAATGCATGCAAAGTAAGAGTAAGAAGTGTTGATTGGTTTCTAGTCTTTTTAAGGACATAAGGCTTAAGAAACTGACTCTTGAGCATAAAGTGGTATTTGTCCTACGCCTGAGATTTTGTGGCTAAGAGCCAGAGTTTGCATTTCTAGGGCATAAACATGTTAAGATAGGTGAAATCACATTACTTGAATGAAAATGACAATACAAGTAAAAAATTACTGCAAATGCTATCTTGAATGCAATTTTTTTTCTGCATACAAGATACAAGCAAAAATAGTTCTTTGCTATTCTAACAATTTATATTATAGCTTTAATACCTTATTTGTGCAGGGGGAAATAGGAGAACAGAAATTCTAAATGAAGTGCCGAATACTGCCTGCATTTATTTCCTCTAAAATATATTAAATAAAACAATTTTATTTCAGTATAAGAGGCAAAGTGATGCTTTGAAAAATGGATTTTTCTGATTTTATTGCAGTGTTTTGAAAGGTTTATTATTTAGCTGCATATAGCTTCAGCAAAATGAATAATGGACTCTGCCGTATCTGTAGTCTTGTCCTTCATGCTTTGCCTCACATACAATTCCCTTTTCTTATAGCTGTTTTACTCATCAGATTAGGTCTTGTCATCTTCGCAGCTCGCACAACAGGAAATCAATAATTAATTATGGATAGGTAAAGCAATGCCTCAGTGATTTCCTGAAATGTCCCAGAGTTGTGCTATATAAAACAACAGGGGATAGTTACCTAGCGGTTTCTCACCTGGATAGATTTGGCAAGTAATGAACATATCTCTCCCTTATCATGTGTCTCTTCATAGTTAAAATCAAGGGATGAGATGTAAAATTACTGTAGAAGTTATGCAATTAGAAGATTATAACACTGCAGGCAAAAAAAGCATTTGGAAAAGAGAAAACTGGCCAAGGCCATCTGTGATATTTTGAAAGAAAAAAAAAGGCGATACTCTCAGAAGAATATAATACCTCATGCTCTCCGATGATGAGAGAAAAACAAGGAGAGAAAATATTCTGAAAGACTTTGGGGTGGAATGCTGACAAAAGGAGAAAAATGGCTTTGCTTTCAGAGAAGCTGAGATGGAGACTAGGGGGTATGCATCTTGTTTTAAAAAGAAGGAGTTCAACCACTGATTCTGAAAATGTCACTTTAAAGAGGCAACAGAAAACCTGATAATCCTCATCCAATGCCAGACAGTTTTGTCATGGTTGATGACTGTTTGACAAGGAGCACTTCTTTAAGCCTCATACTGCCCTAAATATGTATTTCTCTTTCAGCTTCTTAAGAAATGGAACTTTTGCTGTGTCTGGAGTGCAGAAACAGTCACTTACAAGTAAAAGTACACTGAAATTCAGAGTAAAAGGGAGAGGAGTGCTGAGGTCAAGCCCGCTGCTTATCATAGAAAAAGGAGACTAAAGCCTGGCTCAGCCACCGCTGCTCTTTGCCTTGGCTCTAGGGATGGCACTGCTCCCCTAGTACTCTCAAAGGAGTCTCTGCCCCCTCTCCTCCATTATGTCTGTGCAAGGGAGGAGTGAGTGTCCTTCCTCCCAAGCTTGCACAGCAGCAGGTGTTGCACTCCCAACAAAACCCTGAAACCAGTAAGTAGCTGGCATCGTTACCATCATCAGAAGGCATGGAAACCAAACTGTATTTTGCTTTAACCACTAAAGCTTAATAGTCATACTGTGAGCAACTCCTGCATTTTTACCCAAATTATTATAATATTTTTAAATCCCCAAACTTCAATAATTTGTGTGTTTTAAGTAATTTTCTGGCTTTCATAAGCCGGGGAAAGAAGACTATAAACATAAATACTAAAATCCTCAAATTAAGATCAGCTTCAATGATCCATGTAATCACTTCGTATCTGTTGATTCTGAGGGTCTGTCTCATAACTCTTTGGGAGAGGACAAATTGTCCAAACAGGACAATTGGAGTCAGCAGCCCTTTGTCTTTTGAAACCACTGAAATTACTCCAGATTTCCACTTGCAGACTTAATGCACAATTGGTTTGAATTATTTAACCCAAACAGAAACTGCTGGTGTGTAGGCTGGGAGAACACAAGGATCTTCCAGGCTCAATTCCTACTCCACTGTTCAACAACGTATCTCGAGTTCCCACTTTATTAGCAATCCTAGGAATAAAAGTGTCAATATTCTGCTCATAGTTGTTTGTAGTTTAGCTGATGGCAGTAAAAAAACATAAGTGAAGTAGACTTATTCAGAATACATCATAAAGCAGATCAATGCACAAGAATTCTCTGCTGGTTTTGAGTTTCCTGGAAACACTGCAAGAAAATCCAGAAAGGACAATCCTTCCAGGAATCATTTACTGATAATAGGATGTGGCACTTTAAATTCAAAGAAAAAATGAAAAATTTTTAAATTACATAGTCTGTATAAAACTGGTTGGTTTGTTTTTCAAGAGCGTTTCTAGAGTTGTTGGAGTTGTAAGAATTTAGTTGAAATTCCTCTTCCAAAGTAAACACACTTCAATACAAAGGCAGGGGCTTTTTTAGAGAACAGCCATCTCTCCATCCCTCCCTCAGCAGCTAACATTTCCCTCTCAGCTACTTTGGTGGCACGCAAGGAGCAGTCCTGCTAGCAAACTCAATATTCAGGTGTGTTGCTGGGGGGTGGTTTGCTTCTGCTACCATGGGGCTAACAGAGGGAGAGAAGTCAGGCACGGGGTCTCCATTGGGAAGCTCTGGGAAATGTATTTATTTTTCCTCTTGTATAAAAAGAAAATAACATGATCCCAAGTCGTAAAGCATAATGATAAGCATGGTGATTGGTGAGCATTTAAACTGCATTAGTTTAAAACTCCTAGTTAAGAGCTCTGTGAGATACATGTGTGCTTCAGCCCGACCTCGTTACCATTTTAGATTTCCCACCACAGTCAAATCACGTGCATAACTTTCATATGTCAATGTATGTAGGTAATTTGATCCAGCTCTAATTTCTGTTATGTCTTATTAATGTCATGACAACAAATTCCCAGTGAAGAATTACCCAGACCTGTGTAAGTCTGATGAGCCTTGACTTAATTCACATCAGATTTATCTTTTACTCTAGACAGTGTCACACTGGTGCACACCAGTCAGGATGTTCCATTTAACCTGACAGCAGTGCTTCAGCTTGTGAAAGATGCAACACCAGCAACTCAGGGCAATGTCTAGCTAAGTTTCAAAATGAGCAGATCCTACATTAAGTACTTACAGGCACTTTGCCTGGTTTGTACTTCCAACACCATGGTGGGTCTAGTTACTGATTTCTGCAAGTGGTTGCCTATCAAGACTTCACATTTATATATTTTATTGCCATTACAGGAGCAGTTGGCTTACAGATGAGTAAGTGGGATGTCAAAACAAGCCTGATCCCGTGTGCTTCAAGTAATTTGGAAAAATGTCTGTTAAATAAAGTCAGGATTTTACTTGATCAGGCCTGAAAGGATAAGGCCTGAAGCAAGAAGTGACATGCTGGAGAGTTTGTAAACTTGGAGAAGGCAGGACACAACATTCTCTCTTGTTTCTCAGGTTTTAGCTGTTCCATTATTGAATTTGTTGCATCATTTTTGTTCCTTTTCCCTAATGGGATTTCTCTGCTTTTCAAGAAGTCGCTCTTTCTGACAGTGTTAGGACATCAGTGGCCAGGAGTCAGGGCAGACTACGCTCTTTAGCATTCAAAGACAATCATGTGCCTGCAGCTATGGTACAGGTTTTCTAAAACACTCAGTGCTTTTTAAGTCTGTGTCTTCTTAGCAGCTGATCAGCATACCCAGTCAGAGAGTAGGGCTTGTTCTTATTTCTGCTGTGTGGCTATTAGCACATGAGCTAATGTGGGATTTCTTTCTGACTGGATGCCATGAGGTCATCCAGGCTGGGCGCCACACTGAGACTGGCGATGTTGGGGCTCCTTCCCAGCTCCACCACATGTTGCTTGGCTGTCTCATGGTATCTGTCTCCTCTTTCTTCTCTTATTTGTGAATTCTCCAGCCAGGAACTCTGGTTTCCCATTGCTTTTGCGTGGTTTCAGATCCCATCACCACATAATGCCACAAACCTCTCCGCTCCCCGCTGAGAAGGGGTGGGGGGGGGAAGTCGCAGAGGCATCCTGACATCTGATAGCCTTTGATATCGGTCTGCGACAAGTCCTCATGGTATTACTGTACTACAAGTGAAAAAATGGAGGGTCTGATATCACACACCTCCACAGATGAATCGTCTCGTCGAGGCCTTCACTACCAGAGAGTTCTGAAAATTTCAAATTCCTGCTCATGCAATAGAAAACTGCTTTCTCTTTTCCCCTACATTTTAAACATGAATAATGTGGGAAACCTAAATTATATTTTTGTAAGATACCTATGCAATAGGTGCTTGGCACAGTAAGTTCAGTCACCCTGACAAAATAATTTTTTCCCAATTTTCTGAAGAAAAGTGTTTATTTTCAAAATTACTTCTAAGTTGAGCAAGGAGACAAAGGACCTGCTCACTCCTGAAGTCCAATAAAAGGTGATCACTGAGACTGCAATATCAGTTTTATTTTCTACAGTGGTTATCCAGCCCCTGCCCCGAATCTAATCACTGCAGCTTTCCGAAGAACATATCATTAGAAACATTTCACAAACAAACTTCAATGTTTGGACTTTATGGAGTATAATTGAGGGAGAACACGAATATTCATTATAGTCAAAGTCTAGAGAAATGCCTAGTAGAAGATACTTTGGAAGAGGCAATAAGGGGATATAATGTTATTTCTGTACTCTGGTTGTTCTGTGTCCTCCTATACTGTGCAGTTGTCACCTATTAATTAATTGCTGCCAGTTAACAAATGCATCCGTTCTGTAACAGAATCGCATTGAATTTCTTTCCAAGTTGTCAGATCTTTTTGTCTTACTCTTTGTCTCCTAGATCACATCTGTGGCGGGTAAACTGGTTTCTAAAATGCAGTCACGCACACTTTGAGTTGGCTTTCTTCTCTGCAGGACACTGCTATATACTGTACCTTTAAGTACCCAAATCAATTTAATTAAATTTCATTACAGGCACTAGAGCTGAAACAAACTAATGAAAGCAGCCATCACGTCAGGTGGTATTTATCTCAGCATTAAATTGAAAATACTCCCTTTAGGCTCTTAAAAATTAGTTTCAATATTTAACGCTAATAGCTTTTGGAATTGTTTATGGGGATAGTTTTAATGAATTTGTTACAAACTGTTTACCTTTCCAAGGAAGGAAGCTTGTTCCTTGCAGCAGAAGAGAGCTTAAGATACATGACTCAAAAATATTAAGGTTTTGAAATACTGTGAGGTCTGGGAGTTACCCATAATGCTGTTGAAAACCACCATGAAGGTGGTTGTACAGTGGTGACAATGTGCCTTGTTTAGTCAAAGGTAAGGCCAAGTCATCACAATACTTGTGTTAGTTTTTATTGTTTGCCTGACTTCCCATCAGAGCCAGGGTCCAGGTATTTATGTAAACAATACAGATGGAATAGACACAAGGAAGAAAAGTTTATGGAAAGGTTCAGGTCACCTTTTTCAGACCCACGTGCCAGGACTTTATTTGAGAGAAGCAACAGTGCAAAAGGAAAGTGCACCTGGCCGTGCATGCATCCAGACCCACGAAGTTGGAAGCATTTCTGGCTCGTGCTATGTAAGCATGGCTGATGTCTCCTCCTTTTGCAGGCAGACAGTAATAAATAGTCTATTTCTTCTCCTTTACTCAGATCTACAGTCTGTGCTCTTGTTCTCTTCTCTTCAGAGGTCTGTTTAAAAGAAAATGAATGATCAGAAAACTATAACAGAGTGAATTACAGAGAGTCAGCTTTCTGGTAAGAACTTACGACCTCAGAGAAGTAGGAAGAAAGGAACCATTTTTCTTCAGCAGGATAATGGCATGGGCCTCTCAGATGTTTGCTTCTCCATTTTTATAGTGGAGAAATCACCATGCAAGTTATTAACAGGAGATGTAAAAATAACGCTAAATATGTTATTTACAGTCCTGATGCTTGGATAAGATTATTGAACTTAAGCTAACTACAAACTTAGTTATTTTTTAAAACGTATACGTATTATTTACACATATTCTATATATAAATTTATTGAAAAGTTTCTACTAATTTCCTGTTTGATTTACCATTAAGAAGCTAGGACTTTACAGATGGTTTTGTTTGCATTCTCATTGATCCTACCTCTAGGACGTGGCTTCTGTAGAAGCTGCTTGTTGGAAATGATAGGTTGGATATAGAAAATTTTACTTCAAGCAAGTGGTATTAAATATTAACAATTTATTATTTCAAATTACTAGTCTTTTATTAATTAACTGGTTTTCTTCCTTACATTTTCTAGTATGACTGTTATGAAATATGAGGTGCAGCTGAGTGGAATTTCCTAAATATGAATGAACTCTGTGGACAAATGCTCACTATCAAGTCTAGGGAAAGTCATGACTCTCCTATGAAAGTTTAGGCCCAGACTTCACTCTTCCTTTTTTTTTTTTTCCTTTGAAATTAAGACCGAGATACATGCATGTTTATACAAATGTATTATGCAATGTAGTTATGTATTTAGAATCTGTAGTTAGGTGTCACAACTGTCTGTCCTAATTTACTTCGGACATTTCCCTCTACATCAAGTATAAATATCTTCTTTTCTTCTGCTGGTTTTAAGAGAGAAAGTGTCACACTCTTGCTGAATTCTCCTACTTTAAAGTTTAGTGGAAGGCCATTTTCTCTTGCAGTTCCTAGAGCCAGATGCCCATGGGTTGTGTGAAGGGAACAAAGTCAGAGAGATGCCTTGGGCAATGGCAGAGGGTGGGAGGGAGTGAGATGCAGGGTTGGATGTCTGGAGTAACCTGAGGTAAGAGGTTGGAATATTCTTTACTACCCCAATGGAGAACTGTTTTTCTGTAAGCAAGAGGAAAATTCCAGCTGTTTTTTGGTAATATTTTACTGTTTGTTTCTATTCAGCATTTCATTGCAAAAAGTTTGTTAGTGCTTTGCCATGGTCTTGACTTGATTTCCACTGAGCCCAGCAGAAAGTAGGCATTTTTTAAGGGCTTATGCCTTCATTGTGAAACTGGGAAAACTATGTTACTGATTTAGATTTGACATTAAGCAATGATAAAGACAGTTAAAATCTATCAATAAATTAAGGCATTCGTAATACTGTCATTTCATGACAGCACTAGGAAAAGTCAATTTATTCTCTCATGATACTTTCAAACTATTTTAAATATCCTTTAAAAATTTATAGTTTTGTATTTTTTGCATTATTTTGCATTATTTTTTGCATATTTTGTATTTTTGCATTGTATTACTTTAAAACTTCCCGATAAGATAGAAATTATTTAAAGCAAAAACTGTCATTCACTGTGAAAACAAGCAGTCTTACAATTTGGAATATTTTCATAGCCAGAATGCCGTTTGCAATGTAAATACAGAGGCATGAAAAAATACACTATTTATTGACTTTTAAACTATTAAGTAATAGTTAACTGTTAGTTCTATTACTTAACTATTAAACAGCCTAAAAAGCTGTTTTGTGTTTGTAATTTGAGTCTTTCTGAACTGTGTTCTTTGACAGAACTTTCTGCATTTAAATTTTTCTCCTGCTGTGTCAGTACAGTCAGCACAGCTAATCCTTCACCACTAGGAATATTTGCCACCCAGTGGTAGGAAAAAGATGGTAGCCTACTTGTGTATGCATAGTGAAAACACTGGAGGATAATACTCTATACTTAAAATGGGGGAGCTGTGTGGTGTTTTCACTGACTGCTGTTGCTATGTGTGATGTTGCAGGACGGATGGTCGCAGTATCACTTTGTAGCCTCATCTTCAACAATAGAAAGGGATCGACAAAGACCGTACTCTTCATCACGCACGCCCTCCATCTCACCTGTGCGCATGTCTCCTAACAACCGTTCAGGTAAGGCCAGGCTTTCAGGGCTGTTGTACAGACAGTGGTAATCTGTCACTGTCATTTTCCTCCTTTAAGCAATGTCACTGGCATATGGATTGGCTGTTAACACTGGTGGAAGAGCACAAAATACATTCTTACTTATTACCTTCATTACCTGTTCAAAGCAGGAGTTATTTTTTTGTTGTAAAGTTTTACAGGAGAAAGAATATTCCATAACTTTTTGTTATAAATTCTCATGCAGTTTTTTTCCTGATCGGGATTACCTGAGTCCATCTCAGGGCAATGTTGTCTGTTTGTAGTGTGAGGAAATTCTGTTACTCACTTTGCTAGCCATGAAAACCACAGTGTTTTCTGTGATCACTCTGCACACTTAGCAGAAGCTGAAGGATCCACATTATTTTTTGTCAGCTTTTATTGTCATTATATGTTTATACATGTGTATGTGCAGGTTTCGCAAAAGATTCACTATAGGTCTTCATGTGACATTGACAGCATTTTTACATCAGCTATCATTAATTCAGTAGGACATATGCTGTCATATATTCTGATATATCTATTGTGTAATATCTCATCTTATGCTGCAGTGTTACTTAATTTTTATATTCAAAAATCTGGGCATTTTCCCTTCCATTTATTCTGAGGTAGAACATACCTTGGTTAGATGAAACCATTCCCAGTGAAAATCATCTTAGATAACCAGACTAAAACAGTCAGCCTTTCAATGTGCTTTTTGCTAATAGTTCAATCTAATGCTGTCATCCTAAATGCAGTTTGGGATTAAAATTGGCCAAATTGATTATTGCCGTCAACATTGTGTCATAGTTTTGTTTTTAAGTAAATTGTTTTGTTGATTACCTAGAAACTACATTTTAGTCCTACAGAACAACCACGGAGGAAATTTGAAAGTATTGCCAGAAGTACAGTGAGAGCTGCTATTCAGTTTTCAAAATCTGTCATTACATAAGTCTGTAAAGGGCTCTTGTTCCTTTTTTTCTTCTCCAAAATCTCATTTTGACTGTAAGTGCAAGGCTCTTGAAATGTCTGGCCCTGAGATCTTCGCTCTGTCTCTTACCAGAGCTGTCTCTTCACTTCTGTTACTGCATTGCTTAAAGAACATAATTAAAGAAGTTTTGGATGAAATTTTACTGCCATCATCAGTTATCGTAAGACGGCAAAAAGATAAATGTAGTGGCTGTTTCTGAAGGAAGAAGTTCCAATATAATTATGGATCAGTCAGTTTAGCTTCATTCTAGAAAATTGTTGGAACAAATAATCACAGTCTGAACACCTCAAAGATAGTAGGAACATAAGATACTGCTTAGCTCTAGGAGTATCTGTTTCTACAGAGCAGTGTAAGTTCGTGTCTGTCCAGTAGTATCCATATTAAATGCAAACATTGGTTTGATACTATTTGTTCTAATAAAATCTACCTGAATTCCTGCCACAACATAGTTAAAGCGCTTTGTGGAAGGCATAGTCAGTAATGAAATCTACTGTAATCAGTAAGGCTATTTCACACAAGATTTTTATAGGCAAGCTAAAACAAGCTAGCAAACGGTCCAGAAAATGTCATATATGGTAAATACAAAACAGACTGAGAATCATTTTCAAAGAATGGGTATGGCTTATTGCCAAAATGGAAGCATGCTTTGCTTGGAGGTTTGTCTTGGGCCCAGTACTCCTCGGTGGTTTCATTTATGACCCAGATAATAAAGAAAAGATGCCCATTACCTTTGCAGGTGACATAAACCTGGGAAAGTCTCATGTGCCTTGAAGGGCATTATTGGAATTCAGAGTGATCCTGAGAAATTTGAAATACTGTCCAAAGGAAGAAAAAATACACGATCCTTTCCAAATAAATTATAAGGAGAATATGTGGCTAGACAAAAGTTCTTTAGAAACGATTTAGGGATTTTTGTCAGTTGCACACATGGATCAAGAGATGGAAAAATCAGGATATGAGGATACAGTGAATGGACTGTAACTGTTTAACTCAAACGAGATGTGGGCAGGGGGAAGAGGTGTGCACCAAATGTTCAAGCACGTAACAGCCAGCTGTGAAGAGGAACAGCATGAACTTTCTCTACTTTCATAGCAGACAAATGGAAATATTGAGCAGCAAGGAGTCAGGCTAGACATCAGGGAACATTTCCTAACAGTAGGGAAACAGCACTGGAACAGACTGCTTGGAGCAGTTATGTTGTCTCTGTCATTAGAGATCTTTAGTTTTAGATTAAAATCTGTCAAGAATTATTTTGGTATACTGGATCCTACCTTCGGGTAAAGAGTTGAAGTAAATAAACTCTCAGTGTCCCATCCATCCCTAGAACATGGTGATAAGATGCTTTGACTAGCGTAAAGAGGTATGTCTTCTTTTCTGTGTCCTTTAAGAATAAGAGCAGAAAACCTTGTTATCACTTTTCCGTCTAATGTCAACCAATGATTTTATGTCTGCTTCCTGTAAAAACTCTGAAAGAGGGCACTTCTGGATTTTAACACTTGCCAGAAAGCTGTCGTTCTCACATGGGAGGAGAGAGAGAAATCCCACAGGAAACAGAGAGAGATGGTTTTGCCTTTATCAGTCAATTTTGTTCAAAACACCAGAGTGCTTAAAAGCATTACAAGAGTATGGGAAACAAAATGCATCCCTGTCTTAGCCACTTTTTCAAAGTTTGCATTCTGTTTTGTTCCCTATTAGACTTCTGTTGTCATTAGCTGATTTGGTAATTTAATGTCATGTTTCTTTATATCTGCTGGATTATGAGCTTTAGAATTACATCACTGTTGACAAGCAATTTAAAAGCAATCCCCAGTTCTAATGGCTTCATAAGAAAAACCACCTGTCCCGTATTTGCTCTGTAAATTCAGAGGCCAAGGCCAGCAGAACTGATCTAAGGACAATTCAACATCACTTGTGCTTCCCTACCCCTTAATTAGGTACAAGAAATTCCCTATTCCTTAACTAAGAAAATCATAACAGAGTTCAGAGATGCTGAAAGACAGAACTCATGATCAGGTTTCACAAAGGTGCTTGTCTTAAATATTTTTTTAATTTTTTTTTTCCTTTTTTTAAAGCAAGGACATTTTTTCTGTTTTTGAGGTTCTTTTGACATATCAAATATCTGGGTGGAGGCAGGGAAGGGAGTGGAAGTAAGCACCTGCACAATAGTTATTTTTGTACCACTGTGCCTGACAAGGCTCTGGGGTGCTCTGCCACTCACCTTGTTCTCCTTCCACTGCCCTCCACATCAGGGAAAGTGCATTGTATCTACCAACACCTAAATATCTTTAAGTCAGTTTACTTGAAAGCCATTATTTGTAGCTCTGCTTTTCTTCTTTTCCTAAGCATCGTAAGCTCTAAGTCTTCATGATTACTGCCAGTGATCACCTTCACATTTTTCAGCACTTGAGAATCAAGAACAAAACCAGTTCTCCTAATCACCTCATACTTTCCTCCTTTTAGCCACACCGCAAGTATCAGCAATGAAGGATTTAGTTTCAGTTATACCTTCAAGTAGCAGTTGTTGTTTTAATGGTAGTGGTTCATACACAGATATTTAAAGACAGATAAATTATTTTAATTAAATTTAAGTGTTAGGCAGGCTTTACTACATGTTTTTTTTCTTACATTTTCTTCCCATCCCCATTAGAATCATATAATGGTTTTGTTAATGTTCAACAGAGGAGGGAGAAAACCATCTGAGAAAGGTTTTTCCACCCAGTTGAAACTTAATGGTCTTTCCAGCAGAAATAAATTAACCATTTTGAGGAAGAAAAAAAATATTAAAGTGTTTATACCAGAAAGTTTTGACAAGTTACATTAAAAAGCTAAAGAGGAAAAAAAAAATAATCATTATTGTACTTTTTTCTTAACGATCATCCTAGATGTTGGGCATAAGTGAAAAAAGTAAAAAATTCAGAGAGAAAATTATGTTTGGAGTTTATCATCCCATTCATACATTTGTACATCTTTTCTTCCATAATGGGGTAGTGTTTCTTCAAACAGCTTAATGTTGGTATGCTAACAAGTATAAACTTGACTAAAATGTTTACTCTAGAGTTAAACACTACATTCAATCATATGTAGTGAGAAAAAATAAATCCATTTTCATGATCTAGCAAGTGCCCCAGCCTCACCTCGGGAAATGATCAGCCTAAAGGAAAGAAAAACAGACTATGAATCAACTGGAACAAACGCCACTTACCATGGAAATAAGGGAGAACATACTTCTAGGAAAGACACCATGACAGGTGAGATTATACTTGCATAGCATATATAAAAATCAGGTGTGATTGACCACTGATTTTGTAGGCTTGGCTGGTTTCTGTACTGTAGAAAAACATCAGCCTGCTTTGGTTGATTCTGAAGTTTTAGCCACCTTGAGAAATGCAACTGAAGAAAAACTTGATCTTAATGAATGCAATGGTACGTGAAAATGATTAGTGAAGACATGTTGCTTCACAGAGGTAAGGGTCTAGAAGCAATTTTACATTTCAATGTTGTTTTCCTTTCAGAAGGAAGGGAGTAAATCCACCTTGTACTAACAAGCATTGTTTCTGAAGCATGACAGTGGTTGAGCATGTGTGGTGATCCCTAACGTCTGTGTTTGGCAGGCAGTGGCTTTCCAGGACCGGTTAGCTTATTTTGTATGTCAGTCATTCTAGGGAATTTGGTAGCAGTTTGTAAAATCTGCTCCTGTTACTTTCTCAGCTGGGCTGAGAAATGGAACAACTTTTTCTGTGTACGTTATGGCATCTATTGCAGGTTTCACTGAAGGCATCTCTCCCCTAATGAGCTCATTAATTTCTTAGCATTGCAGTAATTGTAAAATGCAGAGTAATTTGCCTAGTACTGCACCTCTTTGTTTATTCTCTTGCAAAATACATGTTGGTCTTCATCACCATTGCATAGGCTTATATCTCTGTTGACCATTTTCATACATTTATAAAGTGCTGAGTGTCATGGTGTCCTCTCTAGCACATGCTACGTCAAGGCAGGCAAAAAATCACAGTAAGGGATCACTTTGCAGTTCTGGAATGCCTGTTGCCTTTTCTCACATCCTTGGTAGAGGTCTTGCTCAGAGGATCCAGAATGGGCTCTTTGTGTTCCTCCACTCACTGGGGACACCAGTAGCATGCTCACTCAGCATCAGGCCATCCAAACTGGCTTTCAAGGCAGTATTTAGGATATGATGATTCTCACACTAAATCTACTGGATTGTACACTATCACGTAATCAAAACCTAGAGGCCATCCCTTCAATTTATGTGAAAATGCAATACAGAACATTAATTAGCATGGAAGTGAAAATCTGAAGAAGAAGAATGACAGTCAAGAGCATTTGGAAACCAGAGAAATGAGGAGTGTCCTGAACGGGATCTGCAGTGTACTGCCTGAGGTTGCAGCAGATTCACTCAAGGTACTGCATTTTATGTATCTGTAATATTTTGACTGTTTCATAGTCACTGCACAAGGTGGTTCTCTAAAACAGTTCAGTGGTCCTTACTTGTGTGTCTGTGAAGGACAGGACTGCAGTTTTTTCAGCACTTTGTCACGGATCTATGAAGAGGGAGTCTCAGGAGAAAAGGCAGAAACAGTATTTTGTTCTAGCTGTGTCTCCAAATTTAGACTACCAGATTTTATCAGAAAGTTCAACAAAAAAAATGGGTGTCCATGTGGAAAATCTCCTGTTTTCTTGCAGATAGTCTTGTCTCTCTCCATACTTTGAAAAAACTATGATTTTCTTTTTCCCCATCCCTTTTCAGTTTGTCTTTCACTGTAGTGTTTTTCTTCTCCTATTCCTGTTTCCCTTGTTTACTTTCCCTTTCGATACAATTTTCAGGTTTGTACTTCCCCAGCAACCTTTGTTCCACTTTGATTTTTGCATCCTGTTTTCCTTTAATATCTGCTTGTATTTAGTCTGTTCTTATTGATCATCTGGGTGGGCTTTTAGTAAGGAAACTCAAAACTCTCACCATCATGCTCAGCTATCGACTATTTTTCCAGCTACTGAGCTGAGTGAGAAAAATCAAAACTTGAAAAATCAACTTGAGAAGTTAAATAATATTTCACAATCTTACATGACCATTGTACAAATTAATATGAAATTAAAAAATCACCTTCTCTCTCTTTCAGGTCACCAAATCTCTGCTCATTTGGTCTGAGCTCAATTTAAGAACCATTTTAGGAGCAAAAGAAAATGACAGTTAAAAGGAGTCTCACTCGTCAACATTCAACATGAAATTTGTGTAACCTGTTTGTTGCTCATAAAATAAATACTTCATTAAAGAACAATATCAAATCAGTTTTTGTGATTTAAATTGTGAGACATTTTGACTTGAATGGTCTGATACAAGTTTGCGTAGCGAGTTCATTGCAGTGCCTGTAGTTCATTTTGTGCATCAGACAATGCATTGCAGCTAATACATCCACAGAGCCTATGGGACTTAGGTAAATGTTTTTTCAGGTTCCACCTGACATATACATATTTTGAGCTGGTCTTGTATTTTGTGCCAAGCTGATGTATTACACAGAGAGTTCTTTGACTTACAGATTTATATGGAATGTAGAGTTCCAGCAGTAATCCCAATTTATCTATGACTGTCTCCATGCTCTTCTCCAAAGTTTTTCTCACTATATAGTTCAAAAATGTTATGACCTCTTGGCTAGGGCTGAACTGAAGGGTTTTTGATGGATTTTCAAAGTAGAAATGTTGGCTTCTTGCCATCGTGGGCAGTTGTCAGGAAACCTCTGGGAAAAATGGAGAATCTATGAAGTAAACAGTTTGGCTGAAGATGGTAAATTATATTGGTATCACAAGGACAGCTAAAAAATAGAGGAACAATATAAAAGTTCTCATTGCCCTCTTCCCTTCACAGGTTTATGATGCATGGTGTATTTTCTCCCCATCTTCTCTGTAGAAAATAATAACCAATAATAAAATTTTATCACCTGAAGTATATTTTTAAGACTAAACCTATTATATTCCTTTAAAAAAAAAAAGCAGGAACTATAAGTGCATGTGATTACATTATTTATGCCATGGTGTGTTCCTTCAGAGCAGGGAAAATAAGCTTACTGTATGCTGTCATGGGACTCCAGCTCTGAAGTTTCTTTTACTTTGTTAGTTCTCTCTCTCACAGTCTGCACCCTGTATCTTCACTTCCACCAGCAGAAACACCTTCTGATTAATGTATTTTCTTTTGGTTTTTAAGAATCAATTGCCTATACTTTTGTTACTTAAACTTACTTACAAATCCCTGCACTTTCAGACCACAACCAGCCACCATCATCTGCTACAACAGCTACAGATGCTTGAGCTACTTGAACT
The DNA here is from genome assembly GCA_020745705.1 of Hemiprocne comata. Classification (NCBI taxonomy): domain Eukaryota; kingdom Metazoa; phylum Chordata; class Aves; order Apodiformes; family Apodidae; genus Hemiprocne; species Hemiprocne comata. The sequence continues at coordinate 86,747,389 of CM036587.1, forward strand.
TATTATTACTTTAAGAAACCATAATACACTGTAATCTTTTCTCATGCCCTTACCTCATCTTTCACTGTGCAGGAAGGTGGCAGCAGTAGTGACAGGTAATGATCTCTATTAGCTGGGATTTGTGAGGCACAGAACCATTTTCCTTTACTGTCTTGAGCTAAATTTTAGAAAATGGAGTCCTGCTGCTTATAGCAGAAAAAGCCAGTTATGCAATATCAGATGAGGATGACTACCTGTCAGGCTGAGCTGTCCTTTTGTACTATCAGTCCGTGTTTGTGAGGCCAAAAGGCTAGCACCTTGTTATTTCAAAGTGTCTGTAAATGTGTTCAGAATAAGTACTTAAAAGAACTGAAAGCTGAATGTTAAACCATTAATCAAGTCACTGGGATATGTGGGGATGGCTTTGGTCAGTGATATCTTTGTCACATAAACTGCCGAGGGACATAATTTTGAAAGCTGTTGTCAGCTTTGCAGAAAACTGCTATGGGGAACTATATGAGGCTTTTTAAAAACTGGTATCACCTTGAAAACTGAGCAGCAGGAAAAGAGGCAGTTACTTTTCTATAATGTTCTTTATGCAATGCAAACACAAAGTGCTGTGAGCTGATCATAGTACTCATTTTAGAACCTTCACAATTTTGCCTGGAAAAAAATACCTCTTTGGTACTATCATGTACTGATGTTTAGATAGTGCATAAAATACACACATACACACACGCACTTATCACTCCTCAAGTCATTTCATCTGCAGCTACAATTCTCACATCTCTGTAAGCAAGTGTGGCTGCTGGAAACTCTACATCCCTTGCTCCTTGTACCCCTTTCCCTTCTCTGGCCATGTTTTAAAACCGAAAATTATTTCATTAACCTGTCTTTCTCTCTGATAATTTTACTATGAAGCTGCATATACAATATTAACAGCAAAAATCAGATACTAACCACACAATATCTGCCCGTTCATCTAGCTCTTTCTGTCCCTTCTTTCTTTGATATTTTCCCTTTGCTTCTGGACAGCAAGAGTCAACTGCTCACTCAAGCACGGCAGAGCGGGAATGGAGTTCCCAGGGATGCCCATGCCTGTGTGTTCAGAAGCAGGTACTGGAGTGGGGCTGCATGCACTGCTAGCAGCTACATTGCTTGACTTACATTTTCTCCAGAAACAGAATTATCTCAGCCTCCCAGCTAGACTAAGCCAAGATTTCTTGTTCTTGAACTCTTGGCATTCATTTCCCAGCATTTGATGTGTCATTATATTTCTTTTTATTAGATTAACAAAATAATACTATCTTTTTATTCCATTTTAAACGAATGAATTTGTATCCACATCACTGCAGTGGAATCAGCAATACAGACCTTGCAGCTATCTTCATAAGCTGAAACTATCCATTTTTCCATCACAAAATACGTGATCTGGGAGACTTAAGTCTTCAGTCTGGCATGTGACAATTCTGAGCACATCAGTGCAAATGTCACAGTAGTGCAGGACATCTATGCACCACCTCTGGACTATTTCAGGATTTATAATATTTGTGGCTATTAGTGGCACATTTATACCATGTGCCTTTTTATATATGAGTGAAAATATGGCAAGGCCATGATCCTCCTTAAAATCTCTCTGATTACCTGTAAGAACAACATATAAATTAGCATGTGTCCAGTTTCCTGGTTTTCATCAGATTCTTTATTAAAACCCTCAGATGTTGCATCTTACACCAGTACAATTCTTGCCAATGTTGCACCTTACACAGTACAATTCTTATACTACAATTCTTGACATCAGCCACCCATGAACAATATGGTCCTGTCTGGACTGAATATGTTTAGTCATGCCTGACTAAAAACTTGCATGCATGAAACTTGAAAGCTGCTTATCATGCAATTTATATACATGAAAACAAAACGGTTACAATAAGTTCTTCTCCTGTTTATCAGAGTCAAACACATTGAATATCACTCATTATTTTCAAGTAGCACTTCACAGAACGGGTGAAACACTGAGTCTCTCTAGATCTTGAGAAGAGGAATTTGTATAACCCAGGACAAGCAAAAAAACTCAGAAAAACAGCATCAAAAAGATGGTATCAAGGAAGGATCTGGCAGTTGTACTACTGAGAGTCATGCCATCATGAGATGCACCATAAATAGCAATTCTGATGCAGACTCCTCTAATACCAAAGACTGTGATTGGGAGGGAGATTTTCAAACACTAAAGCAGAGGATGCAGCTGGAATATAAAAAACTCTGAAATAACACTCAAGTCTCACACATCACTCAAGTTTGGTGACAAAATGCAGCCTGAGAAGGGACAGCCTCTGCAGATCGGCCCTTCTGTACTGACATATATGGCCAGAGACAAACTACTCAAGCAGTCATCGTTTTCATCTGTTACCACCTGTTGGCATGCAGGCAGAATAAAGACTGGCCACCACTGGAAAAGACTGATCACCATCTTTTACTAGAGTTCTTATTCTTCCCACCTTTGAAGAAAGGATCCTGCTGCACTCCTTCTAGACCTCCAGAATTGTTCTTCATTTCCTACACAGGACTTTGAACCCAGTAACTGCATACAGCTCTTCAAGAAATGAGTTTTTTCATCCCTTGTAGTTGATGGTTATCAAGTGGAAAATGTTTTTTCCAGCTGTTAGGGCTCACTACCGTATAAGCCCTGTCTTTATCCTGTTTCAAGAACAGGCTGGAGGTTTTTTAAGAACACCATCTGAGATCTGTAAAGCAGCAACATGGAACAGTACACCAAGCTATGAGAAAAATTATACCCTCAGCATGGAGCCCATAGCAGATGTGAAGATCAGAATTGGCATATTACAGTAAACTTTGGCAAGACACCATGTCATTCCTATCTCCAGAGAGGATGTGGTAGCTGTGGGAAAGACAGAGGCAGTTGTACATGCAGGAGTCCACGCTAGCAGGTTGCCGAAGGAAGAAAGAGTGGTTACTTCTTCAGTAACTGTTGTTCTTGGTGATGTAACTAGCAGGGATCCCACACCCAGCTTTCAACTCTGATGCTCAGTCCTCACCCTCAAAGGTTCCGAGTTGCGACGGTACTAAAAGCAACTCTTGGTGCTTCCGGGTTTTATACTATTGCACAGAGACCTGAGAGAAGTTGTGTGAGCAACATGTTTCAGTCCCACTAATGACTGATTCCCAACTATTCAGTTTTACTTTCAGGCATGTGCTTTTGCAGTGAGAGTCCTCATGACAGCATCAAACTATTGGTTACAATGTCTCACAAGTTAATAACACATGCCCAGTATGACCAGTGCATAGCAGCCACACAAAATACTACCCTTGTATTCTGTCAATTAAAAAAAATAACTACAATTGTTGTAGTTCTACCAGCAAACTAAGCTTCAGCTGGATAGCCAAACCAAGGTGATCAGTGAAGCCAGATTTGCAGTGAAAATCCTTAGCTTTTTATGTGTTTGGTGGGTGGGGAGGGCAGGGTGAGAAATGAATTTTTTTGCAAAACTGTCTTTAGAATTACTTCTGATTTCAAATTTATAGCTCAGTTTTTTCTATGTATTTGTGTATTTTAGTAGTAGGACATCTGAGAAGAAAGTTACAGCAGTTTGTGAATTTGAGACAATTTGGCCAAACCTCTTCAGTTTAACTATATACTACTTTTTTTGCGTAACTGTTTTCAGTGACATTTAATCACTTTTGCCATGTATAATTTCACCCTATAGCAAAAGCACTGCAGGATTAATAATCCAGGATTTAGGGTAACATCATCCAATTGAAGAGAAAGGAATTAAATGTTTCTTAATCTCAATATTTGCACCGTTACCTGTTTAGTGTAAGTGTGGTAGAAAATCCCATTTATAACCTGAACTATTGCTAGATGTATATGAAATGGTTTTGTTGGTTTATATGTGAAGTGCACAAGATTGGTATGAACATGAAATAGCACCTGTTACTATTAGTAAGTGTATAACATGTATATATGCATGTGCACCAAGCAAAGATGATGACTGTTCAGTGGGAGGAAGAGAAAATAGAAGTCTGCAGATGCTTTTAAAGATTTTTGGGTATGGAAAACAGATTCTGTATAATGTATATAATGAAGCCTTGAGGATTGATTGTGAGGCCAAAGAGATATCTTTGGTTAATCTGCATTTTCCTTCCTTTCTTCTCTCTCCAGCTCAGAACACTGGAATCTCAACTTTGTACAGGAATTCGTATGGTGCCCCTGCTGAAGATATCAAACATAACCAGGTAAGTAAGAAGTCTAAAATGTTACTGTTCTAGATGGCATATGCACAAAAATTGTCTAAGGTGTTTAAGCCTGTAACTCATACTGAAATCAGGAGCAGCTTGAGACCTGAATGCTTTTAAAGTTCTGGGTAAGTGTGGCTTAGACTGCAAAATCCAAAATAATGTTAACGGGCACTTACACTGGCCCTGGTGTCTCATGATGTCCTGCGCCAATGAATTTGGTTAAGTCTGGTCACATGTTATTAATGAAGTATAAAATTCAAAACTACTGCTAACGCCACACAGCTCATATGCTAAGGCATCCTAGCAGACCCTCAAGTATTGAACAGTCCTGGAGAAAGATCCCCCTGTACCTTGTGCAGGGCTGCGTGCACTACACTTGCATGTAGTAGAAGCCCTCAGATTTGCCATTTTGTCACTACACAAGCATGATTGTAGCAAAGCTTTTTGCTTGGTTGTTTTGTAATGTACTTGTCAGGGCATGGGCAAGAGAAAATGTAGCACTTCATCAGCAAGGACACTTTCTGATGTATGTACATCCAAGCCATTTGGTCTAGAACTTTGGGACTCTCTTAAAATGTCCTGTCCCTCAAAACCAAAAAGCAGTAAGTATGTCTGGATAAGGTGAGCGTTACAAAAATATAACTGGCAGCATGGGGGCCAAGCTAATGCACTCACAGAAAAAGTTGCAATATTGACATATATGGCATTCATATAGATGGTATTTCCAGTATGGTATTTCCTCAACCCCTGCGAAACACATTTTTCTGCAATCAAAGGCTTTTGTTTCGTCATTGTGTGTAATGCTACTTTGTACTTAATTACCAAAACTCTTAAATATTTTCACAACTTCTCTATGTAATATGCAGAAGTTACAGCATTTTTTAACTAGAGAAATGAGACCTGAAACTATTTAAGGAAAGAACTTTAAAGGATTAGTAGTATCAGACAGTTAAATGAATATTTAGTAAATGTGATAAAAATACTTTTCTCTGAACATTTTTACTGGATTACCTGAAATTTCAATATAAGGGCCTGAGACTTTGGTTTTAATCCAAAAACTTTAGGTGAAGAGAGTTTCTGATATTCTGTGCCCCCATTCGGCTTATTAGTTTTGCTTTTTAATTAGCCACTGTTTCCTGTGGTGCACCATATGCCTTGTGTGAGCCAGTTCAGAGCATGAAGGTGTTTCTGCTTTTATTGCATTTAAAGAGATGAAGCCCTTCTAATTAACACAATACTTAGAAAAAAGGGGGTATGAGGTACTGTAACAGCAGGTGCGCTCTAACTGCAGTCATGAATCAACTAATTTGATTTTTGGGGTGACAGTTTGAGTGAAAACAAAACAACCAAAAACTAAAGCCTCTTTTCCACCTTTTCCTACTTGTTTTCTCAATGAAATGTTAAGTTTCTGATGGACATATCAGAAATAACGTTTTTAGCTAAAAAGAATCCAGAAATACTACTTCAGCCTCCCATTTTCTACTCAAAAGCTGCCCACCTCTAACTGTTTGGCATATAAATGCATTGTTTAGTATAGATTTTTTTCTCTTGTGTTCAAAAATTAAACACCTGCTTTTGACTATGTGAAATGAAACGAGGGACTCAAGGTCCTATACACTTCAATATCTGCACTAGAAATAGTAACTAGAGTAGTTATGCTCCCTTGTGGTGTTCTAATACTGCGTCCAGTGTTGTAAGATCACTTGAAGGATTGTCACAGAGAGCCTTTTGCACTCTATGCACAGATTCCAGTAGAGACATGCTTTGAAAGAATATAATGGAATCACAGAATCATAGAATAGTTTGGGTTGGAAGGGACCTTAAAGATCATCTAGATCCAACCTGCCTGCATTGGCAGGGACACCTTCCACTAGATCAGGTTGCTCAGAGCCCCATCCAACCGGGCCTTGAACACTTCCAGGGATGGAGCTTCCAACAACTTCCTGGGCAACCTGTTCCAGTGTCTCACCACCCTCATTGTGAAGAATTGCCTCCTAATGTCTAATCTAAATCTCACCTCTTCAAGTTTTACTCCATTACCCCCTGTCCTCTCATTACATGTCCTAGCAAAAAGTCCCTCCCCAGCTTTCCTGTAGGCCCCCTTCAGGTACTGGAAGGCTGCTATGAGGTCTCCCCAGAACCTTATCTTTTCCAGGTTGAATAACCCCAACTCTCTGTCTTCACAGGAGAGGTGCTCCAGCCCTCTGATCATCTTTGTGGCCCATGTGGCTATGACATATCATGAAGTTTGGAACATAGCAGTGCAACTTTTCCTCTCTTCTCGAAAGAGCATTACTAGCTCTTGCAGAGTTAGCAAGGTCTGCAAAGAGTCTTCTAACACTGACATCAGAGCAGCACTATTCCCAATATGACCATTGCAGGATTGAAAGGCTGTGTCATTTTGCAGTCACAAGTTTTTCAGTGTATATTTCTTCCATTAAAATTCTTCAAGGCTGAGTTTTGGCCACCACCGTTTGCATAATAATAGTCAGAAAATAGTCAGAAAGTTATACACAGATTATAGTTACAAAAGTAACTGTGAGCTACACTGCTCAGATCCAGATTTGAATTACTTTTTAAGTAATCCAGCAATAACATTAAATAATAAATGTATTTAATAACAATATTAAATAAAGAAATGTAATGACAAGGAAAAGCTGTGGAATTAATTCACTACCGAGCAATACCTTGAGCAGATGTTAAAGTTACAAAAATAAACTTCACATTTCCAGCATGATAAACATAGTGAGACTTACTGCTTCTTCACTCTTATTGCCCACAGTAAGTTCTATCTAACAATCTGTGGGTATCTTCATATTTCAGGTTTCAACACAGCCAGTTCCACAAGAGCCCAGCAGAAAAGACTACGAACCATATCAGCCGTTTCAGAATTCAACAAGAAACTATGATGAGTCCTTCTTTGAGGACCAAGTGCATCATCGTCCACCTGCAAGCGAATACAACATGCACCTGGGACTAAAATCAACTGGCAACTACGTCGACTTCTATTCAGCTGCTCGTCCCTATAGTGAACTTAACTATGAAACAAGCCACTATCCAGCCTCTCCCGACTCCTGGGTTTGAGACTTGGGCAGATACAAAAGCTCCAGGAACTGTGCATGTGCATGCATACCACAAGACTTTTTTTTTTTCCTGCAAATTTAGTTTGTTAAAGCCTGTTCCATAGGAAGGCCCAGATAACCAGTATGGAAAAAATTAAGAGATTTTTTTTAGAAGGCTAAAAGATACGAAAGCTAAACCTGGGAGTAATTAGAAAGAAATATATATACACATATATATATATTTTACAGTGTGGGGCAACTTTACTGTTGGCCTGTAGGGTCTAAAGTTCAGTGCTGTATATTGAATGTGGCTGAAGGGAAGAGGGAGAACATGACAGTGGACGTGGGTCAAGAGTTAAGCACAAGTAACTGAGCAGCGTACATACTTAATGGGGAACAGCTTCTCACACTTTGTTTAATATCCTCATTCATTGTGAATCTAGGCTTCAAGTTGCATTTGGGGTTTCCTCTGTACAGCAAGATGTTTCTTGCCTTTTGTTAATGCATTGTTGTAAAGTATTTGATGTACATTACAGATAAACAACAACAACAACAAGTGCATTGTGTATATTACACCAATGCCACAGTGTTTCTTCATCTATGGTTCTAAATATTGCTTCAATTTCAAATTTTGAAAGATGTATGAATTTCCAGTTTTTGGTTTTCTTTTCCCCGGTGCGTTTTAACAAAAAAGAAAAAATCAAAAAAAAAAAAGTCAAAAAAACAAAAAGGAATATTTAGCAGTATTGTTCGTTCTGATATGTGAATTTGTTTGTGGCAACTAAAAAAAACGGCATTCAGCAGTTTCTGACAATTAACATTCATCATTCCACACTCCTTGTCAACAAAGTGCTTTTTCACTGCCTAAAATTTTAGATGTAGATATTTGAAATAGATTTTTTTCATTTATACCAGTTTTCTTTATGATGATACAGTGTTAAAAGAAAATAAATTACAATTGATCTGTCATCCATATTTGCTAAGAATGTCTATTTCCAAGAACCTACCATACGAATACACATTCTTACTTGTGTGTGTCCATGTGTGCATAGTATTCTGTGTGCGTGTGTGTATGTGTTTGAGTGTGTGCGTTTGTGTGGTGTAAGACTTCTTTTCATCCAGTGTTCTCCTTGTTCAGGCTTCAATTTTTGTTTGACTTTCAGTTTTTCTAAACAGTGGAAACTCCAGTATGTGCTTTCTCTTACTCACTTTCTTAACCATTGATAGCAATTCAAAATTGTTAGGCCACATACTCAAAAAGGAAGGGGTTATCGGATTTTTTTCACTGACTCCTTCACCCTTAGATGCCGTTTCCTTTAAAATAGCATCTCTTGATCTTCTTTACTCTCCAGCCACCAACGTGCAAGTGCTCAAAGAAGGCAGTTTGATCTTGCCATCTTCCTGAGGGAATGGAAAACAAAGACCCGACAGACTTAAGTCTGGAGTCTCCAGATTGTCCAGGCTATAGAAGGGTCCAGCTCCTGAACCATTAGGACAATCATTTATTTTAACCCATACCAAAAAGAAATCCTGATACGCAAAACACATTCCTCAAATATGAAAGATACTGACCATTTCTGTGCATTTAAAGTGAAACCCTGAAAGATAAAAAAATGTAAGGGACAGAGGTGTTTTGTTTTTTTTTTCCTTTTCATTATAAAATAGCAAAGGAACCTAGGCTAGGAGGCCAGAAGAGCTGGCATGTTCATCTTAGTTCTTGTAATTCTGGAATGAAAATCAAGATTCTGACATTTCTTTATTTCTTTGGTTGAGGCAACAGTTCACAGTTCTCACAGCATAAGACCCACCACAAATGGAGTAGCTGTAAATTGCTCAAATTACAATGAAGGAATCTGTTCTAGTTTGTAAACATTTCTGTGATTAGTCAATTGTAGTAGTTGTACCATCACCTGGCACACTTCTGGCTGTGCACAAGGGGAGAAGTCTCTCACCAGTCATCGCCTGCTCCATAGGACACAGCCCCAGTAGTTCATGCAGGCGGGTATTGTGAGGTAGAATTGGTTTATTGGTAATCTAGGACTATAGTTTAACCTTTTTTGGCAGCTTTTCCCAGTGTACGATATGTAACCTTATCTGCTCTTTGTAGTAAACGGGGGGAAAAATCGCATGCAAAAAAGATTTTTAACAAATTAAAGAAAGGGTGGGTGGGAGGGGCACAGTGGGCCAGATGTATAGCGAGGTAGATAAAAATACTATTCATAGTTTTGGACACAGGTTGTTTATATTTTATTTAATACATTGATTTTAATAAGATAAGTGACATTTGCAGTGCTGTTTTGAACAAAGCACATTTTCAGTATAAAAGCTTTTTTTTAATAAAGAATGTCACTCTCAACTTGAAGTTCTTCTTGACTGCCTGATAACCACCAGGCTGGCACAGTTCTCCAGGCAAGGTTGCCAACAGGCCGAAGTGATCCATCATTCTGTTTGAAGTTCTTAGGACAGGAGGTTATTGTAACTTGGATTTATTTCCATTCTTCACACTATTGAAATGCCCACATTGCCCCCTTTCATCTCCTCTTAGGAATTACTTGGAGTCAAATGTTGACCATTGCTCAAGTGAGAGATTCTGGATCGATGAAGAGGCATAAAATACCTTTTGTCTATAATTTGTGTTGTTTTGTTTCCATTCTTCTTTAGTGGCAAGTGCTCCGACTGATCACATTCACTCTTGCTGTACTGAGTTTTCAGAAGGTGTTGAATTACCTGGCTTCTTTTGCAGGCTTGGAAATCCAACACTGCTCCCATACTGAGCAAGATATATATGACGCATTCTTTTTAATATTGAGGAAAGCATAATTGCCTGTTGCTGTTCCCTTCATTCTTGTACTCGATCACACACAGAAATACAGAAGAAACAAAACTGTTCCAAAAAAAATGTGTAAAATGCAATTGATGTACTGTAAAATGTTGGATTTTTTTTTTTTTTTAACAAGCTTCATATTAGAATCTTGTTCAGCTGTGTAGAGCTATATAAATCTGTTTTATTAAATGCTGTTTATGGTCTGGAAGGAATGGTTAACCTATCTCAAGATTAACAAATTTGCACTAACATGAGCAATATTGATTTGAAAAAAAAATAATATGAATTCAATATTTAAAAGATAAACTATGATTTTAAAGGTATATTAACACTGAAAGTACATTTTGACAAATAACATATTTAAGCCCAAAATATAAATGGTTATGTCAGTTAACACAAAAGAACTATTACAATATAGATTGAGAAAAAAAAAAATGTGTTTCACTGTACATGTTGCTAACATGTACAAAGACAAACTCATATTGACATATTTTCTATTAATAAATCCTACTGTATTGTGGAGAATTGCTGGTCATAGTGCAATATGTTTAAACTCAGAACTTGACTCCATAAATTGATGCCTAGCTTCACACAGCCAACAAACCCCTGCCACTTATTTATTTTAAATATTAATCAGATAGTTAACTTTCAGCTCTCAAGGCATCCACTCCCCCCTCCCTCTCCATCAGGTTTATGAGCACAACCTACTCCACAACAGCAAGCAAAGGGTAAGGTATTTTTGAGAAGAGTGTCAACACCCAGTTCACCTCTCATTATGGCTGCAACAGCTCAGCTGTCACCGCTTACAGAGAGAGTTTATCTACACCTGGAGAAAAAACTAAACAGCTCAAGGCTGGAGCAGCTGGATGGGAAAACACTGTAAAAAATATATCTTGGCCCTGATGTTACGTACATGGCAGCCAAGAAACAGCAAGCGAGACATTAATTTACTCGTGCTTTGCTGGGAGCCCTGGCATCCAGTGCATGTAAGGGCTTGGGAATAATTGTTTCCTGGAATGCAGTTGCATTTGCCTGCAGAAACGTCTCACCAGGGAGGCTTGCAACTCAAACAGAAATGCAGATTTTTTTTTTTTTTATAGCTCGGCACAGCATGAGCTGTGCAAGCCAGTGTGCTGCAAGCACTTGCTTAACTCCTCCATCCCTGTTACTCATCCTCTCCTGCCAGCAGGCAGAAAGAGCTCCAAGTTTAGTGTTACTGCTGGTATGATGGGGATGGCGAGAGGAGTGGGAAGGATGGAGACAGCAATGCAAGGCTGGGGCGGGAGAGGAAGCAAACAAGGGGCCTAAAAAGGCAGAAAATCAGAGTTCATGTGTGAGGATAGATACATATCCAGAATTACTAGAAGTGGAATGGACTCAACAACACAATTCATGCACTGCGATCATCAGATATTACTGAGAAGCTAATCTACTGAACTTTTAATAGCAGCAACATGAGGCATGCAAAGCTTTATGCTAGGAAAGTGGGAGGGAGCAGCAGAGGGAAATCATAGGTCACAATTGGTCATGTCCAGCTGCAGCCAGCAAGGCAACAAGCCAAACAGCAGAAGATGCTGGGCATGAGGGCAGTGGCTGCTTACTGCTGTGAAGGACAGAGGAGGAGGACGAGACTCTTGTTCAAAGACTTTAGGTCCAAGACGTTATGACTAGGGTACAAAGACATCAGGCGGCTAAAACAGAGGAAACTTTTGCAAACTCCCCCTCCCCTCCGCCATCCTCAACAGCTGAGTGTGGTCTCCCTGTGGGCACACAGACACATGGGGGAACACAGGGCACAATCCCATCAGGGACCCAACTTGCAAAGGCTGTTTACTCTCAGCTGGGCAGTACCCGGTATAGGTGTGTAGCTGAGCAGCCACCCACACTGAACATGGGTGGTGCCAGGTCTGGTCTTGCCAAAAAGCAGCTCCAGCCATTGCAATTTTAAGTCCAGCATATTCCCTGGTGACCAGATGCACACTGGTGTCTGCTAAAGATCTGTGCAGGGCCAGCTTTTTCCTGGAAGACCCAACAGTTTTTAAAGAGTGGCCTAAAGCCACCATGGGAGGTTTGAGTTTAACCCCCAGGCAAGGGGATCCAAAGCCTGCAGCTGACTATCATGGATTTTGATATGTCTGGGTTAGGAGCACTTACTCCTAATCTTGCTCCATTCTTCTCAGTGCCAAGCCCAATGGCTCCATCTAACACCAGCACTTCAAGATCTTTCTCCCCAGTGCCCCTCCTGAGTTTTGCACCATCTGGACCAGGCCACTTTGTTCAAAAGATCAGCACACCACAAGTCCAGCAAGGCAACACATGACTACTGGTGCTAGCCAGGCACAGTACTCTGGCAAGACACCCTGCCAATGCATTATTCTTCAACCTAATTCCCAATCAAACTCACTTTAGTATTTTTAATACAATTTTAAAAGCAGTTTCCTTCCTCTATGGGCATTGGTATTGTTTTGCCAGAAGAAAAAGAAAGGGCATGCTAAACTCTTGCAAAGTGTAAACCTTTAGCTAATTTTAAAACCCACAGAAGTCCCTGGAAAGACTTCCATCAGCTTCACCAAGCCATGGATCAGGCCCAAAGTGAAAATATGTGAAGGACTAGTGCAGCCTTCTCAAAGGATGAGCGCATCACAGCCACCCTAACCAGTACGTCAAAAACTGTGACCTTCTAATAGCTAAAAGGAGGAAAAAAAGCAAACTTTCTTTCTGGTACCTGTCTGTCAAAATTTACTGTAGAGCCTTCAGCTCACTGTAATTTCATTTTCATTGCTTTAAGAGAGTGACTTAGTGTCGTGGTTTGGGCCTAACATGACAACAAAGAACCAGCCATGTGGCTGCTCAGCACTCACTAATCTCTCCCCTTCCCCCCCCCCCGCCACTGGGATGGGGAGGACAAAGGCCAACTAGAAGCTCATGGGTCAGGACAAAGGAGAAGGAGGGTTCTTCACCGATTAAGGTCCTGGGCAAAACAGACTCAACTTGGGGAAAAATAATAATTTAATTTCACACTAATCAGATGCACACAGGACACAGACAACACACAAAGCAGAGCTTACATACGTTACCCCCACCCCTCCCTTCCTCCCGGGCCCAAATTACTTTGTTCTCCAGTTCTCTCCCTCCTTCCCCCCAGCGGCACAGGGGGACAGGGGATGGGGTTTAGAGTCAATTCACAGTCTGGTGGTTCCTGCCACTCCTTCCTCTTCAGGAAGAAGGATTCCTTCCCTGCTTCCCCATGGGGTCCCTCCCATGGGAGAGAGTCCTCCACAAACCCCTCCTTCATGAGTCCTTCCCATGGGGTACAGTCCCTCAGGAGCAAGCTGCTCCATCGTGGGCTTCCCACAGAGTCATGGGCTGCTTCAGGAGCAGTCATGTCCCTAGAGCAGGTCTTCCACGGCTGCATGATCCAAGCCCACTGACAGCAAATCCACATTCACCCCTCCTGGAGCCTTCAGGGAATGTTCCACCACATTCTTCCATGAATGCAGGGGAACAGCCTGCCATCTCACCATGGGTTGCAGGGAAACTTCTGCTTGGGCACATTCTTCCCCTTCTTCCTCACCAACCACCCAATCTTTACCCTGCACTGGTCTGCCCCTTCAGCTCAGATCTTCTTCCACTGCTCACTCTGCTCAGGTCTTATATAAATTCTTTCATATGTTAATTGCAAAGGCGCATCTATTGTCTCTCTAATGGCTCCTTGGCTCTCTGGTTTTGGAGCAGGGGGAGCTTCTCAGCTTCTGGAGCCACCAGTGAGGCCCCTCCCCCACTACCAAAAACTCCTGCCAAACCAAACCAGCACACTTAGATGAAAAGTACCTGCAGTGACTGATTGCTGCAGTTAATTTCAGTAGCCAGCTGAGTAGTTTCAGACTCTGAGATACCTTTCTTTTCCAGACAGGCAAAATCTGAATCTTATGCCTAAATCTAGGAAAGCAGAATAGCAGTGGTTTGCTGGTTCACTATTTTTTACAAATTCAATTAGTATATGAATTCACATAAGCCTGTTCATCTAGACATAGTCCCATGGCTATGGGGGTTGCTTTTTACATAATTTCCTTATTTTACATTAACGTTGTGTAGGCAGAAAATTCCGATAACTAAACACATCAAGACAATAACTAACACATCAAGGCCACAGAGAAAAGGCATGACAGAGAATTCAGGCTACAGTGTACAGATGCAATCAATTATCACCTCTGTTTGACATCAACTGAGAGAGAAAAAGGAAGAACATCTACTGTATGAAGCCTAACATCTTCCATAGCAAATATAAGGCCCTTTAAAAAAGGCTTAGACCCTTTCACTTAGAAAAAACACCCTCAAAACCTTTTCCTCTAAATGTAATGGTTGCTATGCTCTACTCCAATTACCAAAGGCCAGGTGCAGAGCCAACACTTGCATGTCAGTAACTCATTCTGATCTTGCACTCCCAGAAATCTCAGTTAGCAGAAACTGATAACGATGTGAACTAAACAAAACTTGCATTTTGCCCAAATTGTAAAGTAAAAAAAATGGAAACTTTAAATACACCTGGTTTGCTGGCTCATTCAAGTATGGGGAGAAGCTCACACCCCTGACCCAGGCTCAGGCCTGGGTAAGCAGCACAAAGGTGTTTGAGCAGGAGGGAGGGGACTGCCAACAGGTTACTGTACCACCTCTGCCAAAGAGTAGGGCTCCGTGCCAGCACGTGGGCATCAGTAGTATCTTTTAAGTTAGTAAGAAGGAGATGTAAATTTAAAAGCCAGAGATGAGGAGAATTAAAGTTGCTGTTGTTAACCCAAGGGAAAGTACAAGCTAACCTTCCCACAATTATGGCCTGTGGTCTGACATTTGTTTGGCTTTTTTTTTTTTTTTTACTTTCAGTGATTAGGGTTTAGGGCAATAACATTTCTTATTTAACTACCGTGTAATATGTTTTGACTAAGTACAAAGAAAAGTTATTCTATATAATTGAAAAATACAGTTGGAGACGAGTTGTTTTGACTTCCTAAAATTGTATGTATATGTGTAGGTTAAGATAATGATTTGGTTTAAGGACATGGTGATGTAAATGCAAATTATGTACTCTAATAGACTGTGAAATTCCAGATATATCAGGGAAGCTGTGTATACCATAGGCAGTTAATTAATGACTGTTCAAATCAGCAAAATTAAGGTTAAACAGGTGTTAAAAGACATGAGGATTTTGGAGCTGCTTCCTAAAGTGAAAAATTATGGCTGTCATTCATCTTGTGTCTATCACACCAAAGTTTAAGTGTGATGTTTGAGTGCTTTGTTAACTTTGATTTTAAAAATAAAAGCAGCTTTACAAACCAGAACAACCTTACAACCAGGCTTAGCCTGACCTACTGAACTTAGGGATGTAAAAAGTGGGAAATCAACTATATAATCTTTTATCGTGTTTCCAATACCATTTCCGAAAATCATGAATTATCCCAGAAAGACTGGGACTCCTTTACACACAGGGATTTACTCTATGCCTTGCTGGTGGCACTTGCTGCCACTCACAAGGCTATCTGTTATAGCACCAGTGCAGCCTCACAGTGTGGCCAACAATATTTTCATGAAATCTCAGCAAAGAGGTATGTGTTTGAGAAGCAAAACAGCCAGTCTGTCTCTTGCCACAACAGAACTGATCCTTCCTCCAAGACCTTCATCTATCCCACAGAGGATGGATGGCTGGAAGAGTAGAATGGGGATGTCGCTGCCCCAACCTGTTATTTGAAATCAATCAGCCCCTGGAACTAGGACCATATAAAAATGCTTAAAGATATCTTAGCGCTAGTTTTTTTGGTGTATGGGCTCCAATATAGTTTAATTATGTGATTTTGGGTAAAGGGCAATAGAACAGGAATTTTTTTCACAGCAAAAACGCTTCAGGTCAATTTCAGCTTAGATGAACCCACTAGAAATGTGGTAATTCAGACACTATTAACTACCATGTATCAGGCACTACTCACTCTTCAGTAGCATCTGGATAGATCTAGTGGCTGATGCCTAAAAGCAATCCTACCTGCAAAATAATTCCAAAGGGAAAAAGGTGCTAAAAAACAGAGAAGTACCCTGTGAACATGTGAGGAGAAGGAAACATCACTGGAGTGCCCAGTGGCCTGGCCTTTAACAGCTAAAGCAGGTATTTGTCATTTTGCTGTACTTGGGACATATTTCTGCTGAAAAGACAGCGCACTGTAAAACAGAAGGGTTTGTAGCTTCAGGTGCTTGGGTGGCTAAGCCAGTCAGGTGCCTGGGGTGAGTAATCACTCTAAGGTAAAGCAATAGCAAAAGTTACACACACACACACAAAAACAAAAAAAAAAAGGAGAACCAGCAAATACCATTTTTACATATGATTTTTGGAGTTAACTGTAAAATGAAGAAGCTGTTCTTGGAGTGTCCTCTACACAAAAGGACTTCATAGGTCCTTAGCAATAAATGGATTTTGTGACAATGTAAAATAATAGAAACACCTAGCAGAGCTGGCAGGAGTAGCTGGAAGAGCAAGGCACAGCATGGGGCAGTACATCCCATGTTCATCTCCTTGTTAGGTTCTCATTTTTCTCCCTTTCAGTCAAATATTTTAAGGCAAAGGGCACACCATGGCAAAGAGAGAAAGTTAGCTTATTGAATCAAAGAGGTTTTCAGCTTAATTTTTCCCTCATACCTCTGAAAGGCATTGAGGCCAGTGTTTTATTAGCAGCCTCCTTAAATGCACGCCCTGCTCCTCTTACTGCCAATCAAGTCCCTACAGACTTGAAGAGTCCTCGTATCTGGGTCAATAAGCAAGATAAATACTGTCTCTGGGAACTGAAGTTAACTGAGGCTTAAGGAAGCCAAACCAGTTTGTTGTAATGGACGGCAAGGGTCCTAAGACAGGACAACACCTGACAGCTGCCTGCTGAGGTGGACATGCACTTTTCCATGTGCTTTTGGTGCCCTTGCTTGGGATAGGAGGCACCAGGCACCCCTACTGCCATGGAGGAGATGGGACTGACAAGGGCTTTGCAGCAGGTTGTCATCTGGCTCAGTCCCAGGTGAGTGGCCATGTCTGGGTGGTGGCAGGACAGAAAGTTGTCTCGTCTTGTGTGTGGGTGGCAGAGGCAGAGGTGCAAGAGCTAATGAGGGCTGCAGGGGAGCCAAGACTTCACTGAGCTCATACACTGAAACAGAGATAGGCCACAGTCAGCAAGGCTGTCAAGCATTAATAATAATCTCAATGGAAATGATGCAGTTGTATGAATAGCAAGTTTTAAGCTTTGTAACAATCGCAGAGTGTTTTAAGCCTCAGGCCTTGTCTGGATTTGTCTGGCCTTGAACCCATTTGAGCAAAAAATCATCCTAGGAACTTTTGTAACAGCAACTCTGTTATCCATCTGTCTTTAGCCGTCTTAGTATTTATATGTCTTAGCTGAGGTTTTGCTTAGCCTTGCAAAATTGTGTAGTGTCAGCATGAGTAAAAATACTTATTCAAATACAGAAGGGATAAACTATAACCAATTGAACAATTGTAGACTGAGGCTTGAGCAGCATGCAGTAAGTGAGGCAAGGAGTACATGAGCTGCATCCAAGGCCAATCTGATAAGCATTGCAGAGCATGGATGTGCCCACAGCCAATCAACCTGAGACGAAGTAACAAGGACTGGATGTTACCCTGGTTAACAGCAGATATGTAAGAATATATTGCTTTATCACCTACTGGAGGGATACAAGAAGAGGATGCTCTAGACAGAAGGAGCTTCTGTCTGACATTTCTCAGGCCTGACAAGATTAAAGAAGGAAAATTAGCTTAGGTTTGAGTGGGAGTCTGTCCTTCACATGTCTAAGATCTTGCTAAAATTTCATCAAGAACCATGAGGTATTGTCAAGCGGCTGTTGCGCAGCACAGGCGGTACACAAGACCTGTAAAACAGCGTTGCATCTGGGCCCTTTCCAGAATGAAAACTCACCAGAAGGGGAGTTGCTTCTCCTTAGCAAACCTGTGAGTTTATTGGTAAGCATCTCAGATTATTTTAATAAGACACTGCTTCAGTCACTTCTCATCTGTCAAAGTCACAGAGCTGCTCAACTCTGGCCTTGGCATACTTTGCTGGAAATGACAAATTCCCTGGGCACAACAGTTAATGCAATAAAGTCAAAAGCTTTCAGGTGAGGAAGATGTCTGTGGCATTCCTTCATGCTAGAATATGATTGGAAAGGACTCAGTAGCCTGTGGAGCAAAAATCCGTTGAAGGCTAGATCAAGCTGAGAGAATCTCCATGAAACAATGTAAATGTCGTACTCCACCAGGTGGAGATTTTGCTATATTCAGCCTTTCTTCTTGACCTCGGTGTTCAGAAAGCAGAATGAGAGGACCCTTTGCCAATGACCTGCTTAAGCTGACTCTGATTAGTGTTTTAAAATATAGACAGGATTCAGTGTAGACAGATGAAATAAAATACTGTTTTTCTTTTTTTTGCTCTCTACATTGTCGTTATTGTACCCTGACAGGATGATGAATTTTAATGTGTTTGATAATTGATTTGCATTATTTTTTTATTTTATTTTATTTCCTTAATGTTGATAGAGCCAAGTAGTACAAAATTGATTTTTCTTGAAACAACATATTTGTCTGCAATTTCTGTTAATTCACTGAAGATATTTGTGTCTCACAGTAATAATAAAATAATGCATAACTGGTTTTCTGTTTCTTTCAGGACGCATCAAGGATGAATTGTGATCAATTCATAAAGTTCAATAAACACTGGACTCTTTCTAAAGCTGTCTTAATTGTCTTCATACAAATAAAAATGAGATCCTAAACCTGGATTTATATCAAAGGGTGCCTGGAACTCTTAACCCTGGGGTAAAACTTGGTTCCAGAGTTCACTTGTTCATCCAATCAATCAAAGTCAATAAACATTTTGTGTTGCAGAGAACATCTCCTGTTTTGGACACCCCAGATGTAATCAAGGCTGGAGGAATTAGTTCTAAATTATGACAAACATCCATTTTAATTGAGTTTTTTTGGCTAGATATGTGTTTTTTTAAAAGTACGTGCACAGGCATTTGTTAAAGAGAGTATTTATGCATTTCAGTGTGTCTGCTTTTCAGTCCTGAAGGGAAACTTTCCTGAATGGAAAGATCTTCCTGGCCTCCATCTGCATTGCAAACTATGAAGAATCTCTATGGCAGTATCCCATGTCCGGCTTCATGGCTTATGGTCCACTATCTTTTTAGAGAGATGCAAGTGAAGTCAATTTTATTTGCCAATTCTAACACCTGTTAGCATCAAAAGACTTTTTTTGTCAATGTATTTTCCAGATGGATTCCTACAACGTCTGTGAGGACAGGTTGATTTACTATGTTGACTAGAGTTTGAATGTTCACTTTGTCCAACAAAATAAGAAAGATAAAGCTGCAGCATTTGTCAAAATTATAGTTCAGTTTCTGCATATGATCTGTCCCACTAATTTAGCTCCCATTTTTTGTTATTATCCTACATGAGAATATAAGTTTTTCATGAGGACATGATCTTCCTACTTGTTTGTTCTAAAGGGTTAAGTAGCTTGTTAATCATGCTTAGGAACACAACTGCAACCTTGAGTTTTTCATAAAAGCCTTTCTCTCCTTCAAGGGCATGCTGACTAAATTAATCCAACTTTACTGCTCTGATTTGCATATTAAAGAATTGTTTACTCTTGCAGAAAACCAGTGTGAGTGAAATCCATGGCTTTTGAAGCCAACTGTAAGCTAGATTAATGTTGGAGAAAATAATTGCAGAGACCAAAATAATCCATAACTTACTAGAGAACTAACGAGGTGGTAGCTAGTCAGAGGGTTACCTTCTTGAAGAGAGAGTTCTGTTTCAAAGGCTTTTATCTTCTGGCAGATGTCCATAAAACAAAATTTTCATGAGATTACCTAATGCTTAAATACAATATTGTATCTGTAGAGCTGAGCTGGGAGGGCATTGATCACCCACACAGAAAATGACATCACAAAAAACAAGCGTTCCAAAGCCAATGTTTGGTGGCCTTACGCAGATCAAGTCAAAGATTGGGTAAATGCTGTGGATCCTTCAAACAAAATTACCAGCTTTTAGGCACAACTTTCAGCCCCTTTTGCCTAGCAGTAAAAGCGCTAAAGTGGACAAAATTATGTCTGTCCTATGAAGGATTTAGCGTGCATCCTGACTAATGGTCATAATAAGATTGATGTGGTCATAAACTCGAGTGTCCAAGGTGATGGAACAAAACTTTTTGACCACTTCAAAGAGTAGGTGGGAGAACCAAAGGGACACGCAACTGTCTATGTCACAGAATCACAGAATCACAGAATTGTCAAGGTTGGAAAGGTCCTCTGAGATCACTGAGTCCAACCATCAACACACAAATAAACCGCAAACAAACACAATCACACACACCCCACCAAAAAACACCCACAGAAAACTCCACACCCTCAGCCACTAGCCCATGCCCTGAAGTGCCACATCTATATGTTTCCTGAATACCTCCAAGGATGGTGACTCAACTACCTCACTGAGCAGGCTGTTCCAGTGCCTGACCACTCCTTCAGGATAGAAATTCTTCCTAATATCCAATCTAAACCTCCCCTGCCGCAACTTCAGGCCACTTGGCCTTACTGAACCTCATACAGTTGGCCTTGGCCCATTTGGTCCAGCCTGTCCAGGTCCCTCCGCAGTGCCTTCCTACCTCCAAGCAGATCAACACTCCCACCCGGTGTGGTGTCATCTGCAAACTTACTGAGTGTGCACTTGATCCCCTCATCCAGATCATTGATAAAGATGTTGAACAAGACCAGCCCCAAAACTGAGCCCTGAGGGATACCACTGGTGACCGGCCACCAACTAGATTTGACCCCATTTACCACAACTCTCTGGGCACAGCCATCCAGCCAGTTTTTTACCCAGTGAAGAGTACACTTGTCTATGCCATGATTTGCCAGCTTCTCCAGGAGAATGCTGTGGAAGACGGTGTCAAAGGCCTTACCAAAGTCTAGGTAGACAATAACCACAGCCTTCCCCTCATCCAACAGGCAGGTCACATGGTCACAGAAAGAGATCACATTGGTCAAGCTTTGCATTCGTATGAGCTGCATTTTTCCTATGGAAAAATGAGGAAACTAAGCATGTTTATAACAAATGCTATTTGCCTGTGTTTGAGGAGCCATTTGAATTTTCCCTGTGTTTTGTATTCCTGAAAGGTAAAACACTTTTTGATAATGACAGACATTTTAGAGAAGAGGCAAAAGTCATGAAAATTCTTCTGTCATGCAGTTTTGGAGTTAGCAACATTTGCAGGTTTCTTTACCATGTCTGTAGCCAACTGTCTCCTACAAATTTACTTGCTGCTAAATCTTGTCTGAATGTGAGGTCTACAGCCTCTCCCACAATTAAGTCCTTCACTGTCATTTTAGGACTATCCTACCTAATAATATAGTCCTGAGGTGCATATATGCCACCCAAACAAAGTTTTGCCGTTTTTTTTGTTTTGGTTTGGTTTTTGGTTTTTTTTTAATCCCCCTGCTTGTCTTTGACTGGAATGACCTGAACTAAAATCCCCTATTCCTTCCTTTTTTCCTTTCACAGAGCAGCCAACCATTTGATCAACTAAATAGCATCAATTCCAGAAATGGAAGCATACTGATTTCTCATGCTGGGACTATCTTTAATGAATAGAGTCAATCTGAGCTGCGTTTTCACCATAGATCTAAGGTGCAATGAAAAGGCATTCAGAAAGAGGCATTAAAACTGCTTCCTCTAAGATCTCCTCTTTTTGCTTTTGTTTGTAGAGGCTGCCTTTCACCACCTATGAAAACTTCAGTCTTAGTAACAATCTTACTCCAACTCATGCCCAGCTAAGAAATTGGTGTCATCGTTAACATTTACCTAATATGCCATCAAAGAGTTTTGCATCTCATTAAGTGAAAGCATGTTCTGCAGTAGTTCTCTTAATATTTTCTCACTTTTGAGCACCTTTTTTGGCAGAGGTGCACATGCAAGGTTCTCCAAACCAACTTGCTTGTTCCCATTATATGCACGTGTGCCTTTTCCGTTTCTACAAAGATCATTCTGGCAGCTGTCTTCTTTCTTTAAATTTCCAGGGAAATAGATACAGCACGCTTTCCACTCTTTCCTACCATGAAACTGTCTAACACATCTAAATCTCAGTTTCTCTAGAGATGCTTCCAGTAATCTAAGCCAAGGTTTCATATTCTGCTGCACCATTTCACTTGGATAATTTATGCTGAGCTTAATATGTCTCCATATTTAAATATATACTCTGCAAAGCTTTTTTTACTACTTTCTCTGACGTAGGAAAGCAATCAAACATGCCTCCCATAACAAGTCACTTCAGCAAATCAAATGTATTGGCACTTCAGCAAGACACTTTCCTCACTTCCATTTCCCTACCTGCTTTCATTACTTGCTCCTTCTAAATACAGCCAGTCTCACCCTGGTTGGATTTACATTATTTCATTCCTCTCTTGCATTCTCTTCCTGTAGTTCTCTTGCAAAATAATCACTCCAAGCATTGCTAATTAATTTGGCATTAATTTCCAACATACCTTATTTACCTCTAACATAAGCAAGCGTGTTTGAATCCCTTACCATTTGTTCTCTTGCCTGGATGAGCCTGCAAATGCTTTTTTCTGTGTCTTGAGTCCTCCCCTCCCTGAGGAGCTGTAAAACTCACTGCTAACACCACTTTTAGCTGACATTGCTTCTTTGGCTTCCTTTTTTCTTGTGATATTTCCACTGCACAAGTGATTGTTCCTATCTTTTCAACTCAACAGACTCCTTTACTTGAGTTTTTCATAAACAGATCTACTTTATTATCCAATTCAGCTCCAATATCAGTACTGGGGACTTTTTGTGGAAAACTTACCTATAGTTCCTAGGCTGTCCCATGTACCTTAATCGCTTTGAACACATCACAGGTCTCAGAGGTGTTGTTAATATCACTGGAAAATAGGGGTTACATGTATGCAGCAGGATAGGTTCTTGCCCACGCAATGGGTTTGTCTCGGTGATTTTTCTGAGTTTGTGATGACAGAAATTAATTCCTTTGGCCCAGATTCCTGTAACTGGCACTGTTACATGGATAAAGAATCAAGGTAATACAAAGCACACAAATAAACTTAACAGGCATTTAACAAATTTTGTAAAATGCTCAACTCAATGGTTTAAAAATTCAAATAGAATGTCTATGGACTGACTTTAGTTTTTTTTTCAGAAGCCCTCATTAGCAAACACGAGTTCCTTTTGAAAAACTGGTCCTTGACCTTTTTAATGAAGTATGTCTTCTCCCAAAGAGCTGGTGGCTGCACAGTATGTTTGTAGTAAAGCCAGTGAAACTGGGCACCATATCCTGACTCACTGGGTTGTGTTTTTACTACCCAAAATCCTGCCGCTGTACAACCTTCACTTTGTCTGGCTACTGTGCATAAAATTCAACTAGAAAGCAGAGAAAAAATTGGCTTTCTGAAAGGAGGAAAGATTAATCCTCTTTGCAACGCCTCAGTGTTGCAATGGAAAATAATTTCAGTGGGGCAGCAGATACCATGTGTGCAACAGCAACTTGCAGCCAAGAAGAGAGAAACGGGATAACCTCTAACCAGAACATCTAAAGCTCTGTCATTTCACTTGTGTGTTAATTTAATTCTTTAAAAAGGTTACCTTACTCAGTTGGCAGATGACAGAAAGAAACTTGACAGGTAAGCGCAACCTGGCAGGTCTCGAATTTCTCTTGTCCCCTCTGCCTTTTCATTTTGAGGTGAAATTCGAGCTAAAATATGCATTGCCATGAGGCTAAATGTTGGCATGGAAATTCTTGCACCAGATGTTAGTCTCAGTTTTAGAAGCTTTGGACTAGTACTTAGAATATTTTACCAAGAGCAACAACAACAGAAATGTGTAAGAGCTTAATTATTAAAGGACCAACATCAATGCTGACCTTTTCCAGTTTTAGTCAGCAAACAGGGACTGTCCAAACCTTCCCAATTTGAGAACACACATTTCTCTCCAAAAGGGTGTGGTGACCTGGCCAAACATGAAAATAAAACAGTTTTCAGGGTTGGTGAATAAATAATAAAGTAAGACACAAATCTGTTTTTATTTTCATTATTATTTAAAAAATTATACAGTGATTAATAGCACAAGCCACTGTATAATTAGGACAGCAGACTTGCCCATTTTCAGCCTGCCTTCTGGTGGTTAGAACTGGGCCTGAGAAATTGGAATTATGGATATTTCCTCTGGGACTGCCACAGGTCATTTGGGTTTGATCCTGCAGATGTTTCTGCAGGTGAGTATCACTGCCAACATGAAGAGACCCAGAGCTCAGCAGGACTGTTTGTTGGTGTTAAGCTGCACAGGGCTGTGCACTATTTCTAGGATCAGAGTGCTAGTTTCTGGATTGGTTTTCAAGGTCCAAAATGTGCCTCTGTACCCTGAAGGTGACCACAGTCCCCACTTTCCTTCCCTCCTTCACTTCCAGGTAAATCAGTGGAATTTCTGCTTAAAACTATTTTTTTTCCCTTAAGTTGATCTGATTGTGTTGACTCCCTGGAGCCCGAATGTCAGACATGATTTTTTAAACTTTGAAAACTTTTATATGACATTCTTGTTTCATAATGTTTTTCTGAGTGGTACAGAGCATGAGTGAGAGATGAGACGACAATGAAAATGTGGCGTGGAACAATTCTGGGCACTACAGACCAGCTGGGTGCATATTGGTGTGGTGGGGTTTGTCTGTGCTGCTTTTATGTTGCCTCAGTTGTAATATTACACAGTACTCCATAAAGCAGCTTGTAATTTCTCCGTTGAGACTTTTATAGCTTTCAGGCTCACCAAGCAGTCCTTTCTCTGACATCTGGCATATATTATGCTGACAACAGATAACATCCTCTCGGCGCAAGTGGTTCTTCTCTGAAGTTTTGAACTTCTCACATACTTGACCACAGGATGGGAATTTTTTATATTGAGCTTAAGAAAATATTTCAATTCAAATTATTCACTATTTATGAGCCTCATCCAATTTCGCCCAAGGGACATTCCTGTTCTCTATATATTACAGAAATGACCTTGCTCAGCTCTAGGTAAGGGTCTTCTGACTTCTCCAGCAGAACTTGCTGTCACAGGTTAGCACCTCAGTCATAGAACATCTGGTAGGGCAAGAAATGTTTCTTCTCATGGAAGATACTATTTCAGTGTGGAAACACTGCATTGTGGACTGGTCTCCATTACCAGATTTATTTTTTTTTTTAAATAATCAAATAGCATTTCTCTTTAAGAGACAGGTGTTGCTTTTGCTGGCTATGATGGGAAACAATTTTTTCCCAACTGAAAACCCTGGCAACCACCTGAATCAAAGCCATAAGGAACTTGCAGGAAAGGAAAGTGATTCTCCCCAGCCATTCAAAGGTGGTTGTTTCCTGATCAGATGTGGGTAAGTGTCGTGTAGTTAGCACAACTCCACACATTCCATTAAAGGAACCTCTGTCTCTTGTGCAACTGGGGTGTTCATTGCACCTTGACTCCAGACTTGGTGACACTAAATTATATCAGAGTTTCATACAGGATTAATGATTACTTTGACCTAAGTGTCAAACCAAAAAGCAGGTTTCCCTTTAAGTCAGTCCTAAACTTGACTACATGAGCAACACATAGGTATATAGCTTTGTTTACTGCTCTCTCAAATTTTATTTTCATTTTGTGTCGTGTCCTCTTAATGTCTATCTACAACACCTGACTTGGAATCTATAAATAAGAACTTAATTTTCAAAATAAAATTTCCTTTCTAATGGAAAAAAAAAAAGAAGAAAAAGCTCTGCTAAAATTGCAACAAAGTTATTAATTTTTTGAAATAAGGAAAGCCAAAACATTGAAAGCTAATGTTAAAGCTGCCATTCAGAAATAACGTGAAAACAAAATTAAGTGTAGAATTTTTCAAGAGTGCTATTAAACGATTGTGCATTTTCATTCATATAAATAATATATACATATTCATAATTTGTGTGTGTGAGTATTTGGCACATAAGTATTTCAGCAGCTGGCTTAGCATAATTCTGATGTTGCTAGTGATCCAATCCAATTAGATCTTTGCAGGTATTATCTCCAGATTCATAATGACATCATAAAAAGAAATTTCAGCCATCAAGATTGCAAAGATCAATACTAGAACAAGAAAACAATGGTCTAACCATCCAACACTGCAGTATGCCCCAGTCCTACTCCACAGGGTCACATCCCTGTTTCATAGCAGAAAGATGCTTCAACATCCTGGTGCACTTCCAAAACAAGAACCATACACCCATAAAGGTGGGACACAGCCACAATGGGGACCAATAAGAAGAGTTGGGAAACAGGGCACACCAGAAAATGCCTTTGCTTGACAAGACAAACAGCCTCAGGTTCTCTTGCTCACTTATACTCTGTAATTTAAAAATCCTGACTATACAAAGGGATCACACTCAGACCAGAGCAACTAACACCTGTAGTTTTGAGCCTACACTCAAAACTGATCAGTTCTTGACAGTAAACAAGTCAATGAAGTTCTGGTGACTATGGTATAACTGTGAGAAGACAGTCCTCAGCCTTCTTTTGTAGTTAAATATTTTTTCAGCACTTTGTAAAAGTCTCACATCATTTGCCCAGAAATAGATTTTACTAACCTCTCTGACCACATGCTTTGAAGATTTAACTACTGTGTAAAAGAAAACAATTTCAATTTCCAGAGGAAAAAAAAAACAAACGACAAAAAACCACATTTTTTAAATGAAAGGTGCATCTGAGCTGGCTGTCAAGCTTCCTGCCTCTTTTGGTACAATCATTTGGGAGAATTGGGAGAAGTCACTCGCTGCCCACCCTTGGTGAATTGCCTCAGACCACTTCAGACAGAGTTCAAACAGATGGAGTTTTTCCTTTTCTCTTTGGAGAAGTGAAGAGTTTGGGCATTCTATTGCTCCATGCACAAGCTCAAACATTGTTAGCTAAATGAAGCTCAGGAGTGCAGTTGTGCTTTTGCTTATTGAGCTTTTACCTGTCAGTAAAGAAGTGGAAGGCCACAGGATTTGGCAGGTTTTACTCAGATTTTATAATTAATTTTCCAAGACACATTCCTTTAATACACAACAATACATAAAATATTGCCCAAATATTCAGTAATTCTGTTGGAATGCAGATGAAAGACTTCCCTCCAAGGCATTTTTCATTATTGGAAGGAGTAGCATAGATGGGATTTCTAGCAAAGCTAATTAACTGGATGATTATGCTGCAGAAACCATGCTAATTTTGCCAGTCAGTAAACTGCTTTTGAGATGCTGTCTTAAGGCCAGTTTTCCCACTGCAAAATATTAAATACATATTGCTTCACACGTGGCTTTATAGTCATGCCATACAGATATGACAGTGATGTACTGATAGTAGAATAACTGTGAGAAATCCAAGCCCTTCTAAGCTACTTTTTAAATCAACTGCAGAGCTGCATGGGAACTGTGGAGAAGAGTCCGAGTCTGAGGAGGGCATAATTTGAAATCTGTGTGCACACTGCTAGAAGGCAGATGCACCTGTACCTCTCCATCATTGCTCTTACTAATTACCTTAGTTTTATGAATTGACTTAGTGAGTACATCATTAATCAGCACAGGGTAAATTCATTATGGTGCCCAAGATAAACTTAGAGAGATCCACCACAGGGAAGAGAATGTGACTAATGGGTGTGGAGAGTGCAGAAGAATTTAAAACCAGAAAGTAGCCACATTACAGAGTGCTGGGTTGTCAAGAATGCTTTGTTTCCAGAAAGGAAAAAAACACATCAGTTCAAAGTAGATAGCTGTCTGAGCCTTACAATTTTGGAGGAAACAGGGATGTTTCTTTGAGACAAAAAATGAAATGGGAAGTAAAGAATCATAGAATCATTAGGTTTGGAAGGGACCTTAAAGATCATCTAGTTTCAACCCCCCTGCCATGGGAAGGGACACCTCCGGCTAGATAAGGTTGCTCAGAGCTCCATCCAGCCTGGCCTTGAACACTTCCAGGGATGGGGCTTCCACCACCTCTCTGGGCAATCTGTTCCAGTATCTCACCACCCTCATGGTGAAGAACTTCTTCCTAACGTCTAATCTGAATCTACCCACCTCTAGTTTTGATCCATTCCCCCTAGTTCTACCACTACTCAACACCCTAAAAAGTTCCTCACCAGCTTTCATGTAGGTCCCCTTAAGATACTGGAAGGCCACAATAAGGTCTCCTCGGAGCCTTCTCTTCTCCAGACTGTCTGTCTTCATAGGAGAGGTGCTCCAGCCCCCTGATCATCCTCGTAGCCCTTCTTTGGACACCTTCCAGCATGTCCATAGCTTTCTTGTAATAGGGGCTCCAGAACAGGATGCAGTACTCCAGATGGGGTCTCACGAGAGTGGAGTAGAGGGGGAGAATCACCTCCCTCGACCTGCTGGCCACGCTTCTCTTGATGCAGCCCAGGATACAATTGGCTTTCTGGGCTGCAGGTGTACACTGACGGCTCATGTTGAGCTTCTCATCCACCAGTGCCCCCAAGTCCTTTTCTTCAGGGCTGCTCTCAAGCCAGTCACTGCCCAGCCTATATCCATGCTTGGGATTGCCCTGACCGAGATGCAGGACCTTGCATTTGGTCTTCTTGAACTTCATGAGGTTGGCATGGGTCCACCTCTCCAGCCTGTCAAGGTCCCTCTGGATGGCGTCTCTTCCCTCCAGCATGTCAGCTGCCCCACACAGCTTGGTGTCATTGGCAAACTTGCTGAGGGTGCACTCAATGCCACTGTCCATGTCGCCAATGAAGATGTTAAACAGGACTGGTCCCAGTCTCCACTTGGCCTCCACTTGGACATGGATCCATTGACAGCCACTCTTTGGGTGCGGCCGTCAAGCCAGTTCTTTATCCACCAAGTTGTCCATCCATCAAACCCATATTTTACCAGGTTGGAGACCAGGATGTCACGTGGGACAGTGTCAAAGGCCTTGCTCAGGTCCAGGTAAATGAACAGAATGTGTCGGTTGGAAGCGACCTCTACAGGTCACCTAGTCCAACCGCCCCCCCCTACAATAAGCACAGACATCTCACGCTAGAACAGATTGCTCAGACACCCATCAAGCCTGACTTTGAATGTCTCCAGGGGTGGGGTCCCCACCACCTCTTTAGGCAACCTGTTCCAGTGATCCACCACCCTCATATTAAATAAAATTTTCCTAATGTCCAACCTAAATCTACCCTTCTCTAGCTTGAAACCATTACCCCTTGTCCTATCATTACCCCTTGTCTTCCCCAGCCTTCTTATAGGCTCCTTTCAGGTATTGGAAGGTTGTTATAAGGTCCCCAAGAGTCTTCTCTTCTTCAGGCTGAACAACTCCAACTCCTTCAGCCTGTCTTCATAAGAGAGGTGGCTCCAGACCTCTGATCATTTCTGCTGCCATCCTCCAACAGGTCCACATTCTTCTTATGTTGGGTTCTCTAGAGCTGGACACAGTACTCCAGGTGAGGTCTCACCAGAGCAGAGTAGAGGGGCAGAATCACCTCTCTCGATCTGCTGGCCACACTTCTTTTGATGCAGCTCAGGATGTGTTTGGCCTTCTGGGCTGCAATTGCACATTGGTGGCTCATGTCCAGCTTTTCATCCACTAGCACCCCTAGGTCTTTTTCCACAGGGCTGCTCTCTAGCATGTCTTTCCCCAACCTGTATTCATATTTCTGGTTGCCCAGGCCCAGGTACAGGACCCTGCACTTAGCCCTGTTGAACCTCACGAGGCTCACCTGGGCCCACTTCTCCAGCTTGTCCAGGTCCCTCTGGATGGCAACCCATCCCTCTAACATATCAACCACACCACTCAGCTTGGTGTCATCAGCTGCTTGGTGTCATCAGCTGCTTGCTGAGGGCGCTCTCAATGCCACCGTCAAGATCATTAATGAAGATATTAAACAACACTGGTCCTAGTACAGACCCCTGAAGGACACCACTTGTCACCTCTCTCCATCTGGGCACGGAGCCATTGACCACTGCCCTCTGGATGCGACCATGCAACCTATATTCCTTATCCACTGAACAGTCCACCCATCTAACCCATATCTCTTCAACTTAGAGAGAAGGATGTTGTGGGAGACCATGTCAAAGGCCTTGCGGACGTCCAGATAGATGACATCTGTAGGTCTTCCCTTGTCCACTGCTGCAGTCACTCCAGTGCAGAAAGCCACTAGGTTGCTCAGGCAGGACTTGCCCTTGGTAAAGCCATGCTGGCTGTCTCAAATTACCTCCCTGTCCTCCATGTGCCTTAGCATGCCTTCTACAAGGATCTGTTCCATGATCTTCCCAGGCACAGAGGTGAGACTGACAGGTTGGTAATTCCCAGGGTCCTCCTTTCTACCCTTTTAAAAAATGGGTGTAATGTTTCCTTTCTTCCAGTCACTAGGGACTTCACCTGACTGCTATGACTTCTCAAATATCATGGAGGGTGGCTTGGCAACTGCATCAGACAATTCCTTCAGGACTCTGGGATGCATCTCACCAGGTCCCATGGACTTGTATATGTTTAGGTTACTCAGATGGTCAGGAACCTTGTCTTTGCTTATGGTGGGAGAGACTTTGTCTCCCTGGTCTCCATCCTATGGGCCATCAACTTGAGAGCCTTGAGGAGAGGGGTTGCCAGTGAAGACTGAGGCAAAAAAAGTTATTGAGAATATCAGCCTTCTCTTTGTCTGTTATTACCAGTTCACCACTGTCGCTCACCAGGGGGGTGCGCTTTCTTTAACCTTTCTTTTCTGGTTTATGTACCTTTAGAAGCCCTTCTCGTTCTTCTTTACATCCCTTACCAAGTTCAGGTCCAGCCGTGCCTTGGCCTTCCTGACTTTGTCCCTACACAACCGGGCAACGTCCCTATACTCTTCCCAGGAAACCTGTCCCCACTTCCACTGCCTGTGTAGTTCTATCTTGCCCTTTAGTTTGAAGCAGCAGGTCTCAACTCAGCCATGTTGGTCTCTTGCCTTCCTTGCTCAATTTCCTACACCTGAGGATTGAGATCTTTTGCATTCTATGGAAAGCATCCTTAAAGATCTGCCAGCTGTTTCCTGCTCCCTTGTCACCAAGGGCTGCTTCCCATGGGGTCCTACTTAGTAAGTCCTTGAAGAGCTGGAAATTTGCTTTCCTAAAATTTAGAGTCCTGACTATGCTTTTAATCTGCCTCATACCCCTTAGGACAGTGAACTGCACTAGTGCACGATCACTGCTCTGCCTTCAACTTTGTCATCCCTGATGAGTTCACTTGCATGTGTGACCATCAGGTCCAACAGTGCATCCCCTCGGGTAGGGCTGTCAATTTCTTGTCTTAAGAAGTTGTCATCGAGTCACCCCAGGAGTCTCCTGGATTGCCTACAGCTTGCCATGCTACTTTTCCAACAGAGGTTGGGGTGGTCTGGCAAGATAATGGGGGGAGATTCAGACAGGAAATTGCTTGATTATTTTCAAAAAAACAGAAAAAACCTCACAGAGAAATATTAGCAGTGAAATCAGGGAAAACTCTTAAGTGGAATGCAGTAACTGGTTAATTTGGAGGTTTATTTTGAAGATCTGGAATATACATGTAATATTTGCTTCTACATGCAAGTGCACACAGATGTGTGCATATACACATACACATACACATTTATATATGTTTTTATATATTTTATATATTTTATATGTTTTTATATTTTTACATATATATATATATACACGCACAGACACACACACACTCAGTTCCACACACAGCAGATGTCTGATTGTCAGTTCCAGACCCACTGCATGCTTTGAGTATGAGTTGCTACCTGCTTTATGAATAAAGGGGGATATTGAGCAGGAGATTAAGCAATATGCTCCATTGACCCAAGTAAAAGGTAAATTGGGTTCAACACTTAGTGCTTATTGTCCCTTTTTACCTGCAAAGTATAACAATGAACCTGGCTATTTTTCCTTATACCAAATGATCAGTGAAGTGAACCGAAGACATATAAAAGAGTGGTTTTAATGCATTTGTTTTGCATCCAAAATGTTCTATTTTTGAAATATCTTATAATACATAGAACAATTATGAAAATGGAAAATCGGCATTCCAGTTGTATGATAAATGTCTTGGTCTGCCAAACACTAGATATAACCTAGGATGAAGTTTTACTGTTCCTTTACTTTTGTGCTGTTCCTAGGTTTGATTTTACTCAAAACAATCATGGAAACTGTAAACTGGAAAATAGCTCTAGAATGAATCATTGCAGAGAAGTTCACAATATACTGTCTGAGAATTTTATCAAAGAAATGCTCAAACCTCACTAGCCTTTGCAATATCTGTGGATCACTTTTACTATTGTTTCATCAACACTTTTCACATCGAAAATGTTCTTGAAAAGGCTACCAGGAGACTGAGTATCTGTGTGTCACTATCAATTCAAAGTCAGAAGAAAGGTCTCACAATTACCTTGCGATTTTTTGTGGTCTTGGGACACATAAAAAAAATAACGAAGGCAGCAGAAAAAGTACTACATACAAATGCACTTTTAGCTAATTTCTCCCTTGTTTTGAAATATGAAATGAAACATGTAAGTACAGTATAGGATAGGAGGCAGTAGGAAACCGAGAACTTGTTTCTGAAATCCATTTCCATTTGAATTTTTTTAATATCAGGAAATCTGATAATTAATTCAAAATCATTAGCATTAAACATAATCAACACACAATCTTCATTATGCTATACCATATTATCTTCAAGTCTCCTTGCTAACCAGCTAGTTGCCTTTAAGGGCTTTAGTAGAAAACTTGCATCTTGTGTGAGCATGTAACAGTTAACACAGCCATGCCTACAGGCAACAGAAGATGGTTTACCAAATCTTAAATTATTCATAATATAGGTTATTCAGTCTATGAATAAACTATTAAATCAGGAGTTCAAACTTCAGCAGCTATGCAAAACTGTGACTTCACCCTGTACTATAGCACTGGGGCAAGTTGAGGATAATAGTTTGGTGAAGTTTCCTGAAAAGAAAAAAATCAAATACACTAACACAAATACTTTTGAGTGTGTCTGAATGACATGACTTTCTCAGCACTGTAATGCTGTTGGTGGACTTCAGACCAAAGATATATTTAAACAATGACACTTATTCAATGAATTATTTGCTGATATGATTGTTGCTGAATCAGTAGAGAGAAACATAATTGCAAATTTAAATGAATATTCATATGGCACAAATAAACAATGAATACTCATGGCAAGCTGACAAAAATTATGCTAAAATTATATTGAAATTTGTTTTAGAGCAAATTCGAAATTCATTGCCTGTTGGCAAATAATCCACTCAAAAGAAAAAGAGCTACAATTGTCATAAAATCATTTGCATACTTCATTTCTTGCACTCAGTTTTTTTATGTAGGCATAAGGACTTTAAGACTTCCAAGTCTGAAATCAATTCCACTGTGAAATAAACAGGTTTTAGAAGATATGCTGATAAATTCTCTTTGGCTCCCACCATTAACCCTCTTATCAAGACAGATGAATAAGACTGGTCTAAAAACTCTCTTATTTAAACACCATTACATGTCCTTGGGTATAATTACTGGAAATTAAAACCTACTAATTTTGAATTCCTGTTCCAATACTGATCTTTCATTTTATTTCTTTTCCCATCATCCTATGCTGAAGGGGGAAGTCAAGCAGGCAGCCAGTCCTAGCCTGGCCTGACTTTTTCATACCTTTTGGTTCAATAGTCACTTTAGCCACTAGAGCCCATTAACACCTGGGATCCCTCTCAGCCAGGCTCTAACTCACTCAACACTTGTTTGGCTTCCCTATCAGCTGGCTTTTATTGCAAACATATCTGCCTTTTCTTTTGTGCTCATTGTGCCCCTTTCAGCACCAGTTTATTACCTACTCTATCAAAGCATTTTACTTTAAATAGTCTACACAGACTGCTGCATTGGCAGATGCCCAATTTGCCTAGGATGGATTTATCTTTCTGAGATTACACTTTTCATAGGAGGAAACTGAACACATTGTTTCTAAAGACCCTTAACTTTGCACTTTAATTAATAACACTGAATTAATAACACTTGAAATTCACAACTTACTTTATCTTTTCAGAATCACTACTAAATAGAATAAAGAAGGAAGATCCTTTTTGAAAAAAATAAACAACAAACAAAAACTGAAGGAAAATTTAAACCCACAAAAAGTGGTAATGAGATGCAAATATCTGAGTTTAGCTACAGCTGGGGCCTGATAACTGAATTGGTGACAGTGTGTATTATTATGTAAGCTGAATAGTACTTACTTGTCACCACATCCCTGGACTTCCTACACGCAGTGTTACTCTGCTTCTTAAATAAGGGGCTGTACTGCAGACTTAACTAAGAAAACAACTTGGAGACAATTTTTCAAGTATCTACAGCCATCACATTGTCAGAATCTGTTTCTTTTATCAAGCCAACAATCTTGCAAATAAAAGCAATAAACTGAAACACTATACTCTATTATAATTATTTCACTCACAAGATTTCCACAAACTCAGCAAAGCTCCAACTAATTACCACAATCTTACAATGTGGAGATTAAGATATTGTGAGGCTGCTGAGGGGAAGATCTCTTTAGAAAAGCAGTATGGAAGGAAGGCAGAAGGTTGAGACCAGCCATGAAGCTAACATTTTGAGTTTAATTAAAACTTTCTCTAAAAAACCCCACCTTATTATTGAGACCTTGAGATGTAGTTGGGGAATATTTCCAACTCCAGCTCAATTTAGGGGCAGCTGAAATCTTCCAGGTACTTGAAAAAACAACACAAATTTGAGAGAATACTCACTATTCCTCCTGAGTCTTTCCCCTTCTCTATAACTCCTTGGCCACCCCTTTCTGGTGCTGCAACCCCATTAGTACCTTTGTGCTGTCTCTATTTACAAAAATAAGAAGTGGAGTTTCGTATTGTAATGAACCTGAGCTTTTTTTTTTTTTTTTTTTTTTTTTTTTTTTTAAATGTTTAAAAGCTGCTTGGGAAATTCTCTGCAGGAAAAGGTCCAGGCAAATCCTCCTCA
The DNA here is from genome assembly GCA_020745705.1 of Hemiprocne comata. Classification (NCBI taxonomy): domain Eukaryota; kingdom Metazoa; phylum Chordata; class Aves; order Apodiformes; family Apodidae; genus Hemiprocne; species Hemiprocne comata. The sequence goes on from CM036587.1 coordinate 86,782,600, forward strand.
CATTTGCACACCATCTGGAGTCCTGTCACATGCGGTTTTGAGCATAAGGTGGTAAATGCTGAAGGGCCTTTGTCCCATTATACTTCAATTTATATGTCCTTGCACTGTAAGGGTCTCTGGGCACCACTGCTTCCAAGAAACATATCCAGAGGCCTCCTGCCTTTCTTTCAGGCACATTCAGCACATCCTCTACCCCTGACCTTGCACTCTTGTTGAAGGGTGACTGAGGAGTGCACTAGCTCACTTTCAAAGCATGGCACCCAGATCATTAGCATCCCAAAAATTCAGTGACCTATTCCACCTGGCTTATGACAAAAACCTCCTTTTCTCTCAGAAAAAAAAAATCCAGTGGCAGCAGTTAAGAATAATAATTTGTCACACTGTAAGATGGCAGTCCTTGCATGGTTTGCATTACCTGGAGCCTGATGGTTAATCTGTGCAGTAGCCTCTTGTGAACTGCACAGTCTCTGCTTCAGTATCAGTGGGTCCTAACTTCCGATCTCCAAAACTACAGCTGTTGCTAATATGTCATCAGGCAAAACTACCACTTTTTCTCTCCTTTTTCTGGAATTTGGAGGTGACATTACTTGTGACTTTGCTGAATGGATTTGTCTGACATGACTCTCTCATCTGCATGTAGGATGAACCCCTACGATGCTTGTCCTGCCTGGATACTCTCTTGCTTTTCTTGGGTGATGACAATAACTAGGTAGCCAAGATAAGCTACTTTTTTTGGCTGTTTGGTTTTATTGCCAGTACTGTAGAATAGGTTCCTTAGCTTTAAGTCACAAATAATTTTGTTTTCACCTTTGGTAGTCCATGTAAACACAAATAATACCATCCACATGTCTGCAAATCTGCAGTTAACTGAAAACTAGCAAAACCTTCAGAACTAAAAACTGAAGGCACCCTCTGTCATGCCTGTTGGCAGCTGCTGTTTGCAGATCCAGAGCAAGAGGCTGCTTTCAGTCTCCTCTGTGTCCTCTAGCCTTCTGGAGAGGTTCAGCTTTCCTGGAGATTTTAAGTGTTTCTTCATGCTTTCCAGGCTGTTGCTCTAGAGGAGTTCTTGTTGCATTTTTTTTGTTGTTCTTTTATTTTTTCCCACCCCAAGTTGCACACCAAGTTCAGAGATCACTGGAGAGATGTGACAGAGACGAGCTGCCTGAAGTGTTCTAGTTGTACCTGAGGAGTACAGAGGAGTAACCCACCACTACCACAGCCAAGTGTGTTCAGCACTTGTTCCCCAGTTGCTGGGGCCACTGCTATTACTGATACATTTTATTTTGCTACTGAAAATACACAAAAGGACTTGCAGGAAATTTCCTTTCTCTTTACTTTAAAAACATGTTCTGTTTTGTGTTTGGGTTTTTTTGTGGGGTTTTGTTTGTTTGTTTGGTTGGTTGTTTTTTTGTTTGAGTTGGGTTTTTTTAGTTCTTGTCCCTTTTTTTCCAGCATGACAAACTTTTGCAGTATGTCACAGTTAAAAACACTGTACCCCTTCCAGAGAAACACCATTTGTTTCCATTTAAATATGGTGCTACGGCTCCTTCATTTTTTTTTTACATTTGCAGCTACAACCCCCTTTCTTGTCAAAGCAGAGGAATCTGTTGCAGCACAGGCAAGATCTTGAAGTGGCTGATGCTTAAAAAAGTAGAACAGCTGCTCCTCTTGACATCTAATGGAGAGAAGACAGTAATAAAGCAGATCTATGAAGCATGTCTTGTTTCAATGTATCTGTGGGGATATTTTTCCTGTTCTTCCCTTTTGTTGTACTCTTTTTTTTTAACCAGTTGATTGGTTGCTCACAAGTGAGGAAGATCAGGTCATTGAGCAACTGCCAGTTTGGTTTAGTTTCATTTCCCCAGTTTCTGGATAGGAATGCAATCCAGTGTTTTATTAGTGACTCCTGAATTTGGGCCCGTGCTGCTGTCAGTCAGGTCCTGGCACAAGGGCTGCACACAGATACCACAAAAGAAGAATGTTGCAGATGCAGTGTACCCTGTAATCCAAGGCACCTGCATTTTCAGACAGCCACATGGATGGGCAGACTGTCTTGTTGGGTTATCTAGGTACAAACTGATACAAAAGATTGTCAGATTGCCCAGGAATTTTGGATGCTCACTAGGGTAGGAGAGTAGATTTATAACATAAAGCGTTTAAAATTTAGCTGGATTTGTAATGCATTTCCCCCTTAGCAGAATACAAGACTGTTTCTGAAATAGTTTAGTTTTGTTCCAACTGCTCAGATTTTGCAGAAATTGTAGTACTTTGTGGAGGCTACAGGGAAAACAATTACATGTCTTCCAGAAACGTCAGTAGCAATTGAAGTCTCTCTAAATCAAAGTTCCAGCAAAACATTTCTTATGGTTGTGACTTCACATGGAAGTAATATAGTAGGTGAGTTTTCAGTCATTCCATTTTAGTTTGGAGGTTCAGCACTAGGAAGAGCTCTTGGCAACATTATTGCACAATAACTTCGAAAGCCCCACATCAGGAGTGTCTGATAGTACAATACCATGTTTAGTAAGAGGAGAAGGAAAGGGAAACCTCCTGGAGAGGAGGGAAACCAAAATAGCAAAAAATGTCTAAATCTTCAAGGGTTTATTAAAGTAGAAACTCAAAGTTTACAAAAAAAAAAAAAAACAAACAACCAAAAAACAAAAAAAAAAACTGTCATGCAGTGGCTAGAAGTATCATTTTAGAACTTACCTTATCTTGTTAAATAAAATAATGGATGCAATCTCAAATTGGAGGGAAAACAGCAATAAACCCATATAACTTCTATGAATTTGGCTGTCAAAAGCCTGGGTTTTCTATCAGGGTAAAAAGTTGCAACAATGAGTGTATTTATAAAAAACTGTGCATATTGTCTCAACGTGTGGCTTCATTCCTATTTTGCAATTATAAAATGTTTTCCAACCATTATATTGAGGACTTCACTTGTACTACTGGAGATTTTACTGGTCATGGTTCACTGTCTCTCAGTTGCACAGAGCTCATCTCTGGCAGTACAGGTCCTCAAGCTACTCTAATATAAAAGCAGAAGAAAAATTACTCCATACAGTGGCAGATAATAATAAGAAACAGGAAAAGTTGGCAGACAGGACCATTGGAGAGACACAGACTCAATAAAATGTTTACATAAAGGAATCTTACACATATAGCTACTTAATGAAGTCCATCAGCTTTCTTTATTGAGCCAAAGTCTGTGCATTGAAGAATCTGAACACAGCAACCTTTCCTGAATTCATAATTGCCGCAGTTAAGGAAGCAGAAGCAAATGCATTTGCATTTATGGAAGTTACCTTCCACCACCTGCCCTTTTCAGTCTTTGCCCTTGCAGAAAGTGACAGCAATACACTGTGAATTAATTCCCTTCTTTCACATAGGCAAGAGAATAACTGTGCCAGAAAACAAACCAGCCAACCCAATTCATACTGTGATTAACAAATTATACACAGAAAGAATATATTCCTGCCTTCAGGGATTAGCTGACAAGTATTCCTCTTGATGTTACCCTAAGTGGTGGATAGGCTCATGTCTGAGCTGGATGACCTACTTAACTCCACGTCATTCACAATGATTTCCATGAATTTGGAATATGCAAAACAATCCCCTTTTTTTTTTTTGTTGTTTACATTTTGCTGCTTATTGACTAAGTGAAGTATTCCCTTGCTTATATTTTATAGTCAGGTGGTAATGAGATTTCCCAATTACCCTTTACTATATTATGTATTAAGAATGTATGAAATGTCCGACGGGTTTGGAATAATGTCCACCTTTTAGAGGTGGAACATGACTGCCATTTTCTGCAGCCCACTCTTCTCATACCCCTCTAGCATTCGGGACTGTGATGTAAGAGATGTTAGAGGGTACACGGCCTTGTTTGCTCCCTTTGACATGTGTGTGTGGGCCTGAAGACCCTGAATTAGACTATTCCCCTCTCCCTTTTGGACCTGCCTCCACAATGTCACAAAGCAACAAACCCCAGGTGCTCCCGGCCCACAGTCCATAAAGGTATTTTCATTTCTCTGTTTTAAACCAGTCTCCTACTAGTTTTCTTAGGCATTCCCAGTGCCAGTACTCCATAGGATCTGGTTAGCAGCCCAGTTCTCCTTTCGCGCAACCTGCTGTCTTTGTGATTTTGTAAATCTCAGCGAACTTCCCCCTCTCTCTCCTCTTCTACTCATTGAAGACATGCAGCCTCTTTAGTCTCTCCTTATGAAACAACCCCTGCATCCCTTTGATTGCTTCAGTTTCTCTTGTCTCTACCTTCTCTAACCTACACATGTCCTTCTTGAAATGTGATGTTCCTGATGCATTTCCTGATGATGGTCAGAGCTTTGTTGGCTTCTCTGGCTGCTGTACCACAGCAAATCAAGTCTTTCAGAAAACAGTCAGCAATGGCTCCAAGATATCTTTCCTGAGCTGTAGCTGTCGGTCCTGAAAAGCAACAACATTTTTTTGTTTCCTTACCATTTCTTCTCTTAATGTTCTTTCCAGTAATAGCCATGGTCATTGCAAACTCTGGTCACAATGGCAGCAGCTCCAGATCTCTGATCCTCTATTGTCCTTCTCAACTCAACTGCTTCTATTTCACCTATGTCCTTTAGAAACAAAGAAATAAAGTCTGATCGGGATACTCAAGGTAAGGAGAGCAAGACTTGTGGCATTTCTGAAATATTTTTTATGTTGCACTCTTGTTTTTTTCTTTGTATAGTCTAACTTCCCAATCAGAAATTGTACTTCATACAAAAACTATGTATGACCTGACATGCAAAGTATGCCTTAAGTAGCTTCTTCATTTTATAAAGAAAAATAATTCCCAGTTTTTTGAGAAATGTCAGCATATGCAGAAACATTGGATTATTGTGTTCTTTGACAGTTACCAAACCAGAGTCTGGAGTTCTTCACAAGCATTTCTAAAATATGGAGCAACATAATGTGCTCTCTTACCCATTTTCATTCCTCATTAAAAGAAATCAAAACCTCAAGCAGGTCTGTTAGGACCAGCTGCATATATTCCATATATTTCTACCTTGTTCTTTATCTGTAGAAGTGTTTTCATACATGCTAAAGCTTCTTGCAAACACTACATCACTTATCACAGCATTTATCCTTTCAAATGTTCAGGATCTGGATCAGGTGCAAGAAGGCTATGAGTAGGTTTAATAAATATTGCCCCAAAGGCACTCCTGCATATGTCAAGGAAGTGTAGGAATATGCAAAAGTGATGCCAAAAAAGGAATTAAAAGTAGCTAGCAACAATTTTTTTTATCTGTACAATTAAGAAACATTTTTAAGCTTTAGGGAGTCACAGCTGGTTTTGGAAGATGGAACTAAAAAGGGTTTACAAAAGCACACAGAATATTGCCAGGAGAAAGAGAGAGAGAAGAATTAATTTGAGTTTTAGAAATCGTGGTCTGCAGTGAACTTTAATTGTTGTTTTCCAAGGAAGATTGAAATCAATAAAAGCTCTGATAAAAGGTAACCTAAAAAGCTAATCAAAGGTGTAGGGGATTTTGCTGGGGTATTTTTGTTCTCCTGTAATGCTTTGTAATTTCTTATCATATATATATATATGTATATACACACACACACAGATTATATCACATAGAATCATAGAATCATTAAGGTTGGAAAAGACTTTCAAGATCATCAAGTCCAACCGTGAGCCTTACACCCCCATGAACACTAAATCATCTCCCAAAGCATCTTGTCTGCCCATTCTTTGAACACCTCCAAGGACAGTGTCATACGTATTTGTGTACTATATGTTGTATATTACATATTTACAGAATTTAATTATAAATCAGTGATCAAATATATAATACTTCCTAATTGTATATTCACAGAATCAAAGAATCATCAGAGTTGGAAGGGACCTCTAGAGATCATCTAGTCCAACTGCCCTGCTAAAGCAGGATCCCCTAGAGCACTTTACACAGGACTGCATCCAGGCAGGTCTTGAATATCTCCAGAGAAGGAGACTCCACAACCTCCCTGGGCAGCCTGTTCCAGTGCTCTGCCACCCTCACGATAATAAGTTTTTCCTCATGTTCAGATGGAACTTCCTATCTTCCAGCTTGTGCCTGTTGCCCCTCGTGCTGTCACTGGGAACTACTGAAAAGAGTCTGGCTCCATCTTCTTCACACCCACCCTTTAGATATTTATAAACACTGATGAGGTCTCCCCTCAGCCTTCTCCAGGCTAAATAGTCCCAGCACCCCTAACCTTTCCTCATATAAGAGATGCTCCAGTGTTCCAGCCATCTTCATTGCTCTCTGCTGGACTCTCTCCAGTAGTTCCCTGTCTCGTTTGAACTGGGGAACCCAGAATTGGACACAATATTCCTTTTGTGGCCTCACGAACACAGAATAGAGAGGGAAGATGACCTCCCTCAGCCTACTGGCCACAGTCTTCCTAATGTATCCCAGGATACAATTTGCCTTCTTGGCCACAAGGATACATTGCTGGGTCATGATTAACTTGTTGTCTCCAAGATCCTAAATCTCATGGCTGCTTTCCAGAAGGTCAACCTCTAACCTATTCTGATGCATGGGATTGTTCCTCCTCAGGTGCAGGACCCTACACTTGGCCTGTTGAACCTCATTAGGTCCTTCTCTGCCCAGCTCTCCAGCCTGTCCAGGTCACACTGGATGGCAGCACAGGCCTCTGGAGTGTTGGCCACCCCTCCCAGTTTGGTATCATCAGCAAACATGATGAGGATACGCTCTGTCCCCTCGTACAGGTCATCGATGAATATGTTAATCAAGACCGGACCCAGCACTAACCCCTGGGGACCACCGCTGTCTACAGGCCTCCAACTCGACCTTGCACCATTGACCTCTAATCCCTCTGAGCTCTTCATAATGTATTTCATAAAATATTTTAAAAATTCAGTTTTCCTTTAGGTCAGAGTCTTGCAAGAGGTGTGAAGCAAGAGAGATTTTTCTATCTACTTCAGGAGAAAAAATTATGAGGAGGGCAATTCAATCAAATACACAGATAATGAGACCAAAGGCCATTTTAGTCAAGAGGGTCAGGTTTATGTCCCACATATCAAATTTAGCCAAATACAGTCCTGAAGATATCTGGGACTACAGTCAAACTTCATACTCTTGCAGGCTCCCTGACACCCATTTCTTACTAATACTGAAACAGCATCCAGAATATCAACATAACTTCCTACTTTGAGTAATCTCACAAACCCTATTAAGGAACATTCTTTCTCTGCTGGTCTTTCCTCATCATAAGATTTTTTCCTGAACTTCAATTCCACTTATCAGCTGCTCTGAGTAGAATCGATACTGATAGCTCTGCTCTCCCTAAAAAGCAACTGCCAAAAAGCCCAGCCCTTTAAATGAGTTGCCAGCTGGACTTTTGATCTGGGACTGCTCTTTGATTAACAGTTGGCCTTCCTTCCCCAGCTTGCCTGTGGCACCTTTAAACATCTGTTGCACTAAAATGGTCACAACATGGAGCATACTGGTTATTAGCCTTAAGCCCCACTATCCCTTAAAGAAGAAGAATGGTTGTCTGCCCTTTTACAGGAACAGTAGGTATTTTCATTGATATTTTAGATTATTTTAGGAAGCTTTTAGTTAAAATTAGTTTTCTGGGGAAGAGGCAAACCATGGTCTGTATTTGAGTCAAGTATAGGCCTCTTAGCCATAGACCAAACAGATGTGCAAATTGATGCTCTTGGCAGCTATCCACATGTGTGTAACTACATCTCCTATTCACTTCCAGGGAAGTTGCCCGTCTAGACTTTCATTCAGTGGCATGAAAAAGTAAAGCAAATGGCACTGCTGTGCCTCAGTGCTCTTCTACACATTTGTCACATATTCATTCTTAGACAATAAACCAAGGCATTGTATAAGATGTTTGCTGAGAGTGCTACAACTCCTGTATCATTAGATGCTTTCTAATAGCTTGTCTAGGGTAGCTGCTGGCCTGTGCACCTCCTTCCATCATCTGTCTGGTGACTGACTGGCTTCAAGGGAAGGCTTGCAATTCGTAAGACCTCAGACTACCACTCCAATATTCCTGTCAAGTGGAATGTTTGGATAACTCTGGTAGGGGGGCTCATTTGGATGCAACCTATGGGGAATGCAGTTGCAGGCTTTGGTGCAAGCATTTCAGGAGGCAGAGACCTGCTCCTGCTGTGACAGATGTCTCACAGCACAAAATGTGTTGCTGTCTCTTGAGACACTTCTCTGCTGTAGATCTGGACATATGGAGCAACAGATTGGTGGACAGGGAAAATGGTTAAGTTAGTCTGTAAGTTTACTGACATTGTCTAATCAGTCTTCCTGAATGATGATTAACATATTTGCAGTTGAAAGGGTACAGTTTCAAGTCTACTTTCGAGTGAAGTGTCATTGTTTTGTGATCTCTGGACAGATTGTTCCACGGGAATGCTTTTGCAGGATAATGTAAGCTAATGTGATTATTGATGAGCATTCTGCCTGGGTGATGTTTAGTATATTTTCTTTTTAAAGTGCTCTGTGGTTATAAGCCTACTTGGTAGAAAGATGTCTCCTTTTTGTGCTTCTGAGAAAAACAAACACATAAAAAAAAAAAAAATGGCTTTCAGCAGCGCAAATACTAATTAGCCCTGAAATGCTAAAAAAAATATAATATTTGGCAGTGTAGATTTCAGGACACTGTGATGTGACTATTATGGCTCCCAAGCATGTGCCCTTTTGCTTGTTAATGTTTCAGTTATGCCTCCACTGTTCTTCATAGTAAGTTTCAGGACCATATATGAAGCACTAAACAACCAGTTGTCATACAGTTAAAGCAAATTAATAACATCAAACCCTTTCTAAATAACATCAGTTTTGCAAGAAAATACCTCTTTTACCACTAATCCAAAGTAGAAATGGACAGAGCACAGGCAGTCATTAATTAAAAAAAATAGTCCCATCTCTCAGGACTCCTTTATACACTTGCTTTTTATTTTTATTTTTTCATTTAGGATACTGTCTTCCATATCTGCTTGTCACAGGATCATCTTGTTTGGAAATTAAAATTCAAAGCTCTAAGCATATACTGTTCTATAGCTACAATGACCAAGCAAATAACCTGGCTAGTGAGAAAGGGAAATCAGACATCCCCTAAAACCTGCTATAATGTACTGTCTCATGGGCATGTGCATCTGTGCCATGGAGCCACAATGTAAAACTGCTGTAAATCTAAAGGTTATTCTCCTTCTCTCCGGAGGCAGAGTCCTGTGCATTTGCAAAGGAGGGGCTGTGTCTGTCTCCCACTGCAGCTGTGAAGTGGCTCTTGCATGCAGCAGTAGCAGGCATGAACCTGCATGTGTTTGTATGTTTATGACTCTAATATCATGCTGGGCTGGTGAACACCAAATGATGTATGGCCTTCTTCTGATTAGAGTGATTTACTAGGAGCTGTGTACAAATAGTACATGCCAAGTGGAGATTGAAAGAAGTGAGGGAAATAGCAAAGAAATAGTTTAATGTATCTACATATTTAAGTATTCATGTGATTTGCTGTCATGCATGTTTGCTGTCATGGAAGCGGGACAAGGACACACTGTGCACATGTATTGTAGTAGAATAAAAATAGCCCAGTAGGTTTATAAATCCAACCTAAAAGTGTGATTTTCTTTAATCTCAATTCAGGTGTCCTGACTCTTTAAAGATCAAGGTTCTGGGCTCTCACTGAAAAAAAGCTGCCATTTCGTATCATACATCAGAAAACATAGAGCAGTGTAGGGTCACAGTTTTTTCCCAACATGGCAAGGTGTTTGAAGTTATGAAATGGATTTGCAGATGAAGAAGAGCATAAATGCAGGGTCTTTGGAAACAATCCAAGTCTTCAAAATAACGATCAAAAGAATTAAAGAAAAAAATACCTGAAGAGCACCCAGAGATACAGAAATTTTTGCCATCTGACTAATCCCACTTGTATGTGTGAAGTAACCTACCCAGGTTCTGGATGGATCTCATGAGAGGTGGTAACCAGGACTTCCCTCTCAACACACAGCAACTCAAACATCTGAAGATTTGATACTCTGAATACAGCCTGCAAGCAGCTGGCAGAAACCAGCTTAAACTGTGCTGGACAGGACAGAAGTGCCTGGAGTCAGGAATTCTCCATTGATCTACAAAGCAGAGAGAATGTGGACTGCATAATATCCAGCAACGCCTGGAATATCTGTTTTCCTAATGATGAGAAACTACCTATATAAGCTGCTGTTGGAATAATGTGTTTCAAATTTGAAACTGCCTGATTAGGTTATGAAGAGGCCCCATGTGGCATACCATTTGGTTATATTTATATATGTTTTTAAAAATGAAGGAGTCAGGCTTGGAAAGATTATGCTGCACTTTATTTTACCTTTCAGTAGACATTACAGAAAATCATTTGCAGAGTCCACAGAGACTGCATATTACATAGTCCATAAGACAAAGATAGGGATACCATTTAAATCAATGAAGGAATGTGTGGAGAGCTGATCTGAAAATAACAGGAATTTCTTTTTCTTTTTTACGACCGTTTTATTCCAAATTGCGAAAGAGTGAAGAAGCAAAGTGAAAATGTTGAGGAATTAAATAACTGAGTGGTGTGTGAGATGAAAAAGAGTGAATACCCTTGTAAGATCAAAACACCAGTGTTATTTTTAAGTCTTTGGTGTGCTAGCCTGTATATTTTGTGTGATGAGTAGAGAAGAGAGAAAGTTAACGCCACTTACCAGGAATGCTAGTGTTGTGGAAGGAAAATACATTTCAGTGGTACTAACAGGGCTGACTTTAGAGACAGAAGACGCCAGATGATGGACGTACTCCCCTCCTCTGAGAGAGGACCATGCCACGGATGGTCTGGCTGGAGGGAGCCTTGAAGGGGAACTGTCCTTTCAGGCACCCTGACAGCAGAGCTGTAGGACACAGCCTGCCTTTCACAGCAAGTATGGTTTTCAGTTTGCATTTGGGGAAGAGAAACACCATGTACCAGTACAGGTTGGGGGCTGACCTGCTGGAGAGCAGTGCAGGGGAAAGGGACCTGGGGGTCTTGGTAGACAGGAGGATGACCATGAGCCAGCAATGTGCCCTTGTGGCTAGGAAGGCCAATGGCATCCTGGGGTGCATTAGAAAGGGTGTGGTTAGTAGGTCAAGAGAGGTTCTCCTCCCCCTCTATTCTGCATTGGTGAGGCCACATCTGGAGTATTGTGTCCAGTTCTGGGCCCCTCAGTTCAAGAAGGACAGGGAACTGCTTGAAAGAGTCCAGCGCAGAGCCACAAAGATGATTAAGGGAGTGGAACATCTCCCTTATGAGGAAAGGCTGAGGGAGCTGGGTCTCTTTAGCTTGGAGAAGAGGAGACTGAGGGGTGACCTCATCAATGTTTACAAATATGTAAGGGGTGAGTGTCAGGAAGATAGAGTTAAGCTTTTCTCAGTGATGACCAGTGATAGGACAAAGGGTAATGGGTGCAAATTGGAGCATAGGAGGTTCAAGGTGAATATCAGAAAAAACAACTTTACTGTGAGAGTGACAGAGCACTGGAACAGGCTGCCCAGAGAGGTTGTGGAGTCTCCTTCGCTGGAGACATTCAAAACCAGCCTGGACAAGTTCCTGTGTGATGTACTCTAGGTGACCCTGCTCTGGCAGAGGGGGTTGGGCTAGATGATCTTTCGAGGTCCCTTCCAACCCCTAGGATTCTATGATTCTATGATTCAGGCTCACATGTCCAAGAGCCGGGTGGGAAGACTATTTGGTTGTTGAACATTAGGGTTCTCTCCTGAGGGGTCTGTGGAAGGCTTTGTGGAAAACAAATAGCTAAATGCAGCCTCTTAAGTTGCCCTTGGTTCCCAGAGGTGGCTGCATTCCTCAGCAGTGCATGAGTCAGGTACACTTAAAACAGACATTTGAAGGCAGGAAACAAACTGCTTTTTTATGTGTCCTGCTCTTTCAAGTGCTTCTCAAGGAAGCTTGACATGCTGCTGAGAAGAGCAGTCAATTCTGGGAAGCTAGGCTGCTGCTTTGTATGCAAAGCCTGGCTTTTGGACCTCAGTTTTAATCACAAATCATCAATCCTTTCCTGGGGGCTGTGGCAGTAAAATCCTTCTACATGTGCATTATCAGTGTCATTGCAAGCTGTGGCAACTGAATAAACTGGAGAACTTTTATGGGATAATCTTGAGGTCTGTCTGACTCCTTTTCATCATTAAGTACCTACAAGCACTTACAGAAAATTTTCCCTCTTAGATTTTTTCTTTCTCCAGTAAAAGGCATCAATTGTTGCAGACAACCAGCAGGTAAAGCCAATTTGCAGAAAATTGAAAGACAGAATGGGACATCCTGAAGGATTTACCATTTAAGTGTGGGCCAGCTATGTGCTTATTGTCTTGATAGCCTTGCCTAACTTCCAACAGGAATCCTGGCTTGAATAATTGGTTACTGTTGCCTACACACAAAAAGGACCTGAATATCTACATGAAGTCCCTGTCAACATGGACTTCCATCCAAGGCTGCAGGTGAAAGAGCTATGCTGGGACATGGAGTGGCCCCCTCCAATGAAGTGATTGCAGCCTGAAAAGAACAAATGGGACATTCTGCAGTTGCATGCTGCAGTTCTGGTGAAAAGTGGTATGATCATTTGGAGAACTGATATAAATAGCAAATTAACTTGGAGAACTTTGTCCTGTGCACTGTGGTGACTAAATAATGCTCAAAAAAATTCTTCAATTTAAAAATTGCCTAAAAATAGAGAAACTTCAGATCACAAGATGTCTAACCCCCTGATGCTACTGGTGGCTCACTGGAAGGACTGCTCATGTTAATTTTCTTATGTTTATGTTTGGATTTTTAAAACTATAGCCATTTGTGCACAAGATGAGTTCACAAGGAAGGGTGTTACTGCAGCTGCAGGGACATGCCAGTCTAAGTTAGCAAGAGCCAGAATGCCCTGTCACCTTAGCTTATACTGCTGTGTCTATGCATTTAGGTACATATGCAACCACCTGGGCACCTAGTTTTCCACTATGTGGGAAATCACATCATTTTACCCCCCAAAAAAGCCTTTTGTGCTGGATAGAAAACAAGAAAAGTTGGTCTCCCTGGAGCAGAAGGAGAGGTTATGCTTATTTGATAGGAACAAAAGAAGCGCTCCGCACTGTACATGGTTTTATGTTTTCTATATCTGTACCTTCATGCCTATATTCTGGGTTGTGACACCCTGCCCTGAAAGCTTTGTTCATGGTGTCTGTGGTGGAAAGGGAAAAAAGAGAATTAAGAAGAGGGGGGAAAGGACAGAAGACATTTCAGACAGCAGCAGCCGTGCTAGGTTGAAACTCTGTAGCTCCTCCATTCTTTAGGAGGTAAGCCTGTCAGTGACACCTTGCTGTTGACATCAGGCAACGATAAAAAGCCAAAATGAAGAGCTAGAGTGCTGTAGCAAATAGTGCATCTACTGCTCACATTAACAATCAGGGCATGTAGCTGGATTCCTTCCCTTGCCAGAGATTAGGCAATAAATGAAATTTCAAGGGTCTGATGAGCAAAAATTCCAAGGTCACTCAACCTGAGTAGGATAAATGATAATAAGCTTCGCTATAAATAGCAATTCAATGACCTGTTGTTGCAATTCTGGATGACTTATCAGTGATGAATTCTCAAGTATTCTCCATTAAGAATATTATGCACCATGTTGAATTTCAGTCTGTGGAGGTTGCAGCTCTTTTTCTTCCTCACACACAGGGGTGAGACATATCCCATCAAACTGCTGCCATTTATGAGGCATCTAGTTTAAGCTAGTTATTTAAGCTTCCTCTGTAATAGAGAGAGATTCATCTTAGTATTGTATGAACTGACTTCTGGAGGTGCCTGTTTTCTTTTCCATTTACTATGATGGGAGCTTACATGACTGCCCTTAAACCAAGTATCTGTCTTTTAGGACAATAAAACATAAACTCCATTATTATACTTAGTGGATCATTGTTTGCAGTGTTAACTACAAACACAAGTGTTACAACAGGCAAACCTTGATGTCCAGTGGTTTCCAAGACTTTCAAAATTGTCCTAAAACAACAAGGCTGGTGAAGGGACTAGAGGGAAAGTCTTATAGGCATAGGCTGAGGGAGCTGGAGTTGTTTAGCCTGGAGAAGAGGAGACTCTGGGGGGACCTTATCACTCTCTTCAACTACCTGAAGGGAGGTTGTAGTCAGGTGGGGGCTGGGCTCTTCTCCCAGGCAACCAGTGACAGGACAAGAGGGCACAGCCTGAAGCTGCGCCAGGAGAGGTTTAGGTTGGATATTAGGAAGCACTTCCTCATGGAGAGGGTGATTAGACATTGGAATGGACTGCCCAGGGAAGTGGTGGAGGCACCATCCCTGGATGTGTTCAAGGAAAGACTGGATGTGCCACTTCGTGCCATGGTCTAGCTGATGTGGTGGTGTTAGGTCATAGGCTGGACTTGATGATCTTTAACATCTTTTCCAGCCTTGGTGATTCTGTGTGATTCTGTGAAAAAAAAAGGTAAAGCCCTAGTATAGCCTCATGATTCCAGGAGCTGAGGCTTTAAAAATAAGACTTATGAGAGGAAAAGAAGCAAGAAAAAAAACCCACAAGATGACAAATGACAGCCTTACCTGCTGCCTTTCATTAATCTCAGAAATGTCAAGGTCTGACCCTTCTCTCATGATAAAATATGTCAATGTCATTCCACTGTAGTTGTCTTCATCTTTCTTCAAAAAAAATGAGGCAACAGTCTACATTATCAGGAGTATAGGCCTTCTTCTATTGATGACAAGTTTTGCATCTCAGCAACCACAATAAATTCAGCATAAATGTTCCTCACTTTTTACAGTACAGAAATGAAGGAACTGATAAATGGGATGATTTGTTCTTTATCAGTCATAAAATATTTAAGCAAGGCATATTCTCTATTGGGTTCTCAGCGATACTGTATGAACATGAACTTGCATTGTTTAATATCAATTTGCTGCTAAACAAAGCCTCATCTGACTTCAGTGTGACTCATGAATAGCAAATTAATCAAATTTGGATCTGTTTGTTTGGTCTTTAAACTGATTTAATCAGACGTGTCTCATTTAGAAAGTAATTTAATAAGAGAGGTAAAGTAACAGTTAACACCTAAAGAGTCATGCTTCAGCATGAAGCAGATTGGCTTATGAAGGCAACATGCAGTATATAAAAAATGCAGACCTATCACTCTACTCTTTTTGGATCAATAGCTTCAACAAGTTTCTAATAACGTTCCAAAAACGTATATTCCAAAAAAAAGCATTCGGACAGAAGTTTCTAATAATTTTGATTTGTGAGAATAAATGTTTGGCTTCAATACACAATTTTAATTCATAATGTATCAAAAAGTCAATATGAGTCGGAGTAATACTCATTTACAAAATCCAAATCACTGATGTCACTGGAGCTACTCTGTTTCATTCCCATGATGGATGTATCCCCAGACATGTGAATGCATCGTAGAGTAAGACAAGTACTCTGCAACATGAAAATCATTCCCTGCGGAGAAATGACTTGATAAGGAAAGTCAGAGGTAATAACTTGTTAGTGCCCTAACTCCATAAGGAAAGGATTGCACTTGCTTAAGGAGCAGGACAAGAACGTCTTGCCACTGCTATTATGTTGCCACAGGAACAGAAAGGAGACAGATGTTAAGAAGATTTGAGTTCCCCAACAAGCGTTGTCATCACCTTCTAAAATGTGTGCTTTAAAAGTGCACTACAGTTAGTACAGTGTCACAGTTTGACTCAGGATCGGCAATTAAACCAGCAACATACAGGAAAGGAGAAAATAATAAAGAAAAGCCCCACATTGGAATGATTCATGCTGCTGTATAAAAACCTTCAAGTTTCAGCAGGCACCAAAAAAACCCACCTCATTTGGGATACAATGTAACCTATTTTTTTCAGGTTATAATTTTTACTGCATAATTTAGGGTGTGCCTTTATCAGTCCCCAGATGAGAGATGTAAACTCCTGTTAGGTACCCAAACAGGAACTCTATGATGAGTCAATCAGGCATACATTAAAGACTTTACTAAAATCTGCAGTGGATCTCCTCTTGATCTAAGATGATGTTTACATGAGGAATCATCACCACCTCAGCCCTCCCAAGACACTGCTGCTGTGCTAACCTCACCCTCCCTGACTTTCCACCGCATGCTCAGCATCATATCATGCTCCTCACCCTGCTACAAAATGCCCTCAGCTCTGCAAAATCCCTCACACATCTCACCGACATTGCCCTCCTTCCTTCTGAGCCACTGCTAGCCTTTGTTTTGTCAGACCCTCAGGCAAAAGGAAGCACAAACCAGGATGCCTCTCTGCTAAAGATGTGCTTTTTAGCTGGTCATTTTATAAATGCATAAGGACAAGAGACACTGGCATCAATATAGCTGACAGGATACTGGCTCTTGGCTCCATCTGTATTTACAGAGACACAGAGAGGACTGCAGTGGGTCAAGACAAGCATTTGTCTTGTCCAGGATCCTCAGTTCAGCAGCAGTCAACATTAAATATACACAGAAGAATCTGTAAAGTAAGGTAATGTACAACAAGGGCAATATTTTCTTTAAGTTTTCTCCTAGCTGTAGCCTTGCAAACACAATCTTTGGCAACAAGTGTAAGGTCACAGGCTTTAGCCATGGCAGCAATTGCCCGGTGGCCACCTGCTTGTTGCATCCCTGCACCTTCTTCACTCTGGGAGCACCTGGGGCAGGGACTGGCACCCCTACATAGGCCCTGTGGGACAAACAGCTCCTCTGGAGTACAGGAGGACAACGTGCAGCTCCCAAACCTTGCCTGGAAAGCTGGGCAAATGAGGTAGAATAAAACATTACATTAAAATATCCCAAAAGAGACCCAAGGCTGAGGAGAAAGGGACCCCTGCCACAGTCATCACACTGCTCCCAGCAAAGACCTCAGAACAGCGATGACTTGTTGCAACCCCACCCCATTTTTCATGAGGGAGATACAGGTTCTCAACCTAAGCACCTAGATGGACCTTGGAAGGTCCTTCAGAATATCAAAGAAATGGAAGAGATATCAATAAATCTTGATGTAAAACAATTTAAACTGCATTACTAATGATGTTTCTCTAGACTAAATTTGGACTGAGAGTGCATGTTATTGTAAATGCACCAGTAATTTTGACTGTTAGACTGCTAAAACATCAATAGGGCTGATGCTCAACTGTGTACCATTTTGCCAGTAATAGGGTTTTAAGTGTAAATAGATTCTGAGTGCAAACAGCTTGCAGTAAATTGCCATTCTTCTAGGGACTTTTCAAACCAGAACTGGTGTCTCTACAGCTAGTAGCTCTAAAGGGGCTGTTTCTACCATGATTTTGTCCAGTCACAGTTTAAACCTGCTCACATCACTTCTCTGGCAACATTGGGAATACATCATATGTTGTTTTGGTTGGAGCCAGGGTGAAGCTCTTTGCTGATATTTTTTTCTTTCAGTGAACTTTTTAGCAGCACCAGTGGACTGATAATAACCAAGGTCACTTCTGACTGTCTGCAGCCTCCCCCCCTACAGGGGAGCAGATTAGACTGAAGGCAGGATCAGCAAATCAGAATATTCCCTTCTCATAATATTGTCTCTATTTGGCTTTCAGTATCGGTTAAGACATGACAGAAGTCAAACCTCTCTTTTTCCTTTTTCTCTTACTTTTCTGCTTACTGTCACTTCTATCACCCTCTCTTTGGCTCTCTCTCTCTTTTTTTTCCCATTTTTCTTCCCAGCCGACACCCGAGGGCCCCGTCCGTGTGCCCGGACACTCCCCCCTTCAGCTGGGAGTCACCAGGGAGAAGAGTTGCTGTGAGAGTCACTGGGGGAGGAGGGAGGGGATCAGGTGTTGCACATCCCTTTACAAATATAGATATATCCCCTTATCACTAATAATTAAAATCAATCTGTTTCACTTTTCAACCCAGAAAGCCTCTCTTTCTCATTTTTCTCCCTCTTTTCCTACCTTAGGGGAGGAGGGGGGGGGGTGTGAATCGAGAGTGTTCCAACTCAGTGCGAAACCATGACATATGTTATCTCACAGGCACCAGTGAGATGAACAAGTACTTTGGTGCAGGTGCATTTTGTAATCCTGCTCTGCTTTACATTACAGAAAACCAGAAATTCCCATATTCTTGTTAAGCTTTGCAGAAACTTCTCCACAATTTTGAAGATGTGTGAGAACATACAACTGAGCATATTGTTACTGTATCCACATCAACATCTTCCTAGTGTCCAAAAAGCTTTATCTATGCTGTTCTTCAGCTGTGTGGAATGGTTGATTTTGTTTTTGTAACATACCTACTACTGGTAGCTGAAGTGTGTTTTAAGTACCTTGTAGGCAGCACTTCACCTTGATATGCAGAGGTGAAGAGGTGGGTTTTCAACAGGACCTGCAATTCCTAATGGAGGAAACAAGATTTGAGGTGTCTGGCTTTCGTGTTCATCCTTAGCTTACAAAAACTACAGAACAGCACAAGAAAAATCTATGAGATCAGCTAAACCCAAGAAACAAATCAGCTCAGGACTCACTGGGGACTCTCTCCTGCATTCAGACACTGCAAGCCATAGTTTTACATCCACAGGTTTTTTGCTGATGATATTGTTTCTCCCTTCTTACAAATGAGTCAGGCATGACTCTGCTGTTACAATATAAAAACCTGAATTGTGACTTCTGTTATTTGCCACTGAATTGTGCTTCTGCCCTGGGCAATACGTATATGCCCTCCAAGGCAGTGAATGAAATAAAGCTGTCATCAAAACTTGACTGCAGTTCTTTATGAAACAATCTGTGGGAGCTTCTCTGCCTGTGCAGCAAGAAGCAGGGGCAGAGACCCAGGACACTTCATCAAAAGCAAAATGAAGGTGTCTGTTTTCCCTGGGAGGCTGAAGAATATGATTTTCTGAAAACTCCACTATGTGGAAAAAAACACTTCACCAGTTTTAACAATTATTGGAAGATGGCTATGTTGTAGTAGTACTGAGCTGGGCCTTAGGAGAATAGCACTTATCTAGTAGTTCATCTTCTTCCATTCTAAGCAAACTTCAGCAAATCACAGCATATGCCCCTTGCTCAGTTTTCCACTGTACATACTCCTTTTCTTCCATTCTTTGCCTGCCTTTGGCTGCCCATTCCTTAAGGCAATGACTTCCTCTTACTATGGGTAGGAACACACATAGCAGTGAAAGATGTTTTGGCACTGCTAAATGTCATCCTTGCACAGAAAAACCACCAGTGTTTAGTCAATCTTGTTGGATATAACAACAATCACCAGAAGGCCTGTATTAACTTTTCTGTTTGGAGACACCAGAAATGCTACTGTATACATCTTTATTTCAGGAAAGGACACTTATTTTGGACATCCTATGATTAAAGACCCCAAAGTAGAACTGAGAAGTGAACTGTGGCATAATCCTGATCAGGAAAAATGTAATACAGTTCTGCGAAATTATTATTGTGCTTATAGTCCATGTGGACAGACGATGTTGAATGGCTTTGTGAGTGCTGATGGTTAAAAAACTCTTATTTGTACTACAAGTTGGTGAGCATGTCAAAGAATCATTGTTATGTAGGTAGGAAGGTACCTCTAAAGGCTATCTGGTCCAACATGCCACTCAAAGCAAAAGTATCACCAATACAATATCAAATCAGCCATGGCTTTGCCAGGCCAGTTCTTGAAAATCTTCAAGGTTTTCCACGTTCCCAGGTAAGCTGTTCCTGTGCTGCTCTGGCCTCTTAATGAATATGTTTTTCCTCAAGTCCACCTGAATGTCCCAAGCTAGCACTGATGTCCTTTGCACCTTGCTGTATCACCTGTGACTGCTATGCACAATTTGGCTTCCCCATCTTTTTGACTATCTCTGAAGTAGCTGTGGGCAGCTACAATGTGGGTTCTTATTTTCCTTTCCTCCAGACAGCACAAGCCCAACTCCTTCTAACTGTAGGACCCTGACCATCATGGACACTGAAAGGCTGTCAGCACCACAGATTTGTTGGATTCTCCTAAATTAATGAAAAGATCTCCTAGTGCAGCCTAGGTGGGAAATAAACAAAAAATCCAAATCCAACCAACCAGAAAAACTTCAGTGTGTTTTTTAAGCTTTTGTGAAATAATCGCTCTCATACAAAATCAGAGAGTTTTTATATATGAAAGCCATATTATATTGAACTTTAATTCTTTGAGCAAACTCTGCACAACCAGACACCTTCACAGTACTATCTCCTGTAATAACTGAAAATGCAGTTTGCATTTTAATGGTTTTGGTAGTATTGGAACGGTGCATCAATTGCTATTTGCATATTAAGTGCAACAAGCAAATCTCTGCCTAGCACAGCAGTAAAACAATGTATTATACAGGATTCCTCATCTGCATAATGCCTATCAAATGACACATATGCACACATGCAACCATCCACATAATATAGGTTAAAAATGTGATAAAACCCAAAAGAATGGTGGGATAAGGGATTCAAATAGGTACTGAACTGACTGAGTCAATTCCAACATTGATTTAGTGTTCTGGAGCTGTCCTGATACACTTTAACAATACACTCCCTTTTATCCACAGAAGTCACTGATTCTATTCATGCTCAGCACAAGCTCATCTACTGCACTAATTTTACGTACTTTAGGTTGGACTCCGTGGCAAACATGATCACAATGTCTGCTGTTTCTGCAGTATTTTCACGTTTTTTTGCAAGACTTGTGTAGTAATTGACAGTGCACTGCAGCTGTAAAACAATTTTTGGGGTGTGTTTTAGATTAGCTGTCTTGCAGCTCTGCGTGTGTTACCTTTGTAAATTTTCACAGGTTGCCTTCTGAACTGTGTCTGTCAGTATTTTTATTCTGAGAGGTTCTTGTCACAGAGCATATACTCTATTTCCAGACAGTCACATGATGATCAGTTCCCTGGAAAAAGCTGTACTCCATTCTTTCGACTCTCTGGGGTGGGAAAAGGTATTCAAGTCAACAGACCATTTAGTTTAGATCTTCACTGCCATGGGGGCACCACGATATTTTTCATCCCTAAGGAGGAGCATGCAGAGTACAAGCTGGACTACGGCTCCAAGGCAGTGCAGAAGCAAGGTCTACCTTCATGCTTCAGAAAGCTCCTTGTCATTGCAAGTATATCACTCCAAACACACTGATCCAGTCGTGGGAACTGCAGGCCCCAGTGGGCACTGCAGGAATGGTGAAGATAGACCAAGGGGTGCATCCTTGTCACCAAAGTGTAGTATACCCTGGAGAAATGAAGGAGTGGGGGCCTTGGCAGCTGTTTGCCCAGGGGAGCCCCTGGCAGTACCACATTGCCAAGGCAAATGGTGGGGCACAGCACCCGAGGTCACTGTATTCACCTCCTGCTTTTCTCTTCATATTGACACACAGAAGCATTGCGCTCTCTTGTTCAGTACCAACCCTGCAGTGCTGCACATCTTCCCATCCCATAGCTAGTTAAGTAGGGTAGATCATTTTAGCCATCCTTGCAAGAATATTGTGCCTGCTGTACTGTTGTTTTGTATTTATTCCTTTATGAACAATCTTCTCTGTAAAAATCTGACTAAATGAAAAGCAGTGTGTTGGAGGATTTTGAAAGTGGCTCTTTCTAGCTGTGTGCAATGAGCCTTGAGTAGCTCCATTTTCTCCAGTTGTGAAACATGGTTCTTCATTTCTGGTAAGGGTAGAAAACATAACTTTCCTTTTAAGGATTGCTGAACCTGTATAAAGTAAACACAAACCATCACTAAGACAAAAAGAAAAAAAGGAAAAAAAAAGGTGGTGTTAGATAGCCTTCCTGTTAATGGAGACCCTGTTGAAACCAAGATTTATTTTGTTGTTTTTGTAGGCTGTCCAGTTTCTGACATGGAGGAAATACCCTGGGATATCTAACAACTGGTCAGAAGTTTCAGCAGGGGAGGTTTAGATTGGACATTAGGAAGAATTTATATACTGAAAGAGTGGTCAGGCACTGGAACAGGCTGCCCAAGGAGGTGGTGGAGTCACCATCCCTGCAAGTATTAAAAAAAAATGTCGATGCAGAACTTCAGTGCATGCTCTAGTGGCTCAGATTGTAGGTTGTGTGTTTATGGTGTTGTTTGCTTTTTGTTTTGTTTGTTTGTTTTGCTTGTTTTGTTTGTTTTTGTTTTGGGGGTTTTTTTGTTGGATTCACTGATCTCAGAAGTCCTTTCCAACCATGACTATTCTGTGATTCTGTGAAGGTTTTCTAGTGCTTCTACCTTTTTTGAAAATTCCCACTGAAAAGCACGAGGAAATCTGCAAGCTGAGATTTAAATATTCTTGTGTGAGGTAATCTTAACAAAGTGGTGCATTCTCAGAAGCAGGGAAAAGAAAGTGGAGAGAACCTGTGAAATGAGGTGAAAATGGGGAAGGGGGGTAGATTTGTATTGTTATACTTTTGGATTTTGTTTTCAAATGCAGAACTTCATCTGCTGTTCAAAATAAGAAAATAATTTCCTCTGGTTTTAGTGAAATCCAGAAATGATGGCAATCTACTGCCTGCTGCTGTTTCACTTAAGTAGCAGCTTCTAACAGCAACTCCCTTTCAGGAAAGCTATTTTTTATCTCTGAGGAGGGAAGGAAATAAGCCCATTAGCACATTTTTTTGTACACTAGTGATGCTCTTCTGTGTCAGTCCAGGATGTGGGGAGAGGCATTGTACAGTTGCTGAGACCTCAGGGTTGTCCAGTTTCACTTTTACTTCCCTTGTGTTTAGGAAAAAGGGCAGAATGTTAGAAGTAGGGTTCCTGTTCAGCCTCTGAGAGCTTTATTGCACACAAAATTTTGAGACTATTTGTTTGCTATTAGTTTGCCATTTTTACCTTGCTTTGCCTTTGTTCATGTCTTTCTCTTCAATGTGACGGATCTTAACATCCATTACCACAGGTTTTTTTTCTCTGATTCTGCTACCAAGCTAAACAATCTGCATTTGAAAAGGTGTACTGATGTTAATGGTAATCCAGCTAGAAAGCATTAATCGAAGGAATAAAAGGCATAAGGAACTTTATGAAAACTGGAGGCTTCTGTATTTTCCATGTATAATTTTTTTCCTAAGATGGTGAAAAATCTTGGCTTATAGTAACATCCCTCCACCTCCCAATAACCTTATAATGTCTGGTGTGCTGGTTTGGTTTGGTGGGATTTTTTTGGTAGTGGGGGAAGGGCCCCAGGAGTGGCTCCTTTAAGAAGCTGAGAAGCTCCCTCTGCTCCAAAACCAGCCAAGGAGCCAGACAACAGATGCACCTCTGGGATTAACATATGAAAGAATTGATATAAGAGCTGAGCAGAGCTGAGCAGTTGAAAAAAAAACAAGAGCTGTGCTGGAGAGGTGAAAGGCAGTGCTGAGGTGATGATCCCAGTGATTGGTGAGGAAGAAGGGGAAGAAGGTGCCCAAGCAGAAGTTTCCCTGCAACCTATGGTGAGATGGCAGCCTGTCCCCCTGCATTCATGGAGGAACGTGGTGGAACATTCCCTGAAGGCGCTGGAAGGGGTGAACTTGGCCAGTGGACTTGGATTTTGTGGCCAGTAGACTTGGATTAGCTGCCAGTGGACTTGGATTATGCAGCTGTGGAAGACCCCAGTGCCAGGGGAGGTGACTGTTCCCAAAGCAGCCCGTGAGTCTGTGGGAAGCCCATGCTGGAGCAGCTTGCTCCTGACCTCGTGGGAAAGGCTCATGAAGGAGAGGTTCATAGAGGACTCTCTCCCATGGGAAGGACCCCATGGGGAAGCAGGGGAGGACTGTGAGGAATCCTTCTTCCTGAGGAAGAAGCAGCAGGAACCACCAGACTGTGAACTGACTCTAAACCCTATCCCCTGTCCCCCTGTGCTGCTGGGGGGAAGGAGGGAGAGAAATCAGGAACAAAGTAATTTGGGCCCGGGAAGAAGGGAGGGGTGGGGTAACATATGTAAGTGCTGCTCTGTGTGTTGTCTGTGTCCTGTGTGCATTTGATTAGTGTGAAATTAAATTAGTATTATTTTTCCCCAAGTTGAGTCTGTTTTGCCTGTGACCTTAATCGGTGAAGAACCCTCCTTCTCCTTTGTCTCGACCCATGAGCTTCTAGTTGGCCTTTGTCCTCCCCATCCCACAGTGTGCGTGTGGGGGGGGAAGTTGAGTGAGCAGCCATGTGGCTGTTTCTTGGTTGTTGTGTTAGGCCCAAACCACAACATCTGGGCTTGTGACTTCTTTAAACTGGTGACACAGTCATCTTACCCCTTTCCTACACTATAAAGCACCAGAGTGCTCGGTTCCTCTTCTCACAGAAGGATTTGTTTGGGGCTCTTTCTGATTCCCTAAAGTTCCCCTAGTCTGGCTGTAATTCGATGAATTATTGGCTAGGGGAAAACTACTGAGGCTTATCATGACAACATTATTCATCACATTAAACAGTGTTGCTGAGGGGAAAAAAGTTGTACTTCCAAGACAATGCACCTGCAGAGAATTAGATGATAAATTAATAACAGACACGTGGCTGAAAATATTAATGGCGAAACATTTTTAAGAACTTGGGCTTTCTGCAACAAACTCTAAATGCCTCCTCTGTGTGATCCTAGCAGTTAAAATATTTGGCAGCCCAAAGAGGCAACACTACACTTAGTGTCACAGGAAGCAAATTGCTCAGACATTTTTCCCTCTTGTGTGCTGTTTCATGGTTCTCCTCCCTGTCATTTTGTCACGGACGTTAACATTGCACAAAGAAATCTCCATGGCTGGTGATTTTTTCCACTCCCACAGAAAAAGTGGGAGCATGTAACTACCCGCCCAAAAGGGGCAACCATCTGTGCTATTTATATATCCTTCTTTCAAGTATCAATAACTATACTCTGCACATTTATTATTATTATTTTGTATTCATACTACAGCAGCAGTAAAGATACCAGCATGTGACTGCTGGACCCTCAGAAGTGGTTTCCACTTCCACATTATCTGGATGTCCAACTGCTAGATCTTCTTTGTTGTGCACTGCCTGAAGTGAGAGCAGGCTGTGCGCAGATGGAAGAGGCAGTCAAGCATCAAGCTATATGGTTTCCTATAGCACACTTGATTCCCATGTTGCAGCTTTTGGGAAGTATGTGGTGAGTAAAGAAGGAGTCTGCAGGAATAAAAAGGGATGATCCAGTGGAATGGTGCCATGGAGAAGTGTACTTTATTCCCCAACGTTCTGCTGGAGAATTCCTATGTGATCCTCATTATTAAAATTTCCAGAATAATTAGCTGCTTGGTACCAAAACCAAGCACGGAAAAGGCTGGGTTTGCCAAAGTGTTGATCTCTGAGGAATCTTGGGGCTGTGCAATGAACTCCCATGAGAAAACAAGGAGCAAGAGAGTGAGGAAACTCTGCCATTTGGTTTCACAGTCATTCCTGAATACAGAACACAAACAGAAGACTTTATGGAAGTGTCTGGAAAGCAGTGTGGTCTGGAAACATCTGGGAGGCAATAAAGCTTTTTGAACATCTTTCTGTGTCTAGACCCCAGACCTTTCAAGGAATCAAACTAAGATTGGTTCTTCTGTTCCAGGTCCTCTCCTTCTCACCCCCATCCTCTCCTTCTTGTTTTCCAGTTGCATCCTCACTTTCCCTTCTCTATCTTAATTTAATCTCCATTGCATCCTCTTACCTACTGCCTCCTACTTCTTCTCTTTAATCTTTCTTCTGCAATGTTATTTATGTTGTGCTCCACACCTTTCCGCTCTCCTCATCACACCTTGTATTATTTCATCCATTTCTTTCATTCCCTGGCATCAGTAGAGTAGCATCAAATTCAGTAATTGTCAGGGAATTTTTGATCATTCCCTGAGTCCTCATTATGTGCAGTCCCCTTGCTGAGATAAATCAACCTCAATTGACTTAAATTTTCTTATTTTCGTGGGAACATGTAGTATGCCTGATACCCAGATGTCTAACCTGAATCTTTCCTCCTGAGTTTAAACCTATTACTTTATCCCCTGCCTATTACAGGCACAGATAAGAGCTTATTCACTTGCTTTTAGCAGCAACATCTTTACACATCCAAAGACTGTTATTACACCTCTCCTTGACATTTTCCTCTCTAAATTAAAGAACCTCAACTGACTTAACTTTCCCCTGTAGGTGATGTTTTCCAGTACTCTCATTGTTCTCTCTGCAATGCATTTTTGCACATCTTTTTTAAAGCCTCTCATCAAGAGTGGACATTATCCTCCTGCTGAGACCCTGGCAATGCCCACTGCAGTGGAATTCAGTCTTTTAAGCTATAATCCCTTCTTTTTCTAGCTATACATAGAGATATAAGAATAGAAAATATCTTTCAGTATAGTAGGTTTAGTGCTTCTTTTTTTTTTTTTTTTTTTAGCAAAAACATGAGACAGATGACATGTTCCTCATTATAAAATCTCTTTCTTTTTTTTTTTTATTTCCCTTCAGAATGATTTCTTGCCAGCTCTTGCTCCTCCCTGATTTACCTAAAGGACTGTTCCCGTCTAAGTGTGTTACGTCTCACTGCTGAATGGTACCCTGTCGTCTTTGCAAAATATTCCTCCAGTTTAACAAAATTATCCAGAATCCTAAGCTTGTTCATTAAGGTCCTTCCTAGTTTGACACCACCTGCAGATTCAGTAGGCATACTTTCCCTTTTATTGCTTCCCCTGTCCTACTTTCTGTGCCCAAACTTCCTGATCCAGATTGTTCATGAAAATGTTAAAAAACTGTATACAGATCAACCCTTCGTGGAATGGTGCTTGACATATTTTCTCCCATTTTGAGAGTGAATTTTTCTTAAGACACTGTCTCATTTTCTAGACAGTTTTTCCCCTGCATAAGATCAATTCATGCAGTAGTCCATGTTGATTTAAACTTATGGACTGTAGTGGAAGGCAATGTCTTTCTGAAGTCAAGATACATGAGATCTGATGCTTCCTCCATATACACAAAACCTGGCATAAAATAAAAACAGATTGGATGTGCCACCTCACATCACTAGCTTCTAGGTGTTTATGTGCAGTTTGCTGGATTTTTTCTGCAAGTGAAGTCTCTTTGTTACCTGTGTGTTAGTATAGGTGTTTATTATAGCCCTTGTAGAAGCAGTATTTCTAACAGACACTGTCAGTATTACCAAATGCCATTTCTTGCACATAGACCCACAAAACCAATAGAGACAACTGAAGGAAGCAAGTAGCTTTGGCAGTTGACATCTGCTGTGTTTGTGGTTTACTACTTAATGTGCATTATCTTAGCCCACCCCCTTGTCCTGGCTGCTGCAGTCATGAGGAACCTCTGGAAGAAGCAGAAGATTGTCCTTCCCCTGGGAGCCACTGAGCATGGCCAGGGGAAGCATCAGGAGACAGGATGAGCCCAGCTGGAGGGAGGCAGGGAGCAGGCAGTCAGGCAGCAAGGAGCCTGCAGAACAGCCAAGGAGATTACTGAGAAAAGAAAAAAGCATATGGACAAGTAACAGCAAGAGGATGATTCCTACAGAGCCACAGGAGAAGGCATAGGTCTTGTTACAACCAGAATTTAGCAAGTAGCAAGCCTCTAAGAAGGGACTTGCCCTGCAAATGCATGGTGGTACAATGAAGACTTGTAAAAAAGTCCTTTTTTTTTTCCTATTCGTTCTCATCCTGAATTTTCTTTGTTTGAAAAAGTTTAGTCTTTTAGTTTATGGTACAACCTGACTTCAGCTTTTAACTGCCTTTTTGATGTCCTGACCACAAGATGAGATCCAATAGTGCCATCTCAGTCTCTGGGTCATACAACATGTCATTGTCATACAGTAGTCATGTAACCTCTGTTCCTAATTTTTCATCACTTCATACCAACCTGCTCCAAGTATTTTGAGCAACACTCTCATTGCCAATGTCCCCTTCCCGATTTTTCCATTTCACAACACCACCACTGGTGATGGCTAGCATATCATAGAATCATAGAATGATTTGGGTTGGAAGGGACCTTAAAGATCATCTAGTTCCACCCTCACTGCCGTGGGCAGTGACACCTTCCACTAGACCAGGTTCTTCAAAGCCTCATCCAGTCTGGCCTTGAACACTTGCAGGGATAAGGCATCCTCAGACTCCCTGGGCAACCTGTTGCAGTGCCGTACTACCCTCACCAGCTCAAATGAGCATGAAATGCAGGGTTTCCTTAAGGAATCTCTGGAAAAACTCACAACCTTCAGCAAGCTGAAGTTTCCTCCAGAAAACTCTGATCATGGGGAGATGAACATCTGTGGTTGAAGGGGATCATGGTATGCATTACAGGTGCAATTTAATTAGCTTTGAGCTTGTTTCAGTCTAAACTGCTTCATAGAGAAGCATTATATTTATTTGTATAGCTGGTATTTTATTGATGAATAAGAGATCTTCCAGATTCTAAATTCTCTCAATCATCAGACTCCAGCTGTGACATGCATAAGCAGAGCTGACTCAAGGCATAGGAAATACACACAAAATCAATTTTTTCTCATCGAAGGATGACAAACTAACACCAATCCCTTGTCACTGAGAATGAATCCTGCAGTGCTGGGCTTGCTACTCACAGGGCTGCCTGGGAGCAGGAATGGGGGAGGTGGCAACCACAGCTGCTGGGAGGAGCCAAGGTCCCTGTCTCACGGAGAGCCTGGTACCTCTGGGGTAGCAGCACTGGCCAGCCTGGCATTTTCGGATTGAGCACAGGCAAAATAGGCAGCCTCCTCCCTCTCCTCTCCTCCCACCCAGCGATCATTTTTCTTCCCCACAGTTTTAACTACAAGGCAGAAATTAGGAGAAGGGTTAGGAAGATGGCAAACTCCATCTGTAAAGCTTTTCTGTACTTGACACATAAAAAAAAAAAGAGTTTAGCAGCAGAAATGTTAAAAATATTTCGTTTTCTTTCAAAGGTTTTCTCTAATTTGATGGTTCTCACACATTCTCCTAGGGTTTGGGTTTTTTTTACTTTTAAGCTACATTTTGATCTTTACATATGAATGTATACTAAATAAAACTATAGCCACAAGGGCACAAAGTCACTGTTAAATTGCAACAAGAGTCTGATGGCTTTTTGCTGGGCAGGGCTTTTCTCCAAGAGGACTCCCAGGAGTCTGCGCGCAAAGATTTGTGTAGAAAGGCAAAATCCAAGCAAGCTCAGTGATCGCC
Organism: Hemiprocne comata; assembly: GCA_020745705.1. Lineage (NCBI taxonomy): Eukaryota > Metazoa > Chordata > Aves > Apodiformes > Apodidae > Hemiprocne > Hemiprocne comata. Next base: position 86,811,741 of record CM036587.1, read on the forward strand.
TAAAAATGTGGCCCCTGAGCAATAAGCACAACATAAAAAACTCAGTACCTTAGCAAAGCACACCAGATCTTTCAGATATTATTTGCACAGCTGTTCAAATCTTTCCCTTCTGTGGCAGCTCAGAAAAGCTTCAATCCTGCAAACTGGTATGCTTGGAAGACCCTGTGCCATGCAGAGCCTCCTCAAATACTGCAGCTTCTGGAATCCCAAGGCAATGGTTCAATTATGATCAGGTAGAATTTACTGTTTAAGAAGGCATTTTGAAATACGAGTTTCAATTTTCAAAACTCTGGAAACTACAGGCAACAGAACAAACTCAATGGCAAATTATTGCTTTCTAAGCCTTACTTTTAAGGTTTACCCTTGTATGTATTATTTTTTAGGGTCATAGCATCTGAGACCATTTGTCACTATCCCTTACAGCTGTCATGATTACTGCATTATAGAGGTTTTACAGTTTCAAAAGGAAGGATTTAATTCCTTCAAGAGGAAAGATGGATAATATACCTCCAAGCAGAAAGTCCAGCAAGTCACTAAGTTCTCATTACAGGGATTTTCTGGAGTAGGGGATTTTGCATGTTAGCCTGAAGCTGCCTCCAATCTGCACTCCTGGTCCCTGGCACTCTCTATCACAGACCAGACAGCTGAGAGTGAAGATGATTATTACATTCTGCATGCAGATTGGCTTGAAACAAGATTTCACTAAGTCATGGGTGCTAGAGGGTTTCTCTGGGTTATTGTAGTCATGACTTGTGTGTGTACTGCAGGATGCAGATTGTTCTACGCAGGCTCTCAGGCATTAGTGAGGCTACAGAAAGTAATCTTTTTGGCAGCAGCAGCCTTTGTTGATTGCAAAAACTGTAAATGCTAGGAGCTACTCCAGCCAAATAGCATATTTCATCTTTTGGAGTTCTGAGAGTGCAGGCAGGCTTGGTCAGGCCTCAGTGACTTACCTAATCTCAAGTAAGGAAAGCAGAGTCAGCACCGGTGCTGTTCAACTGGCCGTTATCTCCTAGGCCAAACTATCCGCACAAGAGAATTCTCATCAAGAGAGAAAAAAACGTCACTATAAAATAATACTTTTAGCTTATGTAGCATTTTGACTATGCCCTTCTATGATTTTGACACATGGGAATGATTCTAGAAACTCTTAATTTCTGATCTGTTCTTCTAGCGTAAATATGTCTTTGCCTTCAGCCTTATGCATGTACTATGTATGAAATATTTAAACTAATGAGACCTTGTGAAATAATATAATTTATGTATTAATGAATTATCAAACATCTACCTGGATTCTCTTAATAACCAAGCAAGGCCAAAAGTAAAAAGTGCTTAGATTCTGGAGGCAAAACTACTTGGTAATTGTTCTGTAGTTCCTTCTTGGATAAGACACTGTTCTATTTTTACACTAATCATAGATGTTACTAGAACATTTTGTATTTAGTGTGAGGATTTGGTTTTATCATGGGCAATGCTAGCTGCTTAAGCCACAGCAGTCTATTCTATTAATTTTGTTTTTCAGGCCTGACCTGACAGAACTATGCCTAGTAAATAAGGGGATAATTGAAGCTTCAAACTCCTGGAATGCTTTAGCACCTTCGTTTAACACATTGACACAGAGTTTCTTCACTACATTTCACCAACTGCAGTTTAAATTAATATAATAATTACCAATTAACTACAAACATGTCATCATATTAGCTCTACCAAATGGCTGAGGAACAGACTGGGAAGTCATTACCCATCATTAAGTCAATGGAGGAAAAGGAGGATTTCACAATTGTTCTGTTCCATCTGCTCAGCTTTTGCCTGCTCTTTTGTAGTCTGGGCTAATTCAGAAACCTGTTTCATGGCTGGAGTCTTCAGCACAAATGGAGCCGTTTATAAGTTTCTTAGAATCACACACACACACTATCATAGCAGAGAAGAGTAGGGCAGAAGGTCAATGACAGCAAAATGAGATTAATTACTTCCCAGTCCTTGCAGTGTTAATAAGTGGGATGTCATTGGCACGTTGGCCTTGGCCTGTCAGAGGAGATCACACACAGACTACGCCTGTCATGGGATAGAAGTGGACTGTCTTCCCAGATAAAAAAAACAGATCATGCAGCAATGACTCAGAGCTGAGTGCAAACACACACAGAAGGTGAGGGGGATTCTGAGGGAGTCATCACTTTACAAAGTGAGTATTGAGATCTATTGAGTGCTAAGAAGATCAGCAGTTGGCAGGTCCATCTCAAAAAGGTTTACTTTCCAGGTAATGTCTGTTTCTGTACAGACATTTATACTCTGTTTATTTTCATGGCAGAAATTGGCACACTTCAAAAGCCCTTACCTGTACCATAAATAGACTAAAAGTAAAACTTGCTCCTTTTTGGAGGCCTGAATTTGTTGTTACATCCTAACACCAATTAATATAATCATGGAAGGTGGGCATAATACAAACAGTAGAACAGCTCTCAAATCCACCAACTTGACTTGGACAGTAAAATGAGACTCAATTCTGCTCTTATTTATCACCCTCTCTGTTCTTTCCTGTGTTTATACACTGAAGCTTTTAGGTTGGAAGTTCCATGCATAATAAAATATTCTCTATTCTTGTTCATCTGATTACCTCATTTAAACATGTCTGTCACTGCTGGGTTTTGTACAATTATCTTTACCCTAAGTGAGAATTGGAAATTCAAATTGCCTGGTACTCTTTTGCCAAACACAGTCAGATTAGCCTGGAATACTGGGAACATTTCCTGAAATTTTTATTCCATTAGTTCTATAACAAGGACTTCAAACCTCAAGAATTTAGGGTATCTGTATAAAATTTTGAAATCCAGCTGGGACATCTTGCCTGAAAGGGGCTGTGACTTTCAAATCATTCCACCAATCCTCTTTCAAAGCCTGTTTCATAGTTCTTTCCTCTTTTTTCTTAGTGTGCCTAACAGCTGCCAGGTCTCTGCACTGTATCATTCTCCACTGCTTGTCTTCCATACCCCTTTATCATCCTCTGATTTCAGCACTGAAAGATAAGCTTTACTCAGACTTGCATGCCTGGAGTTAAGTCTTTAAATAAGAAGCGTGATTTTCAAAGGCACTGGACACTTCCTACTTGCACAGGAGTTGGTGGAGTTGCTCTGGAATTACTTCACTCGCTTTTTGTGAGAAGAGTGCACTGGTATCCACCTCAAATGCCAGCCTTACCATGGTGGATAGGAAAAGAGCAAACCAGTCCAAATGCTGGTGATATGCTGACAGCACCTGATTTCATTATGCTAAATGATTATTAAGAAAAAAAAAAAAACACAAAAAACCCCAACAAACAAACAAAAACAAACAAAAACCAAAAACACGCCTAGATTTCAGTTTATTAGCACAAGGACTCTGCTTGGATTGGAATTATTTGATACTTCCTAACAAAATAAGAAATAAAGCAAAATTAGTCTGGTCCTGAGACTGTGATGGGGGTATTTAATCTGGGCCTAAGTCCTATAAAAGATTCTGGGAAACAAGGGCTGAATTTCTGTGTCACAGGCCAAGTTTTGAGCAAAGTTAACTTGAGCCTCAGCCAATCTCAAGCTGATATTCAGGCAAATCTTGGCTGATGAAGAAACTTTTTTTCATGCCACAGAAAACTCAGCAAGGGCTCTCTTTCTTTCTGCAGACAAAAACGAGCTTGTCCTCTCATTTATTCCAAAAGACTTCACTCCTTCTGGCCCAAAGCACCTACCTAGAACACCTAGGAAAAGCCCCTTGAACCTACATAGGGTCTTCCCCCACATAGGAAAAGACATGACCTGCTTAATGAAAAGCCTATCAGTTTTGGTGGCATGAAATGAACATCTGGATTATCAGAGAACAAAACAGCAACAGAGAGCAAGAATCAAGAGAGTCAGGTGGTTAAATTGGCCACAAGTGCACCAACAGGATCTGCAACACCTTCCCTCACTGAAGAGGGTTTAGGATCACCTCTGATATGGTGCAGCAGAGAAACTTCCCATTATTATGTTGTGAAAACAGATACGCTGTGAGAAAGAGCTGTGAGAAACCTTGTCTGAGGCCTGCACCCTATGCTCTGGAGCTGAATTTCACAGCTCAGGCCTTTGCTCCTTGCCTGAGCTACATGGTAAGTACACCTGTGCCAAGCCATGTATCCTGCTCATCCTGACTTTGACTTGTTCATGTGACTTCCTGGCTTGACCACAGATCTGCTTCATCACTACAGACATTTGTGGTGACTGTTGTCAGCTGAGCCTGGTTACTGATCTGTTGTTCTTGTTCAAGTGCTTTGCTCTGTCCCCCTGTCCTCGCAGGTGATGCCCTGTCCTGCCCTGCCATCATCAGCCCTCAACTCACCTTCTCTTGTGAAGCAGCCTGCTCTTTCTGCTCCCTGACAGGAAATTTAATTCAGATTAAATCAAGCTTCACACCCTGGCCCAAGTGCTTTGACAATATATGCAGTTCAAACTTGCTAAAGAAAAACTTTTATGCTGGAAAACTGGATGCATCCCACCCAGTAGTTCAGAACTTAATACCCTCATTTAACCATTAGAGTGATTTTTGAAGAAGAACTTCTAGTTGAGTTTTCTTTAAGTAGATCTAGTTTCTGTGTGTCTAAACCATACCAAGAAGTTACCAAAAGGTGGTAAATTGAAATGGGATTTGCTTCCAAACTGCACCAAACCACTCTCTTAGACAGCCTTTGTGATCCAAAATGCACGAGCTAATCACATTGACTAAGAAAGGTGTTCATTTCCACATGAGGCTCCACAGAGAAAGGTTTCCTTCCAGAGCATTTCATAAGCCTTTTCGCTGAATACTTCAAGATTATAATGAGATAAAGAATGTCTACTTTCCCCCAGGAATGCTAGAACCTAATTAATTATGACTCTGTCATTAGTGCATTGTAGAAAGGCACATACTGACTATAGCAAAGAAGGGTTACTAGAGATTTGGCAATTACACAGCAGTGCACAACAGGACCCATACGTGAGGCTGTGTTCTGAAATGCTGAACCAAATTTTTGTTTTCCACATTTGTGAAGCCTCAACTGTAATAATACAAAGAAAGTCAATTCATGGAAACCAAAATTCAAATTAGGCAGTGTTCTCTTTTTTTCTAAAAACTACTTGTGGAAACCATGCCCGGCTCTAATTTAGAGAGTTGTCTGTGTAATGGTGCAGATTGAAAGGTAAACTTGCAGTTACAAATTGTTTATGTCCTAAAACAATCCAACATTCAGAAGATGGTCTTATCTGTAAGGACAAAATTGTAACATCCAAAGTTTTTAAGCATCTGCATGGTAGTAAGAATCAAACACGTGTGAAACATCACGTAGTAAAATTCTATGTGTTTAATTTGCAATGCAGTCTTGCACATCTCAGGCATAATGAATTATTTCCTGTTTGTCCTTTTATGTAGTAAGGTCTTTATTACTTTTGCCTGCAGCTTGGCATTTCACAAGTATTTCTTCAGTGAAGTCCAAAAAAAAAAAAGGGGGGAGAAAAAATAATCTATTCATTAAGTCCAGTGTTGTAGGGCAGTGTCAGCTTCCGACTGCAGTCTAGACAAGGAGCAGTAGCTGAAAAGAGGTTACATCAGGTCAGTCATTTGGGCTCTTTGCTCAAACTGTTGGGCTAAACAGTTGTTCATGAGATTACTCACAAACAAGACTAAAAAGAAGACATTCAAAAGGTAATCTGCATACTATTTTAGGACCAAAGCTAAATCTCCCAATTTTGAATAATCTGTAGTGCTCATTATGCTGCCTTTGCTCTGGCAACAGTCTCAAAGTTAATTACCTTTTTTTATTCCAGTTTTTCACACATCATTTCTACTACAGTGTTAGTAATTTTACCTCTGATGCTCTTTTTAGCTGCTCACCAATTCCGGCAACCATCTTCTGGGAATTCTGAGATCTGGCAAGAAATTACAACGCTACAGGCAGACCACTCAGAAAGAAAGCATGGTCAAGGAATGCAGCAATAGACTATGTTCTTCACAGGGATTTTTTTAATAGGTTTTGACTTAGGTTGGGCTAAACACTCTCTTTCCTTGACTGAAGCCAACATTTTTATTACTAGATGCCTTAAGGAAGTGTGCTACACTGAAGAAAAAAAAAAAAAAAGTATGGTATGGTTCTTTGATGCACAGAAAAAACAGAAAAAACTGTCATGTTGGCTGAGGCTCATTAATAGTTCTACTTTTCAATTTTTTATAACCTTGCTGTTTGTTCTGGGAAAATGGGACATGAGGGAAAAAAGCATCAAGGCAAAGCTAGTGGCACTGTGTTCAATGTCTGCTTCTTAGACTAACAAGTTTGTTGTGACCAAGCAATGTAAAAGTTTATACTGAGATCAAAATATCTTGGCCTCTAGTCATCTGAGTACTGATGCACTAAAAATCATGTGTTGAATTTACAGGCTATATATATATGTACTGAAAGTATAAGATTATAAAATAGAATAAACATGTGTTCTGTACCATAACCTCAACTGGACTGCAAGATTTCCAGCTAGATTTATGTAAGCAAGAACACTTATTAAATCAATGCCTTATAGATCATGTAATCATCCAGAAATTTTTAAATGAGGCTACGTTCGTCGTCATCTAAGGACCTTTCAGTAGAGCATGAAGCAATTTGACTAACATCTGTCACAACTTTTTCTTCTCATACTCTTAAATCTTGCACACTGTTGTCATGAAGCCATCAATGATGTAGAATACAGAAGTTTTTTCAGGCTTAGGTTCTCTTTATAATCCATGGAGCGAGAGGGATATGTGCCTAAGGAATCCACAGAAGCCATCTGGCTGTCTCTGCCAGGCAGCTAGCTTACCTAACTAAAAGGAAGAAAAAAAAAAAAGGCAAAAAGCTGAAAAGTCTGTCTTACATCTTGCCCTGTTTAGAGCCTGGATGCCTTGTCCTAATAAAGAGGACAGTGCCTGGCTCCCTCCAGGCTTCTGTATCCTCTCCCAGGGTCAGGTGCCAAAGGCAGTATCTCACAAAAAAAAAAAAAAAAAAAAAAAGAGGACAGAAATGGATTGTATGTGACAGTTCAGTTACTGAAGTGGGAGCTTCTGGTTCAGCTCTCTCTTGATATACCTCTTATGAAGGAAAGTATTTTGACCATTTGGCTCCAGAAATCCCAAAAGAAGTGCAAGCCTTACTAAAAGGAAATGTGTTGTATTGCATTGGAGAGGATGGCTGTATAAAAGGATAACTTTCCCCACCTTCTTCTTGGGAAGACACAGGAGCATTCGTAATTTTTTTGGTGCAATAACTTGAAAGCCACCAGGCTGCAGCATTCTGGTGTAAAAGACTGTGAGGCACACTCTGATTCTTCTCTTGCACTAGTTCCACCTCATGTGATATTACTAAAGAGAGAATAAAGATGCCCCTTACCTATGGAGTTGGCTACATGCTTGGACAGAAAGAAACTGCAGCTCACTGTCTACATTTCAATGGGGATGCAGTTGAAGCTTAGTCTTTTGAATCTTGGTTGAGTGCTCCAGTGAACACCTCTTGTATTTATCCAATATTTACAGAGTTCTTCTTCCTTCCTGATAATCACACCCGACACCCTGTTTTTTAGACAACATTCATACTCTTTTTCTTAACAAGGCTCTTTGAATAGTCTTCTCTATGTTAACCTCTCTTGTTCTCATAGTACTGGGTTTATGTGGCAAGGTTTTGGTAGTCAGGGAGGTAACAGGGGTGGCTTCTGTGAGAAGATGCCAGAAGCTCCCCCATGTCCAAAGAGAGCCAATGCCAACCAGCCCCAAGGCAGACCTGCCATTAGCCAAGGCTGAGTCTATCAGTGAGGGTGGTAGTGCCTATGGGGTGACATTGTTAAGAAGGGGGAAAAAAATTGCTGCAGAAACAGCAATTGCAGCCAAACAGAGAAGTACACATATGTGAGAGAAACAACTCTGCAGACACCAAGGCCAGCGAAGGAGGAGAGGGAGGAGGTGCTCCAGGCACTGGAGCAGAGATTCCCCTGCAACCCCTGGTGAAGACCATGGTAAGGCAGGCTGTGCCCCTGCAGCCCATGGACATCCCGTGGTGGAGTAGATATCCACCTGCAGCCCACGGAGGACCCCACACTGGAACAGATGGATGACCAAAGGAGGCTGTCACCCTGTGGGAAGCCTACACTGGAGTAGGCTCCTGGCAGGACCTGTGGACCTGTGGAGAGAGGAGCTCATGCTGGTGCAGGTTTTCTGGCAGGACTTGTGACCCTGTGGGGGACACATGTTGGAGCAGTCTGTTCCTGAAGGACTGCACCCTGTGGGAGGGACCCACACTGGATCAGTTCATGAAGAAATGCAGCCCATGGGAAGGACTCACTTTGGAGAAATTCATGAAGGAGTGCAGCCCATGGGAGGAACCCCACACTGCAGCAAGGTAAGACAGTGAGGAGTCCTCCCCCTGAGGAGGAAGGAGCAGCACAGACAACATGTGATGAACTGACCACAACCCCCATTCCCCATCCCCCTGTGCTGCTGGGGTGGAGGAGTCAGACAAATCAGGAGTGAAGTAATTTGGGCCCGGGAAGAAGGGAGGGGTGGGGGAAGGTGTTTTAAGATTTGGTTTTATTTCTCATTACCTTACTCTGATTTGATTGGTAATAAATGAATTTCATTTCCCCAAGTTGGGTTTATTTTGCCTGTGATGGTAATTGGTGAGTGATCTCTCCCTGTTCCCATATTAACCCACAAGCCTTTCATCGTATTTTTCTCTCCCCTGTCCATCTGAGGAGGGGAATGACAGAGCAGCTTGGTGAGCACCTGGTGCCCAGCCAGGGTCATCCCACCACACTCATAATTCTAACAGACCTTCTTTCCAGCATCAGTTCCAGCTTGAATTCATTTTTCGCTAACATAGGTAAGCAGAAGTTAAGCATTATCACTCTTGATGGAAGCATTCTGGGATTTATGGATTTATTTATTTATTTATTCATTTATTTATTGGTTCATGATAGAGAATCAAGATCTTTTTCATTTCAGGTTGGACTATACCAAATAATGGAACATGCTGCATTTGTTGAATTGAATGTCATCTAGCTGGGGCATCTCTGATGTCATCTGTTTTGCAAAAACTCTCCTGAATGAGTAAAATTTCAGTGTGGTTGTGATTTGCTTCATGTATCTGCCAAGACCCTATAAAATAAAAATATGAATTATGTTAGAGGAGGGCCAAGTATTCATAGTAACTTTTGATAAAACTCATGGCAGAAATATGCCTTTCATTAATAACTTTTTATTTCTGCCAGTTGTAACATTTTCCATCGGTTACATCTGGTATTTTTCAATTAAATTTAAAATAAAACCCCACCATGTTACTTCTCACAGATGTTTTCTCCTGTAACATGCTGATATTTTTGTTCTGCCTGTTTTCTCCATCTCTCTGTTGATCGTTATGCTCATTCTTGGCTCTTACCTTAGCTTGGTCCAGTCCTTCAAGCACTCCTCCTTTGGCTCTGCCAAAGTAGAAATATAAATCCCAGTGTGACTGGAGCACTGGACTAGAAATATGTTTTGGATATACAATGTACTTTTGCTTCATAAGCTTTCCCACAAAGTAGAGCCTCACTCAAACCTGAATGCCCTCATGTGATTGTAAAATAAATCATTTTAAATATTAAAAAAAAAAAAGGAGAAAGAATTCTTGCCTGCTTCTTGATATAGGAACTTCTTTCCTCAGTTACCTGGCAGAGTGCCCAGTACAAGTGGCTGGTTCTCACCACATTGAATGGGCAGAGCAAGAAATTTCACAAATTTAGGGACTTGCTCTAAAATGCTGTATACAGATGCATTGGAAACGGGGTATGTATTTTGAAAATTAATGTTTATCTAAACAATAAATAATTACTGGACAATACTAAAATGGCTTTTAACAAAAACAAAAGAAAGGTACACAGCCTTCTGCAAGTATAAAGATAATTTAAAGAAATGCATCTGTGTTTGTTGTTTCAAAACACAAAGGAAGACGTTGATTCCAGAGAGGTGTATCAAGCACCTTCTTAACTTGAACACTACACTTCAGTGCAAAACTAACCCGATGGGAGGTATGGATTCTTGTTGTCATTTATTAACAGTTAAGGCACTTGGGATTGTAGTAGCAGCAATAATAGTAGTATTCCTGTGTCTTGTAGTTAGTGAAATGCAGGACTTGCCAGAGTGCTACTGTGCAAAGTTTACACATTAAAAGTAAGAAAATAAATAATCTAAAGACCACTTAGAATTGTGTCTTAATTTCTCTTTATCCTTTACAAGCTGGGAAATTATCTAGACAGTGTAAGGAGTTTCACTCTTAAGGAAATTAACTGCTGAGCTTCTCTCAGCACTGTTAAATATAGGGCACAATTTCAATACCTAAAGCAACTCTCTGTCCTTTCTGCCAGGCACACACTTGCTCCTGAGCCCTTTTTTACCCATGCTGTGTGCTGAAATGGAAAGATACTTGTGTGCTGTTAAAAAAGTTTTTTAAAAAAAGGAATTTTTCTGCTGTGACATGTGATGAAGATCACTTAAATGTATGCTAGGGGCTAGCTTCTGCCTTTAAAATCAGAGTCCGTTTACTCAGGGGTAAAAAGTGTGCTGCAGGTAAGTTAGGCCTCTGGGAAATATCACAACTGTCTATAAATAAACACTTTGTGGCCTTTTTAGTACTTTTCTGTGATTTGTATGCAGTCTATCTCTGTGACACCTCTATGTAAAGTAAGGGAGAAAAATTATCATGCTGCAAATAAATTCCTTCTATAGTAACTTTTATTTTATTTCCCCTTAGTCAAGCATAAACCTTCATTTGAGGTCATCAGATATGACTATTGATCTGGGTCTGACAGCATAACTCTAGACAAACAGTCCAGGAATTACTAAAAAGTTGTCTTTCCTTTTTCTTGCTTTAGTTAAAATTTGATTTTAAAGAAGGGTAGCAAAGAATATAGACAAAAGTAATAAAATACTGAGGGTAAAGCATACTATCAAAGCACAATGTTTTTTATGGTTCAGAAGCCCAGGAGTCCTTCTGGAATAGCACTGTACCTTGGCCATAGACCTCTCTGCACCTGGAGGGTTTGACATACTGTGCTGATGGAATAAAGGCAAACAAACAACAGACACTAAAATTGTGGCAAAATTGGAGCACTACCAATGTTGAATGAAATCTGGCAGTTGCATCCTTCACCATGATCCGATGACTTCCCCTGCATATTGAAGGAGGCTGACATCCCTTCCTCCTCTTCTTTACTTTTCTGAAATCTTGCACTATCAAAACTGTGTGTTCTGAAATTTTTATTCATAAAGTGGTGTACCTTGGTTTAGTTCCAGGCTGTAGTCTTGTTTTGACATATGGGTCTCTGTAGTAGAGAAAATATTTCTGCAAGTTTAGTATAATGAGGAAAGACTCTGTGGATGTCCTGAAGGATTACTTATTAACTGATATTTTTAATGCAACTGTTGCAAACTCCAAAGCTTTTACTCCATTGATTTCTGAGGGTATTTGCTTGATTAAAATATATGATGAAGTTTGAATATAGGTATGTAATTAAACCCGCATTTCTAAGCTGAGGCAGAGCTGGCTCAAGGCTTTGAAGAAGTACAGCCATGGTTGAACTTTTCTGTTCAAAGAAGAGGTGAATACTTACTTTGTTGTCATTCTGAGGTTAAAAATTATTTTTGCACAGAAAAATTACTTTTTTTTGGGAAGATTAGAAGAGATGCAGGAGTGACTGGAAGTGATCTGTAGAATATCTGTTGACTAGGGATGGAGAAACAGAAAGATCCTTTGTGAATTTTGGAGATGTGATTCTGCCTTCATGACTCCTTCCCTCATCTCATCAGCCCTAAATAGGAGAAGGAGCCTTGCATTGGGAAATAAGAGCATCTGTATTAGGTTGATCCAAAAGTCTGCATCTTATTTGTGACAATGACCAAAACTTGGAAAAACTGACCAAAACCTAGGGCAGAGATAAACACAGGGCAAGCATATTGCAAGCCAGTAAATACTGGTTTTGTTATCACTAGCATAAGGCTTGGTGGGCAGCTGTCAGCACAGGGTCTCAAGATGTCTCTGGCCCTGCCTTGGCAGGAGCTGGTTTTAGCTGTGGCAGCAATTGCCTGGTGTCCACATGCCTGTGGCTTCCCTGCATTGGCTTTGCCCTGGGACTGCCCAGGGCAGGGGCTGGCACTCCTGTGTAGTCACTGCTGGAAAAAAACCTCACCCCCTCTGGGACAATGGCACTGGGGCAGGGCAGCATGTGCCTCCCAAACTTTGCCTGGTAAGAAGGGAGAGGGTGGCAGGCTGTGATATGAAAACTTATACAAATAACCCCGAGTAGACCTCAATATTGAGGAGAGAGGGACACCTCCATCAGGGGTGGCTCACTGTGCCCAGCTGAGCCCTGAGGATGCTGATGACTTGTTCTGACTCCCACCATTTGTATTGAGGAAGACTCAAGTCTTTATTTTGGCACCCAGGGGGACATTAGAAGGGTGAGCACAACACTGGGAAAAAGGTGTATGCATCAATAAGTTTTCTTGTACAACAAATTTAACTGCATTATTAATGAGGCTTTCTTATATTAACTATATAATTTTTACAAGTAGACTGTTAAAACATTAACTGGCCTAACAATGAATTCTTGGTTCCACATATATGCTTGTAACAAGATTTTGATTGTAACAATATGCTCTGTTTCCCCAAATTCTCTCCCACCATTCCACAGTTCATGACTCAGGGACAAACGGAGCCAGATGTGCTGACTTGGTACTCAATAACTTTCGGTTTATTTATTTTCTTCCCCCCAGAATTTTCCAGTTAACCCTTAACTCACAGAAACTTCCAGTGTTCACACCAACTGACAGAAAGGTGTTTGGAAAGTGAGCTATGTGATGTATGAGAAATTGGCTCCTTGTACTTGTTATGAACTTGCCACCAGTTCACTTCTTCTGACGTCCCCCTTGGTGGCAAGTAGCAATCACTACCCTAGTCGTGGTTCCTTCTTTGTCTGCCACCAGCTGACCTCCTTTCCCCTATCTTCAGGGGCTTTTGATTTATACCACATCTCTCCCATACAGGCTTCTTTTAGGACCATGCTGCTTCCTTAGCCTGGCACATTCGTGCTATTTCCCTTCCCATCATTCCATAGAGGATGCAAGAAGGTTTGCTCTGCAGCTATCTGTGGCTCCTGCAGCTGGTCTGCTATTGAGAGGCCTTGCAAAAATGACTGGCATGTCTAGGATATCTGTTGCCATTTTAAGCTGGGAGCTTGAGGCTTGAGATGTCATGGAAAATGATCTTCCCAAGAAAAACAGCATTTGTAGATTAGCATAGTAAAGTGGGAATCATTCATGCTTTCAAGTAACCTGTTCGGATGACAGAAGCCTTGGGGTTTCTGGATACATGAAATACCAAACACAGGAAATCATAAAATCTGTTAAAAGTTTGCCATTTTCCAAGATTATGTGCTCAAGTTATTCACTCAATTACAGGACATTTTTGAGAAGCTTTAAATAAAGAAAAGGCATAAATGTAAGTCTTGCCAAAGCTGGATTCTAGAAAGCAGCTTCTGTAAAGTAAAAGCAGGGACTTAAATTCAGATTGCCTGAGCTACCACACTGACCATAGAGCCACTGAGGAGAAGTGAGTGTAAGCAGAGGAGGATGGCCCTCAACTGCCCTCCAAGCAGAAAGCCAGCCATTAAATGCACTTAGGCAGTACCTGTTGACAGGGCCCCTCTGGCAAAATAGGTGGCCAAGTAGCTGTCTAATGGCTGCTAACTGGGTTTATGCATGAATAGGTTTCAAGAGGCTCTGCCCTGTCAAGGCTGAGACACATCTAGGTTTGCTCACCAGCAGAAATGCACGAATAATATGAATAATTAAAAAAAAAATGAAATGTAACTTTGAGGGAGTTAGCATAGCAGAGCGCACGTTTTCAAGGACTTCAGTGTTGGTCTTGGATATCTAAATCCTGTCCAAGTAGTTATGTGGGTCTGCTTGTAAACATATTTTCCCAACTTTCTAGAGTGGTAGGAGAAAGGATAAATCATACTTCTGTGTAATAATGAGAAGTAATTATGTAGTTCTTACAGAATTGAAGAAAGAAGGGTCACTTTTTAAAGACAAATTTTTCAGGAAGTGCATTGTGCCAATTAGATTTAGTAGTACCATTAGAAAATAAAATTGTATTATTCAATTATCAGTCACATTTGTAGCCATTAGTTCCCCTGGAAACTTGTCAACGCTTTAGAGTACAGCTGTCAAGGCAAAAACCTCAGAAAAGGAATACTTAAAAAACAACTTGCAATTGACCTTAAAATGTTATTTTCATCAGTGAAACTAGTAATGTGGAAGATTACTCAGAATAAATAACTTGTTCCTGACTAAAATTATATAGTAATCTGCTTATGTTTTGCTTGATATACCTACATATATGTATATTTACTTCATATGTACTTATATATATTTTTGTTTCTTTGTTTTACCAGCAGGTTTCCAGAAATTCATTTTGGACAATATTAGGACATAAAAGTTAGAAACAGGGGCATTCATGTCTCTTGCTCCAGGTCTAGTAATGAACTTAGCAAGGGTGAAGATGGTATTTCTCCCCTGGATGTTTAGTAGTACACATTCATCTACCTGAACTATAGATTTTGTTTTGTTTTTTGCTGCCCTCCTCTGATGCACCAAGTGCTGGCCACTGCCAGAGGCAGGATTTCAGACTTGAAATACATTTTGTATAATCTTGCAACTGCTTGGTTCCTGTGCAACAAAAACACAGTAATGGGAGACTGAATAAATAATTTAATCTGAGGTTTACTATGCCCAAATAAATGAGAGTTTTATGGGTGGAGGAAAGACTGGCTCCCAAGTGCATTACCTGGGATGTACACAGGACATGCATAACATAAACATGTTTTTATAAAATATAAATATAATTCACAACTTTCTCTTTTACTTCAGCAAGCAAATGAGAGGCTAAATATTTTGAAGGTATTGGCTGCTAACTACAATTGTTTTGTACATTATTTTAGAGGCTAATATAACATTACAGCGGGAAACATGCAACAAAAATTGCTATTTTATAATCCTAAAGAGTTTTGGTATTGTAAAGAAATCTGAACTATCCTAAATCTGTTCTTCTTGTTCTACTTTACTCAGGACTTCTCCTATCCACACCTGTCTTTTTTCTGTTTATGGTATCAGAAAAAAGACAATTATTTTTTCTAATTATATCTCTACAGAAACACTAAGGAAAAAGGTTTGGTGCTTAGTACTTTAGGATAATAATCTAAATTGTCTGTTAAAGCCTTTATTCCAGCTGGGGTTCAAAATACAGCCCTGACTTGCCAGTCAAACAAAGAAAAAAACCCAAAACATGTTTATAACACTCTCTCTCAAATACAGACCAGTGATTGCATTTTTAATAGCATGATCATTTGCTACTGATTATTCCCAGGGAACATCAGTCTAATAAACAGAGTGGCAGTCTTCTAACCTCTGTGTGTCTGTGTGTCTGAGGTATATTTAAAAACACTACAAGAGGAACACACTGTGGGGAACACTGCAATGTACAGACATTCTCCAACTCTACTCATATATGTGACAAAGAGCATTTTACAATTCCTGTCCCAAAAAATATCTACTAAAACATAATAAAAGAAAAAGTAAGGATAATAAAAGCAGAGGCACATGATATTACCAATTTAATGACGTTCATTCCTTTTATTAGTAGCAATCCCACAGATGCCTGAGGAAGCGCATTTGCCTTTGTTAAAACAAATCCATTCTAGAAACTGTTCTGACATCCATCATTAAAACATTTTATGTGAGTACTCTTTCTCACTGTATTATTAAACCATTCATTAACATGGTAGATAAAAGCTTCATTCCACTGAGAATCTGCCACAGCATTACAGAAATGTACCCTGCTTGGCAATGATGAAATATGCCATGACAGGAAAACAATAACACAATGTAACTTAACATTAGGCTTTTCAAATTGTGAAATATTTCTATTGTACTACTTAGAAGATATACCAATGTCAATGTCCTCTTACAATAAATAAATAAAGAGATAAATAAAAAAATAAAATACCATTTGTACCAGAATGGAATCTTGGCAGTGCAGTCTACAAAATGATTTCTAAAACATGACAGAAAACAAAGATGAAAAACTCTTAGTATAGAACTCACTTCACTAACTCCATGTCATGTTAAGTTTCTGATACAGTTCTTAAATATGCCTGGACAGCCTGAACTGTATCAATGTTTCTGAGCAAATAGCAAATGACTGCACTTAAAACACCTGAAACTGCAAAGGGTTCAGTGAGCAATGTATTTAGGTATCAAGAAGGACAACACCAGCCTCTTCTTTCTTCAGTACACTACAGGAAAAACTATATTTTCAAAACCAGGCTTTATGGGTAATTTCATATACTATTACTGCAGTGTTTTAAGCACCTCACAGGTTTCATCATCTCTTGCAGTGTCCCTTGTGCAATAGAAAAACACACCTTGGAAATGGAGATAAAACAGAATCACAGAACCAGACAATCACTGAGTTGGGAAGGACTTCCAAAGATTGCCTAGGCCAAAACCCTGCTCAAAACAGAGTCACCTAGAGCTCAGGATCATGTCCAGTCGACTTCTAATATCTCCATGAATGGAGACTCCACAACCTCTCTGGACTACCTGTTCCAGTAGTCACTTGGCCTCACAGTAAAAAAGTGTTTTCCTAGGTTTAGGCAGAATTTCCTGTGTGTAAGTTTGTGCTCATTGTATCTTGTCCTGTCACTGGGCACTACTGAGAAAAGTCTGGCTCCATGTCTTCTACATCCTCCTTTCAGGTATATATATACATTGATGAGATCCCCCCTGAGTCTTCTCTTCTCCAGGCTGAACTGTACCACTCCCCTCACCCTCTCCTCATAGAAGAGATGCTTCAGTCCCTTCATCATCTTTGTGGCTCTTCAGTCTTGCTCTAATAAGTCCATCTTTCTTGTACTGGGGAGCCCAGAAGTGAACTCAGCGTTCCAGATGTGGCCTCACCAGTGCCCAGCAAAGAGAAAGGATCATCTCCATCAGCCTGGTGGCAATGTTCTTCTTGATGTAGCCCAGGGTGTTATTGGCTTGCTTTTTGATTCAAAGTCACACCAGATGGTTAGCCACTAGCCTGTACCAGTGCATAAGGTTATTCCTCCACAGATGTCAGACACGGCATTTTCCTTTGTTAGACTCCATAAGGTTCCTCTCTTCCTATTTCTGCAGTCTATCAAAGCATTTCTAAATGATAGTGCAAGCATCTGTAATGTGCTGTTTAACATCTTCATAAGTGACCTGGATGTTGGGATCAAGAGCACCCTGATGAAGTTTGCTGAGGACACCAAGATGAGTGGAGAGGTTAGCACTCCAGAAGGGAGAGCTACCCCCCAGGATAACCTGGACAGACTGGTAGGAGTGGGCTAGCAGGGACCTTATGAAGTTCAATAGAGAGAAGCGTAAGGTTTTGCATCTGGGAACACATAACCCAGGAGCGCAGTTCAGACTGGGATCCACCTGGATGGAGAGCAGCCCTGTGGAAAGGGACCTGGGGGTCTTGGTGGACAACAGGCTCAACATGAGTGAACAGTGTGCTGCAGTGGCAAAGAAAGCCAACAGGATGCTGGGCTGCATCAACAAGGGCATCACCAGCAGAGATAAAGAAGTCATCATCCCACACGACTTGACACTTGTCAGACCACACCTGGAGTATTGTGTTCAGTTTTGGTTCTCACTCTACAAAAAGGATGCAGACAGGCTGGAGAGGGTCCAGAGAAGGGCCAAAAGGATGATCAGAGGACTGAAGTCCCTGCCATGTGAGGTAAGGCTGATAAAACTGGGAATGTTCAGCCATGAGAAGAGAAGGCTTTGGGGGAAACCTATTACAATGTTCGCATACTAGTGGTGATGTACGTGAGGTCAGTGTTGGGGCTGATGCTGGAGACGGTCTGAAGTATGGGCCTGGGTGGTTGTGGGACAGGCCACCTCCTGCAAGTTTGTGGGTGCCCCTTCCCATCTCAGGAAGGCAGGACAGCTCAGTGGTGGCAGAGCTCTCTCCCCACCTCCCCTTCGGGGCTTGGCGGGGACTAGATGACACCTCTTGGCAAGGGGTGGGGGTTGGCAAAGAAGGGCCCACACAACCCTTGATAATCCAGAAAAGAACCATTTATTGGTGGGAGGGGTTGCAGGTGAACCTGTGGGAAGTCCAGAGAGGGCTTTTTCAGTCAAAGGAAATTTTCCCCTTGTGAACCCATGTTGGCTGTGACCAGTGACTGCGTTGTCTCTTGTGCCTGGACCTCACACCATGTCTCAGCAGGAAGACACACCAGGGCCCCATGCTGTGTTCCTGTGTGCCCACAGCTGCACGCTGGACAACATCAGCTGTGTGAGCACGGGCCATGGCTCTCATGGTGTGAGGGGGTATGTTCCTCCTCCGCTGCTTCCCCTTCTTCAGGCTCCTGGGAGGTGCATTTCTCTTCAGCGGGGGCAGGAACCGTCTCCGCGCTGTCCCATGCCAAGGTGGGCAGCCACCCGCCCGGCTGCTCCGGCTGCTCCCTGGCAGGCAGGCAGGCCTGGGCTCCACAGCCTTGCCTGGTGGGCCCAGAGACAAGCGCTGCATGGCCTCCACCAGACAGTTGAGGTCAGCTGCGCTCACGGCACAAGGGGTGGTGGTGTTGTTCCTCCTCCACTGCCTCCTCTTCCTCCTTGGCTGCGTCTGCTTCCTCCTCCTGGAAGATGCCTTCCTCCTCCTCTGCGGTTCAGGGGAGCGGCTCTCTGGCCTCCCATGCCCAGGTGGGCAGCCACCCGCCTCGCTGCTCCAGCTCCTCTTCCTTCCAGCCATGCTTGGCATCCGAAGGCCTTGAAGCTCAAGAGCAAACTGTGGGCCAGCTGCAGGGGCCCTGCTTTTATAGGGCTGGTGACATCAGGGGGCCATTGTGATGGCGATTGTGACTCTGGCATCTCTCTTATGAGGAAAGGCTGAGAGAGCTGGGACTCTTTAGCCTGGAGAAGAGAAGGCTGAGAGGAGACATTATTAAGGGTGGATGCAAGGAGGATGGGGCCAGACTCTTTTCAGTAGTTCCCAGTGACAGGACGAGGACGAGGGGCAACGAGCACAAGCTGGAACACAGGAAGTTCCATCTGAACATGAGGAAAAACGTATTTACTATACGTCACGGTTTGGCTCTGGGTTGGCAGTCAAACCAATAACAATAATGTTCTCGATCCAACTCCCCTCCTCCCCCAAGGTAGGAAAAGAGGGAGAAAAAATGAGAAAGAGAGGCTTTCTGGGTTGAAAAGTGAAACAGATTGATTTTAATTATTAGTGATAAGGGAATATGTAAATTTATAAGGGGATGTGCAACACCTGATCCCCTCCCTCCTCCCCCAGTGACTCTCACAGCAACTCTTCTCCCTGGTGACTCCCAGCTGAAGGGGGGAGTGTCCGGGCGCACGGACGGGGCCCTCGGGTGTCGGCTGGGAAGAAAAATGGGAAAAAAAAGAGAGAGAGAACCAAAGAGAGGGTGATAGAAGCGACAGTAAGCAGAAAAGTGAGAGAAAAAGGAAACTAAAGGCTTGACTTCCGTGATGTCTTAACCTATACTGAAAGCCAAATAGAGAAAATATTATGAGAAGGGAATACTCTGATTTGCTGATCCTGCCTTCAGTCTAATCTGCTCCCCCATAGGGGGGGACGCTGCAGACACTCAGAAGTGACCTTGGTTATTATCAGTCCACTGGTGCTGCTAAAAAAAAGTTCACTGAAAGAAAAAAAAATCAGCAAAGAGAAAGCTTCACTCTGGCTCAAACCAGGACAGAGAGTGACAAAGCACCGTAACAGGCTGCCCAGGGAGGTTGTGGAGTCCCCTTCTCTGGAGATACTCAAAACGCACATGGATGCAGTCCTGTGTAATATGCTTCAGGTGATCCTGCTTTAGTGGGGCAGTTGGACTAGATGATCTCTATAGGTCCTTTCCAACTCTGACAATTCTCCGATTCTGTGAAGGCCTGTGAGTGTAAGGCTTCTAGTTGTCTGAAGAAAGACTTATTATGTTATTCCTCCTGATCCAGCAGTCCACAGCAGACACCCACAACGTCATCCATGTTAGTCTGCCCACTAATCCTTACCAACAAGATGTTGCTGGCTCATCACCCAGCTGTAGGACTAGCTCCAAGCATTCCAGCTGCTCTTTCACATAAAGGGCAACTCCTCCTTCTTGCCTTCTCAGCCTGTCCTTCCTGAAGAGCCTTTATTGGTCCATCAAAAGACAAGACTAACAAGCTGTATCTGAGCAACTGTGTGAGTTTTCATCCACAGAAACTTACGCACCATGAGAACTTCACTCTAAGAAACTTCCAGGTCTGAAGAACTGGGATAGTTCCATGAACAGGAAATAGATTAGCAGAGTTTTGAGAATGTCATTGTTTCACTTGGCACCTTACTGCCCACTGGCATGCCAGATACAACAAAGCCTATACTAGTATGGTGTTCTGCCCAGGCTGATTGGACTTGCTCATCACCTGAAGCTGTGCTATAGCAGAAGGCAAGATTTCCCATTATATTACAAGGAAATACTGGAGGAAAGCCAAACGGTAGTTTCAGTATGTTCTCCAAAACATTAAAGTTAGATGTAAAATTGGGCTACACTGTGTATATATGACCTTACATGCAGGGGACATACATGAAAAATGAAGTAGTGCAGAGCCAGTACTTTGAAAACTTGTGATACAAATCTTGGACGTGTTCAGTTGGGATAAAACATTGGTTCTTTACTGCCATTTGAAGTTCTTCAACAATTTTAACAAGCTGAAACTCTGCTCCTCCCTCTCTAGCAAAAAGCATAAGCCAAAAGCTATGCTTACTTAAAAAGGCTTCTGAAAGCAGAAACATGATTAAGTAGCTCCCGATGAAAACAAAAGCAAGAGTCTGGGGTTTTGTCAACTTCTATCAAACATTGCTAACTATTCCATAAAGACTCAGCCTTTAGTTATAAAAAGATTAAATTGGATCTCATATTTGCCGTATTATAGCATGTAGAACTATAATGATCTTAGCATTTAAACAATCCACAGTTTGTTTATACAGATTTGTATCTGAACTACTGCTTGCAAAATCCTTAGGAGAACATTCTGTATTTTCATTGAAAACAGTGAAAATAACATCAACACATAACAGGCATCAGATTTATTACCATTTAAGGGACAATTCTTTCAATAATGATCAGAGGATTGATGAGTTAATCACCAGACTGATTCAAAAGGGAATGCTAAAGTGCATATATTAGACTGTAAATAATTGTAGAGAACAACAGATTATCTTTTATATTTGCATTTGTATATTGATGCTAAGTCTACCAAGTATCATTATAGTAATTTTTCTCACTGTTTACAAAACATAGGACGTTTACAGTAGTAACAACCTCTTGTTTCTGTAGCAGAATTTTGCTTCTGGCAAGACTGTAACTCCTTTTAATATCCTTAAGTTAGCACTGAATGTTTAATATGTAGCTTTCTCTGGCTTGAAAAGATCTTCAGGTCAACTTATTAAAAACTTGAAACTCTGTATCTGAAATGAGCACAGATATTATAACACCGATACATTACTGTGATCCACATACCCTATTATCATTCGGATAAAAAATAAAGATGCCTACATGTTTGTGTTTTACTTCGACTTCCTGAAGTTATCAAGAATAATGATATATAAAACATAAAATACTACTACTTAAAAATTTGTGTTTTCATTAAATTGATGGGAAATTATCTCCATTATACCAAAATTGCTTTCAAATTCTAAGTGTCATGTCATCTAGTTTAATGGTAGAAAAGTAGCAACTGGTATGGTTCCTGTAGTAGAACTGTTAATCTTACATCTCAGAGAAAAAACTACTATTAATTTTTTTTTCTTCTTTTTTCATCCAGAGGGATTTTTTTTTTGTGCAGTGAGGGACTGAAAATTGATAAAATTGCCTCTGAGTACAAAGACATTTTGCTCACATTTGGAAAAAAAAATAAAACTGAACTCAGTGTTGAAGATCTTTGATTTCTGATAGACTTAGTCCACTGAGACCTAACCATCAGTTAGCTAACCACAGTTGCCTCATCCACACTGCTGAGGCCACAACTAGACTTGTGCTCTATTAAAGCATAGTTTAGAAAGCTGGCAGCATTTAAACTGCAAAGCTGCCAACTCTTACAATGGGAGTAGAACGAAAAACAGATCAGCTGAATATCAACCAAGCACTAGAAAGTTAACCTCAGAAATGGTGGCTGTTGAAGCTCAGTTTGCAGAGGCACGTTTCCCAGAAGGTAAGCCAGTCTGTAACAGCAACAAATATTCCCACTGCTATGGATCTGCTGGGGTCTACTGCTTGCTGCTACATGTTAGGTCATGTCCTGAGGCTGCATCACATGAGCACAGAGCCTGGGAGGGGTGTGTGGGACACACAGCAGGGAAGCTGGCTTCTTGAGGCATTATATGGGCTAGAAGGCATTCTCCTCTTCTGCCAGGCCATTCATTCCCTATCTGGAAATCAACCAGTAAGGTCCCTTTGAATTCTGTCCTGTACATGGGGGCCAAAAATGTGCCCAGATGAGCTGAAGGACAGACATACCCCTTGCTAGAGCATCAGTGTACTATCCACCAAAGTACAGTGATGACTCTTTTTCATTCCCGGATCCCATGATGATCTAGATCCTCTCTGCTCTGGCCCTGATGGGAAATGTGATGGCACAACTGGTATGCATATGACTGAACCCTTCCTTCCCAAAACAGTGTGTCCTGACAATGCCTAGCTAAGGCAGCTCCTGACCCTTGCCAACTCTGAACTGTGTCGCAGCAGCATCCCACTGAATAGCAGCCAGCATGGGCCAAGGCTGGGTAGGGGAACACAGCAGCAATTAAACAGTCTAGACAGCCACCAGGCAGTGTCCTGTGAACCCATGTCCTTCCCCTGCTTTGTTTACCAGAAGGGGTGCCATCCCATTTCCCATGGATCCCCATGGGCTCAAGTCCCTGAGGAGCTCTGGGTGGTCACAGTGCCAGGCTTTCATCAGGGCTGAGTCTTCACAGAATTTCTCCATGAAGCTGCAAAGCTGTTGGGGTGCTTAAATTTGAGAGAGCGTTTAGCAGAAGTGCCTTTCATCAGGGGAGGAGAGGAAAGGTCTCAGGTCATGCACAGGGCCTTACTTCAAGTCTGTTGGTCCAGCATTAGTAGCTTTTGCTCTTGTTAGGAACAGTACAGAGTACTGTTACAAATGAAGTAAACTGTACATCCCCCTGGAAATGAGCATGTAGCTCCAAAACCAGAGATCCTGTTTCTCTGCAACACAGTTCACACGCTCTAATTCAAGCATTAATGTTATGAACCCTTTTGCTACTTCACAAAGTTGCCAGTGACTCCACAGCACTTTGTGGGTTCACAAAGACCCCAAGCAAAGGCCTTCATGCTTTCAAACTGAAGTGTTGCCATATTATGTGCTTGGACCAACAACTAAGTTCTTATATATTGTGTTCTTCCAAGGGAATGGTGGTTGGAAGCAGCAGTATATTATATGAACAGTACCAAAGCCTGAAGCTAAAGGGCTCTGTAAAGCTCAGAGATTTAAAGCACTCAAATGTCATCATGCCAGAGGACATCTAAAATACTTTCTCTGGTCTATGGAGGACAAAACAACTGGTATTTCTGCCAGCACTTAAGAAGCACTCAACTACTGGCATCAGACAGATTGCCATTCAGCATACAATAAGATGGACTAAGTCTATCCTTGGAAGGGGTGAACCTAGGACCTCAGTGCACCTCAGAGGCTAACGTGCTGTACTTTGAGGACTTTGTTGAATAGCGTGGGAGATTCGGATGAGAGGAGGGAGGGCATGCATAATTATGTGCAACAATTTTTTGTATCCTCATCAACAGTCATATCAGAGAAACCAGGTTTAAGCACCTACTACTGCTTCAGTGACCATCCAAGTGGCTACACAGATATCCAGAATTGGAAAATTTCAACACAATATATGGTCAGTTTACAATACTGCAGTTAATTGTAGTTGACAGAGCTGAGATAATCTACAACACTGAAGGATTTTACTGCAGTCAAACTGCATTATTGTTCTCATGGTTGAACTACTCAAAGTCCTTGTTTGGCCCTCATTATTCTTTTATATGAATCCTCTAAAATTGTTATGTTATTCATCCTTACACACTGAGTAGAGGGGCATGTGATTACCCTCACTACTGATAAGCTGAGGCATAGGAAGGCCAGAAATCAATTTAAGCACCTAAGTTTTAAAAGCTCCTTTCTACTCCAATGAGCATTTTTGTTTGCAGCAGTTAAGTTACTTAGATGCTTAAAGCTTTGCTCTTGTAGGACTGATCCTTTTTTGGCTATGCTTGTGCACCTTACCAGAAAAGGACTTAAAAATGTGTCCAAGCACTCTGTGGCAGCTGATCCTGTTCTTACTGCCTCATTGCAAGCACGCCACCTAGTATGGGTTTGCTCTGTGCCTACCCACAGTCTCTGAGGTAGCTAAACCAAAGACCAAGAACACTAGGCAGCATGGACAAGACTGTACCACATTTGTCTGGCCTGCACTGTCCCCCAGTTCAATTGCAGGCAACTGTGCAATCTCAGATATTTTTGTATGCTGTCATGCCACGCCATACTGCATGAAACACATGCCCTCTATTTCAGCAATGACAGGGTCTCATTGTTTTGGACATTACTAATTGAGAGATAGGCAGAAACATAATATTTACATCCTAGAGCCACAGAAGCACCCAATGGAGGAGACTTAAGGCTGGTTGCTATGTCATGGATGCACTCAGGCCAAGCCAGGCCAAGCCAGGCCAGGTTTGCAAAGTCCAGGTCACAGAATATTCTTTAGCCCTGCTTAATGTATTGGTAGAGACTTCATTGTGGTTGAGCAATTGTCTTTAAATAGAATATGGATCTGTAGGTTAAGTGTGCTCCAGACAGTACAGACAAGAGGTATGTTCCAGAAGGAACAGTCTCTCCTACTCACTTGCATTAGAATAACCAAATGTTCAGTGTTAGGAATATTCTCCTAAAAAAAACACTTATGTGGATTTGAATCTTCCTCAAGCAATGGAGGAAGTGGGCTCTTGATTTGTGAGAGCTCCTGCTCAGGGGACTGTGTACATCAAACTTAAGAGGTATGGCATCAGAAATGTAACTGATTCTCTACAAAGAATTATTACGTGAGTTACTTGAGGCCACCATCTTAAATATCATGTTGCAAAGAACTAAATCAGACTTATAGGCACATATGCCATCCACCCAGCTGCTCTTTTTCCTAACCTACTGGAATTTGGCATGCAGCATGTATCACACTAATGCTCAACTTCTATTCTGCTCTATTTCTCATTCATTAATTTTCCATAAAGTATGAAAAGACTGTTTTGCTAAAAGCCAGTGCTGTACAATAGGAGTGATGATTGCAGGACTTCCTCCTAAATCTGCCATCCTTGAAATTCTTTTTTTAACCAGTGAAATACGTATTATTTGTATCACCTAAGGACTGGTGTAATGAAAAATTAAGTCATGCCACCTGAAGCTTCTGCTCAATTTACCAGACATGATCCAAGCACCAGGACATATACAGATACATATACACACACACACAGTAGGAAATGTCATGAAAGCAAGTAAAAGATGTTAGGCATGGTGTGAAGACAAAGAATTTACTACATCTTGGAATCAGGTAGGGAAACTAGTATAAATAATTATCTGGGAAAAAAGAAAGTACTAACTAAATAACTACTTTGCTAGATACCTATTTAGCAAAGTAAATTGAGAGCAAAAGGCCCGTTTATATTTTCACAATTTAGGTTAATTGGGTATTTAATTAAATACTGCAAAACTGTGGTCCTATGTTAAAAAATGCAGCTGATCAATGTTTTCTCTGAAGACAGGCGAGTCCCCGAAGTTCAGTGAATGTTAGTTATTGAGGACGGATTGTGCAAGACAATGAAATATTTAGGTAAAGAAACTCTAAATAAATCACCTGTCAAAGGCACGATGAGAAAAGATACAAACTAATTTTTATTGTGAAGACTGAGTTTTTTATCAAAATCACAAACTGATGAAGCTATGTGCGCAAGGGAGGCATCTCAGCCTGACCACAAGTGACCATTTATCAAGATAGCCAGAAGCCATCATCAACATGGCTCTATATCCAAATAAACCTTCGGACTCAGGAAAGAGTACACAATCAGGCTTTTACTCCACCTCCTGAAATGAAAGGTAAATGCTAGCACAACAAGCCTCTGGGAAGCCTCTGCCTGGACATTATTTCAGGCACACAGCAAATCCTGCTGCTCTGGGTCTTCTTCTCAATGACGTCCCCCCAACCAACAAACTTAACTTGTAAAGAGATTACTTGATACATTAGGGTGTGGTTCACTCACTGAAACATTCAGAGCCCCAAAAGGTGGTTTGGTTTGGTCTGAACACAGATGCAGCACATGGGGAAAATTACAGAATCAACCATTAAATACTGTGAGGGGGAAAACTGGCAGCTTGCCACAGCTCCAGCCATCCTGGGTCAGCTGCTGAGGCAGCCCAGGAGGACAGGACAACCTCACTTAGCTGAGAGAGAAAACAAGAGAGCAGAGCCAGGCCTCTTAGCTCAGAGAGAGTGTTGCTAGTGATCATTCGCAGGGAGGCTTTAAGCCAGATAACAGACCCATGATTGCCATCATTCCAGCCTGGTCACCAGCACAGGAGCCTCAGCACCTCCCAAGGGAAACCAGCAGGGCTCAGCCCTACCCAGTAACTTCGAACTGTGCATCTGCACATAAAAAGCAATAATTAATACAGGCACAAGGGAACAGTCCGCTGTTAAGCTGAACACAGCTGATTGACATACCACCACATTGTTCTGGGGTAAAAAATACACAATAAAATATATAGTCAGCTAAACACGGTAAAGTGAAACAAGTAAGAAGTTCCTGTAAATGTGCAAATCTTGAAGACAAGGACTTTGGATAAGTGGTAAAACACTATGTAAGGTTATAGTGTTAACAGTGACTGCTTGTGCAACACTTCTATAACACGTTTTTCTTGTACCCCACTCTGCCAAGAGACCTCCACCTTCAGTCAGCCTGCTGGGAAGCTTGGCTCTTGACCAGCTGGAGGAGTCACTGTTTTAGGGACACTGAGAAATGCAGTCTGTTTTAGGCATCTCTGCTTGGTCTGTTGTAGGCTCAGATGGAAGAACACACACAGGCCTTGAAGGTTGGGAGTCCATAGGACACAGGCCAGGGAATACAAATTAGAGCCTCTCCTTTGGAGCCACAGCCTGCATGTTTGGGCAAAGGCTTTGTCATACCAGCTTAGGCACCTGATTTTCAGACATGGCTGACAGATGTGTTGATACTACATCTCAGGTAATTGCTTTTTGGATTCTTTCCTTGGAAAGCCTGAGACTAAAATCCTCACGTCTCAGATGCACTTGCGGATTTTTGCTGACTTCAAACAGATCTGTTGCATTTAAATTGATTTAAATATTTAATATCTGTCTTTCACAGAGTAAATAGTAATGGTCTCCAAACTTTCTTAGTTAAGTAGCCGCAAGAGTGCATTTTCAGTCTCCCCTGTTGCTGCCAGCTAAACATGAGAAACAGGGATTATTGGCAGCAAGTGTATGAGTTTTTCCTTCTGACTTGTTAAGTTTCAGATACAATTCCTTGGTGTATACTTCTCCACCTGACCTCCTCTTTCTTCTAAATTATCTCAAAACTATTATCACTGTCTCTGTCTCCCCCTCCCTATTGCTTCTTTCCTCCCAAGCCCTTTTTCCCCTGACAATTCAATTTTCCAAGTTTCTGTGGTATAATTTTAATATTTTCTGTGGTTTTCTAGAATTTTCTTCAAAGGCCACGAGGTCCTTTCTTACAGGTTCTTTCCGCTGCACTAAGATTTCCCCAGGCTTATCAAATTAATGTGGCTTGCATAAGTTTATAGCAATTTAGCCAAAATGAATGAAAATTTCTGTTAAACTATGAGAGCTCAAGGGCCTGCTCATCTGATGTTTTCGTTGGATAACAGAGCTTAAAGTACCACCTTAAATGCCTCAATGTTGCTCACCATGCAGCAGTATTTTAATCTTCAGGCTTATCTACAAAATGTGATTTGCATTTTCTTTCTGCTTTTATCCAGCAGCCTCAAAGTGTTTTGCAAAAAAAAAATAAAAATTACTAGTTTTGTGTTAGGGTGTTTCTAAGAGATAAATAAACACTAAGGTGCCTGCAGTAAAGTTGGTTTACCTGGTGTGTGGAGATGGAAAGTGAAGGGGCTCCCGGGATTTCTCTAGTGAAGGGTAACGTGTCCTTCTTCAGCTGCAGAGAATGACATGCCAGACATCTGGCCCAAAGGCTGCCCAGTGTCTCTGACTGTAAATCTGCCTGAACTGTGGGAAAAGATGCACACTCACTGGCAAGGAAGATTTCCTCCCTCGCACACATCAGCCACCTCATGCTACTTTGAGAACTAAGGACGACTTCACTGTGGTTTTTATGTAACTGGAGACATAGTTTTTACACTTAAAACTTTCTCACCAATGCAAGATTTGCTGAGACCCAACTTAACTCTCAAGGAACAATGTAATATAATCAGAGCAGTCAGGAATAACAGCTGTGACTCCCAGTTGCACCAGGTGTACTATCAGTGTATGAAAACCAGATACAAAAGACTGGTCTGGGATTTCCTTTTTCTCTCTTTTAGTCTGGAATGTATTCAGACCTCTGAGGAATTGTTAACTTTGATATTAGCTGTTTACCCAGCTGTTTCTTCTTAGAAAAAGCTTGTAAAATCTGGACTGTGCCTTTGAAGGCATCCCTGTAAGACTTGCAATACCACTGCTGTGAAGAAAATGCAAAATACTCATTGAACCGCTGAAGGTCTGCATCCAGCTCTAACAGATTTTCAGAAAACGAAGTTCTGTTTCAAGCAAGGAAGTTTTATGTTACTTCAGTCAGTGGCAGACTAAGAAAACCTATCTCACTGGCTAAGATCTGCCTCCTCCTTTTTTGCCCCAATCACCATCCTACATTTCTTTTTGATGGAAAATAAAATCAGTAAAAATTAAAGTTCTGCTAAAGCAGAAGATATATGCTCTTCTGAATTCTCTCCAACAACATCAGCTTAGGTAATGGCTTATCACATAACATTTGCTGTATTTTCTCTTTAACAGTAGGATATTTCCAAACTTGTGCATCCCATCTGTATCCATTTTCACAATGACTGAACAAATGCAATTAGTCTGCAGTCAGCCATGTAATGGTCTCCTACTACTACCACTAGGTATTTTTAGTCCATGGATTCTCTTATTTCTCAGCTATGCCATCTTTTTTTCCTAGCTTACAATGATTATCAGAGTTTTTTTTCCTCTTCACTGCCATTCTGTGCTACTGAAGGAATCCCACATGCTTTACCTTTTCATTTTTTTCTCTCATGGTCACCTCATTACAACATAAAGATGGTTGAAAAAAGAGGAAATTTTTCAGTAAAATGATTGCAAAATTTGC
The DNA here is from genome assembly GCA_020745705.1 of Hemiprocne comata. Taxonomy (NCBI): domain Eukaryota; kingdom Metazoa; phylum Chordata; class Aves; order Apodiformes; family Apodidae; genus Hemiprocne; species Hemiprocne comata. The sequence continues at coordinate 86,841,323 of CM036587.1, forward strand.
CCTTTATTTCTTCTCAAATTCTGTACTTTGCATTATTTCCTAAATCTGGTCAGTCTCCCTTCCACCCAGACTCCCTTCTACAAGTTACTATGTTTTTACAAAGACATGTGAACTGCTGGAAAAGAGAAAATCTCCATATCAACCTATTGAGAAAAGAGTTCTGTTTCCTTCCCCCACAACAGATTTTCAGTGATCCACCCACCTTGCAGCAGGATGTGACATTGATTTTTTTTAAATCCAGATGGTAGTTCTCTTACATGCTGAACAGAGCAGGGATGAACGTGACTTTGTGTGCACTCTTCTTTGCCTATGACACGGCTGCCCAGCAGCCTGCCTGACTTTGCTTCAACACGTTAAAAACAAGGACATAGCTCCTTCATTTTTTGGAGTGTTAAACATGACATACTTTCAATTTGCTGAATTTGTCACCTGGTTTCTTCACCAAGCTAAATGTGATGTTTCCCTGTCTGTAACAATGATCTCGGCTTAGCTTAATGCTGCTTGTTGAACAGGTTCTTTCTGTCTTTTGGTGTTTTTAATTCCCCATTTTGTGGTCCGATTTCATGCTGTTTATGTGGAATTTCCTGTTTGTTTGCAGTAGTTTGGGTTTTGGGTTTTTTTTTTTCTTGTTTTTTTTTTGTTTGTTTGTTTTTTGTTGGTTTGCTTGGTTGGTTGGTTATGTTTTTTTTCAATAAAGCAGTTAACTTTTCCTAATTCTAGCTTCTTTTTGAAAGTACTTCTCTGAGAAATGGTGAATCCTCAGTTGTATTCCCTCAGCAGTGAAATATTTTTATCAGGTTTCTCTCTAATGTGGACAGTGCACATGCTGAAAGCCTTCTTTACAACAGAAAGATGCACTGATAGAATTTAAACCAGGTTTTAAACCAATCTAGTGTAACTCATCTATATTCTTGTGTAGACCTTCTTACCTGGTATAGCATACACAAGTTTTTCATTGTCCTGCACTGAAAATAAAAGAAATTAGTTTTAGCTCAAATAGTAATGTCTGTGCTATTTATTTAAAACTGCACACCTAAACAGACCAGCACAACTTTCACATGGAGAAAAAGCTTTAAACTCTACACAGTACGACAAGAAAAACTATATACAGTCCCCTAGGGTATTTTTTCCTGTAAACTGTCAGTTCCCAACTTTTCCACACTTCCATCTCTGATTGCAAACACAGTTTTTCAGTTGTTTGCCAAAACAATCTCAAACCAACAATCTCAAAAAATGTTCTTGTGCTTACACTTCCTATTCCCCAGTTCCCATTTTCCTTTTTACCTTGCTTTTTCCTTGCTGTCTCTGCAGATGGCACTGGCTCTAGAGAAATGTTGAACATTTAGTCCACAGCATCTCTCTTCAAAAATGTAACCAAACTTCTAGGAATATCTTCAGAATATTTTTGTTCCCATTCCCCCCCAAAAGACTTGCCTACCTTTTAGTAGAGAAAGAACCCTTAAAAAGAAATATTCTGACAGTGAACAGAAAATGAAATGGATTTCTGCCTCTAGTTTTGCTTGTTATATTCAGAGGCAAGATATACTGATGAAGTTATAGAAATACACCTAGCCTGAATCTTTCATTACCTTAGAGAATAGCCAAGCTTAGCAGCAGGGATTTAATCTCTAAATCCAAAATCTTCAGCTGGAAATACTTTCCTTGCTTCTTTTGAACAGGCTCACAAAATCTTCTCTGCCTTCATCTCACTTCTTTTCCCAGCCAAAGAAATTATTCTGGTTTCTCAGTCAGCCTATTTTCACTAGACATTTCAGTTTGCACCCTCAACTCAAGTTCATGTTTGTGAATCACTTAAGCAGACCTGATAGGATGTTACTATTGTCTTTTTTTCCCCCTTATGCATAGGTGTATTTGCTATTACATTTCCTTCTCTTTGATATCAGATTAGGTAGGCTACATTAATTATTCATTCCTCTAGGTGAAAAATGCTCTGTGTTCAGTACTTGATTGGTCTGGTTCTTTAAGCTCAATAGAGATGTTAGTTTTAGCTATTCCAGGGAGGACAAAAGGAGAAAAGAGAACTCGGCAAGAGTTCAAATATTTATAACAGATAATTTTCCTACTGCTTCTCACAGTGCTGCATGCCTTTCATTTTATGAAAGCTGACATTTAAAAAACCCTTTCATTCAGTGTTAGGAAATACTCTGACACTCAAACTGGCAAAATTATTGGGTTAAGCATTTTCTTTCACAATTCTGCTGCTTCCCTGGCTAGCACCAGTCACCAGGAAATGCTTCCTACACTTAAAGCCCTATCTGACAAGATGGAGAATGTAAACAAAAAAATCTTTGGGGTGCTGGGTGTTGCAAGAATAGTCCAGTAAACTGGTTCTAAGGTTAGCTGCACCTATGGGATTAAGTCATTAGCTATTTACCATTAAATCATCCTTAATTCAAGCCAGTCTACAGTAAAAGGGAAAAAGAATGTTTTCCTACAGAATGTAAAATAGGTGGTGGCAAAATTTTTAAAAGTCAAAGTGCCAAAAGAAAACATAAAAACACATACAGATCTTGGTCATTATTTATGTTGGCTCTAAAGTTTCTTCTGCTCGATTATGAGGCAGCTGAGAAACTGTTAGAAATTCACATCCTCTTGACTGAGGATCCAGCCTTGAAATAACTATATTCTCAGGTTGAGATTGTGGTAGGGGATCTTGGCTCAGGGAAGCATGTTACTTTCATAATATATTCAAAATCAAATTTCTCTTCCCACAAAATTTTGAACCTTCACTTCTTAAGTGAAAGGTGATCCTTCACTTTGGATCTTTTCCTTGACTGTTAATTGCCCCTGCCTCTTCAAAAAGCTCCTTTGTTTTTTGGAAAACCAGATATATTCATCTCCTTGGCTTGAGTACTAGCGAACTGTTAATCAGTTGATCTCCAGCTGATATACCTCTCTTCCTATTTGATCAAAACTGAAAACACTTCTGAAAGTCTGTGTGTATTATATCTTTAATCAGAAGGTTTTACTTCACAGAAAGCTTCATGAATGTTTTATACAAACATAAGAAGGGACTATGCCGCATCTGTCTATCAGATATGATCACTGGCCAGGCACAACTGAGCCTTACCCCTTAGGGTAAGTCAGGCACGGGATGTCTGAAGAGCATCCCCAGCTGACAGCTGCATTCATAGGATGGGGTTTGGCTCACTTGTGATGCAGCTAACTGGGGTAAGTGCAGCATGCAGGCTCTCATGCAGCACTTCTCAGACACTGCAGCAGCAGCCCAAGGCCACTGCAGGAACAGATGAGTCCTTCAGGCACAGGCTCCCTCCCTTTGCTGGAGTCCCAGCATTTTCCAAGCAGATGTCCCGGGTAAAGCTCCTCATGGCTGAGCAGAGATTCCCAGCTGGGGCAAGGAGTGTAGGTGACAGGGCAAAAAACCCACAACAGATGCACTTAAGGATTGTGTGAAATTTTTTGTAGGGGATTTTTCATTTTGGTTTTCCCTACTGACTTGGGAGTCATGATATATGAGAAGTGCCCATGAGACTAAAAAGCAGCTAATTGTTTTCATATATATTTCATTTGCTGATGGTGAGTTTGATGGCGCATAACTTTATTTCAGAATTGTCTCCAAAGGACAAGCAAGATTATGTGAACAGAAGGCAGGCAAAACAACAGGCATTTAACTGATGTATGGGACTGAGCAGAGCAAAAAAAACAGGGCATTTCCTCCTGAACAATCTGTTGGTGGAGGGATTTCCATCAGGTGTTCAGATTTGGTTGCAATATTGAGTCTGGCTAATCTTTTGGGAAGATATATGGAGCAGGACCATATGGAGCTATTTTCATTGCTGCATTGGAAAAAGACAGCAACAGAGGAGAGAAAGGAGAAGCCAGAGCAAACACCACACATTACAGAAGCAGAGGAAGGTGATACAGAGTCTTTTGACAGTTGATAATGACAGTGAAAGTGCAGTTTAGTTTCAATGCAGAGTGCTGTATTTAAGACAGCTTATAAACTTTCACACTGCTGTGCCAGATGCAGGTTTGGAAACTAAGATTAAATCTGTGCCATGGAAAAGGGCAAGTAGGGCAATAAGGAGTAGATGAAAAGGACAAGAAAGGAGCACTAATCCTTGGGCAGAAGGATGAGGTGGTTTAGGGAGCCAGAGCTTTCCTAGTTAATCTGTTTGAACTTAAGGCTCTGTCTCAGGATGACCATAAGAGACAATATTTCTAGCAGAGTTGTCCTTGAAGGAGAACCAGGAGTACTGTAACAGCCAAGAATTTAAAATCAGTAAAGGGTTGGAAAGAAATGGCCTATAAAAAAATAACAGATGAGGTGGCTGCAAAGGGGATTATGGGTCCCTTTACTCCCCTAGAACAGATATCGACAAAAGAATGTGATGAATTCAGAACTATCAATTCAGCCCCCCTCTTATCCACATAGTGTGTCCATAAATGATGGTGGTGACCCTCGATTAGTTCTGTGAAACACATTTTCCTTGACCTAGCAGTATCAGTCATTCTTCCCCATGGCCTTGTAACATGGCTTGCAAATTGTAACACCAAATTGGAATTTCAGCTATTACCAGCTCACCATTATTATTTCAGTTTTCTGGGATTCAAGATCCAGGGACAGTATTTCTTCAAGAAAGCAATGTCAATAGGTTGCTCGGTGGCCAGTACAGCCTCTGGTAATTCATCAAAATGTGGCACAGGCAGTGAAATGGGAAGTGGAAAGCATTTGGTAGTTTACTGTCCTCAGTTTACTGTCCTTTGCTGAAAAGGGAGTTAGGAATGGACAGCAGTACACAACAATGTGGTAGTGGACTGTGGTAGCAGCAAGGTAAGAAGTCCGTATGGCCACATAAGAGGACAGAAGCTGCCTTGGGAAGGTAAACAAGCTGGACACCCATGAAAGACCAAACCATGCTGCCACAGGAGGAGAGGATAGAAATCAGAAGGACAAGGGGGCCAAGAAGGATAATTCCAAACTTGCAGCTGTTACTGTGCGACACTTAGATCTTGTACGCATAGTGGTAGTGATTGCACAAAGGCTTGGTGCACTAACCACTGCAAAAATTGATGCTTGTATTCAAAAGAGGCTTGTCTGTTAATGAGCAACATGATTCACCATAATATAAGCTTGTAAGGAGTCTGTGGCACAGGGCTGATGGTATTCCACCTTATTCCAAGTAAGGACACAGCAGACCTGAGTAAACATACCTGAGGCAAATCATTTTAATTCCAGGATAACAGGTCTGTTTGGGAAACTAGCTCTTCAGCACATATGGATCCTGAGTAAGGGTTAAGTCAAGGGATGTAGGCCTATTTTGCACCAAAGATATGGAGGGCCTATAAAAGCACATTCAGAGGAGCTTCTGAGGTTCTCAAGCAATGTAAATCTGGAGAAAAATGACCACTGCAATGCGTAAGTAACACAATACAGACTTCTTCATTGAGCAGAGCCTGGCAACAACCACTAGAAAAGGTCAGTCCATAGCCATTGCTCTGAGAACAATGTTGATGGATTTTGTGGAAAGGAGCAGGAGTCCCAGGTCATAGGTTGGGACTGAGAGATGGTCAGATGTGGATTTCTTGGAAACAAGTGGAGAGAACACAAGTCCAATCCTTATGGGCAATTAGAGAGCTTCACTCATTAGGTTAGACAGACCTTTACATTCACGCATGGCTGTTAGTTCTGCACCATGCAATGCATACTGAAATATATCTTATTGTTCTTTTGGAATTTTGAGAAGGAACTGAAGTGACTCCTGATATGACAGTCTGATTGGTCTAACCATACCTGCTATAAATGCAACAAATATACATATTCTATTTTTTTTCAGTATAAAAACCTGTTTACACTCAGTTTGATGACATACACACTCTGCACAGAGCTCTTCACCTTATGTAGTACTTTTATTGTATTTTATTAGATATAGCTGTGTATGTGGATATACATGCTATCTAGTTACATCTTTATATACTATAATATACTATGTGCAGTGATGGGATTAGTAAAGCTAAAGCTTAGTTGGATGAGAAGCTAGCACGGCTACAAAGGTCTATTAAGATGGACTTCTGTAAGCACATTGGCAGCAAAATGAAGGCTCGGGAAAACTTAGATCTGCTGTAGGTCCCCTACCTAGGGGACCCTGTGACAAAGGATATAGGCAAGGTGAGGTACTCAGTGCTTTTTTTGCCTCAGTTTCTTCCTGGAGTGTCTTTCCCTCAGGTGTACCAGGAACACAATAACAGCCAGTGGGACTGAAGCATTAATTATGGTAGAGGGTAACTAACAGAGTTAGGGCTCACTTAAGCCAGCTGAGCATATGAGATTGGATAGGGCAGATCCAATAGCTGGCTGCTATCACTGCAACATCTCTATCACTTTTGAAAGGTCAGGACATTCACAAGTAGGTTTCTGAAGACTAGGGAAGGCAAATGTCACATCCCTCTTCAAGAGGAGCAAGAAGGAAGATCTGGAGAAATACAGGCCAGTCATCCACAGTAAGACACGCAGGTCAGGTTTGTAACTCACAGCACAGTACTGTGGTGGGTTGACTTGGGACAACAGCCACGCACCCACACAGCTGCTCACTCCCTCCCTTTCTCCCACTCACTGGAGGGCACAGAGTGGGAAAAAGAGAAAGAGTTAGTGCTGTGCAAGCAGTGCTCAGCAATAGCCAAAACACTGGAGTGTTATCAACACTGTTTTTGGTCACAAATCCAAAACGCAGCACCATATGGGCTGCTATGATGACAATTACCTCCATCCCATCCAGACCTGGTACAAGCATGAAAAACCTTCTAGTAATATTTTGATAAATGCCTAACACAGGATAATTGTTGAACATAAAACTAGACTTCTGTGAAAAGTATACAAACTATAATACAAGCAACTAAAATAAATTCGGTTGAATTATCTAGTCCGGACAACCAGAAAAAATTGAAAACCGGTAAACAAACTGAATCTTTGTGCAAAGAAAAATAAAATATAGATACATACTTTCAAAATGTCTTATAACCTTTAGCTCACAGCCAGCAAGTATTTTGAAATCTACTCATTAAAACTGACATAATTCTGGAACACAACTGAAAAGCAAAACAACCCTTCCACCATTGTTCAAATGCTGCAGTTTCCTAAGGAGAGGTCATAAGACTTCCCAACCCTAAAGAATGCTGATACTTTGCATTCTTTTCATGTAAGAAGAAAGAAGACTTGAGAGATAACAGGAGAAAAAATGTGTTAGCCTCATACCCTTGAGCTGTGATGAAATACCAGTCTACTTACATTTAATTATGTTCAGTTTATAACAAAGCGTTCAGTAGAAAACATCAATAAGAATGTTGACACACTCAGACTCCTTCTAATAAGAATGAAGAAGAATTATAGTTGGAAATCTGGCATCTAGAATTCAATTGAATAGAGATTTTTGCTATTTAGCAATTAGTTCTCTCTGTAACGTAAAGTAGTGTTTCTAAGGGGAAATTATTGGGTAGATTTACAGCTGAGCTATGTGTTAAGATCAGTTCAAAGATTAAAAAATTACTACATTACTCTAGACAAAGACACTATTTGGACTAAATAGACACCACACTATATAATTGTTTGTTGTCTGTTACTTAATGTTCTCTGGAAAGAAGGTAAGTAATGCACAGAGTGAAGTCCTGAACTTTGCAACTGATATGTTTGCTGCAAAGTTAACAGAAATCTGTTGCCAAAGGTCTGAAATGAAGCCACAAAGGCTCTCCCAGGAGAAAAAAAGTGATTTTGCAGGATAGGTCTGGGTATCTCTTGGAAAGATAAAGTGGGATCAGCTAAAATCTATGGCAGGTACTGTTAGGGTAGGAAGCCGAGTACCAACCTCACTTGTGTGTCTTAGGAGTGGCTGCTTGTGCCTGAGCTCCGAGACTGTCACTCTGGCAGGTACTGAAAAGTGCTGACCTACGATGAGCTTGTGTGAACAGCAGCTGTTTAGCACCTGTAATAGTCACACCTACACTCTTAAAAGGGTATTTCCTAGAAGCTAGGGCCAACTGTCCATACTGTGGTACAATGCAAAACTCACTCTAAAGCCAGGAATAATTTCTATGAGGAACAGAAAGAGCCAAGATACTGAAATCAATGAAGTCTGGTGTTACTTACCACAGATGTGGCACCTGACCCTAAATAGGAAATGTGGACGCTAAGCAACCGTCAACTCTGTAATGGGTGCTTACTGCAAGGCTTGCAGTCAGCAAGGTTCTCTGTTCCCATCACAACCAAGCAAAAAAACCCCAACAAAAAATCCAAAGCAAACCACATTCTGGTGTTAATTGTTTTTAGAAATAAAATGTAGACCATCACCACCAAATGTGCTTGGAAACACTCAGAATTTAAATTAGCTGGACTTTTCTTCATTTTCACTTTTGAACCAACATTAATTCTTGCCTTTCTTGAAATAGCACAGCTTCCACAGGTCCAAATCAGTTGCAATCTCAAAGACAGAATGGGATGGGAAACAGTAACAGAGAAGTGGTAAGACACGAAGCCAAGTACAACACCTCATTCTCGAGTCTCATTTGGGAGCCATACCAGTAGCTCCCAGGAGCAATCGCAGTCCCCATTTCCACTAGCAATGAAGCTTCCACGAGGCTCAAAAAACCCAAGAGGATGTGCACCCTCACACTTGTGCAGAGAGAAGCCTTGTAGTCTACAGAGCTGGAAGAACAAGACCCTCCCTAACTGGGCAGCAGTAATGTGCCCATTACCTATGATAAAATATGCCATTTCTTCAATAAGTCACAGACTGAGACCTAATGGATAGACAACTGTGCCTCAAGAGGGCTCGCTTCTGTTTTCGCTTCTGTTTTCATCTCTGCTACTAGTTTGGCTTTGGCAACTTATTTTTACCTCTCTGCACTTCCATTTACACATTGTAAGGCACAGGATAATGAAAGTGATGGCCTTTATGAAGAATGTTGAGATCTTTGGATGCAAAAACTCCAAAGGATGGCTTTTACTTTCCCTCTTCCACTAGACATCTTCCTTTCCTTTCCTTTCCTTTCCTTCCTTCCTTCCTTCCTTCCTTCCTTCCTTCCTTCCTTCCTTCCTTCCTTCCTTCCTTCCTTCCTTCCTTCCTTCCTTCCTTCCTTCCTTCCTTCCTTCCTTCCTTCCTTCCTTCCTTCCTTCCTTCCTTCCTTCCTTCCTTCCTTCCTTCCTTCCTTCCTTCCTTCCTTCCTTCCTTCCTTCCTTCCTTCCTTCCTTCCTTCCTTTTCCTCTCTTTCCTCTTTTTCTTCTTCCCCTTTGTTCTCCTCCCTCATGCCTCCCTTCCTTCTATAAATAAATCTATAAATAGCTTTATTAATCTTCCATATCAGAATCCATATCGCTGTGAGTAGTGTCCTAAGGCAGAATTGAATTGCACTGAATTGGAGGAAGAATGGATATTAACATTTTGTAGCACAAAGTCTCTGTAAAGTCACAGAGGTCTATTCACTTTATTTTGCTTTATTTTCATTTTCATATATAGTGGTAGAGACATTTATAAATATTTTAATGAAAGCAGTCAATTTTAGCCTAATGTGAGGCTGTACTGTGATAGTGGTTTCCATCTGGGTTTTCCTTAAAGGCAGAATTACCCTGTGAAGTCAGTATAAATTTCTACTTCAGCCATATGGCAAATAACAACCTGTAACTGTTCTTGAAAGAAAATAAACCTAGTACAAACTATGTCACTCTAGCATGCACCCTGTCTAAAACTTAACAGGTAAGATAATACTGTAAACAGCAGTGGGGAGAAGTAAATGTAAACATTGGTAATTGCATCTAACATAACAATTACCAGAAAACCAGAATGCTTTTGTGAAAAAGGCATACAAAGCAACCTCTTCCCTTGCTAGAAACCTCCTGAATTTGATTCACATCTCAGCAGTAATCCATCATTCTAAGAAATTGCTTTTTGTGCTGATTTAATATTCGGTAACAGCCCAGAAGTCTGAACTTCATGGCAATGTGAGGTTACAACATTTCTTTATTAAAACATCATTCCATCTTTCTGATGAGATAGACCTGTTGTATACTTTTTAGCAGAAACATCTTCAAGGAAATTTTCTAAAACACTAAAATAAAAGAGCGTTTGAATTTTAAAATTACATTATGATCCAATTCAATAACTTTTAACACAACAGATTTAAAGGTTTGTGTGATGGGATCTTATTCTAACTCTAAAAAAAAAATTATATAGGTTTTCCTCAAAAACTGAATCAGTGAATCCAGCAAGCAAGTAAATTTGCATTCCTTGTTAGAGTAACAACATGGAATCACTCAGATCATCAAGATACGGATAAACCAGCCAACACTGGCAGCTCAAGTGACTTTAATCATAAGGTCAGTGCAACAGCAGTCAGTAAGGTAAGCGTGGAAAATGGATATTAAAGCACATGTTACTTTCTTGCCCCAAATCTGTTTACTTTTTTTCTTACACAAGCCGTTTTTCCAGATCTGCAAATTGGAACAAAATAGTCATTTGCGATGGTGGCCCACACAATCTCTAAAGATTTCCTAGCAAACCATATGGTTAAAAACGGCACCCTTTCTTAATATGGAGTAGTAGTGGACAGAACACAACCAACCATTATCTGGCTTTTGATAAAGTCTCTATAAGTTCCATGGTAGTAAACAACCACGGCACTTTCCCATCTTGTTACTGTATCAGATTGTAGACCCATTGTTTTAAGTAGTGGATAGTGACATACACAAGTAAAAATCTGCAAACTCAGAAAGACAAACTGAAGAATTGAATTCCAAAAAAAGCATTTAGTTTGTCTATCATTTCTCAAAAACTCATCATACTACCCTAAAAATGTCACAAAGGATTACAACTAACAGAACAACTGATACCTTTATTAACTGGCTGTAAGAAGAAGAAAGAAAAAAGATAAAAATAATTTCATTTCTCAGTGGATTTTAATCTTTAAAAGTAGCAAAATCCTAAAAAATGTTATTGAAACAATCCAGCCCAACTTTCAAAACAACTGCTTTCAGGATAAGCTATTTTGGAAGCATTATCAAAACCAGCTAGTAGTTTTCATTGACTTTATGCTTATCTATACATTTGGCAAAAAAACCACTCACTGAGAGAATTTTGCCCACCCTATAGCTAAATGCAGAGCAGCTTCTCCTGCTTCCTGGGATTTACAGCCTGCATGTGCACATGTGTGCTGGAAACAATGGCAGAAGTCAAGAGAGTTGTGGCACAACATTTAGATGCCTTTAAGTGTTGAGTGACCCTACATGAAGTAATTCTAATTTTGCCCTGAGTTGAACCCAGAAACGTTTTTTTCTATGTGTTTTGTCATTTTCAGAAAGAACACAAAGCTTTGCTGCAGGCCCGAGTGAAAGCACCAAAATTGCAGCCATCTGTTAAGTACTGGGGAGTATTTTCAAAAGAGACAGAAATGGTGTCCTAATCATAGCTCAACAGACTGCCTATTTTTAAAGTACTGAACATACTTTGGGCTATAATGCACAAAAATAAGAACCTAGTATTACTGTCAGAAGTGTAGTGAAGAGCCAACTGCAACAGAAAATAGTTTCTATATGTATCCTTTTTTTTTTTTTTTAACTGTCTAATCTCTTCATATGTTTTTTTAACGTAGCCTTTAGGAATTGTAAATGGCTCATTTCCTATTTTTGGTTGGTTGTTGTTGTTTGGGGTTTTTTTAATGTGGGAGCTGGGTTTTTGCCTGCACCGTCACTGCAAAACACACAGCTTCTTTCTGCTTGCTATTTTAGTTAAAATCAGTAGTAGCTGGAGAGTACTTTTTTTTGTTGTACCGGATAACACCACAGATACCTATTATGAGCTCTTGCCTTTTAATTGAAGAAGAGTGCTGTGGAATTCTTCAGAAAAATGCTTTTAGTCTAAAACCTCCATTGGTCTTCAAAACACATTAAAACAAGAAATAACCATATTCTAAGCAGCCTGATTTAATTACTCTTCCCTCATGGTGCTGCTGCATTTCAGTGCCCTGTCCTCATGATGCTGTCATTCACCAGTTTTTCAGAACAGACTTGTCTTTACCACGGTCTCTGGGAAAGGGTGTCAGCACCAGGCGTGGCTGACTTGGCAAAGGAAGTCACTCTACAGCCAAAGTTTTGGAAAAACTCTGCCTGTTTTCCTCTGAGGTTTCCCACAGTTGCTCCCATTCACACACACTGGTACAAACAACGGAACTGCTGGAAATGACAAAGCCACTGAAAACTCCTAGCATTTTATTTCAATGTCTGTCACCTATCTCTGTATTTCTTGTACATTGGCATAATTGAAAAGGACATTGCTCCCAGTAGTGTGGCACCACTGCTAGCTGGAGAAATATATGTTGCCTTCAACCTGCCAAAGAAACAATCACTATTTCACAAAAGTGAAATCTCACTTACAACCTTTACAGCCTCTCTTCATTTAGGTGTGTGATTTTACAATTTATTTTTTTTTTGGGGGGGGGGGGCATATTTCTTGTCTCCTTTTTGCTTTTCTCGCTACATTTTAAAAATAATAAAGGAATAATAACTGAAAACAAATTTCTATCCTAGGGTATCATATTGACATCTGCATAATTGTTCTGCAAGCACAGAAACTTAGCATTTATTTGCACAGGCCCCTGCTGCTTGAGGAAACAAGTAATTAATTATATGTACTGACAAGCACAGCCAGGTCTGACAACCTCCAGGCTCTGGAAAACAGCAGAGATCCTTCCTCCTGCAAGCCTGACCCTCTGCACTAACTCCTGCCTAACCAGCCTTTGGTCTGTCCTTCCCTCTGGGGCTTCTCATCCTCATCTCACCCAACCAGTTCTGGCTTCCACTTCATTGCTTGAGGAAAGACACTTCTTATCTTCCACCACGCACTTGCTCTGCTTCTGCAATTCTCATGTCACCTTTCCACCACTCCCTACTCAATTTTTTGTCCTTGTCTCCTTGTTCACTCAGGCCAAGTCCTCCTACACCTTGTTTTTTCCTGTTTTCATCTCTCTTCCTCTATTCCAGTCCTTGCTCCTTCTGCACCAGAATGGCTTGTCCTGGGAACCCAGCTTCCAAACCTGATGCCCAGCTGCATTTGCAGGCAATATCACATTTCAGCCCCATATTTTTGAGACACACGCAGGACAGATGTCACATTTTAGCATTGAAGCCACAACAAGCTTTCATGGAAGTATTTGTGATAATGGTGACATGTAAAGTCTTGTAATGTTGTGAAATGTTGCCCGCTTTCACAAGAACAGCCAAAGTACATTTTTGTTGCAATTCTGTTTCCCAATGCACCTTCACATATCAAATCCTTGCACCGAAATATGAAATTATTACTGATTCTTAGAGAAAAACCATTAACTTGGGGTTTTTTTAATGTCATAAAGTATGCCTTCTTTAATTCCGTAACAGCTAGTTGATCTGCAACAGCAAAACCTCATTCTGACTCTAGCAACCAGCACAGGGAAGTCCAAACCAAACATTCCTGGGAAAACTAAGAATAACTAAAAAGACAGTATTTTAATTCAAATCCAGGGGCAAGTAGACAAAGAAGCATTAAAATCTCCCTTTAGGAGATTATTCTGATCTAGAAAAAGACTATAATCTGAATAGATTTTGACAGACACTGGAAAGGGAATTGGAGTAATTTGTGTTAGGCTACACAGAAGGTGACAGAGCTGAAAATATAATCTGATACTCTGAAGTGCTGAAGAAATTGAAATTACCCAGCAGCAAAATTCAAGAACTTAGTTACAGCCTTTTAATAACATTTGTTCATGCAGTGTGTTAAGAATAATATGGTGTGATAATATTTTGGCCTGTTGCCAACCCCTCCCTCCACACCCCCCCCCCCATTTATTTACCTAATATTTACACTTTGACACTGGTAATGTAATTGTAACAAAGAGTGGTAGTAAATAACTAAAATATTACTACATTGATTTCCCTACAACATACCTGGGATGCAGTATGACTAAAGCACTTTTAGGGGGTTCAACTTTCAACCACCTTGCACTCACTGTTTGGGGGGACTCACCTTCCTTACGTCAAATTATGAAATAAAACCAGAACAGCTGGCATGGTTTACACTTTGCTGATAATATAATTGATTCTGATGTTGTGCTCTATGCCTTTCCACATCACTTGGAAAAAGTCACTGAAGCGTTTGGAAAATTTCGTGAACTGGCATGAACCAGCACTGAGATTTCCAAGGAAAAGGTAATGAGATCTGAAGCACAGGCAACGTGAGTGCTCTACGTGCCACTTCACACACACGTGGTTTGGCAGAACAAAATAAATGTGAATGACGTGAATTCTCAATTAGTCACTAATGAAAAGTATTATTTGAAGTGTACAAGCGCGTAATTCAGAATCATGTTAACTAACTGCCTGGGCCGTTTGCTTGTAGCAATTATACAATAAGGTGTATCATCCTCTCAAATTGCTTATGTAGCCAGGGTTTTGAAAGTAGTTTGTTGCAGGAACCAGTTACATGAAATAAAAGGAATCATATCGCTCAAGGGAAAAGAAAAAGGAAGTCAGGCTTCAGCAGGGCGGCAGGCTGGCAACGCTGACCTCACACTTAGTGGCAGAGAGGATCACGAGAAATTTAAAAAATAAATCAAACCGCTAGGGAAACAAATAGAGAAACAGAAATGGAACTGGAAATACAGCGAAACAGAAGGCCAGCTGGCGCTGCGCACGGGGTTGCTTGTAGCAGCCTTCACCCGCCGACTCTCCGGGCGTAGGCCGCGGCGCACGCCCCAGCGGCAGGGAGGGGGGTCCCGCAGCCCCGCGGCGTGCCCGGTAGAGACGTGGTGGCGGAACCGGCAGCCCCACCCCGCTGCCTCGGCCCCACCCGCCGGCACCGCCCTCCTCCGGCGGGGAGGGGCGGGGCACGGTTGCCCCGCTCTCCCTCTGCTCTCTCTCTTGGCTGGAGGCTGCACGTCCGCGTTGGGGCGGTGGCAGCGCAGCGCAGCGCGGGCGCGTCCGGGCACCCGCCCCTCAGTGGGCGCGTCCTGGCGGTGGCGGCGGCAGGCGGCCACGTTGACAGGGCGGGAACGGAGCCGCGCCGCGTATCGCAGCGCAGGACAGGCCGTGCGTTGGCCGTAGCTCGTTGTCGGGGTGCGGGTGGCGGTGCGGGGCCTCTGCCAGAGTAAAAATGTCTTCGCCTCCCAAAGAGAAAGCAGAGACGCGGGCCGGACACCCTCCTGCTGGTACGGCCGCCGGTTCCCGTCTCTCCACTCTTTCTCTTCCGACCCCCGGGGACGGGCCGGGGAGGGACCGGGGCGGCCTGGGCAGCCGCGGGCTTGGGGGGGGCTGACCGCCTCCAGGAGAGCCCGACCGGGCGCCGGTTCCCCGACAAGTCCACGGCTTGCGGGCGCCGAGGTGCTGCCCGGGGCTGAGGAGGATGATGGCGGTCTCGGGGGGGGCCGCGCCGCCGCTGGCGGGGGCTGTGAGCCCCGGGTGCTGTCCCCGTACTTCTCTCGGGCGCCGCCGCCGAAAGCGACCCGGCTGTCTGGAACCGGGAGGTGTTTGTGGGTCCCATCCCCATCTCTGCCGCAGCTCTCCATGGCCTTTGCTAGTAGCGGGGGTGATGCTCTCTGTCCTGCCTTTCTCAGAGGAGCTCTCAGTTGCAGACAAATCTTCACTGGGTTTGTGCTGTTTGGCATCTCCAGCTTCTGACTCGGGAGACAGCGCTGTCTTCGTTGGCCCTCGTCCGTAAGGGCATCGCGTCCTCGAAAGGTGGCGGAGGCCTGCGAAACCACCGCCTGGGGCTCATAAAGGCGGGAAGGGGAAAGTAGCAGTCACTGCGACATCGCAGCCTGCGTGGCTGTTGGCAACACAGCGCAAGCTGAGTGTGAACAAACTGCAAGTTAATAGTATTCTGTGCATCCATTTTGCCTTTGGGCATTGTGGTGTGAGTCCTAGAGCAGGCTGCATGCTCCTAGCTTTAATTCTGGAGGCTGGCAGGGTAGCAAAGAAGTGAAGCAGCTTGGTAGCTGCCCAGCAAAGGAGCTCTGGCACCTTCTACCTGCTGCTTGCTTATGGGGGAGCAGGGGCACAGGTGGTTGGGGTAGGAGCTGTGTTTTGCCTTCATGGGACATGGATCTGCCACCGTCCATAGACAGCAGCTCCTCTCTATGCACAGGTGGGATTCAGTTACTGGCAGTATCCAAGTTGTCACATTCCATCACATACTGTTAATTATTTTTCTTCTTTATTTCAGTTTTCTTTAAAAAGGGAACTTTGGTCCCTGCACCAGCAACTTCTCATGTGTTTTCTAGTGTTTCCAGGTGGACTAGTTGGTGGATTGTTTTGGTTTTGTTTCAGTCAAAAAATGCTGAAATGCTTAATTCACTGGGTGTTTAGCTTTATAGTCAAATCAATTGATGGGATTTAAAGCTAAATTTGAAAACAATTTTTGAGCCTAATTAAATTCTGCTTTTTTTCTAATGAGGACCTGAAATTCCTTTAAATAGATACTAGAAGTTAGAAATAATGGCTTTGCTTTGCATGGCAAATAGAGTTAAGCGGTACAGTTAAGCCAGTCTCTTGGCTGATCAAAGTTGTCCCAGTTCTCATGGCATTAGCTTTTACGTGACTTCCTTCTGGAAACCAAACCACTTTTTCCAATGTCAACAGCTTTTGCTGCCATAGCTCCTTGAGGTGGCTTGATTTGAGTCAGGTAAATGTGAGCTTCACTGTGAAACAGTAGTTAAGACCTTAGGTTGTGTCTTCCTTCTGCACAGTTGATGAAAAGGGAATGAAACATATAAATTGTGCGTATTTTTATTTAGGTTCTTTGTAAGTGTATTTTCTGATGTTCAGTGTTTAAGAGTTTTGCTTCAAAACCTGTCTTTTGGAACAGGTGGATTTTTTTGAAGGACGTTAAGTGAGGCTCTGTACACCAAGAAACTAGCGATGTACAGTGCAAAAAGCACAACTGGAGTACAGTACAGGTTTCCCTTGCTGTCAAAGCATTTCAGTATCATTGTTTCTGTTGTAAAATATACACTCACAAATGAACCAAAGAACTTCTTCAGCTATGTGCCTTCTAAGATGATTAGCATCCCTGGGTTTGTTTGTTTGGGTTTTTTTTGTGAGTATGCAACAATTCAGCTTTGGAAGGAAGGTGATCGATCACCAAATCTGTCTTTGAGGCCAGAAGAAAACTAATGCTTTACGGTATGTCCATGTGGTTTCTGGAAGAATATGGTTCTGAGCTGGTTGGCAGAGGAAAGTGGCCCTTTGGTCTTTTAGTACTCGGAAAATCCCCAATAAATGTGCTGACTACTGACAGTTTATATTTACTCTAGGTCTGAAGCTAGGTTTTAATCCTCCGTCTCGAGACGGTTTATATCCTTGAAAAATAATGTGCAATAGGGCAGTTTGCAAACAGGTTTTAATAAAATGAAAGTAAAAAAAAAAATAAAGATGACTACATAAATATAGGTGGAATTACGTTAGTAAGTAACGGTACATTCCTAGCAAGGCGAAGATGTGAATAGGGCTTAAGGTATGAATATGGCTTAAAAGCTCTTGTTTTGCTGTATGCAGTTTTATAAAGAGACCTACCTGTAATTATGGATGTACCCCACTGAGTATGAGTTAAACACATAAAAGTTGAGAAGGATTTAGATCATCAAGTCCAAGCAGAATTGACAAATCCGTTGTTTTTTATATGCAGTGTTGCACTCTCTTACTTCCTCTCTCCATTGATACTTCACGTGGAGGGAAAAAAAAGACAAGAATAGCACTTGAAAAGACAAAGGATAATGAAATTGAAAGAAATCTCAAGACCTCAGGCTGGTAACAGGGTGCACAAAGCGACTGTGAACTCCTTTCTGAAACTTTAGAGGGCCTGAACTTAAGCTTTATTAAATATCCATCTGTCAGTGAGATCAATGCATCTATAATACATTGCTGAGTACGTTTGTACAGCTTGCAGTCCATCTAAAGATGGCTACATAATTAGGCTTTTAGTAGTTCATTTCTTCTACTAGATGCTGTGGAAGAATAAAGCAAGGTGATTGTCTTAATAGTTTATTGATGAAGCTTTACAATAGTTTCGTGAAAATAGTTACGAACTTTTTCCTACACTAAAAAAATACAGCTCTAAGCCAAGATTTCCATGTAATGAAGTGTACAATAGCTCTTCTGTTCTTGTTTTGTCAGACACTAATGTATACTCCCTTAAGCTTGCAGAATGGCATATTTTGCATTTCCCTTGGTCCTTTTCGTACCTCTTGTTGGTGTAATGGAATCTATATATAGGAAATAGATTGTGTAAATATTTAATACCAATGAAAAATGGGAAGCTGCTGAAGTCTGGGGTATACTCTGGATTTCTAAATGTTCCTGTCCTGTGAGCAGCAGGCAATATGGCTTGAGCTGGGAAGTTTTCCCAGGAAGGGCTGCCTTGTATCAGCAACCTGAGTGAGCTGGGGACAGAGCCATTGCTGAGCTGTGGGGCTTCTTATTTCAGAATTCAGTCTCAGAAACTGGAAGCAATCTGAAAGAAGCATGGCAGTGGGGGGAAAAAAAAAAAAAAGGGGTAAATAGACTGGGAATGTTTACAGACTCCAGATCATCTTGAGTGGTAATTGATTAACGCAGCTATTTAGTACATTGCCAAAAGGAGCAGTCATACCCATAAGAGGAACACAAGCTGACATTCACAGGACAAACAAGACAGCCCTGTCTGCCTCTCAGGGCGATAAAACATGACAGATGATCATTACATTCTGCTCTCACCTAGCAGTGAGGTAAACAGGCTTGTGCTGGAGCTCTTCTCAGAGTATGCTGGCAGATTATTCCCTCGTTATTTCCTACTTTAGAGGCAGGTGGCCCTTTGGCCATTGCCACCATGGGGAGCCATTCCCTGGTTTCTCCTGCCTGAGCACAGGTCCCTGCTGGCCTCTCCTGAGCAGCTGCTGTCTGAGCTCCCTCTTCAGCTCGTGAACTGCTTTCTTTCTCATCCCAAAACGGTGTCATTGACATAGTCCTCTTCTGGGCACTGTTTTCTGGCAGTGTTCTGGAATGTAGTATATCAGTTCTTTAAACCTTCTCTCTGCTCTGTGCAGGATTTACTATAAGGAAATCTGAGCTCCTACTTTCTTAAGAATTACTTTCAAGTGACAGAATCACTGTGGTAATCACTGTGGTGTCAAATTATGTTGTAAATGCTAGGAGGGTAAGAAATAGATGAATCCTGTAAGTCTCGAGAAAATCTCACAAATGGAGTGAGTTTTTCTTTAGCTCAGTGGATGTAATAATTTCTTCTCTGTCTAACCTTGGGGTAGTGTAGCTTGCTTGAAACCTTTTGAAAAGGAAGGTGAACTATATTGCAAGGGTATTTCTCTTCTTAAGCTAAATCTCTTGAAACTAGATTGGGTATGAGCATGCTGTGTCACAAGTGGCAGAGATGTACATCAGCTGAATGTACACGATGCTAATCTAATTATTTCACTTTTCATCTCAGAAATACACAGTATTACTACAATTGTTTGCTGGATTCTTCTTTTGGTGTACCAGCTCTGAACAGTAACCCTGGATTAGTAAAGACTATTCAATTATGCACAAATATACTTTTAGGTGTCTATACTACGCGTGTTGATTTTAGTTCAAAAATCAGATTATTAAGTTAAGTTACAGCATTGCTCACTCACTATTATGCCTTTTAATTGTCTGGTTGTTTGCTTTTTAATCCCTGTTAATTTTACATACAGACAAATTGGAATGTCTTAGCTGCATATCTTTGCTAGTGACAAATAAAGAGAAAACAAGTGGCTGGTGGCCTGATGAAATACAAAATGAGAGGAGATATTTTAGACCACTTAAATTAACACTACATCTTCAGGTATTGTTTTCTTTAGTTTTCTATTAGATGGTGAAGAACATGGAAGCATGAGTGTGTTGTCCAGAAGTGCTGTTTGTAACCTGGCAGATGTTGCTATGGAGACAGCATCTTCCACATAAAGTAATCTGAAAGGGAACTAACAAGAACTGATTGTGCAGTGATGTTGAATTTATAAATTAATGTTAGTAAAACATACCAATCAGTTTGATTAACTGAGCTGTTAGAAGAAGACAGCACTTGACGGAACTCAGTGTTTGATTTTGCAAACAAATTTCTAAGGAGTTTGCATCAAGAAAATTTAATAGGAATTTTAATTTTTGTTTCATTTTTAAACCTGCATTTATTTGTTGCCTAACCTTTCTATCTTTCCTTATCTCATGTGAAACATTCTCACCAGTTTAAGTGTTGTAATTTTTATGCTGGAGAGAGAACACAAAATGGTTAGTGTTTTGTGGTCGTGGGATTTTTTTTTTTATGCATGATAAGGGGGCACAGTTTTGATAGGTTTTAAAAGATATTTCTTTGATTTTTTTCTGTTGATTGCCTGTCTTTTATTGATGTCCTTATTTAATCAGAAGTTTATCTTTTGAGTATCACACAAACCTTAAAATCAATTTAAAAAATCCCAGGGCCAAAGAGCTGTCACTTTCTCCTAGGGCAGGTCCCTTTCACTTTACTTCTTGCCTCACCCAGGCTGTAAAATTTATGCACAGGAGTGTCCTTTCCATTCCTGTCCTGGTGACAAACTGAGAACCAAACCTGTTTCTAGGTTTCAGGGATCAGCACTGAGCTGCTGTGAGGTGCCTGGGTCTCCCTGTGTCTGGGCACAGGAGGGCTGTCATAAGCACGGCTTCCCCCAGCCACCCTGCCAGGCTGCTTCAGCTCCTTCTGAGTGTGGCTCTGGCATCCTGCTTCCTCTGGCTGAAGCATCTCTGCCCAGGCTTACTGTGTCACTGCAATGTGAAACACAAACCACTGTGTCTCTGGTGGTTTTATTGACACCTGACCGCTATCGTGGTTTTCTGATGTGGTTGCTGATGGCAATGTAACCCATCCAGTTAGCTAATGAGATGCATTGTATTATCCTGTGTTGTCCTGTAAACATTCATAGCAATGGTTGGAAAAAAAAAAAAGAGTACAGTATTAAAACAGAAAGCAGATGAAGAGCATCCTGCCCGTTGTTGTACCTGCAGTGCTAGGCATGGCTTGGTTTCTATTTTATATATCACTTTGGAGGGCATAAATGATGAACATAAGTGGATTTGCTTTCAATTCTTGTTTTACGTTTCAAAGGGATGCCTTCACATTTGCATCATTTGTAAAACTAAATCATGACAAGGATTTGAAATGTGGTAAATGCTTATGTTTCACGAAAGAAAAAGCTCTGTTCTAAATGCAAGTTAATGGTCCTCCCAAACTTTGTTTTTTATTACAGTTTGTGAAGTACTTCTTTGTATAACTACTATTATTATAGCGGTAGTTTTTAACTTGAAATGACTAGTAAGGTTCTTATGCCCTTCTTATTTTATGGGAGTATTTAACATGCATGTTTGTGGCCTTTTGTGTAGTGTTATGCAAATCATTGCCTCTATTTCTTCTCCTGACTGCTGCGACTTAGTAGGGGTGAGGGGAGAGTTAAAATAGAGTTGAGTTTTCTAAAATGGTATTGGAGGCCGGTGGTAAAATGAGCTGCAACCTCTCAGGATGCACAGAGATGGCAGGATGTGAAACAGAATGGCAGGTGCGGTCCTCAAGTAGCTGCTCCTCAGGCTTTTAAACACTTGGGGCTCCTTTTTCAAGCTGTGATTACTATTAAGTTACTCTGCAAAGTATTAGGGGGAAGAGGTGGGAGGGTCATCCTTAAAACATTCTTCACTTATGCTGATTTGACTGAGGTTTGTTGTGTCTAATTTTCATTCCAGTAAAAGCTGGTGGGATGCGGATTGTTCAGAAACACCCACACAATTCTGATGCCAAAGAAGAAAAAGATAAGGATGACCAAGACTGGGAAACCAGCAGGTGAGCATTTTTATTTGATGCATGTGCTACAGTGAATTTCCACGACTTTGAACCTTATCACCAATTTATTTTCCTTGCAAATAGCAAACCAAAGATACAGTTGTTTTTGTATCATAAAATTGATTTTAAACAGTAGCAAGTTACACATGCCTTGAAAAGATCTGGGGAATCTGGGAATTTTTACTTTGCACCTTCTTTAAATGATCTTGCCAGGTTAAGAGGTCAGAGACAAAAAAAGTACAGTTAAAGTAAAACATCAGCTTTCCTAAAATCTCTGAACATTATTTCAGACTGTGCAGAAGCATAGAGGCTAGGCACATTTGGAGGTAAGCATTAGGCTGTCAGTCTGTGTACAAGGTGATCTTCTGGTGTGCTGGGTGATTCCTTCTACCCTTTGACCCATTCTCTTCTCTCTCTGAGGTATTTGACAATATGGTGCTTTTAAAAGACAAGTAAAAACAAATGCTATCAATATTATCTGCTTTTATTTTAGGTGGGAATCTTAACAGTTTTAGTGGTGGAGAATACCAAGATGGACAGCAGATACTTTGCAGTTTTAACTAGATTTGTCAGGTAGCTGCTGTGTAGAAATGAAAGTAGGGATTGTTGCATTTCTGTTCCCACAAAAGCCACCTGGGTTTCTGCTAGCTTTTGTGCTAGCTGTTTTTCATTGTAGCCAAGACTGTATTTACCTGAAATCTTAATGTACTAGCTTGCTGCATGGGTTTGTCCTTGCTATTTGCTAAAGGCAAAAAAAACCAACGGAGTGCTATTCATGTGCTTTGGTAAGTAGAGTGACTTACGTTATGTTTATTTTACATATAAAACAATGGTAATAAGCATTGTGAAAATGTCTGTATAAATAAGAGCAAACGTGTTTATTTACTAAATCATAACTTGAATAGGAAAAACTTTTATGAAAAGAGAAAAGTAGTTAAAATTAAGTGAAAGGCCGGAAAATGAAACTTGCTGTAATTTCTTCTTTAATAAAGTTGCTCATCTTATATTTCTGCACAGTGGCACGTAAGCTGAAACAGAGTCTGCACTGCAGTTAAGTTTTATCCAAAGGGAGGAATCATATCTTGTGGTTAGTTTAAACTTTGCTTGGGGATACATCCTTTTAATGAAGATGTGTTACACAGCTGTTTACTCTTAGATTTCCTTGGCATGCCAACCTCATGGGGAGGGAATCTTACTATGATGAGATTACTTCTTATGCCTGTTCACAGATCGAAACCTCAGTATAGCCATCTGCTTTACTCCTTTCTTCAAACAAGATTATAGTTTTCCATGCTCACTGAAATAGTCCAGGGAAAAGTTAAAATTTAACCTTGATATGTGTGGCTGTGTCTGCTTTAGCAGATGCTGTGGCACCTTAGAAGCAGATCTGTAGAGAGAAACATTCAGTGCTGAGGACTTCGTCTTCACATTGAGTGTGTTTTGGAGATCATTTAGTCTGGTCGTCTGGACTGAAGGACCAATCCTAGCTGGTGTGGGTTAGGAGTCTCCTTGGCCTGTGTTCCAGTTCAGCATAATCTGCTGGGAGATCAGGTCAGGTGCCCTGAGAACAATCCACAAAACAAAACAAAGCCTGGGCAACAGAATGATCTGGAGAGGGAGTGTACTTTGGATTCTAAGATGTTAACAAATACAGACTGTATATTAGTATTAATATTAATAAATCAGATCTGTGAGCAATTTTCATGCTTTAAAGGTAGAGGAGGAAGTTTAATGAACTCTAGAGGTACCTTATTAAGTAGGCAGTAGTTAGCTGTTGCACTGTGTAAAATCCAACCCCTCGGCCACCCGATCAGTTCATTGTCAAAATACACACTTAAAGTACATTCTTTGCTTTGGTTTTCTTGTGGAGGATATGTTATTGGTCTGTAGTAGGCACTTGTGCACACAGTTATTCTTGAGCTTGTACATTAATACAAAAAGCATTGGTCTGAACTTTTTATGTCTTTGATTTAAACCTCTTGAGAAAGAAAGTGGCAGGAGCAATATGAGGAGCATCGTTAGGTGGGAATCAGCATGAATTATAAAACAAAACTGTAAGTTGGTTTTACAGGTCTGAGAGAAGCTGTTTTCCTGGTTGAACTGTGAAACCTTTCTGTCTGTGAGGGGAAGGGTTTAATGTGCCTTTAGTAGGCTCCTGTGGGCATACTTGTAAAGCTCCAGTGGCTGAATGAGCTATAGATGTGAGCAGAAAGTTGTTTAGCCATAGACAGGACAAGCAAACTCCACAGGCCGTAGTACATAAAGTTGTTGCTAATCAAAATTAAATTAACGTTTGCAGCGTGTCAGCTGGTTTTATGCTGGAAGGTGCAGTCCCCTGGAGTTTCTGTGTCTGCTCCTGGTGATTCAACATCCACTTCTAAAACACTTGGATTTCTGATGTCTGTGGAGGGAGGTTCATCAGGAGATGGGGACAGGTTTAGCAGGAGAGGGAGAGGAGACCACTCGCAGTCTGTTCTGCTTTCTCTGGCACCAATGTATATGTACTTTTTGGTCTTTGCTAGTTGATATTTTATGTCCCTTTGCTAAACAGATTTGAAGACATGTGTGTTTTAACTTTCTACTCTTGTTCTTTAGTCTTTGCCATTTTAAGGTAGTATTGTTGATATGATGCAATCTCTAGTTCCTGTTGCATTAAAAGTCCAAAGAAGCAAACAGCCCTTCAAGCAGTTCGTATCAGGTGATATGGACAGCTGACAATGATGTGAGAGAACGTTATAAAACAGAGAAGAGTAATTTGTGTGTGTGAAGGGGGAGGGTATGATGACTGAGTGATTATTTTAATCTCATTGCAAGCTTAGTTGAGGACAGATTAGTGGAATTGGCAGTAAACCCATTCAGAAGATACTGAGCTCTCCCAGTGTTCCCAGGGAGCTCCAAGAGGACTGGTCTTTCTGACAGCCCCACAAATCTGAGCAGCTGCTCAGCAAGAAAGCTTTCAGCTGGAGTTCACAGAAATGTTGGTGGCTTTGGAGACAGCTGGCATTGTGTTTGCAGTGTGGTTGCAGAAAAGGCATTGGGTCAGTGTTTCTAGTGTTAATGTAAACAAAGCTGATGAAGGTGAACACCTTGAAGCAGCTAACTGTTCTTTAAAGGTGACTTTAACGTAAATTCACCAGGTATATCATCTATGACATTTGTTTTTCTCAGTTGTTTAGCAGCTCGCAATCCAGTTACTGTAATGTACTCTGCAAAGTATTTTATTCGTTCTGATTCCTAAAATAAAATTGTGTGACAACCTACCATTTTATGAAATGGTAGGCTGACTTGTCATAATAGTGATTTGTGATTCCTTAAAACAGTATGTGGTAAGATGAATTTACAAAAATTTAAACTTTTCTTACAAGGCAGTTCTCAGCCTTGAGCAGTAATGGAAATAGTTTCGTATGTCTGGTATAAATATAGTTTTACTTAAAGAGGATATAATAAAGTTTATGTAGAGATGACTCAATGAAAGAAGGGAGGGGTTGCATTATTTGGTTTAGGTGAACTAAAAAATGTGTGTGGTATCCAAAGCCAGTGTCTCCACTGTGGTCAAGATACCAGTGGTGAACTTGACTATGAGCTGGGGTCCTCAGCCCACTTGTTCTTCAAGATGAGGTGATTTATCAGCCTGGTTGGAGGGAGGATACTGGCTGGATTAACATCTGATGTTACTAATTTTCTTATTTTTCTGTAATTGCGTAAGACTTGCATTGATTTTTTTTTCTTTTTAAGTATGGTTGCAGTTTTGATTGATTGACAGTCATATTGATGGTTGCTGGAAGGTTGTTTTTTGTGATGCTAAGTGAAGATGAAACGTATAATTAGGAGTAGGGTTATGAATAGAAACCATCATTTTTCAGGACTTCATGTTGTCATAGAAAATATTTGGAATAAGTAGGCTACTCATAGTCGTGGGCTTTATTAGAATGCATGTTTAACTGAGATTTGCAATATCACACTCACTTCGGTGCCAGCTTCTGACTTGAGCCATAATAAATACTCCTGAAAGACCGATAATTTGAAGTGAGAGTTGCTTGTTCAGTTTTGCACTAGAGCTTAATTAATTGTCACTCTGGGACCTCAAGAAGAAACTGTAACATATCAGCGTCTGAATTTAAAAAAAAAAAAAAATTTTAAAGCAAATTTCTGGCTCATTTTGTCTTTTAACAAACAGTAAACTGCATAGGCTTTAATGTCTAAAGACTCCTTCTCTTTTGTTATGTTTCTGAAACAAAGTGGTGGATAATTACAGAGATTTAATTGCTGGATATAAATGCAGTAGAGTGGTTTCTCAGTATACATAGGTAAATTTTATTTGTTTTGTATTTTAAACTTACCTGGAGATTGTGAATTCAGCATTCTGTCTGACTTTCTCATTAGCTCTAGAAAGAAAAAAATATGCAGCCTGGATTGTAATTCAGTTTAGAATGTGAATATTTGCCCTATTTTCTTTGGGCAAAATAAAAGAAAATCAAGAGAATAATTTAGAATGTGGTGATGCAAAAGCAAAATCATGCTAATGATGCATGCAGATGTCTGTATGTCAAAGAGCCAGTCCTCAGTACTTACTGAGTTACGTGGTGAGAGTGGAGTTGTCGAAGGTCCCTGCTATCCTTTGGGTATCTCTCTGTTACTTTTAACGTCGAGATATGCTAGTTAAGCTGCACCTGTTTTGTTTTTTTTTTTTCTTTTAAAAGTGCAATGGGAATCTAAAAAATTTAGGCTGCAGGTATATATTTTCATTCAAGAGGAAATTTGGTTTCCTTTTCTTAATTCTTTTGCAACTGGGAAAAAATAACCCACAGGCATTATTTCCCTTTTCCTTTACCACTGAAGATTCTGCTGTCGTTGGAAAATACATTTAATTTTTGCCTTGCAAGGATGCTTGTCCAAACTCCTGATAGAATTTAAAAAATATAAAGTAGATGATGCAGTTAAACCATTAGAGCAGGTCTGTATGCTTGTTTACACCCAAAATACTGAAATGCTTGAAACTATTTCTACTTCTTGTATTTTGCCCTGTTTCCCTAGTTATTTAGCTGGGGCAGAAACAGTAGTCAAAGTCCTGACCCTTTAATTTGGGAATAGCTGCCCTTCAGCACAGTCAAGCCCTGGGAAATAATGTCCAGCGTTCAGCTTGCTTGCACACAAATCCTGTAGGAGGTAGTTTCTGTCATGAAGATGTTACATTCCAGTTAGTTCTACTGCTGTGTGTTGTAGAGAAAACAGGTGTTTGACAGAGGAAAATGTTGGGAGTTTGAAGGGGAAAAAAAAATAGTGAAATACTTTTCAGCTTGTTAAACATGGAAACCAAACCTCATGAAGGAGTAGCATTGTACTTCCATAAACACTCAGAGTGAATAGCCCATTAGTGTTTCTCACATCTAGTTCACCAACATAAAGATGAAAAAAGACCTCTGTACCTGTGTTCATGCATCTATAAAACCAAAATGTTGGAAAAGCAAGCAAGCATTGACTCAGTATGGTGAATGCTTAAGGTAAAGAGACAGGTTGGGACAGATAGGCTGCTACATCGTGTGCTTAAGTTTTTTGAGGAAATGTGCAGCTTTTGGTAGAGGATTGACGTAAGTCTCCCTTTCTGGCAGCAGTGCCACTTAAGTGTTGGCTTAAAAGGTCTCTTTGCCTGTTGTGTCAGCAGAGGCAGCTCTGAAGGAGTGAACTTATACTATGTACAATCATTAGTCATCAACATCCAGATGCAGAATTCACGTTTCTTCCTCCACTTTTCTGACCACCTCTTTTTTCCCCTCTTTTGCAGCCTGATTCCGTTACCTCTGTGAGCTGATGTGGCTTTACACAAAGATGATGTTCACAGACTGTATATTGCCATTTTATGCTTGACCATATGACAACTTAAACTTGATTAAATGTGTGGATATAATGAATATGACTCCTGAGGGTTTTTATTAATGCCTTTGGTCTTTGAACTCTCATTATTCAGATATAAAACTTTGGAGGCAGTTGATCTTTGAGAATGAAATGTCTGGGGGAAAACACAATGAAAAAGCAACCTGACTGAACACCATGCCTGCAGTTTCTGGGAAAGTTGCAAACTGCAGCAGATGTTGGGCATTAACCCATTGTCATACCAGATTTTCTGTGGCTGTAACTTTTTCTTTGCTTGGTTCAATATTTCAGAGGCTAAAAGGATGTCCTGCTGGAAGAAGAGCTGTAAAAAAATTGCAACTATAATTTTGTAATATTATTAAGCAGAGTGCAGAACGTAGTGTAGTCAGGGAGATAGCTTCCTACCTTCTCCAAAACATCCTTTTCTCCAAAAAGATTCTAAGCTTATTGTTTTGTTTTGTTTTACTTCCTCCTTGTTTTTATTATTTTGGACTTAAATTCACTTCATAGTTATGGGAATAGCTTCTTAGCTTCACGCTCCTTTATATCAGTGATCCTGCCTTCTATTTGTTTTCCCACCTCATTATTCATCTTCCTGTCTCCATCTTCTGCATAGCGTTTTTAAAATTAGCAGATGCTCAAGTCTGCTGAAGTTTATGTATGCATAATTTGTTTAATTATGAAACCAAAACCCAGTATTAGTAATTTTTGTGTGATTTTCAAGACAATACCATCTGCAGATTACCAGTTACTGGGAGAATCAGCAAATGAATTTCTGTGACCTGTGTTGAACCATATAAAATGCATATACCATTATAGATTTAACTATAAATGCAGATAATAGTATATGTAATATTGATTTTTAAATACAGAACTACTGTGAGGCAAAAAAAGAGGCTGTGAATATCTCCATTTAAGAAGTGAAAATATCTGTGAATGTAGGGAATGGAGAAAAAGCTAGACAAGATTATGAATGAAACATTTTCATACAGTAAACTGAGTCGTCTGACTGTTTCATGCTTCCAGTATTTCTTGATGATTAAAGCAGTAAGTTGATAAATCCATCAGTGTAAGTACTAGTTATGACATTATATGGATAACTCTCTTCGTATTCCTGAAATACTGTGTACATGTGTGAAAACTAAAAAAGATCTGATATTTTCCCCCCTCAAAGTGAATAGCAGATACACCTTCCAGCTCAGCGAGAGTCAGGTTCGGTCCCAAAGAAACAGATGCTGTCTTACAAAATTAGCTGGAAAGCTGAGTTGAATTGTCAGCCAAGCTGGTTTAAGAAAAAGATTTTAAAAGAATGAAAGTCTGTAATTTCTATGTAATGAGGAAAGTGAGAAAAGCTTAGTCATATGCAAGAGGAAAATGTATGGGAAGTAGTATCTTGGGAGTAGCACAGCTTAGTGCAGCATTCTGTGTCTGTATGGAAAAGTAAAATATTTTAAGCTAATAGCTTGCGTGGTGGCATTTTGCTTTGTGCTTTTCTCTTGATATCTTTCTAAATTATTGGAATGTATGGGATGAAGGTCACTGTGCCAGTCTGAAGGCACAGACAATGTTGGAACAAATACTACATCGGCATTATAAAGCACAAACATTTCCAAGCCAAAAGTATAATGAAATCATTTTTATTATGCCATCTAATCCCAAATCTCTATTATTGAAGTGTTCAGTAACACTGAGAACATTTCTAAAGCTAAAGGTATGGAATTGTACTAGAAAAAGCTGACAGAGGACCAGATGCTACTTGTTTGTTTAGAATCAGAAACCTATGTTTGAAGTGAAGTCACCATGAGCTGAAAATGAGTAGGAGGTGTGTGAGGTTCACACTCTGTGCCAAGGAGGGAGATCTAGTTTTTCAAGTAGCACCTTTCTCTCTCTTAAGAGTTTCTTCTGCCTCAGCTGCATCAGGCACCAAACCTTGAAGCAGTTTAGTATTAAAAGAAACTTAGAATTATCGTTTGTTAACTGTCACTAGGACAAACAAGGGAATTTCACTTGGTTGCTCCCAGGAGCAGCCACTGGTACTAGAAGCAGGAGATATGCGAGAGATAATTCAAGACAACACTGAGAACATTTGTTATATTATCATCAGAGTTCTATTTATTCTGCTGTAACAGTTGATGGTACTGTTCATTGAAGCACATTACTTAATGGAAAAGTGTTGGCTGCCATAGGCTTGCTGCCTTCTGATTTTATGGTAACATTTCAATGAGTGCATCTTGGTCACAGACATCCTGTTAAACAAATGACAATTAGTAAAAAAAATACTTCAGTGACATTCACACAAATCTTAGTTCTGATGAGTTTCAGTTTCTCTGAGACTCATTCCTTAGGATATATGTGACATGATGAGCCTGGTCTGTTACGGTGCTCAAGGAAGAGCTGGTTTTGTTGCTTCGGGGTACGACCGAAGTGATTTCTTCTTTCTTTCCCTGAGGATCTTAAAATGTAGCTTTGTTTTCTGTTTCAGATTGTTAAAGCCATAATTAAAGTCTAGCTCTCAATTTTGGAGGTACTCATGGCATGCTTCATCTAGCACCCTGTACTGCAGTAATGAATCAGAGAGTCCCTGAGTCCCAGTGTGTTGGTTTCACTGGTGTAATCATGGAATCATAGAATGGTTTGAGTTGGAAGGGACCTTAAAGACCATCTAGTTCCAACCTCCCTTCATGGACAGGGGCGTCTCCCTCTGGATCAGGTTGCTCAAAGCCCCATCCAGCCTGGCCTTGAACGCTTCCAGGGATGGGGCTTCCACAATTTCCCTGGGCAATCTGTTCCAGTGTCTCACCACCCTCACACTAAAGAATTTACACCTGATGTCTAACCTACATCTCCCCTCTTCCGGTTTTGATCCATTACCTCTTGTCCTGTCACTACATGCCTTTGTGAAAAGTCCTTCCCCAGCTTTCCTGTAGGCCCCCTTCAGGTACTGGAAGGCTGCTATGAGGTCCCCCTGGAGCCAGCAAGTGGGCTCTGCCTTCCCCAAAGCTTGAGGCATTAATAGACACCGAGTTCCTGTTGCCTTGTGTGGAGGGAAGGTAAGCATTAAGCTTGCAAATGATGGTATGCTGACTGTATGACTGGGTTCGGTCTTCTCAAATTACAGATTACTGTCTTCTCAAATTACAAATTTCACTCTGGGAAAAGGACAAGTACAGAGGACTGTATTTAAGACAAAAGACTCTTTGTTTTGGTACTTGGCAGAGCTGAATGTTTGTCATTGCTTCCCAAAGCCTACTCTAAAGCCATCTTTTTTGATTAAAAATAAAAAATGCAGAGCTCCAGGTATTACAGTGGAAGAGAGAGACAGTTTTTTGCTAGAACAGCTTAAGTTGTAGTCTTGAGAGTATTTGAAACTACCAGAAGTCCAAAATAATTCAGTAAGCAGAATTTTATTGCCGTGTGTGCATCCGTGTACACCTTACATGTTCATAATGAGCTTCATTGTCCTCCAGTCCTGACAGTCACTCTTCTGAAACTGTAACCTTGTATTAGCATTTAGAACATGCATTGATGAACTGTGTTTACTGTTTGGTGGTTATTAGGATGATCAAGATTACTTTGCAATACTTATGAAAGCTAGATTTTAATTTTTTTTTTAAATAATTTGGTTTTGCATGCAACATATTAGCATATTTGCTAACATGGAACTAAGCAACTCATTTTCATGCAATGAATTAGACTGTTGACTTTGTGGGATGCTACTGAGTTAACTGACCAGTTGATGGGAAACCCTGTTTGGCTTATTTGTTAAAATGTTGCTTTTTTGTTGGAGGTGATGAAATGAAATTTCAGTAAACTGAACCAGCTGTTTTTACACTTCTGTGATTCTTCTTTTATTTCTGAGATAATGCTAGCTTGTGATTCTAGAAGAAAAGTGTATGTAGCTATGTGTATGCTGTTTTGTATCAACAGTGACACTAATAACATTACTGCAAATTCTTCCACATAAGGCTATTTAGAAGGCTTTTGACTAAATGAAATTTAGGATTATTATTTATTGCTTTGAAAACTCTGTAAAATTACTTTTCTGTTTTCAGGCATTACATAATTCTGTTTCTGCTAGCGTGTTTGAAAGATTTTATTCTCTTTGCAGTTTACAATGGGGAAGAAAAATGCCAGAAGCTCAAAAGTTTCTATGGAGTGGAGCTTCATGTTTATTGTTTTCTCCAAACATAGGCCTTCTGTCTGATAACACTGGCTGTTCTGGTTCCTTCCCTGTATTGGGGTGATTTGGATGACCTCTAGATGGCTTTGAAGTCAATACTACATTTTTCCTTCGTATCTTGTTAGCAAGCACAATTACAGAAAACTTGCAGTCCTGCTGATAATGTATTATTTATTCCTGCTGCTGCCCTTTTGAGGATCTCTCTTTACGACACCCTGTTTCCTAGTCTTCGTGTTCTTTTGTGCTGTGTCTTACCCTTGAAATTTTTTCTGTCTTAGTGATTGCCAGTCATTCCCTTCCTGTTGTATTTTCCTAAAATCACCTTTTTTTTTCTGAAAAGAGTTACAATATTGAGAGGCCACTGTATATGTGTTCTTTCTTCTATGCAGAGCTGACTAACAGCTTCACTGGTCTGATGATCAGAACTTGGTTTTTTTTTACATTTTCTGTGTCAGACTGAGAAATAAAATGGTGTTTAGGAGCTGCATATTTCTAATAGAAATAGATAACTAATAGTCATATATATGTTTTAAATCAGTGCTGAATAATTTTTGTGTTTGTCCCAGTTTCTGATCCTCAAAAGTGTCTCCTGCGGTGTCCCATGGTAACTCAGAGTAATGAGGGGTCTTGTTGGCATTTTTTGAAAATCTCTGCATGTCAAGTAGGCTAAAAGATTATATTGTTTTTAGTGCTTTGATAATTCTTTCAGGTTTTAATACCTTTTGCTGGGAAGAGAAAATTTGCCAATTTAATGCACACTGTTTTCCCCCCAATGATAGGAGGAGAAAGTGAAGATAATTGCTCACAGTTAATGGACCAGCTTTTGTCTTCCTCTCCAGCATTTTTTTTACAATGTATATAGGTTTATTAGCTGATAGCTTTTTGAGGCACTGTATATAGTTCATACTTCTCCCTGCCTGTTGCCACACCTTCTGAAACAATAAAGAACTATTAATACAATGAAGGAAAGGTGGAGTTATTTATAATATTTGCCTTCCTCTTCTGTTCTAAGCAATATGAATGGCTATGCAAGGCCAGCACGAAACTCACTCTGTCCTCACCTGCTGGTGCAGTGATCCCCAGCAGATGCTACTTCAGGACAGTGTACAAGAGGGCCTGGTATAGAAGGAGTCTGATGAACTCTCCCCACATCTAGCAATCCAAATTACTGCTTAGAAATTTGCTAATCCTATGAAATTACTGCCAGTGGACCTGGTTCCTATTTCTCTAGGCCTTTCTTGAGCATACATACATTTCTCATGTTGATAATCATCCTCCCGTGGAGGTAGCACCATGGTCTAAATAGTGTGTGCTGCAGAAAGTGTTTTCTTTTTGCTTGCCTAGGAACTTTTTCCTGTGCCCTCCGAGTCTTAAATGCTAAGAAATAGTGAATAACTGTATTTGCTTTACCTTCTCTCCACTGTATATTTTTCTTCACGTTCTCATCTATCTTTTTGTTTGTTTCTGTGGTGGGATAACTAGAATTGCAGTGTGGCAGGTAGAAGTACAATGCAGATTTACACACTAGCATAGTTCTATTTTTCTGCTTCTTTTCCATTTCTTAATTGTTGCGGTGTTCCAGCTGTTTTTTAACTGTCTTTAGGGTATTTAGCTGCTGATTTAAAAAAATCTTCTCATGGTGACTCCAACATTTGTTTTTGAGTTAATAACTGTTCTAGAGACCATCATTATGTATGTACAGTTAGGGTTGTTTTTCCCAATGTGTATATTCTGCATTTATCAAGGTGACATATTTCTCTTTCACATTATTGTTCAGTCATTCCTCTGAGATCCCTTGTAACTGTATACATCCAGGATTTTTATCCTGAATAATTCACTAACTTTAGCCTATATTGTCATCTGTTTAGGCCTCTTTCTGAGATTCTTGCAGGATCACACTGATAACCTACATCATTATGATACTTCCTTTATTTGTATGCTTTATTTTCAGTTTCTGATCCTTGAGAGTGTCTTCTGCCGTATCCCATGGTAATTCAGTTTATTTAATGAGGGGCCTTGTTGGCAGTTTTGGAATTCTGAGCATACCAAATAGACTGAAGATTTTTCTTCACTTGATCATTCATTCAGATTTTAATACCATTTGCATCAAATACTTAGCCAAGAGATGTAACTTCTTTTTGGGTAACTTCACAGTACCTTTACCTTGAAAACCTTGAAAAATGTTCTCTCTAAAAAAATCTGAGCTAAAGTTTCCTAACACTGTTACACTCACTAGGTGGCATACAAAAGTATGCAAACAAAGGAGCTACGTAATAGATTCATATGCTGATTCTTAATTCAGCATTCACATTGCTTGGCTTTAATATTTCCTTTTCTAAGTTACTTCTTTGTACATTTTAAGAGAGAAACCTTGGCAAGTAAATAGCTGCTGTGAGATAAGTAACATTCATTTGTTTTTATTTGATTTTAATTAAGTTACTGCAAAATGAGGTAATGTGTCCCATTAAATGGGACAAAGTGTCAGTACAAACACCCTAACAGCAAAATTTCTATCAGAAGTCATCTACAGCATTTATAATTATGTTTGCTAACAGTGGAGTTACTGAATCTTCACAGTTTAAGTGTGCAGCCTGCCATAATTTCAGTGAGTGTTTGTTGCCATGAGATTCCATAGCCCATCTCACCTTTCAGTAGAGAAGGCAGTGTTGGGCCAAGCTTCTGGGCAAATATTCATGCATTAGGATTTGAATGAATAAACAAAAGCTATATTTGTGGAAATGGTAGACACATGACAGTGAAATCTTCAAGTCTGCAGGTGATGCAGAGCTGTTTTGCTTAGTTAAATGCCCTATCAGTGGTGAGGAACTCCGGAAGGACATCACTAAACCCTGCAAGCAGTAGTTTTGGATTCCCCACATGTTCACGGCTGCCCACTGAGGGTCAGCAATGTAAGTGTTCTGATGCAGTACAGCTAATTGTAGACTCCCTTAATGTTAAGGTCAGTTGCCATTTCAATAGAGACATATGTGTGTTGGGAGGAAATGGTGATCTCATTAAAGATTTATGCATTGAAACTGAGTAAGAGAAGTACTTGGGAATCTGCCTTCTCAGTGGCCCTGGTGGCATTAGGTGGTCATGGAGGCAATCCAGCTGTACTGTTGCAGTACTTTTCAGAATGTTTGTGGTTGATTTTTAGGGACTTGAACAATTGGAAACCTGCGTCAGAGCACCTTCTAGGAAGGGATTTTAAAACTGAATTCTGAATTATTCTAACAAGTTGCTGCTTTTCTTAACCCTCTTGTAAGTACTATTAGTAGGCTAGACCCTCTGGTGGTGTCAACAGGCCTGCCTCCATAACCTTGGATGAGGATCTGGTCTCTGTATCCTACATCTGTTTAGTCTGTAGCGTATCTGTAGGCATTATAGCAGATTCAGGGAACAACTCAAAGGCAGTGCTATTCTCTGGATTCACTGTTATTGCACATGATACTATTAATGCCTTTAATCTTACAATATTCCCTAGGCAAAAAGGGCTAGAGAAAATGTAAATCTAACTGCTGAGACACAACCCTGATGCCTGATGCTGTTTACAATACCTCAGGAAATCTTTCCTGGCTCGATTCTCAGAGTTAGTCTGGGGAGGGGTAATTCAAGACATATGTATAAGTTTGTTTGCTTTTTAAGATTTGATTGCCAAGGAATGCTTCCAGTTCAGTTCTGGCATAGTAGTATATGAGTTAGCATCTTAACTCTCCTTGGCTTTGCTTAGGTTTGTGTACATTATATATAATATGTGGCAAAAATTTGATATGATTAATTGTTTTCTGGTTTCTTTGGACTATAGTAATGGGCATAAACACAGACTGAGCGTTTCTAACATATAGAAGAAAGGAACTAAAAGCAAGGAGAGAGGAGAAGAGCCTTGATTTATACGATTTTCAGTTTGATTTCCTTGTTCTTAAGATGAAGGGAGATAAAAGAGTTGCAGTGTTAGTTGATAATTCATGATCTGCCATCAGTTTGACTAAAAGGGGGGAAAAAGCCCCACCTAAAAAAAACCCAACATGTTTTAGCTTTTGAATTATGGAAAAGGAAGGAAATGTAAGAGTTGTCTGAAAAAATAATTTTACCACAAACATGGCAGCGATTTTTGTGAAGAAATGTCTGTGTTTTTCCAGTTGAAAACTGAGAAAGCAACCCGGTAAATACAGATGAAAAATTTAAGCGCCACATGTTAGTCTAACTAGCATAGTCTTTGAAAATAAATTCTAGTGAGACTAGTCAATCTTTGGATACATGTCAAGATATGGATGGTTTTAGCTAAAATTTTAATTCGGTTCTGGGCATCCATCACTTACTTTCCTTTCCCTAAAGTAAACTGTTGGAAGAGGTGAAATAACTGCTGTATGGGAAGAAGCCTGAAAAATCTTTACGCACAGTAGAGTTGCCTTAATTCAGCGTGTAGTATGAGCTTCTCTTCCCCCCCGTGCTCCTGTTGTGATAGTTTTCATTTAGAATGCAAGTCTACAGTCCATCTGCTGCAAGGCATCTTGAAATGATTTGTAAGTGATGTTGTTCTGGAGAAAATGTCTTGGAAGAGTTTGCATTTGGTAGAAATAGTATTGGCAGCATAAATACTGACTTTCGTGGTAGCATTTTGCAGCTGGTAATTACAAACAACCCTGAAACGTTCAGAACTAATGTCTCTCACATGCCTGTGTAGTAGTTGGGACCAGAGACACTTCTTCAATGGTGTTAAAATTTCTTAAGTTAGAGCAACACCAGCATTTCCTGAGGCAAGAAGAGTCTTCTCAAAACATGTGCTCATCTCTTTGTACTTAGTAGTCCTCAACAAACTATTTTTTCATTAATTTTCCAGCAGGTTTTGTAAGCCATACCCTCTTCTTGCTGAGTTTAGTGATGTTCTTCTGGAGTTCTTTGCCATTGGTAGGGTGTTTAACTGGGGGGGTGTCAGAGAGGTTGGTGAGCGCTGAGAGTCAGTGCTTGAGCTGCATGTGGTACTGTGTTGTGGGAACAAGATCACAACCATCTGGCTCAAAGTGCAAACCCAACTTGAAGCTAGTGGGTAGATCTGACCTCAGGAAGGACCTGTCTGCTCACTTCAGTCCTCCTACCACCCTGGTTTGGAGCTCGCCCCTGTAAGGGTGTGTAATAAGCAAGAACATTCATTATTTTGGTTTTCCTAATGCCCCTCAGTCTTAACCAGTCCAGGAGTTGATGGCTAGGGGAGGTAGAGGCAAAACTGGGTGACTGTTACTGCAACATAAAGGTAGGCCTCACAGAGTAGTGAGCTTTATTTCTGTTAATCTATGTGGAAATTCACTTTTTTTTTAATGTAACACTTGCAGCTTTTCAGGGAAGAAAACTACTCTGATTATTCTCTGTCGCCACATTCTCTTAAAGCCTCTTAAGGAGGATAGCATGTTGTCAAAATCAAGCGATCTTTTGGACTGGCCTTAAACTTGGAACCTGCTACAGTAATGAAAGCCTTTGCAGGGAATCCAACAATTTCTGTAGTACAAAAATATTAGTGTCACCTTTATGCTAGCTATATACTCTCTTCAGGTGAAAGGTATCGCAAGGGAAGTAGCGGGTGTGGCAGGAGCAGCTGCTGGAGGAAACGCGCAACCCTACAGCACCCTGGCAGGGACGGGTGGGTGGTCTCCAGGGCAGTT
Source organism: Hemiprocne comata (assembly GCA_020745705.1). Classification (NCBI taxonomy): domain Eukaryota; kingdom Metazoa; phylum Chordata; class Aves; order Apodiformes; family Apodidae; genus Hemiprocne; species Hemiprocne comata. The sequence continues at coordinate 86,878,897 of CM036587.1, forward strand.
GGCATCACCACAGTAGGAGACGCAGTGACCCAGGGCCAGAGCCTGCCTGGAGAGATGGGTCATTGAGTTGGGATGGCAGGGGGAAAGTGCTAAAAAGACATAGAAAAGTAGTTTAAGAAACCAAAAGTCAAGCTGTTCTTACCTACTAGGGTACCTTAGCACTTTAGCAAAACAGAGGTTGGTCTAAGCAAATGGTATCTCTTCGTGGTGTTTTCAAAATGCATTTGAAACAGGCAACAAGTAAGCCCTTCTAGGGGACCTGACCATCACATTATCTGGTAAATAAGCTATTTAACGAGCAGTTATAGACAAGATAGAGGTAGACTTTTCCCAGAAGTGCACAGTGAAAAAGTCAACAGCTGCAAATGGCAGCAAGGGAAATTCTGACTAGATGTAAGAAGGAGGAAGCCTTCCATAGTGGTGGTGATGGTGCTCAACCACTGAAAATGAATCCCAGAGAGTTTTGCAGTCCTCATCCTTGGAAATACTCAAAGTTGACACATTAAGGCACAGCAGTGTTGCCCCCCGTTTGAGCACAAGGTTGGACTGGTCACTCTAAAAAAGTCCTTCCAATTTAGATTATTCTGTAGTACTATGGAGTAAGAAGGATTTAATAGAATTATCAGTAAAGAATATAGAGAGGTGGTGTGGGATGCTTATATTTACCCTCTTCCATAACACAAGACTGGAACATCTGTTGAAAATAGAAGGTAATAGAAGGAAATATTTATCATGTGTCCTTTCTCAGATGAGCTACAAAGATATCACTGCAGTTTTTTTAGTACATCGTCTAGCAAACTGACTGGTTCAAGTATACATAGAGAGTTGTTTTTTTTATGATCATGTACCACAGCAATGTGAGAACCCAATGAAAATTCCTTCAGTTGCATTGTAGTCTCTACCTTGCCTCACAGGTTGAAGCACTCCCGAGCAGCTGGCAGTCTGGTTACTCTCTGAAATGTTAATGTGGTAGCTTGCCATCTTGCCTAGATTCCTGTCTCTGGTAGGGTAGTAGGGAGATAAAGAAAGGTGGAGGTAGAGACAGGGTGCTGTCAGTGGAATGTGACAACTGGTAAAACAGTTGGATCTCTGTTCTGTAGCAGTAGTTCTGTTGCAAGCCTCTGTTGCAAGCTTCACCTTGGAGCCTGGGCCATGGCTAACATAGTTTTGTGCTGGTTAACTGATAAAATGACTGAAGTCGAGACTGCAGCCAGAATGTGAGTAAACCTCCTTCCCCCACTTCCACCAGCTAGGAGATATTTATTGCCTGAGGTTATTGATAGAGTTTGAGCCCTGTGTTTACTCTCCAGGCCACCTAGGAACTAGCTTGTAGTGCTTTTGGATTTGCAGACTGTACTGCTCACCTTTGGACTCCAACTTGAAATACCTTCTTGAGGAGAAAAGAATTAAGAGCTTCAGGGAGGGACAAAGCTGACTTCTTCTCCCCTCATGTTTCTGTAGAGGTGAATAATGCTGTTTATATGAGCTCAGTTGTGATTTTGCCACTACAGCTTTGTTAATTTATGATCTTGTCATAGTAAACAAAAGCAGCATAAATGTTTACTTTTATAAGCAGTCTCTGGAAAGAAAAAAAAGATTGTGAAATACTGTTGGATTGTGTTCCCACCTGTGTGTGATCATCCAAGAGGAATTGCAGGCAGTTGTTCTTACACCCCAGGGGGCCAGTTTAGATTTTATCCACGGGTATGTGCAGTGTTTACAGCTCTGGGTAATATATGAACAAATTCTTCCAGGACTCAGGCATGTTTTAAGGACAGAAAGCTGTCTTCAACTCAGTCCATGTGGGATGAGATATTATTAAGGAACCCTGCAAGGCATTTGGGTTCTTGTTACACCCTTAGGGTAAACTGAGGTGTGGAGGTGCTGGCTTTAAACACTTACATTCCCCGCTGTATCTGCCTTTACACTTAGGACCTTTGCTCCCTAGTGCAGTGGTATCACCACTGAGGTACAAGTGTCCTTCTGCTGCTCTGTGCTCCGTCAGGGCCTGCTGAGAAGCTGTATCTAGTGCACAGGTAGAATCATAGAATCATACACTGGTTTGGGTTTGAAGGGACCTTAGACAACGTCTAGTTCCAACCCTCCTGCAGGGGCAGACACCTTCCATTAGAGCCGTTGCTCAAAGCCCCATCAAACCTGGCCTTGAATACTTCCAGGGAGGGGGCTTCCACAACTCCTCTGGGCAGTCTGTTCCACAACTTATTTATGAAGTGAACTTCTGCTTCTCAAGTTAAACTATACTACTGCACTGTGCAGGTCTGTGTTGGTTCTTACTGAAGTTCATGAACCAAATGTGGAGTTTGGTCTTAATCTGCAAGTCCTGAATGGTTTTGTTCTTCATTACCTGGCACGCAGTAAACATACCTGCTGGACTTGAGATTTCTCAAAAAACGTGCTGCAAGAGTGCTTTGAGGAGGTTATGAAAATCTGTCTGACATACTGCAAGCTTTGCCAGGTACTTTGGCACTTCCTGTGTAAGAGAACAGAAGGTCCGAGTTGAGGTTGATCTGCAGGCTCAACAGGCTGGAATAGTGCAAGTTCACCTGGGTTGGGGCAATGCCAGTATCAGGACAGATATGGGGGATGAAGGGATTAAGAGCAGCCCCGCAGAGAAAGACCTGGGGGTACTGGTGGATAAAAAGCTGGACATGAGCCAGCAATGTGTGCTCACAGTCCATAAAGCCAACTGTATCTTGGGCTGCATCAAAAGAAGCATGGCCAGCAGGTCGAGGGAGGTGATTCTGTCCCTCTAATCCGCTCTGGTGAGACCTCCCCTGAAGTGCTGTGTCCAGCTCTGGAGCCCTCAGCACCAGAAAGACATGGATCTGTTGGTGTGGGTCCAGAGGAGGGCCACAAAAATGATCAGAGGGCTGCAACACTCTCAGAGGCTGAGAGAGTTTGGGTTGTTCAGCCTGGAGAAGAGAAGGCTCCAGGGAGACCTTATAGCGGCCTTCCAGTACCTGAATGGGGCCTACTGAAAAGATAGGGACAAACATTTTAGCAGGGCCTGTTGGAATAGGAGAAGGGGTAATGGTTTTAAATTGAAAGAGGGTAGCTTTAGATTAGACACAAGGAATAATTATTTTACAATGGCAGTAGTGAAACACTGGAACACATAGCCTAGAGAAGTTGTGGCTGCCCCCTTCCTGGAAGTGTTCAAGGCTAGGCTGGACAGAGCATTGAGCAGCCTTATTAAAGCAACTTTAAAGATGTCACCCATGGCAGGAGTGGTTTGAACTAGATGATATTTAAAGGTCCCTTCCAACCCAAACCATTTTGTGATTCGATGTGTACAGGCAGTACTTACATTGTGTTCTGTTTTGTGGGGTCAAATTTCAGACCACTGGGTAACTTAAAACTGTATTTTTAAATTTCTAAGCAAAAGCACAGCACGTTTGACCTAGAAACTTGATGTCTTTGTAAACAAGACCTTTGGAGGGTTTAAAAAGAAAGACTTAAAATACAATGTTTGTAGTCTCATTTATGTATAAACTACCATCCTCACAAAATGCCATTCTCCATGTTACGTAGTAGGAAGACATTTCCTTATAATCAGATTCTATAGTATAGTTTGCTTACTGTTGTGTGTCTGACACCTCTTCGTGAGGCGAGATGAGCTTGTAAACGAGAGGAAACACTGGCTGATACTGGATTAAAAATACCACGTCTTCAAGGCTAATTTTGCTGGCATTTATTTGAGTGTTTCTTTTCACTCAGATATGGGAAGACAGCTGTCCTTCAGTGTCCTTGGTTTCTGCTAGCAAACCGTCAAGTGTACTCGCATGTTACTTTGGTTGTTGTTGCTTGATCCTGGAGCTACTTTGTAGACCTCAGTTGCAAAAGGGTAAAGGCAGGGATGAACAATCTATCTGAGGATAAGCAATGAAACATAGAAGGTACTGTGCTTATTTAGTCTCAGTTCCTCAGAAGTAGTTGTCATCCTCATTTAACAGGCTAATGTCGGATAAGTTCTCTCTCCTATTCTGTTTGTATATGTTATTAGCAGCTACACTAGTCAATGACAGGGGACACCTAAGTCCAGGTTTCATGTCTGCTTCTTTAGGAAGGGGAGAAAATCTTCGTTCTGTGCACCACCTAAAGGTAAGTTAGAAGTTTGCTGTGTTCGCAGTAAGATTTTTATGGAATTACAGGAAGAGCAGTACTACCTAACAAAAAAATAGTATCGTAAAAGCTGTATGTTTGATGGAGGAGGTATTTTGAAGGAGAAGAGGTATGCGTTTTAGTTAAATTAACTCATGGTCTTTCACCAAGGGACTGCCTGTCAGGTTTAATTTGAAATGAAACTAATTGTTAGTCTGACAGCTTGATGTGCTGGGAAACGCAATAAATGCACTGGTATCAAAATCATTTTCAGTTCTGTTATCTTACTGTTGTTTATTTAATGAGAAAGGAAGAGCCGAAACATGCATGTTTTTAGGAACAGCTGCCAGTAAATTTTGCTTATGTAGAAATAATGCAAGTTTTTGTACTCTTCTTATCAAATACTTAAAAAAACTGTTGTACTCTTGTTTCATAAACTTTTCTAATTAACAAAGGCATAAAAATATTGTTATTTCTCATGATATGTTAGTATGTTTATCCCTATGTTTCTGATTCTGTTAATGTTACCATCCCTACTGTAGTGAATCTGGGACAGGGAGCAATCCAAATTCCCTAAACTATCAAGATGTAGAACTAAAGCATTAATTTGCATTTTTGGTCATAAGAGATTTCATTAGAATCACTTGAACTTTAAAGAACTAATTGCAAGCTTATTTTACAGTTGGATTAAAAGGATAGCAAGGTCACTTTCTCTGATCAAAGCGAAGACTGAAAAGAAGTGCTTGGCAACTGGCGTAGATGAACTTGGAACCAATTGTATGAATCATCAAAGTTTTATTGTTATCGCTTCAGACTAGTGTAATTAGGCATTACCTTTTAGGCAGTCACAGAATGCAGTCGGTTCTCTCAAAAATTAAAATCAGCTTGCCAAACACTGCTCTGAGACTGGCTTTGAAATAGAAAAGACAATGGTTTCTCAGGAAGGTAAGACTTCAGACACCGGTCTGGATTAAGTGCTGTCATTGTAGGCAGCTGTCTGTACTGCTGCCACCAGTTTCTTATCTTTGCTTTGTTCACCAGTTGTTTAGATTTTCTGAAAAAGTGACAAGTCTGTCAGCTCATGCCTTGTGACAGTGTCCAAAACTGCACAACAGTACCAAAACGTTTTTTTAGCAAAACTTTCAAGTTAAGTTGATGCTTACATATATGTTGGCATTTGTTTCTTTCCTGAGTAATTGTGCTTTTTTTCTCTTTCTCCTTGCACTCTGCTAGGAGCTCTGGAGTGGTACTGGTTAGTGCCACCAGGGAATTGTTCCACTTCCTGAAGTTCCTTTTTTATCCTGCAACAAGAAGTAAATCAGCAGAGGATCCTGACTGTAGAAATAGCCAGGGACTAGCTTCTCCAAGCCGTAATTTATCAGAGGTAGATAACAAGGGGAAGAATTAAAGATCCGGAGGGGATTATTATCTTTCTAGGACAAAGAAGGGACGTTAGGGGAGTAGGAGTAGTTCCTTGGAAGAAAATGCTGTAATTGTCTGAAAAGATAATGGGAAGGTGGAGTTGTTTAAGTGTGAGAGAGGGACCTGGACTGCACTAGATAGGGCAGAAAACTGAGTGAGAGGCCTGCTGGAATTAATAAGGAGCTAGGTAGGAAGAGGGAGAGAGAAAGGAGGAGATCAAAATCAAGCTAAAAGTGAAATGGCAGAAGGGATTAAATTTGAGAAATGGAAGTGCAGAAAAGTGTATTTAGTTCTAATTCTCCTGCTCCTTTGTGGTCAGAAACTAGACACAAGAGGTTAGCAGAGTGTCCTTATCTCTGCAGTGCTGACCAGTGCAGAAGTTTACAGCTCACTACTACTGACACTTGTCCTTCTGGCTTAAGTAACTAATACTCTCAATGAATATAACAATCTTCAAATCTTCATCGGTGTCATGCAATCTGTCTTCCCACTTTGCTTTTTAAAAGCAAACTTGCAGAATATTCATCCCATGCAGGCTTGCTATCTAATGAGCTATGTGCAACCTCACACCCCTTGTTAAAGTCATCTTCAGAACAAAAAACCAGCCATCTTGCTTTTCCTTACCTTGCTGCAAGAAAGATTTCAGATAGCCAGAATAATACTACTAGGTTACACTAAGCTTAAAAAATAAATCTGCTTAACCTTCATTGAGCTTTGGTGGTTTCCTCTAAAAGCGGCAGGAGCTGTGGAAAACCTGTCCATTCTTTTAGATGTGTTTGTGAATTTAATAACAATTTCAAACTTAACTTCTCTGAATTATTAAACCATCACACTTAAAAAATACCAGTCAGAAGCTTCATATGTGCAAAAATTGTCTTAAAGCAACAGTAAGACTTCAAACAAACAAAAATCCCACTAAAAAAACACCAAACCTAAGAATTAGGGTTAAATCTAGTCCTGTCGACATATTCACTGACAGAATTTAGTTGCATAATCAGCTCTCCAAGTTTTCTTCAGAATTTGCTTTAATTCACAGAATATATGCTGTTAAGCAGCTACTCACTCAACCTTTTATAATCTCCATTGAATTTCCTGTGCTCTAGTTCCTACTTATTACACTTCAGAAATCTTTTTTCACAGCAGTCTGAATAATTTCCTTGTGGGCTTTTTCATGGTGTTTATGAGTAGTGCTTCCAACATCAGTTTATTTTTAAAACATTCTTAAGGTATGAAGAGTCTGAGTTTAATGTTGAAGTGCAGAGAGTACAATTAAGTGGCTGGCCAGCTTGACCCTGAGACCCAGTCATATTAGAGTACTTAGCTTGTTTGTAGCTTTTTGTATCTTCCAGCCATAGCTCCTGTTGCCTTTATTTGCGTTGGCTATTCTGTCTTTGAATCTCAAGTTGAGCATCATAAACAAAACAAAATATAGTCTCTGAAAAGTTTGTGTATGTGATTTGCTAAATACAGCCTTGGTACTTTCTCTGGGAAATGATTGGACTCCCTTAGTCCTAGGTGTTTTCCCTCTTGAGCATTCCCTAGCTTATTTGATAAACTCTTTCCAACTGTTACAGCAAGGGGATCCCCTTCTGCATAATCCTCAGTCATCATCAGAGGTCTGTTCTGTCTGCTGAAGAAAGACAGCCTTATATGAGGGTAAAGTATAAAAGAAATCAGTTGATCATTCAATGGAATTTGTGAATTTTGTTTATTTGTAGAACAACTGAGTAGAATCATCTAAACTCCATTAAGTAACATCTAGTTCATACACATGTTCATCTTCTATCAGTTTCACAGGCTCTTTCATTTCCAACAAGGTACATACCATCTAGCAGAATTTTGTTTTCTGCCTCAATACATGCTAGATGGGATTGTTAATTAATTTTGGATATGATTTCAGATGTATGCTGACAGAAAAGGCAATGGTGAGACTTCAGAAATCTCTCTACTGATTGCCAAGCTGGATGGGAATAGATGAAGACAAAGAGCTGTTGATGAGATGAATAGCAGGAAAGTGATCACCATATACTTTCTGCAGTCATTAGTGCTTTTCCTTAAGAGTCCACTGATGATTGGTCCACTACTAGAAACAAATTACCAGGTGCAGATTGCCTGGTTTGAAGTAGGAGACTTCTAAGCTTCTTATAAACCATAGCATGTTGGTAACACAGTCCAGGCTTTGGATCATAGCATAATTCAGGTTGGAGAGGACCTCAAGACATCTCTAGTCTAAGCTCAAAGCAGGGTTAAGTATGAAGTCAGATCAGAATGAATACTCTAGGCTTTATTCAACCAGGTCTTGAAAACCTTCAAAGATGGAGGCTATACAGTCCCTAAGGGCAACCTGTTCTACTGCTTAACTGTCCTCTCTCCTCACAGCCAATCTGAACCTCTGGTTTCAATTTATCCAAATTGTCTCTCACCCTGCAACTATGCACCACTGCTTAGAGTCTGTCTCTGTCTTAGTTTTAACCTCTTTGTAGGCATTTGCAGGCTGCCATTAAGTTTATCCAAAGCCTTCGTTCCTGCAGGCCGAACCAACGCAGTTCCCTGAGCCTTTCGTCACAGGGTTAATGATCCAGCACCCTGAGCATCCTGATGGCCCTCACTGAGCTCACTTCACTTTATTGATGTCTTATGTTGGAGGTGCAAAACTGGATGCAGTATTCCAGATGTGGTATAGTGAGTGCTCAGCAGAAGGGGATGATTTCCAACACAAATACTGCTGGCTTTATATACTGCCAGGGAAGACCCTTGGCTCATGTTCAGCTTGTTGTTCACCAGGACAGAAATGTAGTGTATTAGTTGTAAAACTGAGTTTGATCTCCTCTTCATATTAATTATCTGTAACCTGTATTTCATCACTTAGCGCTCTCTGTTAGGTTTCTCTCCACTTTAGCTTCAGGTGTCTTTAACTCTCTTTCACAAATCCCTATGTTTTGTCTTTCTTGTTTTCATCTGTTCCTGCTAGTCTGTGAAGCTCATTTTCTGCACTTGTATCTCCTGGGATTTTCCTCTGTAACATTGTAGTAGGGACAACACGTAGAAGAAATGAAGATAAAGCAGCTGGTGTTTTATGTGTTCTTTTGGGGGGTATTGCTGTCTGAGGAAATTGCAGGAGAGTCCCCTTTGGCCCATGAAGCTTTGAGGAACCTTGTACAGGGTGAACTGTTTTTGCTCTGCCTTAGTACGTGCATAGCAGATAACATGGAAGCACAAATGCTTTATCTACAAGCACGGGTGGTGTATCTCATTGTACCTCTTAACATGTCTGGAAATTCAAGATGAGCTTTTGGTCTTGTGGACCTTTGTATATCTGAAATATTCAGACTTCTGTTTCACAGCTGAAGATGCCGACATGTCTTGCCTTGCCTGTGTCCTTATGCTATCATGGGAATAATGCTGTCACCTCAAGGTCTCATGTTTTTTCACCACACCCACAAATGCCTGTGGGAACATTTTTGACAAAGAAGTGGCAGTTGAGACTCTCCTATAAGCTGTGGCACTTAAAATTGCTTCCACTCTCACACTCCTAGAATGGCAGAACAACTTACTTCCCTTTAAGCCAGTTATTTGAACAGCTGGGCTACATCCCTGTTTTCCAGTGGATCAGGGCTTTCTGTGGTAGATATTTCTTCTAGCTGCAGAGGATAGGCAACCTTATTGCTGTGCAGGAAGTCAGGTTCTGGTGGGAACTGTCTCGTTTCTGCTGTCAGCCATGCATGAATCTTTCAAGAAGTATCAGGATAAATTTTTAAAAGAGGTAAAATGCTCTGACTTCTGTATAGCTGGAGGTGTTCCAGTGAGTGATGTCATGTCAGTCCCGCCTCATGACTTCTGTACATCTCTTCAAGGTCTTTATCTTTTTTGCAGTTATCTTCCCTTAGCTGACGAATTCCAAGAACCGATTGATCCGAGAAAACAATGCTTAGCTAATCAGTCCACTAATTTTAAGGTATCTGGGAGGAACAGAGGTCATTTTTCATGGGGTTTTTGAAATTCAGAAGATAGTGATATAGAACACTATCTTCTGGATGCGTTCCTATGTGATGTGCTCTAGGTGACCCTGCTCTGGCAGGGGGGGTTGGACTAGATGATCTTTCGAGGTCCCTTCCAACCCCTATGATTCTATGATTCTATGATTCTATGATTCTATGAACACATGAGATTGTCATCCATCTGTTGCAACCAAACAGCTCAGCATCTCAGAGAGCACTTCTTGCCATGGATAAGGGATTCATTCTCATTAAGACAGACATTATTTTGGATGAATCTCATAGTTAGAGAAAGTTGTCTGTAGTGCATGAACTGCATGTATAATGCTGCCAAAGTACAGCGCAGGGCTAACTATCCAGCTATGCATTGGAGATATATATAGATATAGATATATAGGTAGGGTTTTTTACATTGGATTAATAGACTTGAATACACAGAAAAGTAGAAGGCCTGAGGTTACCTTAGTGTGGTTTTTCTTCAGATAAGGTCTAGAGATCTGGACTATTGTGTAAACATGAGGATAACTGTCATGGGCTGAGATTTTAATTCAAAGCTTTGTGTTTTCAACAGAAAAAAGTTGGTCCCGTGTCTTCTAGTAAGGGAAGCTTGTTATTTAGTTGGTATTAGTCTAATTTAGGAAATGTGCATTATTTTTTTGGCTATGGAAACCATCTCAGCCAGAACAAGCTTTGATGTGAAGATTATTATGTATTCCTTTTTAAGGGTATGTTGTGGGTTCCTGTGTCCTAGCTATAAACAAGATGAATCATCTCAGGCCCACTAAAGTAAAAGGTTGTTCCTAGGCACTAATTTCATTTCTTTGCCTTTTATCGCAGGTTTAGAATCTTTTTTAAGTTGTCACTTTTATCATTGACAACCAATTCTCTGCTCTCAGAACTGGCTTTTTAAAGTCTTTATATTTGTGATTTACTATGATAACACTGACAGAGACTTTAGTTCCTCTGTCATGACTCTCGTCTCCTATGGAGTGGGGTTAAACAGCAGACAACCTTTGAACAAGCTTTGTACATTTATTTTAGGGTCAAAATGCTATTAAAAAAAACCAAACTACAAATTAATTTTCATGGGACTTGAGTAAGATTCTGATGAGTCATAAGTTCACCAGTCTTCTGTTAACTTTGTAATGTCTCTTAATCCACACAGTTTCAGTGAAGATGAATGGTCTTGACTATAGAGGCCTATGTTGCCCAGTTTGCTTACCTTCCAGGAATTTTACACGAACCTCCCCCAGGCAGTTTGAGGAGCTCAAGGTTTATGTAGACCTTGTATCAGTGATACAGTACTTTTTTAGTGTTATATGTACCTCTTCAAGTATGTCTCCATATAATCCTGAAATTTCCATACGCCAGAAGTCACTAATTAGATCTAATTAGTCACTGTTAGATGAGGATATTAGAATGTTTGAATTGTTTTACACGGAAGTTGAATTTATAAATCACAGAATCGTCATTGTTGGAAAGGACCTCTCAGATTACTGAGTCCAGCCATCAACACAAAAAAACCCCAAACAAATACAAACAACCACACACACCCCACCAGAAAACACCCATAAACCCCCCCCCCCTGCAACCTTGGCCACTAGAGCATGCCCTGAAGTTCCATATGTACACATTTCTGGAATACCTCCAAGGATGGTGACTCCACCACCTCCCTGGGCAGGCTGTTGCAGTGCCTGTCCACTCTTTCAGTATAGAAATTCTTCCTAATGTCCAATCTGAACCTTCCCTGCCACAACTTCAGACTGTTTCCTCTGGTCCTGTCATTACTCACTTGGGAGAAGAGGCCAACACCCACCTCCCTACAATGTCCTTTCAGGTAGTTGTAGAGAGCAATGAGGTCTCCCCTCAGCCTCCTCTTCTCCAAACTAAACATCCCTAGTTCCCTCAGCTGCTCTTCATATGACTTTTTCTCTAGACCCCTCGCCAGCTTGATTGCTCTCATCTGGACAAGCTCCACCACCTCAATGTCCTTCTTATAGTGAGAGGCCCAGAACTGAACACAGTACTCGAGGTGCGGCCTCACCAGTGCCAAGTACAGGGGCACAATCACTTCCCTACTCCTGCTGGCCACGCTATTCCTGATGCAGGCCAGGATGCTATTGGCCTTCTTGGCCACCTGGGCACACTGCTGGCTCGTGTTCATCTGTCTGTCCACCAGCACCCCCAGGTCCTTTTCCTCTGGGCAGCTTTTCAGCCACTCATCCCCAAGCCTGTAGCATTGCCTGGGTTGTTGTGGCTGAAATGCAGGACCCGAGACTTGGCCTTATTGAACCTCATGCCATTGGCCTCAGCCATTGATCCAGCCTGTCCAGGTCCCCCTGCAGAGCCTTCCTACCCTCAAGCAGATCAACACTCCCACCCAGTTTGGTGTTGTCGGCAAACTTAGTGAGGGTGCACTCAATGCCCTCATCCAGATCATTGATAAAGACATGGAACAAAACTGGTGCCAAAACTGAGCCCTGAGGGACACCACTGGTGACCGGCCACCAACTAGATTTGACCCCATTTACCACAACTCTCTGGGCACAGCCATCCAGCCAGTTTTTTTACCCGGTGAAGAGTACGTTTGTCTATGCCATGATTCACCAGCTTCTCCAGGAGAATGCTGTGGGAGATGGTGTCAAAGGCCTTATCAAAGCCCAGGTAGAAAGCAAGGAAGAAATTCAAGGAAGGAGGAAATAAAACTCTGTTGTGCAAATAGCAGTATTTAAAAACTGTTTTTATAGATCATAACTTTTAAGACATTATCTATATCGAAACTTTCTTCAGCAGGGCAGGTGTAATACTGCTGAAGTTTGCTATTCTGCTGCTTTTCGTAGAGAAAAGTACATGTACATAGTTAATTCTAAACCATTAAAAAGTAAATGTGGATATCACGATCATTTCATGAGTTGGTAGTTTTGTAATTCTTTGGTATTTATTGCAAAATAAACACTGCATAATCTGATGTGTATGTCTCAGCTTTAAAATTCTGATTGCTGTATATGGAACTGTATTTGACAGTTAAAGGATTCAGGTAAGTTAAAAGCAGAATGAAAATAAAATTTTCTTAAGAAGAAAATATTCATAGTTTTGATATTTCAGTCCCATGCTTTTTTTTTTTCCTTGAAGCATCTAAGAGAAACTCTTAGAGTAAGAATTGTATTTATTTCAACAAAGGAAAGAAGAAAATTCTCAATGTTTATTAGCACTTCAATAAAGGTAATGATGAGGAGCCATGAAACTACAGGCTGGTCAGCCTCACCTCAGTCCCTGGGGAGGTGATAGAGAGCTAATCCTGGAAAACATTTACCGACACTGGAAGGACAAGAAGGTGATAGAAAAAGACAACGTGGTTTCAACGAAGGGAAGTTATGCTTGGTAAACTTCTGTGATGAAAATATCAACTTGGTAGACAAGTGGAGAGCCTTGGATATTGTCTACCTAGACATCAGTGAGGCTTCCAATGTTGTCTACCATAAGGTCTTCGTAGAGAGGATATGATGAAGTATGGGCTGAATGAGCAGACATTGAGGCCAGTTGAAAACTGGCTGAATGACTGGTCCCAGAGAGTGGTGATCAGTGGCATGAAGTCTAGTTGGAGGCCAGTAATTAGCAGTGTACCCCTGCGGTCTGCACTGAGTCTGGTCCAATCCTGTTCAACATCTTCATTAATGATCTGGGTGGTGGGGCAGTGTACCCACAGCCATTTTGCAGATGACATCAACCTGAGAGGACCAGCTGATATGCCAGAGGATTGTGTCTAGTTCTGGGCTCTGTAGTACAAGACAGAGTCAGAACTACTGGAGAGAGTCCAGTTAGTGAGGGGCCACAAAGGTGATGGAGAGACTGGAGCATCTCTCCTGTGAAGAAAGGTTGAAAGAACTGGTTGGGACTGTTTAGCCTGGAGAAGAGAAGACTCAGTGAGAGCTTATCAGTATGCCTAAGGACTTGAGAGGAGCCACCCAAGCAGCACATACTGGAGACTAGATGATCCAGGACAGCCACCTAGCCTTTTCAGTGTGAGACTTTATACTGGCATCCTCAGATTTTACGAATTAGGTTGATGTGACAACGGGGAGCCACACCTTAGTTACCTCTACAACTTCACTGGCCCAAGCTGTTGGCTGTGAGTTGCCATTAACAGGCTGCTAGTGTGAGATGCGAATGTGGTTTTTTTGAAGAAATACGAATACGCAGTGACGCTCCACGAAGAAAGAGCCAGTGATCTTCAGAGTGAAACTACTGCTGTGAGCATTGGAACCTCCAGAGATAGCCAGCCCTGAGCACTGAACCAATGCATCACTGTAGTGATCTGTGGCCTGGTCTCTGTTCATAGGCACTGCTTAGCAGAGCCTATCTGCAGTCAGATAAACCACTAGGGAAGATACTGAAGTGCAGGTCCAGGGACAAGGTCACATTAGTAATGGTGTTTGGGTTGGCTGCTGCTTGCATTGCCTGTTCTGTACTTAAAAGGACTATTATCATTTTGGCTCTCAAGTCCACATTTTGCACAATATTATATTTCCTTATAATTACAACCAGATTGTTTATAGGAAACTATCTGTTAGCTATAGAAAACTAGACTATACTGTATAGGCTGAAAACCAAGATTGTGTGTGAGCTGGTGGACAACCAAGTCTCTGTCTCTGTCCTGTTTAATCTGTGCATTTATGCTCAAATTCTTTTCACATTTTCCTGAAGAACTGTATCAGATGTTTCTGGTTTGTCATGCTTCTTTGGCAGTGGTTATGCAGGCCAAGTTACACATTCTACTGAAAATTCACAAGTGGTTTCTCAAGTGCTGCAAGTGTATTTTTTGCTCAGTTTTCAGAGGTACAGTGTTCCTGTTTAAATCAAGTGAAATTGTGAATGCCTAACCCCTTTGGAAATTGCAGCAGGGTATATTAATGATAATACCTAGACTTCAGGTTTACAACCTGCTTTTGAAACTGTTGCATTGTGTGCATGATAGCTAAGATACTTGAGTAAGTTTTCCTTAGATTTTCCAAGGCCGTAAACACCACATCCCCAAATTACACCTTCACATTGCTATGTTAATATTTTGATCTGATCCAAAACCTGACAGACCTGAAATAATTAAGAGCCTTCCTGAAGTTCTAAATATGCATTTCCATTTAAAAAGCACCACTGAATAGTCACACCTGTCAGCCTGATTTAAGTTTTTAATTAATTTGTTCCTCAAGATTACCATACCTAAAAGAAACGGTAACAGCTGATCAAATTGCTTCATATGCCAAGAGTGAAAGTGAGATAACACTAAGTGGAATCAAAATTAGACTTTCTGAACATTGAATGATTGATGAGAAAGTTATGAGAGGCTGCCTGCCAGTCTCTGAGTCCCAGGGAGACAGACAGGAATTCTTCAGGATGGACTTTCTTAATAGTGAATTGTCTTAGCTCACATTTTGTGTAGTTTTTCCATTCTGCATTAACACCCTACTGTTACTTGAAGTTCTGCAAAACGAATGCAGACTAAAATCAGCGTGACTTTCATTACTTCCACGGGTGATCATAGCTTCCCCTTTGACACAATGCTAGCTACATCTTTTCTGTCACATGTCATGGTTGTACCATGTCAGCACAGAGCAGATACAGAGAGTAGGCCATTTGCCATGTGTTTTTCTTCTGCTGTGGACAGTTGTGGACTTTCTATTTCAAATGCTGAAGTCATAACCTTTTGATTCATAAAAGACTGAAGATCAACAGTGGTCTATATGGAAACTAGGGTTCTGGAGATAGCAGAGGTACCAGAACTCATATGAAGATGCCTGGTTGTTCATTCCTGCTGGTGGCTCATCAGTGCTTTTCGTAGGAGTTGCAAATCCATCTTTTGGTGCTCTTTTTTAAGAGAATGAGAATGCTCCTCTTTTCTGCATAGGCTACAAAACACTTCAATCATTTCTCCATGTGACATCAGTAAAATGTGTTTGGGGCACTTGCATACATGTGACTGCAGTTAGCCCACCCACACAGAACAAGGGGAGGACAGAGAATATTTGTGCACCAGTGTTATTTCATTTTGTAGTCTTAACAAGGTCCTAGCTGAGCTCTTTGGCTGTGGCAGTAAGTCCAGGGCAACATGCCCATTTCTGATACCCCCGCAGTATCTACATCTGAGCAATTGATGGGCAAATCAGTGGCATTTTTGCATTGTCTTTTTATTTGTTTTCACTAGTACTACTGTTGTCTACCGAACAAGTTACCTAGTTCTTGTTACAGGAAGCATTTCCCTGGGTGTCTCTTCTGGCCTGGCAGTGGAGCTTATACTTCCACTGTGTTATAGGAAATTTTTCCTGATGCTTACTTAGCAGTACAGCTGAAGGAGAGGATTCCCTTTTTTCCTCCCTTGTTTTTTTTCCTCCCTTGTTTTTTTTTCCTCCCTTGTTTTTTTTTTTCCTCCCCTTTCCCCATCATTTCTCTCCCCTCACTTCTGCAGTTTCTTCTCCCACTGAGTTTCTGCCCAGTACTCACAGAATTCTTGAACTATCTGTCCTTGGAAAGAATGGGCCCTTCTGTTCTTACTTCCACTCAAGGATCAAGTAGCATGATTACACCATGTTGTTTTCTGAACTGTGGATTGTGCTATTATCCATCAGTGAACATTACTGTTCTTCACAGCAGAGCTTCGTAACAAAGCTTGCTTTTCTTGCTTGAAGCTCCTGTACACTTCTTTACTTCCTACTTCTCTTGATGTGTTGCAGTTATGAATGAAGATCACTGCTGCAATTTTGTGGAAATTTCTCTTTTTGCACGTGAAAGTAGCTAGAAGAGATCCCTCTGATAGACAAAAATGAAATTGAACTTCAGTTTGCAGCTGGCCATTATGTGGCAGCAATAGCGTTTCTGTCATCTGGGTGACTAAGGTATGTCTCCATGGACTTCTTCAGTATAAAGATTTTAAATAAATATGACAGGAGACCAATACCTTCCTGTCAATTTTAATGTCACAGCATCAAGTATTCAGAGCAAGCATACACAAGAGGTCTGTCTTCTCTCTTGAAAGTGCGGGTTAATAATAGGACTGCCACATTGGTTAATGCAAAGTTTTGCCATAAATATAGAGGATGAAAATTAGAAAATGATTTGGCCTTTTAATAAATTAAGGACCTTCTCTTTACACCTGCTCTTTCTGCTTTTTTCCTGGTGATAAACTCAGAGTAAATGGGTAGGTGCTTGACATGAAAAGCCTGTGTTAACTTGTTTGCTGATCAAAAGTTTACACATACCAGTTTCTAAAATGTGATCTCAGGATATTATCTGAAAGGAAGATTATAAGTGAATACATGTACCAGCAGGAAGTGTATCAGGCATAAATTTGCCTTCCTGTGTTCTTATTTCGAGTTCTTAAACGTAACTATCTGGTTGTTACCAAAATACCTGTAGTAATCCACGTGACTTTTTTTCAGCCCCCATCAGAGACTAGATATTCATTCAACACAGCTTTATGCATCTGGGAATAAATAGCCTGAGTTGTAGTCAGGCCTTACCACTTGATTTGCATCTGCCATGTGGTAGGAGCCCTAGGAGTCACTATGAGACTGAGGAGAAGTGACCACAGATAGACAGCATTTCCCAGAATGCATTGTCGTTACATCTAGCTTTGTTGCTTTCCATTGAGCCTCACTTTTTTTATGTTTCAGAATTGGGTTTAATCTGAATAAAAAAGTCAAGTAATATCTTTAGTTTTCAGTTAAATGAAAACTTGGGGATTTTTTCAATACCCAGTTAAATTTTTAAGATTTGTCTGTTTTGTAACTTAAACCAGAATTTGGAGCCTTTATAGAGTGTGAGATCTTTCTGAGATACATGTATTTCGGTCCGTATAATTTCTGCTGTCTCTGTCTCTCACTGTTCACACTCTTTCATGGTATGTTTTCCTGATGCAAGTAGGTTAGCCATTTGAATCTTTTCCTGGAGTTCTTTGGTTTAGCAATCTCAGGCTGGTATATGTTTAATTTCCTCCCTATGTCTTTGATTAAAAAAATAAGAAAGTTAAGACCCAAACTGGTGCAGTTCCTCGCAATTATTTTTGAGACTTCTTGTTACAGAGGTTTTCAGCTCCTTCTCAGATAATGTGAATCAGGAGAATTCAGCTGAATTAGGCAGTACATCATCTTACACTCCAGTCTGCAAAAAAATTTGCTTGCTACAAGTTCCAGATTCCTTGTCTTCTTTATTTACATGTGGAGTGATTGTGCTGTAAGTTACAGAAATATTTTCTCAGGAAGGTACTGGCTTTGGAGACACGTCACCCAACGTGAAAATTAGAAAAGAATAAACTGGCAGTAAGTCATACCACATTATGAAAAATCATACAGTATAGCATTTACAAATGTGCACACCTGGTTGTATGATGGAAGGTGCACTTACTGTGACACTTACTATTTCCACTTTTTAATTGTTTGAAAATCTGATTGTGGTATGATAGGCTTTCATTAATTTTCACTTACATAGTTAGACTCCTTTACCCTGTTGAACTACATAGAGTAAAAATGATCTTCAGAGTCAGGAGGGAGCTCTCCATTTGCATGTTAATAGACTTCTACAAAAGGTATATCCTGGTTCATTAGCAAATAAAAAGCTATTAATTAAAATGTTTATGTGTCCAAGTACACACAGGATGACAGAAATGGATTGTTGAAGCATACAGAGGAATCCAGGAATATTTAGAAAAAAAAAAAGTTGTTTTGCTAATCTAACCTAAATTGATACTTTGAGAGATGCACTTTCTTTTTGAAACAAGAAGTACATTTTACTTATGCCCATTTTCCCTGTTTTCAAAGGTGAGTAAGCTGAAGATTTCTCAAGCCAACTCCTATTTATTATATTGTCACTTGTTATAACATCCAGACAGTGGCCAGAGGTACTACCACTAGACAGTTCTTCTGCAAAAACAATGTACTTGCTGAGGACTCTCTTCAGCTAGAACTACAGAAACATAACTTTAGACAGCACTCTAGCCAGAACTGTACCACCAGGTATTGGATAAAGTAAAATGGGTTATTTTTAGTGTCTTTTTTTCTTTCCTGTTGTGCTTTGTACTGAAATTACCAGTATAAAATCCTAGTACAAATTACCAGTATAAAGTACCAACCGTATTGCTGGTTCTTAATAAATGTGAACTCAGCTGAGACTGTATATGCTTGTTTGTTTTCATTCCTCAGAGAGACTGATCTATTTGTCCTGTAGAGGCAAAGTGAAGAAGCAAAGCTACGAGTACATCACAAACAGAAAAATTGAATCTAACCCTGTTTTATATGGTAGGAGGTCATGTTGCCAAGTCGTAATCTGCCATCTTGCAGGTGCTATAGTACTTCTTGAAGGAAATTAGGTGCTTTAACTATGATTCAATCCATTCAAACAAATGGAACACTAAGATGTGACAGATGTAACAGACTGAACTGGAAAACTAGCAGTAAGTTTTTCTTAGTTTAAAAATTACTAGTGGTATTGACATTCAGGAGTTTGTAATCGCTTTAAGATTTCTACACCCCATTGAAATGAATGGCAGCTACTATAGAACTATGTTCAGATGTAACAGCACATTGATCTGTTACCCCTTTGCATTGTCATAGCTTTTATTATCACTTGAAAAAGCTAGATTTTTATTTCATACTGAGTGAAAGCTCTCCAGCTAAGAACTCTTAAAATCCTTAAGACTGTAATGCTTTGAATCCCATTGCTATTGATTTATTCAAGGTCATTTCCTGCGTTTTCTTGGTACCAATTTCCAGCCCCATTGATATTAGTAGAAGTTTTGCAGATGATTGTAATGATACCTGATGTTGACCTTACAGATTTAACCCTTAAGATAAATATGGAAGGAAGAAACAGCCTGGTCTGATTGTGTTTATGTGGTGGCATGTTTCTAGATGGAAGACAAAGATGTTGCCTTTCCAGCCATCACAGCTCAGATTGCATACTTAAAGAACGTTTTTCTTTTTTTCTATGTCTATATTAAGAGGAATTCCAGCTTTCAGGACTTAGTTGTCTTTTATTCCTGTGACAAGATTTACGCCTCTAGAAATGTCACTTGCCAGTGGAGAATAGAGGGAATTGTGTCAATAACTTTGGCAGGGTTTGAACTAAAGCAAGTTCCTGACCAATACAGCCAGCTCGCACAATCTTCAGCATGGGATCTGCATTTGCTGTGGAGAGCTTCATGTAACAGTAGGGTGTGACTACAGAATGGAAACCATGCAGAATGCATGGTGTAAAATGGGGCTGAGAAGAGTCCTCGCAGTAGTGCTGTGGCTCTGGAAGCATGCACATTTCACTTTGAGTCTGCAGTGTAGCATGGAGTAGTAAGAAACGATACTGCAATTCTTCAGAGCAGTAGGAGAGTGAAGGATGCACATCTGCTGAATTAATAATGCTTGAGACATCAGAAAGCAAGGATCAGGTGCAAACTTAACAGAAAAGGTTGGGAAATTCTGGGTCACTGCTGTGTATCTCTGAGACAAACCCAGATTCACCTGGGCAAGAGTGTGAAGATTTTCACCTTCTCATTAGCTTTTACCTTCTGTGTCTCCTTCGTTGCACTGACATCGTGCATTCCTATTACAGCATCGCAGTGTTTTTCCAATTCCACTCCATAATTTGTCTGCTGGAAGATGGAGGAGCTACAGCAGTGTTGCAACTGGATATTATGTCCCTCTAGCTCTGAGACATTGCAGTGCAGGCCCACAGTCATGATATTCTCCATATGGAAGCGCGTTACTGTCAGGAACATGCACAGGGATACAATTCAGCACTTGACTAGTATATGGAAGATTTGGTCCTCTCTCCCCTTTGTGCCATGGTCTTTACTGGCCATTTTGCACATGCTTAAAGTCTGCCCTACATCATTCCTTATTTTAGAGTTTCCTTTGAGTTGTGTCACCATTTAAGTACTTCGTGCTTTATGTCAGTGTTCATAGCTCTCATTTTTCCACAGTTAAGTGGCTACAGATATTAAGTTGGCTAGTGCTGTGATCCCTGCATGTGAGAAGTTTGCCACTGATGTTCACGAAGAGCTAATGTCGATACTGCAGTAACAGGGTTGAACCCTTATAAATGAGCCAGCAGTTTGAGCATTATGGACTATTTGTAAATCCTCTGAGTCTATAGAAAAGGTGAAATACTTAAATCTTCATATTGTGATCAGAAGAAGGCGTGAAAGAGAAATTTACCCTCTGATAGCAGTGTCATGTACAACAATATAGGTAAGAGATGGTGGATATCTTTCTTAAATAATTTTCTTTTATGGCTAACAGGTGCACTAAAACCAAAGATAAATGAGAGGCTGATGAGATTAATCAGTCCATATGCTGCAAATACGTTGTCAGTTAATGTAAGAACAATGAATGTCAGTCAGTTGCTATTAAATATAATGGCCAGTGATTTACCACCTCATTAAAAGAGCAGGATACCCAATTTGCTTGTATGTGAATAGCAAAACAAATAGTCATTAAAATTTCCTGATAGACATTGAGTTCATAGGGTATATCAGGGCACAGACTAATACATGGGAACAAGAAAATTGTTTTCCAAAAGTAGTGTCCATAGGTCTGTGTATTAATTTGTGTGTGTATAGATGTACCGCATTTCACCAAGATGTGGCATCAAGGGGAAGTGTTGCTTTTTACTCATTCTAGCATTTGCTGCAGCACCTGGATTTCTTTGAGGTTGTTCCCTTCTTACTGTGCATGATACTCAGAGGTTCAACAGTGCCATCCTGTGGGTGATTGTAAAGGTTTGAAAGCTATGGCAGATAAATAAATGACCTCAGATAAATTATCATAGAATATCAGATACTGTATGTTCCCATGCAGTGAGTTAGAATATTTCCCTCTGGTAGTCAGTCAGACCAATTATTACTTTTCTGTCCAGAAATGGGAAACCAATGGGAAACTATTTCAGGCGAGCTGATGAGCAGTGTGCTTGTTAGTTTTACTCTATTGCTGAGAAATGTTTTTAAGCATCTCAGTGTGTTTTTAATAATCTTGGAATTTATTTTCATGGACAATGCCAAAATCAAAGGCAACTATGTACATTCAAATAACTACTCCTATAAATAAGTATCTGGACATCTTTAAAGAGGTGTTAGACTGAAACTAAGACTAGTTAGCTTTCATGTTTTGAAACCAAAAAATATGAATTCCCAAGCAACCTTGAAGATTAAGCTGGATGTTTTGAACAACTGGCCAAAATGCTTTTAATTCTGGAAAGATAAGAGAAGGATAAAATTCTGAAGTTTTGTTGACTGAAAGTGAAATTCTGCTAAGAATATTTGGAGAACTTTCTGTTCTTGGAGTGAATATCATGCCAGGACAAGGTAGAAAATAACAAAACTTGCTCTAATTAGGGAACAGTTGGAGCATCAATGAATAACTGCTGATCATACTATTTAATACGTTTCATTTTGTTTGCCTTAGCAGTTTGTTAATGAGAATAAGTGATATGTTTGTTTGTAAATGAGTAAGGAAATAATGGCCAATCTGCTCAGTAGAAGGTTCTGCTCGTTTTTCAAGTGCCTGTTGTTTTGGGGTGCTGGAGGGGTGAGGTGGGTGCTGGAGGGGTGAGGTGTGTGCTGTCTGCACACTGCCTTTGCCCGGTGTCTCTTCAGTTTGCAGCCGGTCACAGGAATTTCTCCTTTGCTTGCCACAGCTAGAAGCCAACTGTGAGTCGCAGTACATGCCACTGGATGATTTGATTAAATGAAGCAACAAGTTACAAACACCAGCCTTACTCTTTGGTAGTTAAAAATTATTATTTTTGGTTCCTAGTCTGTAAAACACGTAATGCTATTATTTGTATATTTCATATGTCTGTTTGCCAGGCCCACTTAAACAGCAAAAGGTGATCCCCAGTGATAAGACATATTATTCATTCCACAAGTATGAAGAGACAGATATGAATCATTCCCATTTAGGAGTTTAGTTTCATGTGGTTTTAAGGTATTTAACATTTTTTTACCTATTTTGACTAAAAATATTCTAGCCTAACAAAAGCCTTGTGTCTGTGTAGTTCTGTCCTTTTTAAAATAAGCTAACCTGTTTCAAATATTGGCACATTGGGCATCTTGAGCTTGTACTTCTACCCTGATTTCCACTAAGTAGATGAATTTTGGGGGAATCGGATGTATCAGGGAGATAATCTCTTACGATATTTAATTGAAGGCAGAAAGGGTAATGACATATCGAAGTTTAACCACTGCACAGAGAAGATTCCTTTGTAGTCCTGATGAGTTTAAGGATAACTTGAGCCCTGGAGCATCAGCATTCATGTAGCACATTTCTAATCTGGCTGATGTGAATGGGTTTGCATCATGCAAATGTTTCTCATTTTGAATCTCACTAAACTCTTGATCTTGCTGTCTTTTCAGGAGATTCTACATTTAGTTCCATGGTATATTAAAGGTACCTGCTGTTATTAGTTTTAAATGACTTCTACTTTCTTTGTCACTTTCTACTTATACTATAAAGAAGGAATATTCTTCACTCTTTTTGTATACTGTCTGCAAATAGTTCCTGTCTCTCTCCTCATGTAGAAGGTTCTCCATGCTCTCTCACCTGTTTTTTCCATCTTTATTTCTTTTCTGATTCTTTACTTACAGTATTCCTGGACTGAAGACAATATTTTAAATACTGTGAGGTACTGTTTTTACTATTGCTTTTTCTTATTCTGTATTTGTCTTAGAATTTTGTTTTGGGTTTTTTTGGTGAACCCAGTGGACATGGAGCATGAGCCTTCTACACCAGCTGGCTGTAGTAAGACCCATTTCCCATTTCAGGAGTTTTTATAGTTCACGTGGGAAGGAATTATGCCTATGCATGGTTTTGTTTCCTGGTTAGTCAGCTCTAAATGTAGGTTTTGTTTTGAATCATACTGTGAGCGATGCTCATAGTCCTTCCTCCAGTTGGATCTGCCTTTCAACATGCCACTGGAAACCGGCATCAGATTCAGATCCATCCCATCAGGTGATGATGCTTTAGGTGGTTCAGGTGCTGCAGACAGGAGAGTGGCTGCAAGTGTTCATCCCCCATGCAGCTGTGGGGGCATTTGGGACCACTCCTGAACAACTATGAATCTGTGTCATCTATATTTCTGTACATGCGTAGC
The DNA here is from genome assembly GCA_020745705.1 of Hemiprocne comata. NCBI lineage: Eukaryota > Metazoa > Chordata > Aves > Apodiformes > Apodidae > Hemiprocne > Hemiprocne comata. The sequence goes on from CM036587.1 coordinate 86,902,563, forward strand.
CTCGTGCCTGTGTGCACATACACTGCGTATATAGATAGATATAGTTAATACCTATTAACATCTCCTGTTAATTTTTAAAACAAATTTCTTCAGTTTCTCTAGTTTAACTGGAGTTGGATAAATACTCATCTGTGCTGTGTATGTTCTGTGGCCTGTACGAGATTTCACAGTAATTCCAACGTCACCGTGTTTGTCTTTACAGTAATGTCTGACAAACTTCAGTTTAACCAGTCCCTCTAAGGTGAAGGCCTAAGATGTTAGTATTATTAATGCCTCACTTCATCTAGTTAATGATCTTTTCAAGTATTCCATCTCTTTGTGATTTGCTTACAATGCTAGATAAATATCTTATTGAAGATATTATTAAATAATAGAAATCTTTATTTTATTTGAATACAATCAGGATAAATTAATCCAGTAGAGAGTCTCATGTTAAACAGGTGCAGTTCTTAGCAGTATCACACATGTAAAATCAGCGTAAGTTCTTTGAACGCTCAGATCTCAACAGATGTCTTCTTTTTCTCCATATGTTACAATAAAATAAGGATTTGGTCTGAAAGTATTGACATGCGCTCTAAGCAGTCTTGGCAAACACACTGTTGTGTTCCTTACACAATGTTGGCTGTGGCTATTATTTAACTTTAAATGAATGTGTGCATTAAATAGCTGTAAAGCACATACATGTATAAACAAAGTCAGGTTTTGTCAGAAAGTAGTATTTTTTTCACTTTCTTGTTTCACTGATGCCTAGACAAAGAATGCTGTTCAAAACAACATCTGTCAAACTGATTTCCGTCAGATTAAGTATTTCCTCTAAGCAACCATCACAGCTTACAAAATACTGGAAATGTAGGTTGTGCTTTGCATAAAACACCAATAGAATTTAAAGCACTTGAAAGTGTTTTACAAATGTATCAATGATAGCCTTTGCATTTTCTCCATTTTTGTTTCTATTTTCAGTAGGTTCTTGAGAAAGATAGTGAGTGATGTTGCAACACTGCAGTCTCAATAGATTTCCCAGAGTGCAATTATGGAGTTGTGGTCCTGGCAGCTAATCTGGGTCTGCAAGTGCCAATGGTTTGAGAGTCTGGCAGTAGAGACTGAATTTATTGCAAAGAAGTTCATCTGTAGAAAGATTTTGTTCATTAAGAATGAAATTAAAGTATGAATCAGTGACTGATTACCCCGGCCTTTCTCTAATCCATTGCATTCTTCTTTAGTATAGATGTGTGATTATACATGTTCTGGCCTGATTCTGGTTCTACAGATCATCAAAGATAATGGATAATATTAAATGTCTAAAGATCTTTTCCAGGACAATGCAATCTAGTAAAAATGGGGAGAGAGCCAGTGGCTTTAACATAAAGCATAAATACAGACACACTCACTCATTCACATTTTGGCAAGCTTTCTGTCTTTCTTTCTGCTAGGGAATAATTAATGCATGAAAATGAGCTTCCTAATAGGCTGGTGTCTCTTCCATGGGAGCAAAGCATTTTGCCTTTGTAGTCAGTTAAGTAGAGAGGTGAATCTTCATTACAGTGTGCACACACAGCCAAGTGTGGGAACTCAGGTCAGCCAGAAATGAATGCTGGGATTTCTTGAAAAGATCTTTGTGAATGCAGGGTAGGGGCACTTAAGTTGGAAGCCATGTCAGTGTTCCCATTAGTTCTTCCATTTAGAAGCTGGAAATCCAGCATAATGCAAGAAGAATCCAATCAGTTGTGGAGAGGACAAACGAGTGAAAGTCAAGGACAAATCTGTTCCAGCTGCATCTGAATGTAGACCCAATTAGGTTGTTCTGTATGTGTCAGTGACTTGCCTTGTGTTAGCCTACCCTGTTCCACATTAACCTTAGGTGAGTTAGCATGAGGCATTCCAGTGCCTACCACATGCCTGTGGGATAGTCCAAATTGGTGCCCTGCTCCTAAAACAGTGGAACTGAAGACAGTCCCAGAACCAACTCCATACAGACAGAGCTAAATACATTCTTCCATTAAAAGAGTTCAAGATAAATGCTTAATATCTGAAGCATGTAGTTTTTACCAGGAAAATGGTATTGATGATTTTTGTCTCCTTTGTAAAGATACACTAGCTAATTCTGCAGTACTATCTGAAAGACAAACTTCAGACTGCATTTTAGCTTAACTGATTCTGAAGATGATCCTTACAGGGTCTTCAGCCTAGTTCCTTAGACAAAAGGGCATGCAGCTAAATAAAACTAAGTATGAAAGTGTACTAAATATTCTAACTTTATCCAGCTTTTTTGTGTCCCCAGGAAACTTGCCACTTGCAAGGTTGGGTCCTCTGAATATTAGTAGCATGACATTTTGAAGAGTAGACAAGGGTTTCTGAGAAAACTTAGAATTTGCAGAAGGAAAAGCTGTGCTTGAAACAGCCTTTGTGCTAGAGATTCCTTCTGGTTGTCATTTTTGGCCAATGCCACAGAGCATTTAACTTGTTTTTAAAGCAAGGAGTATGGAACGGACAGCAGATAGTACAAAAAACGAGTAAGGGAGCTAGGAGACCAGCATGGTTAAAAAAGGAACTGCTGGGCAAACTTAAGTGGAAAAGGAAAATCTACAGATCATGGAAGGAGGGGCTGGTCACTTGGGAGGAATATAGGATTGTTGTCAGAGGATGTAGGGAGGCAATTAGGAAAGCTAAGGCCTCCTTGGAACTTAACCTTGCAAGTCAGGTTAAGGATAATAGAAAGGGCTTTTTCAAATACATAGCTAACAAAGCTAACACTAGAGGCAATATTGGCCCACTGAGGAATGAGGTGGGAGCCCTGGTGACAGAGGATATAAAGAAGGCAGAGGTGCTGAACGCCTTCTTTGCCTCTGTCTTTACTCCTGCAGGATTTCCTCATGAGCTCCAGACTCATATAGCCCCAGAAGTAGTCAAGATAGATGAGAAGTTTGACATAGTAGATGAGGATTGGGTTAGGGATCAGTTGAGTAATCTGGACATCCATAAATCGATGGGTCCAGATGGAATGCATCCAAGGGTGCTGAGGGAGCTGGCGGAGGTCATTGCTAGGCCACTCTCCATCATCTTCGGTAAGTCATGGGTAACGGGAGAGGTGCCTGAGGACTGGAGGACAGCAAATGTCACACCAGTCTACAAGAAGGGCAAGAAGGAGGACCCGGGTAACTATAGACCGGTCAGCCTCACCTCCATCCCTGGAAAGGTGATGGAACAACTTGTTCTTGTCTCTATCTCTAGGCATATCAAGGACATGGGGGTCATCAAGAGCAGTCAGCATGGTTTTATCAAGGGTAAATCATGTTTGACTAACCTGATAGCCTTCTATGAGGAGATTACTAGGTGGATAGATGATGGTAGAGCGGTAGATGTGGTTTATCTTGATTTCAGTAAGGCATTTGACACCGTCTCCCACAGCATCCTTGTAGATAAGTTGATCAGGTATGGGTTTGGTGATCAGGTAGTGAGGTGGATCAGGAACTGGTTGATGGGAAGGAGTCAGAGAGTTGTAGTCAATGGGGCAGAATCTGGTTGGAGGTCTGTGACTAGTGGAGTCCCTCAGGGGTCGGTACTGGGACCGATGTTGTTCAACATCTTCATCAACGACCTGGATGAGGGTATAGAATGTACCCTCAGCAAGTTTGCTGATGACACTAAGCTGGGAGGAGTGGCTGACACACCAGAAGGCTGTGCTGCCATTCAGAGAGACTTAGACAGGCTGGAGAGTTGGGCGGGGAGAAACATGATGAAATTCAACAAGGGGAAGTGTAGAGTTTTGCATTTGGGGAAGAACAACACGATGTCCCAGTATAGGTTGGGGGCTGACCTGCTGGAGAGTAGTGTAGGTGAAAGAGACCTGGGGGTCCTGGTAGACAGGAGGATGACCATGAGCCAGCAATGTGCCCTTGTGGCCAAGAAGGCCAATGGCATCCTGGGGTGCATTAGAAAGGGTGTGGTTAGTAGGTCAAGAGAGGTTCTCCTCCCCCTCTATTCTGCATTGGTGAGGCCGCATCTGGAGTATTGTGTCCAGTTCTGGGCCCCTCAGTTCAAGAAGGACAGGGAACTGCTTGAAAGAGTCCAGCGCAGAGCCACAAAGATGATTAAGGGAGTGGAACATCTCCCTTATGAGGAAAGGCTGAGGGAGCTGGGTCTCTTTAGCTTGGAGAAGAGGATACTGAGGGGTGACCTCATCAATGTTTACAAATATGTAAGGGGTGAGTGTCAGGGAGATGGAGTTAGGCTCTTCTCAGTGATGACCAGTGATAGGACAAGGGGTAATGGGTGCAAATTGGAGCATAGGAGGTTCAAGGTGAATATCCGAAAAAACTTTTTTACTGTGAGAGTGACAGAGCACTGGAACAGGCTTCCCAGGGAGGTTGTGGAGTCTCCTTCACTGGAGACATTCAAAACCCGCCTGGATGCGTTCCTGTGTGATGTACTCTAGGTGACCCTGCTCTGGCAGGGGGGGTTGGACTAGATGATCTTTCGAGGTCCCTTCCAACCCCTAGGATTCTATGATTCTATAATTCTATGAATTTGGCGGTAGGCAGACAAGCTGTAGCACATTCAGCAAAGACAGGCTTTTTTAGGGGAATGTTGATCTGAATTTCATGCATCATTCAAGTGTAGTAAACACTGAAAGGTCATAGTAAGACTATTAGGAAAAAAATCCATCTGATCTGAATTTCTCATATTGTTAATAATGAAATGCCAAACAAATAAGTGTTTCTTTGAGTGTGACTAAAGCCAGATTCCATGTATAGCTGAAGAATAACTTGCCACACTTTTTTTTTCCATTTACTGGTTATTTCCTGTATAATGTCATGGTGTTAGTTGATGAATGGCACCTTGAGCCACTGCAGTACATCTGTGTTTTGTCAGTCAGAATTATTTCTTTGAGTTTGTTACTCAGCATCCAGGAAATATCATGCAGACTGTTACATACTAATTGGCTCAGTACAATTAGGATAAAATGGAAGTGTTTTGCTATTGATCTTTGCTTGTTATTAGTTTATACTAGCAGAAAATTAGATTAAAGAAGTCTAATACAGCTACCAAACATTCTTTCTCATTGTGGAAAATATCACTGGTACTTTTAAATGGGGGTATTTTAGAGCAGAACTTCCTTCCTCCTCCCTTTTTCTAATCCTGTCTTTCTGACTTTTAAAAAATCCTAGAAGGGTGATGAGTGTTGTTAAATAACTGGGATGTTCAGAGATGGTGTAGCAATACTGTTACTTAAACACGGCTCAGGCATATTTATTAAACCATTGTATCATCATATAACTTCACGTAACATCGTATTAATAAAACTTTACAAGCTGTGTAGTTGTAGAGTGCATCATAATAATCAGTATCATTCCTCCCATAAATAATTTGATTTGTATTTGCTTTGTGTTATTCCAACCTCGTCAGCCATAACATCACAGGATAGGGACCCTTCTCATGAGCCAACTTAATGAAAGACCTGCTCTGAGTCCTCTGTTACAGACATGCTAAGAAAGAGGCACAACTTGACTTCCAGACCCTCCTTCCCTTTGCAATGTCTCAGGTTACATGGTTTTCTTACAGAAGTATTACATCTGTTGTGAAGATTTTCTGGAGCTTCTGGTCTTGATCCTTCTGCAGACTCCATGCAGATGTATGGTTTTACTTGCCCAAGACACTGCTGAAGTTGCTGAGTATTTATAATTTAAACACTGGGGCAACACCCACCACCAGGGGTGAGCTGTTAGACTTGGTGTTAGGCATGTCTAATGTTATGTCAACAGCTGTTAGGCACTTTGGCCTCTACGTAGAGGCGGTCAGTTCAGTAGATCAGTGGCCCAGGGAAGCTGATCCCTCATACTGACAAAGCTTCAAAGGTGTATTCTACCTATGGAGAGTCTGTTCCTGTTAGCATGGGTGCAGGTCTGCAAATGAAAAAGCAGGGCAGACTTTGCCTTATTTTTTTTTAACATTTGTTTTATTGCGGGCATGCTCCTCCTTTTATCTAACAGAGTAGGTAAGTATTTGCTAGAAAGTGTATGATTTAAAGTATTATGTGTTTTTTTCTGAGACTGAGAATAATAATCCATTAGACTGACAGATATAAACTTGAATTTTCTTTTATTCTCCATCACAGCAGTAAGTTTTGTCCAACTACAGTTTTCATTGTTGCAATACAAAAATACGAAGCCTAAAGTACTGCTGGCAGCTTATATGTAAAATCTGAGGATTAAGAAACCAATACAAACAAACAAAGACACTCAGCTTTAAGTAAGGAACAGAGTGTTGTTGGCCTAGGCTTTTACTGCTGTCACAATTAAAGTGAAGTAATAGCTGCCAAAACCTACAGGTCTGTTCTTGTCTGCAGTAAGTACTAGTAAGGCAATAGTAATTTGAAGAGGACATTTGTCTTGTCTATTTGAAATATTCATTAATTGCCAAAAATGTCACACTTTTTTTTTTTTTGCATTGTGTGTGTAATTTTCTTTTTTGTCTTTTAAATAATTTGTACAAATAATCCCTCTTATTTTTTTCAGCCCACCTAAACCATCAGTGTTCATCTCTGGAGTCCTCGCTAGGGTAAGATTACCGTAAAATTTATTTCAGTCATAGAAAAATTATTGTAGGCTTTTCAGAATTATCACTGATCAGAGCAAAATTAATCTTTTTCATTCCTCTTTATGAGGCTTTATGTTTTGTGTGTCCGTGTAAGTCCCTTTGAGCATTCCTTCTGGTTCTGTGTGAAACTGAAATTACTTATTGAAATTACTTCCACTGTTTTACTTTGAATTTTAGCACTTCATTGGATCTTCTTTTCATATCCAAGCTAGATATTACTGCATTACTTTTCTTTCAAAGTGATTGCATCTAAGTCTGCTGCTATAGCTTGATCTGTGATGAGGAGCAACACTCCTGCCTGTAAGGATATGTGTTTGAAGATAGGTGTTTGAGCTGCCATATGTGCCTTGGGGTACTTAGGATTCAAGGCATTATTCTGGATTTTAAGAGCAGGCAGGACCTGGAAATCCATAAGCTAAATTATTAGTATTAACTAGCCATTAATCCTATGATTAGTAATTCATGCCTTGTGTGTTGTGATAGGATTTTTATCGTGGTTTTATATGATGGGTACATTTATCATTATGACCTTACATCACTGGGCTGTGTAAGTGTGGTTTATGTGTAAGATGCTGTTGCTGTGTCTGATCACGTAGGTGGAAGGAGCAAGCAGATGCAATTTTCCCAAGCTCATACGGGTAGCAGACAGGCACAGCTGTATTTCCTGGGCCTCCATCTGCCCCAAGGTGGATACTTCTGTAGGCATTTAGATGCCTAATTACTTCTAACTAAGTATTGCATTATTATTTAGTAATTTTGATAGCACTTTAAAAACTGTAAGGTAGTGGTATTTTTTAATGGTTGACATAGGAAATCTCAGACCTAAAAAACACAGGCCCCTGGTATAGTAGGCATGCAAAAGGTTCAAAATGGAAAGGAACTCTTTTCTTAATTTTGTAACTCTGCTTTTCTTTAGCTAATCAGTTACTTCACAGGGTACTATAATTATCCTCAGTAAGCTGTCAGCTACAGGTTTATTTATTAACCTATGAAGAATAAAATTCTTCTGCCATTTTCTGAGACTTTCTATCTCCCAAAATGTATCAAAATTTCTTCTCTATGTAATCAACAAAACAAACCTAGCAATGTTTTTTTGCACCCAGAGTAGTTTTTCAATTGTATTTTCAAGTTTCCTGATTTATAATAGTTCTCATCTGTATCAAGTGAAGGTTTGTATGCTGTGACCTGTCCTGTTTAATGCCTTTATCAGACTGAAGGCTTCTTACCAGTGTTGTGGAAGGCACCAAATTGAGAGGCAAAGTTAATAAGTTTGAGGGCAGAGCTGCTACTCAGAGGGACCTGAACAGGTTGGAAGAAAGACAGCAGCTAAACACAAGCCAGCTGCATGCAAGACAGCAAGAAAGCCAACGGCATCCTGGGCTGCGTTAACAAGGAAGTAGGTGGTAGATGGAAGGAAGGGATTATCCCCCTCTGCTCAGCATGATTTAGACCACTTCATCCAGTTTTGGACACCACCGTGTATGGAGGGTGTTGACAAACGAGAGTGAGTTTATTGCAGGGCCACCAAGGTGGTCAGGGGCTGGACCACATGTCCTGGGAGGAGAGGCTGAGGGAACAGGCCTTGTTTAGCTTGGAGAAGAGATGGTTTGGGAGGACCTAACAGCAGCCTTCCCACATCTACAAGGAAGTTATCAAGAAGAAGGAGCCAGGCTGTTTGGAGTGGTGCGTGGCAGGCAGACAAGAGACAATAGACACAAATTGACATGGAAGAGCCTGACTAGAAATAAAAGAATAAAATTTTTCACTGTGAGGACGTTCAGGCGATGGAGCAGGTTGCCTAGAGGGGCTGTTCAGTCTCTGTCTTCAGAGGTTTCCAAGGTCACACTGGATAAAAACCTTTAGTAAGTTGGTCTGATCTTATAGCTCGCTCTGCTTTGAGAAGGAGGTTGGGTTGGAGTCATCCTGAGGTCCCTTCCAGCCTGAATTTTTCAACCCTATTGTGATTCTGTGATAGGTATTTCCTGCTAACACTTACAGACTGACTCTGTCATCTGCTCACCTGTTACAGTACCCACAAGTCATAGAAGAGCTACATTCACATCACTCATTTGAGGCAACAAGGTGTGAGGGGTGTGAGAGGTACGGGAAAGGCGAACAGCAGCATCATGGGGAAGGAAGGTAGAAAATGTCAAGTCTGAGATGAGGAAATCTTTGAAAATTGGAAGCAGCTCTGAGTAGAGAACAAAGTGAAAAAATGTAAAAAATTAACCTAGTGATCAAGATTTTTTAAAACATTACCTCAGAACAGGAAGGATTTGGAGTAATTCAAAACGGGGTCAGGTGTGAAACAGGCCTTCTGAGACAGCTTGGCACAAAATACCTTTGTGTAAGGTTGTCACCCCCTGAGGCGATGAAATGCAGGAAGTTTCTGACTTAGGATGCTTTTGTCCCTGTTTCTGAAAAGGGAAGTTGTGGTTCTGTTCTCCCGCTGTCACTGAGCACTGGTAGTAGTTGGTTCCCATTGCTTTTTGCAAACCTCATGGGACTGACCCTAGAAATGACAGTTGTAAATAGGTGGCCTAGGGGTTACACAAACTGAGCCTGCCCAGCAGCAGCTCAAGAGAACTAACACTAGCAGACCTGGTTTAAAAGAGCATGTTAAACTTAAAAGCCAGCCACCCCTAAGATTTGAGTCAAAAGTAGTTTTAGATCCTGCCTTTCTCCCTACACATCTGGCATTCCTACAGTAGGATTTCTTGTGCAGGTGGTTTTTCACATTGCCTTACCTTATTTGTGAAATAGTTTCCTCTTTCTGGTTGCTCTGTGAAAACCAAACAGGTCAAGGAGACCTGACCATAAAGAGCCAGTGAAAGTGAGTTAGCATGAGGAGCTGTTAAGCATGCAGATAGAAATGTGGGTAGTTTGGTTTTTTTCCTTGGATGGTGTGTGCAATTGGAAGAAGTGAAACGTCCGTAAGTGAAATCTTGAAGTTGGCTAAAAGAATAGCAAGATAGGATGTGTACACAGGCACTTCAGAGTAACATGCAATGCTGTTTTCTGTCTGTTCTTCACATTTTTAAAAACTTACATCCACTTGAACTGGAAAGTACACTTTTAAGATTTCTTACATTTTTCCTGGTGTGTTCTTCAAACAGGGTGATAAGGACTTCCCTCCGGCTGCAGCTCAGGTGGCTCATCAGAAACCACATCCTTCTGTGGAAAAGCTTCCTCACCCTCAACATGTCAAACAGCACATCCACCAGCCTCGCAAGTGAGCTCTCCACCAAAATCTCAACAAAACATCATCAGTGAATAAATTTTTGAGAGAAGACAAAAAGCCTTTAGGATTCACTCTGTCAAATCAGTAAAATTGACCTCTGAAATATTGTGCTGTTTCTTTTACTTTAATTGTCAAGGGTTAATAAGAATGAAGACATCGTTCAGTTGTTATCCCAGATGGAAAATCCTCTTTTATTAAGTATATGCTGATCAAGATTGGGTTTTATACAAGATTTTCTTATTGCCAAGATAAAACTTTACTATGAATAATATGATTACTTAGCTTAAAACTTGTACTTTTAGTTGTGGCATCGCAATAGCAGATAGTTAAGGTAGTTTAAATGCTAAGCTGGTAAGGAAGAATAGCCCTCCTGTACTGGTACCTTTACTGCCTGGAGGGAGTTTGTTGAGACAGGAATCAGTGTTTGTCTTGATTACATGGAACCCTTGCAGTCTTTAGTATCCTACAGTGTTACAGCCTAGTGGCTGTGCCCTCTAATTCCAACTAGTGAGATGATAAAAGGCCCGCAAACATTCTCAAGAAATCCAGCTGAATCGTCTTTGCACTTGCAGTGTCTTGCTGAGGTTCTTCCATTTGGAGATCTGTGGGTATGGTGGAGGGAGAGAAATGAGAGTTACAACAACACTGCTGCTATGCACAACTGATTTGTGATCTCACGAATCTCTCTGGGGGCTGTATTTTAATGAGGTTTTTATTTCTCAATTCCAATAGCAAACTGAAGGAGCTTAGGACCCTCCAGAATTGAACTTAAGATAAAGTGGTGATCTATTTCCTTTTTTTTATCATACAGTTTGAGATCACTGTTTGAAATTAAGAGGTACCATTAGTAAATGTGTTTAACTTTAGGACTCAACCTCTGTTACACGTCATATTTTTTTCTAATTCTTCTTATTGTGAATAAGGACAGTAGTGATACGAGGGAATAAAAAAGTCTTTTCAAATAGAACAGTCGGATTAGTTTTGACTACATAATTAAAACTTTTGTTTGCACAGTTCAAAATCACTTTACTCTTCATCATTTTCCTGCTGCACCTCATCTTTGTAAAACCTAGAAAAATAATTTTTTTAACCTTCCACCTACCTTTTTAAAGTATACTTCTGTTTTTATCTGGCTATAAATACAGTACAGCCTTAAGTACCCTCTAGGTTTATAAAAGTTATAATAATGTCAAAAAAGTAGTTACTGGAACTAGTGCTGCAAACATTCACCTGGCAAATCAATGGAAGTTTAGGGTCACTTGGAGCTTTACTAGTTCATTAATGTTTCAAATCGAATAGTATTTAAAATCAGTGAGGGAAGTGGCATAATAATAATTAAATAATTCCCTGAGTATCTGGTTTAAAACAACAACAACAAAATAATGTGAAATACAGCCCATTTCACAAGTGGGATACCTCACTTCATGTGGGTGAGAGGGACCTGGCATTTCCATTTTTTCGTAGGCTTGAAATGGAAATGGCGTTTTGCAAAGAATATGCATGGATATATTTATTCCACACCCAAGGAAGGATGTGCAATCTGTATATGCAGTCCTTATTTTCAATTTAATTAGATAACCTTACTTGCCTTAAGGAATGAGCATTGTTTATAAGACTTATTCTGTATTAGAATATGCATAATTTTAAAAATATACTTTCTGTTGTTGGTACATTTGAGGCCTTGTTTGTTGCCACTCATGAGTGTACCAGTGATTCACACATGAGTAACTCATTCATAAAGGGTGCCATTGTTGAGCCTCGTGGAATATCTGCATGAGGTAATTTCCTGGGAGGAATGTTAGCAGATTCAGGACAGAAAGGGGTGACATCTTCTTGATGGTGCAGCCAGTAGCTGTCAGTGTGCTGCATCAGTGGTAAAGCAGGTCATGGCAGTCACCTGGTGCTGGTAGCTTCTGGCTTGAGAGTGAGCTGGATGGGATTCAGCTCTCCTAGTCTTGTGCCTTCATCTGAAGTAGTGTCTAGACTCCAGCTGCAGTCAGTGGTTATGTCAAGACAGTCAGTAGAGTTTAGGTATGGCATCTTTGACCAAATGGAAGTATCTTTGAAGAGGAGCTGGATCACCCTCTACTCCATTGACTGCACTGGAAAACCAAATGTAGAAGCGGGCAATTAGGTGGGGCTGAGTACCTCTACACTGCATCTAGTAATAGGGGGTAGAAATGTTTCTGAACACAACACCACATGTCTGTTCTAATACTAAAATTCAGAAATGTGGATGCTTTTGAATTACGAACTACTGCTCCTGGTTGTTAATGCAATATATACAGCACATACAGACAATACCTGAATTTTGTATTTGATTACCAAGATGAGCTTGTACAATTGGAGTATGACTCTCAAGATTGCTTTAGTGGATTTTAGAGTGCAGGAATTCCTATATGCTTAGAAAATGTCTCTGTGTGAAAGCATATTGTATATTGTTGGGAGGTATCCAAGTTTCTACCCAGGTGTCCTCACCAAAGCATTACCTTGCTCAAAATAAAGAATCATAACTGGTGATCTGGATTCCCTACTGGTGGATATTGAAACTTTCAAAATATGTTACAATAGCATACAGAGAAGATGTTCGGATGTTACCTTGAAATGATTGCAAAATATTTTTTCTGTAATTGTCAAAATGACAATAATGCAACAATAAAGCATGAAGTTGTATATTGGGCTCTTTTTTGAGTAAGTACAATGAAAATCAGCAGAGTGCAGTTTTGTGGGGTTTATAGGATTTTATTACAGAATGCTGCATCACTAAACATTTTATAGATAGTGAAATTTATTAGGAAGTTTTATGACACAGTCGATGAGCTGTTTTGGGTAGTCCAGTCTCATTTAAAATGAAAACTAGATTCTACCAGCCAAAATGGAAGTTGCTGTTTTCCACTACGAAATTGGAGATTCCCACTTGATCTTTGTGAAGCTGTAGAATCTAAGCCTGGTAATAAACCAGTATAGTCAAGAAAATTTAACATTTAACATTTTCCATTGCTTTTCTAGTTCTAATCTTCTTTCAGAAAAAGAAAGTATTGTAACTAGAAGAGGTGGCAAGCTTCTCATAAAACCGCAGTTAACATTACATTCTGCATGCCATAAAACAAGTGAATCACCAAAGAATTTGGAGAAAGGGCCACAGTGTTTCTGGAAGTATTCTGATACTTTGGGCATCCTATATTTAGTATATGTATAGTGTGTATAATGCAACAAACATATGTGATGCAGTGGAGATACAGATTTACTGCCCTAGGACTGTTGCAATGTTAGATCCTTAGAATCAGCACTTAGTGATGTGCTACGTTGTTCAAAAAATGTCTTCTTCCATTAAAATTTGGGGAAAATACATGTGCATGATGTCTGGCATGCTGTTGATTGAGTTGTCCATAATTATTCCAAGATCCATGACTCTGCTATCAGCAGTATTGCAACTAATGTTATTACTAATTAGAAATTATTTACTTCAGGGTTCAACAGTATGGTTTACCCTTGTGTCATGGGATGTCTTGAAGCATAAGTCTTGTTCTTTCTCCATGGTAGTATGATCATCACATGCTTCTGGAAAATATTCACAGCAATCTGTCTCACACAAAGGTGAATGGGATGGATCGGACATATGTTTTGTCCCTTTGGAATAGCTTTACTCTGAATACTCACCATCTTCATGGAGGAGGGAGATGTAAGTTTTATAAAACATTTCTCATGTCCCCATCAGATTTGAGTATATCAAGTTTAAAATGGGATTTAAGTCTAGGCCACTGCCTTTATCTATATAGGATTAAGGTATGTTGATTGCATTTGAGAAAATGTGGGGATGTCAGTAAGAGTACAGTTACTTTTACAGCAGGAATAGATGTTGCTGGTCAGATGCTGCAATGATGCAAAGAATTAAGAAGACAAATATGTGTTTTAGTTGAATTTCTTTGCACACAAACCTCCTCCCTCACAAGACAGAGATACTTAAATATAGCAAGTTACAGGTAATATTATCTGCTCTGTCAGCAAAAGACGAATGCAGATCATAGTGACTGGAAGAGCTTTGATGAGAAGAAACTGAGTCAAGTACACAGTGGTAAAACTTCATTGGGTTTCTTCAACAGATGGGTAAAATAAATAACATTCAAGCGGTAGCCTTTGGTAAGTACTCTGCATGATTGTATTATGTAAAATTAGTGAAGGCAATTCCTAAGTACCTGATTTGTTTTCCTAAAGAATTCCTCTTTTCCTCAAAATTTCTCTATCAAATCTGTGGTGCGCACACTTTTTTCTTAGGAAGGTGTAGGTTTGTATTTTGGTTGTTCCTGTGTTCTTGGGTCTGCTTCAAGAACGTGTATGTGTTTGTTTTCCTCATCCCCCATCAGAGACTGCATCTAGTGTAAACTATTTTTGTAATCTCATAAAACAGTACCACTAGTATTTAGATAGGAGGTCTGAGAAGAGAGGTGGAATGGGTTCTATTTGACTAAGGACTCCATGAAAGAATAAGTCAGTTCTGTTGCAAAGACTGTTTCCCTTCCCTTCAGGATGCTGACTGGAGGTGAGAAAAAGACTACAGTACCTTTTCTGAGAATGTCATTTATTACTGCTTGGTGCTGACAGGCATGCATGCATGATGATGATTTTTTGCAAAACACATTCCCAAGGCTTCCCAGGGACAAAACTGAAACACATACTAAAACCATTGCAAGCATAGATGTCGCAAGTGACCTTGAAAGAAGCCCTGTGTACAGACATTCACCCATTCACACACACCTCTACTATACACTTGCTTCCTTTAATCTCCCCAAAGGCTCTCTCCAAGTTCTCTCCCTCATTTTCTGTCCGGGACCGAGATTGGGGGGGGGGATTGGAAGGGGGATAGGATTGTTTGTATTGTATTGTACTGTTGCTGTATTGTATTGCATTATTCTTCCCTATGATTGCTGTTGCTCTGTAGTTCTGTAGCAATAACCCCGCCTAGACAGTAGTGCCTTTAATAAACCTATTGATTTTTAAACACTGTTTGTGAGTGTGACAGGGAGTGGTCCTCAGCCCTCGATTCCCTTTGTGTAGGGCAGTGAGTCGCAGTTTTCCTATCTCGGTTTGCGACACCCTGTAATACAATCTCTGCTGCCCAGCTTGCGTTGGAGATATTTTTAGAAAACTTGAGTACTGGCATTCTGTACGTCACTCGTGGGCTTAAGAAAAAAGAAAAGCATTTGTAATCCACAGTGATTTTAAGGATTATAAACATTGTTTAGCTGTTAACGAGCTGTGAGCTCTGTAGCCAACAGGAAGGACGTGTATTGCCTTTGGTATAGTCTCATGTTGTGAGTAAAGCTGGTTTGGCAAAATGTTTTTATCCTTTCTGGCTCACAAACAAGCAGCAGGTTAAGAAGGTATGTAAAATAACTTCTGAGAAGCCATTTTTGATAGGCTTTCTCGTGTCTGTGGATGTCTGATACCACGTTCAGGACAATGACATCACTTTCTTGGATACAGAGGAGTAAGTGCACTGGGGAGCACTTGCAACTAACCTGGCTTCTCTCTTAAACCAGAAGTATCTCTTAGAATCATAGAATTGTTCAGGTTGGAAAAGACCTTTAAGATCATCGAGTCCAACCTTATGCTAACCCTATTACCCTATTTCTGATGACCCACTGCTGAACCATGTCCCCAAGCACCACATCCAGACGACTTTTAAACACATTCAGGGATGGTGACTCAACCACCTCCCTGGGGAGCTTGTTCTAGTGCCTAACAACCCTTTCTGTAAAGAAGTTTTTTCTGATATCCAACCTAAATCTCCCCTGATGCCACTTGAGCCCATTTCCTCTTGTCATCAGTCACCAGTGAGAAGAGACCAACCCCACTCTCACTACAACCTCCTTTCAGGTATTTGTAAAGAGTGATAAGGTCTCACCTCAGCCTCCTCTTCCCCAGACTTAACAGCTCCAGCTCCCTCAGTCGTTCTTCATAGGGGATGTTTTCCAAACCCCTCACTAGCTTTGTTGCCCTTCTTTGGACCTGCTCCATCACCTCAATGTCCTTTTTGTATTGAGGTGCCCAAAACTGAACACAATACTCGAGATGGGGCCTCACCAGTGCCAAGTACAGAGGCAGGATGACTTCCCTAGTCCTGTGAGACACACAATTTCTGATACAAGCCAGAATGCCATTGGCCTTCTTGGCCACCTGGGCACATTGCTGGCTCATATTTAACCGACTGGCAGTCAATACACCAAGGTCCTTTTCTGCCAGGCAGCTTTCCAGCCACTCTTCTCTAAGCCTGAAGCGTTGCCTGGGGTTGTTGTGACCGAAATGCAGGACCCAACATTTGGCCTTATTGAATTTCATACAGTTGGTCTCAGCCCATCGATCCAGTCTGTCTAGGTCCCTCTGTAAAGCCTTCCTACCATCCAGCAGATTGACACTCTCTCCCAGCTTTGTGTCCTCTGCAAATTTACTGATGGTGCATTTGATCCCCTCATCAAGATCATTAATAAAGCTGTTAAACAGCAGTGGCCCCAGCACTGAGCCCTAGGGGACACCACTCATGAGTGGCTGCCAACTGGATTTAACTCCATTAACCACAACTCTTCGGGTCCGGCCATCCAGCCAGTGTTTAACCCAGCAGAGTATATGCCCATCAAAACCATGGGCAGCCATCTTTTCCATGAGGATGTTATGGGGGATGGTGTCAAAGGCTCTACTGAAGTCCAGGTAGACTACATCAACAGCCTTTCCCACATCCACTAAGCAGGTCACCTTGTCATAGAACAAGATCAGGTTTGTCAAGCAGGATCTGCCTTCCATAAACCCATGCTGACTGGGCCTGATTGTCTGGTTGACCTTTAAATGTTTTATGATGGCTCTTGAGATTATCCGTTCCGTGACCTTCCCTGGCACCGAAGTGAGACTCACAGGTCTATAGTTACTGGTATCCTCTTTCTGGCCTTTCTTGAAGATGGGTGTCACATTTGCTAGTCTCAAGTCCAATGGGATATCCCCAGTTAGCCAGGACTTTTCAAAGATGATGGAGAGTGGTTTGGCAACCACATCTGCCAACTCCCTTAGCACTCTAGGGTGTAAACCATCTGGCCCCATCGACTTATGAGTGTCTAGTTTGTGAAGCAGGTCCATTACCATTTCCTCATGGATTACATAGGGCCTAATCTGTTCCCCATCTCTGTCTTCTATCTTAAGGGACAGTGTGCCCAGGGAACTAGTCCTACTGAGGCAAAGAAAGTATTAAGTACCTCAGCCTTTTCTTGATCCTTGGTCACTGTTTCCCTCTGCATCCAATAGAGGATGGAGATTCTCCCTAGCCCTCCTCTTGTTGATATATTTATAGAAACATTTATTGTTATTTTTCACCACAGTGGCCAGGTTTAGTTCCAGTTGGGCCTTGGCCCTTCTAATTTTCTCTCTGCACAGCTTCACTGCATCTTTGTAATCGTAAGTTGCCTGTCCTCTCTTCCAAAGACCATAAACTTTCTTTTTGTTTCTGAGTTCCACCCAAAGCTCTCTGTTCAGCCAGGCCGGTCTCCTTCCTCGTTGGCTCATCTTCCGTGACCTAGGGGTGGTCAGCCCCTACGCCTCTAAGATTACCTTCTTAAAGTATGCCCAGCCTTCCTGGGCTCCTATGCCCTCCAAAACTGCCTCCCAAGTCACCCTCTCAACCATGGTCCGAAAGAGATCAAAGTCTGCTCTCCTGAAGTCCAAGGTGGCAGTCTTGCAGACTCCCCTCCTTGCTTCACTAAAGATTGAAAACTTTATCATTTCATGGTTGCTTTGCCCAAGTTGGCCTCCAACCATTACATCCCCCACAACACCTTCTCTATTAACAAACAGTAGGTCCAGGGGTGCGCTTCCGCTTGTTGGCTCCCTCACCATCTGTGACAAGTAGTTATCTCCTACACAGTCTAGGAACCTTTGGGACTGTTCCTCCTCTGCTATATTGTATTTCCAGCAGGTATCTGGGAAGTTGAAGTCCCCCATGAGAACAAGAGGTAGAGATTGTGAGATCTTACCCAACTGTCTATAAAGTTCTTTATCCACCTCTTCATCCTGGTTGGGTGGTCTATAGCAGACTCCCACAATGATGTCTGTCTTATTAGCCTTTCCCTTGATTCTAATCCATAAGCTCTCAACATTGTCATCACCAACATTAATTTCTAGACAGTCATATCTCTCCCTAATATAGAGGGCTACCCCACCTCCTCTCCTTCCTTGCCTATTTCTTTTGAAAAGCTGGTAGCCATCAATCATAGTATTCCAACTGTGTGAGTTATCCCACCACATTTCTGTGATGGCAACTATATCATAGTTTTCCATCTGAACAATGGCCTCCAGCTCCTCCTGCTTGTTACCCATGCTGCTCGCATTAGTGTAGATGCATTTCAGCTGGGCCATCTTTTGGGTAGGAGAAGCCCTAATACGCTCCAGACCATGCGCATGTTTCTAAAGTAACCAACCTCTCACCAATTCTTTTGTTCCTCCTGCCACAATTAATATCATCCTCCTTCTTCACTGAGAACCAAGATTGTGAGACCTTACTAGCACTGTCCTCTTCCACAAGCACTGGCATGATGCATTCAGGCTCCTCTCTAGTGGTCCCAGTTTCACCCCTGTCCCCCTTCATACCTAGTTTAAAGCCCTGTCTATGAGCCCTGCCAACTCCTGTCCTAGAACTCTTTTCCCCTTGCGGGATAAGCTATACCCATCTCTAGTCAGCAGGCCTGGTCTCCTGTAAATCGAGCCATGGTCAAAAAAGCCAAACCCCTGCCGGTAGCACCAAGCTCGGAGCCACATACTCATCTGCTGGCTCATCCTGACTAGTCCCTCATCATTCCCCACAACTGGAGGGATAGAGGAGAACACTACTTGTGCTCCTGATCCCTTAACCAGCCGACCCAGGGCCCTGAAGTCTCTCTTCATTGCCCCTAGACTTCTGGAGTTACCTCATCACTCTCTACTTGCAAGACAAGTAATAGGTAATAACCTGTGGGTTTAACTAGAGAGGGGAGTTGATGTTTTATGTCCTTAATCCTGGCCCCAGGGAGGCAGCAGACTTCTCTAAGAAGTGAATCTGGTCTGCATATAGGGCCTTCCACTCCCTTTAGGAGCGAGTCACCCATGACAAGGGCCCATCTTTTTTTCTTAACTGCAGAGGTTTTGATGTGAGGCACAGTCTGACTAGGCCTCGGAGGCACCTCCAAGTTTGGTGAACTATCCTCATCACTATTTGTCTCCCTTTGCAGAGCAATGAATCTGTTATTTAAGGCCATCTAGAGAGGTGGAACAGATACCCCAGGGACACACTTACCACGCCATTTGCGCTGCGCAGGGACTTGTTGCCACTGCTCACTATCTTGTGGGCCATTGCTCTCGACCGCATGGAGAGGGGACAGGGAGAGATCTGCATCATGAGCCTCACCTGACGATTGGACCTGGTTCAGGGAGGCTAAGTCATGACACCAACGATCTATCTCCCTCTCACATTCCTCACATTCCTCCTTCAGCTGTGCAACCATGCCAAGCAGATCGTTTATCTGCTCACACCTCACACAGCTGCTCTCTCTGCCATTCTCCAGGGGGAATGACATGCTCAGGCACTCCCCGCAGCCAGAGACCTGCAGTCCCACATGTCTGTGAGGAACCTCCCTCTGGGTTGCCACAGTTTTTTTGGCAATGGCTTTTGCCTGGGTGGAAACCATGCTCAGCCCTCTTTCTCCGCTGGTTGGTTTTACTGATCCCTCCTCTGACACTCACTCACGCTCACCCCATGCCCCACTCACGCTGTTCGCAACAGCGGCTGCCACTGCCCGCTCTCCCGGTGGTCTGAGGGGAGCCTCTGCCTGTGGCCGCGTTTAAATGCCGCGCGGTTGCCCCGGCAGCGCCCCCTGCCACGTCAGCTTTTCTCGAAAGAGCTGCTGAGCCCTTCCGAGTCACTCCTCTCTCCCACGGGCTTCCCGGGCTCCGGGAAGCCGCCTGTCCGTCTGAAATAAGTCAAGTTTGCTGTTAGAGGCAGAGCACTTACCGCTGCCCGCTCTCCTCGTGGTCTCTTGAAGTACTGGACAGTGGATTTAGTTAAAAAGCAAAAGTTATCTACTAACGTCCGCATGCTGCGAGTGCCCGAAATAACTAGTATCTCATTGCATTTCAGATGTGGCTGCAGCCACTGATATGTTCAATGCCTTTCTGAGCAGAATTGCACCAGTGTGCCAGCGTTTGGGTCTGAAGGAAGAGAGGCATCAGTTTTCTCCTTGTTTTACACTTACTTGTGAGCCTGCTGAATTTATCTGAAAACTTTGCTTAGTATTTTAAAAATAGCCTTATTTCTAAAGTTATAGGCACCTAATCTTTGGCTTTATTTAATTTTTCAAGTGACGTATCACACTGCACTGAAGGTTAACCTTCCACTTCTTTGAATTCTGCTGACCTCATGATTAATTTATTTAAAAAGCTGTTCTAATCCATGATTCTTACTGTGAATTCAGAGCAGATTTTCACAAACAGGAGCCATGAATAGCAGGTTCCTAATGCTGATTGAGGTCAAAGAGTAAAGGGAGAGCCCACAGGAGTGGTTCACAAGGGAGGAAGGTGAACTTTCAGCTGCCAGGGAAGGCCCAGAAGGTGGGGGACAGTAGTAGGGATAGTACTCCTGAGCCAGCAGGACAGAGCAGACATATGGACTTGGTCTTTTTCACTTCCCTCTGTTCTCCTGGCATCTGTTACTGAAGTATCATAGAAGCGTGGGCTGAGCAGAGCTTTGGTTCTCAGCTCCAAGCTGCTGCTCCCAGCACGTCTGTCCTCAGCAGCACGGTGGGTTGGGTGGATTTGTAACATGGCAGTTGGGGAACTCTGAGGAAGCTAAAGGTCTCTTGAAGACCAGCAGACTGGAGCATAGGTTGGTGGAGTGTCGTGCACTTCGTTTTATTTTTTCATGCAGTTAAATATGCACTGAACAGAAGCTGTGACTAAAGCGGTAAACCCTCCGGTATTAAAACCAGAACAGTAAGTGGTTCTGCACAGGAGTTGATTCAGTTGTGCTCTCTAAAACTGTTGTTAGAAGATAATGAAAGAAGAGAAAAGAAGCTATCATCTCGTTTCAGAGCTGAATACTGACCATTTCTTATGCTGTTCAGTGACCTCAATTTCCACTGCCTAATTATATACTGGAAGTACAATTCATTGATCTGTAAATCTACATGCCCTTGACTCTTTTTGCATGTGAGAGCCCTTTGGATGAGGAGAATCTGCAAATGCAAACATACTTTAACAAACTTCTGGTTCTTTTAACTTACAAGGTTTAACATAGAGAAATATATATTCTCTTTCTTTGCTGCAAAAGCCATCACTGGGTGTATGCACATGTAGGATGTGGAATTGAGACATATTCTAACTGAACTGAGACCTAATTAATATTCTAGTGTGTGCGTACCTACAAAGAGAGAGAACAGTCAGTTTTAGAAACTGAGATCTAATATTTTATTCATCCCAGGGGCATTAAGCAACGTGAGATCAGATTCCTTTGAACACACAGTTTGGGTGAACACCTTTAACATTCTTCAGGCAGGTAACTTTTCACTGTGTTAAATCTGAATTGCTAATAAAAAAAGCCCTACATTAAAAGTTGATTCCTTACCTAATTCCTACTCTCTGGCTAAAAGATAATGAATAGCAAATGCAAGAATGCTCTTTTAGGACCTGATTTATGACCCAGAACAGAACAAACATTAGCCTGCTGCTGATGTGACAATTGTGACAGCTGGAGAGGTCTGGAATGAAAGGCTAAAGCCTTAAATAAGCCTTTCAACTGAGCTTATTATGAGTACATTCATTAAACGCACAGCCTCACTTTTCTCTGCACCAAATAGCTCCTGCAGTGTACACACTGGAAACTTGTACTTCATGGTACAAGAGCCCTACTTTGCATGCTAATAGCTAGTTCACCACTAGCCAATAGTTGCTAAGATAAATATTTATAGAAAGTAGAGTGCATAAAGGTTTCTTCAAGGCAGGTTATTTTCCCATCCCATGCAGGCCACCAGTCTTTCAGAGAGGATTTCTACTTTGCGTGTCAGGAGTCTTGTTAACTTCAGTGATACTCTCCAAGGAATTAAGGTAACTTCAGATTTATTTTGCAGGACAGGAGTGTCAAACTAGATACTTCACATGAGGTGGGGACCTCCAGATGTCTCCCTTCTCAAACACTGTAAGGCATATCAGCCTGAAAAATGGTGGAGGAGAAGACTTGCAGGCAAATCCTTTACTTCATGTGAGCTGTGTTTGTGGAGCTCTGCAGAGGAATGTCACTGTTCAATGACTATGTCCCATCTTCAGTTCTGTGGCTTGGTGGCTACTAAGCCACTTTAACATTGGTTTCTGGGCTTCTTGCTGACTCACAAATGTGTTGTAAAGCTCCGGGTTCAGGGAGTGAAATGAAATACGTCATGCAAAATATGACTTTAGCCTGGTGTTGTGAAGGCCCCATAATTTCAAAAACAGGGGACTGGAATTAAGCAGAGCTCCTTGGAAGAAGGATCACCTGTCTGTGCAGTGCTCCTTGCTGGAAAAGCAAGTTTAGAAGAAAATATGGCATCAGTGAAAACCTGAGTATTTGGAAAACAGTTGAACAAAATGCTTCAGAGTAAATGAGCTTACTAGATAGGAAGGGAGAAAAATTACTGTAATAACACAGCTGTACATCTACAGTACATGTACAGTACATGTACATCTTTACATATGCAATTTGTGTATTTTGGTATTACCTGATTTTAATAACTAGGGGAAAATACCCTGATTTTGCAATTCCTAATAAACAAGTATACAGTATGTTTCAGCAGAAACAAACATAAGCCCTGCAACAGCCATTCTTTGAGGAATGATATAAACCCCATGTTAATTTACAAAAGCAGTCCCAGGGTTACTGCTCTGCAGTTTCTCCTTTATTTATGTGTTCTTTGCCTATAATCAGACACGACTGCAAAGCAATTGGCAAGATATCTGCTCAGCCTGGAGATACTGTTGAAATGCTTTTAAAAATCAGAATCAAGCAGGAACTTCACTCTTGATTTATTGTCCTTTATGTTCTGAAAGTACAAATATTTCTGTGGCTGTTTCTAAGAAGCTGAGATTATAGAGTGAAAAGATTAAAGCACAGCACTTCAGGAATAAGAGTTACACCAATTACCCTGAGAAGCAATTCTAAATAGCATTAGCGACCTAGCACTACTGCTCTGAAAGATGTCTAAATAAAGATGGCACCTTTGTGTTCATTATGGGCCACTGCATTTTGATAGCTTATAATATATACTCAAGGTAAAATGTTAGAGCTGATGGAAATGGAGAATATTGCTTTGATAGCATTATAGTTCTAATGAGTAATATAAGTGGCAAGCAATGAGTGTGAGCCCTGTGTACTTTCAGCCATATTTTCTGGCATTAATAACAACACAGCTGAAGACTTCTTGCTTTCCATCAGCTGTGCAGCAAAAGCTCTTGAAGTTAAAAGGAAAGGTAAACTTGGTTTTGCTCTGAAAACTTAACATAAATCCTTGAGAACAGATACTGGTTCCCAGTGCAGCTTGCTGACAGCATCTGCTGGATTTGGCTGGGGCATCACTTCAGTGTGATCAATGCAGATTTGGGTGAGACTTTTTCTGGCTTCACAGCCTTTCCCATCAGCAACAAGAGAGGGAGAAAAGAAACGGAGGCAGAGAAAGAAAGATTCTGCAAAAACATCAACTAAGCGCTAGGAGGAGGGACTTGTAACCAAAACCGGTTGCACCTGGAGTCACTCAGAGGCAGCAGTGTGTAACACATAGCCTGTCCCATCTGCTGCCATCTCACTTCCCAGCACTGCCACTCTCAAGGACAGGCTATCGTGCCATGCCATGGCCTGGCTCCTGCATGTGCCTTACAAACTCACAGGTTAAATTTGATATAGCAACTGGTACTGTTTTGTGGTGGGCTAGGCTGCTTAGAGGTGAGAGCTTGTACAGTGTGAGGAGGTATCCAAAAGCAGTGACTGGGGGACCACCCAGGGGAGAGACCTCAAGTTGAACACGTATCTTTTTACTCCCTGGAACTGCCACTGAATGCAAAGAGTCAGGTGGGTACTTTGTGTAGATTCGCTGAGGGATGCTTTGGCAGACAAACAGAATTTGGGGAAGATATTAACAAAAGATCCTGGTAGCAGCTGGTCTGATCTAACTTCGGTATTTTGAGAGGGAAATGCTACAGCCTTCTTGGAAATGCAGCCTGGAGATGGTGAAGTTGGGGCTGGAAGCAAAAGAAATCAGTCCTCTTAAGGAAGGTGCAATTCAGAGAAGTGAACACAGCTTGTGCAATTATGCAGGACTACTTTTTCTAAGGCACTTGGAGTAAAGAAATCACGAGTGTATATGTTGTGGATGCAACAACTGTGACAGGGAGAAACGCACCCATGAATGCCTAGCAGCTTTCGCTTGCCTGGCCCCATCGTTTCTGTAAGCAGAGATCCCGTCTTCTTCGCCCTTCAGCTCTTGCAGAAGATGTTGTCACACTGTCTTGTGCAGTCTTGTGGTGACCGCTTCCTCAGGCTCTCCTATCCCACTTCCCTGAAACTTGTCACCACTGGAGCAGTGGTCCTGGAGGGAGCTAGGCACACTCCTGGCGGTGCGTTGCTGCTGCTGGTGTCCCAGATGAGAGCCTTTTGGCAAGGGGAGAAACAGTAATGCCAAACAGGTGCCTTTGGCTTGCTCAGAGATTTCCCCTGGAGTCAGCTGAGTTAGGAGTGTCTGGGCATGACAGAGATCTGTACATCAGGAGAAAAAAACAAGTAGTTACTCAAAGAAAAGGCTTTTCAAGACTGCCTTTGATCACCTGAACAATCAGCACCAACAAAGCCAAAAAGAGCTTATGAAGTATCAGGAAGTGGTTTTGAGTGTGTTCTTGACAGTGTTTTTTATTGGAGGTGAGTCTCTCTGTGTTGTTCTGTCCCAGTCAGTTATATGGATGATGCAGTGGACAGCCTTCGGTCTCAGCCAGAGACCAGCATGGATCTCCAGAACATGATCCTTGTATCCTTCTGTGGTGAGGGTCTCTGAGGTTTATACCCACATGCTGTTAATGTAGACACTAGGAAGGCCACTGCCAGGGACACCTCTCAGGACACTGCCTTGAATGATCTTCAGGGCTCAGACAGCTTGGAGAGCCCCAGCATGTGGGGCGTTTCTGGTGACCGGCAGCATCCAGCCATCACGTGCTTTTCTTTAGGAGAGTCTGTGGAGGCTTGTTGCAGGTGAGCAGCTGACCAGAGAGGGGGCAACAAGCCTTTTGTTCTGGATCACAGGATACATTTTGAGTTTGTGCCAGACATAAGATACGTGGGATTACACACCATGTGGGACTATGTCTGCTGGTGGTGCTTACAAGTAACCTAATAAAAGCACACATTGAGTCCCTCCGTAAGCAGAACTTATAGCAGTGCTTGGAGCATGGTGTTTAGAATTTGGCCTCAGATTTTAAGAGATCTGGATTTCTAGCCCATTTCAGTGGAAACTTTTGTTATCTTTCATGGAAATTAATTGCTTACCAGTAAAATGCATGTGGTTATTGTTACAATTTAATAGGGTTTGCCTGTGAAAACAGATGTGAAAAAGCCTTTAAACAGCTACATGCCCTGCCAGCATTCACTGCCTAACTTGGTATTTTCTCAGAGGAAAGACACCAATATAATCGATATTAGCAGAAACACTTCACAAAGAATGCTAGGAAAGGAATGAGCAGCTCTCAACCTATTTTGCAGGTGCAGACCTTGCTGCAGAGGTCTGGATGCAGCATGGTGCTCAAGAATTCCCTCTTGCCCTCCTTCCCACCCATTCTCTTGATGTTTTGTTTGCATGCACAGCTTTTGCTTTACATATTAACTGTCTCTATCTCAACCCATGAGTTTTCTAACTTTTACTCTTCCAGTTCTTTCTCCCATCCCACCCAGGGAGGGGAAGTAAGCGAGTGGCTATATGGGACTGAGTAGCTGGCTGGAGTTAAACCATGAGAGTCTTAACGGGATTGTTGGCTCCAAAACCCAAAGTTGGCTATTGGTACCATCATTAAAACTGAAGCTGAGTGCAGGGGAAAACACATTAAAGTTCATAGCGAAATAAGGTCTGACTATTAACCATAGTATTTAGTTAGTTAGTTAGTTATATAACTTTGTACAAATCAGATTAGAAAATGCTGTGCTCCCTCCAGCCTGTGACAGGGTTTGGGCTCAGCTGGTTGTGGTGTCCTCAGGGACTGATTTACCACCTTCTGCTTCATCCTCACCTATGACTCTCTCTCGGTGTCTAGGAAGTTTTTACAATTGCATCCGGGGAACTATAGGCCTGTCAGCCTGACCTCGGTGCCTGGCAAGGTTATGGAACAGATCATCCTGAGTGTCATCAAGCGGCATGTGGAAGACAACCAGGGGATCAGGTCCAGCCAACATGGGTTTAGGAAAGGGAGGTCCTGCCTGACTAATCTCATCTCCTTCTATGACTGGGTGACCCGCCTAGTGGATGAGGGGAAGGCTGTGGATGTGGTCTACCTTGACTTCAGCAAGGCCTTTGACACAGTCTCCCACAGCATCCTCCTGGAGAAGCTAGCAATCCATGGCTTCGACAGGTGCACCCTTCGCTGGGTCAAAAACTGGTTGGATGACCGGGCCCAGAGAGTGATGGTGAATGGAGCTGCATCCAGCTGGCGTCCGGTGACCAGCGGTGTCCCCCAGGGATCAGTACTGGGCCCAGTCCTGTTCAGTATCTTTATTGATGACCTGGATGTGGGGATTGAGTCCACCCTCAGTAAATTCACAGGTGACACCAAGCTGGGGGGGAGTGTTGATCTGCCAGAGGGTGGGAAGAGGCTGCAGGAGGACCTGGACAGGCTGGATCAATGGGCCGAGGCCAACAGCATGAAATTCAACAATACCAAGTGCAGGGTCCTGCACTTTGGCCACAATAACCCCAGGCAGCGCTACAGGCTGGGGGAAGAGTGGCTGGAGAGCAGCCCGGCAGAGAGGGACCTGGGAGTACTGGTGGACAGCCGGTTGAACATGAGCCAGCAGTGTGCCCAGGTGGCCCAGAAGGCCAATGGCATCCTGGCTTGTATCAGGAATAGTGTGGCCAGCAGGAGTAGGGATGTAATTGTCCCCCTGTACTCAGCACTGGTGAGGCCTCACCTCGAGTACTGTGTACAGTTCTGGGCCTCTCACTTCAAGAAGGATTTTGAGGTGCTGGAGCGGGTCCAGAGGAGAGCAACAAGGCTGGTGAAAGGACTAGAGGGATAGGTTGAGGATGCTGGGGTTGTTTAGCCTGGAGAAGAGGAGACTCAGGGGGGACCTCATCACTCTCTTCAACTACCTGAAGGGAGGTTGTAGTCAGGTGGGGGCTGGGCTCTTCTCCCAGGCAACTAGTGACAGGACAAGAGGGCACAGCCTGAAGTTGCTCCAAGGGAGGTTTAGGTTGGATATTAGGAAGCACTTCCTCACGGAGGGGGTGGTTAGACATTGGAATAGACTTCCCAGGGAAGTGGTGGAGGCACTGTCCCTGGATGTGTTCAAGGAAAGGCTGGATGTGGCACTTAGTGCCATGGTCTAGATGGTGTGGTGGTGTTGGTCATAGGCTGGACTTGATGATCTTAAAGGTCTTTTCCAGCCCTGGTGATTCTGTGATTCTGTGATTCTGTGATTCTGTGAAACATCACCTGCCTCAGCTACATCTCTGGACAAGTTCAGAGGAACTGAGGCAAGCTGATGTTTGAATACTGAACAGCCTGTTTAAAGAAGCAGTCTTGCCCAGACTAGTAGTGAAATATCTGCTATTCCCCTCAAGCATTTATCAATGTGTGCTCAGAGCATCTCATACTCTTTTCATAAGCTTCATGACCGCATATTTGGGTTGGGTTTGATAACTGTAGCATGACTGGCTTGCCTGCTCTGGCACAAGGGAGAGACCTTTAGGCCACAAGCAAAGGCAATACTGCTTTCTTCTGCTCTTCCCTGGGCCTAGAAGTCTGAAGGCTATTTTGGGTGGGTGCAAACCCACAACTGTATAAGAACTGCCATGTTCATGCATTAATCTGATTTTAAAACAACTCTGGTGGGAGATTATCACTGTTAAATTAAACCTTGACTTTGTTTGAGTTGCTGCTGCTGGGTTGCTGCCACTGCCTCTACCGAGGCCAACGGCATGAAATGCAACAAGACCAAGTGCAGGGTCCTGCACTTTGGCCACAATAACCCCAGGCAGCGCTACAGGCTGGGGGAAGAGTGGCAGCCTTGGGAAGACCTGCAGACAGGGAATTGCTATAATCCAGCATGGGTATCACGAAAGCAGGGATTAATATTTCATCTTCTGCCTCTGTTGTTGGGCTCACTTTGTTCCTGAGCTGGAGCTGTGATCCTCAAAAGGCAGCCTTGAATTAATGATTAACTCAGTGTTTTACTTGATGGAAAGAGAGCAGTTCTCTGCAGAAGATGGCGACAATGCAGTTCTTACCCAGCGCTGCATGCAGGGCTTTAAAGTTGCCCAAATTCAAAGAATTTCCCCAATTCAAGCTGCAGCATGGTGCTGGGGACTGTGTGAAGGGAAGGGTCTCTGGCAGTTGCAAGTTACGTTAATGAAAGTGAGACTGGTAATTAGCCAAAGGTCAGCAAGAGGCACTGAACTGCTCCAGGGGGTGCCGTTGTCTCTGCTGTGTGTATGAGAGAGCTCACCAATGACTAGCTGTAGAAGAGACACGAGAACCTTAACATCCTGTTGAAAGAAATGAAAGCTGCAAGGAAAGCGGAATGGGTGGGCAGAGAGCTCCAGGCAGAGCCTTCCCCTGGATCAGGGATCCAGCCCTCTGCCCAGTGGCAGGGCAGCACTCACCTTGGAAGCGCTTTAGTTAGGCTGCCATAACTCTCTGGTGGAAACTCTGATTTTGGGATGAATGATTTTGTATCACTTTAATCTCAAACTAGTTCTGATTGATTAAGTCAAGTGAATATTAGCCTCATTAAAACCAACCCAAGAGGGTCTGTGCACATATGTTCAGCTTAACTTTTCAGTTAAACCAGTTCAACTGTTTGGTGATTTGTTTTTTGTTTTGCTTTGTTTTGTTTTGTTTTCTTTATAACTACAGACAAGACCTCACAGTGATGGATACCTGGCTGTTTCTTCTTTGAACAGCTGACATGCAGTTTAAGTCCAGCACTTTATCCTTGGCTTTCTCTGAGCACAATAGCTTAGTCAGCCATGGAAACTCTAAGACAGTTCAGGATATTTAAGGTTCATAAATGGGCAAGTTGTTGAGGAAGTGATTACCCAAGAAGGTGGAGAACCTGGTTTGAGCACACAGCCAAAACTAGTGCCCATCAGTCACCGTGACCAAGATGACCGCTGTGACACAAGAAAGCCTGGTTCTTGTGGCTCAGCCACTCAGTAGCTGACAGAGTTTCTTTTAGCAAAGGACAGATGCAGACTCCCAGGAACGCTGGTGCAGAAAACCCTATGTAAGCCTAAAGTTCTTACAGAAGGCTGCCTCACAGTGCCTGGGAAACCACAGGCAAACACTGCTCATTGTGCCCATGAACATTAAAAAAAGGCTAATACAGGCAATCATATGGAGAATAAACCCCACAGTTTTCACAAACCACAAGTGAAAAAGTGATTGTGGAAAACATCCATAAAGTAGTTTTTTTAACTGAACATGTTAGTCGAATCTGAGTTTGCAAAGCAAATTTTCATGAGCAAAACAATGCAAAATTAGTTTAATACGACTGGTCCATTCAGTTCTGTTGCTTACCAAACAAGTGTTGTTTAATTTCACTTATAACAATGCACTTCAGGAGGCTGTGACTGCAGTTTTTGGAAAAGGATATCAGGTGGTGAAGGACCTCATATCCCTTTCATGGAAACTGGGTAAATCCTGAGTGAAGTGACCAGTATTCCACCACACTTCTCTGGGAAAGCAGACAAGTTGATCATGCAGCATGTCTGCTTTCAATACAAGCAGGTTTGTATATTCTTTTGAAATGTTGTTTCACCTTGTTTTGGAACAGAACTTTTCATGGGGCCGTTACTTAATGGCATTATTTATTGATTTGTGTCATGTTAGTATTGTCACACAATAATGCAGAGCATCCCCACGCCACTAGCTCATGCCAGAAGCTGGCTTCAGTATAATGGCAGCAAGCACAAGAAACCTTAGATCCCATTGCTGGATGCAGTTGGAAAGTAAATATTTTATCAACTTTGTCAGTAGAAGGCTGCATATAGAGACTAAAAAAGCACCTTTGGCGGTAAACACTGCCCAGAGTAGATCTCAGTTACTATGGCACCGAAAATAAAAATATCATAGGCACGCCCAGGCACGTGCACACACTTGGAGCAGAGGTATTTGAGCAGTTCCTGTGCCCCTTTCTTGATTCACATTTACAAGAGCTTGCTGTTCGATCAGTGCTTCATGCAACATCACTGGATGGATCCAGGATGGCGCCTGCAAGCGGGGATTTTGCACATCTGCCTCTTGAGGGTTTGTTTGGTTTTGATTTGTTTGGGAGGAAGGGCTTGGACAAAGTAGCAAACCGTCAGTCGTGTGGAAAGCTGCTGTGACGGGAAGGGGAAAAGGAACCACCTGAATCGATTTTCCCAGCCTCTTCTGTTTTCCTGAGTGGACTGAAACAGCAGCATTTGGCTCACTAATTATCCACAAACCTCAGCATGGCTTTATAGGCATAAAAGAACACTACGAACATTGTAAATTCAAATGTGCCGAGAGATGTGCCAAATTTAAACCTGACTAGGCAAAATTTATACACATAATAACTTTAATTACCTGATGAAGCACGATTTTTCACAAAATGCCCTGCCTCTTCCCATGCAAGCCCTCCATAGTGTTCAGCGGAAAGGCAGCTGGTCTGTTTTCTCTTTGTAGCCTCTGTATTATACCCTGAATGCTGTGTTCCTCTTGCAGAACAATTATTTAGAGCTAGCTTTCTTAGAGGCAGCCATCATTAACATATTTGAGTGCTTCACATTATTACTGGAAGGTGAGATCCTTTTTATTTGCATATATTTTATAAATTTCTAAACATATTAATATATAGACATGGTATATATATATATATGTAATCTATTATTTTATATAGGAATGACATATACATATTACTATGTTACCAAGAGCTAGTTTTATAGATATGGTTTAATTTAATACCATGTATAATTAACATAGAATAACAGAATGTTAGAACAAGTTATCCATGGGACAACAATGTGCTCTCATGGCCAAGAAGGAAAATGGTATCCTGGGGTGCATTAGGAGTGTGTCCAGCAGATTGAGGGAGGTTCCCCTCCCGCTCTACTCAGCCTGGTGAGACCTCTCTTGGAGTATTGTGTCCAGTTCTGGGCTCCCCAGTTCAAGAGGGACAGGACCTACTTGAGAGAGTCCAACAGAGGGTTATGAGGATGATTAAGGGACTGGAACATCTGCCTTATGAGGAAAGGCTGAGAGACCTGGGGCTTTTCAGTCTGGAGGGGAGAAGACTGAGGGGGGATCTAATTAATGTCTATAAATACATGAGGGCTGGGCATCAAGAAGGTGGCGACAACCTCTTTTCACTTGCACCCAGTGATGGGATGAGGGGCAATGGATTCAAACTTGAGCACAGGAAGTTCCACCTTGACATGAGGAAGAATTCATTACTGTGAGGGTTACAGAGCACTGGAATGGGCTCCCCAGAGAGGTTGTGGAGTCTCCTCCTCTGGAATCTTTCAAGAACTGTCTGGTCTGGATGCCTTTCTGAATTATCTGCCCTAGTTTTTGGTCCTGCTCTGGCAGGGGGTTTGGACTTGATGACCTTCAGAGGTCCCTTCCAACCCCTAACATTCTGTGATTCTGTGATTCTGTGAATGTGTTGTGTTGGAAGGGACCTATAAAGGTCCCATTCTCCAGGCCTCTTTTTTAATACTGTGACAGCCTATAATACCTTTGGAGGTATGTAAGAATGTATTATATTTTTTGCTTACTTGAGTGACCCAAGAACTGTGGTCAGAAACACTTCAGACACTATGTCTCTGAATACAATTTCCCTGTCTTGTTCCTTGGTTCTTTGGATTGGACTTTCCAATCTGCCTTTCCCTGTAACTAATCCCCCCTTAACCTTCCACAAGCAGAGAAGCTGGTGTGAGACCTGGTACCTGGGGATGATGAGCATGTTGTTGTTTTGTTTTGTTTTGCATTTTCATTTGGGTTGGGGAGAGATTCTAGAGAAGGAGTGTCTCCAGAACAAGACTTTGGTGCCTTGAACATATGTAGCACAGGTACGCAGGGAAGGGCCTAAATTATGTTCCCTGTTATTGGTTATTATTTTGGTTTTGTAGTCATCTTAACTCATAATGTGTGGCTCCCTGGTGGCCAGCTTGCTGGGTGACAGGTTTATTTGACTTTCTTATTTTCAAGATGCTGTTGGAGGCATTTTCCCCAACCTCAGATCAAGCCTTTTAGAACTCTGTCCAAAGTAATTGCTGAGTAAAAAGCTTCAAAAAAGAATGCTGGGAAACTGGTTTTCCTTGTTGTTTTGAGCAACTGTTTTCAATACCTTTGCACACCTTCCTGAACACAAGGTAACTTGCCAAAATCAGAGGAGACAGAAGGAATCTTATATTGAATTACTTTCTTTTTAAATAATATATTCCTTAGCAGTCCAGAGCAAGCCTTCATGGCTACTTTTAACTCTTTTCTACACAGTAGTCAGCAAACAATGCAGCAAAAAGCCATCCTTGTTTTAAATCAGAAACATACCGTAGACATTGATGTGGTTTTTTTCCCCCCCTCACTGCCTCGGTTACCTCTTGTCCACTCTTCCAGGGATTATCCCTACCCACTGTTTTCTCTGATTACATTAGTTTAGCAGTTTTCAGTGACTTGGAATTCAAAGATTTAGTTGCAAATTTACTATATGGAGAGTCTGCCTAACAGTCAGTCCAGTTTTCACTTGCCTGGAGAAGATGGTGGGCTGGCTGCTCAGCTGCTCTCTCTGCTGAATATACTCTCTGCATAAGTAATTATCTAAGTAATGAAGAAGCTCTTTAAATGAACCACATGACAGTATCGGTTTGTAATTCTATCTGCGATGATTTAAAAGGAAGAAAAATATGAGGATAATTCCCATTTCTCACAAATCCTTCTGCCCTACTTTATGGCTGAAGTCACTGAGCTCTGCTGCTGGTGATTGTTTAATCCTTCCAAAGAGGACTCAGAGGAAGAGGGAGGGGCTGTAATTTTCTTGACCATAGAATCATAGAATTGTTTTGGTTGGACAAGAACTTTAAGATAATTAAGTCCAACCATTAATAACAGAATCACAGAATCACAGAACTACCAAGGCTGGAAAAGACCTTTAAGATCATCAAGTCCAGCTTATGATCAACGCCACCACACCGTCTAGACTATGGCACTAAGTGCCACATCCAGCCTTGTCTTGAACACATCCAGGGACGGTGCCTCCACCACTTCCCTGGGAAGTCTATTCCAATGTCTAACCACCCTCTCCCTGAGGAAGTGCTTCCTAATATCCAACCTAAACCTCCCCTGGAGCAGCTTCGGGCTGTGCCCTCTTGTCCTGTCACTGGTTGCCTGGAAAAAGAGCCCAGCCCCCACGTGACTACAGCCTCCCTTCAGGTAGTTGAAGAGAGTGATGAGGTCCCCGAGTCTCCTCTTCTCCAGGCTAAACAACCCCAGCATCCTCAACCTATCCCTATAAGACTTTCACCAGCCTTGTTGCTCTCCTCTGGACCCGCTCCAGCACCTCAACGTCCTTCTTGAAGTGAGGGGCCCAGAACTGTACACAGTACTCGAGGTGAGGCCTCACCAGTGCTGAGTACAGGGGGAGAATTACATCCCTACTCCTGCTGGCCACACTATTCCTGATACAAGCCAGGATGCCATTGGCCTTCCGGGCCACCTGGGCACACTTAACTTAGCACTGTCAAGTCCACCACTGAACTGTGTCCCTAAGTGCCACCATCTGCAAACCGGTTGACGCCCCTTTCTGTGGGGTTCAGAAGAGATACAAATACCTGTAGGAGAGTGTCACCTGTGTGTGTCACACAGCTCACTGTTTTCTGGAGCTGCTGAACCTGTGCTAGGGAGTGAGCTCTTCCTCACCACTCTGGGCACAGCCTGGAGCACTGGCTGAGCCACCAAGGAGCTCATTGTCTCTGAGTGACACCATCTTGCCCCTTCCTTTCCCTGCTCCCCTGCTCTGGCTTCAGCTAATCCAGCCAAATGCCAGGTTTGCTG
The DNA here is from genome assembly GCA_020745705.1 of Hemiprocne comata. Lineage (NCBI taxonomy): Eukaryota > Metazoa > Chordata > Aves > Apodiformes > Apodidae > Hemiprocne > Hemiprocne comata. The sequence goes on from CM036587.1 coordinate 86,936,698, forward strand.
GGCGTAAGCAGGAATGCATGGACAAGGAGAGAGAGAGAGGGATGACTGCCCTTTCCAGCTTATTGTTCACCTGCACACTCATAGAATCATAGAATCATAGAACTATTCAGGTTGGAAAAGACCCTTGGGATCACCGAGTCTAACCATCATCCCTACTCTACAAAGTTCTCCCCTAAACCATATCCGCCAACACCAGATCCAAACGACCCTCAAACACATCCAGGGATGGTGACTCAACCACCTCCCTGGACAGCCTATTCCAGTGTCTAACCACTCTTTCTGTGAAAAAAATTTTCCTGATGTCTAGTCTAAACCTCCCCTGTTGGAGCTTGAAGACATTCCCTCTTGTTCTGTCGCTAACTATTTGTGAAAAGAGACCAGCACCAACCTCTCTACAGTGACCTTTCAGGTAGTTGTAGAGACTGATGAGGTCTCCCCTCAGCCTTCTCTTTCTCAAACTAAACATTCCCAGCTCCTTCAAGTGTTTTTCATAAGATTTATTCTCTAGGCCCTTCACCAGCTTCGTTGCCCTCCTCTGTACTCGCTCCAGCACCTCAATATCTCTCTTGAATTGAGGTGCCCAAAATTGGACGCAATACTCCAGGTGTGGCCTCACCAGTGCTGAGTACAGGGGGACAATCACCCCTCTACTTCTGCTGGTCACACTATTTCTAATGCAAGCCAGGATGCCACTGGAATTCTTGGCCACCTGGGCACACTGCTGGCTCCTATTCAGCCACTTGTCAATTAGAACCCCTAGGTCCTTTTCTGTCAGACAGCTTTCCAGCCACACTTCCCCAAGCCTGTAGCATTGCATGGGGTTGTTGTGGCCCAAGTGCAGGACCTGGCCTTGTTGAAGCCCATACCATTAACATTAGCCCAACGATCTAATCTATCCAAGTCTCTCTGTAGAGCCTCCCTATCCTCATGCAGATCAACACTCCCACCTAGCTTGGTGTCATCTGCAAACTTACTGATAATACACTCTATGTCCAGGTATCTAACCAAACTGTGGAGTGTTAAGTTATGAGGCACAACATGCAGAGCGAGCAAAGCCAGGCTGCATCACATGATTTACAGAAAAAAAAAAATAAAAGGCTTCAGTTCAGACCATCTGCAATCCTGCATATTGGGTCCTAATTTCTGTCACAGCTTTTGGAAGTTTCCTGCTGAAATGCAGATGTTTAAAAAAGAAATACCCTCAAAAAATGTTCCATATCAGTATGCCAGTTTTCTATTCAAGGTGGTTTTTTACCAGCTGCTCTGCCCCTCAGCAGGACAGCACGAGCACTCAGGACTATGAAGAAAAAGGCATTCAATAGATATAGAGGATTCTCGTCAAGGCTTAAGGAGCAGTTTTCATTAGTCTTTTCCCTGTGACACCATTGCCTGGGATTTCCCTTTCCACCATCATTATAGTAAATCCTTACTTACTGCAGAAGTAAGTCATCCCATCAGGCTGGGTGCCTCCCGCTGAGCGAGCACCAGAAGGTGAGTGGCTGTCTGTCACACCAAAGCTCCCGGTGTACCAAGACAACCAATGGCTGTGGTGGCAGGCACAGCCCATGCTCCAGTTTCACTCACAATGCTCAGGAGCATTGTTCCCATTAACATGCCAGACTGCAGCCTGGCTTCAAAAGCAGGTAGAAAACCTTCCTCCACCCTAGGAATCAGCGTCCCTTTCCAATCTGCAGAGGCATTGTCCTGCAGCAGTGCCTCCACATTCCCTCAGGAGCCCCAGCTGCCAGGAGGTGCTGCCAAAGGTTTGCACACATTTCTTCAGATGTAAACCCTCCTGCTTGAGTGACCAGGAGTGATCTGAAGTACAGCTGGTATTGCTTGGCATTTCATAGTTACAGGTCTCTTGGGAAAAAAAAAAGCAACAACAAAACACAAAATAAACCACTCTATTTGTGCTGAAATCCAACAGAAATCAAATCCTCCTCAGCAGCAGCAGCCCAAGGAGGGCGAAGGGCTGGAGGAGAGCCAGGTGTGCCTCCATCCCTGTTATGGTCCATTTGCTGCAGGTTTCCAGAAGCATGTTTTGCGGGAGCTTTGCCCACTGTAACGTTTGGAACCTTCAGACAGGCAATGAAATTAAGATGAGAGGCACAGCACTTTGGGTGAGGGAAGTGCCGAAGGGGAGGACTGAGATGGCCAGGGTGCGCAGTAAGGCAGCAGGGGAGGAAGGCAATGACGAGGCAGAGATCTGTGTCTGCACTTCCCAGTTTAGCAAGTGCCAACCCTTACACAGATGCACAAATTGCCGCCACGCTGCCTGCCATGATGCAGGGGGACTGCCTGCTTGCAGCAGAGCAGCGTGGCTGTGGGTCATCGAAGCAATGGCTTCTCTCTGCACCAAGATGGCTGGCCAAAGCCTGATGTCAGGAAAAACGTTGAGGTTTCTTTTACTCAGGAAAAATTCACAAAGAGGGGAAGAAGTTAACCCACAAAAGCTCCTCCCCGAGAAACTGGACTGCTTTCAGATGGTGCTGATGAGTCCACTGTTGAAAGTGGGTGGGCTGTTTGACCTACTGAAAAGCAGCATCCTCAAACCTCTTTGAAGAATAAGATGGCCAAAAAAGTTAAACAGCTTATGTCTCTTTTAATGGAAATATCACATATTTTTTTCACATATACACAGGAAAGTACAAAGGGTTAGAAAACAGGCTTCATTTTGAGCCCCTAATTCTAACATACTGTACATTAATCCCTGAGAGCCCCGTCACTTGTATGTCTCCTGCAAGTGATACTGAGAATGCAAATTCAAGTGTTCACCTGCAGCACAGATTGCTTTTCAGATACTGAATCTGAATGCTAAACCTTTGCTATGCTAGTCTGGCAGTAAACAAAAATTAATAGTTAAACCATTAAATCCAGTGTAACAATCCAAAATCCATCCTGATATCTTTGCCGCAAACAGCTAAAAGACTGCCTTTCTACTCTCCACAGAAATTAGTTCAGCTTGTATTCTGTTCACACCAAATCCATCTCGAAATTGGTGCTTATGAATTGCACAGCACTGATGCACTTGCAGACTAAAAGCCTCTTCAAATTCACAGGGCTGGGGAGGTTTATTAGCAGGATGCATATTCTCTTAACTCTGACCTGGGAGGCTACTTGGCAATGCAGTCCAGCCAGCACAGCTACTCCAGCAAGAGGTACAAAGAGCAGGCTGTGTAGAAAATCCTTGTTTCACATGCCTGCCGTAACTTCTGTCGAGCCCTGACCCCACAGACATGAGCTAGCAATACCAATCTGGGTGCTGGTTTTCAATCAAATGAATTTATCTCTCCCATGACACACATGGGTTTCATTACAAGTTCAGTGAGATGACGGCCAGTCCTTGTGCTGTGAGAGCAAAGGATGGAAAAGTTTTCCTTCTCTTTGATTGAAGGGAGAAGGTGGTGACAGCAGCAGTGGGGGTCTGCCTGGGCTCCTGCAGAGCAGCACCGACAGGAGAGCACACCACAGCACGTTTAATTTCAAAGGGGAGCAAAGCCTGAGCAAAAACATAGCCTGAGCACATGCTGTATGGCTTGTTGTTTGCACTTGACCCCTACTTTTTTTTTTTTTATGTGGTCTCTCTTCAGCAAGCAGCAGGTTTACAGCCCGGGTTTGCCATGCCATTCAGACTGCCTGCTGATAAAACCAAATGAAACCTTTACGTGGACCACAAGAACCTGCAGCAACCTGTGGGAACCCGCCCTTTGAGATGCACTCATGTGCTAGGAAAGGTTGTCTCCCAGTGTTGAAATATAGGGATGAGGTACTGCCCTCTCTGGGCACCCAGAGGCGTACTACCAAAACTCACAATGACATGTGGCCATGGCTGCCAAATGTCAGTGGCCGAGCTGCCTGATGCTGCATCTCTGACTGGATGTTCATAGCATATGGCTGGGCTCAATACCTGGGAAAATTGCTTAACTTCTGGAAGTTGCATATTTATCCTGTCCCAGCTATCATATGGAAAGGCTCACAATGAACCCCATGGGGTTTATTCACAGGAACTTAAACATCAACCTCAAAAAAAAGCCCAGCTGTGGCTCACCATCTCCCTTACTTCACAGTTAAACACAATGACAAAAAATTCCCTGAGACTAAAGAGGAGACAACAGATAGTGGATACAGGGAAACCTAATGGGGGAGGCAAATCTTAGGTGACAGTGGCATTGGAAAAGTAGCTCAGCTTCTCTGTTGCTCCAAAGAAATCAGTCCCTGGCCCTGATTTACACCTGCAGAGGATGCGAATACCTCAAGTACAGAAATATTTCATATGCAGCCCTTTTTATATTCAACAGAACAAACAGCATTAAGAACTGCATCCATACAGATTGTATAGTGCTGTACAGTTTAATACCTATCCTGTCTTAAATTCTGATTTTTGGAATTAAAATAAAGTGCTTAGTATTTTAAAAATTATTGTAGACCTGCATTTTCACTGCCCACCAACGCTGTTGTAGATTTTAAACTTTTCATTATTACTATTGTAAAACCTTGCAATATGTCTACCTAGGCAAGAAGAGGGGGGAATGTCTGTTGTCAAAAGCACATCTCCTTAATTTTGTCCATTACAGAATGAACAACACACGCATGTTGTTTTTCAAGCTGTTTCTTGGTCATTCACCTGGAACCGGAAAAAAAGGAAATTGTAGAAGGGCTGCACCACTTAAAGCTTCCTGTCAACAGCAGACAGATAAATGTATTAAGTCTTCCACCTCAAAATACCTTCCTGCTCCACCATCAGACACACTGTGGCATAGCCCTTGCTCTGTTTCTGCACCTTAAAGGCCATCATTCAGTATTCCAGCAGTGGGCATGCATGAGGGCGTGCAGTCTGTTATCTTGCTCAGATAACAAGACTAACGGCTCTAAAACCTTCAAGCAACTGCCTTTAAATCAGGTCCTGGATCTCGCGGGAGACACCTGCCTCTGTTTTTGAGCCTCTGCTGCTTTTTTCTTCTCCTGTTCTTCTGCCTTCTTCCGCTCCTCTTTAATCTCCTTGTATCTCCATTTGGGAATCTGCAAGTAGGGGTCATCCTTTGCACTGCTCCTCCTTCTCGCCTTTTCTGGCTGAAAGGTGGGTGGAGGAGCCTTGCTGACACGGACTTTGGGGATGACAAACCCTGGCCTGACACTGCTCCGTCGGAGCAGGTGGAGCGGCAAGAGGCTTGCTTTCCGTGTGGCCACCGTGTTCACTTGGGAGACTGCAAGGCTGATGGGCTGCAGGCTGGCTCGCCGGTCTTTCTTCTTGGGGATCAGCGTGACTCTGGAGTTCTGAAATAGCTTCTCATAGCTGCTAAAGTGGTCTTTGTCCACAGATCGGATCTCCTCGGCTCTCTGCTTCCTGAGGATTTCTTGCACAGCCAGCCTGCGTTTCCCCACAGAAGGTGGGCTGCTGGGGCAAACTGTCCGGCATGACAGAGCAATGAACGGGCTGCTCAAGCTTGTTGTCACCTTCACCATGTGATCGAGGACCCCATCTTTTTCTGGGCCATAGAAAGGCCGGAAAGGCATAGCGGCCCTCACGCACTCAGAAACCCTCTGCAAACAGCTTTTTGGCTCTGCAGCCTTGGCAAGAAGTTCCTTCATCTTTGGCCATTCTGGTTTATATTGATCGCAAAACTGTTCTGGGCATGGCCTGTCCATCAGCTTCTGCATGATGAAGGCAGACTCTGATCTTCCTGTGAAACAAGCCCATTCCCATGAAGTCAGTCCACGGCTTGGGTCAGTTGCGTGAACGTTTGCCCCTCAAAAAAAAGAAAAACAATTACTGTTAATTAATGAAACTGCCCACACTTTTGTTGCTATGATCAGAGTTGAATCAGGCAGACCCCTGCAAGAAAACTTCACATATGACACATTTTGTCAAAATGAACATGCAATAAAGAGAGATCAGGGTTCCTGACTTTCTGAACTCCTGGTTTATTTTTAAAAATAATAAAATAATTTAAGGCTGTATATATGAAACTCTCTTAAAGCCGTGCAAAGAATGACATAATGAATTTCAACTGCATTGAATGTTCCCTGCCATTTAAAAATCCATTCCCTCAGGCTTGTCAGAAAAGAGTGAGAAATACAGAAAGAAACAATTCCATACGCAAAAATCTTTCCCATACAGAATAATGGGCTTTGCACAGATCCCTGCTACTCAGAAGGGAAATCTTGGGCTAATGATCACAACTTCTATGAAAATATCAACTCGGTGCTCATTAGCAGCTAAAATAGCAAATAAAATGCAAGAAATTTCTAGAAAAGCATTTTTTAAAATAGAGGGGAAAAAAATAGTGAAAAAAGGAAAAAAAAGAGAAAACATCATGTGTCCAATTCAGGTTCTCTTATCTCTGAAAGGACATTAGAGAAAGTTGAGAGGATGGTGACAAGGGTGACCAAATACAAAGTTTACATACATGTCAGAGAGTGGATAATGAGTGAGATGGACCTTCAGTCTGAGCCCAGAACAACTGTTCTCATCTACCTTAGATTACCACCTCTGAGGACATGAAGTTATCATTAGCAAAAACATGCTATTAGCACCAACTTGATCAGCCATAAGAGGCAACTGGGACACATGCTAGACAGCAGAGGCTTAGGCATTTGAAGCATTAGGTCCTGGATGGAAATGATTCCTAGTGGATATTATCTTTTGGCCTTTAATCCCCCCATCCCGATTTATGATTTTTATCCCTCCAATTCTCACATCTTTCCCCATCGCCATTCTTTCTTTAAATATCTTTCTGCATACTTTTCCAGCTTTGACTTCCTTTTGATCTCTATGTGTTCCTATAAGCTCCCTCACATGGGCTTCTGCTCTTGCTCTTCACTTCTTTGTTTTCAAGTGCGGTTGTGCTGTTCTCCTCCAGGGCACCTGGCTGTCTGAAAAGAGGATAGAAGGGTAACAGGAGGAGCAAGCATTCTAGTCCTCTCTGCAGTATCCTTTACAACTGCTGTAGTACTATATATCCAATGCTGCCACATTCTCTGGCACCCTGAAAATTGCAGGGAACAGGCTACAACATTTGAATTCTTTAAGGGTTTCTCTATCAGATGAAGCACCATTTTTGAAGAGCCAACACACAACTGACCTACACAGATCTTGCCTCAAAAGAATCACAGAATCATTCTGGTTGGAAAAGACCTTTAAGGATCATCGAGTCCAACCATAACCCAACTCTACCAACCATTAACCTAACCCTACTGCGTCCAGTGCTAAACCGTATTCCTAAGTACCACATTTGTACATTTTTTAGACACCTCCAGGGACGGTGATTCAACCTGGGCAGCCTATTCCAGTCTTTAATTACCCTTTCAGTGAAGAAGTTTCTTCTAATACCTAATCTAAACCTCCCTTGGTGGGAAAAAGAAAAGACATTTTGTCCCATTGCTTTGGAAGACAGAAATGTGCAGAGACTGAGACCTGAGCAAAAGGCAAGAGAACATAATGAGAAATTATTTTTTTCAGCGTGAATTATCTTGGTAACAGCATTTCAAACTATCAAGCTATCAGCTAGGGAAACAAGATATCAGGAAGGGAAATCAGGAAGCCATTTGCATTGGCTACAGTATAACCTTCCACACAAACAATGTTTTGCCATTGCAGAGAAACAGAGGAAAAAGGAGAGCATGGGGAAAGTGATCAGAACTTAATCAATGCAGAAGCTACAAACCAGTGAGGGGAGGAACAATGACATACAAAGCCACTCCTGCTCCACTAGCCTGTTTTGAACCAACCTACCCAAACTTCCTACAGCTGATTCTTTTCCATAAATTTTAATGAACAACAGTATGCTCTGCTTGTAAACAAGCAAGAGGTATAGGCAGTTGCTCAACATTATCTCAAGAAAAGGACATGCCAGCTCCAATATAGTGCAGCTGCCAAGCTGAGACCTTGGATCAGAATTGTGCAAAACGAGCTGTGTGAGAAAGTGCTTACTGGGGGGCTCCCCACCTTTGCTTGGAGGCTACATTGAAGCTCAGACGCTCAGCTCTGGTTCTTGCCTGAGCTATGCTGCAGCTGTGCTGGTGCTGTGCCTGGCCCCTGCCTTGCTGATTGGGACCCTGGACCACAGACTTCATTTCTTGTTTGACCTCAGACCTACCTTGCCTCTATGGTCTTGCCTTGTCACCATGGACTTCCCTGGCAACCCCTGCAGTAATGGCTTATCCCGGTTATGGTCTCAAGTTCTGCTCCACTTCTTCATGAAGCACCTTTGTTGATGAGGCCAGAGCCTCTGTGTGCCTTGCTCACATCCTTGGTTATCCTCCTTTTGAGGAGAAGCCCACTTCTGCTGCTGCCTGATGGATGTGTCCCTAGGTGTTTCGGAAACTTTATCTCAGGAAACAATACTACAGAGTATTGAAATCCTGATCTTTAAACAGAAATCAATGCTGACTTTGTACTCTGTATCACAAAATCTCTTCTAAGGTGTGATTTACTAGTGGTATTGATTTTCTGTACAAATCAGGAGACATCTTTGAACAAATGACATTCAGCAGAATGTCTCATCTGGAAGAGACATGAACAGTCATGTCCCTTTTTTAAATGTGGTAGCAGTCTTCTTGAACCAATTGTCATTTCGGTGTAGGTACAGCCTACAAGTTTTCTTTTAGGAAAACTTTATTTGCCACTTGCCTTAATTTTCCTACAAATGTTGCCCTGAAGATCATTTTCAGCACAACTAGTCGGTGTACTAGTTGGTATCCCTTTGGGATACCAATGTCCTATTTGATTAAGAAGGTTTAATGTCCCTTGAGATGCAAAACTGACACCCTGAGTTTAAAGACAGGGGGTGACAGAGCTCTGGCATCTGTTAGCGACCTCTTTTATAAGCAGCATTTTAAGCCCAGTCTCCAGATCTGCAGCCACTCTGATGACTGTACTAAGGCAGCACTGAGTTTACCCTGGAGATTTCAGCAGGGCTTGACATGTGAGTTACAGCCTGTGTTCCTGTGCCCCCACTTGGGCTGGCTCCCTGGCTGCATGCTGGGCTCCCCCCTTCCTTGCTGTGCACTGACTGACAGCCAAGTCACATGCTCTAAAGAGTCACTTTGAAAGAGCAAACATCACAGCCAAGTGTCTCAGAGTGCCTTAATCTTGTAGTGATTGACCTTGGCCACCCTCCAGGAACGCAAATTTCGGAAAGAGCAGTCACTTTGACAATCCAGCTCCAACCATCTGTCACACGTTGCTAGTACCTCTTCCCCATCTGACTGTGCTAAATCCATGCTTAGCTGGTTAGGAAGGTGAGCTATTTTCCTTTCCTGACCTCCTGCATTGCTGTAAGTAGGTGCCTGTCAATAGAGGTCTTACCCAAGCCACTAAACAGACACTGAGCTTAAAAACCTCCTGGCTCTAACTCTTTTCTAAAGATACATAACTGTTCTGTAGCTGTACAAAAGTCAGAGAGTATGCAAGTAGACCTAAAGCTGATTAGGGGTGTTTTCCCCCTATTATTTCCATGCATTATGTTTTAACATAGAATTTTGCTGTTTTATTTATGAAATTGATTTTTCACCAAATCTTTTAATAACAACTTCTTTCACCTTCTTCAGCAAACTAGCCCTTCATTGTCAGCAGACACTCAGTGTCCCTCAAACCCTGAACCACGTCTAAATCCATTCTGAATAAGCAGCTCCCTTACTCCTGACATTTCACCAGACTGTACAGTGCTAAAAAATAATCAGATATTAAAATGGGTACTGGTAATTTACCACCCTTCTTTTGTGGCCCCTATTTTGAGCTGGAAACGTGAAGACCTGCAAAATACTCACCAAAATGTGTCTATAAACTGCAGTTTAGAAACTCAGAGTATATTAATTCTACAAACTCTACACCTCTTATCTTCACTTATCTCTGATGCACAAATGGGCTGATACAACTTTCTGTAGGTAAATTTGATATAGAGGCTAATGAGGCCATTTCCTGGCTGGCGAAAGGTTTGTTCTCCCTAATATTCTGTTTTCTTAGGAATCAGGAAAATGAAAAGGTGGCTATTCAGATGCCAGAGGCAGCAACCAGGTAGTGAACTTTGATATTGATACTTTTTGTACAAGAAGTAGAATAACAAGGACTGAGTTATCTACAGAGATGGAAAGATTGTGAAATAGCTTCTTGTGAACAGAACAGAAAGAACAAGCTTCCATCAGAGCTCCAGTGATAACAATAGAAAGCCATCAGACTGTAAGGCCAGTTTGACAAGTCATAAGGTCTTGAAGTTTCATTTAAGTGATAATTTATAACAGGCACTGGAAAATTCTGAACTAGCTTCTGCATGAAGTATGTGTTACTCCATGAAAGTGCATCTGTGTCTAGAAGTACTGTAGCTCTGCCTGTCATTTTATAACTTTGTTTCATAAAAATTGAACTCCAAAACGAATTATCCCATTCCAAAGCCTTGATTCCAGTATAAGAGGCTACAGAACCTTGCAGAAAATAGAATGCTGGTTACCACATCATCCAAACATTTTCTGTGTCATATCAACATCTGGGAACTGGATATTATGAAAAAGAATGAAAGTAGTATCACTATACTTGATAAATACCTGTGACTTAAAATATTCAGATTATGAGAGGTCAGACTTACATGACAGTAAAATGGCTGAAATAACCTACTTATTCAAGATCACTCTCAATTAAATGGACCTGTAGGATTCTTGGTCTCGACAGTAACAATATTCACATGAAATCGGTTATCATTTCCATAATATTTAATTTGTGTCAAGGATCTGCAACTGTAATTCAGGATAATTTACTAATCTATGCTAGTTATTTAATTATGAACTAATAATTTATATACCAATTACTTAATATAATAAAAACATACAACATTGTGGCTAAAAGGCGGTGTTTGCTGGGACTGCTCCTGTCGAGGCCGTTGCCCCAGGGCCCCTTGCCTTTCCGAGCTTCCTCTCCAGGACCCCTTCACCTTGCAATGTATAGGGCTGGAAAACCAACTGCACTCAAGAGCCAACAGCAAGAAACATGCTTCCTGTTCTCAGATGTGAAGAGAGACAGGTGGGCACAGATGGGCCTGCTCGTTCCCTGTGCCACAACTCCCTCCTTCCAGCAGATACAGACCTGCTGGTGCCCTGTTGTCTATAAACCTGGAGAGCCAGCTCAGAACTGTAGAGGGGTTAGAAAGAGAGATTATTCCCTATGTGGCCAAAGTTCCCACCAACGCCCCTGTGGGATATGAACCCCACACCTGACAAGAGCCAGGGACCCCAACGCTTTCCACTCCCTGCCCCAGAACCTGCCACAGTTGCAGAGAGAGGTAGAGGTCTGGCTGTGGTCCCACCACCATCATGCACCATCACACCTGCAGAGCTGGCAGCAAGAGACCTGCATGTGCTTCCCAGCTGTGTCATGAACTTCATTAATTCCTTGCCTACAAATCTTGATGATCACACTTCTCAAACTCTGCTGGAGACAATGAATCTCACCCTGACAGTTCTTGGAGAGATCCTGGATGAGTTCCCACAGGCAAACTGAGCGCTCCTGCACCTGCAGCACGTGGCTTCACCACCTTCCCTCTGACTTACTTAAAAGTTGCACCCATTTTCAGGGAAGGCTGCAACACCCCTCTCAGAGTAAACACCCCAAGAGCCATGTTTCTTCTTGGTGTTTGTGTGTGACTCTCTAATATTTACAGGTAGATGACAATGAAGAAGCTGCAAAGCATTTGGCATACCTGCCAGCATCAAGGCCTTCACGCACTCCGTTCGGCCCTGCATCGCAGATTTCATCAGCGCTGTGAATCCAAACACATTTCTCTTCTCGATATCGAGCCCGGGAAAGTAGTTCAACAAATAGTTTGTAATGGTTATGTGCCCTTTAAGGAAATGAAAAAGCAGAGAAAATATGTCACAGATTAAGGTGCTGTCTCAAGGTTAAATCAAAAATTACTCCTGCAGGTTTGATAACTGGAAAAAAGCAAATAATAAGCAAATAAATCCTTCTCCACTCATTGCAGTCGTCAGCCTTAGGGCTAGGTGGCACTGGCTTGTGACCAGACTATTGGGCTAGGAGCCTGGAAACCTGGGTTCTCACCATTTTTCATGTTCCCCTCCTCTCTGAAAAGTCAATTTAAGGTAAGGGAGTAATTGGAAACCAGAGATGGTCACTCTGAGGCTGAAAGGGGCCTCAGTTTCTTCACTCAGTAGTAGTAACACTGCAAAGGGAATTCTTGCAGCTTATGGAAGTAAAATCCATCACCTGGGGGAAGTTACTGCAAAGGTTCAGCTTTTTGCCTCCTGTAGTAAATTTGAGCCTTGCTATAATGGTGCTTCATTAAAAAGTGATTGCATGTGGTCATTCCAGCCAATAATTCTAAAATACCATGCCAGGCCTGTATGAGACAAAGAAATATTTTGTGTAGAATCCTGCATTTTTATTTTTCCATCTGACAGTGTAAAGCCACGTGTCTGCCCTCCAGCAACAGGAAAAGGGGGCTGATGTTCAGTTCTGCAGTAAAATAAATAACTTCAGTTCTGTTTCTAAAAGCAAGTGGTTTTTCCTTTCATGTGCCTTGTACACCAGGATAACTGGTGTCAGCAAGGGCATACTGAGTAGTTGAAGACATCTCTGGCTAAATAGTTGAAAGACCAATTAAAATATCAACTCTTTATAATTGGATTATCAGAACAAGACAAGTATCTAGTTCCATTATAACTAATTCAAAACAGTTTTCCCTTCACTTGTCATTCATTTTATGATGCTTTGATGCTTTATAAAATAATGCAGTCTATCACACAGCTGCAACAATCACAATTTAATTACTAGGAGCTGTAAAAATATTCTTTCATCTCACTCTGCAGTCCATCTGATATTCTGTGATGCATGTCATTCAAATTCATCTAGAAATGTTACCAAAGCAGATTATAATTCATACAGGACAATTTTGAAAGTCTATAGTGCCACATTGGTGCAGACTTCATCAGCAGTCACTTTGGTATCAACACAGTCCTGCATTCACTTTGGAAAGCAAGTTAAGAACATCTTTACCAATTAATTGAAGATGTTTTCTAGGTGCTGCTTTTTATCTCCTAGAATTTCCTAGATTCTGCTACCTTGATGCATAACTGAAAACTCTCCTGAAACCTGAGCAGATGTAGGGATAGTTCAGATGAGCTTAGCAACGCCAGAGTCAGAGAAAATTGAATAAGGAGCTCCCTGTACCTTGTGCAGCATGATGCAAATGAAATATAAAGATACAACAAACCGTGAGAAGCTGAACAAAGCAAAACTGAACTGGGTTCAGCACAGGATCCAGTGACCCAGTCCTGCTTACTCAATACAGAAGCTTCAGCTTCACTGACTTGATGGCCTAAGATCAAATCCTAGCAGGGTATCAGTTACCACTGGGAGAATTTTTATGCCCAAATTGTTTTGCAGGACATGCTCTGTTTCACTGGTGTACAGTGTGCGTCTTCGTGGAGGTTTTGGAACAGCTGAAATACTGCTTTTTTGACCACTAATACCAGAGACAGGAACTGAAACAAGGAGAAATAATAAGATGGAAGATTTTTCAGCAGTTATTACATTACTAAAGATGTTCTTCCCCTTGCCAGAAGTATAGCTGCAGTAAGAAACATTTTGCAAATCTGGGATGATCCTAGGAGTCAATCCTGAAAGACCTTTCTCAGTAAAAAATCTTCAGGGGACTACAGATGGCCTCAAATGAGACAGAAAAAATAGCAAATAGAAAATAGCAAAGATAATGAAAAGGTTTGTGGTTCTCAGAAGTTTTGTGTCTCAGGGATTCCTGAAAACCACTTCAGTTTTCATCTGCAGGAACTTCCGTCCTCTGAGGTTTGCTTCAAATTTGTAGTTCAAACAGATACCAAATTCAAAGGAAAACTTAGAGTTGCCAAGTTTTTGTTCAAACCCTGTCATACACTTTTGATTTAAGGCCATAAAGTTTGCTTCAGTTCTCCTGTGCCTGGGTGAACCAGAAATATGTTTCTAAATTGTAAAGCAGGTGAGTCTTCCATGATATAAAATCTGCTATGAAAGCTAGATGCAGCTCTAAAATAAACTGGCCTGGCCTCAGCCAGTTTGGTGATACTGAATTTGTATTAAGCTCTTGTTATTTGTATGCCAGATCTATGTTCTACCAGAACTGGCATGCTAAGGGTACACTTCCTTACTCTGTGAGCCATATTTAGAGAGCAGCATAGATGTCTGTAACAGCTCCATTCAGTTCATTGCTGCCACAGAGGAAATACATGCAATGATGACAATATTACCTAATAATCTATGTAATACAGACAGAAGAATGAGCTGCATAGTAGGGAAGATGCTCTGCCATATAACATCACAGTTTCTAATTGTACCTGCAAGAAGCCTGTGCTTGGCCTATGGGTGGTGAATCCTTTATCACAGATGGGTGGAACTGGACACACCCCGAAACTTTCATCCTCTGGATGCTTTAGCTGTCTGTGTTCTCCTGTCTCCCTTAATAAACAGAAACTGGGGTAACCTCTGATTTTTTTTCTTCCCAGCTCTATAGCCTGGCCCCAAACTGGTCCCTGTAACATAAACCATCTATACTTTGAGCAAATACAACTCCCTTTAAACACCCATGTGTGCCAATTACAATACACTGCCACCAAGGCAGCTATGTACTCAGCAGCAGCAGAACTGAAAAAAAAAAGTTAATGTCATTTTCCTCCCTTTTGCTGTTTTTTGAAACAACTCTCCTTCCTTCCTTTCTTTCCACTTGTTATTTCAGTCTCCTATTTTTTTCTGCATTGTCCTTGTAGTGACATTCAATGATTTTGCTTCTGCTTTAACAGCATCACTACCCATTTCTGGACACCACCTGCTGCAGGCTGCAACAAACACAGTTTTGGAAGGCAAGCTCTCTTTGAGATGGGATCCCACACCTGTAAGAAATATTGAGAGAGCAAGTGAACAGACCAACTTTCAAACCTGAAATTTACACACTAAGCAGAGCACTTTGTGGTTATTTTTCTATACTAATAAGCCTGGTAAGAAACTACTGCTTTTCAGTGATCACTCCAGTCTATCTTTCTCTTTCTCAGGTCAGCCCATGCAAAAAAAATCAGCTTTAGATATTTTCTTTGAAGGATGAGAATCTTAAATTATCAAAAGCAATATGAGAAACTGAATTCACTTATCTTAGACTCTAGCTGGTCTTTAGGACAATTCTAGTCAATTCAAGCTGATTCTCAGATTTGAGCATCATGTCTGGGAAGTCATTAAATGGCATAGGCAAGTGTGGATTTTAAATTCCTCTAGCAAACATATAGAGAGACCTCCCTGTCACCTCCTTTAGTTTATGTACCTCGTGTTACAGATGCAGCCTCTGAAACACAAGGAAAAATTGCTCAGAACTGCAGCCGCTTTCCCATCCAGCTCCATTTTGGGGCCTGGCCCTATGTGGTGGCCCACTTGGTCAGCAGGTCATAACAAAAAACAGCAGCACTTTCTGAAAACTTCTGGTATCACCTTACAATTAACTGAAATAATGTGGATTTGCCACTAGACTTTACACAGAAACCCCATACTTTTTGTATAAATGACAGTGATCTCTCAGAATAACTTACTTTGCAAAACCATTATTACCTTCATGGCCTAAAGTTAAAAAACCACAACAAAAAATCCTCCACTAGAAGAAAGATTGCATAAGCTTTGCTTTCACTTCTTTATAATATACTGCTCGGTGGTACTACTTAACATTCAGCAATAATTAAGCAGCATCTATTGCACTGTAGCTCCTCTGGTTGCAATGTTAACCTCACAGTAATATCTATTAACACTAGAGCAGTATCTTGTGATAATGAATTAAATAACTGGTGTCAACACTGTAGCTCAGGATTATCATAGGCAGGGGAAAACATCCAAGTTGCTAAGAGTTTGCATAAGCTTCTGCTGACTACAGTCATTTCCAGTTGCTTTGGGGATCAATAGCAAGTACTGGCAGAGCGCGTCAAGTCAATGTCAGCCCTCAGGATTAACTCTGAGCTCATTACCATGAGTTATAAAGGTCAAGAAGGAGACAGCATTAAACCTTTTATAGCCCAAACTTGTATTAGAGCAGAGAAATAGAAGTAGATTAGAGTTTTGGAGTCTTCTCCCCTTTCTTTGGAAAGCTTCTATACTCATGACGTTGCTATGAACATGACTACTGTGGTCCAAATTCTTTTTTCCAGTATTCAAGACCTATCTTGCAGTGACTTTGTTAGCAGACTTTGCTTTTTGGTAAAACACAACACAAAGTTTGCTACTACCTGGAAATGTCTAGTGGCAATATTACTAAATTAACATCAAAATGGAACTGCTCCAATCTTTAGACATGGCTTGTAATGTCCATTGATGTTGCCTGATGGAAATGTGTTTCCTCCAGCCAGCCAGGGCCTGGGAGGGAAAACTGCATCCCATGAACTCCCACGAACATCCTATGTTCTTCATCAGTGAGAAGACCAGGTACACATTTCCTGGTTAAGTGATTGTCTTTGAGGAGCACGCTTGAGGGATGCAAAGGAAACCACAGATGCAGAGCCAGGCAACCCCTGGAACAGCTTTTAGGCTACAAACCTATGGCCTCCTTGGTCAAATTTTTCCTGATTTACATGCTTTAGCACTTTTTTAACACTTGTAAGAGAAAACTGCCTTAAAGGTTAAAGGACAGTGATTCAGTTTTAACAGAAATGATCAACTGATTGTTTTCTAACTGTACAGTTGAAACTAGTTATTCTCCAGGGAGCATCTCTTATATTTATGTAATCTGTTACACTTGTTCACTGAATATTACCATGCTGCCTGGGATAAAAGTAAACCTGGGGATAAACTCTGTTCTCACCTCAGTCTGCATCAGGATTAATGTGCTTGATGTCAATATAATCAGTCTGTTATCAAAGCAGCATTGGCAAACACTGAATCCTGCTCAGACTATGTAATAGGGATTTTTTTTGCTATTAACTGTGGAGTGATTGAAAAACATCTTAGCAACTAAAATTTTTCTTAATCATGATATGTTTTCCTGCAGTCAGCAACTACTACAGACCCACTGAGGTAGGTGCAACAAGCATGAGAAAAGAGATGCTATCACACTAATACAGCACATCAAATGACTGCAATGTTGACTGGTTGCTTGCCAGAGCAAACATAGGGAAGTAAGCATTAAGGAACAAAGCAGTATAATACTGCACACTTGGAGCAAGGTTTTCTTAATTTTTAAGTTAAAATAGGTAATGGCATCTACTAGAAATGTGTAGCTTTTTCTGCCTTAATCCATTGGATAAACATTACTGTAGATTAATTAGTTCAAAGAAAATCATGGCAAACTTATTCGGCAGTGAGCTTGGCCAGGATTATTTTACCCAGACTGATTTATTTTAGGGCTTTGAAAAAAATCCTAAAAATAGTAGCCACGAGACACACTCCTCCTAAGACCCAGTATATAGGAGGTGAAACAAAGAGCCTTACCTGCCTGTGCAGCTGTAATTAGAGCCGTGTTCCCTTCGTTGTCCTGCCAGTTCACATCAAGGTGAGGGCATTGTGCTAAGGCTATTACAATATCCACATACCCTTGGTAACAGGCAACGATAAGACCATTCTGTAAGTAAAATATAAAGAGAACATTAGGTTTACCAGACTCAGAAAAATTCACTGAGGAAGCTACTTGTCTGCTTTTTTATTTTATTTTTTTTTCAGGCTGAAGAACTGAGAAGGTATCAGCATAACTAGTTATTAGCTCTAGGCACAATGTTCAAATACGAAACACCGCTTTATGTCTCTGCCCTTTGGCTAGTAACATTTGGTGCTCCTCAGAAACACCTAAGAGACTAAGGTATTATATTATGCTACTTGGAAAGGATCTGTTTATAAATGGCTTATGCTTATATGGCTATATATACTCTACATTCAAATGAGAATAAATCAGATTTTATTATATAATAAAATGAACCCATCAGGTAAAATGGATTGGACCTGCTTTGAATATTTATTCTCTGAAAAACAACTACTTGTTCTCTGAAGAGGAAGCAGTAGGCAGGAGTTTTGTTTGCCTGTTGCTATCTTAAATACTTCAGGTTTCCCATTAGAACTAGATCTTTTTAATAATAATAAATAAAATAAAATTGCTTTTAGAGTCCCTGTTTAATGTACTTTATTACAGCTGGAAGGTGTAAAGCTTCCAGGAGGAAGCCAAGCCAGGAGGTAAACCTTGTAACTCCACTTGGTACCCAAGTAGTGTTTCACTTCAAGCAGCAAACTGACAGCTTCTCTAAAGTACAGCAAAATACACTTGACATTAATTAAATGGAACGACAGTACTTAATCCTGGCTGCTCACTTGACCATTAGGATTAAAGCTATTATCTCTGGTCTTTGGGATTGCTCAGATAGCCTGCTGTTCTGTAGGAGAGGGCAGGTGCAGAATACATCAGTGCCCCCTGCACTCCCTCTGCACCACCAATACATGACTCAGTTTTCTTGAGCTCAGCATCAGTATCTGACTAGTGAAAAGGTAAGGGCAGAGACAGAAATCTCAGCCTCCCTGGTAGCTCTGCCAGCCTAAAACGTGCTCAAACAGACATTCTGCAGGTTACACCCACAACTGACTAGCATAACTTGGTTGTGAAAACTGAATGGCCTGTCCTAACTCATCCATCATTTTTCTAAGCAGCTCTTGCCCAAACATTCTCTTTATTTCTTCTCCCCATGGAAACTACTGAAACAGAGACATTCACCAAATAACCACAATTGTAGGTTCTGATTTGTTGTCATTATAACTAATTAGTTAATATTTCAGTGTCCTGCTTCATTGTTATTGTGAATAGTCCTTTTGGTTTAGGTGGCAAACAGCTTCATTAAGATATAGAGGCAATGCCAACTCTTTGGGATGCTCACAGGCTATGAAGAGGATTTCTCAATTATATCTTTTGATAGAATTATTCATCTGATTTCTTTTTATTCTCAATCCACTCTTGTCCTTAGTATGAAGCAACACCACTCTTTGTAAAGAGCATCTCCATTTCCTTGTGAAGGCGCAGTGATACTTCAAGCCATTCTATTGAAATTGTACAGAGGATTCTGCTTAAGGTTATATATATAAATATACATATATATATGTAAAATCATAGAATCGTAGAACGGTTTGGGTTGGAAGGGCACTTAAAGAGCAACCAGTCCAACTCCCCTGCGTGGGCAGGGACACCTCCCACTAAACCAGGTTGTTCAAAGCCCCATCCAGCCTGGCCTTGAACACTTCCATGGAAGGGGCATCCACAGCTTCTCTGGGCAACCTCTTCCAGTGTCTCACCACCCTCATAAAAAAAATTTTTCTTCCTAAGTTAACCTAAATCTCCTCTTTTATTTTGAGACCATTCCCCCCTTATTCAATCACTACAAGCCCTTGTAAAAAGTCCCTCCTCAGCTTTCCTGCAGGTCCCCTTCAGGTACTGGAAGGCCACTTAAGTTCTCCCCAGAGCCCTCTCTTCTCCAGGCTGAACAACCCCAACTCTCTCAGCCTGTCTTCACAGGAGAGGTGCTCCAGCCCTCTGATCATCTTTCTGGCCCTCCTCTGGACTCGCTCCAACAGCTCCATGTCCTCCTTACATTGGCAGCTCCAGAACTGGACACAGTACTCTCCCGTAAGTACTGAAAACTAAGATTTCTAGCATAAGGTCTCCATAAATGAGGCTTTTTTTAACAAAGTATATTTGGTTCTGTATGAAGTCTATAGATGTCTAAAAATGCTCTTTTCTTCCAACAAGTACAGTTACAATCCTATCTGTGTGTGGTCTACTGGCAACTGCAAGGCCTTAATTAGAGAATCAAAGAGAACAGTTACAGAGCTACATAATGCAGAGACAATAGCACTTCAAATATATATAAATAAAATTCACTAAAATATATGTACTCTCCTGGTGGGATTGTTGAGATTGATTCCAGTTTTACTACAATGTAATAATTCTTAGTTTAAAAAAAAAATGTGTCAGTGTCCCCTTGGTAAGGACTTGAGCATTGTTTTAGTTCTTTAATAATTTCACTTTTCACCTGATGTTCAGGATAGGAGTCTTTACAACTCCAGAAACTCTGCCAATTTAAAACATCATCCAGTCATTTAGTAAAATGTCAGTTACTAATGACAGCAGAAAAATAAGTATACAATAGACTGAAGACCTAAAATACCTGACAATAAGAAGGGAGAACCTATTGTTGACTGCAAAAATTGGCATTTTTTTAAGAGAGTGGTATCTTCAAACAGCTGTAAGAATAACTTAAAGTAGTTATCTCTAATGGAAAAAAAACCTGTTTCACTCAGTATCTGAAAGATATTTTCACAGGACATTTTTGTGTTCTAAAAATATTTACCAGATGCTTTAAGAAAAGGCTCATTTTTTTCTCTCTTTAAAGGACAAACAAACAGTAAACCAGTAAAACAAACAATAACAAACAAAAAACATTAGCTATTTTGTGTGAGAGGCTTTTGCTTTACAGTATTTAAGGACATTTATGCTACTTTCAGTTTGTACCTCTATCAGATAGGTTCTAATTCTTCTAAAATACACTGGCATTCTGATTTTAGCAGATACAATGCACCAATGATCTCAGAATCAACCAACTTCATTCACTGTTCTGAGTTTATGAACCAGAAGGATTACTCAGGTATCAACATTTTTTGAAGTTTATTTCCCAAAGGTGCTATCAGCTATCAGCTATCACTGATTGCTTAAGGATAAGGAAAGGCAACGGAGAGTAGGATCTTTCTGAGTGATTACTTGGTGCAGTAGCATGGAAAACAATTTTTGAATGACAGTTGTATGAATCTGAAGTGGGTCAGGTAAGAATCTGAGAAAGGGGTGTGCCCAGCACTCCCTGGTTGAGATGCAAAATGAGCAATGAATTGCACAAGAAGGTAAAAACAAGTCATTTCACCCCCATATGGTTCCCAGCACCGTCCAGGGCTGATGCAAGTTCTCTCTGGTTACCCTCACCGGCTACAGGCTCCCTAGGGAGGTGGGCGAGACAGGCAGCTTGCTGAGGAACAGCTTTCCTTTGCATTAACTTTTGCAAATACATCAGATAGTGAAATGAGGTGCAGGCAGCTGTAGCTTTAGAACAAAAATTGCAATAAGCCCCTGGATTTGACAGTTATTCCCCAAATCCTGGTTCAATTCTACCATGAAAATTCATGGGTTTGGGTTGTTTTTATTTTTTCCTTTTTTTTTTTTTCTCCCCCTTTTTTGCATCCATTTCTAGCCCTGTCTGTATTCTGCTGAAAGTTAGTACAAGCAGATCAGCCAGGATGCACAATCAATCAATCAATCAATCAATCAACCAACCAATTGCAACATGAGTTATTAGTCTGGAACCTTTCGCTTCATATACCAATAAATACTAATATCCACAGACATAATATATTAAAAACTCTTTCAACAATCTCAATTAAAAAATAAAACTGATACCAAACTGCTTTCAGCAAACTGCCTTTTGAAGCAATTGGTAATGCAGTAGCCTGTATCACAGCAGTCTGCAAGAAAACACAGCTGTGTGCTTAATTTTTTTTTAAATACAAAAATAAAGCAGGATAAACTAATGTTTGCTGGAAAATTCTGAACCTGAGTAACCTGGTTATCCTCAGAAAAGACATGACATTTTATCTTATTAATGTTCTACCCAGGCATCAATTATTCTTCTCCTCACATGAGGGGTGATGGTGCAATTATGAAGTGGTCAGTGTATGTGGAAAAAAAAAATAAAATTGAATTTTAGTATTATTTTCTCAGATCAATTCTCAGACATATTCACTACATGTGAAAGCTTTAGAAGAAGGAAGACTGATCATTTTCAAATGCATGTCCACTCCCTAAGTCTGCAGCCTTTCTCCTCAACAGCATCCTTCTTCCTCCCTTTCCTTTCATATGTCCTAAACCACCACTTATTTTAAAACATAATAAAACCACAAACTATTCCCATTAATATATAATAATAATCAATTATTAGAAGGAATAACTGTACATATCATAGAATCATAGAATCATAGAATCCTAGGGGTTGGAAGGGACCTCGAAGGATCATCTAGTCCAACCCCCCCTGCCAGAGCAGGGTCACCTAGAGCACATCACATAGGAACGCATCCAGGCGGGTTTTGAATGTCTCCAGTGAAGGAGACTCCACAACCTCTCTGGGCAGCCTGTTCCAGTGCTCTGTCACTCTCACAGTAAAAAAGTTTTTTCTAATATTTACCTTGAACCTCCTATGCTCCAATTTGCACCCATTACACCTTGTCCTATCATTGGTCACCACTGAGAAAAGCTTAACTCCATCTTCCTGACACTCACCCCTTACATATTTGTAAACATTGATGAGGTCACCCCTCAGTATCCTCTTTTCCAAGCTAAAGAGACCCAGCTCCTTCAGCCTTTCCTCATAAGGGAGATGTTCCACTCCCTTAATCATCTTTGTGGCTCTGCGCTGGACTCTTTCAAGCAGTTCCCTGTCCTTCTTGAACTGAGGGGCCCAGAACTGGACACAATACTCCAGATGCGGCCTCACCAATGCAGAATAGAGGGGGAGGAGAACCTCTCTTGACCTACTAACCACACCCTTTCTAATGCACCCCAGGATGCCATTGGCCTTCTTGGCCACAAGGGCACATTGCTGGCTCATAGTCATCCTCCTGTCTACCAGGACCCCCAGGTCTCTTTCACCTACACTGCTCTCCAGCAGGTCAGCCCCCAACCTGTACTGGTACATGGTGTTTCTCTTCCCCAGATGCAAAACTCTACACTTGCCCTTGTTAAACTTCATCAGGTTTCTCTCCACCCAACTCTCCAGCCTGTCTAAGTCTCTCTGAATGGCAGCACAGCTTTCTGGTGTGTCAGCCACTCCTCCCAGCTTAGTGTCATCAGCAAACTTGCTGAGGGTACATTCTGTACCCTCATCCAGGTCGTTGATGAAGATGTTGAACAACATCGGTCCCAGTACCGACCCCTGAGGGACTCCACTAGTCACAGACCTCCAACCAGATTCTGCCCCATTGACTACAACTCTCTGACTCCTTCCTTTCAACCAGTTCTTGATCCATCTCACTACCTGATCACCAAACCCATACTTGATCAACTTATCTACAACATATCTACATATGCCCACAGCATACAAGCACAGTATCTCCATCTTTCAAGGACTGTTTTCTTAGCTAAGACTTGCTCTCTTCCCATCAGTGGCCAGAAGTTCTGCTCATCATTCTCCCTGATCAATGAAACAGAACAGGCAAAAAAATCTGCTCTGATCCTCTGCGCAGAAAAGACCTAAAACATGAAATGACATTAATGCCTTTGGACTATAGGAAAAGGGATTTCTTCATTACAAGAGACAGGGGCTTCTGGTTTCTCTGAGGTTTGCAACAGATCCTATTTCATTTTTCAAATATCACATACAGGCTCTGCGTGACAAACAAGGAAGCATGAGTCATCCATCACATCAACTACACTAAGATTTACTGTCCATTTTTCCCCAGAAGGGCAGGTTGAAATTCAGCTCAGTAACAGTTTTCTTCCAAGTAGAAGCCATAATACTGCCAGGTATTGAGGGGTCTGTCTTTCCTCTATGGAGTATTTGGCATTTAAGAGAGCTTCCGCACAGTTCTAATACAGTATATGAAATCTTATTTTTAAGTAACCAGCACAGGTTTGAAAGATCCCCCTTTGTTTTGAAGAGACAGAGCAAAATTAAGAATTCTTCGTTTAGAGTATACAACAAGAGTCAGTCTGGGATCAAATACTTATTTTCCATATATTCTAAATAAAGTAGAACTAATTTTCTTAATTTCATCCCAGAGTACATACGTGGACATTTCAGGCATAGGACTACTTAAAGTTAATCAGATGTTGCAATGCCTTCCTCGAGCAGTGTTTATGAATTGTAAGAGTTTCATAGTACTCTTCTGTAATCACATTAGAAGTATTGTATTAAAATTTGCAGGCTTGAAATAGAATGAAACAGTCTTGTGAAAATTTGATTATTTTTAAACTGGTATTTCTTTATGTGCCTTAAAGCCCTCAGATTTCATGTAAGACTGGAATAGTGCTGCCACTATAAAAATAAATTCTTCTTTGCTCAGCTGTGTTGGCTAATGGCATAACAATGTGTCTGATTAAGTGAGGTCATAGATATCTCAGGAGACATTTTTATAAATCAGATGTTATGACAAAATTACAGACGTAAGGCTACTTGTATACTAGCTCTTTACAGATAATAGAGATCACAAGAAAGACTAGAGGATCAATAATGAACTCAAGCTGAACTGCAGAGCAAATCACATACAGCATGCAATTATTTTATCTTTAAAAAAAAATCTCCTGGGGCAACTTATTTTCCATCAAGATGCTGAGAATGAAAACAGCTTATTATAGCTTTTCATCTATTATCCCAGGCAAAAACTGGTCTGGCAAAAGACTAAACTGACATTACCTATTGCTTTTCATAAGCATCATGATAAAGAACTGTCCAGTTTGCCTTGCATGCATCTCTAAGTATTCATGACAATTCTGCAAGGTTGGTTTAAATGCAGTGATTAAAACTGCGTGTAATGGGATTACATGAGATAATGATTCATTTTAATCCATAATCACATGCAGGGACAACTATGCAAATTATGTCTAAGTTAAAAGCACATTACACAAACAATATTATGAGTAATAGAAATGAAATAATATAAAACATAAAGGAATACAAAGTTTGGTTTAAATTTTTTCTTCTTGATTTACTAAAGCAATAATTCATATATTTAATAGATTGTGTTATAAATAACTCACTATTATAACACAACTAGATATAACTATCACTCACTGTAAGATAATTCACATCCAACTTAAAAAAAAATGAAAATCAGGTCAAGTATGACAAAATAAATTTCCCAAAATTATTTAAGGGAAACTCTGATCTCCACTAAAACCTCTGCAACCCTGTGAAACTTGGGTTAACAGAGATTCTAAATTCACATTGTATTGAAAAAGAGCAAAATTTAGCGCTGAGCATCACTATCCGCTATATGCTAATTTGTGAATAATTCACAAAACCTTCCAGTCTGCATAAAGCAATCTGAGAAACTTTCGTAAACGGATTGAGCTTATATTGTAATTGGTTTAACTTATTAGATCAACAGCAACTGAGATGAGGTAATTATTCAGGTCATCAGTCCCATGAGAAGCGGTGTTTATGTGCTACAGAAATCCATCCAGCTCATAAGCTTGAATATTATCTGGGCAAAATAATTTTGGCTGACCTTTTAGAGAAAGGGCTGCAACAGCTTAGTCACATACAAAATTATATTGGGAAAGCAACAAAAAAAGAGCTGGAAATTTAAATTAATTGTGTCTGAATGTGGCTTGGACAAAACTCCACACGTCTGGAGGGGGGCAAGGGTGGGGATTTGCCAGAGAAAGCAATCAGACAAGTGCAAAGTGTACTCAAGCAGGGACAGAGCAGCAAAGTGCAAAATTCACTGCCACCTTTGCAGAGGAACACAGTAGCCTGAAGCACAATCTTCTATTCAAAAGTTAGCTTAAATGGCACTGCCCCTCCCAGTTCCTGAATACTGAAGGCACAAAAATGCCACCTTCACTTCACAGCGTTAGGAGCACTCACGGATTGATCTCCCAGCATGAACTGCGTTCTGCTGGCTGAAAACACGGGCCAGTCCATGGACACGCAGGTGATAACCTGCCATTTTCTCCTCTCCATTTTGTGGGAGACGTTTGACTTTACTTGTTTCATACATGCCTCTTGTATCAGTCAGGCCACATATCTTTAAGTAAAGGCATAGCTCGGTATATGTATCATCTCTGCAGGAGTCTTTACTTCATCTATTCTAATCCAAATCTCCATGATCACCTCTAAAAATAGTCCCAGGAATGTTCATTTTACTATGCCTGCAAAAGCTTGCATTACACAACAAAGAAGGAGGTCAGCAGCAGAGTGCAGTCAGGATTAAATCTAGCCCTGGAAACAGCCCTGTAAAAAAAATAATGAGCTGAGGGACACTGTGTCAGCTGAGCTGCAGGAGGCCTGGGCTGAGTTGCCAGCTGTTTTGCTCTGAGTTAAGATGACAGTCGGTGATAACTTCTGAAAAGTGTAGCAACCAGACTTGTGTTAGCAATGAAAAACCTTTGCTTCTTCTTTCCTCTCTGAACCTCAGCTTGAAACAAAGAACTGAAGACCTGGATATGTGATCAAGAACAAGTAGCAATTACAACTAACTAGGTTTATTTTAACATTGTGGTATTTGAGTTAGGAAATTGAATGTGATTCCACTGAAATATATATATTTAAAACATTTGCTCAGGATGTTAGCAGGTATGCACATTCATGCTCAAGATTGTTAGAATAATGTATTATTTTGCAGTGACATCTGATAAGGCTATATTAGGAATGTATTAATCAGTCTGATATTTCATCAGTATCTTTGCTAGTGCCTTTGCTAGTGACAGCAGACTGTGGTGCAACAAACCAATATATAGAATGAAGAAATGTATTTGGAAAGGGAGGAAACCAAGACTGTTTTTCCACGACTGAAAACAGAAGTGACATTTGATGTAGTCCAATCAGTCCAAAATTAAGCTTTGCAATGTATGGGAGATCTACGATCACAGCAGAAGTAAACAAGGTTTAAATATAGAAAAGGAATATAAGGAAACTTTAAGGAAATACTGTCTAATAAAAACAAAACATACTTAAAATTAACTGGCAGGTCACCTCGTGGAGTTTATCACCATGAGCCATACGTTAAAAAGAAGTTATCTCTGGTTTCAATAGCATGGCAAATCAGCCCAGGATCCCATTTTCGGGGAAAGGTTCTGTGTTCTGTTCATGGTGTGTCTTGCTGTAAAGGACAGAAAATACTGTGGGAAGATGGCAGGGGAAATAATACATTTTTTACCAGGTTAAATTTCACTGCCATGTTAGGTATAATTACTAAACAGTGATGATCCCTGACAAATAATGCAGCCTTACTAATCCCAGCTTTCCTGTTTGTACAGCACATATTAATCAGTGTTAATACTGTCAAATGTTAGTGCTAAATTTTAGTAGTGTTGACAGTAATAACACATGATACATGGCAGCCAAATTTATACATCCCTCTTTGCTATGCCTGTTTTTGGTATCTGTGCTAGACGCATGTCACTCTTCTCTGGCTCAGAAGAAGGGAAGAGATATCTGTAAGAGAACTGAGAGGTCTGACTTCAAAAAACCATATAAATTACGTACTGCACTTTAATGGAGAGATCCTGATCTAAAGCTTGAAGGAATTGCTGCCACAAATCCCATGTCTGTACCTTGAGGTGCTCTAAACATTAGCCACCCGAACCATTGACTGCTGAAGACTAGGAGAGGCAACATGACAGACTCCATCTATGTGAGGATTCTGCCTCAGGCAATGGCAAGCTGATTTTAATTTCATTTCCTTCTCTTTCAGTGGCTTGCTATGCATTGTTCAGCAAGGTTTCCAAGGGCTGTAAACCTCCCTGTGAACAAGGATAAGGTATTTCCAGATCCTTAAATGAACAGGACATCATGAGGCTTTGCCTGGAACGGTGAAGAACAGCAAAGTGCTGGCTGCTTTCTCCAGTGACCATCTGAGGCTGAGAGTGCCTGCTGTTCTGGCAAATTGCTGCAAAAACCTGCAGTGGGTTTCGGAACCCTTGAAAGAAAGTCAGTTTGTAATAAGGCTTAAACTATACTGTGGAAATAGTTCATAGAATCCTAAAATCATAGGGGTTGGAAGGGACCTCTGAAGATCATCCAACCCCCTTGCTGCAACAGGAACACCTAGGGCAGCTCACATAGGAACGCGTCCAGACAGGTTGTCAAAGTCTCCAGAGAAGGAGACTCCACAACCTCTCTGGGCAGCCTGTTCCAGTGCTCTGTCACTCTCACAGTAAAGAAGCTTTTCCTTCTGTTGAGGTGGAACTTCCTGTGTTGTAACTTGGTGCCGTTTCCCCTCGTCCTATCAGAGGGCACCACTGAAAAGAGACTGGCCCATTCTTGACATCCACCCTTCAGATATTTGTAGACATCTCAGTTTTCTCATCTCAAGACTAAACAGCCCCAGGTCTCTCAGCCTTTCCTTATATGACAGATGTTCCAGTCCCTTAATCATCCTCATAGCCCTCCGGTGGACTCTTTCCAGCATATCCCTGTCTCTCTTCAACTAGGGAGCCTAGAACTGGACCCAATACTCCAGATGTGGTCTTACGAGGGCAGAGTAGAGGGGAAGGAGAACCTCTCTCAACCTGCTGTTCACACTGTTCTTAATACATCCCAAGATACTATTAGCTCTCTTGGCCATATGGGCACATAGTTATATGGAAATATATAACATAGTTATATGGTAAACATTTTTCAGACTCTCTCAATTGCCAGATTAATTCAAAATCCAATGTTAAAATAATAAGTCTTCCTATCAATTATATCACTGAAGGATTTTGTTTATTTATTTATTTTTTTCTGAAAGGCAAAACCCCTAAGAGCTAAACAAAGCAACAGACGAAGGTGGATCACCTAAAAGCATAACCCAAACCTGATGTGACTTGTATCCAGTGCTCTCTCACACCATGTAAGACCTTTAAGAACATTCAGAAACCTTTTCTGATTTGAACTTCAAATCTTGGGCCTGACAGACACTGCTGTTAACTTCTCTCCTGGTATCTAAATATATACATATATTCACACACATTTAAGATAAAAAGGAGAGTTTGCAGCATTTAAAAAATGTATTTTGTAGTGCATTCAGAAGGCACGTGAAATGCATTTTGTGCGCAAACACAACTCTGTCAAAAAGTACTCCCTCTGGCTTTAAGGCATAGGATTCAGCTCTTCTCTATCTGTTTAATAGATACATTTTCCTTTCTATGATGTTCTGTCAGACACAGGCTGACCGTAGCTTAGATCTGTTGCAAGAGGCTAAAGAGAGTTTTTGAATGAATCATTTTTTTTCAGGAGACCTCTCCAAAAGTAGTGACTAACAAAGTCTTTGTAAGCAATAAATTTCAGTTTCATGCTGGCTAAAAGATCAAGTACAGCCTTCTACTCTGTCATAATCTCTAATTGGATATAACCTGTCTCTTCCATAAACATTTTAAAGGCCCCAGTGCATTTTCACTGTGGAGTTACAGAATCACAGAATCACAGAATCACCAAGGCTGGAAAAGACATTTAAGATCTTCAAGTCCAGCCTATGACCAACACCACCACACCATCTAGACTATGGCACTAAGTGTCACATGCAGCCTTGCCTTGAACACATCCAGGGACGGTGCCTCCACCACTTCCCTGGGAAGTCTATTCCAATGTCTAATCACCCTCTCCCTGAGGAAGTGCTTCCTAATATCCAACCTAAACCTCCCTTGCAGCAACTTCAGGCTGTGCCCTCTTGTCCTGTCACTACTTGCCTGGAAAAAGAGCCCAGCCCCCACCTGACTACAACCTCCCTTCAGGTAGTTGAAGAGAGTGATGAGGTCCCCCCTGAGTCTCCTCTTCTCCAGGCTAAACAACCCCAACATCCTCAACCCCTCCCTATAAGACTTTCCCTCTAATCCTTTCACCAGCCTTGTTGCTCTCCTCTGGACCCGCTCCAGCACCTCAACGTCCTTCTTGAAGTGAGGGGCCCAGAACTGGACACAGTACTCGAGGTGAGGCCTCACCAGTGCTGTGTACAGGGGGAGAATTACATCCCTACTCCTGCTGGCCACACTATTCCTGATACAAGCCAGGATGCCATTGGCCTTTTGGGCCACCTGGGCACACTGCTGGCTCATGTTCAACTGGCTGTCCACCAGTACTCCCAGGTCCCTCTCTGCCAGGCCGCTCTCCAGCCACTCTTCCCCCAGCCTGCAGCACTGCCTGGGGTTATTGTGGCCAAAGTGCAGGACCCTGCACTTGGTCTTGTTGAATTTCATGCAGTTGGCCTCGGCCCATCGATCCAGCCTGTCCAGGTCCCCCTGCAGCCTCTTCCTACCCTCCGGCAGATCAACACTCCCCCCCAGCTTGGTGTCATCTGCGAATTTACTGAGGGTGAACTCAATCCCCACATCCAGGTCGTCAATAAAGATATTGAATAGGACTGGGCCCAGTACTGATCCCTGGGGGACACCGCTGGTCACCGGACGCCAGCTGGATGCAGCTCCATTCACCATCACTCTCTGGGCCTGGTCATCCAACCAGTTTTTGACCCAGCGAAGGGTGCACCTGTCGAAGCCATGCATTGCTAGCTTCTCCAGGAGGATGCTGTGGGAGACTGTGTCAAAGGCCTTGCTGAAGTCAAGGTAGACCACATCCACAGCCTTCCCCTCATCCACTAGGCGGGTCACCCAGTCATAGAAGGAGATGAGATTAGTCTGGCAGGACCTTCCTTTCCTAAACCCATGTTTAGGAGTTCTTCCAGTGACGAGCTTGCAAGCACCCTCTTGTGTCAATGAGCTCCTGCAGTTACGTCAGGGAAGACCACTTTCTCAGTAAGTTTCAGTTCCTTTCCTTCAACTTCTGTAAATTCATTTTACTTGTATTTCTCTGAGCCTCTCAGTTGTGAAATTGCACCAGACTCAAACCTTGTAAAGAGCGAGCCCAGAGCCCAGGAAGAGGTGTGTCCATCAATCGCTAACCTGCCACTGAAAAAAACAAAACAAAAAAAGTCTCTTTCCTCAAAAGGAAATCAACCTAATCAAGAAAGAATCCATCAGGGTGAAAGCTATTCCTTGGCAGAGGCCTGGTTCTCACCAAGAAGAGCAATTCTCGGGACACCAGAGATGGAGGACTGCCTGCATACTACACACAACGTTGCATAATAGCACACATAAAAGTACCAGCCTATTTCCTCATCTTTTGCTCTAAAGAAGATTCAAGAGCAATAAAAGCCCAGTATTAATCTTAATCTGCCATTTGACAGTAATTTTCATCACATCAGTGAGTTAGTAACACCCTTCCACCCTTCCTTTCCTGTAACACTTCTAATAATAACTCTCCCCAATGATCTTGGATCTTCTAATAATAAGCGTATTGATCCTGCAACCAACCCGAATGGACCAGGAAATTGTGTTAAAATTTCTCCCCCAGTGAAAACAGAGAAAGTGGAAAGGACCAGGTGCCCTTACACAGCAGAAGGGCAAGTGATTCTCTGATGATGGAGATGTAGTAGCAAGTAGCCTATAGGATTCACCTCACATACTTCACTCTAGATGTGTTATCACATTGCATGAGTAAGCATCTTTTCAATCGAGAGGATAACGTTGTAACAACAATCAGTAGTTGTTGTTCATGAAAATGCAAGCTAAATACTGATATTCAGGAGGAAACGTATGCTGAAATACTGTTGGTAGACATGAAAAAGATTCTACAGCTGGATCAGGTGTTCCTATTTTACTTCTATCAAGCAAAGATTCCACTGAGGGGCTCTCATCTCTTTTAGATTCTCATCAGCTAGTGCAAATAGTAGTGGTTCTTCAGATGTCAAAGAATCCAGGTTCTTGAAAGCCCTTACCATTATGCTTTCCGCAATCAAACAACTTCCTTTATCTAGGATATGCATCTGGTTTTATCCATACTGGCTTTCATCTCAGTTATGCCCCTTCCTGTTTTTTTCCCAGCTTCAAGGCAAAAGATTTCTTTGTGCATAAATATGAAAAAGATCTCCTGCTCCTCCTTAGAAAACAATTAAACTGCAATAGATGCATCTGTGGTGAATCGATGGGAGGTGTCTATTTTTCACTCAGACACCTAAACTGGATTTTGGTATGTATGGATTAGTGTTAACTCTCCTGATCCTAAAAGATTGCATTCCTGTGATCCCACAGCTCCGTGCAGTGCAGCTACTGTGGAATACCACAGATGACCACACTGGAAGCCAAAAACTGGATTTTTTAAAGTTTTACTCCTTGGTTTCAGACTTGTGAAACTTGGAGGAAAGTGCCACAGTTCCCGACCTCACAAGAAGTCTTTCATGCTTTTCCACTTAGTATGTGCTGCTCTTTACTAGTGCTCCACAAATTGCAGTGAAAAGTGCTCTCCACAAAGAAAGAGAGAGAAGGCCCTAATAACGGTAATTTCTTAAACACAGCCTTGATAAATTCACAGTCTCTGAATTCTGGAGATTTTAAATTCTGGGTGAAAACACCACCTTCAAACAAGTAGGCAATTTTCAAGTAATGCACAGTGAACTAGCATTGGTAATATTAATGAGTATAAATTTTATGCCCAAGCTTTTAATCTTTTATAACTGTTAGAAACACTGATTACTATGATCACATTTTAAATTACAGCAGACTACATGGATTATGCTCCTAGTTTTTATGCAAATGTGCTTTGGTCAAGGGCAAAGAGTGTGACTTACACCTATGCTAATGACTCTGTAATGCTCATGGCTGGTCAGAGAGCAAGAACTAACTCGACTATAAAACCCATCAAACCACAGTTCTGTCTATTTTAGGAATAAAGTAACTGATAGGCTGCACACAGCCACTGGAGAGGAAATTCAGTTTGCCTCAGACTTCCCATTAAGGAGTGATTCCTTTCTGAAGGTTTAGCAAAATCCTGTGAAAAGCGCATCTCTTTTAACTGAAGGCAGAATTATATTTTTGAAAGATCAGAGACTAGCACTTGGTTGTATCAAGAGCACTGCTGCTACTGGCTTGGAGCTCCTACTGAGTAGCCTCACATTCATTTAGAACTGTATTTAAGGAGTGGGCTCATCCACAATTATGTTAATCTGCAAAAGGCTCAGCCTGGTTTTTTTTTTGAGAAGACACACACTGTGACATGGAATTAATCTATTCAGGGGGACCTTCTTCCACTGGTAGCTCACTGTTTTTCATAGATTCAACTTTTGAAAAACTCCTGAAGAATGTGGTTCTAAAATAACTTTTTTTTAAGGGGGCACTCTCATTTTACATTTCTTTCTTTTATTATCTTAATTACCTAAATAAGAATTCATCATCCACTGCAGCTGTAACAGGTATCAGTGTATGAGCAGAGAGTTCAGTGAAAATCCTATTTGTAATATTCAAGTGAGAGACAGTAGCATCACTGTCTTATCTGTCTGTCTAATGTCAGCTACTGTACTGCAAATTGAGTTTAATAAAGAAATGCTGCACACACTCGTACTGCGTGTCATTACCTGGTAGCAAGAGCTGAGTGAGGCTCTACCTGCCATTGGTACAGTCTTTCCTCTTCTACAAAGCCTGTGACCACCCTGTCTATCTGGGCTGAGTGTCTAGCTCCATGCAATAAAGGCAGGAAGGCATTGTCTGCCTCTGTGTTTGGATCTAAGAATTTAATCTTCTAATGAATACACCCCATTCATCTAGATAATAAAGAAACATAGGGAGGGATGGAATGTTAGTACACTGATGAATTTGAAATGAAGAAGATAGAATTAAATATCTGGGAAAAAAAAAAAAGAGGGAGGAGTAATTTTGCACTTATATTTAAATGTCTGGAATTACTAGAGATGACCTGCCTTCATAAAACTCCTCAGTAATACAATATGTCCACTTTATAGAACAGTTTCAGTCAAACAATCCAGAAACCGTTCTTCATCTACTTCATAATATTGGAGAATATTCCCTTGAGTTAGAACTCCAGGAATTCATATAAGCAATCAAACTTTTAATTTAAGGACCTATACCTATGAGAGAAATAACAGACATTTAAACCACAGTTATCTTAACAAAAGAACACCTTTTGCTGAAGAGAATCACTCTACAAAAAAAAAAAAGCAGTAGATATCAAACACATCTGATTGAGGTTTTTCAGAGCTGTTTGCTGTGAGCTTGACACACGTCTGTGCCCACAGAAGCTGAATTACAACTGTGTCTTCAGATATGTCAAGATATTGCTTGACTAGCATTTTTGTTGACAAAGGATCACAAATGTGAGCTGTATCTGAACACACTAAGGGACCTTTGATTCTCCAGGCCCCTGGAGGAAATAAAATAATAATTAAAAAAAGAGAGCTAGCTTATAGGGAGTTTTCAACATACAGTTGGAAACTACGACCCTACACAAAAGCTTTCCAATCTCTCCAGCTGAAGATTTGTAAATAAATACCTTTATATAAAAGGTCACAGAAAAATATTGGCTCCCTAAGTCATTCCACCTCCATCTGTGACAGCTTTTACTGTGCACAACACTATATCCTATTGCAGTCAATATTGGCGATGCATCATAGCAATTATTGGGCTAGCACTTTCAAGCAACTAAACATTTAGCTGCAGCCATATTAGTCATGTCTTGAAAAAACTGGGAGTGAGTGAATGGGCCTGCACATCCATCAGTGGTCTGCGTTGCTTTCCAGGATTTTCTGTTTGTCTGTTATTGGGGAATACTTCCCATTAGTTCAGTACAGCATCAGGCCACTCCAGCTGTGATGGCTGATCCATTGCTCCTAGAGAGCTCCATCTCAGAAAACAGGCTGGGAAGCTCAGAAAACTGGAAGTCTTATTTCTACTAAAGGTATAAACAAAGGTACACCAACAACTGCAGAGATATGTGTATCGTAAATGAGAACCTTTGGTAGAAATTAACTTCGTTGCTTAGAGAGACTTGTCCATCAAAATAGTATAGAGGTGACCCGTAAACACAATTTTCTTTATTTTTGTGGTGCCCAACTCCAAAGCAACAGAATTCTCTAAGAGATGAGAACAAAGAAACACATTTACTTTGAAGAAATATTGCAGAGAAGATTCTGTTAACATTTGTGCAATTCTTCTGTTTCATAATGATGAAGAGCATGATAGAGAAGGAAACTCTCCAACCATTGGATAAGCATAGGGCAGTTAGCAGTAAACAGGAATAAAAAACTGGATGAATATGTATTTCTGCATTAAAAAGGAAGATAGTACATGTTGGTGTAACTAAATATTCTATTATAAATTGTTATTAGCAATGTATGACACATTCTTAATGTAAGTTTTCAGCTGTGCAGCCTAATTACATACATTACACTGAACAAAAAACATTACATTTCTACCCCTAAAGAAATAGCTGTAACTTTTCTAAAGTTAATCCTTGTTCATTTAGCAACCACTCACAGGCCACACTCATGGACAAATCAAGCAGTTTTACAGGAGGCTGAGGCAAAACCAGAAGATTGGCATTTTTAGATTTGATTGATGGTTAAATATATCCAGCCACGATTAAGATGCTAAAATGGTAAAACTTTGTCTACATCTTCTTGGCACTTGTCTTCTTTTTGTTTCATCATAACTGAGTATGTGGAGCATAAGCTGTCCTTTGCAGCAGACCTTTAGGAGCATCCTTAAATCCATCTGTGCATGAACAGGACATCTCAGCAGCATTAAACCTTGCGGCTCCATGCAGAGCTCCCCACGGAGCTGAGCACACCAGCAGCACAACATGTTGCTGGAGCTTACTCTTCTGTCACCTGTGGATGGACACAAGGCTCAGGAGCTGCACTTCATTACCACCAAATCTACACATTAGCTGTTTCCTCAGCCACCATCTCTATAAGCAAATGCACCGAGGTCTATTATTTTATGTTCTGCATTTTCTTTAATTCCTCTAATGTGCATTTTATCATTCAGCGCTGAATGTTTAATTTCCTAGGACTGACTCTCCCACCTCATCATTTTGCCAAAGAAAAGAAAGGTACAACTAATAGTTTGAGTTCTGAAAAGGTCAAAAGTGATGTGCTAATGATGTAGCCTTCAAAGGCTCTGAGACCTTTATTTCAGAGAGAACTTTCCACTTGCTACAGAAGTCCACTGACTGTGCCCAACACTACCAAGCCAGAAACAAAAACCCTCTCCACATCTCAGGAAGGACACACAGGTCAGACGAAATTACTTCAGCTAGACAACCACAATGACTCATACAGGAGCAGTAAACTGAAGGAGATGTACCTTAATGATGTCAGAGAAAACTCTTCTTCAGCTTATGATCTTTTCTATTTTTGACTCAGGTTTCCCTCCCCCATCTCTTCCTTAAAAAAGTGTGTGCTCTCATCTTACTCAGCTGGATATTTGAAAGCACAGGGAGGAAATATCAAGGTCTTGCCTCTATTGGAAGATGGACAACTTAAAATTCTCCTCTCTTTTTTTAAGCTAATGTACAAGGAAAATAGCTTCTACACATAGATTTGAAAAGCACTGATTTAATGGCATTTTACTTTCCGTTTTTCTTCATTCATACTAAATTGTTTGTGGCATAAGGAATCTCATCAGTATGTGCCTCTCTGCATCAGCTATCTCAGGCCTAAATATTTGCTTGAGGACAAAAACTCCAGTTATCTTAGAGAGATTTAAAATCTTTGCAGAGAATATAAAGTACATTTTCTGAGTAATTTCTGGTTTCCCTATCATTTCTAGTAAAATTTTCATCACTCTTTTGAAATGCCTTGATCTGGAGTGAAATGAGATATGAAGAAAGTATGGTCATCTTCCACTTCACGGTTCATCAGGCAAAGCGCCTTTCTCATGATCCCAGAAGACCCTGTGGTTTTTTTTCCTTTTCTTTTCCGTGAGGTATGGGAATGGGTTTAGATAGTTTACAATTACTGACTAAATTTTGCACCTTCTTATCCCAGATTTTCCAAGAACTCTGTATCTATTAGCTAAAATAATCAGAGTAGCAGTGAATGAATGGTAAAACTTTGTTTTTCTCCCTCAGTTTTCAGGCACCTGGGAACAGTAACAGGTTTTTCCCTAAATCAGACCATTTTCTAATGTCTTGCTAAGCATTTGGAGTTGCTTTTGCATTTATCTGACACAAAATGAGGGAATGGTCCTTGGCAATACTGCAATATTTTTAAAAGCAGAACGCCTGGTCTTTGTATTTCTACCTCAAAATTATAGGCAGGATGTTTCCTGTTACCTTCAGAGTCCAACTCCTTCAATCCACCTCTGGAAAGAGACAAACAATAGCAAATATACAAAATTAAGGCTTGTTGCAATTAACTGATAGTAACTAACATCAGTATAAAAATGCTACAGCCAAAAATCACCTTCTTCCCCTTAACAACTGAAAATCTCATATTGCATATTTGCACAGCAGAACTGTTAATAACATGATTGTACCTTTTGCTTTGTAGCAATAACCTTAAAAGTTCAGCCAATACAGGTAGACTTTAAAATAATATATTTTGGACTGATGTTATTGATTGCAGTAGTAGCGCCAATAGTGAGGTAGAGTCCTTCCAGATACACTCTCTGAAGACCTTAAAACCTTAATGGGAACAACAGGACATTGACTCTGGGGAGGAAGAGAAGCAAGTTGGTGAAATTAATTATGACAGTATTTGAACATTTGTGTTATTTTTTATATCACATGAACAATCCTCATTTGCCCTTTCCACTGTGACTGAAAAGCTGCCAAACCATACAGGCTTTGCTGTAACTCCAATTTCCTATAAGACACACACTAACAATTCAGTGATAAATCAGAACTGATTCAACCACTGTACTAGAAATATAAATTAAACAAGGAAGTGGAAAATGCAGTATTTTAAAACATCTATTCAAAGTCTGAACTAGGTACCTAAGTGCCATTTAAAAAACTTCCTCCCCGGAGGAATGTGTTATGTGGTCAGCAAGGAGTAAACAGAACAGAAGGGCCGACATTCATGTTAAGCTCACCAAAGGCAATTACAATTACTATCTTGCAATGCAGAAACAGTAGTAGTGATTTTTAGTTAGCTAGTTAGTTCTCAAAACAACGTATTTTGTCATGGATATATTTGAACTAAATTTTGAAACTCTGCAGATTGGCAGATGAAGGATAGTAGACTAGTTAGCAGAGGATATTAATTACAGAATTGTGAACTGTACTTTCCTGCACGCTCAACTTGTCCAAATAATAATGGCAGTATAAGAGAGCTAGATGCTGAACTCTTTAAATGCAGCGGCTGGTTTTCCCTGTAAGCAGTCCAGCATGAAGCCAGAAGCCCTCATTCCAGTCTGCCTGGGAGATGTACTGCTTCAGAAAAACATGCATTGGAGCTCTGCAGAGCAAACTTCTCACATAACTACTCAGTATACAGGAATGTGGCCTTACAAAATAGCATGGAAAACTGTGCTCCAGCAGACACAGCACCCAGGAGCTGGGCTGGAACTGGCACCAGGAGCATGCAGCTGAGGGTTCAGTGCCTGTGTCCAGGCTACCAAGGTCCTGAAACACCAAGGCCTGATATGGAGCCACTCTCCCTTTGCACCCAAACCAAAGGAGACCCCGTGTTTTTAAAATCCTTCTTCTGTGTGATATTTATCACAGGGATCACACGTATTTATGCCAGTCAGCAGTGGTAATCTGTTTTGCCCCACATTACTGTCTATGTCTAATAGGGTGACTGAGTTGTGGACCTAGCACAAGAGGGTAGGAGTTTCCACTGATCTAGCACTAACACTCCAAAGAAAGATCACAGTATTTTTTAATGACACTTGGCAGCGAGGGGATTTCATGGCTTTAAGGATAGCACAAAAGAGAGTGCTAGACCTGGGATATGAGATACACTGTGCAACAGCATCACCTTACTAGAAACCGCCAGGTAATTATTTTTTAATTTGAACACAGATCCTTAGCGGACAATCCACTGACTGTACGTTTATAATCCGTGAAATGCACCATAACAATCACACAGATGCACACCAAAATACCACAGCTCTACCCGCATCCATCTGTGCATGGAGCCTCTGCTCATACATCAAGTGCACTGACTGTAATAAGCATAAACTAGGTCAAGCTAAAAATGTCCATGGAAAGATAAAATGACAAGAGTAAGTTAAAGGCATTTCACAATCTTGTGTCTTAGAGAAAGATAATTTGGGTGATAAATTTTAAGAGAAAGGCTGACATCTATTCACTATGTCTCTTTCTTTTTGTTCTGGGATGCTTATATTGCTCATTGCTTCTGAAATACCTCATATGAGTATTAAATATTTCAACGTTTGCCTCATGTCCTATCACTAACAGGAGGATTAGGAGGTAATGTATGGTGGGAAAGGACTGCAGTATCTGCTTATGTTCTTCAAATTCAAAAGCAGGCAATTATATTTATTGCAACAGGTGATATATTTATTGCAATTTGATGAGGCAGCTCTTGCTTGTCAGATTTAATATTCTTACTTTTGCAGGGAGTTTTCCACGTACATGTAGTGGATCCAATACACTTCAAGGGAACTTGTATGAAGATAAGTATTGTAAACCTGGGAGCCACCCGAGCCTTTCCACACAGCCACTGCTTGCAGGCTGTGGGACGGTCCCTGCCTGGGGCATTGCACTGATTTTCTGTCCCTGGGGTAGGAGGAAGGTGCTTTCACTCCATTCCCAGGGACCTTGAAATTGTTTTCTTTCCCTGTCACCAATGAAACAGCGAACAGTTTCACTCCCTCATCAAACCACTGACCAGGTTGCCCTCCAGGAACAACATGGGTTTTATTCCAGGCCAGCAGTTCAGCACAAGGAGCTCAGCTGCAACAGCACCGCAGAGCAGCGTCTCCAGCATGGTTACACTGCCCAGTCTCCCGTGCAGGCATAACTCACCTGACATGATGGTGACAAGGTGCCTGCAGCATGGCAGGGAAAACAACCTTTTGCTCCCCAGCCGTGGGTTTCCACTGGCTGCCATTGCTCCATGCATCTAGGCATTTACTATGCAGTACCGCTTGTCTCAGCACAACCAGAAAACTCATCTATTTTGCTTGCACTTTTTACTAGCTCAGAAAGGCTTTGGAAGTCTAAACACTAACATTTAATTAATATTTGTGGTATTTCATTTTCCAAAACCAACCAATACTTGTTATTCTATGCCTTTCCCTGACAAGCTATTGTTATTTCATGATCTTCACAGAAAATCTTTTTCTGTAGAAATAAAAAATATTTAACTCCTTTATGGACCTGAGGTTTGACTCTGCCTTCTCTTGAAACCTTTCAAACCCACTTGATACATCCAGATACACAGAAATACCCTTACTGCTTTCCAAAGGCAGTCTTCCCTTTGCTTTCATCCACATCTAAAGACACCTGTATGAATAAACAGCTAGCCTTCCCATGTTTCCCAATAAAATGGTAGACAGGTGTGCCGAGCTTTTTTCTCGATATGAGAAACAATTAGCAATATACCTAGGTTTTATAAAAAAACAAAACAAAACAAACCCAAATACCCCCTGAAAGGCTGCTTTATTATGAACATATTTAATGTGTTCAGTTATCTGCCACTTTTTCACTTCAGAAAACTAATAGCAATGGCTTACGTGTAAGCCTGCCTCTGCAGCAGTAACAGACACAAAAGTTCCCTGAGGGTGCAGTTCTGAGCTGTGGTGGCCTCTGACAGCATCTCTTGTCATCAGCCGATGGTCTGTCTACACACAGGCTGTCCCAAAGATTGGGCCTCATGTACTAAGAGGCAAAGACGCAAAAGACAGGAGAAAATAAAAAAAAAAGCCCCCAGATATGTGAGAGGGTATTACAGGATCAGGCTCAAAGCATTATACATCCAGAACGTGTGAAGCAACAAAAGCCTGACCGTGAATCATTCCCGTTTTGTATCAGCTTGCTTTCAAATTGCTCCCTGTGGAATTAAACAGACATAATAGAAAATAATAGAATTGAAAAATGGGAACTATTTCCACATTGTGGGTTTTTCCCACAGTGGATACAATTTGAATTGCTAATTCACTGCCAGATGTGCAACTACAGACTCTGTGACAATCATCCTCTTCCGACTGTGCTTAATTATTTCTTATTGTGACACACTGGGTATGCTACAGGATTATATTTAGCCCAGGTTGGAGGGCTGTCATTTTTAGTTTTAATGAAAGAACCCTTAGAAATGGGTAAATTCAAACCCTATGTGGTGTAACATTTTAAACAATTTAGAAGGGTAACCTTCTGAGAAAAACTTTATTTATGAAAACATTAAAGGTGAACTCCAGTCTCCAATAAAGCCCACGGGAGCTCTTCATTGATTTTACATCCCCCAGAGATTTCTTTTCTGTTTGAAAAGTCCACCAGCACAGTTTTTACTAAGTGGCTGTTGTGCAATACCTCAGTCACAAAAGTTACACTTAATTCCACAGTGCAGCAACAGGGAGTATAGGAAGAATATGCAGAAAAACTGTTAGGAGGCATGGAATCACAGAATCATGGAATTATCACCGTTGGAAGGGACCTCTAGAGATCATCTAATCCAACTCCCCTGCTAAAGAAGGATAACCTAGATCACATTACTAAGAACTGCATCCATGACAGGTCCTTAATATCTCCAGAGAAGGAGACTCCACAGCAGCCTGTTCCAGTGCTCTGTCACCCTCACGGTAAAGAAGATTTCTTCATATTTAAGTGGAACTTCCTGTGTTCCAGCTTGTGCCCGTTGCCCCTTGTCCTGTCACTGAAGACTCTGGCTCCATCCTCCTTGCACTCCCCCTTTAGATACTTACAGGTATTAATAACGTCTTCTCTCAGCCTTCTCTTCAGGCTAGAGTCCCAGCTCTCTCAGCCTTTCCTCATAAGAGAGATGCTGCAATCCCCCAGCCATCTTTGTTGCCCTCTGCTGGACTCTCCCTAGTAGTTCCCTGTCTATATACTTCAAATCTCAATTGCCAAAAATTGCCAAAAGCCAGAACAGCATGACTTGTATAAATAAAGTATGGGAATTGGAAAAGGTACAGATATTAATGACAAAACCACTAATATGGGAAAAACTGGAGCATCATGTTATTACTATGTCATCCTACCTGAAAGCTATCTTGTCATTTCTGAAAAAAAGGTACACAGCATTTGCAAATAGGTATTATACCAATTCTAGTATCAGCATCGTTAATAATTTCCAAAACCATAACACAGCAGGAAATATCACCAGTCCTTTCAAATTATGCTAGTTCTGGCTCTTTAAATTGAAAAGCCTAAAAAAAATGGTGAATTAGGAGGAAAAAAAAAAATTGGAAGGACTACTTGGGAGTCAGAGGAAACCTGGGCCAAGTGCTGGCTGCAGTGGACACACAGCCTGTGCTCACCTAGTGGGATCTTCTGCAACTAAAAGGCTGCTGATGGTTTCCAAAACAATCTGTATTTCAAAATTAATGATGAGTTTTAGTTAGTGATCATGTATCACTTTTCTTTAAAGGAAGAAAAATGTGTTTCAATTAAATGTATTTTAAAATAAACCTGATGCACATTAGGATCATCTGGCATGAAGCAACCAACACCTGTAAACTCACACAGGAGTTACTACTCAATCTCGCGATCATTCTCCTCTGTGAAGATGAAGTACTACCAACACTGTAGAGTATTATGATAAATCCCCTGTATTTCGTTGGGTCTCTGTTACACAGTAATCCTTGCCAAAATGTACAATGGGGCTTTTTTTTTTTAATAGAATCTTAGAATGGTTTGGATTGGAAGGGATGTTTAAAGGTCACCTGGTCCACCCCCTCCACAGTGAGCAGGGACATCTTCAACTAGATCAGGTTTCTCTGTCTTTCAGTCTATCTCTTCTCAAGTAGTAGAACAGATTTTGAACAGATTTTGAAAATACCTGCTGGAATGTCTGGATAGATCCAAATAGATACCTTGATTACTTCTACTCCTTGTTCAACATTTGTTAGTATTTATTTTTGTAGTTTATATTCTTCCCAAGCACACACACAAGACCGTGTGATTAAAATTAATTGACAAGAAGTGGTTCCTGTGGCACATGCAAAAGTGAACCTATATTAATAGCCTTTTCGAAACGTCCCCTGAAACCTAGTGACAAGCCTGACGGAGTGAAAAACAAGCAAGTCTCACACCTCTGAGAAAGGCACTACCCAATGAGGGGCTGAGCGTCCCCATCCCTGCCTTTCCACCTGGCAGCGCTGACTCTGCTCCTCAGGGGACCACAGCCCCCATCACTACTTCCAGTGCTAGCAGGAACAAAGGCCATGAAGGCAACTCAAAGTTGAGATCTTTCTGAGTACCTGCTGTCCCTC
Organism: Hemiprocne comata; assembly: GCA_020745705.1. NCBI lineage: Eukaryota > Metazoa > Chordata > Aves > Apodiformes > Apodidae > Hemiprocne > Hemiprocne comata. The sequence goes on from CM036587.1 coordinate 86,979,642, forward strand.
ATAGCTGTGACCTGAATCCATCACTCCCGTGGTGCTTCTGAGCAGACAGCTCTGAGCCCTGTGCCTGAGATGGGATAATTTATTCTTTCTTCCTCAGACACCCTGCCTTGAAACCTAAAGCCTTGACATATGAGGTACCAGACACTACTTACTGGTACTAGGAGCTGAAGAACTTGGGAATTTTGGGACTTCTGAATTCACTTCCTTTCCTAGGGTACTTGAGGCTTGGTAGCTCCTATCGGTTACTGAAACTCAACAGGACACAGTTTTTCAGAGCAATCAGGTGCTTCTTAGCAGTGCTGTCTGTTTCAGCTTTTCTTTTCTTTTCTTCCTGAGAAACAGTATCGGCATGCACTTTGTTTCAGGTCAGGCATGAGGCCTGAAAAGTGATTTCTACACAGAGTAGTACCCTAATTCAAGGAGTACTCCTTACCCAAAGATTTTAAACACGCCTCAGGCCAAGCATTTGTGCGACCTTAGGCTCACAGAGAAATGCTACTGGAAACGGAACGATTTTTCTGTAGGTTAAAAATCTTAGCCCTTGAGGAGAGGAAGGTAGAGGAACAACAGTGCCCAGAGATTAATCACTTCCACTAGTGTGTATGTAGGTATGTCAGATATCAGTAGAGTTGCTGAGATCAAAACAACACAAGGGTCCTCCATATAGTCACACATTATTTATATATGTTGAGGCACACAGAAACTGATTGAATGGCTCGAAAATGAATGCCTGAATACCATCAACAAAAAGCATGAAGCTACAGATTTGTTTAGTTTTGTTCTTATCATATCATCTTTAAAAAAAAAATAAAATCTGCTAATGAATATAGAGACAGCATGGAAAACCTAAAGCAGCAAGTACAGCAACTGAGAGCTTTCAGGATTGTGGACCTCTGGGTAGTGTCGTATTAACATAACATGCCCTCTGCTTCTCAGCTTCTGAGTTTCAGTTTGCAACAGCTGTACTCCCCACATCCCAGATGTGGAGGTCTCTAAAATCAACCCTTTTAAACTTATTTATACCCAAAATATTTCCTGAGCTCCAAGTTATGTTGTTGGTTTCTGCTTAGGGGTGGATTTTAAACAGAACCAAAACCTGAACACCCATCCCTTCCAAGAAGTCCCTGCCTTCTTATTCTCTGGAAAGGACTGAACACCTCTGACAGCTTTCAGGCCACACAGATTCTGTGACAGAGGTGACTATAATTGGGAAAGCACGCTTGACCCAGCCTCAGTGAGCTCTCAGTCCAAAGCCAGGCCAGCTGGAACACCCGTCAATAACCACTGAGCCACATGAGCCACCCTGAAGCCACCAAGCAACATCAACCAGCAGTTACTTCAGCAGTCACTTACAGTAAGGAGAATTACCAGATCTTTTTGGAGAGGTCCAGTTTTCAGGCACCTTCAACACTGCCAATGCTCTGTGCAAGATACCATTTAATGGAGCTGAAAAGCCAGAATCACGTCGTCTTACATTTAGAGCAATAGTAGGGAGGCAAAACAGAAGCAGGAAGAAATAATTTAAAATTGCTCATTTCCTGCTATAAGAAGATAGAAGATTGCTAGCATACATAGCACAAAGGAAAAATAAGTTTGTTTTTTATGTCCCAGGATGCTTCTGGACTTTTTTTATCCTACACCAGGCTGCAGTTAACCTAAGTCTTCTGCACGGGAGTCCTGAGTCCATGAGCAAGCAGGAGAGCAACGAGATTGTCTTTTTCCACTCTTTTATTGCAGGATTTGAACCTAACTTTTCTAAAGACAATTGCTCTTTATGGACTTTTCTCAAGCTCCTTTCTCCCTCTTAAGGCCTTTGAGATATATTCTTTCTTGCAGCTTCAACATCAAAAGGATCTTTAGTCGGAAGTTGCCTATTTACAATACCTATGCATTGCTTCCAAATAACCCTTTTAAAATACCAAGCTACAAGAACACCATATTTATCTAACTCTAGAATTTCGGAGAGCATTTTATGCCTCAAAAAAATTTCAGGGGAAGGATCTTACAAAACTTTAAGTGAGAAAATTAGTGCAAATATTCCTCCACAAGAAAAGAAATTTGTGTCTTCTAATGAGATGAAGGAATTAGCAGTGGCACATTATGCACTGTGAAAAAAGCCTCCAAGAGACTCCTGAAAAAATGCAGTAAGGCATCCCAAGGTCACATTTCCTACCTATGTTACAGGCATATTCTGTTGGAAGACACAATTATAGATCTGTCATAATTATTGATGACAGATGTCCCAGACAACCATCTTGTTAGACAATCATTAGATTTTGAATGTAGCTATATTTTATTACATCTGGAGTCAACCGGTGCTCAGCTGGATAGCCAGGATCATTGCTGCATTTCTGAGGAGCTCCACAAGCCCCAATAGTTGACTTAAGATACCAATATGAAAGACTGCTTAAACTAGAAAAAAAGATTGCCATGACCTTTACTTCTGGGCTACCATCAGGCTAAAAACATCTCTCCTGTTCCATACACTTTGCACTAAGCAATTTGTCAAAATTCTTCAAGGAAACCGCTCTTCACCACTTCATCGCTTGAAACTAGATTAAAACTTGTACAGCTTTCTCATGTTGATGAGGTCTTCAAATCTGTGTCTATCAGTCTCAGTAAGAGTTACATCTGTTAGCCAATGCTGCTTTTGCCACTAAATAAATATTACATCTTATTACCTGTCAGCTGCATGGAGGATGCAGCAGGTCTGGTCACGCATTTCCAGTGGTCTGCCAAAGACTTGCATTCCCTTCTTTATGTCTAAGCATCCTCATGGTCCTTATTAATTGTTCCATTTACTCCATACATATCATGTTCTGGGCATATACTTCTTCTTCAGTTATTTTAAAGGATATGTTTCTGTGCCAGATTTACAAAGGCATTACTCGCCTAACACTTCAGATGAATGCAGACGAGGGCAGGCAGGCAGACAGCTAACCCGCCCACGCGCTTCTGACAACGCCTCCCAGTGCCTATCTGTATCAAACTGGTCCACGCTCTGATTAGCTCACCAAATTCCCTCTTAGCCAACTGACTTCATATTTTCCATGCTCTGTCTACTCCTTTCTGATGGCTTCCCCTGAGTTGTAGTTTCAGTATTTGAAGGGTTTCCAATTTGTTTTAGCAGCTTCTGTATTTTGAGATCTACTGTTCCTTGCTTTGCCTTGCTTACTCACTTCCTTTTTAAGCACATACATATATCCAGGGACTTTTTTTAGTGCATTTGGGTATTTCTGCACCTTTTTTAAGGATTTAAATTAGATTACTTTTGCTGCTAGGGTATTTTTAAAACTATTTCCACCCTAAAAAATTCCCTTTCATGGTTGTTAAGTTTCAATACAATCCTTCCCATGAGGCTACCTTGTATGAGAGAATGAGGGAACTGAAACTGCCTATGAAAGTATGACCAAAATTCCCAGCACTGTAGCAGATGACATTCTCAAATCCTTTCTCTGACATGGGATGACTTACGCTACGTGCCATGACAACTGAACACAGTATCTGACAAGGAAATCTTCATTCCTCACCACAAAATGCCGTACTCCTAATTTTTTATTTTTGTACTCTAGTATCATGAAGATAACAAAAATAATAAAAGCAGGTTAATGGAGTGTTACACGAGCTCTGGCACTTTTTCTGATACATGGCTTTCTATAAAAGCATCATCCAGCCCAATATCCCTTCACGTAGGGCATGGGAACTGAACCACTGGCTCCCTGTCCTTCTCAGCCAGTCACAACGACAGATGCACAGCCTTTTGGCAAAGAAAGATTTGGGTGTCAACTCCATGAAGTACTCCCTGTGCATCTCTCTGTGAAAAACTCTGAAGGGTAACTCTCCCTAAACTAGCTGAGTTACCCCACGCAGTCTCGCTGTGCCAGTGCAAAGCCTGTGGGCTGCTTTGCCTTCCTGAGGACAGGTCTGCAGCACAGAGCAGGGAGACCAGCATGACATGGCTGATGCTTCCAATGCCATCATGGGTCCACTAAGGAGACTGGGTGAGTGATGCTGTTCCAAAATGTCCTTTTACAGCCAGCAACATGCAAACAAACCTAGGCTGCATTCAGAGAAACATCTCCACTTGATGCAGGGGGTCATGCTCTGATGATCTCCAACACAACGTGTCCTCCACAGGAGGTAGACATGCACCAAATGAGGGGTCTCATGTGCCCTGTCTCTGCAAACTCTCTCAAAAGTCAGCAGAGGGAGGCTCTCTGCCAGGGTGAGAGCACAGCAGTCAGAGCATGAGCATAACAGAGATGCTCGAATCACCCTCTGGAGAAACCCACTGCTCTCTGCTGAGGAGAGAAGGAAAACAGGGAAACCATCTTCCCAATTCATGCACTACACCATTCTGTGAACCACTCCACTAGGAACCTTCTCTCCGGCTTACTTCCACCATTGGTACAACTCTATGTTCTCACAAGCTTTTCAAGTAGGTTTCTAGCCAGGACATTGCTACTTTATTTTTGTTTATTCAGAAACAACAATTTCCAAGTTTTGATGCCTTGCTGTCCCTCCTCAGGTAATTCTTCATTTGTTTTTTTCTACTAAGTATCATGAGAGGGGAAATAAAAAGAAATTTAGATCAAGAAATCAACTCTTTAAAACTCTGTTTTCCTCCTTCAGCCAAAAAGAAAAAAAAAAAAGGAGAGAAGAACAAATACGGAAATCCAGGTCTGCTTGGTGACAAGAACTGCAGAACTACCGTGCCTCAAAGGCAAACTTACTCCAGAGCAGTACTGATCAACAGCATCCTGTACAAAGCCTTAGCAGGAAAAGTTAACTGTGCTCTCTATGGATTTAGGTGTATTTTCTGAAATCAGAAGGGTTTACAAGCCACGTAGATTATGTCTTCACACGTTTTAAGGGGACTAAACGAAGATCACAAATGCACGATCTCCACATACAATAACAAACTGTTTAACTGCAAATTGGTTCCTAGCTATCTATGGAACCAGATGACATTATGCACTGAACAATGACATGAAAAATGAAAAGCTGAAAAAGTCTATAACAGATTGTTTTTGCACATGTATCAACTCTAAAATACAGAGTTACAGAATATCTATTAATACAGAGTAGACCACATGGATAGTTAACACAAAACCTTTCTACAGATGAGCTGCAGGGATTATTTTCAATCTGGGATGAGAATGTCTGCTTTCTTTTCACTCTCTCCCTCCTGTCCCTTACTGCCTTCTCTATTGTCATGGCAAATTTCTAAATTTGCTTTCCTTCTGTGGTAACAGAACACCAGATTTTGAAACACTGTGTTTCTGAGTATATATAATTGTGGTCTCCAGGCAAGATTTAATATGAAGTGGTATTATACTCGCAAGATGCAAATATCTGAAATTCTGGAAATGTGGCTAGTAAGGAGACAAAACCAGGCTCCATAGTACGTGGATAAAAGCAGCGTCATTTTCTGGATCACACTCTGGTCCCAGAGAGATCAGGAGATTTCACTGGAGTCATGATTTTATTTTTTCATATGTATTTGCAAATCCCTTATTACTGCCAGCAAACGGCAGGTAAATACATCAGCAGTAATGAATGAGAGGCCACCTGAAGCACCTCTCCTATGAAGACAGGCTGAGAGAGTTGGGGCTGTTCAGCCTGGAGAAAAGAAGGCTCTGGGGAGACCTTATAGGAGCCTTCCAGTACCTGAAGGGGCCTGCAGGAAAGCTGGGGAGGGAGTTTTTACAAGGGCATGGAATGAGAGGATGAGGGGTAATGGGCGTCTACTGGAAGAGGGAAGATTTGGGCTAGACATGAGGAGGAAATTCTTTAGTGTGAGGGTGGTGAGACACTGGAACAGGTAGCCCAGGGAAGTTGTGGATGCCCCATCCCTGGAAGTGTTCAAGGGCAGGTTGGATGGAACTTTCAAACAACCTGGTCTAGTGGGAAGTGTACCTGCTCATGCAGGGGGGTTGGAACTAGATGCTCTGTAAGGTCCCTTCCAACCCAAACCATTATATGATTCTATGGTCTACAATTAGTACGTTATATGCTGTCGTAGTGGTTTTCCAAATATTTCAGTATTAGATTTGGCAAGGAGAAAAAACTGGCAGTAACAAGCTAGTCTTTTGGGACTCCATATACAGACGGCCGTGCAGCAGAAGATGTGGGGATCAACCTTTTGGGGACCCTATGCAGACAATGGTATATAAGCTGCTGTTGTCTCAACAGCAATGAAAATAAGACAGGAAAGGTACCTGTCTTCAAGCTGCTTGTGGTGACTAATAAATTGGATGTTGTGGAGTGTGGCTTACTACAGAAAGGTGAATTTAATGAAGATGTGTGCCTGGCAGGTGGTTCTGCAGCTCACACAGCACAGGAAAAACACTTCTGCAGAAGCCCCATGAAGTGTTGCTACCAAGCTGCAGAAACTGTCTCAGAAACAGAGAATTTATGTATTTTGATAAAAAAGATTGAGGAAAATAAGGAAGGTTACCATTGGATACTAGCATTTTTTAAAATAAATCCTTCCAAATCTCAAATTAACACATAGCATTCCTTCAGGACCTACATAAAAATTTAAAATCAAAACAATGGCAAAACTACAGCTGTGCCCAAATTAATTTTTAAGAATTTTGCCATTAGGAATTTTTTTTTTGTGTTATGTTTTGCGATTTGAGTTTACTTTCAGAATCAAAACATGGCATTGTCTTACTACCATAACCCATTTCATGTTTCATCCATTTTGAAAAACAAAAAGTAGTTTTTAAGGTGCAAAAAATGAAACTGTCCTGTACATACATACCAAAGTTTATGAGATCACCGTTGTAGTTGGACAGCCCTCCCTTCACCATCCCACCTCTCAAAAAACAAGTTATTCTTCCTTCTCTCTCCTGCCTCACAGAAATCTTAGAAAAAACAGAAGTCCATCTTACTTGTTCACAGTGTAATAAATAAATAAATAAATAAATAAATAAATAAAGTTTTCCAATAAATCCATGCCAGATAGTATTGCAAGACTAACATTACCCTGGCAAAAGAAGATGCTGAAAGCTAACAGTACAGATTTCAGCAACTGGAAAATTCCATTAGCACAAGTGGTGTATGCAATTCGTTCTGTTAATTTTTGGCAGTAAAACTAAGTTTTGTTTATGGGTAATGCACAATGATTTTGTATGACTTGCAAATCCAAGAGCTGCGCAAACTCCACAGAAAGGGTGTTGAAAGGGCTAAGGGAAACTTCCCTTTGCAGGTAAAGATCCCTGAAAAAGGTGGTTTTCTAATGCAAAATAATGTGACTTTTCCCTGATTGTCTGAACAGCAGTGGCTGGGGAAAAAGTTGAGACTAGGGGAAGAAAATCAGAACAGGAGTCAATGTTTTATTTCTACATTTCTACATTTTATTGAAAGCCTGTGGAGCACAGACTGTGGTTTAACCAGGTGGCCAGCTTGTGGGCCGATCCCCTGCCCCCATCCCTGGGAAGAGGGGATGAGGAGCGGGCAGGCTGGCTCCACCCTGCCACGGGGACGTCAGGACTGCGGTTGCCCGTGGCACTTAAGTTTCTCAGCAGAAAGGCTGCTCCTGTCCCAGTCACATTTGTCTGGAAAACTTAAGACTGTACTACTGCGAGGGTTCATATCCCCTGAGGCTGAGAGAGACTCTGAATTCATGTCTCCTACGTCATTCATGAAGCTGCTGAATTACAGAACTTTTTTGTTTCCATAAAAAATTGCAGAAAAGATAACTTGATGTCAAAGTTTAATTTCAGGTCAAATGGAATATTTGCTTAAGTAGAGAAAAACTTTTGGGGTTTTAACAGTATGAACAAGTAAGAGGAACTTACAATTTGGATTCAAGCTAAAATCTTGTTTCTTCTCTGGGAAACTGGAGAGATAAAGAAGAATAACTTGTTTCTTGGGAAGTGAAATGGAAAAGGGAGGGCTGTCCAACTAGATGAATCCACTGTTTTCACCACCCTGATCTATCACCTCTGCAGAAGGAGCTACTGGGGGTTGAGGGCTGATGCCTGAGCTCAGCTTTGTCATACCCCCCAACTCAGCTCTGCATGACCCAGCTCTGAGGCAGAGGATGCCTCCACCTTCTCAGCCAGCTTCATACTCTCTGCTGGGTGGGAAGGCCACCCCTTCAGAAAGGACAGCCGTGACGCACTTGGTCTTTTATGCCACACACACAGTGGGGCCAAATCTCTCCAACTGTCACACACCTGAGGCATGATGAATCCATAGGCCTCAGCAGAGGCAAACATCGATGCAATGCCAGGGCAGGGTTTGGGCCCCAGCTCAGGCCTAGTGGTGTTCCCCAGGGGTCAATACTGGGCCCAGTCTTATTGAATATCTAATCAAAAACCTGGATGAGGGAATAGAGTGTATCCTCAGCAAGCTTGCTGATGATACAAAGCTGGGAGGATTGGCTGATACACCTAAAGGCTGTGCAGCCATTCAGCGAGATCTAGACAGACTGGAGAGCTGGGCAAAGAGGAACCTAATGAGGTTCAACAAGAATAAGTGTAGAGTCCTGCACCTGGGGACAAAAAACACCATGCAACGATATAGATTAGGGGTCAACCGGCTAGAAAGCAGCCCCATGGAGAAGGACCTTAGGGTCCTGGTGGACAACAAGTTATCCATGGGACAGCAATGTGCCCTCGTGGCCAAGAAAGCCAATAGTATCCTGGGATGCATTAAGAACAGTGTGGCCAGTGGCCAGCAGGTCAAGGGAGGTTCTGCTCCCCCTCTACTCTGCCCTAGTAAGACCACATCTGGAGCACTGGGTCCAGTTCTGGGCTCCCCAGTTCAAGAGGGACAGGAATATGCTGGAAAGAGTCCAACGGAGGGCTACAAGGATGATTAAGGGACTGGAACACCTATATTATGAGGAAAGGCTGAGAGATCTGGGGCTGTTTAGTCTGGAGAAAAGAAGATTGAGAAGAGACCTTGTAAATGTCTATAAATATCTCAAGGGTGGATGTCAAGGATGGGGCAGTCTCTTTTCAGTGGTGCCCTGTGATAGGACCAGAGGAAACGGCACCAAGTTGCAACACAGGAAGTTCCACCTCAACATAAGGAAATACTTCTTTACTGTGAGGGTGACAGAGCACTGGAACAGGCTGCCCAGAGAGGTTGTGGAGTCTCCTTCTCTGGAGACTTTGACGACCCATCTGGATGCATTCCTGTGTGATCTGTCCTAGGTGTTCCTGCTACAGCAGGGGGGTTGGATTTGATGATCTTCAGAGGTCCCTTCCAATCCCTATGATTTTATGATTCTATGATTCATATACAGGATAGGCGTATCTGCAGGTTCTTCAACATCTCCGATGATGTACCTTTGAATCTCACATGTTACTAAGAGCATAACTACACCATATGTTGGCTTGAGGAGAAAAGCTGATTTAAAACTTTTGTACCCTCAGCTGCTCATTTCCACCGCCATGCTTGCTGCCCCCTCAGATGTGTATTTGTAGCTTTTGCCAAAGTTAACAGAAAATTGGATCACTAAAAATAGGTATTAAAACAATCCTTTGAGGGGGAAATCAAGCTATTTTGTAGGAAAAGTCCTACAAGTACATACATGTAAGACAAAAAAATCCCCTCTCCGAACAGCCCCAAACCCAAATTATTGTCTCATTTTTGATACAAAGACCACTTATTTTGCCAGAATGTGTAATTCGGTTGCCCAACTAAAATCCCTCACGCTTTCTTTCAAAACATTCCTGTCACAGATGAGTTGTTTGTTATGTAAACTACAAGTGAAAATTCTCAGTTTTAATATAAATTGTAGTAATACGAGTGAGAGGAGTTGCTATTGCTCATCTTCTATATTGTTGCTCAACATAAGAGCAACTCAATATCCCAGTAACACATTACCTAGGAAATCGTTCCCAAGTTTTCACCCTCTGATTTAGTGAAGTACACTTCCGTCCCTGCAGTTAACTAAGTAACAGGTGAAAACCGAATCACAAATCTTGTACTGACACAAACCCTTAAAATAGGCCACCAGCAACAAAACAAATACCAAGAGAACTCCGAAAAGTCAGAGTTTAGCAGAACAATACCCTGATCCCTGTTTAGCATTCTAGGAACTGGGAGCAAGTTACATTTTTGGGGGAGTTAAAGGGGAAAAAAAAGGAAAAACCGATGGTGGGAAAACTGGAATCTCAACCTTTCTCTTCCCGCAAATCGGACTCTTCCTTTGCCAAAGGCGGGAAGTTGTGTCTAGCATGCTGGGCGAAGCCCCTTCTCCCGTCCCAGCTGCACAGGGTCCCGTCCCCCACGGGACTGCAGAGCGGCCCCCCTTCAAATGGACGCGGTGTCACCCAACCCACACAGGCCTGCCCCGCTCTGCCCCCAGCCCTGCTTCACAGGGGAGCGGGGGAGCTGGGGGGGTGGCGATGCTCTTCCCTCCGCGAGATGGATTAACGGATGCCCACGGCCCCCGGGGCAGGGCGCGGAATGCTCACCCGGCGGTTGCGGTCGGTCTCCCGCACCTCCTCCTCCTCGGGGCCCTGGCGGATGAGCGCCTTGAGCACGATGGTGTTGTTGGTGCAGCAGGCTCGGAAGAGGCTGAGCGCCTCGGGGCTGTCGCGCTCCCCCTCCTCCAGGGACCCGAGGTCCTCCTCGTCCTCCAGCCCCCCCGGCGGGTAGAAGGAGTCGTCTGAGGCGATGCTGCAGGTGTCGGGCAGCTCGGAGAAGTCCTCGTACTCCTCGCAGTCCTCTTCCTCCTCATCCTCTTCCTCGTCCAGCCCCTCGGCTGCAGCCCCCTCCGACCCTTCCTCGGGACTGCTCTCCGTCTCGGCGCTGGGCATCTCCTTCTCCGCCGGCGCGGGGCAGACGCGCTCCCCGGCCAGCTGCTCCCCGTCCCCGGACAGCAGCACCATGGTGGCCCCGGGGTCGGGACGCGGGAGCTCCTCTCCGCCCCGACCGGCGCCCGGCCCCCCGGCCAGCGGCTCTGCCGGGACGCCCTGGCCTGCAGGCCGCGGGGCGCTGTCCGGGGGGGGCGGTCACGGCGACCGGTGCCCCCAGCAGCCCGCGCCCGGCCGCCGAGCGCTGCCTCGCCGACAGCTGGGGCCCTTTCCCGCCGAGCAGACCCGCGGCGGGCAGGGGACGGGATCCCTCTGTCCCTCCTCACCCAAGTTTCAGGCTTCTCCCGCGGGGGGCCCTGCAGGAGCCCCCGACCAGGGCATTGCTGCCGCTCGGGGTTCCCCCGGAGCCCGACCCGGTGGAGCGGCGGCTGCGGGTAGCGGGGAGAGGCTGCCGGCAGGGAGGGGAGATCTGGGGAGAGGAGGCAGTTCTCAAACTCCTGGCCCGTAATCGGCTCAGCATCTCTTTGAGAAGCTTGGGGCTCCGGCTTAGCGCGCTGCCATCGGGGGGGCGGCGGGGGGGGTGCACTGGCGGTGTGCGGGGGGAGAGGGCAGCTGCCGCGGCAGATCCCTGCGCGCCGCCACAGGGCTCCGGCTGACAGGTGGGAAACCCGAATTCCCAGAGCACCTCCGAGCTCCGCATCGGGCCGGCTGAGCCGCCATGCCCGGCCGCCCGACCGGCATCTCGGCGGGGGCTGCGCGTCTGAGCGGAGAGATCGCCCACCGCAGCCCATCCCCGCGGCAAAGGGGCCGGGGGTGCTCGGGGCAGGGCCAGCAGAGGCTGCCACTCGGCCTTCTGCACGAATGGTGTGGTCCCGAAAGCCATAATTGCAGCAATGTATGCAAAACTTTTCAGCACTACAGCTAGCCTGTGTAGAATTCAACTTTTGAAATAAATTTAGAAACTAAGGAAAATTATTGTACAGAATTTCTGTGCTTTGAAGGAGCGCTTTAAAGCAAGTAAACCATCAGATCCCATAACATAGGCCTGAAAGTTTACCAACTGGTAAACTGTCAGGCACATACTTTTTATGGAAGGTATTTGGAGATTAAGTTGAGAGAAATAGTGCATGTATAAATTAAGCTCCTGCTTTGTCACAGCTCTTCTGAAACCCTTTTCCCTTTCAAATGCCATGGATTAGCACTGTTCACTGGCAGGGAAGCAGTGGGGAAAAGCTCTTTGGCCAACAAAACAGGATATCTGGGTTCTTCAACAGCATTTTGAAGCGAACCTCAAATATATGACATCCCTCAGGAGGTGAATGTCCAGGGTCCAAGTCTCTGTCTGACAGGAGAGAAATGAGCTGGTATTTCTGCATGAGGTGAGGCAGAGGATGATTGATTCTTTTACATTAAAAGAAAGTATGAATGGCAAGTGAAATGTAGCTGTGAGTAAAGGGGCCTGAGTAGTAGATTTTTGCAGTTTTTCAAGAAAACATTATGTGAACCAGATGTCACCGGTGATACAATGCCCAATGGCTTCCTGCTGATCTCTAACTGACAGGGTTAGCCCAGTGCCTAGCAGAAGGGTATCTGTAATCAGAATTAGTAATAAATAGTTCCCTGATTGGCTGCTTTGCAAAGAAGCTAAACTGGAAGGAAAGGAGATTAAACTATTCTCTCACCTCCAGACACCTCTGAGATCATAGCTGACATACATTATCACCCATGTTCATGCTGAGGCTGCCCGTCTCCAGTTATTTCTTCATGTAGAGGCTTGGATACTGCTCTATATGTCTGCTCCCAAATGAAATGCTTCAGAGCTGGTTTTAGTTGCAACATGACAGCTCCATAGAGTTGACATTTTACTTTTATTCTCTATCCATTTCTGAAATATTTGCATTCACAAAGTCTAAGGAGCTGGTTCAGTTGACTTTTTGTTTCCTACTCAGTTAGTGTGGCCAAAGATCTGCTCAATAGATACTACCACTTAGATTAGCGCTTGTATTTTGGAAGAACTTCGTTTTTCCTTGAGACACTGCAGCTGGCAGGGAGCATTTGTGTTGTTCTAAGCTTGAACTCATTGTAAAAGCTCAGGAAGACTTGCCTGTAGTAGCTTTGAATAGCAGAACAATAAAAAAACTTATTCTAACTGGAGGGGAACAAAGATTTTTTTGGGATGAAGATTTAGCTCATCTGTACAAACATTCATCAAATATATTTGGGTTGTTTCTGTCTTACAAAATAATTTGAGAAGAAAAAATATTTACTTCGTTTACTGGATTGTTTTTTAAAAAATATATTAAATACGTTAACAAAGATGCAGGCAACAGTAATTCTGAATAACAAAAAAAAAAAAACAAAACCAAAAAAACCCACACCAAACTCTGAAAACCCCTAGTTCTAATTAGAAGGAAACAACACTTATTTCAGTATAGGAAAAAATTGGTTTGATTCTCAAAATTCATCCTTTTTTCTTCCTGTGTTCAGAGTTTACCTTGTCGGCTTATTAATGGAAGAGAAATTAATCCAATTGTTCCCATAGCTGTAGTGGTTCTGCAGGGACCTCAGAAATTAAAACTGATTTCTCTCACTTGAGCCTGATGCTTTCATCCTTTCTTGCAAAGAGTAGTGCTATATTGCTTGAGCTTTCAAAGCAAGGTGTCAGGCTAGTGCAGAGCAGACATTGTGTTTCCCATTGAATTTTTCACTTCTACAGCTGCTGTTGAGACTGTAGTTCAAATTATTTAATCTCTATGCAGCTTGACAATGAGCTACCACAGAAAGGTGCAGCTAATTGGGCATAAACTGTTCCATGGATCCCTAAAAAGATGCTGCAGCCATTTATCTTGTCAGCACAGAGGCTTTCACCAAGGCTAGGTTGCTTGGGCATGGTTATAGAATTAAAACACAGTATGCCTGGTTTCTCCATTCTTTCAGTAACACAGCTTGTACGTGGCAAATGGGGTTTCTTGTCTTTTGTGCTTCAGTGTGCAAATCAAATCAAAACAATGTGAAGAAAGGCCATAGAATAAGTCTGCAAGGGCTTTCAAATTATTTAAAAAAATATCCATGTCCATGGCATTTTTAAGAGGACAGCCTCAACCTTTCATCTAGAAAAGATGCCAGTTAACATAATTGAAGTTAAATGCTGGTATTTATAAACTTTGTAATAAAAGCAAAGAAATAAACATTATCATCTTAAAGCAAATAGCCCAGAGTCATTACTCATTATCATCATCTCATCAAAATTTATTGCTGGGAATTAACAAGGCAGGAAATTCAGAGCAGATCCCACCTGTCCCTGTACAGACAGAGTTTCCTTTGAAGAAACCGATTTTTGGAATGAGTATAGCATCAGGTGCTCCCATTTTGCCTCATTAAGGTTTGTAAACCATTTAATTTATAAACAATTCTGAGGCTGAGATTTAACGAGATTCATATGCAATAGTAATATTAGGATGAAGATTCAGTGAGTGTTGAGTGTCCTTCCCATATACAGTAATTTAACCTGAGGAAAAAATGCACAACACACTGAAAGTTATCACCGGTATTCTTAAAAATTAAATCTATCAGAACAAAAGCATTTGTTTCCATAGTAAAATAAAATTTAGCTTTGGATGCTTGCATTGTTTAGGTATCTGAAATTACTGATTGGCAAGAAGCCTGTTTATGTGTTATTTTTACCCATCTGATATCTATGCACTCACTTTTGAAATTCTGAGGGTATTTTTCTCTTCCTCAGTTTATCTGCCTGCAAAAACCTACCAGACAAGACTGTGAGGCTGAGTTAGCACTTGTTGGTAAGGCATTTACACTGTTTATGCACCTTCCTGCTGTATTCCCACAAATTGGCAACTTCAGTGGTTTCAATTATTCCAGGGTTGTATAAATTCTTGGTCACACGTCAGACAGGTTTTTCTGGAGCCATTTGCCTTCTCACCCATTGCTTTGTAGGTTCATGCTGGGAGCACATGAAAGCACTACCTGGCAGTATAAGCCATAAACACAAAGGCTGTCTTGCTTCTTTACTTTTTTTCTCTGTTGAATGGCTTGTACAAACTCTTTATTTGAGATGCACAGAAGATGTTTCTGTGGGCACTGGACTGCTCCTTGGCTCTTCCACCAGAGCCACCAAGCGAAGCATTCAGGGTACAGGGAAACCTCCCTTGAGCAATCTGCCCACCTTCACACAGGGGAGAGAAGCTCAGGTCTTCAGAAGTCCAACAGGGGAATGTGTTTGGTGGCATGACCGAAGCCAGCATCATCCCAATTCTAACCTGGTCCATGCCAAGGGTCAAAACAGGTGCCATGGGGGTGACTGTAGAGGAAATGTGGGCACTGAGGGAAACAAGGTAGTAGAAGAGACGGGGTATTGCTTTTTACTGACAGCATCTTTTTTATTTTTGGAGACAGACTGATAGCAATTTAGTGTTTTCAGCATTACTGCCTCCAAGCCTTGCACTGGTCCTCGAAAAAGACTGGTTGCAGCTTCAAAAGCTGGCTGCTTGACTTTAGTTTCAATACAATATTTACACATGGATGTAAGCAAACTGGTTTCTGGAGTTGCTGAGTTCTTGGAAGGGCTTGCAGAATAATAAATCCAACTTTGTTTATTATGCCAAATAAAGTATTTTTTATTTAGATGCTTTGCTAGGGCTGTAGCAAGTCTGTAAACAGGCTAGCTGCTGTGAGGCGTAACAGTGCCATTAACCTAACCAAATGACATCAGGTCATGTACTGTATTTGTGCTATTGTTGGTGAGATAAGTGTGAAGAAGATATTCAAGGTAAGAATTAAGTTGAAAAGATAACTGAGGAAACGTTTCCTGTCAATTAGGGCTAAGGAGAGACAGTGTTTGTTCTCATATTTACCTGAATGGGAAGGTAGGTGGGGAGAGCATTTACAAACAAACAGATTCAGCAGAACTTGCTAAGAGCTCCCCACTTATAAAGTCCTTTGGAAGGAGCGGGGTTGGAGCCTCACTTTTCCTAAACTCTGGCTAAGATTTGATGTGAAATCCTTCTTTATCTGAGAAGCAACATCTGCTAAGGAGCTATGGGTAGAAGCTGCAATATGTTTCCTAGAAACCAAAGGGTTGAGCTGAATGATGAGAGTGGAGCGAGAGAATAAGAAATATTACCAATCATCTTGCTAAATGTTAGTGCTTTCTCCATTGCTGGTATTTTCCAGCTGGTGCTTAGTCAGATTAAATATTGTTTGAAGTATCTGCAATACCAGCACGTTGCTGTCTCTGTGCAGTTAATGCAACAAAGGGACATAAATGTAAACATTTGATACTAGTTCTTGTAATTTAATTTACTAGATATGAATGAAAACAATCGGTGTTCTGCTTTTAACATGGTACCTGTATTTAATTTCTACTTGAAATCTAAAGCATGACCTATTCTAGAAAAATACTATTTTTCCAAGGCACAGTATTGAGTCTAGCTGATCTCATTTCAGCTTGTACACAAATCTTGCAAGCCCTGCCTGTGCTGAGCTTCCTGAGGGGTAGCAGTGCTTAGTAGCAGGTAGGTTTCTCAAGGTAAATTGTGCTAGTCCTGAGCAGGCAGGGCAGTCCTCTGACAACAAGGAGCACCTGGAAGTTGTGTACCTACCTCCCCTGCACTGGTTGGTGGGGCTCAGTTTCACTGGAAGAATTTTGGAAGCCACATAATTAACTCTTTTTGGATTATTTCCTTAGGTCTATGAAGAACAACAGTTCTAGCATTGGTAAGGCACATCAAATATGCTAATGTTGTGCTTTTATATATTGTTTTGTTATTTTTTTAAAGGTGGTGCGTAGAAGGCTGACATTGGAGGAGCAAATGCAAGTGAAGGGGGGGAGAGATGGGTAGAGTCCCACAGAGCTGCTCTTCTCAAGTATATGCTACTGTTGATGGTGAAGACCTTGAGGCTTCCCAATAGTTCTCCAGCATTTAACTCGTTTTCATTTTTCTTTTAACTTCTGTCTTAGGGAGTTTCTTGGGAGAAAACTGATGAAAATTTATTGTTAGTGTGCAGACATTGCTTTATTAAAATACTGAGATCAAACAAGTTTGTATGAAATCTTTGTCAGGGGCTCTGCCATCTCAGAAGAGTGGATTACAGAAATCTCAATTTCAAAATATTTCTGGTTTCTTTTTACTTTGCATGTTATTTCTTAAAATGCTACACATGCACATAATCATGTGGAAACATTCATTGTTTGAAATATCAATGGTTGTTTTTTCCATTGCACAAAGGCTAATGAATCACAGAATGACAGAATCTTAGGGGTTGGAAGGGACCTCAAAAGATCATCCAGTCCAACCCCCCTGCCAGAGCAGGGTCACCTAGAGAACATCACACACAAACGTGTCCAGGCAGGTTTTGAATGTCTCCGGAGAAGGAGACTCGACAACCTCTCTGGGCAGCCTGAAGATTGAGAGTAGGAGAGCAAAATGTTTCTCAAATTATTTTTAATCTTCTTCTCCTGTATTTTAATATCTTACACTAAAAGAACACAATATTAGACATTAATAAATGTATAAAAATTATTAGGGGAAAAAAAACCCATATGCATTCCGTTATTATAATTATTGTATCATCAGGGGTTTTTAACTGTGTCCTGGTTTGAGCCAGGACAGAACCCATTTTATTTTTAGTAATCTTACCTTTCAGTTAAGTCTCTTCTAAGTAGCTGCACTTGCTGAAATTAACAGCATGTTTTTCAGTCAGTGTCTGCTTCTAGGACTGATAATGATCAATGTTTATAGTTACTGCTGGAGAATAGCGTGCAGAACCAATACCACTGCTTGGTTCTGCTAAACTTCTTGTGCACAAGAAACAAAAGGGGAGTGAAGGGGTCACACCTGTGACCCTCCTGTGGGAAGGAGCGAAGCAGACAGGTGACCAAACTTGACCAAATGAAGTATTCAATCCCATACACATCATGCGTGGTATAAAGCTGAGGGGTCACAAGGGTCAAGCTCTCTTCATCCATGGCTAGTGTCCTGGCAGGACTCCGTCCATTTGTCTGCCTTTGATCCCGATCCATGCATTCCTGAATCCCTGTGTTCCTGCATCCAGCTCCCATCTGCCGCTGACTCCAGGACCCCAGCCCAGGACTTTTCCAGAGCTGCTCTGCAGCCTCAGTAGTTACCTGAGGGTTATTGCGGGGGGAGGTATGCAATAGTGGTTTGTATATATTTGTACATATTGAATTATTTTCTTTTTCATTTATTGTTTCATCAAAGCTGTTTTAGTTTCCAGCCCATAAGTCTTTCTCCTTTGTTCTTTTTCCTTTCCCTTTCTGTGAAGGGAGAGGAGTTAATAGAGAGCATCTGTCACTCATTTAATTTCTGGCCTAGCCTTAAACCGTGACAAACTGGAGTAGTGTGCATGAGAATTTATTTGTGAACTGTTATTTTATTTTTTAACTCTGGTGTAGCAGAGGAATCCCCACATACATGTGTGAAAATGTCACTTGGGTATCTAAAATTAATAAATAACATTATGTTTACACTAAGACCTTTTATTCCTCTCTAAATGAATGTTTTTCCACAGACAGGAACCATGCATTTGTTTCACATTTTCCTAAAATTATTCTTCCTGTATTGTCAAATGATGCAACCAAAATTAGATTGGGTTGATACTGGTATGAATAAGCCTGCTGATGCTATTCCATATGGAGAAAACTTGTAGCACATCTATCCTAGCACTTCTGAAGCTTAAGATCAGTTCACTCCTCTTCTACGGACTTCCTGCACGACTGTGGGAGGTTTTGAGCCTTTTCCTCCCTGAGGATTCACTCCTGAATGGCAATACTGGTAAGTCTCTGTATTCCTGGGATGTTTGGGACTTAAGGACATTATAGTTTTATAGAGGTTCAGATGGTTTTTGACTTCAAGCCAAGAAAGTACCACAGATCCGAGTCCATCTATCCTTACTATTGCACACGTCAGTAAACTGTAAAGACGTTAGTGCCGAATTCATCCTAATTCTAATTTTTCTGGAAAACCCCAGAGAAAGCCTTATTATGTGACCCAGTTTTAATTTCTGAAATATTGTTTTTAATCCTCTTTCTATTTCAGTTTTGTTTAATTCAAACTGGGGGTTGGACGCTGCTATCTTAATGCAATCCACTACTGGAGAAACAACGATACAAAAGCAGAAACAAATAATTTCACAAAGTAAAGAAATTAAAGGGAAATTCTAGAAGTGTAGGCATATATACCATTACATTTTATTATTCACCCTCCTGTGTGAATTTGGAGTGCTTTAGAATATAACTTGCGTCGATCAACATGTTGCAGCAAAGAATCTGAGCTTATGCTGTAAAGGTATCATACTCATTTTATAGGTGTTGAAATTGAATTAGAGACTATTCAAATGCAGCAGAACATTGTATAATGTAACTTCAGACATACAGATGTCTTATTTTGGCACTATTCAAATGCTTTAAATGACTCATGGTGTAAATGGCTTGTTCAAATCTGTAGAGCTAGGCAGATGGGGAAGAGGGTAGAGCTCCTCACTGAGATGTTAGAGAAATCCATCTAAATACATGTGGTGTAGCTCCATGAAGGGCTACAAGTGGTCACCTCAGAACTACTTCTCTTTTCAGAACATAATGAATGCTGACCATCAAATACTACAAATGGTACTTTATGACAAACACAGTTATTATATTCAGCATATTAGATTTCTCTCTGTCTGTTTCTTCTACATTCTTAAATATAAACCAGGATGCTGAGAAACGAAGTGGTCTCCAGCAAGGCCATGTAGATGCAAGACCACTTTGTAGCTTCAGTATGGGATTTCAGAGTTTGCACTTGTTTCTTCATACAGTATGAAAATAATAACACCCTATACATAGAAATGTGATTCCTGGTATGTGCAACGAATCATGTTCAGAGGATATTTTGTTGTTTCTCTCCCACCTCTTCTTGACACAATTGGTCTTTCTGGCGTTAACTGGCATCTCCTCAGAGTATGTAATAATATGATTAAGTAGAGGCTTGTATTGAAAGACAAATATGCCTAAATATTCTGGAAAGGCTTTGTGCATGTATTTAAGTAATTTAGAGAAGTAGTGCCTTGAGAAAGATATGTGTAGTTTGGAAACATTTTAAAAACTCATAGAATAACTGTGGGGTTATTATTACTTTCATATTGTGCACATTATCTATTTATATTTCCTTGTCTCTAACAGGATCATATGCATTCTCATCTTTGCAGAAATGTGATGATCTTCAAGGAGATTATTTATTTAATGTTTTCCTGAAATCATTTCAATTGCCATACTGCCAGGTTAAAATTAATAGATGCTCATCTCACCCAGTGCTTCCCTTGTTTCTTGGTGGTTTTGGAATGCAGTATTCACAAATCACAAACATCATGGGACTTATCCCAGGAGATGCTCAAGTGAAAGCAGATTATGCATAAGACACACCTCTTTAGAAACCATACAGAATCACAGAACTACCAAGGCTGGAAAAGACCTTTAAGATCATCAAGTCCAGCCTATGACCAACACCACCACACTGTCTAGACTATGGCACTAAGTGTCACATGCAGCCTTGCCTTGAACACATCCAGGGACGGTGCCTCCACCACTTCCCTGGGAAGTCTATTCCAATGTCTAATCACCCTCTCCCTGAGGAAGTGCTTCCTAATATCCAACCTAAACCTCCCTTGGAGCAGCTTCAGGGTGTGCCCTCTTGTCCTGTCACTAATTGCCTGGAAAAAGAGCCCAGCCCCCACCTGACTACAACCTCCCTTCAGGTAGTTGAAGAGCGTGATAAGGTCCCCCCTGAGTCTCCTCTTCTCCAGGCTAAACAACCCCAGCATCCTCAACCTCTCCCTATAAGACTTTCCCTCTAGTCTCTTCACCAGCCTTGTTGCTCTCCTCTGGATCTGCTCCAGCACCTCAACGTCCTTCTTGAAGTGAGGGGCCCAGAACTGCACACAGTACTCAAGGTGAGGCCTCACCCACATCCCTGCTCCTGCTGGCCACACTATTCCTGATACAAGCCAGGATGCCATTGGCCTTCCGGGCCACCTGAGCATACTGCTCATACGTCCTGTATGATTGTTATTTAAGAAATTTTAAATACCATGGTCACTCTGTTGCATCTCTTTTTATTCTTCCACTGAAGAAAATATATTTCCATCAATTTGCTGTGGAAGAAATTAGAGGGGTAGGTCAGTAGAGAACATTGACTACACTTTTGAGGTAAATTCCATGCGGTTCTGCTACTATCCATACTCTTCTGTATGGATATACTGTATTAAAATGAAGAGCTGTCACCATTCAAAGAGTATTATGCCATAGAGGGCATGTATAGAGGGTCTTTCTGACCCCCTGTACAGAGGTAATACCAAATGGAGAGTGCAATATCTCCTTCCTCACTGCTCTGATTGCCTGTATTTTCTTTACAACTCAAAAAAACCTCTGCTACTGATTCAGTAAGGGAAGTAGGTGCTTCCATGTAGTTTCTTTAGAAATACCCTATGAATCCAGTGTGATTTCCTTTTGACTGCTTCTTGCACATCCAGAAACAAGAAAGTCTTGAAATTCTTCTGTAAGAAGGCAGCATTGAGGGATGAAATTTCCATAGTAAAGCTGCTTCACAAGCAGCAATTAATAATCAGAAGACACTGAGATAGGTAAATATTGTTATCTCTGCTTTTCAGTTGGTGAAACTGAAATAAAGAGGTTAAGGTCAATGTCTTCCAATTTAAAATCTATGGATGGACTTTGACAGCTAAATTAGTGACATGAATTGCAAACTTTTAAAGCCTATAAAATCAAAAGGACTGCACATTCTCAGGAATCCTGGAAAGCTGAGCACTTATTCATGTGCCAGAAATGTTTTAACCAAATTAAACATTCTTGCTTTAATGATTAGGACAATGTTAGGTCATGGTCAAAGATACCCTGAATCTCTTCAGGTTTTGAAGTTTTGTCATATGTTCAGTAGTAGATATCTGCATTTACATTACTGGTCTCTACTTATTTGCACTTGTCTAGTACCAGGATCTTAGGAGGAAATTTTCCTTAAATATCTTGGCTGCTCTTAAGTTGTATTTAGATTTCTTCAGTTTCCTCCACTGTGGACTGTCCTGCATTGATGAAGGAACTTGCACACTAAGTGAAGTCAAATGAATCATCTACTCTGTGAGTGGCTGTGTTGGGTTGGTGTGGCGGGTTGGTAGCGGTGCAGGGGCCCCAGGGATGGCTCCTGTGAGAAGCTGCTGAAAGCTCCCCCGGCTCCTATAATCTGGTCCCACCTCTAGCTAAGGCTGAGCCCATCAGAGGTAATGGTTGCGCCTCTGTGATTAACATATGGAAGTAAGGAAAACAAACTGATATAAGACCTCAGGGCAGAGGATAGGGGGAGGTGGGAGCAACACCTGACAGTCAGGAAGGAGGGGGAGGAGGTGCCCAAGCAGAGGTTCCCTTGCTGCCCATGGAGAGATGGCAGGCTGCCCCCCTGCAACCATGGAATCACAGAATCACCAAGGCTGGAAAAGACCTTCAAGGTCATCAAGTCGAGCCTATGACAACACCACCACACCATCTAGACTATGGCACTAAGTGGAGGAGTATGATGGAGCAGCCTGTGAGGGACAGTGGAGCAGATGTGGATCTGTGGCCATGGAGGACTCCACACCAGGGGAGGTGACTGTTCCCAAAGCAGCCCGTGACCCTGTAGGAAGCCTGTGCTGGAGCAGTCTGTTCCTGAGGGACTGTACCTCATGGGAGCAACTTATGTCAGAGAGGTTTGTGAAGGACTCTCTCCCGTGGGAGGCACCTGGCAGTGGAGCAGGGGAAGACTGTGAGGAATCCTCCTCACTGAGGAAGAAGAAGAAGCAGAAAACAACATGGGACAAACTGACTCTAAACCCCATCTCCTGTCCCCCTGTGCTGCTGGGGGGAAGGAGGTAGAGAAATCGGGAACAAAGTAATTTGGGCCCGGGAAGAAGGGAGGGGTGAGGTGAGGTATTTAAGCTCTGGTTATTGTTTTCTCTTTGTCCTGTTCGTATCTGATTAGTGATAATTTTTGGGTTTTTTGCCCAAGTTGAGCTGTTTTGCCCATGACCATAATTGGTGCATGAATCCTTCTTGTCCTTGTCTCAACCCATGAGCTTCTAGTTGGATTTTCTCCTCCCCATCCCACAGTGGGTGGGTGTGGGGGGTGAGTGAGTGGCCGTGTGGTTCTTTGGTGTTGGCTAGGCCTAAACCATGACAGTGGCTGTGGAAAAGATGAAAACATGCATTTTCTTGATGAAGACAGAAGAGGGAAGAAGAGTATCTCACTTTCCCAGAGGACAGTAGTAGGGAAGGGACATGGCAAGAAAAGGCATCTCTAGAAGAGGGTTTGCCCTTGATTCTTCTCATGCTGTTAACATGCCATTAATTTCAGCAAGTGCAGCTACTTAGAAGAGATTTAACCAAAAAGTAAAATCACTAGAAAGAAAATTGGTTCTATCCTGGCTCAAACCAGGACATACATCCATGCAGTCTTGTTTGAAATGGAGTCCAGAGTAAGGTGGCAAGTGGTGATGCAGACCAGAAGCCGTATGACTGGTGTCTTCTCTTTCCTTATGGGTCATTTTCTAATGAAGCACTGACCAGATGGCACCCCAAATGCACAGCATGAATGGACAGATTTTGTAGGACTCTTAAAAGTTGGGGTTTTCACTGTAAAACTTGAATGGTTTGGACTGATTGGACCTTTTAGTAATCTCCCTTCACATGTGGCCAAAGCAGAGGTTTTTCCATTTTCAGCAGACATGACACAGAAAATAGAGCTATGCTGCCTAGTATAGTAATCAGCAGTGGAAGAAGCCAGGTGCTTCCTTTATCTTAGCTCTGCATTCCCATGATCCGACTTTGCCTCATGCTGTGTATTTCTTTTCTCTTGGCAGAGGAGTGAGTCAAGTCCAGGTATCTCCTTTCTGATTATTGCCTGGAGGTGGCATGTCCTGCCTGGAGACACCGAGCATCCTGATCATATTCTGCCCCACACGTGGCCAGCTGATAAAGGGGAACACAAGCTGGGAGCCACTGCTGAGACAGATGATAACTCTCCTATTGGAAGCCTGGAGACACTATTTTGGCAGTCCAGGAAAGGTACATGCTTTGCCTTAATTGTGAATGCAGTTTGTTATATTATTCATAAAAGTTTCATTACACCAGTTAGCACATTAGCATTGCAAGCAGCATAATGAAGCGTAATTGATACAAGAGCTCAGCGTGAACTAATTGATCTGGAAAAAAATGCCATTTCAGAATACAAACAGGAAAAATAAACCTTGACTTCTCCTAGAAATTTCCAGGAGAGATTTTATTTAAAAAATAGTCAGAAAGAAAACAGAACTTGCTAGTAAGCTGATCTAATTTTATTGTTGTTGTTGATTGGTTTATAAAAATGGCATCTTGCTTATCACCTAGCAATGAGATTTAACAGCAGGGAATTGTATACTGAGCTGTGTTTGATTGCAAACTCTGCTGAAAATGTTGTTTTGGGAATAATAGGGTACAACATATTTATAAAAGAAAGACTGTTGCCAGTTTTTGGTGTGAAGGTAAATATCTTCAAATTAGGCTACTGAGAGAGAGAAACCTGTTCTGGCTATAACAAAATGTCAGCACTGCTCTTAGAGTTTGCATTGTGCTATAATGTGTGCTCTAAAGTTAAACCACAAGAGGTAAGTTCTTACCCATCAGAAATAGTGGAGTTAAACTTAAGAACCCTCCCTCTGCACCTCTTTTTTGTTCTTAGCTCAAATAAAAATACCTTTTTCAATACTGAAAAAAAAAAGAGATTTAAGATTTAGCTTTACAAATTTGCATTTTGCTTACCTGTCTTAAACCTAACTTTGGAACTGTGCTACCTATAAAGCTTTCCTTGTGTTAGAACCAGAAGTATCCCCTGCATTTTTGTGGGGGGAAAAAAAAAAGGGGGTTATAGAATGATAGTTGTGGAAAATAATGAAATGTCCTCTAAATAGCTAAGAAATACTATCATTTAAATGAGGACTTGCTCCAACAATCTTGGTGAGATTCAATTAGTTTTTATGTATGCAAAGCACCACTGTCTTTCAGTGGAGACAATCCTTTGCTGATGCTATTGGGACAACTTCTGTAGCAAGAGGCAACGATGTAAAATGGGGACAGTCTTGGATAATGGGTATATCTTGGATCATACACATGTTTTCAGCAGGTGTCACTGGTTTTATACCACACATGGCATTCCTAAATATTTGAATAGTGCGGTCAGAATGCTTCTGGCACTCACAAAGTGAGCAGAGTGAGCAAGCTTTCCAGGTGATTTCACAGCCACAGCCCAGAGACTGAGGAGGGAGGCCAGCACAAGTCCCCCTTCTGGGGATGGGGAGGAGGGCTGGGCATTCACCCGGGTGAGGGGAACTGAGAGGAGACAAACACATTGTTCCCAGTGGGATGAGCCATGCCACCTGTCCTGCCTGCAAGCAGGTTATGTCCTCCTTCTCCCCCAGAGCAACTGCAGTAGCAGTTCACTGGTATTCAGGGTTCCTTCAAGTGGCATCCTCCACGCCCTTCACCCCAGTTGTGTTTACCTCAGCACAGTAAAACCCTTGGCAGGTAAGAAAAATGCATTAATAACACTTTAAAACATCAGAATTATGAGAGACGCAGAGCTGAGTGCTGTGAGAGCCAAGTTCAATTCACACATAATTTCCCCATTTAAATGTTTTGGAGTGAGTAATTTTGGGCTGCATATGCCAAGTGCGCTGGCACAAGTGCTGGACTAGGGAGTGTTTCTCTTGCTGTGTGGTGGTGTGTTGGTGCAGCACAGATGGTGCAAACCCCCATCAGTGAAACACCCAGCTTTGTGCAACAAGTGGGTTTGCTTCTTCCAGGGGTGGAGGAAGAGCTGGTGGGATGGGCTGAGTCAGAAGACCTCCCCAGCCCAGCACCACAGCTCAAAACCACACCAGGCAGGGGCTACTCAGCAGGGTAGCCTGCAGGGATTCGAGAGAAAATGATTTTTAAACATACGTCAATTCAATTGATAACCTGCTTTCTAAATTACAGCTATTGAGCTGTTTAGAAATGTGGAACAGGGACACATTTCCCTGGTGGTGCTCCAATGGACTGGTCAGGAAGCAAGGCATGGTGCTGGCAAAGGTTCCTCATAGAATCATAGAATGGTTAGAGTTGGAAGGGACTTTAGAGATCATCGAGTTCCAACTCCCCTGCATGGGCAGACACATCTCCCACTAGATCAGGTGGCTCAGAGCTCATTCCTTTGGAGAACACTAGGAGGACTGACCTCTCCATGTTGATACCAATGATGTCCCTAGGCTTGAGATTCTGGAATAGAATTACCTCCCAGATCTGTGTGGCCAGGGAGGCTGCCAACATAACTGGAAGGTTCCAGTGGAGTTTTTAGCAAAATATGCTGCTGAAAGACACATTAATGGGCTTTGAAAAGCTTTGAGATCCACTGGGAGTAACTTTTGAGAATAAGATGTATATTTGTGGGAAAATTCCCTGTGAGTAATAGGAGTACACCATGGTCCTGTTAAGCTGACTGTCTCAGTTTCCAGTGGAGTCTCATGTTCTCATCTTTCTCTCGAAGTTAGAGCTTGAAATCACCCGTTTATCTGGAAGTCACATTCCTAAACTAGAAAGTTGCGTAAAAGGAGCAGTAAGTATACTGTCTTAAATACCTCATGACTTTGAAGCTAATCTGATTATTTATGTTGTTTGAGTGTGGTGGTCCTTGAAATCTGTGAATGCACTGCGATGCATTTCCTACAAAATGACACACAAATTGGGAGTGCTCCCCAAATTTGTGGCCTGTCTGAGTTAATTCTGCTGCAATCTGGGATATAGATCCCACTTGCCCTATGCTTGCTGATAGTAACAGTGTGATTGTATCTCAATGACTTTGCAAGTTAGGTACTAATTTGTAAAAACTGCATAATTTGAAATTTAGCAGCTAGGATTCAGAGGTTTGGAAGTACACCTGCCTGCAAGTTCTGCTGATAAACATATATATTTATGGGTTAGCTGTACAGGAGGTACCCCACGCTGCTTTGCCCCATTATTCTGCTATATAGGCAGAATAATCTTTCAGAAATAATAGACAGACTAGCATCTGTAATCCAACAAGTTCTTGGCTACTTTTCTGCATCTACCCTTAACTTCAGTTCCTGTATTGCAAACTTTTCACGTGTTGCCCAAGGACATAATAAAGTGATTTAGTGTGACCAGCCTTTCATTACTGTGGAGCAGGTTTCATTAGCTATAGATTTGTGCTGGACTTTTAAGAGAAGTTTCTGCAGTCTGTGATCAATATCAAGCCTTTCATATCAGAGATTCAGCCTCTTGGGTCCTGATGTAATTAAGGCAGCTTAAACTTTCCCATTATAAGGAACCCTGCTCTGTTACTTAAAAAATTAATCAAGTTTTAAATGCTCAAGGAAAATTCCTTACATTTTAGTTACAACTTTGAGGGTTTTTTATCCTATTTTGGTTTGCTGCTTTCAAGAAGGGAAAAAAAGAACTGACAAATGTGGTGTTCTGGCACTTTTGTTTCCTTGCAAGTTCACTTTCCCTAGATATTTTGATGGCTTCTTTTTCCTGTCAGTGTTATCTTTCAGCCCTTCAAAGTAAACCAACTAGTGATCACTAGCTATGTATTCCTGGTTTTCAGGTGGTCTTGGTTCCATCTTTTAAAAAAAATATGGTTCATTCACTGCTGCAGACAAAACCTATCTATGCTAAAGGCAAAGAGCATCCTGTATAATTCTTAAGGAAAAGACTAAGGTAATTAGGCACATGTGTTATGTATCTAAATACATTTTGTTTGCTTTATATGCATCTGACAAAATCCAGTTCCTAAGCACCTCCAGTAGTGTAATCTAAATATGTGGGCACTTATGACCCCTGTCTTTTTGTGCTTCATCTCCTTCATTGCCTTTTTAGTGTATGACAAAATCCGGTCCACAATGAACCATTGTCTTTAAAAAGTTAGGCTTCACTTCACTCCTCATATATTTTCCTTTTTTTTTTCCTCCTTTTTTACTGGGAATTACAAAAGTTAAGGAGAGATGGGGGCTAAAATAGTTTCTGAACTACCTTTAAAAAATCTGAATTTCTGCCAGACTGCCTTCACTTTCAGCAAACTCCTATTTTTACAAGCCACATCCCTCTAAAGTGTAGCTGAAGACATTTTTAATCATGATTTCACACGTGTCTGCCGTTGTGCTGTGATCCCTAATTAGGCAGTGACATACTGTTGTTTTTCCTACCTGTGCTGTGAGTGGCACAGATGGGGCAGTGTTGGAGCTCAGCTACCGCAGGACAGCCTAAGTAGGCTCTTATCCCCTGTGTAAAGCAGCTTCTTTGGGAGGAGGCAGCGTCCGCACTGTGCCCTGCCAGTCAGTTACACAAGAATTTGAGAGACATCTGTGGATTACTGCCGTGAGGATGCTGGGTTTACATAACAGCACCCAGCTTCCAGGCAGCTCTTTTTATCAGTAGGTATTAGAGTGCTCTACAAAAACCAAAACAAAACAGGTCAGTGTTACCACCTTCAATTTACATATTACGTGTCTGGCTTTGCAGACAGAGCATTTTATTGTGGTCAGAGCAATGGTAGAAGACAAGACAGCTTGTGCAAAGATTTAAAACACTAGAGCAATGTGCCTGAGTGAATGAGGCGTACCTATTTAGCATTAAGACCTGTGTCTGAATTAGAAACATGCCCGAATTACCTTTGTATAACCTTCCAGTCTAATTACCTGTCTCTCTGACGTTTTAAAGTTTGGGCTGCAAAAGCAACAATTCCTGTAACTTGGTTTGCTTAACACTTTTTCATACTAAGACCTCGTCTTTAGTTGCACGTAGTTTGTGTGTGTACAACTGTGCAGTTTGGGATTTTCAAAGCTGTCTCAAGCTGATCTTTAACAATGCTTTAGAAAAAGTGCTTCTGCAAAAAACAAGTTAGCACAAGTTGCAGTTTGGGGAAAATATTCTTAAGCATATCACGGGGGAGTTTCAGATTCACCCTGTTGCTGGACGCCGGCTTTAAAGTTGCCACTGTTATTTCAGTGTCTGCATACCTTGTCTGCCCCGTTCCCACAAGCCCTCTGCTTTAGTTCTGCTACTGTAAAATGAAATAACAACACTTTATTTTTGCAGTTTTTCCTGTGTTTTGCCTTTTTCACCTATAAGGTCTTAAAACCAGAGTCTCTGTCTTAAACATACTGTCTGGCTTGTCTAGACCCCAGTGTTATTCCAGAAACTTGCTGTAGCTTCACTAGAAGAAATTTATGCTAATATAATATTATATAGGCTCCTTGATCAGCATTTCACAACATACTGAAAGAAAAACGTTTGGGAAGAGGAGCATGCCTCCTAGGAATGATCATCTGTTTGACCTTAATCTGTCATTGGCAAAGCTTCCAGGCTGCACTGGATTAGCAGATGGATAATCAGCTCCAGCTGAAATTATTTGCAAAGTTAGGTAGTTTATTTTCTCATTTGCCTACAATGAGAGTCTCTAAGAACAGGGCTGGAATATAAGCACTCATGTACGTTCCTGTGAAAATGTGTTGGGCTCATGGTTTGGACTACTTGACTGAGAAGCCAAGGCGTTGTTGTCTTCTCTCCAGTGCGTTGTGCAAGGAACAAAAGCTGGAGCCAGGTCGCTGTTGCTTTCCTTTTGGGGGAGAAATCTGGCACAAAAGTGCAGCACCTACTTCTGCCTTATTTGGCACCTATTCGAAAGGACATGGGAAGGGAGGTTTTTCACAGACTTCACTAGATTTTTGGATCATCTTCAGAGGTTTTTTTGTTAAGAGTAACTTGCAAAGCTTCTCTGTATTGAGCTTTTCAGTGATGTCTCTGTGCCATATAGAGCGTAATTAGAAGAGAAAATTACCATAGCAGCAAATGGAATTATAAAATCACAAGATTTGAAAGAAATAGTATTCAGATGATGAAATGAGAGAAAACAATAGAATAAACACTCATTTTGCATGTGTACAATTTTATTGCCTGTAACTTTGGTTAACAGGTTAAGGAGAGCTCTTATGAAGATTTTTATTAAAATGGAAGCAACATGAAAAGCAAAAATGATCAATGCTGCTATTTACACAGCTTCTGATGACTTTGACATCTCTTGAAAGGAATTCCTAGCACAACTAAATCAGATTTGCATGTTTTTCTGTCAAGATGACTACTGCCCCAAATGATTAAAATATTATTAGAGCAGAATTAAGTGGTGTGCATCTTGTCTGTGTCGCAAAAAATAGTCTCTCATTTGAATATGAAGATATAGAAGGCTATTGATTATCAATAATTAATAATTAAACAATGTAAAAAAATTGCGCACAAACTAAGTGGCACATCCAAGATTTCTATGAGGGAAGAATGCATTTATTTATTCAGGAGTGATGCAAAAAAATGTGCACCTAATGATAAATAACAGAGATGCTTGTTAATGTAGTTAAAGAAATGCTGCGGTTTTGGTATGGTAGAAAATTGTAATTTGAAGCTGGCTTCTAGCCTTGACATATAAACCTGACATAACTGTTACCAATGTCACTGGGTAATTTTAATGAAGTGTAATTGAAATAAATTCAAAGGGAAGTTGGATTTGGAGCTCCCATCTCCATTATATCAATTCTACTTATTGTCACGGTTTGACTCAGGATCAGCAAATAAACCAGAGACAGCAATGTTCTCAATCCCTCCCCCTCCCACCCAGGTAGGGAAGGAGAGAGAGAATGAAGGAGAGAGACTTTGATGGATTGAAAACTAAACTAGACAGCTTTAATTATATGTACAATTATATACAAGTATGTTCAGGAATGTGCAAAAGCCTCTTGCATCCCCCCACCCCCAGCAACTCCCCTGGCACTCTCCTTAGCTGTGAGCAGTCCCAAAATGTCTCAGCCCACAGGCAGGAGATAAGACAGAGCAGATGGGCTGGGTAGAGTTATGAGGTCAGTGGGATGCCTGAGCCTAGGGTCGATGGTGATGGATGGATGGAGTCCTCCCTGGACGCCGGCCATGGATGGAAGAGAAGGGAAG
This sequence comes from Hemiprocne comata, assembly GCA_020745705.1. Taxonomy (NCBI): domain Eukaryota; kingdom Metazoa; phylum Chordata; class Aves; order Apodiformes; family Apodidae; genus Hemiprocne; species Hemiprocne comata. The sequence continues at coordinate 87,010,509 of CM036587.1, forward strand.
AAGAAGCAGGAAGGAAGTTGTCTTCTGTGATCTCTGACCTTCCTTAGAGCTTATGTAGATACATGGAATGGAATACCTTTGGTCAGTTCTGCTGTCTGTCTAGTCCAGCCCCCCTACGGGGGGGTCACAGATACAACTCTCCTGCCCTCAGTAGCATCTGCAGTGGCAGATTCACTGAGTAGAACAAACTGACCTTCGCATCTCAGCAGAAACATAAACATTCCAGTGTTATCAGTCCACTAGCTGGAACACTTGCTGCTAGTTGAAAGAGACCTTACTGAAGGGAAAAAAAAAAAATCAGTAAAAGGAAAATTAGCTTCATCCTGGCTCAAACCAGGACACGTATATTAACCACAGACAAAAGACATTAATTTAACTATGCTTGAATTAGAATTGTGGGTAAATTACATTCAAAGGAAGCTGAAAAAGAAGAGAAGCTCCTCTGCTTAAAGTTGAGAGTGAACACAGAAACATTGGTGTAACTAGATATTCCCTGTAGAGGCACATGTAATTTAGATTTTTTTTAAAGTAATTTTTTAATCTTCTAGCGACCTTGTGTAGTGTGAAGTCTCTTGTTCCAGTGTAAATCATTATGTTCTTAGTTCAGTGGCTGAATCAAGTAAGAAATCATGTTTTAGGATAAAGTGTGGAAATGGCAAAAATACTTGCAAAGACAATATGAAACTGCATTTTTGGTGGACTTAAAATTTACAGGCAACATTTTCTCTAGTTCTGATGAGTCCCTGGACTTTGCATAAATCAGCAAGCAGTGGCATTTCCTTAATGTCACTAATGACATTTTGGCCAAGAGGGTCTCAGTTGACTTTGTTCAGTACGGAATTGCACACGGCATGTCCTGAGGGGAATTACTGCATCATCGTGTTTGTTTACATTACTCTTTGAGCTGCCATCCTCAGCAAGTGTAATTAGTTGCCCAGTGAAACAAGATATTTTATTATCATCTTTCCTAATGCTTAATCTAGGAATAAATATATAGAAATCTAGATATTACATATAAATATTTCTTACAGAGAGAGTAAACAAAATGTTTTCTTCTCAGTGTGGTGAATAAAGTTACTATTGTCAAATGCAGAATGATCAAAGACACAGTTTACCCAAAGGCACTGTTTTGGGCAATAAATGATGGAAACTGGGCATTGATCAGATGCAATGTTGTCGAGGTTATTATATGGCAAATTTAGTGAAGAACCTATTATTTCAGACTCCTACAGACTTATATCAGCCAAGGGGCCAGCTAAGAAAGTAAAAATCTCTTTCCAGGGGAAAGAAGACCACACCAAGTATTTGATAGTAACTGTGCTGTTACTCGAGTGGTCGTGATGGATTAAACCAAGTTTAATGTCACCAAGCTGAACCCATGACTGCTGATGAATACAGCAGGGAGGTCTGGTAATGCCTCTAGCCACTGTACTGCTCTCTGGAAAACAAGAGGAGTGTGGTTACTCTAACAGCCCTATGTCTTTGTCACAGAATCCAGGCAGACCTAGTGCTTTTGGTATCAGCATTAAGTCTTTTTGGGATAGGAAGAGAGTAAAAAGTGCTCCCACAGAGTGAGTGAGGTTTTAACAAAACATCTAAATCACTTAGGAATCAGGCTTGCTTTAGGACTTGTGTGCGATGACCACTAGGGCAGTGCAGCCACAACTCTGATAGTGAGCAGCATTTTAGGCTGGTGCTGTGTTTTTAAATATCTCAAGTATTTTTTTCCAATGAATGTATATTGACCTCTTTCTTCTGAAAAGGTCAGTCTCTGCCTAAATGGAGAGGTATGCTCTTACAATGTGTGGTGGTTTTGGCACATGGTATTTCTAGGGTCTTGACATTTTGTTTCTCTGCTGCACAGGATGTGTTAGGGCAAGGCTGTGTTAGTACTAATATGCCATTAATCTCAGAATAGTGTTATTAGAGGGCTCAACATAAGAAAGTACACCAAGGGTCCAGGGATGTCAAAAACTGATATCTGAGAAGGGCTTCAGTGCATAGGATCTGTGCTTTGAATGCTTCCTAGAGGTGAAGCTCCCTGGAGGGGGGCAAAAATATTGTCTCTGAGTAGTGTGTTCCTCAGGTGATTAAAAAACTCCCCTGTTTAATTGGGTTATTGATTCCTTTACCATAAGAAAAATTACACCAGTTTTAGTTGGAGAACAAGGCAGTAAAAGAGGTGATGGAACAGCTCATTAGTCTTGGAACCACCAGCTGTGACTCAGCTTCCACAGGCAGAGAAGGTGGAAGAGACAGTGAAAACTACTGAGGTGGGGCAGGGAAAACGGGGAAGCAATCCTGACATTTCTTTCTCAGCCAAGGGCTTAGAAAGAGTTTTATTTCCAAGCCAAGGGTGAGCCAATTTCTCATGTATGCTTTGTTTGATTAAAAAAAGATAATAGCCTTGCTAATATTTTCAGGCAAATAAAGGTATTTTTATTTGATCAAAAAGAAATTTATTGAAGAACAAGTAAGCAAAACATGAATTTTATCAGGGTGACACCAATGCAAAGAAAGGGAGCAAGTGAGCATTTAGGTTCTGATGCAATCAGGTTGGACCAGTGGAGAGGTAGTAAGTACAGTGCTCATTGCTCCTCCTTTAAAATGTTCCTCTCTCCTTGTCTAAATCTAGTTGCTGATTTTCTTTTCAATTACACTGTTGAACAACTCTGCTACAGTTGGAGTAGTCTGGAGGAAAGACAAGTCATCCCCTTGCTTTAACTGCTTACCTGTCATGGCAGAACCTATGGAGCAAGGGGATGAAGTCTGGCATATAGCACTAGGCATGAACCAGAGGACCATTTGTCCCAAATTGAATTGTGCCCCAAATAAAAGGAATGCGGTCTCTGGACTGCTGGTGTAACATGGTCCTTCCCCCTAATTGGGTAAAAAAACCTAATCAGTTCTAAAGCAGGCACAGTTCAAATGTGCTTCAGGAGTATTAATTAACAGTAGTCCAGGTATGTACAGTTGGGGGCCAGAGGGCCACATCTGAGAAATAGTCCGAGCCAAAAAGAGATTAAATAAGAGATGCATGGCACCACTCACCCCTTCTTCCCCTGGCTTCTCTGGCATCTGTGCTTCTTTGCTACAGGCTGAGTGTCTCACCTCAAGTAGTAGAGGGGGACCTCAGCTTCAGCATATGCTTGTCCTTTATGCCCTCTCAGGATCTCCTCTGTATCAGCTGGAGAGCCTCTTCGGAGAAGAGGCAGGGGATGGCACTAGTCTGGCACCAGGGAATTTGCAGAAGACCTCAGACCAGCAGTAATCCACCATCCCTCTGAATTACTCATATTCCCTCACACAACTAAAGTGAAACATACACAAGGAAGCAAAAATAAAGGTACACCAAAGGCAGGCAAGACTCTACCAGCACTGAAAAATGGTTGGATAAGTAATGGCCTTTCACCAGAAGGAGGTTCACACAGTCTGTTCAAGAGACTTGAGAATTTCTATCAGTGGCCGGGATTTCTGAATTCCAATGAGAAGTGACATAGACTTCAGAGCACAGAGGCATAGCACAGCTTGTGGCAGTAGCCTGAGGCAGAAGAGCCTTCCAGATAGATATTGAACTGCCACAATGACATAGTGGGCTGATGGTGGTGGTGAGGGGCTTATTTCCATGGTGCAGTTGATGGTAGTCCAAAATTCATCATGCAGATGTCACTCTTGCTGAGATTTACTCATTAAGTAAAGCTAACCTTGCAAAAAAAACTATCTCAAGGGGAGAGAGACTTGCTACCATTGGAATATACATAAGGAAAAAAGTGGAAACACTGTCTGAACGTGTTCTGTTCAGACAGACTTGCTCTTCCTTGAGAAGATGGCATCATGGCTGAAGAACTTTGGGGAATGCCAGGTTTCCAGTAAGTCTCCCAAACCCTGTTTCTTGCGTATTAGTGAAACAGTAATTTTTAATTGTGCCTGTTGCTCTCTTTGTCCGTTTGTAAACTGTTTGATAAAGATTATGCTATAAATACATAATCGCAAACCATGAGATTGGACAAGTACAACCAAAAGCATTTGGCTTACAAGATCTTATTTATTGGTGATTTGCACAGGAGAAAGTTTCTTGAAAGAGCTCTTTCCCACCCAAAAAATGCAGATTTTTTAAGATACTTTGCAGTAATGCAGCATATTTAACATGTTAGATGGGAGTAAATCTGCAAAATGGCTTTCAATATTTCTACAAAGTATTTCAATAATGTTGAAAAAAATTAGGAGAGAAACAAGATAATTTTTTCCTGACTTTACAATTATAATTTATTATATTTTTAATTTCATGTGGTACTAAAATATTGGAATGTATTGTTATTAAGTAACGTATTATGTATCAAATAGTAATATAAAATATTATGTTGCAGATGACAACATTTCATTGCAGAGCAAAAATTCTATTTGTCAAACAGTTCAGGAACTGGGTGTCGCAGTCTGTGAGGAGTGTAGCTTGGGCTTTCATTTGGAAGAGCATGTTTTCAGGGCTGGTGCGTGGTGAGTCAGAGGTTAGTTAACACTTTAGCTTGAGACTACAATTGAGGTTCGGGCTGTGCAGGTTTTCTGCGTGGCTGTAGATGGATCACTGGCTCTTCCTGGGCCACATTTCTCTAGCTATAACCATGTGAATAATAGCAATTCACAGATGTGTTGCAGGAGAAATGCATTAATGAATGCGATGCTGAAGTACCACAGACAAATGGCTGAATTGCAAGGCAAGTGGAACACCAGTAACACTGTTTCTAACAATACAATTTTTAAAAATTGGATTCCAACAGTGATAGGATTTCTCCATGGTAATCCTTATATGTTTGAGCTAAGTAAGCATTATAAAAATAACTCTGACATATATAAGCAGTTTGGGTCTTTTTTTTTTATCTTTTGCATACACAGCAGTCTTTTGGGTCCCAAACCCAATGAGAGTTCAAGCATGCTCTTCTGAAATGGTTCAGGGATCAGGAGCACAGGTGGTGTTCTCCTCTATCTCTCCAGTTGCAGAGATCAATGAAGGAATAAACAGGAAGAGACAGCAGATCAACACCTGGCTCCAAGACTGGTGTTACTGGCAGGACTTTGGCTTCTTTGATCACAGATTGATTTACATGACACCAGGCCTGCTGGCAGCAGTCGGGGTACACCTGTCTCAAAGGGGGAAGAGGATCCTGGTGCAAGAGGTAGCAGAGCTTGTCAAGAGAGCCTTAAACAAGAGTTAAAGGGGGATGGGAGATTCATGTGATAAAAAAGATGCATGGGTCACTGGTCACTTAGTTACCGGTGAAGTGCCCAACAACAGCCAGGTAGGAACTAGAACTTCTCCTCGCAAAAAGAGGGTGGGACCATCAGCTCAGCTGAAGTGCATATACACAAATGCATGCAGCATGGGCAACAAACAAGATGAGTTGGAAGCCACTGTGCAGCAGGAAAATTGTGATACGGTCGCCATCACAGAAACATGGTGTTCCCCAGGGCTCAGTACTGGAGCCACTCCTGTTTAACATCTTTATCAATGATCTAGATGAGGCGATAGAGTGCACCCTTGTTAAGTTTGCAGCTGACACTAAGCTGGGTGGAAGTGTTGATCTGCCTGAGAGTAGGGAGGCTCGATCCATGGGCCAAGGCTAATGGCATCAGCTTCAATAAGGCCAAATGTCAGGTCCTGCACTTGGGCCATGACAACCCCCAGCAGCACTACAGGTGTGGGGAGGAGTGGCTGGAGAGCTGCCCAGCAGAGAGGGACCTGGGGGTGCTGCTTTACAGCCATCTGAACATGAGTCAGCAGTGTGCCCAGGTGGCCAAGAAAGCCAACAGCATCCTGGCCTGCATCAGGAATAGTGTGGCCAGCAGGACCAAGGAGATGATCCTGCCCCTCTACTCAGCACTGGTGAGCCTGTACCTTGAGTACAGTGTTCGGTTCTGGGTCCCTCGCTACAGAAAGGACATTGAGCTGCTAGAGCGTGTCCAAAGAAGGGCAACAAAGCTCATGAAGGGTTTGGAGCACATGTCTTACCAGTAGCAGCTGAGGGAGCTGGGGTTGTTTAGTCTAGAGAAAAGGAGGCCTATCGCTCTTTACAACTACCTTAAAGGAGGTTGTAAAGAGGTGGGGATCAGTCTGATCAACGAAGTTGCAAGAGATAGGACAAGAGGAAATGGTCTCAAGTTGCACTAGAGGAGGTTTAGATTGGATGTTAGGAAGAATTTCTTCACCAGAAGGGTTATCAGGCATTGGAAAAGGCTGTCCAAGGCAGTGATGGAGTCACCATCCCTGGAGGTATCTAAGAGTCATATAGACATAGTACTTAGGGATATGATTTAGTTAAAGACTTGTCAGTGTTAGGTTGATGGTTGGACTCAGTGATCTTTAAGGTCTTTTCCACCCAAGGTAATTCTGTAATTCTGTGAAAAGAGACATAAACGTACCGGAGAGGGTCCAGCAATGGGCTACAAAGATGATTAAAAGACTGGAGCAGCTTTCCCATAAGAGAAAAGCTTGAGTGAGCTAGGACTTCTCAGTCGGCAGAGAGAAGGTTCAGGAAGATGTTCTCAACATGTACATAAATATCTGAAGAGAGGGTGCAAAGATGAGGGAGCCACTCTATTCAGTGGTGCCTGGTTACAGGCCTGGAGGCAATGGGCATGACCTGAAACACAGGACATGCCATCTGAACATCAAGAAACACTTTTTTACTGTGAGGGTGACCCGGCACTAGTTGTACAGAGAGGTCATGAAGTTTCTGTTCCTGGAGATATTAAAAAGCTGTTTGGACATGGTCATGGGCAGTCAGCTCTAGGTGACCCTGTTTTGACTGGGGAGTTGGACCAGGTTATCTCCAGAGCTCCCTTTCACCCTCAACCCTTGTGTGATTCTTCCTGTTTCTGCTACAGGGCTTTCTGATGGCAACACTAGAAATATATTACACATTGCTCTGGTATTTCACATTTTTATTTCACTTTAAATTTTTGATTGCATCAGAAAAGTAAATTTGCAGAGTGCTACCTTGAGATAATTACTGAGAATATGCTCATTACAGTTGGACATGTCTGAGGCCATTAGTGGCACAGAGAGGAGTGTATCTGAAGAAAAGTCCTTAGAGCATTAAAAACAACTTTGCCTGATTATGGCACAAGCTGAGAGATTAACACAGAGGTGGAGCCTCACATGTAATGTGCTATAGATGGCCACATTGCATCCATTGAGCAGCCACACAGCTGCCCTCATGATTTGACCATTGTTAGATGAGTGATGGACTCCATCTCATGGTGTTGTACGTTGTCATGGTTTTAACCAGCAGGTTGCTAAATACCATGCAGCTGCTTGCTCCCTGTCCCACCACCCTCCGGGGACTGGGGGACAGAATAAGAAAGGTAGAGGTAGGAACTCCTAAGTTGAAATAAAAACAATTTAATATTTTAAATAAAATAGTAATAATAACAGAACATAGAAACAAGTGAGGCACAGTACAACTGCTCACCACCTGCTGACCAATGCCCTGCCACTCCCTGGCTAGCTATCCCAGTGGAGAGAGATCCCAAAACTGCAATCCTAGAAGAGGGTGTGCTTCCCAGCCATCCCTCATCTATATCCTATGTCATCATATGGTATGAAATATTCCACTGGCAAATTTGGACCCATTGCTCTGGCTGTGCTCCCTTCCATCTTCTTGAGCAGCTGGACACTAGCAAAGCATGGGAAGTTGAAAAGTCCTTGATTTCTCAACAACTAAAACCATCAGTGTGTTGTCAACATTCTACCCATACCAAATCTCATATCAAATCCAAACCACAGTGCTATTCTAGCTACTAGGAAGAAAATTAGGTCTATCCCAGCCAAAACCAGGACATACATGTATATTAAATTAACTCAGCAGCTGGAAAGGAGAGTGCTGGCTGTGCACACACTGATCCTAAAAATAGAGGTGGCCATATTGTCAATGGTACAGTGAGTTTAATTTGGGGCTGACACAAGGGTTTAACATCAGCGAACACAGCCAAGTCAGGACAATATACTTTCCCCCAGAAGCAAAATTATAAAACTCTATCTGTTTTAAATTTAACTTTGTATCATTATGCTCCAAAAATTTTCTGAAAAGAAATAGTTCTTGGTTCTAATCTTCCATTGAAGATTTGTTGTTTCCAAGTACTCATGAAATAATCCCCCAGTAAATAAGAGCAAAGGATGTACTCAGGTTTTTTGAGGAAAGTGAAGCAACCAACAGCATAATGATTTCCCCAAGGTCAAACATATTTATGTTTCATTTAGAAATACAGATAAGACCTTTCCACTAACTCCAAGCCCTACTTCCTTGAGAAAATAACATCTGGATTAGGAGCCAAGAAATCATTTAATCTACCAAAGCAAAGTTTGTAGTGCAGAAGCAGACAAGGTTTGAATGCTGCTAATCAGCCATCAGTGAGTCTCCCTGTCTCCTGATCTTTGTTGTCTTAAAACAATTGACATGAAGTTTCTGATTAAAGTGAGTATTCCAGGAGGTACTTAATAATCAAGCCCACTTGTCTTTTACTAAGATTGCACAAATGTTCTGATCATATGCAGTTAACGTGCTTTTAGTTAAGAACAACATATAAGCCTTAATTCAGGATACTGTTGCAAAAGTAAATAAATAAAGTATAGATCCATTTTAAAGAAACCCTGAGAATAACAGTTTATTTTTACTGTTCAAGAATGATTTTTCTTAACTGGTAACCAATATTAAGAGTGTTTGGGATTTAATCTACAGTGTTAAGAAAAAAAAATGTGAGTTATTAAAACCAGCCACATCCTGAAAATGGTCACAACCAGCAGGCTGACAGTCAAATTGGGCTGTTTGGCTGAACTGCTGCAGTACTGACATATTGCTAATGACCAGTTTCCACAGCAGTGAGTTTTCTTTCTGATGCTGTTTATTTTTCCCCTGATTCTTTCATAGGACTCTGGTTGTCTTTTAGGCATAATACTGACTTGCCAAAATATGCTTAACAGTCTATAATGGCCATTTAAAGCATTTTTTTTCCTTTTCCATAATTTTTACAATATGTTTAGGAATAGAATACAGTGCATTAGATTATAAAATGTGTATATCCAGCTTGGGTATTAATTGCTCCTGCGGTCATCAATATTTATCTGCTTTAAACCAGAGCTTTCTCTTTGAAAGGCAGTCCTTTGCCTAATTTATCCTTTTACTCTGTGTTCAACACAAACACGAATGCTCACAGAGTCGACAGTGCTCTTCCACAGGAAGACAGTTGCTCTAAATATTAGAAAAATTGACTTTTTCCAGCAAAGTCACAAGATAGGGATCTACTCAGACTGATAAAGGAAGAAATATGAGAGAGAGGTCTGGAAAAGCAAAAGATTATGCTTATTTTATTTTTTTTTCAAAACCTGTATAAAATCAGAGGAGGTGCTGGAGGGACCAGATGGGAGAGAGGTCAGCAGGTGGGATGCAGAGCTGCAAATCCATGAAGAGGGTCCCTGCCCTAGGAACGTGCTTTGGGGTATTGCTTTATCTGTCCATTTTGTTGACTGTCACTTGTATGATGTAGTGTCCCTGCATTGCTCCAAGGGCAGCCCAGGTGCAGGCACCTGCTCAAAGTAGGTTCCTTCTACATGCAAACATATTTTCCTGACAGCTTTTTTTTTTTTTTTTTAAACGAGGACATATACAATCCCAAATTGTCTGTATAAGGGTCCCTACATCTGTTACTCTTCTCTCTTTCAATACTCAAGACTGCATCAACCAGTGCTAAAAGGGGAAGTTTTCATCCTCTTAATAAATCCATTCCTGTTAAGGACCCTAGAGCCATCTCGTATGACATTACAACAAGAGCTGCTGATGAGGTGAGATGCATGCAGTCACACACCTCTTGCCATTCCCTCAATTCTGCAGATAAAAGCTTGCTTGAATGGTTCTTAATGGTACAGTGTGCATGTGTACAGTTCTTCCCTCCCACTTCCCAAATCCACGTGGCTGCATTGAGACTGTTGTTGATGAGAGCAGTCCCCCACTCATACCCATCCAGTGCCCAGGAGCTCTTTGGCCAGCTGCTGGCTAGTGCAGGAGAGTGATGTGCTGGGGACCACACAGCAGCTTTACAGCATGGGTGGCAGCAGGGCTGGTGCTGGGTGGGTGATGGCCACAGCTCTGGCAGCTGGGGACACTGAGGCTGCAGGGAGCTGGCAGTTTGGTAACAAGCATAGCAGCCAGTGCAGAAGACCAAGCAAAGTGGGTTGATGGATTAAATTGCTTGCAAAATAATTAACCTCCCCCTAAGACAGTCCTTTTAATAGAAGCATGAAGAATGCCTGTGTTTTGCTTTTTTTACAAGGTTTTAGTGTTCCATATTCATGCCACAGGTTAGGATAGCAAAGGAAACTTTAGTGCCTTCAACAATCCAGCTGCTTTCTGGGCAAATTTTGATGTAAGGCAAATTGTTAATAATACTACAAAACATGATCATCAAGAATAATGAGTAGATATAGTAGCCATTATTATGCTATGCATAGGGCTTTTATTATGCATTGTATGTAACTCCTGCCAAAAGGGGTCTCCTGTCCTGAAGGATTTAAATTCTTAGGCTCTAGTCCTGTAATTTACAGTATATGAGTGCATTTCCTAATCTGTATGCAATGCCAGCACAGTCAGTTGCATGGGAGCAGTCAATCACAGGGTTACAACCAGCCTAGAGCAGAAATTAAAATTGCCTGGGAGGACTCAGTGCTCATTTTTAAAATTTAGCTAATATGCTTTATTTTCTTGTAAAGTCGAGGCAGCTTTCAATTTTTGAAGAACAGTGCAGTGTAGGGCAGCTCCAATAACTCACTGTGATTGCCACATGGATACCTTTGAGATGAGTCTCTTGTAAATCCCAGAAGGTCTCCTGGATATACTGTGCCTTTCCTTCCCTTTGAAAATGGTTATTTACAGCCGGCAACCACACTGTGAACCCAGAGAAATTAACGATTTGCCTTAAGTGTCTGCAGTTTCTGCCCTCTGACTGGGCAGCCAGAAGCCCCTAAAGCACCAATCTTACTAGCAGTCTAAAAATTTTCATTAGTAAATAATTACCACAATTTAGGAGTACCAATTTTACTGCAGGATACATGTCTAAGAGATGTAATGAATTTTGTTTGCTCATAGTGGCTAATTTTGGTGAAGGCCCAGCTCTCTGCTGTGACACTATCAAGTCCATGGTAGTGGAAAGGGAATTTTGCCATGTGTGATCCAACATTTTATTTTCTGTTTAATTTCACAGTTGCCACTGTCTGGACTGTAACCACCGTTTGACACTAGGCTCATTTGGAGGGGACAAAGGGCATCAGTTGGGAGCCAGTTGGGATGGTACCCTTCAGGGCTCCCAACAGCAGCTGAAACCAAGGTGCTTGTTCAGCATTGGTGCTTATGGCCCAGCCCTGTGTGTCACCAAACATGATGAAAATAACTTATCAACATCAATGTGATGTAGATAAGCAGACACTTCCTTATTAGCTCACTGAGGATACGGGGGATAACTCCTCCATTGCATTTCAATCAACAGGTTTTTATATGTTCCATTTCTATTGTCTAAAATATTTAACATAAAAATGCATATAATGCTCGCTTTTAATTACTCATTAAGTTTAACCTTTTCATTGATTGGCCCCCTTGTGATCTTTCGAGTTACACAACCTCATACATATTCAACTTTAACAAAAATTGTTGGTCATCTATAGTTATCCTACTGATTATAGTCCCTGATATTTAAATCAGGATGGGATGGGAAAAGGGGATTTCCAAGCAGCATAACTGGTTACTGTGACCTTGGCTACCGTGTAATAGCTTCAAGATTTATTATTGTATTATTCCTTCCATGGTAGCTGCTTAAGCATAATACCTTATTCTTCATGTAATTCTAAACCTTAGCCACTTGTACATACCACTTGTCTAGTACATGTGGTTTCTGTAACTACTTAAGTAAAACATAATCACCCACTTTCCCCCTCCCAATATGATTCCTATGAGAACAGTTTCTCCTAAAAACCTCGTCTTGGTCAGGCCCAACCAGGCCCAGGCCTTCTAAATAATCAAAATTTAGCCAACTCAGTAACATGTGGTCCTCTGGTCCGCTCTCTTGTTCTGCCTGTGTGAAAACTGCCGAGTTCCACATGGACTATGAGCACTTTCTTGTGCATTTTGGAATACAGAGCACATGGGCACTAGAAACTAATTTTTCTAGCTGTGTAGTCAGTTTCTGAAGAGGAAGATCAAAACAATGCCTGTTTATTGCTGTTGTTGTAGATAGCACAAATTAAAATAGCCTTTGGGAATCCCCATGTTTCATCACTCAAAAGTCCATTGTGATTACTTCTTTTCTTAGACTTCTAAAAGAGAATGCCTGGACTTGTTCTTTCCCCACCTCAAAAAGCTTGACTGGAGTAACTGGTATTTCCATGGTACCAAACATTTGATGCAGCTATCATGCCAAAATGAAAATTAGCTGTGTGGGTTTTTTCCATTAGTTCTAAATGTGCACAGCTTAAAACATAAGAAAATGAAGTGTCAGGAGGGAAAACAGTGCCTTCATTTGTGATAGATTTTTTTTTAATCTACCATGTATTGCAGGGGTTTTTGCTGCTTTAAAGGTGAATGAGATGTAGCACTACATCTTAAGGACCTTAACTCTGTTTCTTTTAACACTGGATATCATAATAATTCTTCAAAACTGAATTGCTGACAGCTAACCTAAATTGGGGCAGTGCTTTGAGGAAACCAATTCCCCAGCAAGTGTGGGTGTAGGCTGCTGAGGGATGGCAGTTCTTCCTCTCTGCCAGCTGTCTCAGCCCCCAGCCTGCTATATTCCCAGCTGGGAAAGAATGAGCTTCAAAACAAGATAGCAAAATAGTTGAACATATTTTGAAATAGCAAACCCATAAAAATACTGGTTTAGGAAAGGCCATCACATCGGCTATCACACCTTAAAAAGAGCAAAATCTTTGTATTGGTGTTTGTACTTCTTACAGGTGAGGTAATAAATTGTTCTAGGGCAAACTTGCCTTCCAACAGGACCAGTGAAAAGTATGTAAAGTAACAGATAATACTATGTGCATTTAAAAGAGAAGGAATAAAGAGATAAGATGAGTATGATGAACAGTTAAATAGTCTGTCCCTCCACAGTCTTTTAATAGAAGTGTAGGTACAAAACCAATCTGTTTCCCCTGAAAAATCTATGTCAACTGCAATTTACTTTGCACTACACAGCAATAATTTGTTTATCATTCTTTCTATGCATGTATATATGACATATTTTTTTTTCTCTCATACCAGCACTTAGAAGTTATTTGTACTGCTACATGAATATGAGATCTCAGAGTACTACTCATATTGTGCAATATTGTACTTTCCCCATTATCTGCTTTCCTCCTTTACCACCAGTCCAGCCTTATGTGCACAATCACAGCACTGCTTGCCAGGTCTTGTTTTTGCTCCCAAAATGTCTCCTTTTCAGTGTGAGATAGCCAGAGTGCCACCATGTGTGTGGAGGAGGAGGAGACATTGACAGCACTCTAACACAGTATGTAATGCAGAATCTGACTCATTTGCAAAAGTGGTAAGAGTATTTATTGACTGTGTTGTTAGTTACACAGTTGAGCAAGAACTCTTTCTTTATGGATGCCTCCGGTGCATTTTACACAGCTGCAATAGGAGGTGTAAACCACCCGCACCTGAAGCCGTGAACCCCCAGGGGAGTCCTGGTTGGGTCAGACTGGATTCTCATCCCTGCTGTCCTGCCCAGCTGCATCCCTGCTTTCAGCAAGCCCTGCTGTCTCTCTGCCTCCGGTCTCCACTTGTCAAGTAGGATTAATTGCAATCAGATTTTCCTTCCAGCTACCAAGATTAGAACAGTAAAGCCAAGCATGTCTGCGAGGGACCTGGGTGACATGTTGTTAAGGGACTGTTCTCTTGGTTTTGTGGAAGTCTCTCTTTAGCAGTGTGTGGTCAGGCAGGGACGTCCATGATGTATCACAACCTGTTTCCATTAGGGAAACCAAGAGCATAATCTCGTTAGCTAATCTGCGTTGCTGCACCTTTGCATTTCACCAGCGCTGTGCTTTGCAAAGGAGCAATGAAACCTGTCACAGGGGAACACAGGAGAGCCCTGTGCCATCAGTGCCTGCACAGAGGAGCAGTACAGCGATCTTCTGTATTGCCTACAAGTCACAAGGTGTGAAGTGGAGAAAGGAGAACTGACGGGCCTGCCACAGCACATTTTTACTGTCTAAAGACTTTGCATGTAAAAAAACACAACATGCCCAGATGATTTGAAGCATTGCTTTCCTTTTCCATTAAGACTCTTCCCTGATGCTGCTCCCAGGTTTCTACAAGAGATAAGAGATTTTTAGTGACTATGATTTTTCTCCCTCTCGGGATTTTTTTTCTGGCACTGAAGGGATTCTCTGACCCCCTTAACACAAGCACACTGATGCTAGTTACCTGGATAATACTGTCTTCTGAAGTTCAAGCACACAGATACAAAGATACAGTGCTCTGACCACCAGCTAAAAGCAAGGGCTTCCATGCATATCCTGGGTGCATGAGGTCTCGCTGTCCCATCAGCGTGTGTCTTAAGGTTGGTCACCACATGAATTCCAGGGTGCCAGCTACCTGAGCACAGGAGTAAATATTACTGATGTCAGTTTAGTATTTAGCCAATCTGTACCTAAATGTTTCTAGCAGTGGAGTTTCCACAGCCCCTCTGACATCAGTTTTTTCCAGATCTCTCACTGTTGAAGGACAGTGTCCAATCCAGCCATATATATATGTCCCCTCCAGCAGGGGCCTTATAAGCGCTGAACAGAATATATTAAGTACTTGCATGATTACTTCTAGGTCTTGTTCACTATCCTCCTGTTCATACAGTCCTGCATAGTGCTCATCTATGGCACAGCAGTCTGCCACAGGCTTGTCTTCAGTTTATGGTCCACTGTGATGCCTGAAACCTTTCCTCCAACACTTCCTAGCTATTTGGTCCCAATTTGTACTCATGAAAGTGATTATTCCTGCCCAAGGGCAGTGCTTTGCGCTTGTCTTGATAAAATTTCATCCTCATTTTTTTTGCAGTCTGTTTCTCCAATTTGCCAGCTTTAAATTTAAATCCTGCTTCTGGTATATTTGGGGGAAGGAGGTAAAACAGCAATGTACCGGATATGGTCACAGTAAAATCACATCCTTAGGAAACTGGTAAAAAATGCAACCAGAGAAGAATTCAAGACTTAGCACACTACGCTGACATTTTCACTAGGAAGGAAAAGTAGCCGTTACAAACTTCAAAAATCCAAAATCCAAAAGTTCATCTTCCAGCATAGTCAGACTTAACCAAGTCCTGCTTCTGCCCCTGGCTGCCCGTGCAGCCCGAGGCTCTCCCAGGGTGTCAGAAGATACAGAATGTGGCAGGTTGCACACAGACGAACTCCAGAACATGCTGTCAGCAAGTTCTCTTCCCATGGATCTGAAGTCACTGAAACTACAAAGCAAGGCTTGTTTGAAGCTAAGTGTGCATTTGTTGCTTTGCTGGATCAGGGCCTCAATCAGTCTTTAGATGAGGTGTGAATACAGGAATACAAGTAAGATTAACCTCAACCAGATTTTTCTGTCTCCTACTAAGAAGGATAAACTAAGCATTTCTTGGTTTTGCATCTGTATTAGCCTGAGAGGACAAACAGCAGTGCATGCCTTTCATAAAGGCACTCATGGTAAGTATGCAGGATAAGGAGGTTGTACTTTTTAGTCTTGCTTTCAGTAGAAACATTGACTCATTTGCAGGCAGTTTGTGTATTTGATAATGACTCCAGCATTTAGCAGCAGCTATTTTGGCCTATTTGTTTGGAAGCCTCTAATAGCTTAGTCTGGTTTGAGCTCATTTCAGAGCTTCCCTTAACTGTGGGACCATCTGTTACCCACCTCGCTTTTTTTCTTTCCTTGATTGGTTTCACACAGGCCCTTTAGTTCATTTTAAATTAGGCTTGTTTGGAGAAAATCATACTGTAATCCGCAGCTGGTTTTCTTCCCCCCAGTAATTAGATGGAAACCATCCCACGATGAAGAACCTTGTTGAATTTACCAGCTTGGTGGAAAAAGGGCGGAGGGGGATTTTCTCCAAAGCTGGAAGGTTTCTGCAGGTAAGCTTGTAAAACCTGCAGAAGAGGGTAATGATTACAAGCCTTTACTGACATCCTGGGTGACCTCCAGTATTTTTTAAATTACACAGAACAGCTAAAAATATCAAGACTCTCCTTACTGATAGTGTTGACTTTTTCTGCATATATGCACATACATTTATGCATATATATGTGTGTATTCATACACACTGTTGACCTTTTAAATATATACATAAATAATATATAATGTATAAATACATATTATATGTATGTGGATAGTATAAAAACATCCGTCTTGTTTCTGTGGGGATTTTCTTTTTAATTAAAAAATCTCTGGCTTCCAACTTACACAGGTTATGAGTGAGGATAGAAAAGTATAATGGAAATGAAGAGATATTGGAAAATTCCTAGGAGTCCCTTGAAAAATATCTCCAGACAGATTAACCCGGAGGCCTGTTTTGTCTCTGGAAATTGTTTGTTGGGTTTTTTAATAATTTCAGACTCTGAGTAAGAGCTAGAGAATGGTGGACTGGGGAATTGCTACTGTGGGGGAGATTTTTAGAAGCAGTAATCTAGAAACAGAAGAGCAATGCTAAGGTGAAGGAACCTCGCCTTGCTTCCATTGTCTTTTTATCATAATGAACAGACTCCTGTGAAATCCTCTGGGCTTTAGCAAGTTACATTTCAAACTGAGAAACAAAATAAAGATCAAGGAATAGCTGGCAAGTTCTAATATCCTCTGCGTTGTCTGAAATAGTGTTGCAATAGGCCTAACCATTGACAGGCACAGGACTGATCTTCATTTGAGATGTTAATTTTCAGTCCAGTTGCTGGCTGCAGGAAATGGGGTTTTTGCAGAGTTGCTGATGGCTTGTTACAGCTGTGGGACTTGCCTGAGCACAGCCGTTCTGCCTGTCTTGCCGTGCCTTCAGTCCGAGTTTGGCAGAAGCTCCTCCAGTATCTCTATTTCACAGCCCCAGAGAAAAAAGCAGGCAAAACGCAAATGTCAGCCTGGAAGCATTTCCATTTTGGCTGGGAGTAGGGCACTGCACAGCTCAGGCTGGCTGGGGAGCCCCTTGGCAGTGGATTTTGGAGAGCAGCTGCATTTCTCCTGTCCACCTTTTTTACAGCCAGACCATCCATGACTGCCTGCAGCTCTGGCCTCTTGCTGTCCAATCCCAGAGCCTGTGCGGGGCCTCGGGATGGTGGGAGAGCGAGAGGACAGCACTGAGCTGCTGGTGGGACAGGGAAGGTTTCCAGGGTCTGCCATGGGGTTAGGAAAGAAAAGCCCAACAAAATGGGAAAAGGCAGAGTGAAGGACATTCTCCAGGTTTACGTCAGGAGGTGTTTGGGGGATAGCTCTGGTGATGTAAAGGCATCAGACCCCTCCAGAAGCTAAGTAAAGGGCTTGTGCAACTCGTCCATTAATGAAATGCCACTGCACCCCTGCTGCTATGCCTTTCCCAGGCAGTAAGGTGTGAGATCCCCTACCGCTGCCTGCAGCAGGCAGGGATGCGACAAAGAAGAACCAGAATCACCAGACAAAGAGGTGGACACCTTGTTTGAGGAAAAGGAGCACCTTGGTGTGCCCTATGCCAGCAGCTGCTGCTGTTGGGCTCAGCTCTAATTTTCATTACCCTACCTGGTGTCAGGCCATGGCAAGGGAAGCATTTCCAGATCTGTTCCCATCCCAAAACTTCTCCTCGCTTTTCTCCTCCCTGCGCTTAACACAAACCACTTTTCTGCAAAAGCCCCCTGAGGTGCTTGGTGACTACCCTGCCCCATGCCCAGAACAACGTTTCCCCTCGTTCCAGGAGGAGTGCTGGTACACCAGACACTTTCTAGCTTTGCAGCTGCCATGAGCACCTAGGATTTCTAAGAAAGGATCAATTAGCATTTGGCTCTTACGCCAGGCATTGCTTACTGGGGTAAACTGGTAATGGTGCTCTCATTTATCAGTGTGCCCTGGCTGTGAGCAGCAGCAAACCCTGGGTGCAACCTGAAGCATGCTTCTGCACCACAGGGTCATGCAGTAACAAACCGCACGACCCGGTTAATCAGGATTGCTTTCTATAAGTGAGAGAAGCCACAGCTAAGGCTTTTTTTAGTAACTGTGTTTACAACTTGCTGCGCTGCTGCCTCTAAAGATCCCAGGGTGGGGAGACAGAGGAGGCAGGCAAGGAGCTCTGCTCAGCCTCTCACCATGTGGCTGCTGCCTGGGTGATTGCACCTGGGCAATCCCATGAGGAACTAGGGGGAAGCTCAGGTGTCAGGGAACGGGGTCCTGAATCTTCAGTGCTGGGGTTTACATCTGCAACCAAAAAACAGCTTGGTTTGCAGGTTCTCACATTTTTCAGTGGTACATGGTAGCAGCTGCTTTTTTCCAATACCGAGTAAGGAATTTAAGAGCAGAGACAATGTTACTAGACCTTGCATGAGTATCTGGTTTAATTCAGTGTTTCTGCCTGACTCCTCTTCCGGTTTCCTATGTAGGCACCCATAGCCTGGGCAAAGCAAGATTGAGTTTAGGTATCCTGGCTTGTCTGGCTGCATCTCCATTCCTGTAAGACATGCAAGTATCTTTCTTTTTACTTCATCGAGAAGGGAGTCCCTGCCATGTTTGGGATGGTAGGTGTGGCTTGTAGAACAGCTCCAGATCCCCCAGTGGCAGCCGCAGAGATTTTCAGAGGGAGCCCTTCCAGCCGTAGGCTCTTGCTTATCCTGCTTGTAATCACGGCCATACCTCTTAAGACTCTGCTGCCAGAGCCAGAAATAGACCAGAGTAATCCTGGTGCCCAGCAGCCTGATAGTTTCGTAATTCACAGCCATGTGTGTGACATCTTAATTCAGGTCATTCTGCCAGGGCATTGCCACATTCAACCCGTACAGGTATGATCTGCCACCCATCTGTCAAGGCACTGCTGCTCTTCCTGCGTGCCACAGACATGAGAGGCTGCAGCACCGCGGGGGAACCCTCAGCTACAAATCTGGCTTTTCCTACAGCTTAAATGATGTAGTTTTAAATCAGCTCTTTTAACACAGCTTATGACTTGTGTGTATGTATTAGGTGGAGCCTGGATTGATTGTTGGCATGCTTTTGCTTTGCTAACAGCTTTTGCTGATGTGAGCTGTTGTCTTACGATACGTCCTCTTAGTGTTTCTATATTGCTTCTGCTGTGGTGGGTGAGAGGTATATCTGAGGTGAGACACTTGACTGCACACTGCATTTGACAGGCACAAAGAACAGCACATGGAAGGTTCTGCCTGAACGTCTGGAAAGTGGAATAAATAGCCATTAAAAGAAAATAACCTTATTCCTCATGCACACTTGCAGGGAATTGTGTGCCAGGATGCTGTGTGCGCCTGCTGAGATGGAAGACGCACCCAGTGAAGTGGGTGAGGGGGGATGATTTTCCTTTTTACTACAGTCTGGTCACTGCTTGTATTGCAAGGTTGTGCCTTTAAGAGACAAAGCACCTGTTAGGGGATGTGCAGCAGGACAGTTCAGAGCTGCAGCAATAACGCTGGACTGAGGAACATTTAATGTTTGGAGCTAATACTGGAACAGCACAGTGGAGCAGTTCCTACTTTTCAGTGAAGGTTTTGAGTACCAGTGAGCAACATTGGAAAGACCTGGGAGCACAGAGCTGCTGACATGATGAGTGAGGATACTGAAGAGGTGGGGTGACTGCAAAACCACAGGCCCCCCAGGGAAGGAAATAGGGGGAAAATCTCTAAAGAGTATGGAAAGGAGTCTGCACTGAGGAACAGAAGGATGTGGAGATCACTGTGTGTGTGTATGTGGTGAGCACAATACTTTAACCACAAACTCATGACTCATGACTCATGTGTGTGTAGAGTCAAGAGAAACTGGCCAGGATGTGGAGCTTGATGCTGTAATTCATGCAGACACAGGTGCCTGTGGGCCATTTCTGTCTACAAGCAAGCAGCACCTCTGTTTCATGTCTCAGCCAAGAGGCTGAGCTTCCAAACGTGATGCTGGGGTGCAGATTTGTGCTGAGCCTGATTGAATCCTACCACCAACGAGCTCAGCAAATATGGTGATCTTTAATTATGAGTCCCTGTGAGAGCTAAAGCCACATTGTGTTTTCCCCATTGGCAATTATTGTCCAGGATCTCAGCTTCTCCCCTGTGCTCACCTTCTCCTTCTCCCTGCCCCCACATGCTTGGGAAGCCTGAGATGGTGTGACCATTTGAGCTATGCCAAACGCTTCAACAGGCATCTGTAATCCCCTCTGCTAATCCTCCTGCAAGACGAAGGATGCTTGTAGGCAGCACTTGCAAATCCACACCCAGAATATTAAGCTTGTTATAAAACCTGGCCTGTAGTTCCATCTGCTGACTCTTCTTTCCAAGGAAATTGTTGCGGGTGAATAAGTTTCTCCTTCTTGTGACTTCTTTTGAAATGTTGCTTCAGCCTAAAGTAATACTGCTTGTTTTGCACACCTTCATCAGAAGAAATGGCAACACCTAGGGACAGCTATCATTATTCACTGCACTAAAAGTGCTGAAGATTGTAGGCCACATTTTCAAAGCGACCTCTAAAGCTGTACAAGTCTGCAGATGCAGCAAAAGCAGGTGGCTTGATCCATATGTGTCCAGATGTCTCCCGCTGACCCCATGCTGGCAAAGATCCCCCAGGGCCTGGGGCATACACAGGACCCCCAAGGGAGGAGCTGAAGTTCTGCGCACCAGCACAGAGTGGGGCACACTTAGGACATGCAAGGGGGACTTGAGCACCAGCTGAAACACACAGTTGACACAGAACTTGTGTGTTGCTCTAAAGCTTTTGATGTGGTGTAAGTGCTGAGAGCGCTGTAAGGTCTGTGCTATTTCAGCTCCCTGTTGCCTTGCCCTGTCTGGCAGCTCATCTGCCAGAGCGTGGAGTGGCTCCAGCTGGCTGCAGTGCAGTGATGTGGGGCTGGGGCTCAGCTGGCTCACCTGGCAGCGTGAGGTTCTTCGGAGGTTACATGTGGCACAAAGGGAGGGATGGTGTCCCTCCCTTAAAGTCGCTTCCACATGTCCTATTGACACAGGATTGGGTGGGCAGCAAGGGAACTGCCTGCTCCAGCTGATCTTTAGCAGGCCATTGCTGGGCAGGTTCCCCACACTCAGGAAGCACAATCCCCTTAATGCACACCAGGTGGGGACAATAGCGACCCAAGGACCAAGGCCTGGCAGAAAGCTTGGGGCAGCCACAGGTGGAGCAGCACTCATCTGCTGCTGTAGCCTTAGGTGCATTCACAGAGGGAGGGAAATGTCATTTGGTTAACACTTTGCAGCCACATAACAGATTAAAAAATATGTAATTCATTAGCTCTTGCTCTGGAGTGGGGACCTGTTACTGCAGAAAGCAGAGAGGCAGTAAGGCATGTATTTTTGGAGATGGCCACACGTTATTGGTGCCTCTGCTGCCCTCTGCCTGCTGGACACTCGGACCCTGATCTCAGACCCCACAGAAACAGGACTGCAAAGTGACCACCTCCAACGGTCACACCCAGTACCTTTGTCTAAAGTCCTGGGTTATGACTTTGACACAGGAGGCCCTGCTCCAGCCTCCCACACACCTCTCTGTCCTCCTGCTGATGCCTTTGGAGCTGCAGCCTGAGGCTACGTGCAACGCAGAGCACCTATGGCTATTGCCAGAAGGGGTGCACACTTATACCGGATTACGCCTCATGTCAGATGTGGTGGGTTGACCCTGGCTAGATGCCAGGTGCCCCACAAAGTTGCTCTATCACTCCCCTCCACAGCAGGGCAGGGGGAGAAAACATAACAAAAGGCTCATGGGTCGAGATAAGGATATGGAGATTGCTCATCAATTGCGGTCTTGGGCAAAACAGGCTCGACTTGGGAAAATTGATTTATTACCAATAAAATCACAGTGGGTAATGAGAAATAAAACCAAACCTTAAAACACCTTCCCCCCACCTCTCCTGTCTTCTTCACTCCTGATTTCTCTACTTCCTTCCCCCGAGCAACACAGGGGGATGGGGAATGGGGGTTGCGGTCAGTTCATCACGTTGTCTCTGTTGCTCCTCCTTGCACTCTTCCTCTGCTCCAACGTGGGGTCCCTCCCATGAGAGAAAGTCCTCCATGAACGTCTCCAATGCAAATCCTCCCACAGGCTAAAGTTCTTCATGAACTGCTCCAGCATGGGTCCTTTCCACAGGGTGCAGTCCTTCAGGAAAAGACTGCTCTAAAATGGGTCCCCTGTGGGGTCACAAGTCCTGCCAGCAAACCTGCTCCAGCATGGGCTCCTCTCTTCACAGCTTCACAGGTCCTACCAGGAGCCTGCTCTAGTACAGCTTCCCACAGCGTCACAGCCACCTTCAGGCATCCACCTGCTCTGATGTGGGGTCCTCCACGGGCTGCAGGTAGACAGCCTGCCATTTCATGATTGTCTTCACCACAGGTTGCAGGGGAATCTCTGCTCCAGTGCCTGGAGCACCTCCTCCCCCTTCTTCTTCACTGACCTTGGTATCTGCAGAGTTGTTTCTCTCACATGGTCTCACTCCTCTCTCCACTTCTGTTTCTATACAGTTTTGGGGGTCTTCCCCCCTTCTTAAGTATGTTATCCCAGAGACACTACCACTGTCGCTGATGGGCTTAGCCTTGACTAGTGGTGGGTCCATCTTGGAGCTGGCTGGCATCGGCATTACTGGTCATGGGGGAAGCTTCTAGCAGCTTCTCACAGAAGCCAAACCTGCAGCCCCTCCATTACCAAAACCTTGCCACACAAACCCAATCCATTAGGTTGCCTCTTCATTGTTCAGCTGGCTGACCCTGGTCAGCAGAGTGCAGCAGCTTGCAGCACAATACGAGGCTGTGAGCAGCATGGGCTGCCTTGCTTAGCCCACAGTCACTAGTGGGTAGCTATCTCTAGGCAAGACAAAGCTCCTCAGCAGCTAAGGGAGCATCTGAGCTCCTGGTTGGGACACTTCATACAGTCTCACGTTAAGCACAGAGCTGTAAAGCCTCCCCAAGAGGACTCGCACATGAAAACAAGAATGTTCTCTCTTAATTTCAAGCAGACATCAATTGTACATCAATAGTGTGCTTTTAAAAGAAAACCACAGGCTGCTCTGTCCTTCCTGGCAAAGAGCACAAGCAGCCCTGCACTGGAAGGGTCACCATGCCCGTGGCATGCAGCAAAGCACAAGCAGGGGCCAAGTCAGTGGCCAGAAGTTGCTGGTTTCCACAGTTACGCAGTCTCAACCACATTTTGGTTTAGCTGGTTTCCATCTTGGCAGTATTTGTGACAAACAGCATGGATGAGGGGCTCGTTCTTCACAGGGATTAATCACACCAGGTGTTAAATGAACGTGCCAAAAGGAGATACCAGACTATGCCTGCCAGGCCATTAACAACCCAGGAGGAAAAGGCAGGTGAGGAACCTTGCCCCCGAGCTGGCAGCAGGTATTGCCCAGTCGGAAAGCTCAGAGAAAAGGGAAGAGGGAGCAGGCAAAGGATCAAGGATCACAGACAGTACAGCAACTGTGAAGGTGCTAGAGCTTAATCAGAAAAAAACCCACAAACTCAAACCCACACATATTAAAACTTCAGTGTGCAAGAGGACATTGGATTTACCTCTGGCTGTTCAATGGTGAATTTCCAGCTCTGTCAAGTGAGAAGGTTTTCCATCAATATTCCTGCAGCAATACGTCTTGTCACTGTTTAAGCACAGATGGTTACATAGCTTCCATACAAATTTGGCACATGGGGGCAACACCACACTTTCAATTGCTTTATCTTTAAAGATGATAATGGTATCAACCTGACAAACTGATCTATATCTGATGAATCCATGAAAGATCACATGGAGATGGAGAAAGAGGAGTCGATAAGGCATTAACAGGTGCTAAAGTTGCCACCTGTAAATCAATTTGGAAATGTCCAGTGTACTGCAGCTTGTAAAATGTACCTTAGGCTTTAATTGTGAACTGGGCTAATCTACAAAAGAATAAGCATCACGATCAAGGAGCCAAGGACCTGAAGCAGGCTCTGAGCAGTGCACAACTGAGGGAATAAATCCGCTCAGTCCCCCTAGCAGAGGTAACAGGGAGGTCTGAGCAGTCTCTGAATTCTCCTGGTTGCCATCAGCACCTGTACTGCTCCACACTGGCACTTTGGGACGAGCTGGAAAGGCAACGAAAGTAGAAGTCAGAGCAAATGATGAAAATTAAACTCTGGTCAGGGGTCTGGTGAAGGAAATTTTGAAAAATCTGCCTATGCCATTAAGACATTTTCTATAAATTGATTCATGTGTGCTAGAGGAATTCACCTCGTGTCCCTGTAGATAATGGAGCTGATTCAGCTGAATCTGTGCTACAGATTCTGAGTGTGACATCTCAGCTGAAGTCTAAGATAGCCGGGAGTAATAGCAACAGTGACAAAAAATTGCAATTCAAGTGTTTGTGTGCTTCACCTTTACAAAATCTCTCTCTAGCTTAGTAGCTTTTGCAGAGTGACACCCATGCTATCAGCCTGGATACCACATCTCCTTCCCTGGAGAAAATTAGTTTGACACATGGTCTCTAAGGGCAAGGGAGAAGAGGCAGCATCACTACTAACTAGCAGAGCTTCTCTGAGATGAGTGCAGTCAATCTTACCACCGGGGTGCTGGGACCCCCTGCCTCCCTGTTCAAGGTCCCCTGTTTCTGCAGGCCAAAGGGTGAATGGTAACGAAGCAGCTGCGGTTTAAGCCCCCCCAGGGATGTGGCGGTTTCTGCACAGTTTATGCCCTGGGGGCAGTTAATCCCCTGCTGCTGGACAGGCTGTGGTCTGCCAGGCGCTGGCTGCTTACCCCATGCTCTTTGCTAGGCTAGATGCTGAGAACTTGGTTGCAACTTTGCCAAATACGTGGGGGTGGAGCCCTGCAAAAATCTATCACAATTTCAAGTCAAAAGCTGTCTTTTCTGCCTGCCAGACCTGTGTGAGCTGTCTGGGGGCATCAGCCAGGCTGCTTCCATTTTGGCTTTTGGGTACTCACATGAAGTTAGTTTTTTTGTCCTTCAGCTTGCCTTCCCCAGCTCCCTGGCCATTTCCTTGGCCAGAAATATGCATGCCAACCACATTAAGGCCTGAGAAAGCTTTTACTAATCTTATCTTTACAAGAAGCATGTTAAAAAGAATTAATAATTTGAGCTTTCACTCTTTCAGACTTCTTCCTGATTTCTAGGAGGAACTGTGAACACAATGCAACTCTAAGTAATGCTTTGTCTCTAAGGAACAGAGGCAGCACTAAATATGAAAACTGTCTTCTTTGAGACATGTTAGAGAAAAAAAGATTTTATTCAAGTAGTCAACATACTTCTAAATAAATATTTAAGTGGCTGCAGAAAGCCTGCAAAGCTTTCTTATCAGTGAAAGGAAAAAAAACCCAAAACAAGCTGTGGATGGCCCTCCCCATGTGATACGTGGGGAAGGGTTTTGTTGCTCAGGATGAGCCCCCCACTCCTGGTGGGTACCCATCAAAAAAGGTTCAGCCCATAACAGCAGTGTCATCTCAGCCGGGTGCTCCGAAGGGTACCGAGTGGCTTTGTGGGGATCACTGAACCCGTATTAAGTTTCCTGCCTCAGGATATGGTCCCAAGCTCAGTGGTCCCCAATGTGCCAACAGCTACAGCTGATTACCTAGCAGGATAAATTCAATCTGGAGAAGGACACAGGGTGGTATGTTTAAGGAATCCCCCAGGAGTGCTGCATGGGCTTTATGTTGGCATAAGGAATGCACTATTTCGCTGCTGTGCCTTCTGCTCTATCCCACAGTTTAGGATTGTTCTGCTGCACTGTGAGGATATTTAGGGCTGGCTCCCACAGAGGTTTTCTCCAGACAACCATATTGCTCATGAGGAGCCTCTAGAAAACCACCACACTACCAGCATACTCAGCAAATCCAAATCCATGAAGGCTAGGAAAGTGACAATATTTTCTGACTGTTTCCAAGATCCCAGGAACTGGTATTTCTAGGGGAAAATAAACCACTAAGACCATTTTGAAGAATTTAAAATGTTGTTCATTAGAGTAAAACATCTATTCTGATAATGATTCTTAACTATCAATTTAATTTATAAGTTTTAAAAAAATCAAAATGTTGTTTAATCTTTATACTTTAAAAAACCTTCTTGGATACTTTGTCGACCTTGACTTTCATAATTTTGAATAAATGGTATTTTCCAGTGGAGATGGTTAAAACAATTTTGTCCAGCCGTTATTACTCTTTTGATAAAATGTGCTCATTTTAGTGAGAATACCTGAGTACAGCAGACAAAATTGCAAAGGCAGCTGGGAAGTCTTCCACTGTAAGTATTCAGTATCATGTGAAGTCAAAGATCCTCAGGCAAACACAGCTAGAGACAGCAAATCTCTCTAAGGGCTAAAATCCCAGCTGAGTCTCAAATTCACTGTGCAGGAAAGAAAGGCCTGTAATCTGCTAAAGAAAGCAGATGTACAAGAGTCATTCTGGCAGCTACATCTGTCCTGCTTCCTCCCCCCCATCTTGCCTTGTTAAATCCACTCTTCCTTCTAGTCATATGTGCTTTTCTCATAAATGACAAGAATAGAAAAGCACAAATGTCAATCATGCAAAATTTATTCCTTAGAACAGGCATCCTTTCCCCATCCTACGTTACAGTCTTTCCGAGTCCTAATGCTGCCTGTCTCTGGAGGAAGACTTAATTTTTGGCCAGGTGGAGGGCAGGACTCTGAGGTATGCTGCAGCCACGCAGCTGCCTCCCACACCAGCTCCTGTGCTGCGAAGAAACACGGTCCCTGGTCTCACACTGCACAGCATACTTCTTATGGATCCACCCCTTCATGCAGCAGACGGTAGGAAGCTGCTGGAGGGGCTGCTCAGTGCATGCCCCGTGTTACAAGAGGGAAACAGACATCAGTGACTTAATGGCCTCGAGGAGGCCGATTTTCCTCCCATCCTGGGCATGTGTTTTTGGGGACTGGCTTCTGTTCTGAAGCACCCAGGCAGGCACCAGCTGGCCACAGAAGAGAAACTGGCCCTCGCTAAAGCTGGTGAGCAGTTCAGGCCTGGGTCTTGTGCAGAAAGAGCAGGCAGGCCCCAGCCTTTGTTTTGCTCCTCTATGGCAGCGCATCCGAAGAGGAGCAGGGAGCTACCACTGTCCTCCCGGAGGTACCGCTGCAGCCAGACTCCTCTTCCCCAGAGCAGTGTGGCCACAGCAGACCCAGACCTACCCCGCTGCTGTCGAGGCCCGGGCCGCGTTTACGGCTTCCCTCAGGCTGCCAGCCCAGGCCCGGGTTAGGGAGCCCCCACCGCCCCTGAGAGACACGGCACATCCCCGGAGCCGTACTTCAGGTACCTGGGTGCGGGACTGTGCGGGCTCCCCGCTCAGCCGCCGCCCCCCGGCACCCAGAAACCGCAGCACGAGCCGCGGCCCCCCGAAGCCGCCATTGCCCCCTCCCGCCGATAGGCGCCGCCCTCTCTCCTACTCGCCGCGCTGCGGACCCAGGCAGCGCAGGCCGCTGCCCGGAGATGACGGCAGGCGGGCGGGCCGGCAACAGGCTCTGCACCGCCTCTTCGGCCCGGCCCTTCATGGGCTCTCCCACCGTGCCGGGGCTGCTGCAACGCCTCCCCGCACAACGAAGGAAAGGGACTGCCGCCCGCAGCGCATCATTCTCCCCCGCCGGAACCGCCGGCCGGACAACATCGCGCCGTAGCGCCACCACTGTCTACGGCGGGAACGCCCTCAGTAAACATGGCGTCGGCCCCGCCCCCATCACATGATCTTCGGCGGCAACCCCCGCCCGCCCGGCGATGGCGGCTCCGTGCGCGGTCTGGCTCGGCGACCCGGTGAGGCGGTGGCGGGGACTCCGTCGGGGGGAGGGAGCGGCGGGGGTGGCGGTACGCGCTGACCAGTGTACCGCCAACAGGTGGAGAGGGTGCTCTGCCCCTACGACGTCCATCACCGCGTCCCCCGGGCGTCGCTGGAAAAGCACGTCGCGTCCTGCCGGCTCCGCAAGATGGGCTACTCCGCCGAGGAGGAGGTGGGCGCCCGGGCCGGCTCCGGGCGGGTCCCTCGGCTGGAAGGGACGCGGGGCCCTTCTGGCCTAGGGGTGTCTCCTTCCCGGCTGAGCGGGTGGGGCGGGACCGGACAGCGGGTCCCCGCCGGCCGGGGGAGGCTTGGCGGCCTAGCCTGGAGCCGCTGTAGCAGGGGTCGGCCCTCGGGCCTTGACTGAGCCGCTTGGTCCCGCAGGCTGAGATGTACGACTCCAGCTTTTTCTACGAAAACCTGAAGGTTCCCACTGTCGCCATGGGTGAGCGGAAGCGGGGCGCTACCTGACTGCGGCGTCTGGGGCCGAGGGGACACACGGGGAAGCGCCGAGGATTAGAGGAAATCCGGGGAGGGGGTTAAAGGATAAGGGACGGAGGGGACATCTGGGGGGGGAGGCAGAGGATGAAGGGCAGAGGGGACATTCGGGGGGGAGGCAGAGGATGAAAGGTAGAGGGGACACCGGGAGGGGGTAGGGGGTACAGAGGATCAGGGGCTGAGGGGAGACCCCCGGAGGGGCAGAGGGTAGGGTCCTCGCAGTAGCATACCCTGCTGCCTTGCCACCCATAAACTTTCCAAGGGCTCTTAAATAGTGTTTTCGTCACGTAGGTTTATTTTCTCACCACCATGCTTTTGTCACTGTGTAATTCTGCTCTGTAGGTCACTTGGCTCTTATAATATCCAATAAACATCTTATAAAATCCAAGAAGCATTGTGTTTTTTCACTTAGATTGTTTTCTAGTTTCTTCTTGTATGCTTCTTACATCATATGCAGAAAGCATATTAAAATACATTCTTAGAAGGTGAAAAAAATGGCCCTAGAATTTGGGGCTATAGTAGTGGAACAGAATACAGTTGTAATATACATACATTTAGTTTTCTGTAACCTGTAACTCCTTATTTTCTTTTTTTTTTTTCCTTCCTTTCAGTTAAAATATGGAATAGAATGAAATTATATTTTCAGTTCAGACCTTCCCTTCTGCAAGAAAAATGTACCATAAGTCTCATAATAAGAGGTTAGGGAATAAAGACTAACTCTACCAAGTATCTGATGTAAAGGTCCATGATAATTTTGTCTTCTCTATCTGCAGATAAAGATCTGCAGTTCCGCATTGTTAAGCAAGCTAGAGCTCAAAGTGCAAAAGAAGGTACCAGCTACAGCGAAGGTAAGTAGATACTGAGGCAATTTTATCAGCTCTTGTGTGGAGAGATGCTCCTTGATTCCACTTGTGAACTGCTATGAGGAATTTTTAAACTTTATTTTTAATATTCCTTCCTGTGTGTATTTTGGAACATAACTACTTTCTGTACTCAGGGCAACCAGATGAGAGAATCTGAGTCTGTTGTGCTCACACCTCTAGTTCTCTTCGGGACTGGAAAACCAACACTGCAGAATTCAGGAGTTTCTTCTCATCCTACTAACTACACTTTCCTTTCTGCCTGTATTTTCTGTTATTATTTTTCTGCTCTTTGTGGTTCAAGTTCTTCTCTTGCTGCCTCCAGCCTTGTTCTTCATGTGATGGGTGGGAAGGAAAAGGACTGCTTTTTATTTTGTTTAAGGATTAATTGTTAGATATGAGCTATATGTGCTTGTCCACCACTCCTCAGATCAATAACCAAGCAACAGGTGTATTATTGTTATGATGTTGGACTGTTTCAAGACTCTCCTGAGAAACTGTATAGTAAATATGCTGATATATCTGCAAATATGATGTTGCGCTTTGCTACTGCTCTCAGCTTATTAGTTTCTGTTTCATTTTTTCATTGTTTTTTTCACCAGCCTGGAGAGTAGGTTAAGTCTGAGCTGTGCTTCTTTTTCAGAGTAGAAAAGTAGGGCTACCTATAGAAACCACTGTGGAGCCACAGCATATGGTATGGAAATTACTGTAACACCTGAAAGACACAGCATTTACTGCTTGTAGTCTTTTAGTTTGGTAAATGTGCAGAAGGAAAAGTGCATTTTTTTTCTACTTGTCTGCCTTGGCAGTCAAATACAGCACCACATGCTCTGGCATAGATGTTCATGTTGCCTTTGTTTCTCTGGCATAGCACATGGAGCCTTAACAGTCAGTTGCTTGGAAAGGAGCTTTCATGTGGTGGGAACTGTGTTTGGAGCATGTCAGGTACATTTTTTTCTGGAGGGAAGTGGTAACTCATTAATTTGACACAAGTACATCCAAGCAGAGAAGAAACAGATAAACCTTTTATCAGTGGTTTAATCGCAGAGATAGATCAGTGAGCCACTAGGTGCCAGTGTTTGCTAATCCAGTTTTCACTGCAGGCTTGCATTTCTCTGAAGATAACACTAAAACAGTGTGGGGTGATTTCATTGTGACTCAGCCCATTACAAGATTTACTGACTTGGAGTTGTTTGTTTAATTTAAAGTCTTCGGCAACAGAAACAAATGGAAAAGATTTTTCATTGTAAATTTCCTTTTTTACTAACTGTACCAAAGGAATTAATTTTATTTCTTTGTTTTTAAAAAATTCTAACCATATTTAGAATATTGGGATATATAATAGGTCAGGAAGGCTGGTCTTCATCGCAATATATGGCACTCTTGTGAAATCACAAGCATGTAACTATTAGGGACTTCTGTGGGCTTCTGTGACACTGCAAGAACAGTGCACTTTAAAAATGAAAGTCTAATATTCATGTTCAAATATGTTAGTTCAGATGATAAAAGTTCTGGCTTAGGTTCCAAGTACAGCAATGAGGAAATCTTGCCTTTTAGGTTTGTTGTTGTAAATTATTATAGCTCCTCTTTCCCTGCTTTGGTGTCTTCAGTGAAAGCAGGATGTGAAAGATCACCCAGCTTCGTTAAATGCAGAATAATCTAGAGAAGCAGTAGCTTTCCTGTTGTGAGGACTCCTGCATACACCCTGTCTTACGTGTTGGCTCTTCTGTTTGACTGGAGACACATGTCTGTGTAGGATTGTGCCTTGCAGGGAGAAGGTAGGGCTGCAGGGGGCAGGATTATGGAGGTCAGGTCAATGGCTATGGGGAATTTGCATGTTCTCAGGTAAAATGCTTTTCTGCAGGTAGTATCCTAGAATACTGCATCCTGTATCTTTAGGGAAGTGGCTTTGCTGCTGTTGCAATTGATTGAGAATGGACGTACTGTTTGGAGGATGTGTGTTTCAGGAGAGTGAGTACTAGGCTGATGATTCAGGGAAAGAATAGCATGCAAGCAGTGTGTTTATTTTTATAACTTTGAAGTTAGTTATCTAAACTAATCTGGAGTATTTTGAAAGTGTCTTTGTAACTGTTTTAGCTGTCAGTGCCTGTGGCATTTTTATTAGGAAAGCTCTGTAGAGAAAGTGACAGTATGAGTGAGACTGATTTGCACAGTGCCCAGTTACCCAGTCTCCTAGAAGCTTTCATTCATGTTGGCAGAACAACAGGTATTTTGCAGCTAGTACCTTGACAGAAAATTTTAGGAGTTAGACAAACCCACAAGCAAGAGTGACCGCTTTGTCTCTCTTGCTTTAGTTTGTAAGCCAAGAGCTGAAATTGATGGGACTATATAGCGTCAGTTTGATGTAATCTAGTATGATCCCTTGAAAACATGTCAAAACCTGTCACTAACGGTGTCAAGAGAGGTTGTGCAGCCAGCGTGGGGCTGGGGAGGGCTTTGGGCCTTTTTTTGTCTTGGAGCAATTTTTACGCTTTCAAATTAAGAAGGATGAAACTTCGTACAGACATGTAGAGGAAGGATGAAAACAGCATGGGTCTTCACTGCATTGCTTGTTTGTTGAGCTTCTCAGTGTTTTCCTGTACAATTATGGTATTTTACTAATAACAGCTATCTGTTAAATTTCCAGGATCTTACTCATTACTACCTGTAGAAGTTCCTCAAAATCACAAGCGTTTCACCTGTGACCTGACTCAAGCTGATCGCCTTGCTCTTTATGATTATGTTGTTGAGGAAACAAAGAAGCAGAGGTCTAGATCCCAAATCACAGAAAATGACAGTGACCTTTTTGTGGATTTAGCAGCAAAAATCACCCAAGGTTTGAAGACCAGTCTGCTTTTGAATTTACCGCTCAGAACTTTCACTTTGTGTAGATAGATGAGTTTGTTTAAAGACAAACAGAATTGCTTGTGCTATTTTTATTGTGAAAAGCATGTTGTTCTTAAAAGCCACAATGAAGACCTGGCTTCAGAAAAGACTAATTTGGTAGCCTTTGGGTTGCTTTACTTCTGAGATAAGCCTCAGTGCTCTGCTCTTGGCACATGTATTGTGTGTATTTTAGTGGATGGATCTTTACTGCAGCTGACTTCAGGTTGTTTAATGTTGCCAACTCACTGCAGAGCTTGGAATGGTGTTTGCTGTAAGAGATGATGAGATTAAAGATCACTTAAGAGTAAAAGCCTAACAAGAAACGTTGGCAGTCATCCGATGGAGCTCTTGAGCATGTATTGGAACAGGGTCTCTCATCACTGTTGAGTCATGCCAGTTTGTAACTGGGTCAACTGAAATATGAGCAACTGGAAGCATCTGGTTATCCTGTGGGCCCTGCTATGCCTAAGCAGTAGGAGATAGTGTTTTTTGTCTACACAGGTAGATGTTGCAGAGAATCTGGCTTTCTCAGTCTTTGTGTCTTATTGTAATACTGCCTTGGAAAACATGGCCTGTAGTTTGTAGGCATCTGACCAAATTGCAAGCCCAAATACTGATTTGGATCACTGTCAGGAGACTGAGATCACATAACAACATTTGCTTGGTGGCTTTTTAGTCTTGTGTAAACAGCTAGCTGGAAGGCTGGAGAGGGAGCTTGTGCTAAATTCGTAATAGTTACTAAAATAGCGGAGAAACTTCATAAAGAACACAATGTATTTTATGTTTCAGACTTCTATTACTAAAGCACCAGACTTGCATACCTGCGGGTGCTATTGTCCTGCTAATGGCCATTTGTTTTACTTCCAATTTTTTGCTAGATGATAGTCAGAAAGGTCCGAAGTCCCATCTTGAAATTCTGGCTGAAATGCGAGACTACAAAAGGCGGCGGCAGTCATACAGGGCTAAGAATGTTCATATAACAAAGAAGTCTTACACTGAGGTGAGTATCTGAAAAGAAAGAGGGTTTTTTTGCACGGAAGTGCTTATTGTACATGAGCATAAACAATTATACACCCTTTCAGACAAGGAAAATGTCTGTCTCTCTTTTTCCTGCTTCTTGTACCCTGCCTTCCTAGAGTTCCTAGTAAAGGAACTGGTTTTTGGTTTGTTGCAGCAAGTTACAAACAACTATTAAATGAAAATGCCAGCAAGATGTATTTGACTGTTGTAAAATGGTGCTATTTAAATATATGCTGAAAGACTTGTTTCTGCAAATAAGACCTTCAATTCAAACATCTAATCTATAGGGTTGGGGGGGATCTTTTTTTTTTTTGGAGATGTTTACCTTCTGCTGTCTAGTTGCTAGTCCAGGCCACTACCATGACATGCTGCTTTTCTTGTTGTTTGTTTTTAATATATATCTTATATATCTCTAGGTGATTCGGGATGTGATTGGTGTGCATATGGAAGAACTCAGCAATCACTGGCAGGAAGAGAATAGGTTGGATAATGCAGAGACATGTGAAGGAGGGAAGTTGAAATCTTCAGGAAGGTATGCCACAGCTGACAAATTCCTTGGGCATGTGAGCAGGCTGATACATATATACACACACACACACACACACACACACATATATACATATATATACACACATACATATACACATATATATACACACACATATATATACACATATATATACACACACACATATATATATAAAAAACATGCTATCTATATCTTCCTGATCAAGCAACACTGCACACCCTTCCAAACATTTGTCACTGAAATAAAAATGAAATCATTGCCTAGTGATAGTCTGTGCTTCTACAGGAATTCTTCAAGATGAAAATGTTGTTGAAACAAACTAAAAGGTGACACTTGGTGGTTTTTTTCAGCATTAAAATAAAGGCCAAACTGGAGATGAGGCTTGCTGGGTTCTCCAATGGTAGGCAGCAGCTGAAGGCACATGGTTGAAGGATTAGGGATTGAGATCAAAACAGAGGTGATAAGACTGAGCAACAGTGTTTGTAAGAAATATCTGGATTAAACAGTGTGCTGAGGTGATCAGAGGGCTGGAGCATCTCTCCCGTGAAGACAGGCTGAGGGAGTTGGGGCTGTACAGTCTGGAGAAGAGAAGGCTCTGTGGGGAGACATTATAGTGGCCTTCCAGTACCTGAAGGGGCCTACAGGAAAGATGGGGAGGGAGTTTTTATGAGGGCATGGAATGAGAGGATGAGGGGTAATGGCCTTCTACTGGAAGAGGGGAGATTTAGGCTAGACATGAGGAGGAAATTCTTTAGTGCGAGGGTGGTGAGACACTGGAACAGGTAGCCCAGGGAAGTTGTGGATGCCCCATCCCTGGAAGTGTTCAAGGGCAGGTTGGATGGAGCTTTGCGCAACCTAGTCTAGTGGGAGGTGTCCCTGCCCATGCAGGGGGCTTGCAACTAGATAATCTTTTAAGGTCTCTTCCAACCCAAAACATTCTGTGATTCTATGTGCATATATAAGAGCATGGATTTTGGGCCTCTCTTAGGAGGTACTGTATTTTTTAGGGAGGTTAGAGAGGCTTAATAAAAGATACATCCCCTGTCTTACACTGTTAGTAGGTCATTATTATTGCAAAACTGGTACTGAAAACAATAGTGACTATGAAACTTTTCATTGAATAAAATCAGTAACCTTTTTTGCAGAAAGGAGGACAGGCGGTCAGCCTCAGTGGACTCACGGCAGTCTGGAGGAAGCTGTAAGGATACTGAACGCACCCGACACAGGAGAGAGAGCAGCAGGAGTCCAAATAAACGAAAAAGGAGTCGTGAAAGAGGCAAAGACAGAGAGTCTCAGAGAAGAAGAGAACGGTGAGCAATAATAAGTAGCGTCGCCTAACTTGTGCTTCTGAATCAGGTGGCCATAGCTGTTGGCAGTAAGAATTTAGTGCAGATAATTAGAATATCTGGTCCAGGTGAAAAGCTAGGCTAATCTCATATGCAGTACAACAAGCCAGTGGCATGAGGCTACTGACGTTAAACAGAACTTGCTGTGATCCAAACTTCAGAATTTATTCTCACATCTGAAAGGTGACGTGTTAGACGGCACATTACAGGGTTAGCACAGTACTGTTGCAGGCTGTTTTACTCCTTGATGGTCATGGGGGGACATATTGTCTATTTAACCAGTTAACTGTTCTTGTCTAATGGTGATTTCTGCTCCAGTTTGCACTGGGATTTAATAAATAGGATTATTTGTTTCACTATTATGTATACACATATAATCAGTTGACTGGCTCTACCATGATAGATGCTTCAGAACAGTGTTGTTGCTCTTCAGTAGTTCTGGACATACTTCTAGGGAAAATAAAACAAATCTAGGCCACACCTTCTAATACCATCAACAAGGGCACATTTGCATCTGCAAGACCACAGGTGTGGGTGACCTGTGTTTGAGCAAAGACAGGCTGTGGTGCAGAAGAAATGCTGCATTGTCCCTAGCGTGTGTGGAAGAAATGCTGTAGATAACTGCATGGATGGGAAGGATTGCTTGTCTCAAACTGGCTTTGTTACACTGTGAAGCCTTTCATCCTAAATGAAATTCCTAAATCCTAAATTTCATCCTAATCCTAATTGCCACTATGGCACTGCATGAGAAGACTTTAAGACAGTTTATTTCCCATACTGTTTTAATCAAAGTACTGTACTTTACTTTCTTTCCTTAGAAGAGGACATGATTACATTTAATGAGAGCTTTCCATTTTCCAAGTCTAGGTTGTTTTGTTTTGTTTTTTTTTTCCTTCAGGTTCTGTCAGTCTGAGCCTAAAAGCACACACGATGTTTGTGGTTTTGTTTCAGGGATGAAGACAAATATCACGGCCATAGAAGAAGAAAGTAGAAACCTGGACCTGATTATTTTGTTTGTTAGCTGTTAAAAAAAATGCTTCAACAGGAACTATCATTACTGCTGTTGTACCAGGGACAGTAACGCCGTGTACATAATATTGGTGTTACATCACAGCGACCTTGGAGTAAAAAATGAACTGGTGTCAAGGTTTGTCAGGATGGAAGCAGTATGTATGATAAAATGTGTAACTGTGTAACTAACGCTAATGCATCTATTGATAAATTATATTGATTTTTTTTTTAATCTATTTGAGTTTAGTCTGACAAAGATGAAGAATGATACCTGCAAGAGACTGTACTAATCTGCATTTCTGGCCCATAACTAGTATCCAAAAGGTGGATATAGTACAGACCTAATCCCTGGAGACTAGGATCAATTACCAATGGAAGAGGCATGAAGAAAGCTCCCCTCTTAGCCTTCCACCTGACACCTGTCACCTCTGGGAGCAGTGTTCTAGAAATTCAGCACTTGCTGTCTAGTTACAGCATGTACTAGAGGTGAGAGGGCAGAGTTCAGACTTCTCCAGCAGGCTAAAATATCTTCAATTGCTTCTAGTGGTAAAAGGACAATAATGGGAAAGTGACTGTTCCCAAGCTCATGCTCAAATTTAGGACCAAAGTCATCTGGCAAAGATGATGAGAATACAGCTCTCCACAGAAACTAGTGAGGAGGTACCAGGAACACTTGTAATATTGCTGATTGCCATTTTCAAACACTGGCCGTGTAACCATTTCCTTCCAGAAATAACTAGGAGCAGTTCTCATCCTGTAGACTAACATGTAAATATTAGTGATAGTGGTTGATAAAAAGATTTAAAACACACAGGTACATATTAAAGGTATGCAGGAGAATTCCACTTCAGTGAGATTTTTATCATATCTATGTTTCATCCTGTTAATTCCTCACACAATCTACTACAGCAAGGCCAGTCATCATCAGCCAAGCTTGTTGGGTCAACAAAGTAAGCAAATACTAACGAACAAGTGCAGATCCATCTTTCCTACAATACTTTCTTCTGTTCGGTTGAGTTGCCAGGAGAGGGCACTCCATTGGCTCCTGGCTTTTGCTTCTCTGTCAGTGAAATCTCCAGTTTTACTGTAGCCACCAGTATGCTGTCTCTCCCCTCAATCATTTCTGCAATGAAGTGTGATTATCTGTCACTAAATACTTAGTCTCGTTCTGATTGATTTGGACTTCTGTACGTACTACAGCTGTTTAACTCAAAACCAAACTGAACTCTGTAGCCTTTTGTGTCAGAAAACAAGACATGTTTTAAATAGATCCTTTATTAGGCAACGATATCTAAGAGTAGAAAAGGGTATTTAAGTTCTGAAAGGGTCCTAATTAGAGGAAAAATAATCTGGAAACACTGCTGTCCTTTCTTGGATTGGTATTTCTTCTGACAGCTCAGCCACAGGGTTTTCAGGAAGTTCTCTCAAGTAAGGCCTGGTAAAACTATTCATTTAATAGAGCTTGTCCATGCAAAGTACTAAAAGACAAGCTGTATTTGTGCAAAAGTCAAAGTCAGTGCTATCTAGCTGCATGATGAGAAATGCACCAATTAGACTGGCCCATCTTCCCTGAAGTTAATTCTGTGTTTTACTTCTTTTCTTACAATCACTTACGAAGTACAGGTAGGAAGATCCGTAACAAAATACATGTTACTCAATATAAAAAAAATGAGTGAAGGTATCACTCCTTAGGTGTGAGCATCAGTATTTGAGAGGCGGGAAATCAGTATAACCATGTATTCAATCAACAGCTACTGAACGGCCATTTCAAATGGGGTATAAAGAAAAAGAAGAGCATCTTCTTGCATTGTAATATGCAAATAAAAGTCCTTGGAACACAAAATTTCTTATATGTATTTATTCCTTTTTTTTTTCCACTTTCACCTGGTGCTGAAGAGTAGGCTTGATCAAACCTCACGGTGTTGAGGGTTGGGTCAGAAAGTTTCTGAGCAGCACCATACCAGTTTGTTGGTCACTGGAAAGGAATAAACCACACGTTTTAGAACACTAGTATGGCAAATCCTACTGTGTTAGGCAAGGTTCAGTTGAGGGTTATATTAACAGCAAGCAAGAGAGCTATTATTAAAAAGTAGTGATTTTTAAAAGTTGTTAATCTGGTAACTGATGACAAAACAACCAGTTCACGTGTCTACTTGTGCATTTTGAGCTCCTGCTCAAATCATCCAGCTGGTAGCAGTCTAAGACAAAGACCAATTCCAGATAGATGGGAGGAAGAGTCAGTATCTGTCTGCAAACATGCCACATAGACAGCAGTCAGAGGGCAAGCCTGTTGCAAATCTTTTAAAACTGGTACATGACTGGATAAAATGAGTGGGAATTTATCCCTGAAAGCTAGACTGAAGGCCTAGTCAGCAGAGCTGTTAGCACAAACCTGTGAATTTCAAGTTTTTGCAGCTATAAATGTTGACAAAAATATAATCAACCATCTGTCTAAAGCAACAGAATAGTGTTGGTGTGTGCAAGACAAAAGGTAGCCAAACTATGCAAATACCCTGTTGATCATCACGAAGTGCAGGTGTCCAGAAGTTTTCAGAACAACCAACCTGCGAGCACCAACAGTGGTGACAGCACATGAGAAAATGGATGCAATTTAGAAAATTAGAAAAACATAATTAGAATATTCTAGAGTTGGAAGGGACCCATCAGGATCATTGAGTCCAACTCCTGTCCCTGTGTAGGGCACCCCTAGGATCACACCATGTGCCTGAGAGCATCATCCAAATGCTTCTTGAACTCAGTCAGGCTTGGTGCTGTGACCACTTCCCTGGGGAGCTTGTTCCAGTGCTCGACCACCCTCTGGGTGAAAAACCTTTTCCTGGCATCCAACCTAAACCTCCCCTGATTCAGCTTCCTGCCATTTCCCTGAGTCCTGTCATTGGTCACAGGAGTGAAGAGATGAGTACCTGACCCATCCATTCCCCTGGTGAGGAAGCCATAGACAGCAATGAGGTCACCCCTCAGCCTCCTCTTCTCCAAGCTGAATAATCCAAGTGACCTCAGCTGCTCCTCCTAAGTCATTTGAATGGGCTGAGCATCAACGGGCTGTTCTCTACCCAATCTTGTAAGAAGGATGCCAAATAATATAGGAGGTAAACAGGGTACAAAAGAAAAAGACCCTGATTGTAGCAAGGGCAGACCTCCTGTCCCTACATGAGCCTCTAGGACCATCTTGCCAGGTCCTAGGGGACCTCAAAATTCTGTATCAGGACCACAGCATGGCTGGCACTGCTATGCTGACCTGCCTGGCTTTTCTTTTGGGCTGCACCCTTTAAGCCCTTACAGAAAAGGGAAGTCACATAATCCATAAACATGCATATAGCTGTGATTCAAGTGTTTTGGTATCCAAATTCATGTACCCTTCATACTGCCACTTGGTCTTGACTGCAAAGTGAGCATATGACATCCAGGCTCATCCAACATTAACAGCACACAGATCACCCAAGTCCTCAGAAACAATACAGAGATTTAAAACTCCATAGTACGTACACACACAGACACACACACACACACAGACACAGACACACAGACACACACACACAGACACACATATATCTATTATACTGCTATGGTACATGCTTTTTGCCTCCAGGCCCACTGATCCCACCTGCCCCCGAGCGCACTGTATGCTATTTAGCAGTAAGACCTTGCATGCCAAACTAATAAGGTACACCAAATAATTGGCCTTGCTATGCTAGAGATGTGTCATTCACAGAGGTTCATTATTTGCTAACAAACTACTCCCAGTCAAGAGGTGAGAATGGGGCTGCTTCTTCATTGTGAAGCAAGCCAGTGATTACCAAACAGCACAGAAAAGACCTGAACTCAGCTGTTGCTGGCAGCAAAACAGATCACCAGGCAGTGAGGTTTTGCTCAACCTTCAACCTGCACATCTGTGAAGAACTGTGTCAGTTCATGGCTTACTGACAAGACCGACAGCAAACTATAAACCAACCTCAGAGCAAGTAGAAAGAGAAACAGAACAGATTAGAAATGTACCCAGGCACCCCAACTTGGTATGAATACCAAAATAGGATGAACTATTCAGGTGGGACTATGGCCTACCATTGTCCTTTATATCCACTGGAAGCAACAAACACAAAATCATTAAAAGAAGGGCAATTTACCACAAATACTACAAAAATTGAAGAGCCAAACCATTTAAGACCAAGTACATACTACATTTTTTCTCAAGAAAATTTCTATGGAGAAGGAATTTGCGAGAAACATGAGAGAAACTTCAGACTTTAAGTGGGAACTTCCACTTTCTGATTTACAATCTATGTTAAATCAAAAGAGTAGCTCATAAGATGCTCCTGGTTCTAGTACCAGTAATATGCAGTAATGATACAAACCTGTACATAATTGCTTCCTCCAGGGAAAATTATACCACCAGGCAATGACTTCAACAATTCAAAGAAAGATGGATAAAGTTTATGATTTAACAGTTCAAACCCTGACGTTGACCACTTAACAAAAAAACAGCTATGTACACTTTTAATATAACGTTAGTCAACTTTACTCCTGTCATTATGGCTATTTCCAAAGTGAAGACAGATTAATCATCTGAAATTAAGGGTTTATGGATAACCCAGGGGTAATCCACACATTAAAATTCCGTGCACTTACGCTTGTTGTTTAATCCCAAGGAGGAAAGCTTCAGTTTTCTCCTCTGGTATCTCTCCATCGATAGTGGCCAAGTAGGAGTAGAGGAACGAGAATGTTTCAAAGGGAATGCTAGCTGCTCCACCTGCTGGGTCCCTTGTTAGGATTTCGCAGGCATGTTTCATTGAACTCAGTAAGGACTGTAGGGGGGTTCAGTGAAGAAATTAGAGGAACATTATCAGAGCCACCAACAACCTTTGCATACTGTGACAAAATCTGCCCTGTAAGCCACTAAAAGCAAGTGTAAATGACATGAAGGCTTTATCGTTGTTACCTAGCTCCCAACCCCAAATTTACCCTCCAGTGCAGATGCAGGGATGGAAAAACATAATGAAGGTGTAGTAGAAACCAGAGTAAAAAATACCAGAATCCCATGATGTTTAAAGATTGCATGGGGTAGTTTGAGCTCTGTCTCCAGTATGGCCAAAGAGCTCTATTCTGCTACTATAAAATCTCAAACATCACTATATCTGGCTACATGTATGTATGTATATGAGTGTGTATATATTTTATCTCAATAGATGTCACTGAATTAAGCAGTTAAGTCAGATGCATCTACAAAACCCAGAAAATTCATATGGTTTAGATGAAATTTTACTATAATATAATGATGAAATTTTACTATGATATAATAACAATTTTTAGGAATGCTGATATTTACTCTTTTCCTTACTTACATGCAAGTTCCATTAGCATCTAGTAGAAAAAGCAGAGGCAAAAAGCATTTAGAACATCTAACATTTAGAACAAACATGCCTCGAAGTATTAATTCCAAATATACTTTAAAAAATGCTTTATTCAATACAATGTCTATAATCCAGTGCCCTATCCACACTGACCTACAGGTGGAAATGTGTGGAAAAATGCAGCATTGAGCTTCATTAAGTCAGAGACTAGTTGGATGCCATTAAAACAAGCAAACAAACTAAAAAACCACATGGGCCTTTTAAAATCCAAGGAGTAATATTTTTGCTATAACTTTTTAAAAATTCATCCTTGGCCTCTTCATTAATAAGCTAGCAATGATTTTGTGAAAAGGTAAGTGTTTCCTAACAGCAGAACAGCAATATTTAAAATAAATCCAGTATCTGTTCAAGATCTGGAACACAGGCCAGAGAAGTGTCACTTTATAAACTCTAAACAGTTTTACTTAATGTAGTTCCTCCCCTGGGAGGCCTCTGTAGGGAAGGAGAGGCAGCTGCCTACATGGATGGCAGACTCAGCACGGCCTTCCAGCTTCCACAGTGTGCTACCACGCTACTGCTGTTTCCTGCTCCTGCCACTCTGAGCTGCCACTTGCTCCCTCTCACAACACAGCAATGTTATGCACATCCCTGTCCCCACCTTTCAAAGGCAGTTTAGCAGGCTACTTCTGTAGTCGTTTCTCCAAGGCTGTAAAGACACATCAGTGCTTTACAGAAAGACACTTCCGACGACCTGGTGTTTTTTAAGAAGCTCCTACTTGTCTACTCTTGTATCTTACCCTATTCAACCATGAACACAACTTACAGCTGCAGGAAAATTAACGTAAATGTTTTGTGTATGTCTTCCTCTCCAGTTTAGGAAACTGAAGTTTGGGTTTCAATATGTAGAGTGGAAATTGAATTATTCACCTAAGACCTGAAAGGACAGATAGAT
This sequence comes from Hemiprocne comata, assembly GCA_020745705.1. NCBI lineage: Eukaryota > Metazoa > Chordata > Aves > Apodiformes > Apodidae > Hemiprocne > Hemiprocne comata. Next base: position 87,052,970 of record CM036587.1, read on the forward strand.
TAAGGTAAATTGAGGCTGTCCAGCTTCATCAGAATGATGTTCTTGTGACTGTGGTTCTGTTCTGGTTTTTTTAATAACAACCTTGCTGTTACTTACTTTAAATCAAGAAAAGAACCCAAGCTACAAAATCGTGTTGGGGAGGGGGACGGGACTGGCATAAAGAAATACACAGTTGAAATGAATAAATATGCATCTATATATATACATACATGATTGCCAGGTTAACATTCAGGGCTTCCAGATATTGCAACATTCTCAAAATATTATTTAACACATATTTTCTTTTTAGTTCCCCTTCCTTTCTACTGTAGAAATGATTAAAAATATACTTCATAAAAACATCAGTTTAGTGCCTTTTATAATATCTCATTCTGTTGAAATGCTCTGCTGAGATTTTATTACTAACATTAAAATATCTAGATGTAGATATAGTAAAATTAACTGCTTCTGTGAAAATTTAATTGACTACACAATCAATTAAAAACTGATGTTTTAATTTCTCCCTCCAGTTTTCCTCATTGACACTGACTCCATAAGCATCATTCCTCTATTATCCTCTCTCCTATGGTTCAAGCTCCCTGTGGACATGCTTGCTCCTATATGACCATCCCAACAAACTGGACATAGCCCTCTCTTTCTGGTTAAGCTCCCCTGACCAAAAGCTGATGGGGAACAGAAGTAAACACACAAGCGACTTTGCCAGCTACTGCAAAAGCAATCACCATTCCACAAAGTCCATCTGCATTAATTGTTCTATGGTTTACCTCATACATGATCATATACAACCCTTTGCATTTGGATACAAGGGCTCCTGCTGTGAACATACCTTGCCGAGCATGCTGCACCCAAGTGCCAGAATCTTCATCCATTCCACCTCCTCGCCGAAGTTGTCCAGTTGCAAGATAGTGTTCAGTTGCTCCTCTGGCAAGCACAGGTGCTTCCATTTTTCCTTCAGTTCTGCAACACTCACCATGCCTTTGGGAGAAAACTTTAGACAGTATCATGGTACCACAGTAAGAACTCTGAAAACCAGAATGAAACTACAACACAGTCCCTTCCCAAAATACATCAAATACTTGACAGTCAGCGTCCCCAGCGCATCAGCATTCCTTGATAGCACTGTGCATTTGATAAAGGCCAGGTTGTACCTGCTTGTGCAAGATTTTAAGGAGTCCTGGGGTCAAAGCAGCATCTGTTTTCTTTGTTGCTAAAGGCATTTCAATCCTCTCCTTCACAGGAAGGGGTTCACCTTTGGACAGCGCTGAAAAATACCTAAGTGAATGGGAAGAGCAACACACTTCAATGCCCATGGCCTTTATAAGGTACACAGAAGTAAACACTCAGATGATTTTTACTATGACATCATAGCTCAGTGAATGAATCCACATCCTCCTACACAGGAGCAGCAGCACTTGGCAAGCCATATGCCCACACAACTCCCATCTCCTTGTGCCCAGATACCACCTTTCTTTGTAGGGGAAACCACAATCTTGAGACTTTTTACGCTCCTTTTTCACAACCCTCTAATAATTCATAAGGCATTTAACTTATTTTGTGCATGATCTACTCAGTCCTTCTTGGCAAAGGCAGAGTGTGATTTATTAACATCGAAGTGTGCTTGTAACCAAAGCACAAGCTTTTCTCTTTTGATTGATGAGCACCTGAGGGCTCATTTGTTTAATATTCCCCTCACAAGCTACCTGAAAATCACAACTGGCTATTTATGCTGCAACTCTCTCATCAACATTTCCCCTATTTCTGTTCACTCCAAAATAAAATCTAAGAACAGAGCAGGAAGAGAATTAGAAGCACATCCTTTTAATTGTAAGGCTGCCACAGGCTTAAGAGCAACTACCTCTGCCATACCTGGCCAGCAATCTGTAGCGGGCAAGAAAAACTTTGTTTTAATTTGGTGAGTGGCAGGTCTATCCCTAAGGGTTTCTCAACTCATCCTCCCTCACCTGCCCTGGCTATTCCATGCCATGAAAATATTCACCAAAATGCACAGCCAGCAGCACTGCAGAACTGAATTAATATGACTGTATAGAAACAGATGCACAGTATGTATGTACGTGTAACTCCTGGACTATGTTTCAGCCGGATCCATTTCCCCATCTGATTATTCACAGGGACAAGATCTACAACACCAGCAGTGCATGTGAAACCACAGCCTTGGCTCTGCTTTGTGTGGCCCCCAGATCCTGACCTTGCTTGGCCCCAGGTGCTCTTGCACGGGAGCATACCCCAGGAGGGGGTGTGCGATCAGCAGCAGCAGCTGCCTACCCATCTGTGGGGGCTCCTCCAACAGAGTTGGTGCAATCTGTAAGCTGAGGGCCAGCAGCAGCTGCCTACCCATCTGTGGGGGCTCCTCCAACAGAGTTGGTGCAATCTGTAAGCTGAGGGCCTGGCTGGTGGCCTGGCTGCAACACTGCTGCACAGCCCCTGCTCTCACCAGCCCTGCGCTGCAGCAGGCTTTGCAACCCTGTCTACAGTAAACAAACTGTAGGACACAAAGAAGTGATAGTGAGAGGTAAAGGGGAAAAAAAAAAAAAAAGGAAACATTTAAATAACCCAACTTCATGATGAGACATTAATCTATCATCTAGAAGTCACAAACTTTTCCTATGTCAGTAACATTTAAGGAGATGCCTTACATTTGTTCCTGGAAACAACAAAAAAAGAAACCTAGGCAAGCTTAAGAATCAGAAAGCTATTTCTAGGTGTCCTTTAAATTCCAAGAATTGAGTTAAGCCTCACATTAAAGGGAAAAAAAATAAATTAAAAAAAAGTTTGTTTTTCTAAAGTCTTAAAGAACAGAATAATTAACAATAACAAAAAAGATGCATTAAGATGCATTCTTCTCTTCCGAAATCAAACCATTCCAGAAATATGCCAGTCTTAAACCTCACTGAAACAGAAATCAAGCCCTACACTATTCTTACAGGCTCATGTGCTGGATTAATGCACAGAAGTGCATATGCAATGCACAGGCTGGCTTAATATTCAAGCCAGCTCCACTGTACAACAAAGAGGAGCAGTGAGATTTTATGGGTCCATACACACAGGGCTACATTGCTACGTGAACATGCTACTTACGCAGCTGCCCACTGCAGAACATCATGAGGTTGAGTCCTAATAGCAGCTTTGGTAAATTGCTTTAGAATGTCAGGCAGCTCAGGGGGGATTTTGATCTGCTGAGCACAAAACATGGTTTCTGGAAGGGGCATGGTCCGTTTGTGTTCAGTTACAAGGACCTGGAAGAAATAACAATAAAACAGCAGTTCACAGATAAGAGAATGTGAATGAAAACCTGTGTGTGCACAAGTTGGGGGGAACAGTGCTTCTACCAAAACTCCCTCCTGTCCTACTTGATGGCTGGGGTTACTGGAGAACTGACAAAGCCAAAAAGGTAAATAGAGTCTCTAGAAACCTTAAACTTGATGGCAACACCAAATCAAAAGGCTGGAGCTTGGACTCCAAACACAGCTCCAGGTAAGGAGAACTACTACTTTAACGGCTATCTTTAGATAGCTTTTAAACAATTTTCCTCCTCAAACCTACCACAATACATATTTGTAGAGTAAGTAGCCCAGACGAGTCATACAACACATGACAACATGAAAGCTAGCTATGCTGACAACTCACTACTGCACACCAAGAAGAGTCTTGTCATTTTTGTGTAGATGCTAGAGTACACAGATTGCCAAAAAGATGATTGCCAAAGTCAGTGATGAAGGAATGGGACTGCTGTGACTCAAGGCTGCCTCAGGGATCAAACCATGCTCAGAACTTCATTTCTGGAAAAACGCTGACAAGATACAGCATCTTCATTACTCCAACACAGAAAATTTGCATCAGGAACAGACCTCAGAGTGTGCATTTAATTGCTACATTGGTCACATGCTTTCAGTAATGATTACAAAATGTAGCTCTAGCCAGGGGACTGAAGCTCAAGGGAAAAAGCCAGGAATTTCAGGTCAAGCTAGAGAACAGAAAAACCCTGAGGAAGAAATACACACGTGTGCATGTAACCTTGAGAAACAGTCAAAGAAAAAAGTAAAAAGTTATCAGAAAACAAAACGTAGAGGGAAAAAAAAAAAAAAAGGAGCAAGACCAGCTTTTCCATAGTAAGCCATTAATCACAGTGTCACAGCAGGACTGAGATTCTAAGGGGCTTCTGGAGGCTGTCTAGTCAAATGCCCTGCTCAAGCACCTAAGGGCTGGTTGCCCAGGACCATATCCAAATGGCTTTTGAATACCTCCAAGGAAGGAGACTACACAACCTCTCTGAGCAACTGGTGCCTGTGCTTGGTCACCCTCACAATGAAAAAGTGTTTTCCGATGTTAAGAGGGAACCTCCTGTACATAGACACACTAAATAAACGATGAAAAATGCATTTGGATCAGCCAGCCTTTGCAACTTGTTACCACCAGTCCATAGCAACACCCACTGTGCTGTCGTGTGGGTCACTCTCTTGCTGAACCCTAAGGTCACCTCATTTCTCTCACCTACTTGCTCTTATTGTCCGTTTTTCCTTTCACGCAGCCAATCCAGCCTAGGTGTTCTTGGTTACAAAGCGGAAACCAACAAGTGCGTGCACTCGGACAAGAGTCGCCTCGCCCAGCAGCTGGTGATAGCGCCAGGCCCAGAGTTCGGCACATTGCTTGATTGTGATCGTCCCCGTTTACGGGCCCGCGGTGCCCCCTCCCTTCTCCTGGCCCGCCCCGCCCCGAGCTATCGCAAGCACCCACTGTTAGACGCCCCCCGATGCAACCCCTCAGAGGCCGCCGCCGGGCCCTGGCGCCGGCCGAGCTTCGGCCGAAGAAAGCCCAACCGCCATCCCTCGGCTAGGTTCCGGCCGGCCGGCAGCCCCCCCCGGGCACTCTCCGCAACAGCAGCATGCGGCCTCCCCGCTCCCGCCGTGTCCCTCTGGCTCCCCAGCGCTCAGCGAGGCCCGGGCAGGGCGCCTCACCTGTCCCGCTCCGCGGCCCCGCTGCCCGGGCAACGCGGGAGCGCGAGGCCGGGGCGGGGCCGGCGAGGGGCCGGGCCGCCGGAGGGCCGGCCGGGAGGCCCTTAACGGCGGAAGGCGTTCAGGCGGTGTGGGAAATGCAAAAACAAGACCTGTTTTCTGTAAACTTCTGAAAAGACCTGAAACACCTTAACTGCAAGGCACCGGCAGAGCCCTTGGCGGGCAGCATAGCCTCTGGGTCCCCCGACCCACAAAGCCCCTGTGCGTGTTGTCGTCCGTCCCCCCTAACTCCCCAATCACAACATCCATCATGACTTTGGTTCTCTCTCACCTCTCTTCCAGGCCTGGATGAGATGTGAGCAAATAGTATCCTAGCTGCAACAGTAGCTATGGCTTCAAAGCGCAGCCCAGCTGCCCATTACAGGCAGGAGCATGTCCACTGGAGTCAGGCTGCAGGGCCCTGGAAATCCAGGACTGCCCCTATCAAGCACAGTATGGGCAGTGCCCATTGCTCCTCAGCAGCTGCTGCTCCAAACAAGGCAGCATGGGCTCACCCACCACTCCAGAACACAGAGGAGCCAAAACATCCTCTTTGTTCCAGAGTCTTGGAGGACAAAGAGACCTCTGCTCTTTCCACTGCAGATAAAAACAGCACTCGAGGTAACCTGCATGGCATCCTCTGTAAAGATGCTAATGCATCTCCTGTCTCGATTATAAAGCAGTGCCGCTCCTGTTCCTGATGGGATTATTCCTTCTCAAAGCCTTCAAAAGTCATTGCTCCAAAGAAACTTAGGTGCTGCACGCATGGAACAGGCCAAATTGTTACTGGAAAATAACATCTTATTTGAAGCCAGCCCTTTTTGATCCACATGACACCCCTCACTGATGAACACAAAAAGCCATGCAGGCCAAAGATAAAATGGTGGTCTCTGGAAAACAAAACGCACACATTTTAACAGCAGTTTAATCTTGTCATAACACCTACAGGCCAAGTATTTGGCCTCAAAATACTTTGCAGATTCCTGCAACTGCATAAAAACAGCAAACTTTTGACATACCACGATGCAGCTACTCTTTAATGGGAGATGCTTTTAAATTATTTAGAACTCTGTAGCAAATATCCTACAGGAGTTTACAAAATGGAATTAAATAATTCTCATAATGCAGTTTTTCAAAGGTCTATAGGGATAACAGGTAAACTGCAAATGTTTAATATTCTTTATAATCCGCAGTCCTCGGATGCACTTGGAACTATCCTAAGGGTGCTCAGAGTGTAAATGTCATACCCTCAAATCTTCCAGCTACTTGGTCTGGTGCAGTGAAATCATGCATAAAGCTGCAAGACCGTATTACAGGACACAGCAGAATGTGTAAGTGGAAAGATTGTGAGTATTTAATGAAAAACTGCATATTCTTAAAACACATTATTTTATAAGAATTACAAACTGTTGCAAAAATCAAAAGGCTAAAAATTTCATACAAGAATGAAAAATAATTGGAAAATAAAGAGACTAATTAATTGCATGCTGCTAAAGAACATGCTCTAATCTACAAAGACCTCTCTAGGCCTTCTCTCTAGGTAACACTAGTGTTAGTTTCCAGGAACAGAAACACTCCTTGAAATAAAAGTGATTTAACAAGTGATTTAACATAAATCAGATCAGGTTAAGTGTCCCTCACCCCCCCCCCCCCCCCGAAGTCAGATAACTCCAAATGTTCAAATTCTCCTTGTACAGGAGATAATAAAATAAAATGCACCTCTGAGGCTTTGGCCACTACTCAGCAAGTAACAGATAACAGCAACTAAGCACCTAAACAGAAAAACTAATGTGCAGAATTGAAATAACCTTGTTATTGCTCCATCCCTCAGTATTATACTCAATTCAAACCAGTTTATTTCAGAATAGTATTAGACCTTTGGAAATACCATCTTCTAAAAATTTCCATTATTGAGTAACTACAATTTCAGCATATCATTGCTCAATTTATGCTAACTCCTAAACAAAGAAATTAAAACCAGAAGCATAGCTTCACAGATTTAATAAAATTGCCGTGAACTATGCAATTCCTTAGTTCCAGTTCATTTAAGAACTGAAATATCAGAATTAGAGTGCTTAATTTACCTTCATGCTTTGTAAAAGGTGTTTCCTTATCTGTTTCAGAAGATGGGTTCCTTTTTTTGCATCCTGAACTTGGTTATAGCACCAAGATTCAGTTCCCTGTTTAATGTTTTTATTATCTGCATCATAATTTCTGCTAAGAAGCCCACTCATTGCACAGGCTGTACAGTGCCTGTGCTCTAGGCAAGCAGAACTTAAACACTGCCCATGCCATGAAGGATCTCCAATCTAGATATACATGGAGAGTATATCTACAAGGAAAAAAAATGACATAATCAGCATGCTGGGCAGTGGAATCAACAAATCACTATCATTTGTGTTTTGCAAAGTAAAGGGCTATGTACTGAGTTCTCTGAAGAACAGTGGGGCTGCTGTGCAGATTTTTATGAAGACATTTGCTCAGGCTTAGGGGAAAGCAAGGAAAGAATTAATGCACTCCGCTGAAAAGTGATGTGACTACTGTAATTGGTGTTGGAGCTGCCATCTTCCTAAGGAATTTACTGACAGAACATGGTTACAGGTTCCAGAGGGCCCTCAAACGTGGGGGAAGGGGAGTCAGAGAAAGGATGCAGACTTTTAACTATTTTTAATGAATATAAAATAATCTGTGTAAAAACAGTCAAAGCCATGCTGCAATTAACTTCTTTCAGTATGTAAGAGATTAGCTACAGAGCCATCTGACAATTCTTGGATGAAGGCCTGTAGAAGTACTAACAGCATCAGATACTCAACACCATGAAGGTGCTACAATTAAACCAGTATGCATCTCCAATGTCTCCCGTTTCCATTCCAGACCCAGGGTCAACACAAACCGTGGTCAAAGTAAACACACAGAACTTCTCCCACTTTAAGAGTAATGTAAGAACATGCTGTGTGACTCTTTGCACAGAGGGCAGCCACTGGTACAGAGCTTGCCAGCCGTCCTAGTAACAGCCAGTTAGCTTACATGCTTACTGTCAAGTTTCTATGTCAGAGGAATACACACAGCACAATAAGGCAAACTATTAAAACTTAAACCAATAAAAAAAGTAGTGTTATTTAATTCTTCTTCCATACAACCTCCATCTTCTTTCCTAAAATAGGCATAAAAATAAGATGTCATTTTTTCAAAGCTCACACTGGACAGTTTCAGTAACAAACTTCACCTGGGATCTGTAAAGCAGCACAAAAGCGAGTATAAGTTAGATTTGAAACCAGTTCTCCATAAAAAAGAGTGAATGCAGATAATGTCAGCTACATTAAAATAGTTACAGTTCACATTATATGTGACTGGCCTGATTCAGTTCTTTCTGTCATGACTTGCAAAATAACAGTAATAAGAAACAGCACAGAGGCTTTTTCTTAATAAATTTTAATGTTAAGACCAGTTTATCTCAATAAAAACACAGTTACAAGAACCACACTACTGCAATTTCTGCATGATGCACAGTAGTGCTCGCAATATTTGAGTGGCAAGACCATTTTGGAACTGTTTATGGAAGAGATGTCAGAGACAGAATCTTGGCATAAGTAAGAATGGATGTTACCAGTGAATTTATTTTTGTGAAAATATATCTGTCCCACCATATACACCACTGTAAATAGTCAAATGCAATATTTATGCACATCAAAAATATACGGGGCAAATACTCAATTTAGCATTTAGTCAGCAACAGTGAATGACAACATAAATATTTTGGTTATTCTATGATTTCATGTCACTGGAGATTTCAAAATAAATCACTCCAAAGGGTAATTTTGTAGTTCAAATCAATCAGGACAACAGCACTTCTGTAAAATAGTAGTTTCTGATCTTCTGATAGCGAAAGCCAAATCCTACCGGGCTGCGAGACTCAGATGCCTCTGGCCTGTGCTCACTGCCTTAGAACATGAGTTCAGACACCCAAAATGTACTACCATCATCACAGCCTGGACCACATTAGCTCAAAACACATCAGATCAGAGATGCAACATCAGTAAAAGGAGATGACAATCTCAAAGCACCTGCCAGATTCTCAAGTATTAATCACATACACATATGGTAAAGTACAGAATACTGAAGGACAGTGTACTGAGTAGCAATTTAAACTTTCCATCCATTTTCTGATTACTGCAATGGATACTCTCATTTCCTCCATTTAATCTAGGAAAGATACTGCAATCTAAGCATGTGATTTGATGCTACTTAAAGCTTTGTGATACTGTTATGTTCTTTAAAATCTACATAAACCCCCTCCAACATTACTGCAGAAGACCTCTATTTACATACAGAAATAACATAGACTTGATTTGGTGGCTCTTGTTTGACTGTGTCCTTGCACAGAAATCTACTAACTCTTCCTTGCTTGTTTAATAGTGTATAATAGCATATTGCCCTGCCCCTCAGGCAATAAATGGTACATGATGCATCACTTCCTCAATATTATTCCCATAAAAACTCACAGTGACCAATTCTGAAATAAAAGAGATTTTGTTGTTGTTGTTATGGGTTTTTGTATTTGTGCAATATAAAATTCATACTGCAATTTGCAACTTTGGTAACTTACTGAAAAAAGATTTCAAGCTCTTTAATTAAGGACCAAGTCAGAATGTTGCTTACACCATGCTCTTTGTTCCTGTGCAAACACATTAGATAAGGTTTATCCCTCCTCGAGGTTCTGAAAAATTCTATTGTTCATAAGAAATTGGCTACAATTTAAGTTGTGAACCTCTCTAATTTTCCTTGGTACCTTTAAATGCTTCCATCACCTAGCCTTAGCAATTGTTTTTAACTTACTGTTTCAATTCAGGAAATCCTGATTCCCAAAGCCAACCCCCCTCCCCTCAACCAAACCGAAAAACCCAGCTGAGCCTCAACAAGTACATCTGAATTCTCAGAAAAGGAAATATTTTCTTGATTTAACAGCAACTGTACAATATTACAAACTCAGACACATGAAAAACAATCAGGCAATAGAAAATGTACAACAGCTTTGGTGTTATACAAAATAATAAAAAAGACTTGACAGCAAGATACATAGTTAATTATGTTCTCACCATGGCCACTTCATTGCTGACTGCGAGGCAGTTATTTACTTTTGATATTCTCTGTGTGGCCTTTCCACTCATGAAAAATCATACTATATTACTACAATAAGAACTGTTATGAACACGATAAAGTAAGCTCCAAATTTTATAAAAACATCTTGCCTCTTCGCACTATTGCTTTGTGGCACATTGTCAACAGAACAGCAGTCCAAAATAAAGTGACAACTAGATTTAATAAATTAATATACTTTTTTAAAGATGTACAATGCACATTCCTTTTAATCCAAGGTTTTAGGGTATCAGGATACTTCTATTTACACATATACAGACCTCAGACAGCATTAATAACACCAGAAAATGCAGATAAGGGACAGAGCCTTAACTGCTACCTGGATGCTACTGACAGAAGTCAAAACACTGCTGAGAGTATTACTGGGAGAGATATCCAAAGACTGAAGAAGAGTCTATGAAAATACGACATGTAAAGGCAAAGGGAAGGTCACGATGTTTAATATGACCATCTATTCTTGTGAAGACTGAGGTGGAGCTGTTGATGTGCCTTGTTTGCCAGACTTCCGTTCGTAATTCACAAGTCGTTGCCCAACAAGGTACCTGGGATTATAGTAAAAACAGTGAGAAATTAACACAAGTTAATACAAAATTTTGTACAACAAATCCACTCTCTCCTCTTTGCTGCAGAAGCAGCCTTCTTATTTCAACAAGAGCTATTTTACAAGTGATCCCTCCCCACCTTAATGGTCTTCAACCATCCTCATTTTTTCCTCAACATTCAAGCATTTCATAATAGAATACAGGCATTACAGGCTTGTGTTTACAGCCTCAAGTTCAGTAATCATACAATTCAGACATACTGAATGAAGATATGAAATATAGAGTGTGTTTGCGTTATTTATGCACCCAGCTCCTTTGCCAGATGATAATTTTAAGAGCATCCTCACAGTGTCTGTTTGAGCCGCTGTCACTTTAACATCTGGAACAATAACCCAGATATAAAACCGTATGAGAGTGCTAATGAGGTTCTAAGTTCAAAAAAGAACCTGCCACAATGCAGAACATGCATTAAGCGAGAGCTAGAGAGGCTCCTCTTAACTACAGGCTGAAAAACACCTTGGTTGAAAACAGTAAATATTGTAAAGGAAGAATTTTTACTGCAGCTCAATCTTTCTTAAAGGGAGAGAAAAAATCCTACTGCTACTCCACCATGTCAAGCCTATGGGGTGTGAGATTCCTTTACTTAAATTCTGTTTCAACATTTCACCATCTCATCAGCTTGGCAGTTTTCCTACTTTTCCCATTATTCCTTACTTCCTCTACATCATTGTTTCACACTCCTACTTTTTGCCATCTAAATTCCTTTCCATGCTTCCTAATTGCATGCTCTACAAGTGGAACCATACGCACCTGTAAATTCTTCCCCTGAAACCTGCCACTTCCTTTAGAAACCTTTTCACTACAGCTTTTGCTCATGGTGCCATCACTGAACAACTATTACATATTTTTTGTACATTTTAGAATGTCACAAAAACTCGTATATGCTTTTGAAATTTGTTACATACTAGCTAGCATGACTATGCTTACTTACTTCCCAAAATGACATCATTAACTGAAGTTGTACAAACTCCCTGTCTACAAGGATGGTTGTAACATTTAATAATTTACTATCAAAGTAATTTTCACTTAGATATATTTTCACAGCTTTGTATACGGTTTACATGCCTTATTTACACAAGAAAACAACTTGTTACATTAATGCAATTTGCAATTCCATACACATTCTATCTGAAAGATATGAACCTTTAGCTCAAAACCCATGTGTAAATATAAATACCAGCTATACATAATACAGTAGGCCAAACACTACAGAACATGTTATGAAGGCAGGTGGCTGATCAAATAAAAGGTGCTAAAACAAACTGATACGCTGAGAGTTTTAGTTACAACTCTCTTAATATTTCTAGATGCTATTAATCTCACATTTATACCACACAATGTTATCAGTCACTTCCTAACATTTAAGATTAAAAAAAGTTTATTTTAGGTTTGACTCCTTTTGTAGTCAGTGGAAAGCAAAACTGTTCTAGGGTAACTCAAGACATGAACACAAACACATCCATTCCTTTTAAATACAATAAAAGCATAGGAAGCCCAGTTGCTGGAGCCCAAAATTTTTTTAAATAACCAACATGTAAGTTAATTAGGTAACACAAAAAATAAGGTAATAAGGATAACACAAAAAAGCTTAGAAACTAAGCAGGATAACCAGAAAAAACACAGGAAAATTAATATTTTATGAGACATCTGAGTAATACAGAGTAGTGATTACTGTAAATATCAGAAAACAGTACCAAATTCGGTAAGGACAAACTCTATCAAATCAAATTAATGTTGTTTAACAGGTTAATTGGACTAATGAGTAGAAAGAATAAGAAAACAAGACATACAGAAAAGGTTGGAGAAATGGTTTTATAAACAGCAGACTGAAACATGATTTTACTTCCAGGTATGTCATAATTATTACGTTCACTTGTCCTTAAAGACTACAGAGGGGGAGACAAACAAGCAACCAGTTTAATTTGTGGTAAAACACATTCAAGTTAGATACAGGGGAGTGTCCGCCATTTATAAAGACAGTCTATTTCTGTGTTTATCTACCTGAACATTTGCCCTGCAGTTTAGGTCTGCCTTAGACAGTCATTTGTCTAGTAAGCTTCCTAAAATCCCTTTTAGCCTTAAGTATCTACAACACCTGAGTTCAATCTGAGATTGTGATAACAATTTCAAGTGGAAAAATTAAAAAGCCCACACTATATACTCACTTGTCATTTTTAATATGTTCATAAAGGCGCTTGAATTGGCGGACTTGGAAGGAGAGAATTCCCATTAAAACCACAACCATAAGCAGAAAAGGATAAATCCGTCGCTGAACTAGGTTTTGCATTTCAGCGGTAACTCCTAGAAAACAAGACACAACCTTCACATAATCTAGTGTCGCTAAAGTAACACAGGCATTTCTGCTTCTGTACCTGCTTCCATACTTTTGGTTATACTGTAACTTCAGTAGAAGGGCTATGAAATAAATAATACATCCATTTATCTCCCGAGATCCAACATAGCAGCTGCTGTTTTTTTTTTCATCTAAAGCATTAAAGCTTAAAGTTCTCTATTAACAGGGAAGATCCACAGTAAAAAACATGGGTTTACCAGTTGTTCTTGCTTACTGATTGTGTATACCTTGTGTCAGAAAAATGGTGACACTATTGAAGTCTGCATCAAAGTGAGAGGTTGAAGAATAAAATGGGACTTAACTGAACATATTACCATCAGAACTACCAACCAAGACAACTGCTTATGAAAAAGCACATCTATCCTGCTTAATAACATTACTTCCCTTAATTATAAGTATATAAAATACGAAAACTACAAATACAGTTTACATTTTATTTCAATACCGAATGAAAACCTCAAAACCAGTATCTTTGCCTGTTCTGAGCTTCTTTTAGAATTTGACAAGTCAGAAAAGATGTCCTAAGCTCACTATGCCTCCTAGAGACTAAAATTAAAGGTTGATTGTTCAAAGAAGCAATTAATCATCCCTTCCCAAAACTAGCTAGATACCTACATTTCTGCTGTTAGATATTATTCAGTCCCATACTTTTAATGTATTCTGCACTTACTTTATTAAAATGCCAGTCAGAATAATGTATTGCATTCTCTAACCCCCCAAACTTTTAAGATGATACAGCAATCCATAAGCATTTATATTTGCTGGCAGAATAGTGGGGTTTTGCTGTTGTGTTTTTGTTAATAACCTAGAGTTTGAAGTTTTATTTCCACTGATTTATTTACATTGCTATAAACCATCAGATGATAAACAAGTATTCTGAATATATACATACCTAGTAAGGGTACAACACCAGATGCTATGATGTATGGTACACACAGGGAAAGTAACAGAACAGAGATTACGGGTGCTGCCAGTTTACGGATTATGAAGTGTAAATCGATGTTACGAATCCCATTTGCATATACCTAAGAAGAACAAGTTAGAAGTAGAATTGGTCAATCAAGAAAGCCATGTTCTGTGCTTACAGTAATAATTAAAGGGTTTTACACAAGGATTTCTCCTTATGAGAAGAAAAAAGTATTCCAAATCTGAAGAAAAACATGACAGCTAGAGGTGAAGAAGGAAAATCTCTGTGCCAGGATATAATTTAAATAGGGCCCAAAAAGAGCAACTTAATCTGGAATAGTGTTGTGATTTGGTTGCAAGAGACCAAATGAAAGATCATTAAATAGAGCTGTGAATGGTGGTTTTATGGGTGACCTGGGATCGCTTTGTGCTGTTAACTCACTGAAAGAAGATCCTGTGTATGCCAATAGAACAACTCTATTACATTTGGTAACACGGGCAAAAAACAGGATCTTATTTTCTACTTGGTAAGGCAGACCAAAGCCTCTGCATGAGGGGTCTGTGCTTGAAGAGAGGGCCTCCACGATTCTTGAGGAGAACCTGCACCACAGCCATTACACAGAGCGCAGGGCTGAAAAGTTACTTCCCGATAAACAACTGAGATACTTCATTGTGACAACAAACTTAGAACTTAAACACTGTAATAAAGAAAAAAATAGTTCTGCCAAAGAAAGCAACAGGCTATGTGACTCAGAACTGCTCAGAGAAAGTGTTCTGTCTTACTTCATAATGATAGGATAATGGAAATGCTGTCTTTCATATGCCCTCATCTATGAATCTCTACTGCTCTGAAGAAGGCAGAAATTCTCTGCTCTTGAGTGGTGGACACAAATAATGTCCAGTATTTTGGACACTTGCGAATTCATCTGAAGAAATACTGATGTTTCTCACGGTAATACAAATCTGATAAAATTGCATAGACATATGCGCATTTTCTTGGTTTCAGTTTTCTGAGATTTATTTTTGTTTTATTGTTAAGTGTAGCTTAATGGATTAGGCTAAAGACTACACGACTAGTTGAGTTTTACTCAATTACTCCATTACTACAACAGTAACTCAATTTTCTGACTCATACATTCGAAAAACATTCAAAATATATTATACAGATAATTCACATGTACATTTTTGTCCTACCTGTTCAATAACAGTTTTCAGCCACCACTGGGGACCCATCAGTGTTATGGCAGCAATTATTTTGGCATGCAGAACTCCAAGAGCCCAGTCCTAATTTTGTAAAAAGGGACTGTTAGCGTTAACATATTTTTAAATAGTTTGACAACCAAAAGCTTTTTTAATAGCAACTTGCTAATACTACTTATAAGTGAGAAGATAATTTTCTGTTTACATGGGACACTGTTTACAAGAGGTGACACCTGCAAACTCCTAAGAAAAAGAGGATGTTCTCAAGCTTAACTGACATACGTAAAATACTCCACTCCCTCGAACCAGGAAAATCAGCTAGTACTACTAAACCAAAGGCAAATACAAATTAAAAGCATTATACTCAGTTAAAGCAACAGACTAGCATTCTAGTGGAAAGTAATAAACACTGCTAACATTTACCTAGAAATAAGCTATTTTGATTCCTTTAAAAAAAAGAAGAGAAACAATATACAAAATGTTCACACTTGCCAGGAAACACTTTCTTTTCTTCTTTTAAATTTTTGTTCAAAAAACCCCACCTGATGCGACACAAGCTAAACAAAGCAAGGCCATGCTCTTCACAAAAATACATACAGGCTTTCTAGTAAACTCTGCACATCATGAATCAAGCCTTTCTGGATTAGATACTTATAAAAGATTCTCCATTAAAACCCACCAAATCCACAATGCAAAGTACAGGTTGCCAAGGCAGAATAAAGAACTACACAACTGGTAAGACTTAAGACAGCACTGGCTAATTAACTTTGTTCAGCCGCTGGGGAAATAATATTTTCTTTGACCAAATACTTAAAAATACATCTATTTCCCCAGATACATTAAAAATTATTACAAAAAAGTCAGTGTGAAAGTTGCTTTGTGTGTTTGGTCGAGTAGTAACCTTTTGTGTAATTCTATTATCTTCTGTAAAAAATGCAAGTTATTCTGAATTTCAACAGCTCCTTGGTAATTCACAAGTCTCAAATCCCTCTGATATTTTGAGGAAGCTCTGCCACATGAAAATAAAATTTTCAGTATATTTAATTATGGCTTTCAAACATTTAGATAGTGAAGTACATGAAAGCTTGTTTGTGGACTGCTTAGAAAATCATTGTCCCTGAACACTTTGTTAATTAGTAGTATGCATTCTAGATCTTTTGAGTTATGGTTCCCTCATTTAAGGTTTTTCTGAGTTAGAAGTTCTTTCATAATTCAGCCTAGGTGATGCAAGCATTTGTCACTCGATCCAGCGTACCTTCGTTTCTTCCACCAGGAAGAAAAAAAAGTTTGCACTCCCTTAACCTGTGAGACTTGACTGAAGAAAACAAAAACACTACTACTGCAAAATCTTGTATTAATTATTTGCCATCTCAACCTAAAACCAGAATAATCCTAAAGTATACCAAAATTTCATCCATAGTGTGTATCATCACTGAATTAAAACCCCAGCTGAACCTCTTGCTGCATAACTGCAGGCAGAAAGCTTTCCAAAAAGGTGAGACAGAACATGTACATCTGTGCATACAGCTATACTAATTTCTTTACGTAACTTTACAATTATGCTACTGAAAAAAGTGACTATCACTGAAATGCAAAGATCTTCTGATGTCATCCCACAAAATTCAGCTTTTCATACCTTAAGCTCCTAAGCATATCCTACTCATATCCAGATTGGCCATCTTTTCTCTGTCACATAGAAACGTACTTAACAGGAAATGCTCTGAAGCACCGAATCAACATGAAACAAGAACTCTGGTACCTCTTACGTCTAAGTAAAGACATGTATCAACAGCAGAAGAATGGGGGTAACTTACCTGCCAAGGATAGAAGAGAGGTGTTTGATCCAAAGGAACTCTCAAAGGTGCAACAATGACGAGTTCAAACAGAAGACCAAGCAAAAGTGGAACCACACCAGCTAGCAGTATAGCCACTATTAACGTCTTCATTATCTAAAAAAACCAAGATATCTAATTAATATGTTTATCAAGGGGATTCTTGCTGTTTAAACTTCAAAATGTAACAAACTACACAGATAAAGCTGGAGAAAAAAACTACACAGACCTTCAATTCATACATATATATGCCTAGGAATAGTTTTTATTACATACATAGTTTTGCAATTCAAGATTTCAAGATTGAGTCCTATTCCATGTCCCCCCCCTCCAGAAAAAGGCATGATTGTGCCTTCTGGTATCCATATAGTTTTAAACCATGAAATCACCTTTGCCTCTTATCAGTAGTGAATATTATCCAAAGATACTTCAATGCATTTGAGTATTCTTGTATGTAGGAAGATCAAAGAATCTTTCAAAAACTGTCATAGTCTAATAAGCACACAAGCATGTCCGTCACAAGATACTATTTATGCTATGAATGTTTAAAATTGCTATACTTAGACAAGAAATCTACTATAGAAATTCTCAAAACCAAAACCAAGAGAAAAAGATGGGATAGAAATTTGTTGCAATGGTGAGAATCCAAACTCCTGGTAATAAAAAAGGGTATTTTCTTTAAAAATATTAATTTGAACAACACGAAGATCTGACAAAGCAGAAAGATCTTTATGAAAATATGCAATCTACTTTGCAGAGACACATTCATCATAATCTACCAGTTTTTTTTTATTATTTGATAATGTCAAGTTGCTAACTGAGTAAAAGTTAAGCTTTTAGGGGTATGTGTAAATGTATTTGAGCACACATTACAGAATAACATAATGCAACGTAGTCACTTTAAAAGGAAAACAGAAAAACATAAATGTAAATATAAACATTTATACAATTTTTTTTTTATACTGATTGCTTAGCATTGTGCTAAATAGCTTCCAGAAATACAGTTACCCAATGTAATAGGAATGTAATCTGCAAAAGCTTCAAAATGGTCTGAAAATAAAAATGTAGTATACTTTACCGAGTAAAACCCACAAGCACAAATGAAACAAGTTTTGTTAGTTACTTATTTGACAATTCAGTACAAATTTCTCTCAAGACTCACCATAAGAGACCATTCTTTGACCTTCTGAAAAATCACCCTGCGACCCTGTGGCATCCAGGCCACCAGCACTGTCACTGCTCGGATCGTCAGCCAACAGACATAAAGACCACAAGCAGCTGTGTACAGTTCATGGATTTTGGCAGTCCCCGTCCAGAATGACATTAACCATCGGCCAGCAAATACTGAAAACACAAACTCTGTTAAATAGAGTAATGCTTTTTGATGTATTAAGAAAGGATGCCTATCGAAAAATACTTGCTACATTTATTGTTAAACATCAATGCACAAACACATTCAGCAGAAAACAGTATTTTGGTCCTACACCAATAAGGCAGAACTGTATGAAGCACTATATAAATAGTTACATAGATGATGCCAAATACATATGTAGATTTTTTTTCCTAAAATTCCATTACACCAGCAATGTGATCCGAACTACAGCAAAACCAAACACTGAATACTGAACTATTCAGAGCCTGAACACTACTAATCTTCAGAACTGCAAAGGCCATATAGACTAGTGCAAAAGATTGAACTTAAATCTTACAAGCTATGTTTGTCATTTCACTGCTTCATACAATTTTAAGAGTTACTGATCAGGCTTCTGAAGCTTCCCAACAAAAATGGGATACTCATTTGCTCCATTTCATTTTTCAATACTGTTTTCTATTCACCAGTATTATAGTGGAATTATTTTATGTACTATTAAAACCACCACGAGATTTGTAACTCTGCTCTCAACACATTATTGGCATTAGGATCATTAATAACAAGAGGTAAAAATAACATGGTACTACAGTAGCCAGGCTATAAAAGTCAAATGTGTTTACAGGTCTTAATTTGTTCCAAATTATTAAAACAACTACAAAGTGCTTTTGATTTTGTTAAAGTACTCATTCATACATATTTGGGAAATGGCACGTGTATCACTTCCAAGTCTCTTAGTGACCTTGTGCTGTTGACACCTTCAGAGTATTTAATTAAAGAAGATACTGTAGAAGGCCTGGTAACAAGCTATATTTTCCTTCTCTAAATGGTAAAGCAAGTCCAAGGGTATCAATTTTCTTTTTCTCACAATACTACTACAGAGATTATGTCAGAACTTGGAGCCCTGCCCTTAAAAAAATTATCCTACAACAGAACAAAGGAAATGGCAATCTATTTCATTTAAACATGGGTATTATCTCTATAATTTAGATTTTTAGACTATTAAAATCTGATAAAAGTACTATTAAAAAGTGAGACCTGATTTTCCTGGCTATTCCTTTTAACTTTATACATTGTTTCAAAACATCTGTCATTCTTGAGCATGGCAACATGCTGAGTTGTTTTTAGTTGCAGTTTTACAATAACAGACTTACCTGGTAAGGTAAGGCAGATAAGACTAGCAATCAGTAATGTTATACACATGAAAACAATCAAAAGAAATATCTGAAAAAGGAAAAAAAGAAAAACAGTTTGAGAAAGTTACTAAAAAAAAAACCCCAAAACATAAAAAGATGCATCATGCTAGAAAAGCAGCTTGAACTAGAAAGTTCAAATACCATCTAACATTTCACTGTATAAATAAATCAGCAACAAGAAAGCTTTCCACAGTACATGCAGCACACCTACAGTGTTTTGTATTTCTGAGTTCACATCAATTGTCACAACAGTAAAAATTAACATTTGAATCCAGAAGGACAGAAGTTCTCTGTTACAGTTAATTAAAAAAACAATCTCTTTATTTCTGCACTAACCCAGCACAACTCTCAGTTAACCCTGAAAGGTTTCTAGCTCTGTAGGCCAGTCACTGGATTAAAGGCCATTATAGAGTCCGTCTCTCTCAGCCAGATAAGCAAGACTGGTTTTGTAATAAGGAAAACCTTGCTCAGAATGTTCTTCCAGATGCCCTCAGGTTTATGTGCCCAGCAGCTGATAGCAAAGCTGGTGGGTGTCTCCTTAGTCAGGTTTACATCTCATCAGAGAACTCTCATGTACTTGGTGTCTTTAAATATTTGAATGTCTCAAGCACCATGTACTATGAAGTTCTGCTTCTGTAAAAATCAAAGCCACACAACACGCAAGCTTACTATGGGAAATCTAACATCTTATCCTAACAGGCTTGTAACAGAAAGTTGTATCTGTGACACGTTTCCCTTGATGAGACTTTTGTGGACAATCTAGATAAGCCTCATCTCTAGGTTAGGATTTTCAGCACTTCTTCAAGGAAGGAAAATCTTGTGATTTTGTAGACATTAGCCTGCATGAAGAGGGATGATTCCACAATACCCAATTACTTTCCAGGTGACAGCCACATACCCTTTTTCACAAAGAATACTCTCTTTAGGGTTAGGGATCCCAAATCACAGAAAGAAGGAAACCAGAGCAGCTGACAACTGTTGGGTTGCATGCAAAAAAACTTCTCAATGGTGTGGAACACATGATGTAACTTGTTTGGGAACAATATTGTCTAACTAGTTACTTAGGGAATGCTGGGGAAAAGACAGCCCATGGCTTTACACAGTCACAACACATGAAGGACTAAAGCTGATACGAAGCTTTTAAAACACCATGCGTGGCTGCTTCTTGGATCAGTGAGAAGGAATGTACAAGAGGAGGAGTAACTCTTGACTTGAACCTAAACAATCCAGAGGCAGTAGGTTACTCTTAACACAGAAGCAACACTAGCAGTGATCACAATACATTAAGACTCAAAGATGTTTCAAGAACATCCCTCCTCTCTCCAAAATCCACAATAACATCCATCCAAAAAGCAAACTAGCTAAAATGAGGACAATAATTAAAAGAATATTGAAAATAGTAGTCAAAAGGAAACATGCTCACAGGAGATGTGTTTAGATACACTGAAGTGAGGGTTCAGGACAAACTCACACTACTAATCCTAAGACTTAAAACGTGTCCTCAAAGTTGTCACAGTAAACAGTGCAATAAAAACAGCTTCCAGAAGAGACTTCCAGAAGTTACAAATAAATCCACGGGGGGAAAAAAGCCAGAACAGAAAATGGATGAACTCAGGTAAGTTAAATGCAAAACTACAGTCAAAAAGGATTTTAGAAATAACTTACGAAGTCTATGAAAAGTAACAATAACTTTATTTTTATAGATAGCTTTTTTTTTTTTGAAGAATCAACAATGAAGTAATAAAATCTAAAAATTCTCAGAAGAAAGCTTGCCAGAGAGTTTGCAGGCTCTGCTGACAACTATGGATTATGAAAGGAAAGCTAAAGGAAGACAAGCCAGTAAAGCAGGAAAATTTAACAAATTCTACACATAGGCATTTTTCTTGAGAGGCTTTGGGAGTTCCCCCCAAAAGAGCATCTGTTTAAAAAAATCAATGAGTTGGAAAAATTATCTAGATTGTCTGGTAAGACTGATGATAAACTTTTATGTAGAATAATGAAAAAAAAAAAAAAAGTGGTATTTTAATTTTGTTCCAGATTAACAGTATGTATTTAAATGAAAAAAGAATAAAGCAAACCCATAGTTTTATATGCTTTTTGTAACTGAAATAACATGAAGGATCAGTTCTTAATCCTTGCTCAGTCCATATGAACATTACAAGTGAGTTCTCATGGAATACATTAATACATAATAAAATCAGTATATAGACCACCTTCTTCTAAGTTCTTACACCTTGGTTAAAATGAAAAAAAAAAAAAAACAGATGTCAACACTGTTTGCCTTCTTCTCAAATTCTTAAAACTCCAATTGAGAAAGTAATTAAAACATAGTGTTGTTCCATATTGCAAGTCTGTGTGGGAGACTTATTTTTGTAAGATTAACTTACATGAGTAGAACAAAGGTCAATACACCAAAAATAAAAACTGAAGCACCTGCAGTGATCCTGAATGCTTCATTATATAAATACTTCAAACAAGTGGAACCAGAGACATAGAATCCTATGAGCGAGCTACCATGTCCATGAGATTGTGCAAGTGCCTGTCCAATCCCGCTGCCAGAGCAGGACCAAATCTAGGGCAGGTCACTTAGAAATGCATCCAGACAGGTCTTGAAAGTCTCCAGAGAAAGAGACTTCACAACATCTCTGGGCAGCCTCTTCCAGGGTTCTGTAACCCTTACAGTAAAGAAGTTCTTCCTCATGTTGAGGTGGAACTTCTTATGTTCTAGTTTGCATCCACTGCCCCTTGTCCTATCACAGGGCACAACCAAAAAGAGGTTTTCCTTTCTTTCTTGACACCCACCCTTCAGATAGACATTAATAAGATCCCCTGTCAGTCTTCTCTTCTCTAGACCACACAGCCCCAGGTCTCTCAGCCTTTCCTCATAAGACAGGTGTTCCAGTCCCTTAATCATCCTCGTAGCCCTCCGTTGGACTCTCTCAAGTAAATCTCTGTCCCTCTTGAACTGGGGAGCCCAGAACTGGATACAATACTCCAGGTGGGTTCTCACTAGGGCAGAGTAGAGGGGGAGGAGAACCTCCCTTGACCTGCTGGACACACTCTTACCTAATGCACCCTTCTAAATGCACTTAATGCATCTTAAGATGATGGAGGATAACAAGTGTAACAGGAAGAAAGGGACACGAGGTTCCAAAGCGACCATCTTCACGGAAATCTGACTAGGAAAGTTATTAAGTTAAATCAGATTATTTTCTTTTCTATGTTCTGTACAAGTCTCTAAAAGAACAACTTAAAATGCCTAGATGAAGATAAGTACACCAGAAAACAGCTGTCTCTGACAGCTGAATATGAAACTGATTAGTTATTACCATCAGTTCAAGGTCAGCACCCCAAATTACTGATAGCTTACACTATGCAATGGTTCGAGAGGCGGAGACAATTTCAGCACATCCTTCTCCAGAGGTATCCACAAAAATAAAGTAACTCATGCAATGGTAGTTCTAGAAAGGATTTAATGAGTGCCTAGGTGAACACACCCCTCCCTTGAAAGCAGCATGTCCACATTACAGTTATGTATTGCCAGATCACAGAGAGAAGCCAGTTTAATTACCTGCTTAGCAGTCAAACAAGGAACTAATTTCAATTAACCTGTCATCCCAGCAACTTCATATGAACTTCACTCAGTCTAAGTGAAAATGTCACAAGTATAATTTCTTTATAAATAACACAATAAAGTCTTATCTGAACTTTCAAACACATCTAACTAATGCATTTTAAGGAAACATCAGAAGTGATACTACACTATTCTAACTTTAGCCATTACTTCCCTTCTTGAGCTATACCTGAAACAACAGTAAATGAGCTATGTTTAAGTTCATATTTGATTAACTCAGAGTTCTGGTAACAACAAAATAATTTATCTAGTTTGACCTACATATTATTATAGGAAGTTAGATTTTTGCCAACAACATTTTCTTTCTAATTGTAGGGATTTAGAACTTTTCAGTATTTTAACATCTTCCTATGTTTAATGCAACAGAATTTCTCCAGATAATTTCTTAATGAAGCAAAAAAGCTTAAAATACACTTCAGCTACAAGGCCAAAGTATGCTCTCTTGAAAGCCATGCCTTGTTAGAGATACACCTGAACTATCTGTTTGCTGGGGGGTTATTATATTTCTCTCTGTTACTAACCATTAGGAAAGGGAGATGCGAACTACCCGATAACACACAACACACACGGAATCTATAAAAAAAGTGGTAATTGAAGGTCTGAAGTTACA
This sequence comes from Hemiprocne comata, assembly GCA_020745705.1. Lineage (NCBI taxonomy): Eukaryota > Metazoa > Chordata > Aves > Apodiformes > Apodidae > Hemiprocne > Hemiprocne comata. Next base: position 87,076,838 of record CM036587.1, read on the forward strand.
GTCTGAAAAAGTAACTGCAAGACTACTTTTTAGAAAGTTGCAAACCTTACGAAATACAAAACAACATGACCCACACCACTTGACTTCTGATGACATGTGGGCGAAATCTTTCTTACAAAAAAATTGCACCCATTTTTCAAATGCCCCTCTCTTTTCTTTTAATGTGTTAGATATACCTACCCTGAGCGGGAATTTTAAAGGCCTACGATAAGGCTGGAAACCCACAGGTCCTCCTTGTTGAAGTATGGCTTGATGGGCTGCATGAAGACCTTCTCCCACAACTGGAATGGCATTATTATTGCGAGCATGCTGGTTGTTAGGCTGCTGATTTGCATTGTTTTCATTCTCTTCCTGGTCACCAAGTAGGTAAGAATGGAGATCCCTGTAACGATCAACATTTCAGTTTTGCTCTGTTTGGTATGAATGAGAATCTTACAATAGGCCTACTGAGAATGAGTACAAGTTGTACAAAACTTACACAGGAGTACTGGCAGAATCTTGATAAAGTAAAGTAAACTATTTTCTGATAACATACTCAATGTCATTCTGAATACAGAATTTAGAAGAAAAGTGCTAGTGTGGATGCAATTAGAACCGTAGGAATACAGCCACAAATAAAGAACACTTATCTGTTTGCTTTAAAAACAACGTCTGGTATTAAAGTTGTTGTGCATATGAAAGGAAAATTGCATTGGTATTTCAGTTCATGTAAGCAGGCAGCTCAACTGACAGCTTTAATTTTACTGCTAAGCTCTATTGGGAAACAATTCCCTTCAAACAAACTATACAAGGACAGGACTGTAGTGCTATTAGGCACATTTTCAGCAGTAGACAGTCAGCCAGAGTCTTTCATGAAGATTCTAAATTGCTCAAAACCTGTACACAACTTTCTAAGAACATCAATCTTAGAAAACAGTCAATCTGCTTTAGAAAGTATTCCATTGCTATTTCCTCAATACATCATCAGCAAATAGATAAAAACCCAAAACCTAATATGAACATCTAGAAGTTAATTTTCCTCAGCTTTAACAGAATTTTATTAGCAGCAAGATGCATGCAGATATTCTATTGGCAGACAATGAAAACATTTTCATGGCAGTTTACTTTTCCAGAAGAGCAAAGGAAAAGATTTTAATCTGTGCTCAACTACAATTGCTGAAGAGGTATTTCACAAGTGTTCTTAACAGCTGCAACAGTGAAGAAAGCACAGCACTTCTATCAACTCCAACATTCTCTTATGGTAGAATCATAGATTGGTTTGAGTTGGAAGAGACCTTAAAGAATATCTAGGTCCAACCCCCCTGCATGGGCAGGGACACATTCCTGACGTGATTGCTCAAAGTTCCATCCAACCTGGCCTTGAACAATTCCAGGGAGGGGGATGGACAAGTTACTTAAAGATATAGCTTGACAAAATGCAAACTAAGAGACCAGGAGTGAAGAGAGTTTCCTTATGAGAACCTAAAATAAGTATTTTGGTTTGCAGTGGAAGAAAAAAGTCCTTCACTCATTTTCTCAGAACCTCAGCCATAGCTCAAAGAACAAATCTTCATCCTAATAGTGCTGTATTGGCATAACCCACAATGAGCAAGACATGGTGGGAGAATGCCAATACACTTTGAAGTTCAAATTAAAACTTTCTAGAAAAATGAAATCAACCTTAATTTTTACTTGACTAATTTGGCAAACAACATATGAACTAAAAAAATAATTTCAAGTGCTAGAAGTCTTCCTGGCAGTCTAAATAAAGGAACATCACTTTGTATAATGATTTACTTTAGCTGACAAAGATAGTTTTATCCCTCTTTAGAAACTGAACTTTTAAGTTGAAAATCCCCAACTTAAAGTTATTCACTTGTTCAGCTTAATGTTCTAAATAATTTCCCTTTTTCAAAATTTTCCTTCTTATAGTAAGAAATGCAAGTTGTGCACATTAATTTTACTTGGATGACTGATGGAGATGCTCTGCTGACACTTACCTCTAACTTTTTCATATAACAGGAATTTAACAAGCTGTTAAGTCGTACTTCCACTCATTTTTTTACTAAGCAAATGCTGTAATAGTGTATCAAATTACTTGTCAAAACCTACTCCATAAGTAGGTACAAATACTGCTTAGAAGAAGGTACTTCCATAGGAAATCACTATAGGGGTTTTCATCATGTATTCATCTGTAAAATAGTTATTAAAGTGATTTTTTGGGATAACTCTCTTGAAAGCATGCTGCTTTCATGTTAAAAGGCTAAGCTGGACACAATGCTTGTAGCTCATTTTGGCTTTCTGTACTTACAGCAAGTATCCAGCAGTAACAGTCCATGCTCGTACAAGACCTTTCAACCACTGTCTTGTATGTCCTTGTTCTAGCAAAGCTGGAAGCACCACCTGAAGCAAAAGGAGCTCTAGGGAAAGTTCACTTACTGGTGCATCACTGGAAACAATGGGAAAAGCAAGAAGTCAAGTATAAGAAAAAGTTTCATAGTCATCCTTTCCTCTGAATAATATTAACACCACCACAATTAAAAATGTATTAGAGGCCAACAGGAAGTATTTATAGTGTTTTGCAGACATGGCTCCTTATATACTACTCTGAGCACAGGTTAAGTGTTTATAAGTGTTTAGGCAGTTAGGTGCACAGGAAACTTATGACAAAATGTTGAGAAAGTTTGTATCAGAGAATATGATTTGCTCTTCTATTTGTTTGTATCACTGCCGTTTCAATTATTATTTAGAATCAAATATACTGTTATCATTAAAAAGTTACAGTTACAGATATCCTTTTATTCTTGAAGCAAGTATAATCAGGAATGAATGTGAAAAACACGGCAACAACTTCGCTATCAAAAAGCTGAGGGGGAAGGTGTTTTGAGGGCATATAAAAATCAAATACTTATCACTATGGAATACAAAATGCCTCTTATTTTTCTTCATAGCTTTTGACAAATTGTATTATTAGATTAATTGAAAACAAACAAAAAGTACCAATGTCACATTAATGCTCAAAGAAGCATAAATATACATTTTTCTAATTATAAGGAGACTGAAAGTTATCTTCTTTTTTTTTAATTAAATGCTTACCTGTAGAGCATAACATTATATGGAAGAAAGTTAGGCAGGAGATACTTAATAATGCGTATAGGAAGCCAGAGCATGAGTAGTACAATTGATCCAAAGACAATCTGCAACAAGGAAGTTAAACAAGTTAGTCCAAATAGTAGAAACAACCAAACCTAGTTTCCTACCCATCTCTCTGACATATTTATTGTGTGTGGTGGGTTAGTTCTGGCTCAGAGTCAAACACTTAACCAGCTGCTCCACTCATTCCCCTCTCTAGCTGAATGGGGTGAAAATAGAAGGAAGGTAAGAAGACTCGTGGATTGAGATAATGAGAGTCTAATAGAGAAAGCAAAAGCTGTGTGCAAGCAAAACAAAAAGACAAATTCAATCACTACTGCTCATCAGTAGACAGATGATTAGCGACTTCCCGGAAAGCAGGGCCTCTGCACATGTTAACAGTTGCTCAGGAGGACAAACTCCATAACCATGAACAACCCCCTTCCCTTCCTCTTCTTTTCCCACAGCTTTTACTGATGAGCACATCATCATACGGTACGGAATACTCCTTCGATCAGTTTGGGTCAGTTGTCCAAGGTATACCCCCTTCCCAATCCCCAGCTTATTTGCTGGAGGGGTGAGGGAGCAGGGCAGGCAGAGGAAAAGCCTTGAGGCTACCCAAGCAAACACTGTTCAGCCATAGCCAAACCACCTGTGTGGTAGCACCATTGTTTCAGCCACTAATCCAAAGCCCAGAAGGACATGGGGACACTATTAAGCAAGATGAACTCCATTCTCACAGACCAGTATGCAATGATGCCCTTGCCAAACAGGACTATGGCTGAATAAGCACTGCATGGCCAGCTGACAGTTCAGGCACTATCAGACGGTTCTACATCCCTCTCCCAGCACTGGGATTAATAATTATGCGTTACTCTTTTCTTAGTGGCTCAGTTTTCATGCAACTTGTAGAAGCCTCAGAAAATCTTTCAATTTCTTCATATTTTAATTTGGACGAAAATTTAGTAGAGGAGATCAGGTGTATGAAGACCACGCACTTTTATAAATCCTGTTTCCTAAAGGAACCAGATTAAAAACCCAAGTACATTTTAAACATATCCTTACACTTCATACAAATTCATGGCTCAACACTAAAGATGCTAAAAAAAGTTATGTTTAACTATGTAAAAATGAAAAATCAAATCCCATTCTTGAAACTTAGTAGTCTATGTTCTACACAAGAAATTTCTTAAAAATTGAAAGAAGCACAACTTGAAAAGTGCAACTTGTTTTTTGAAAACATTTTTCCTTAAATACACAATAATATAAATGGGAGCTAACATACGAAATTTTCTTTGCAAATAAAGAAATTTGAGATAAGTCCTTACCACTGATAGGATGAACCTCCTGAGATGTCTATAAATGGGCAAGTGAATCATTTCCTGCACAGGATTAAAGTCTGGATCATTCAAATTCCTGAGAAACCATAAGACACCAGGTCTCAATACCTGAAATAGGAAATAGAAACAATGTATGAAGAGAAAATTATCTTTGCATTCTTTGTTTTTGGTTTTGGATAATACTACTGCAGCAAATAGGTTTTACACATAATATTTGTTGAAAAAGGTTCAACAAATGGTATAGAAATAGAACAAAGCATTATCACGGAGAAGTAGAGCAGCAATAACCAATTACAAGCTTAACTTTCAAGTATTAATCAATCTTAGACAACCGAAACATATTTAGATGCATTTGAAGGCATCACCCATGTTTAAGGACTCTTTGTAAAACTAAAAACCACTAAGTAAAATATACTCTGAATCATTATTTTCCACTGTAGTAATGACCACTGTGGCCCTTTTTGCATAATGATGGAATCTAATATACACACACAAAGCACAGTAGCAGCAATACCCAGATTTGAAGGATTTAACTAAGAGTTCAACATGAAAGCTTCCCTAACTATGTTACATACCAATCTTGTTCTTATAGACTTACCTCTCTCAGTAAAAGAATGAAGGATGCAAAATAGAAGACATAAACCATTCCAACTAACCAGTGCAGGAACATTGTGGTACCCGGGGCAGACTGAAAGCTCAATTCTCTGTCTTTCAAAGTGGCATCAAACATCTCCTAGAAGGTAAGCAGTAAACAAATATGAAGTTTGGCAAACCTCCAGGTACTCATTTTGTTTACCTTATGTTCATTTATAGACATTTAAATATCTGCCTCGTGCTAACATATAAAGTATTATAGCATTCATTTAAAAAAAAAAGAGAATACTTTATAAAAAGAACAGCAAATAAAGATAAATTTCTGAACTAATTCTTTCTGACAGAAAGAAGAAAAATCAACTGAAACACTACCATACGTTATGTAACTTTATAAATCAGTTCAAACAAAGTGGTACTGTGATGGAAGCAAATACTTATTCCCTTAAGTAAAATTATATTTTTGACTATTTAAATAAATTAATTTTCTCAATTTTAAATTAATACATCTTTTTTCAGGACAGAAGATGCGTCCTTCTCAATTCCAAGTAAACACAGCATGTATCTTGTTCAAATCAGAGGCTGGACAATTTTAAAAATACAAAGTTATTAACATTTCACATAAGATGGCTACATAAAGAAGTTTATTCAGTACACAAGTAAGTTCACTATAACAGTGGACTTGTAAATGCAGTAAAAAGGATTAGGATCTTATTATTTTAATAACAGCATTTTAATTTGTATTTAGTAACATAAAGGAAAACAAAATGAGCATTACACAGTAGCTAAAAAAACCCTTCCCTCTGGAAACACTATGTTTATAGAAAGAGAAGAGTGTTTTCAAACTCACACCAACGACTCTCTTCTCACCAGAAGTTTTTTTTCTTTTAAATATAAACATTATTAAAAAAGATTTTATTCCATTTCATAGAATCACAGAATAGTCTTGGTTGGAAGGGACCTTAAAGATCATCTAGTTCCAACCACCCCTGCCGTGGGCTGGGACACCTACCACTACACCAGGTTGCTCAAAATCTCTCCTGGAACACTTCCAGGGATGGGGCATCCACAACCTCCCTGGGCAACCTGTTCCAGTGTCTTACTGCCCTCCCAGTAAAGAATTTCCTGTAGGCCACTTCAGGTACTGGAAGGCTGCAAAAAGGTCTTCCCAGAGCTCTCTCTTCTCCAGGCTGAACAACCCCAATTCTCTCAGCCTGTCTTTGATTCTTACCAAAGAGCATATATCCAGCCACCAGCCACAGATGAGAGGAAACACACCAATTTCAACAACCACTAACAAGGAAACCTTTAGGAAAAAAAGAGAAAACATCTCACTAGTTTAACAAATTGCCAAGAAAATTGAGAAGGTTTTTTGCTACACACAAAAAAAGTAGGATTACCTTGACAACAATATAGCAAACTCCTAACAAACGACGTGATCGCTGGAACTTAACAAGTGCTGCCAAACCCTGAATAGTTTTGTCAAGAAAATAATACTGAAAAATACTTCATAACATAGTTACATTATGTTACATTATATTATTGTGTGGTTTTTAGCAATAGGAAATTTTGCAAAAGACAAAAGTAAAATAGGAAGTATGAATTTTATCGGTACTCTATTTTCAAAATTGTCCGTGACCCTGCAAGTCACGATCTGATGTGCTGGATAATTCTCCCCAAACACACATCTAAAACAAACAAACAAATTAATAATACCACCACCCTTCCTAAATCTAAAAGTTTTCAAGAAATAAAGAGTTGCCTTTGAAGACGTCTGCTATGAATAGGCAAGTTTCAAAACTGAAGGCCTTCCTTAAATGGTAGCTTTCCTTTTCATGCAGTCCGAAATAATTTCTCACCTTTTCCAAGAAAAGCTGGATGCATATTAGAGGTTGGGGGTTTGTTTTGCTTTGCTTTCTTTTAGAAGGCAAAACAGAGACATTACAATCAAAGGTTTTACTACATTTCCACTGCACATTGGTACCCTGCGGTCTGAAGTTGATGTTAGCTTTGTGTACTCTTCAACAGAAAGCCACTAACAGTGTTTATTCTTTCAAACTTGAAATTTGGGTAGTCCCTTTAAAAACATGCAGCTAGAATGCAAGTTTTTACTTGTGACCAAATCCTTCTACCTTTCAGGACTCTGCCATTACCTAATTTTTTCTGTAATAAGGGTTATCACCTGAAAGAAATCCTTGCTGCAAGCTCTCAGTGGTTCGAAGACATAAAAGAGGAACTAAAAGAATCCACACTCTAAAGATCACCCTACATATTTTCCTAACCCCATTTCTGTTTCTGCTGCAACTAGATAGCCCACAGCAACTGTGAAGACAGTGAAGAAAAAAAACAATGGTTCTGTCTTCGCAGACAGACCTTCAAAATTTAGCCAAAGGTCTTCAAGCAAGCATAAAAGCCTACGATTTTGTGTTGTTAAACATGTGCAAGTGTTCTGAAGAATGCAGTTACGCAGACAATTTTTAAATGGCCAGGAGAAGAGACCTTTTCTTCTAATTTCACCAAAAAAGCAAAGCAAAATGATAAATTAATTGCATTTTTATCATGTCTGTGCCTCCTCAAAATATAGTCAGAAAAATTATTTACATGCAAAATGTGAACTAGTTAATGTCTGACAAAAGGATACATGACAAACAATTAGAGTCACTGCTAGCAGAACATATCCCACTATGGTTGTAATCAGGCCTTCGAAGTGAGATGCTTGAACCTGGGGGAGAGGAGAAAAAAAGGGAAAGTTTATCAGTCTCTTAGAAGATTGTATCTCCTTTTAATGTAATTAAGATAAATTCCAAATCTAAACTCCTAAAGAAGAATGAAAAGTTTCTTCAGTTTTTACATATTTTAATAATTAGTATTTTTTTGGTATCTCCAGCAAGAACAGAAAGTATGTACATTTACTGGACAAGTCTCACAACTACTTTCTTCAAATATGAAACACCTCTATAAAGGAAACAAAAAGTGTCACCTTACACTAACTTACTACCTCCTGACTTTCACTTGCCTTTTGTCATCAACTATGAAAATTACTCGGTACACAAATTAAAAATGTACACAAGGAACAAGAGGGTGTTAAAAAAACAAAAGTATGAGGTTTTTTTTGCAAAAGAAGGAAACCTCACTAAAAAGTAAATAATGGAAGAAGTAGGGAAAGAGTGAGAGAACATTTTTAATCATAGATTAAGAAAGGTTTGAGGAGGAAAAATGACAGACATTCCAGGTTACTTTTGCCATCACAAAAAAAGTGGAAGGATGCTACAAAAATATTGTGATTAAATAAACAGCAGCAGTTTCTTCATTGTGAAATTAGCAAACAGTACTTACATATTCCTCAAAGCCCAGGCCAACAATAGAGAAGTGACCAATGTGGTATGGACAAAATGCTGCATAATGGAAGCATAAAGAGGAAAAAAGGACATTAAAACTGCTAAATGAAGTCTTATTTGCAGGATGTCTATATTATAACATAGTAGAATTAATCATTCTACTTCTGATCAATTATGTGATAACAACTAAAAAAAATTACTTTCTCTGCAAATATTTGCAAATGCTATATTTCCATAATTTTACAAACACTGAAAAACAGATCAGAATTCACACTGAAAAACTACAAACAGTAAAAAACTACACAGAATAACAGGACAGTATTTTCATTCTTGCTGTGTGCAAATTAATTCGGTTTCTCAGTCTTGTGTACTAGGGTGGTATCCGTCTCAGACTGTGGTAAACACAAACCTGTTCTGTATATTTATTCTTTCCCATACCCTAAAAGACTTAAGCAGCCATTTTACTTTTTGGTCAGATAGGACTTGCTTTAGCAAGGTTACATTTTCAGTGTTTTAATTTTTAACAATACTGTAAAAAATGCAAGCCCTGCAGAAATTTGCAAAGGGAAGAGAAGATGAGGGAGAGAAAGATGATGTTCCAGTGAATGGGTGAGGAGCAACTGAGAAGTCTTTTACTTTGAATTAATGAACTAAGAACTGTCATCATTCCTAAGAACTCATTCCAGCCAATTCTGAGGTCTCAGGAGGAATGAATTAAAAAACATAGCACTTTCCCCATTTTTGGACACCTGTGTATTTGCAACAGGATCAAGTAGTTGTTTTAGCTCACCCTGTAGTCTTCTAACCAAGCTACGAAAGACTACAGAACTCAACATCACTTTCCTACAGGAGTAAAAGGAGTCATTATTAAGTGAAGAGGGTGCAGTAATTGCAAGCTTTTATTTTAACCTATACTGTGGACTAAACATACCCCCAAATGAAAAGCCTGATGATTTTCTCTTGCCTCCTGGAATTTCTCATTCACCTCTGTATGATCAATATGTGAAAACAAACAAACAAACCTAGGACAACATTTAGCAGGGTTTTTTTTATTCCCTTAATCAATGATCAGAAAGTTCAAATTTTTGTCTGTTTCAGAGAAATCAGCAGTTAGTAGGAAAAAATAGCAAAAATGTAACAGATAAAGGGAGCACTTGAGCTTTCCCTGCCCAGTAAGAACAAGAGAAATAAAAGTGAGATGAAAAAAAAAATAAATCACATGAAACTTCTGTAAGCATCAGACTCCTGACTTAAAATTTATATCTTATTGACAGTGTTTTAGGAAGTTACCATGCTCAGTTTATAATGTTTTTTTAAAATAACTTCCTTTAAAATGAATTTTTTAATAGATTCCTTTTAATAAAAACCATGGAGTACAAACTCCTCTGTGACTACCAAAGCGAGCTAAAATATTAATTAAGTCCAACTTAGTTAACTTCTGCAAGAGAATATCATAGGATAATTTCTGGATCAGTAATTAAGGCTCAAAATGCTTTCCTTCTGTTTAATCTTCTGGAAAGTACCTCCTGTGACATTTGAACTCACCAGGACTGTAATTATGAATAACTAGAGATCTGGCAGTTGTAAATTAGGCAATGTTACTTAGTGGGACAGATACTAAAAATGGGCTTGAGAGGCACAAATTCCTAGATCTCCTGCTCTCTTCCTTGGGACTCCCCTTCTCTACTTGCTAGTTTCCCATTTGTTAAAGCACATGTAGAGCTACTGAAAACACAGCTATCTGACAACCTTATTAATTATTCTTATTACTCAATTATTACTGAATTTAAATAAAAGGTTTAGAAAATCTATACTTATTATCCACTTTAAAAAAGCCTACATTTTATAGCAGCTAAGAACATAATTAACTTCTGGCAGCTGCAGATTAAAATAGACTACTATCAGAAAGAAACAATTCAAGTATATTCCAATGCCTATTAGAGCAGTTATAGGTTTTGTGAATTAAATGTACATATTTCTTTTTGTTTTCTTTTGGTCTGCTGATTTGTTTCAGTAAGTAGATGCTCAAATAATTGTTTCAGTATTGTGAGCTTTACTTTCCCAGTTAAAATTTCCTATCTACAGTATGACTTCAGTTTTTAAAGCTCAAACTTCTGCCAAGAAAGACTGCTCAAAAAAACTCCAAGTAACAAAACCAATCCCTTTTTAAACTGATAATTCAGAACAAGTGAATTTTTGCGCCTGGTATCTCCTTCAAGTGTAAGAAATGTTCTATCTTGTCACTACAATGCTACTGCTTCTGCACACAGTTGTCAAATTAACAACGCTAATGAGCTTGAGCACCATAATCCAAAAGCTCCTGCTAGCAGCAAGCAGGCAAAATTGAGGCACAGGGAAGAGCTGATATTCTTCCATGTCACTCAAGAGTTGTAAGGTACCAAAAAAATAATCTGAATCACCATCTAATGCCAATCAGGAAAGTCTTAAAAAAATGAATTATAAATTTGTTACCCTGTTTTCTGCAGTACAACCAGAGTGGAAATGCAGATTTACCATACATATTATAAGCAGTATATATAAAATAAGAACACTAGAAACTCTCAAGGGGGAGCTTAGTGCTATTCACAATAAGGCAGGCATTTTGTTACCCTTTTCTTTTAGGGTTCAAATGATTGAGAAACATACATCTAAGGTTTGGGAATTTTTTATTTTTTTTAGGTTTTTTTAAAACTGTGACAAGTTTACATCCAAGAAATTTTCCTCGCACTAACTTTACATGAAATCAGAACAAGGAAATATTCCTGTCTTGTACTAGAAATAGAGTCTTGCAAACAAAGTTGCAGTTCAGCATCTACAGGAAGGAGAAAGGAAAATAAAGTAAAGTAAGCCACTGATTAGAATTTACTGTTTTCTAAAATTTAAGTCAGTCTAAGTCGTGTGAACAAAGGAAAGTTGTTTTGTTGTAATTCTGGACACAAAATGACAGTATATTTGACAAGTTTACACAGCCAGTTACATTCTTGCATGCTCCCCTCTCTCCCAATTTTGAGCTCCAAAAATGTAGTATTGACAGAAAAAGAGATTGAAGTGTATCTAGTGAAAACTGTAAAGGAGAAAAAGAATACCCTATCCATTCTTACAAGTACTGAATTTGCTCATAAATTAAATTCCATGAGGTTCCTCCCTTAATTTAACAGCATTCCAAACAAATATTACTTTCTGTGATTTGGTTGACACCATTCAACTTTTGGTAGATTTCCTATTTTAAACCTATTTACTGAAAAGAATTAAAATGACAAAACTAGAAGCAATAAAGACTTACTATTCGTACGCCCAGGTAATTCGTGGTTCCATTTTTATGTTACTACTTCCTTTATTCTGAGACAACAGCCTTAAAATTAACCTGCATTATCACTTCACAAAGAAGTATCTTATAAAACCTATGAGCAAATGATACTTACCAAACACAAGTATGAACAATGTATTTAAAGATACGACCCAAAAGACATGTTCCTGCAAGGAGTAGGGGGGAAGGAGGGAGGAAGATGACAAGGAAACAGTACATAAATATCAGTCATTTAAATACATGACTCTACTTTTGTATCTAGTCTTCTTCCATCAACTGCCTATTATTACCAGAACTTGCACATCTCATGTTGGAGCCAAGACATATGTTCTAACACAAAGACCAAAGCATGCAGGACAGATTAAAGCATCTATTTACATTAATAGACATTTACCTAGATAAAAGACCTTATATTTACTTTAACACTATTACTTTGTGAAAGTAAGCTTTTATTTTTAGATCAATATAAATAGTTCCACACTTAAAAACCATTACAATAAATGAATGTTATATTATTTTTAACTAAGATGTAAACTCAGCCATAAGTACACTGGAATTTTAATTCTTTTGATATTAATATTCAAGGTCATTCACCAATGACATAATAGGCTACATTATTTTAAACACGAGACATTAAATTAAAATACATTTATCTACTACAGTAACTAATAAACGCATTAATATTTAAGAATTGTATTTATTTAACACATTAAATAAAGTAAGATTTAAACTGGAAAAGAGCACAGATCTTTTTTTCCTTTGTATTATATATGACTTATCTTTTTAAAATAACTGATCTGGCAGGTAATACACAATGAATATAGCTGTGGTGGGTTAAAAATTTTGTTGCTGTTGCCTTTGCACTCTCTCTCCTCTGACTCTGAAGTCAGAGCCAGACATTGCCAACAGTCAGGTAGGATGGGCAGCAGAGAGAACCCTTCAGATAAACCGTAATGAACTCCACTAGAAGATACGCATGATGTATGCAAGCGTTTGTCAGGGAGATAATCAACACAAGCTCACCCACAGGCAAGTGTTAAAAAAGGCCAATAGCCTTTTTAGGAGTGCTTTGCTGAATTACCATAATCATAAGGATTTTTCAAACCGATTTGAAAAGATACATGCTTCATGAGACTGACTATTGTGAAGATTTAAAAATAAAAATTACACTCATATCAATTAAAATAATATTCAAGAGGGGAAAATTATTGGGAGGAATAAGAATACCCCAAATAAAGTCAAGAAATGTAACTGGCTATCTTAAAATTTAATATCTAGTCTATGCTAAAAATTCCCTAGTGGTGTTCTGATGGTATTAGGGCAAATCAGGGAAGTCTGAATGAAGACATTATTTTAACAATAAAGAGCAAAACTAGCAAAGGCTTGAACAGATCTGTATTTTCAGTGTATGCATTTTTGAAGGGTCTAACTTTGATTTACAGTGGAGTACGTGATTCAAAGTTATCTATTTAAGAAATTACACTTCTTTGCCACACACACCACTCTGTGAAACTCCTAAAAACCAGTTTGCTTGAATGTGACATCATGGGGAAGTCTCTTTAAACAATATACATTGTATGAAAACGGGGACTTCAAATAGAATTATGTGATTTTTAAAAAGAGAGTGTACTTTAAAAAAGCGCCTTCTATAGAAATTATTGAAATGCAGGATTTCACTTACTAAAAAAACCAGAGATCCATCAAGTCCAAGCATCTGTGAAGAAAAGAAAATTAGTTTTATTTACTTATCAGAAAAAAACACAACAGTATGCATCTAAAATAAGCCTCATTCACACTAACTTTTAATGTCCAATATGGTGAAATGCTTTTTTTTATTGCTCAACTAACGTGACCTGGACATAAATTCTTAAATATAAATATAGAAACCAAGTTTTTGTTCAACACAGTAAACTCAGTTGATCAAAGGCAGTGATATACATGTAGAATACCTCAATATACATGTATTTGTATAGGGCAAAACAAACATGTAATGAATTAATTTATAGGCTATTTCTCTCCAAGACTTTCAAGATTCTGACAAAGATTCTGTACTCACAAAAGATTTCAGTGATAAAACTGTTATTTAAAAACATGTTTAAACAACTCAATATTAAAAGCAATTTTTCCTGGCCTTCTAATGGCAAAGTATCAGTTTATGTTTTCCACTGAGAAAAGTCAAAGGTTAGTATTTTACCTTTGATGTTTAAAAGCCACTAGTAACAGTAAAATGTTGCAACACTGTTATTAAGTTTAGAACAGAATTGGTTTACAGCTAGGGAAGACAGGAAACAAATCCCAAATTGATCTGCACAGCTGTTAGAGGAAGTGTCCACAGAAGAGCCATAAATAAAGCATCTATTTAAAAAAAAAATTCCCCCCACTTCAAGGGTTTCTTACTATTTCAATCCAGACACTCCTACTTCACAATTAGAACTGTAAAGTACCAGTGTCAAGGCTATTTTGTACCAGGATTTGCACCAAGTTCCAAGATATTAAAGTTGTACATATTTTACGACGTAAACCAAGATGCAAACATTTTTGAAAACTCAAAGTTTGCATTCTATTTTCACAAGATAGAACAGCAGAAAAGTCTGCCCCACTTTTGATACTAAATGCCAACTAGATATCTATTGCCTATGCATGCACACAGGATTAGGAATGGTTATGAGAGTTTGCAGAAACTGATTTCTATATTAATGGAGATGAGTCAAAACATTTTCAACTAGAGTACATCAACACTTCCAAGCATACAAATTTGGTTCAGAAATACAACACTTTCCTCTTGAGATATGCAGTAGAATGGTTCAGACACCTGAATTTAGGTATGCCCTTTTTCACTAAGTATCTTTCAAAACAAACTAAGAAACTTTCACTAGATACAAAACAAGTTTCAAGACCTGTCTCTGGTGATGAAAACTGTATTTCTACTACACTGCAATCAAGGCAACAATTGTATCACAGCTTAGGAGTACAGTGACTAGCTTTACAACTGTCTGCCATAGGCACCAGTGACACTGGTTAAATCACACGAAGCTGATGTATCCATATGGTGAGCTTTGAACTCAAGTGTTGGCTCCTTCTAAACCAGCTACAAAAAAACTAGGTGCTGAGTCTCAGGACTCCTCTATGATTACAGTGTAAATGCATTTTATGCTCTAATTATGGAATTTGTGATCCATAAGCAATGTTACATTAAAATGCTCCATCATATTTTAAGAAACACATTTGCCTTTTGCAAATATGTAAATAGACTCAGCCACATTTCCAGTTATCTTTTCATGTTTTCATGAAAACCAAAATTAAGCATTAAACTACAAATAACATAACACCTATGTGCTCCTAATCTGGCCTAGCAGCCTGAAGGCAAGCTGTGATTAATCTCTAAAACTGATCAAATTGAAGACTTCAGAAAAGTGTGTGCTAAAACATGTTTTAAGCTGCTACTGTATTTAAAATAAAAGAAATGCCTTTTCATAGTTAACAATTAGCATGATAGCATTTTTTTAATACAATGACTTTTTTAGGTCACTAGAGCCTCTTATTGATAGATTTTGATACCATCTAGTGTGAAAAGTCTCTCAAATGGATTTTAACACAGTAGTACTACAAATCATTTTATGTACAAGTCTGCATTATTCAAAGAAAACTATTCTTACTCACTCGCTCCCAAGTAAGCTCTTCTGCTGCTCGATCCCATTCCAAAGCATTCCAGTTCATGTCATCTGAGGAGACAGCCATTTTTTCAGCAGTTAGACTCACCCAAAACCAGACGTAATGACTCCATGCTATGTTTTTAATGAACAAAAAGACTTAAGTGCATAACATTAAACTCATAACTGCCATCACCTTTTCAGCAAGCAAGCTCTTCCGTGCTCAAACCCATAACATTTGCAAAAACAAGGTATGTAAGCTGAAGTGATTTACACAGCTTCCTTGAATTATGACAGTTCTGTTTACAATGCTTTCATTTATATTTAAAAATAACTAGAACGTTTATGTTTTGAGTCACCTGTTACCTTGTGCTCCATTGTTTGCATCTGCTGCATCTTCTACTACAGCATCTTCTTCATCTTCATTATCCTCCTCCTCTTCATCTACTTGTTCTTCTTGAATTTCAGGGTTCTCACCTACAACTACATTCTCAGCTGCTGGGTTAGCAGGTTGATCAAGCACAGCGTTTTCAACACCTCCATTTACAACAGCCTGAGCCTGCAGAAACAGGATTTAGTATTCAGTTAAATTGATCAACCTCCCTCTGTACTTTTATCCTGTATATAGAAAAAAGAACAGGATTAAAAAACATTAATAATGTATTTTTTCCGATACACATGAAATTTGGGACAACTAAACCTTTAAAAAAAACGAAGGGAAACATCCAGACCTCTCACAGAATAGTTGAGGTTGGAAAGGGTTTCTAGAGATAGTCCAGTCAATCCACCTACTCAAAGCAGTGTCAGCTAAAACAGGTTGCTCAGTGCTGTTTCCAGTTGTTTTTTTAGTAACTCCAGAGATAAAGACTTCACAAACTCTCTGAGTGACCTGTTCCAGTAGTTGACCACACAGTTAAAAAAACCCATACCCACATCTGGGGTTTTTTTTTGTTTGTTTTTTTTTTTTTTATAAATGGAATTTCCTGTATTTTAATTTGAGTCTACTGCCTGTTGTCCTGTCACTCAGTACTATCAAGAAGACTCTGTCTCTGCCTTCTTTACTTCTTCCCATCAGGCATTTATACACATTGGTAAGGTTCGCCCTGAGCCATGTCATCTCCCGGCTGAACATTTCCAGCTGTCTCAGCCTCTCACAGTATATCAGATGCTCCAGTGTTCTAATAATTTTTGTTGGCTCTCTATTGCACTCACTCCAGTACACCCATGTCTCCTGCACTGGGGCAGTCTAGAACTGGATGTAGCACTCCCTATGTGGTCTCATCCAGTGCTCACTAGAGGGAAACTCTTACAATAACTCATTTATATTAGAAAGATGGTAATTCAAGGACAAGCCAAGTCAGTCATCAAGCTGAAGATCTCTCTCTCTGTCTTAAATGATCTGACATTTATTACAAAATAAAACGGAATTCTAATTCTTTCCCCACTATGCACACAACTGTTCTCCTGCCTAAGAGGCTCCTGTAAGCACTAAAGGGATGCGTGTGTGTTACAGGGTTGCAGGAGGGCAGAGAAGCTCCAACTTCAGAGGTTTCAACAAAACCTCCAACTGCTTTGAGAACAGTGAATTGTTACCTCATAAACTACTGGAATACTTATTGAAAGATAAAATAAAAGCAAGCATCCTCAGTAACTATGGCTGACAATTCAGCTTTATATGCACAAAATTATCTCTAAAAAGACAGAAATAAGAATCTAAATGATGTTACTTTGCAAAAATTATACTGTAACAAATCCAGTAATGTTCCATTTCACAGAACTTCAAAAACTTAACAGTGGTGTCACTGGGTTTATACAAGAACATGTACAACTCATCCTAATGTACAAGATACCCTGTAGTAAAACAACATTACTGCTGGTTTCTGATAATGTATTTATTCACAAAAACACATTTTCTGATTTTCATTTATCTAATTAATTTATCATGAAATACTGAGTTTTACCTCATTTTGTTGACCAACACCGTTGAGTGGCTGTTGCTGATTTTGTTCCAACCACTGTGGTGCTCCTCCATGAACAATCTGTTCACGTAACCAAACCAGGCTGATAAATGCACACAGAGTGCATGTCACCACAAAACAACCCTGCAAACAGTCAGCCAGTAAGTTCTCCCTGTTAAAGAAAGAAAAAACCATAACCATTAATGACAAATTTTGCTATAAGACTAAACTTAGTCATTGTTAACTACCACAAACAGATCCTCCTTGTCCAAATCAACAAATAAACTGGTATTTGTGCAAAAAAGCTGCATTTATTTATGTCTAGGTGAAAAGTATGTTGACATAATTTTTATGTAATTAAAAAAAATCTATTCAAAGAAGGTTTCTTTCAGGAAGGTTGTATGTATCTGAGTACAAATGGTTTTAAGTGCTAAGATAAACATCGATTTGAAAAAGGTTTTATTTCCCTCTGGTTTGGTTTGTGAAATTAGTACTGTTTAAACATAAATATTCCTACAAAACAGGATCTGATGCAATATGAAGGAAAGCTTCAAGAGTAGTTCAGGAAAAACAATCTTCAAGAATAGCAAAGGAAACACAATAGTCACTAAGTTATTCGCTATAGTAAAAGGTCTGCTTAAATGGCTAGATGCATAACATCCAGTCCACTGAAACATTTTATCTGCTGAGCTACCCTAACCAAAAAAAAGGAGCTGCAGGGTTTTCCCTTAACTGCTCTACATTTCAGGTAGTCTTTTACCCCAGATATTCTCTCTGTATTTTAAAAATCCCTATCTATCTAGTCATACACAACTGCAAAGCAGCAGCAAAATAAAGTTCAGCCAGCAAATTGTTTCATGCAATGCAAGAGTTACTTAAATTGGCTTAAGCAACCTTCATCCCTAATTCCAGGTAGCCCCTCCTACTTGTTTTCACCCTTGCACTACACCCGGACCACAGCGAATTAGCTCAGGAAACTAATAAACTACAAGACGTTCTGTCAGAAAAAAGTATGCCATGGTACTTTGCCATCCCCAAAGCAGTATGAGTCTGGCTCTCCATGCAGCTGCATGAACACCTGTGCCTGCACAGCACAGTGAGTACCATGGGGACCCGAAGTCCAAAATGAAAAGATGACACAAGATGCTATTGAAGTCGACTCTGTCAAAGAAATACATGTCAAAGCACAGCTTCACATGCCATTAAAATCTGACACATCCTTGAGTCCTTTATTTTGTCCCTAGACGGTAAAAGACAAGAGAAGAGGTGCTCTAGGATCAGTTGTTTCAGATTCTTCAAGAAAAAATAAAAATAAAATCTACACTTACTGTGAGGTAACAGGTGAAATACTGAATGGAAATTATTTTTTTGTTAATTATTAACCTTAATTTCACAGCGTAAATTTTCTTGACATCAAATACAAATATTCATTAACCAGGGCTTATTTTGTAATGTCAGTTTGTCACCTCCCAAGATCCTGAATAATAGAACTTCAAAGTGAAATTGTATCTATTGTAATACTGTGGGGCCATACATTTTGTTATACAAAGGGTAATGGGCAGATACTTGTATAAGATCACAGAATCACAGAATGTTGGGGGGTTGGAAGGAACCTCTGGAGACCATTGAGTCCAACCCCCCTGCCGTACCAGGACCACCTAGGGCAGGTCACACAGAAATGCATCTAAACGGGTCTTGAAAGTCTCTAGAGAAGGAGACTCCATAACCTCTCTGGGCAGCCTGTTCCAGTGCTCTGTAACCCTTACAGTAAAGAAGTTATTCCTCATGTTGAGGTGGAACTTCCTATGTTCTAGTTTGCATCCATTGCCCCTCGTCCTATCACAGGGCACAATCGAGATTGGCCCCACCCACCCACTTCAGATATTTATATACATTAACAAGATCCCCTCTCAGTCTTCTCTTCTCTAGACCAAACAGCCCCAGGTCTCTCAGCCTTTCCTCATAAGACAGGTGGGGTCCAGTCCCTTAATTGTTCTCGTAGCCCTCCGTTGGACTGTCTCAAGTAAATCCCTGTCCCTCTTGAACTGGGGAGCCCAGAACTGGACACAACACTCCACGTGGGTTCTCACTAGGGCAGAATAGAGGGGAAGGAGAATATCCCTCGACCTGCTGGACACAGTCTTCTTTCTTAATGCACCCTTCTAAATGCACTTAATGCATCTTAAGATGATGGAGGATAACAAGCATAACTGGAAGAAAGGGACATGAGGTTCCAAAGTGACCATCTTCACAGTAATCTGACTAGGAAAGTTATTTGTAACAAACTAAGTACTTACGTTGAGAGAATATCTAGTGGCAGTGTCAGTAGTGAGCTCACAGAGCCAGTAAACAAGCACTTGTAGATACGACCTACATGAAGAAACAGAAGTGTAGTATAAATTCAACTTTGGTTATAGCCTCACCTGGAAGGGACAATATGTATCCACTTTTCACCTGGTGTCCTAACTAAATTTAGAGCAAGGAAAATAATCTCAACTTTCAGGGAACTAATGGAACTCAAGACCATATACAACCACGTGGAACAAAGCTGTATTTATTTTAACTGAACATTTTTGATAAAGTACACATTCAGAGTGTAAGAACTGCTAGACAAGGTTAGAGGAGTTTCATCTAGACCTGTCTCTAGCACTGGGCACACCAATGAACACTTCAGAAAGAACATGGAAACAGGTTAAAGATACTTCCTCAGTGCATTCTCACCTGCTTCTGCAAAGCCGCTCAGTTCCTGTGCCACAATATCTCAGTGCTAATTAATCCCTGATGGTTTTTTTCATCCATTAATATGTTCAATCCTATTTTGAACCTGTATCAATTTCTGGTATTACGATACCTTGTAGCAAGGAGTCTCACCGTTTCATTATCTGTTTTATATAATTATTTTATGGATTAATAGTTAACGCTAGTTAATGTTAGCTTTTTACCATGATTCTTTAGTCACATAATCTTAAAAGTAGTTTATCAGTGCATACAGCCTACTTCAGAAGATGAGGTTCAGCTCCATAGGATGACACAGATCCTATGAACAGGATGAGGGAAGAACTAAGACACCCATACCCAGAAATGCAGTTCTTAATATTCTTATTCCACTCTTTAGGCAGGCCTAAGTACTCAAGTATATACTGGCATGCCACAGTTTGTGACCTAGAATAAATAGCTCATTTATTACCTCTTTATTAAATGTGTCTGGAACTTACAGAAAGTTTATGTTTCTACATCTCTCATTAATTAATCCACCAAAAATGCCCAAAAGGTCTACCGTTTATGCTCACCTTTTACCTAAGACATAATATAGCACTTGGAGAAAGTTAACACTTACAGCCCCAGTGCAATCCATCCCTCCTACTGAAGTTGAGTAGGAAGTAATACAAAATAATACAACATTCAAAGGTCTAAAGTAAGTTAGAATACAAAAGACAGTTACTATAGCTGTTCTAACAAAGATGTTCAGTCTCATTGTAATAGTACTACTAAACTATTAAAATTACCTGTTTTATATTGAAGCCACTGAATCAAATTTACGAAGATGATACTGATCCTCTGCTGCCAGTGAGTTTCAATAGTTTCCCTTGCCCATGATCTAGCTACATGGAGAGGGAACTGCAAAGGGGCAGATACCACTATGAACTCTGCCAGGCTGAACGGGTCAAAGAACACAAGCCTTGTAACTTCCAATTACACTTACACTGGTAGGAAACCAGTGGATTAAAACTCGTTGTGAGACTTTATGGAATAGGAAGTGGATTTTATTACATAAAATAGCTAGGCAAGCTGGTATCTATGCAAGATCTTTTTCCTCACAGGTTTCACTTGCTCACTCTCATACAAGCACTAAGACAGGTATGCCCAAGTGGTCTGACGACATATCCTGTCTTCCTTATCTGTATAACTCCAGTCTTGTTGTTCATCTTCCAGACACTTTAGTCTGTTTGCTTTCCCTCTTGATTTGAATGAAACCCCATATACAGTGGTCTTTGGCAAACAGCAAATACTCCTTTTAGCCCTTCTTCTGCTGGCTCTTCTGGTACTCACATATGTAATTCCATTCATACTTAACTCATGCCAATTTAAGTAGTTCTATTACACACTTCTACAATTTTAACCACTACATCATTACATGAAACATGTATACAACTAATTTCTCAACTATTTGTTTTTTTAAAATGGCATCTTAATCACTCTAGGAAAATAGATTCATATGCCATATCAGACTGTGAGTGGTGATTTCTAAAATTTGAGATAAAGGAGGCACTTCAGACAACCCAACTTCCACTTTAGCATTTCCTACTGCCTTAGTGTACACATATTCACCTTACTCAGAGTGTACACCTCTTTCCTACCCCACACACTGTACCCCTTGGGTATTTTACTCTAGAAACCAGGCAGCTAAATATGACTATCACAGAATAAAACCACTTTGAATTAATATGGCCCAATTAATCCTGCTTCTCTGAACAGATATAGCAGATTGTATAGCTGGCTTTTTTCATCCACTAATGTAAATACACTTTCTGCTAAGAGAATAGTAACAGCATATCGGAATGTGCCAAGATTAGGCTGATAGTATGCACAGAGAGACAAATTCCTTTTACTCAGCCAGATAAGATGGGTATGCAATAAGGAAGTGACATTACAAAAAAATAATGTAGAATTTATCCCACAATGGGATAACTGCATGACTAGCATGTTAATCTGGAAGACAGGTTTGCTCAACCACACATTTCCTTTGGTATGTTTGCTACATTCTTCTACATTGCACCTTTTTCTTCCAGATACAAAATAACAGGAGAATACTTCCTTGTGAAGCCAGCCACAGAGTTGTGTGAGCCATATGACAGAACCAGGGAAGGCAATGGATTACATTAAAAAGTATTTAATTATTACAGAAAATTGAAGGTTATGTTAAAAGCATTTCATGTACGATGACAAAACCTGCACAAAATCACATCCAAAAGACAGATCCTAACAAATTTCAAAAGTAAACAGATTTTTCAAGGCTTGTTAGACTGCATGGCTCTATCATGCTGGATATCTTCCTATGCAAATATGTTTCCCTCCACCATACATTAATTCTTAAAGGAATCCATAAACATGTATGTACATGTACGATGTTAGAGACAGAAATTAAGTAAAAAAACCCTAGTCATTCACAAATCAAATTCATAAGTAATTTATATTGGCTTAGGAAATGAGTATTAAAACCCAAAAATCGTATTTGTAAAAAAAAAGTCTTGTATAACTAAGCTGTAGGTGGTGATTTCTAGTAACATTTCATTATTACTGAAGAGCCAGCATCAGGTTGTCAGACAGTTAAGAAATGTAACCACCTTAATCGATCTATTGAATATGATTTTGCTGTCCTTCCGAAGTTTTAGTAAGAGAAGTGTACAATATTTATATTTTGAACAACAATGGTAGAAAACCAAGGTTTGTCTAAAGACCCAAGGAACACACTTGAAATTTTTTTTAGTTTTAATGCAGAACAGTTTGCAAATCTTGTTTACTCCATGCCCTGAAAAGCTCTTTTCCTTGCACAGGAAGAACAGGCTGCAGGAACAGGGCCACTCTTTTCTAGCTGATGCCAGTATTGTGCTATTCTCAAATTAAGCCAGTGCCAACTACATATAAAAACATAGAACATTGAGAAACTGTTTAGGGAGATGCATTTACTGGCTCCCTGCTCCTTTGTTCAAGGCATATATTACTGTTTGTAAAGATGTACTTCCAGTCATTTCCTTGACTGAACACCATGTCCCCTTTGCCTTTTTTCATCTTCTCTATATTTTTAGCCTGTAGAAACATCAATAGTTCTCATAATCCGTATTTGAAAAGTGAATTTCAAACTAGGTATTAGTAATTTAAAATGTGCCCTCTCTTTTTCTGTTAATTCCTTTACTTATAGGCCTTTGAGATTTTTTAAGAGGAGTTTTACTAATCAATTTATGAATGACTAAAGGAATTTAACTTATACTAAAAAAAAATATTCCACTTTCATTTAGAGATAGTTAGAAAAACCAGGAAAATTCTTCTATCCTCACACTAATAATAAGTATTAAAAAATAAAACCTTCCGTGTAGATTTTAAAATAGGTAACTGAAAAGAAGTATCTTATTGGAACAAGCAGTTCAAGATCCCTTTTATGCTTTTTCTCCTATCTCTTAAAACCTTTCTGCATTGCACTACTGGCTTAGGAGTCAAACAGCTTGAACTTCTGAGTAAAAATAAGTGAAATAACACCTTTGAATTTATGATTTAAAAAAAAAAAATGAATAATGGTACCACAAAACTTTGTTGCAGAAAGTGGCATATTTTCCTGTGAATAAAAGTATTCTAGTACAAAAATATTTAATACTTACATGCAGTAAGAGGTACTACTCCCAACCATGCAAAGGCCACAAGTGTATAATGAAACCAGTATCGTATTGCTGTGCCAATACTTGTAACCAGTCCAGCAAAGATGTCTTGGATTGGAAGCCGTGAAGGCATATCTGGGGAATAAACTGTGTAGAGAAGGCAACTTATAAAACAGTTCTTTCTTTAAAGAAGCATTTATGTTAAAGCCCTGCCAACTACAAAATGTTTGCATTTGGCAAAAGCTTACTAGAGTAAGCATATTTTATAGATTCCCAAGAGATGACCCTAAACAAATAACAAAAGACACTTCACATGACACATTTGTTACATTGTGTACTGAGTGGAATGGGAAAACTAATAAACTCCATGCTATTTTGTGACTCGGAGGACTTTTCTCAGTACTTTTATTTATCAACTGTAAACTCCGATTATCTCAAAATAAGCTCAAGCCTGCAAGAAAAAGCAGATTCTAAATTCAGCTGTCCTCCCACTCAGCACTACCTCAAAGGTATCTCTGTCTGTTATTTATGAACCTAGTTCAAGGAAAGACCATAAAGAACAAAAGCAATTCACGATTTTCTATACTGTCAATTTGTTTGCATTAGATAATTTAGATTCCACTTGCTATGCAACAGCACAAAAGAAAAGAAAAATGTAAATGCCACACAGAGAGGAAAACTGAAGGGAACTGATTAAGTATCTACAGACATTGAATTTACACAAAGCAACTTCTACTTTGAATAGGTATCTAATACCACGCAAGATTTCTTCTGGTAAGGTCACATCTATTATAGAACAGAAGGCAAAACTCTCAACCTGTATAGATATTTTCACAGTAGTCAATTTTCTTAACTTTTTAAATTCAACACCTGTATATTACATACAGTCATCCCTACTCAAAAGCCAAGAAAAAGAGTGACAGGGCTTCTTCTTCTGCAAACAATTTTAAAACATTTATCGCTAACAATTTCATTACATTTAGACTTATATGGATGCTGAGAAGTAGTAATACACACTATCAGTAACAGATTTGTATAAAGAAGGTAAACTACAGTTAGGAGTTGCACAAAGACATTGATGCCTATATGTTTAACAGTTATGTTGGAAGCAGCTGAGCTTCAAGTTATACTTTTAACTACATAAGGAAACTAAATTTTAATAGGAACTACTTGAGGTAAGTTTCACTTCCCTCTCATGAACAATCCTTTGATTTAAAAGTCTGAGAAATGCTGCTTCATGAAATGTACCTGCATCCCCCTTTTTCTAATGAACATCCCTGCCACCTTTACTTACATTCCTTATCATCCTAATCTCAGAAAGGAAGCCTATACAGGAGAAAAAGAACTTCCTCTTTTCTCTTCAGGGGTATTTCCCTCAGTTTCTGTATTACAAAGAGAACTCAAGAGCACAGAAAAGCACTGCCAACTAGCAGAACTAGCCAAAGAATGTGGAGAGGTTGGTGCCTTTCAACAAGATGTGGATTATATTTGACACTAAGTAACAGAACAGGAACCAAAAGACAAATACTATCTGGTTTTAAATTTCAAAGGTTCTTAGTTGTCAAGTATCTGGCAAGAAACTGGAATTCATTAAAAAAAAAAAGGACTAAAAATATAACATCAGCTATTTTTTTATATAGTAGCTGTGAGTGTAGAAGTGTATCTGTGAGAACACAGCAGTAAATTGAAAGCAGGACAAACATATTTTGACACTGTCTACCAATTTACAATTTTCTTATTACAGAAACAGACTTAATATACAACTTGGTAGTACCACAGAAAATGCCAGCTTAAGACTTACTAATGCCCTCTCAGCTCACACGGACCAAACATTCTGGAAAACTATCACAGGAGACAAGCAGACCTTTGTTAAGGGTGCTAAAATAATACCTACCTAGAGAGTGTACTTGTTACATATTTATGATATCACTCAGACAAAACTGTACCTAGCGGGTACCTTAAGGCTTATTCTTTTCATTTTAAAAAAAATCAGTTTTGCTCAACACTTTGAAACTGCAACAGAGGTTACAAGGAACACACTAACTTAGCATTAATGATTTAATTGTTAGGGGGAAGTTGGGAGGGTATAAAGTTTTTTAAAAATGCATCTTTCAGGAATTACTGAACACTCACACAGAGAATTGTAAAAAAGAATGCTCATCCTAACAGTAAAGCTGAAGTGGTTATAAATTTTAGCACCTCTACACACTTATTTTTTAAAAGGTTTAGGATTACAAATAAATGCACAATGTAGCTGCTACTCAGAGAAGATAAGCTACATCCCTCAATGCCACACCTCAAAATACATAAAGCTTCTATCACTAGAAGCTTTATACCATAATGATAAAATAAAGCCCTTTTGTATCCTAGAACATTTGGGTGGGTGAAATGCAAAAATTCCTAGCATAACAGGAATCCCTGGTGTGCAAGCACACTGCAGCACTAAACCTTGCTGCCAGTGATCTTCATAGATAATCCCCCCACTTGTCTCCATCACCTACTGCCATTTTTCTCTCCACATTCCACCCCCTTTAATCCACTCTCCACTACCGCTGCAAGGCCTGAGACTCTGACCCGTGCCACTGCAGTACACATCCTCTTCATTCTCTTTTGCACGCTTGTCCTCCTCATCCTTCCTCCACCCATTAATTCCCATCCCAGCAATCTTTCCTAACTCAGTGTGAGAAAGCAATTTCCTGCATTACTTACCACAGTTCCTCCAAATAAAAATCCCTCTACTAGAGGCCAACTACAGTAATTATTCTTTTCTATTACAGCATCAAATTCAAACAGACTTTGGCTGAGCATAAGCGAGCCTTCATAGCTTTAGTTCAACTTCTTTGAGCTGGCAAGGCCATGAGAAAACTACTGTAAGGCTTTTTGGATACTAGTGCAGTGAAACTACTTTTTTACTTCTGAATACTAGATTTGGGTCTGTGATCGGGTACCCCCCCATAAGCCTAACTTTTTTCAGGACCACAAATACTAATTTTGCTTCTGCCCAACCTGAATGCTATCATTCCCACTAATTTCAAGAAGAAATAAACCAAACTAACACTTTCAATTTAACCTCTCCCTATCTTTTCAAAGTATGAAAACTTGGAACACTGGAATATTGAGTACAGCTCTGGAGCCCTCAGCACAAGAAAGATATAGACCTGTTGGAGGGGTTCCAAAAGAGGGCCACAAAGATGATCAAAGGGCTGGAGCACCTCTGCTACAAAGACAGGCTGAGAGAGTTGGGGTTGTTCAGCCTGGAGAAGAGAAGGCTCTAGGGAGACCTTATAGCATCCTTCCAGTATTTGAAGGGGCCTACAGGAAAGCTGGGGAGGGGCTTTTCATCAGACAAGATAGCAATAGGACAAGGGGTAATGGTTTTAAACTGGAAGAGGGGAGATTTAGGTTAGATATTAGGAAGGAATTATTCACTATAAGGGTGGAGAGGTACTGGAATAGGTTGCCCAGGGAGGTTGTTGATGCCCCATCCCTGGATGTTTTTAAGGCCAGGTTGCATGAGGTTTTGTGCAACCTGGTCTAGAGGTAGGGGTCCCTGCTTATAGCAGGGGGGTTGGAACTAGATGATCTTTAAGGTCCCTTCCAAACTTAACAATTCTATGATTCTATCATTCTATGAACTTAACTGAAATGAAAACTAGACTGCCCAGACAACTGCATATCTCCTCTTGCAAGGAGCTATGACAGATATTTAGTTATGACACAGGCAGTAGAGAAAGAAGCTGTCATCAGAATAGTATTTGAGCAGTAACAGGGGCTTTTTCAATACCTGTATGTTCTCTTACAATAATGTAATATACAATGATAATTATAAATATTAGCAAACCTAGATAGTTTCAGACTTCACTTTTGTTGTATTAAAAACAGAAAAAAATCAGCAAAACCAGGAGCACTGGTACTCTCTGTAGTTATAATTGTCAGTTGCACAACACAAAAAGCTGACCAACAGAGAGAGAACACTGGGCTCTTCCTAATCCTGAAATTCTCTTGTTCCTCCTCCCTGTCCCACTCCGGCAGCAGAATACCTGTACAAGCTCATCTTCACAACAAATCCTGAGCAACATGTCACTGGTGCCAAAGAAATGGTCCAAGACTTCCCCTATCTCCTAATAGCTTACTCCCAATGAATGAAAATAGGTAGTGCAGGTTTAAATATGTTTACATACTTATAGCCATTTATGGTAGTTTGGAGACAAGGTAAAAAGCATATACTTTCTGAAGCAGGCAAACATTTGCAGAAAAGTCAGATATATGATCATTATGAACTAGTATAAAATACAACAGAAAGTTATCCGCAGTTTTCATGCTATTAGCCAATAGTATTTTGAAAACGCTTTTCTTCCGTTAGAAGGAAATAAAGATTCTAAATGTGTTTTCCCAGTTTGTGTTATATCTACAGATTTCGTGCCTTACACGAATACCTTCCTATAGTGCATCATTTTACTTCTCACTGAGGGAAGCAGAGCTGCAGAAAGACACTAGAAAAGTAATAGCGTTCTGACATATGCTGTATCAAAAAACCTACTGCTATTTATTACGAAGATTTAATTTTATAATAGTCTTAATTTTCTCCACAGCTGTCATAATGCAACTGTGTCCTATTTAATTTCTCACTCTTTCCCCATCTAAGTCAGCCTATTTATTTGCCCATAACCTAAACAGATGTATACCCAGTACGGAAGCAAAATATTTTTCTTTGATTAGGTAAAACTGTCATTTAGTGTACTTCACAGAATCTCCACACTTAAAAGTCCTCTTACCCACAGATTTTCTATTTACTATTACACTTGCAAGCCATGTATGTGCCATCTCAATCGTCCTTGTGCACTGATCATTAAATAAGACTATGTAACTCTTCAGTAAGAACTGTGTGGTTTATAGTTCATGGGTTAAAGTACTAGTTTGGTAAAACAGCAATTGTAAATTATTCCTTAGATTGGATCAGATGATCTTCACAAGACCTTTCCAACCCAAACCATTGTATGTTTCTATGTTTTACACTCCTGAAACATACACAGACTTTGCTCCAGTCTGCTACGGTAATAACAGAAAAATGCCACCCCTTCTCATGAAAGCCATGGGTCTAACAAAACATATGAAATGACACTCACATGTATCTCAACAGCATTCTTACTCTCCACCCTGGAGCTGGCAGCAGACATGTTGAATTCTGTGCCAGCATGTAGTGGTTTGTTTCAGAAGTTCATGCTTTTCCAAACTAGACTTTCTAGAAATGCTGAAGCTATGGACTACAGCATTAACGTCTGTCAAAATGAACAGGTAAAAAAATTAGCCCATTATATCCTTCAATAAAACCTTAATTACTTTGAATGACAAGCCCAACAAAACTGGGTCAGTCATTTCAGTATAATTACATAGCTTCTTACAGATAATTCTGTCCAAAACTAAAGATCCAAAAGTTTGGAACTTAATAAATTGTTACTACAAAGACCACACAGCTACTACGTGATGGTTTTTGCACTAGTTACTCAAAAATATGAATATATATTACAAGTAGGTCAGTAATACTGCCTTAAAATCTATGAAACATATATTCTTTCACATTAAGCTAGTTATGCTAGCCACATCCAGAAGGTTTTAAGATGATCAAAAAAGTGCCAACGCTTCTGGATTAATTTAAAAAAAAGCCCCACAACCTTAAGTTTTTAATGTGGAGAATCTCAGTGTATTATAGGATAGCTTAGGAGGTCAATTAATTCAAATAATTCACAGGAACAAATAATTCCTGATCCAACAAGCTTTCACATTAACAGTTACACATTAAAAAAGGTGGCAAACAACAAGAAAGAGAAAGAGTAGTAACAAACTAGAATTGCAACAATACAAACAGAGATTATAAAATCCAACCCCTCTGCTAGAGCAGGACCACCACAGAATCTAGAGCAGGTTACTCAGAAACACATCCAGATGGGTCTTGAAAGTCTCAGAGGAGGAGAATCCACAACCTCTCTGGGCAGCCTATTCCAGTGCTCTATAACCCTTACAGTAAAGAAGTTTCTCCTCACGTTGAAGTGGAACTTCCTGCGCTCTAGCTTGCATCCATTGCCCCTCATCCTATCACAAGGCATAACTGAAAAGAGACTGGCCCCTCCTTCTTGACACTCTCCCCCTTCAAATATTTATAGACATTAACAAGATCCCCTCTCAGTCTTCTCTTCTCTAGACCAAACAGCCCCAGGTCTCTCAGCCTTTCCTCATAAGGCAGGTGGTCCAGTCCCTTAATCGTCCTTGTAGCCCTCCGTTGGACTCTCAAGTAAATCCCTGTCCCTCTTGAACTGGGGAGCCCAGAACTGGACACAAGACCCCAGGGGGGTCTCACTAGGGCAGAGTAGAGGGGGAGAAGAACTTTGCTTGACCTGCTGGACACACCCCTCTTAATGCACCCCAGGATATCACTGGCCTTCTTGGCCACAAGGGCACATTGCTGCCCCATGGATAACCTGTTGTCCACCAGGACTCCAAGGTCCTTCCCCAGAGCTGCTTTCTAGCAGGTCACCTCCTAACCTGTATTGGTGCATGTTGCTGTTCCTTCCCAGGTGCAGGACTCTACACTTATTCTTGCTGAACCTCATTAGGTTCCTCTTCGTCCAGCTCTCCAGTCTGTCCAAATCTTGCTGAATATGAGTCCAAGCGCATGCAAGCCTTGAATTAATAACTTTGCATGCATAAATCAAAAGCTTATTTCAGATAATAAAGATTCATAAACTGAAGAACATCCTGCCTACATGGCTTGCTTCCATTTTGCAATAACTGTATTAACTAAGCTTGTGACATCATATTCACTTATCAGCAATGCAGCTGCTTATGAAGCAGAGAAATTAACCCATCCCAATATCCAGCCAAAGATCAGGCTATTCTACTTATGTATTTGTAAAAATATTCATGCTAATGCTACCTTCTATAGAAAAGAGAAGTTTTGAAAAACTATCTTCTCACAAGAAATACAGTCTCACCTTCTTTCATGGGCCAGTGCCTATGAATGTTTAGTGTGACAGCAAGAAAAGTGCATCTTAGCACAACAAAGGGAAGTGCGTGTGTGGGGAGGAAAAAAATACAGAGTAGTTGCTATTCAGAATCTCAGAAAGAAAATGTGCAAGTTAAAATGAACAAGCACCTTGACACAGCTCAAAAAAGTCGACAGCTACTTTTTTTTTTAATACTTGTATTGATCCATAAGTTGAAGAACTGCAGAAAAGGAATTAATTTTTAAACACATGAAATTTAGCTTCAAAGTGTGCGTTTCAAAATTTAGTCATTTGCCTAGATGACTAAACATTTTTAGAGAATGATGCTATTATTTAAAAGAAAAATCAGTTCCTTTGTTCTCCTGCCAAGGTGCAAGTTGGAGCTTTTACTCTTTCCTTTGTTTCTTACAAACAGTAACTAACCTAGTAGTTCAGGTGTTAAAGAAGTCACATGATGCTACTGAAGTCAAAGACAGTAAAGGACTTAAATAATACATGCACTAGGAATATTGTATGAACACTCTATACACAGAAGGTCAACTAGCAAAGGAGCATTTTTGACAGAATGACAGCAACAGCCGTAACAAGCAAAACAAGCTAAATTAAAAGAGGAGCTGCTGGTATTACTGCACTATTATTCTCAACTTAGTGCCTGTCTGTTGAAGCACAGAAACTAATTATGCGTATGTGTTTATTCCACCACATCCCATGGTGAATTAACTTATCTGAAAGTGCTTTAAACCTGGCACGGTTATAGGCCAGATCCAACCTCATTTTGGATGACAAGCATATACTTCAATCTCATCTCTGCCTTTGTATTCTCTCTCCAGCACCTGTGCTGCTTCGCCAGCTCCCACAAGCAGATTCAGCTTCCAGGCTGGAAGTCCACATGATCTTCCAGCAAGAAGGGAGAAGAGACGCTAAGGAAGCCATAACTGCATGAGTGTTGAGTGTAAGGGAAATAATTAAACAAGACATGCTGGGTAGAGAGGGCTGGGGGAATCAGTGCTAGGTACCTGACTTATGCTACCACCATGTGCAGCCTGGAAAACTTTATCAGTTGAGGGTGCTCAGTCTGGAGAGCGCCCAGTGTGTGACAGGAGGATAAGCAGACCTTTGTTAGAGGCAGAATATGGAGGAAGTACTCTATTACACTGGGAAGAAAGAGGTTGGCTTATTACCAGTTTCACAGCTCCTATGACAAATGGTAGCTTGCTGAGGAACAGTAATTCAATTATGTTTTCTTGTGTGTCTGTAAGCTGTGACTGCATTACAAACTGTGCTGGTAACAACCATGTCAATCACGGGTTGAACTTACGCAGGAACACGTCTGTTGATAAGGGCAGTTGATAAGCTTTCTAATGAAGAGTAACACACACAAAGTGCATTTCATTTAGAACTTCTCAACCTCTTTTTTCTATATCCCAAGAAAAATTCCATACAGTTTTGTCTTTTTTTCATACACAAAGTCTTCTTTCTTCTTAATAACTAGTAAGCCAGTGAAATGCAGCTTTCTGGTCTTACACTCTCAATTCTGTAGAGGACCTAGTAGCATAATGCAATTTTGGAAGTGGCTAATAAACTGATAAAGAGCTCCAGAACTGTGGATCATGCTCAATTTGCAAAGCTTCCAAACAGAAGCAATATACTGCCTTCATAAAAATGTTTAACAAATAACATTTGCAAGCAGTTGACATTGCTCTGACATTTCTTATACAGGTCTCTGTAGTATTTAAAAAGAATAACCTGAAAGCATTGCTGTGATCAACATAAAATACACTGTTCTCATCACACTGGTAAGACAGAGTTAATATTGTGTAATTTACTGTTGATAATTTAAAAAGTAGTTTAATGTATTTAATTGTTGGCGGAAATGGAAAATTCTGAGGTTCAGTATGTAAAAGGAAGGTGGATTATGGGATTTTTGGAACAGAAAATACTTGAACTAAACCATTTAGCTCCTTAGTCTTAACTTCCTCTATCAATGTACAAAACCAGTAAAAAAACCAAACAGTAGAGGTGAGAGGGGAGCAGGAGATGGGATGAACCTCTGTTCTTCTAACTGGGACCAGCTACCCTGAAAAGGAGTTTCAATTTTTATTGCACCACTCACGTAAAATTGTGGAAAATTCACTCTCCCAATCCAAGACAGGTTATACAGGGCAGATACTGGTCAGTTGAAAAAAATTTTAAATTACATATTTGCACCATGAAGAATCGAGTTCAACACTTGTAAAGAACAAACCAATTGGAAAAACACATAGCATAAGAACCACTTTACCTATTCAACAGTCAATAAGCTGGCACTACTAAATAATGAGCCTAGCCTGCCACTAAGCCAAAGGACCTATTGATTAAAATGTAATTAAGAATCCTCTAGGAACTGTATACATATACAGTAAATCTTCATCATAAGTTGCCTAACAACTATCAACTATGTTATCAACTATGTTATCAAACAAACGGTGATGTAATACTGGGTAGTTACCGTATCTTTTACTAAAATGCAAGTGGAATAACTGTAATTTCCATTATCTGCCAAAACCATCTGAATTGAAAAAGACAGAAGTCATGGTAGTTTTGCAGGTGCTAGTTCAAAGGTAACTGAAAACCATTTTTCAAATTTTGCTGTGGTTTCACCTTAATATTCAGACTTATAAACACCCAAATTCATCAATGAAGCTGAAAACATGCCATATGCTCTATTGTTGGCAACAAAACAATGGGACTGAGGTAGACAGAAGAGGTACAGAATCATACTTCTTTTATGGCTCACATAAATGTATGAATGAGATTATTCATTGTTCAAACAGTTCACAGTCTGCAGTAATACCTGTAAGAACTGTAGCTCAAACAAGGATGCAGAAGTTAAAACACAAGCTTCAATCTATCATGCTGAAAAGTAATCATAAATACCCAGAGAGAAAAAAAGAAAATCTGAACAAACAGTAAAATATACTTACTTGGTGTGAAAGCAAATCTGTGCTTACATAATTCACAGTATTCTTTTCTGCTGTGTTTAAGCCACTGAACTAAGCTGCAATAAAAAGTGATCATATTAAAACATGCTATCACATACGTCCACCTTATCCCTTCTTTAAGGAAAACACCCCAATTCTGTTTTAAAACATGAATCAGGATATTGGTAGTATCAAGTAGCATTTAATTTAGCATGTTTATTAAGCCCATTTAGGCCACCAAGTAAGTTTCAAAAAGTGAAAAAGTTAAGCTGACTAATAGTGACTCTTTAATTATATCACTCACATTGTTGACCAAGTACATTTTTTAAGTATGTTACTGAAAAGGCTAATAACTAAAAGCATATAACCTCACATGGACACCCACTATTGACACCAATCCTTAAAAATATTTCAAGTCATGACACATACACACCTAAGATTTAAAGCTGTTATATTTGTGAAAGAATGGCTATTAAAACAACATCAAAAAGAATGTGTGCTATAGACCAGAATTCCAATTTTTACTTTATCATTTTCCTGATCAAACATACACCTAAAAATGACCAAAAGGTATCTGAGTACTTTTATTTCTTCCATGCAGTTACATGTTCTTTTTGTTCACAAATATATGTGGGCCGAAAACCCCCAACATACTGATTTTTCTGCTTAGTTTTTGTAACGTTGACATATGTGCACAACTGAAGTCCTAAACACAAACAATTATCAGTACTTTCTTCTCTTATATAATTACTAAATACTTTGTGAACTGTAATGAACCATCATGTAAAAAACATCAAAATCCCTAACGCATTTCCTCTGAAAACTCGATTTTCTTAATAGTTAACCTGAAGACTTAGGAAGTTGAATTTTTAGAAACATGCTGATGTGTTTTCTTTAAAAGAACTTACCATTCCTGATGAATGAATTTAATACTGCCAGTACACACACACGGATGATAGAGGGGTTTCTCAGGAGTTCCTTCAGACCGACAGACTCTACATATATCTGCTGACAAGGACATAAAGCTTATTACACTACTGCTTAAAGAACTCACATTCACAAGACAAATTATATAATTAAATTCTAGAAACTTCATGTAGCAAAATGAAGCCAAAATAAATTGAAAGAGAACGAAAGACAGGTATCGTCTGATGCAAGACATGATGACTGAGAGATCACCACAAAAAGCAACAAGAATGTTATCTGCCTGATCACGTTATAAAAAACCCCAAACATGTCTTATTTTATTTTTAAGACTTCTAGGAAACAGACACAGTAAAACTACACGTAGAGGTGCTCTTTGCCTAAAAAAAAAGTTACCACCAAAAGAATGTGCAGATTGTTACGGATAATCTTTTTGAAAGTGGAGACTTTTAAATGGAAACATTCATCTGAGTTTTGAGAAAGTTAAACAAAGCCTGAGGAGAAAAGATTTATAAATGTCTAACAATGACTTAAACACGCCTTTTGCTACTCTTGAACCTAAGATGGATGGTTTCGTGGTGTTCTGGATGAAAGGGAA
The DNA here is from genome assembly GCA_020745705.1 of Hemiprocne comata. Lineage (NCBI taxonomy): Eukaryota > Metazoa > Chordata > Aves > Apodiformes > Apodidae > Hemiprocne > Hemiprocne comata. Next base: position 87,111,987 of record CM036587.1, read on the forward strand.
AAAAAACCCCATCACAATAAACAGAAATTAGTATTTTGGGAGTTTGCTACCTGAGCTGAACAAAGCCATCCACTTAGCAGTCTACAGTTCAGTCACAATAGGAAAGACATTTTCTATTTCTTTTTTTCAAAATTTCAATAATACTTCAAATGGTCCCACAAAGTCTTTTTTCTCTATTTTTGACATTTTCTTACAACTAAAGACTGCAAGATGCTTTGTGGACAAGGATGTGAGTGTAAGACTCTCCCTCAACAGAATAGATGTCTATTTTAATACTGTTCAGTTATTCAGAGCATTTAAACACAGAACCGAATATAATTAGTTTTTTTATTTGCTTATTGACAGATGGGTGGTATCTTCACTTTACTCATCCTTTAATATAATTAAACTTTTACTTCTATTAAGGAAATTAACATGTCTATTTTTATAGAAGATTTCAGCTTAGCATTTTATCTTTTGTTAATTATTTCTCTGTTAACCACCATTCAGCAAACCTGCAAGAGTGCAACAGATACACATCAGAGGTCTCCGTTAGAAAAACACTAACTTAAAGTACCAAAGTAAGAATACTGAAAAGACACAATTTCAAGTGTGAATCACCTATCTTTGTTCTTGGTTGAAAGCTCCAAAAGTTAATGTTTTTCTCTACAAAAAGTTCCGAAAGGTATCAAACATTAAAACACGTTTTTCTACAAAGAATTCACAATATGACCACATCCATAGTTCACAAGGTATTAGAACAGTTTCTACAAGAATTCAAGTGATTCCAAAGAAAAATAATAATTTTATGTTTATAAATAAGAAAGATTTTAATTTAATCACGCAGGTCTGAAAACCTAGAATTAACAGAAACACGTACTGATGCAGTATGATGTAATACCATATCAAAGTGGTAGGTTCTACCCACTAACTGTGGTGTCCTCACCTCCAGCACACTTTCAAATAGAGCTCCTTTGCTACAGGAAACTGACAACGTTGCATGCTGGATCAGCCTTGTAAAGGGTCAGACAAGCACTGGAGCCAGCACAAGATATAGGATGGGAAACTGCTGCTTTAAGAACACTTTCTGGCACCAAAACCAGAAAGTTAAAAGTGTACTGCTCCGAAAGACCCCTACAGCTCTCTGAACCCACTCATTAATGGTCCACTGGCTTTCACAGCACACCGTTCACTCAAAAGCTTTGGGAAAAAACATAAAATGCTTTACTGAAAGCAAATGCTTTCTTTGCTTGGAAAAGGATTTCCTTTGTTAGCTTACTAAAATAAGTTAAATCTAGTATTTCTTTTCCAAAGGCTATGAGAATTTCTAGATATTCCCACTTGTTTTATAAATCCAAATAAGCATGTATGAGAGTAACAATCTAGACTGTTAAGAAGTAGACGGCTTCCAATCAATAAAGCCTGCTAAGGGTCAATATGTCACGTTCAGAGTGAATTCTACTGTGTAATAGATATGATTTTTTACTTGTACACACACTTTGCTTCCTTTTCTTCATGCATGCGTTTTGGAAAAAATTATCTTGGGTAACACACGTCTTCTTTGTTCTCCCAGAGAATCGTTCTCTGCCTACCACCTCTCTCAATGTTCATCACTGTAATATCTGAAAGTGAAGATTGTGTTATTTAGCAACAAACCAATTTAACTAGAAAGAAACAGAAGTACCTCTTATCAGCACAACTTGGTATCTGGTGCTTTCAGGTACTACAGACATACAACTCTGACATTCGTTCCAAGGCAAAGAAGCTGCCACTTAGGTCTGACTGCTACTACCCTCACCTGCCTGTCTTCTCCGAGATATCACCATCCAGTTAAGTCACAATACAACTCAAGAAGAAAACTCATCAGAAAAACAAGTACCACCAATAGCTAGGAAAGTTCTTTGACACTGTAGCAGTAGTTCAGTCACAGAATAATATTAGAGCATGGATTTCCTGCTCCTTAAGGCACTAACGCAGCCTTTTCTGTTGCTAGTGTTTACAGCTTTCTAACCTTGGGAAGTCTCTTCAGTGTTCTGGCAAGTGTGGTGAAATTCTAATAGTGGGGCCTGAAGTTTGCAACTGTAGAAGAAGTTGTAGCATTCTAGTCGTATTTATGGAAAGTGAGCCTATAGACTGATTACTTTCATCCTACTACTCCAAGCTTTTGAGGGCAACATTGGTAAGACAATAATATAATAACTAAGGCTACATGTATTTGTGCGTGTACATATATATATACACACAGAAAAGTCCAAATTCCACATGCAGAGTTTAACACGAAGGTTTAGTTAAAGGAGTTAATCTTAAGGCATTGCCTAACAGCCCCCTCTTCTCTCTCTTCCTGATCTCCCTGTTCCCCAAATTAAGGCCAGCAAAAGCAGGTATGATCAAAGTCTACCACTGTTAACAGCCAATAACAAATTATCAACTATGTTGTTTGAGTCAATTCCACAAAGGTCGATTCACCAGCTACTGGAGTGATGGGAACTCAGCTGGTTATTTCTGAGTATCGACTTCACAGTTTGCTATAATCCAGGTTTTCAGAAGGACCAGAGGCAAAGCAATCAGTTTCACATTGTTTATCTCATCAATATAAGTAACTGTTGCTCTACAGAGGCATGGCAGACTTGCAGACGAGTTTTAAAAGTTGTTAGATTTAAAAAACACTAGTATTTTTATAAATCATCTGTTCTCACAAGTACTAAAAATGTCTACAGAACAATCCAAGGGACATTTCTACAAAGGTGAGGTCCTATTTCCTGCAGTGTTTCATGTTTTTCCAGCTTTTTTTAATCCTCTCAAGCTGGAAAATCGAGTGCCGCTAGATAAAAAGCTACATTCAAAATGATGCCAAAGTAACAAACGCCAAGAGACAAAACACTTTCCTTGGAACTGTCTTGCTGATGCAATATATGTTTGTAGTTATTACTTAAGATGACAAACAAAGCTCAAATACTGCAAGAAACATGGCACAACACAGACCCTTTATTTATTTTGGTTTACACTACAATATGAAGTCCCGGTTTATAAAAGTTCTGCATTATCAGCTTGAACTACGCAGTTCCTCAACATTACCCAAGCTGAGCAAAAGTGCTGACAAAACATAACCAGATTTGATCTCAAGTAAAGCAGTGACTTTAAAAATGGAAACTGCACAGTAAAAAAATATTACTGTGATCTCTGTGACAACTTTTTTTTTTTTTAAATTAGGTAAGCTACTATATATTAGTGTCTTGAAGAAGATAAACATGTCAGCTTCTGCATCACTTTGCAATTGCAATTTTTCAAACCGATTTTTCAACATACACAATACAGCTAATTTAGCAAAAGAGGCAACAGCAGCAGCTAAAATTGCTGTTATTTTTCAGCTGAAAGTGGAAATTTAAATCTCGCTAAGTTACAGGACCGGGTACGACAGCGTCTGCCGGCCAAAACTAGATCCGGAGACGATTTTGCACGACTCAGAGCACTCCCTTCCTCACGGCCTCTGACGCTGCCCCAGGGTAAGAACCCCAGCTTCTGCTTTCCGCGCCGGGACTTCCTTCCACTTAACCTCTAACTTGGCCCCCGAGTCCCCCACACTCTCTCCTAGCAACGCCCCAGCCGGAGAAGAATGTAGCCGGTGGAGGCCTCCGGCGGGTCCCGAGCGCCGGTAACGGCCGGCCCCACACCGGGTTATTACCACAGCACCGCCCTCCCCTCCCCCACCCCCCACGAAGCGCCCGGCTCCCAACGGCCGCGGTTATGTAAGGAGCACCCGCGTGCGCACCAGCCCGCGGAGGCTTCCCGCGGCCGATCCGCTATACCCCCCGCAGAGGCTGACGGGCTCGGCAGAGTAGGGGCGCAGGTGGTGGGGCGGCCCGGGCACCTGCAGCCCCAGTACGGAAAGCCCGCCCATATACAGCCCCCGCTCCGCCGGTTATCGGGCATAGTGATGCCCCCCCTTCCTCGCCCCTTCACTCAAGGCAGCACGGGCAGAGCCCCCGCCCGGCCGGCGGAGCCCCAGGGGTTCGCGGCGGCCGCGGAGTGAGAGCTGTACCTTCCTCGGCGGTCTCCATCTTGTCTGGCTGACGCAGCGCCGGCCGAGCGAGTGGTGTGACCGTGGGAGGCGGGGCCGCGCGGATAAGCGGTGCGGGCACCGTAGAGACTCGCACCACAGAGCCGGCAGGGCTAGAGCGCCGCTGTCGCCGCGGACGCCCCCTGGCGGGCGTGGCGGGGCCGATGGGCCCAGGAGTGGCGGACGGTATCGGGGCCGGTAAGGGGCGGGGTAGCGGGCCGGGTTACGTCGGGCCGAGGCGGGCTGGCGGCAACGGTAGCCTGGCGCTTGGGCGGGCGGCGCCGTGGTAGCTGCTGTGTGGCTGCTGCCTCCAGCAGCGCCTGGCCCTGCCTGTGCGGGCGGGAACGAGCCGGGAGGGGGGAGTTCGGGCGGCAAAGGGCGAGCGGGACAGGACGGCTGCCGACGCGAAGGGACGTGTCCTTGCTCTGAGCAGCGGGACGAGCACGGAAGTCAAGACTAAATACGGCTCAAACCGATTCTAAATTCTGTCCCACTCCGAAGAGAAACATAGCATTCATAGTTGAAGTCGGGGAGGCTTTTGGGAGGGTCAGGGATCAGGAACGTGCAGGCTGTGGGTTTTCTCGAAACCCCTGGAAACAGTTCAGGTCCTGTTTCTCCTCGGGAAAGAAAGGTGGTATCTGCCCTTTTCCTCAAATCCCATCTCTCCCTTCTGAGTCTGAAGTTTCCAACAGAGCTAATAAACTTCAGTAAAACACAAAAATCTCTCTCCGCTTAATCATTTATGCGTTCAGTTCTTGCCGGCTCAAGTAGCTGAGGCAGCATACATTAAAACTTTGTACTCTGCCGGCTGTGCAAAAAGTTATGAGATGGTGTCTGGTGAGTTGGCAAGAATCTTATTAAGGAAGAAAACGTAAGTTCAGTGTATTAAGGTTAAAGATAAGTTCTATACTGATGAAATGCATGTGTCTATAATTTAGTTTTCCATTGCAGCAGTTATTTTAACCTCTTCAGTTGTTCAATGGGTTGCAGCAACTTTCAGCTTGCTAAATTTACCATAACGACCCCTTGTGTCCAACAACCAGTCCTTTACATTAAACCTCCAGCCATCGTGTTAGCAGTAGCATGGATGGCAGGTCAAGTCTGGACTTAAACTGCAGAGATGGCACATGCCAGAGTCACCATTTCATCTTTTTCCTCAACTTTAACCACATGAATGCCTTCAAGATTACCTTCTTCAGGCTGGTGAGATATATGATACTGGCCTGTGTAAGCAAAAAAAAAATCAGGAAAATGTGAAGGGTTGGGGTGTCTCTCCAGAAGCTGTATAATTACAGTAAAGTGCTGCAATAAAACGTGTGGGCTACGCTGTTGTATTCAGCTCTTCGTGCCCTCCCCCTCAGAAAGGCAAGGTGAAAAAACTCCCACTTATAACTTAAAAGAAACCCAACAGTTTATTTTTAAAGCAAGCTCATTTGCATCTTGACAAATTGGCTTGGCAAATTAAAAAAATGCCAGCATAGTACTGTGGAAGTGAGAAATGCCAGTATGTTCAATTTGTTTGAGCAAGGATAAATTGATGAAAAAAAAAACAGAGGGGAAGAACAAGAAATGGGGCACCTAGAACTCCAGGTGTATTTCTAATTCCCATGCTTTCTTTCACAGAACCACAGAATCATCATGGTTGGAAAAGCCCTCTAAGATCACCAAGTCCAACTGTGAACCCAGAGAAAACCACCATGGCCACTAGAGCATGTCCTGAAGTGCCACGTCTACACGTTCCTTGAATACCTTCCGGGATGGTGACTCCACCATCTCCCTGGGCAGCCTGTTCCAGTGCCTGACCACTCTTTCAGTAAAAAAATTCTTCCTAATATCTAGTCTTAACCTCCCCTGGTGCAACTTCAGGCCATTTCCTCTAGTCCTATTGTAACCCACTGTGTGTGGGTTTGGCACCGAGTTGGCAGTCTCTCGATTCACCCCTCCCCCCCCTCCTCCCCCAAGGTAGGGAAAGAGGGAGAAAAATGAGAAAGAGAGGCTCTCTGAGTTGAAAGGTGAAACAGATTGATTTTATTTATTGGTGACAAGAGAATATATATTTGCAAAGGGATGTGCAACACCCAATCCCCTCCCTCCTCCCCTAACCACTCTGACAGTCTCCCAGCTGAAGGGAGGAGTGTCCGGACGCATGGACGGGGTCCTCGGGTGTCAGCTGTAAAGAAAAATGGAAAAAAAAGAGAGAGAGAGACAAAGAGAGGGTGATAGAAGCGACAGTAAGCAGAAAAGTGAGAGAAAAAGGAAAACGAGAGGCTTGACTTCGGTGATATATTAGCCTGTACTGAAAGCCAAATAGAGAAAATATTATGAGAAGGGAATATTCTGATTTGCTGATCCTGCCTTCAGTCTAATCTGCTCCCCTGTAGGGGGGGAGGCTGCAGACACTCAGAAGTGACTTTGGTTATTATCAGTCCACTGGCGCTGCTAAAAAGTTCACTGAAAGGAGAAAAAAAAATCAGCAAAGAGCTTGCTCAAACCAAAACACCCACTTGGGAGAAGAGGCCAATGCCTGCCTCACTACAACCTCCTTTCACGTAGTTGTAAAGAGCAATGAGGTCTCCCCTCAGTCTCCTCTTCTATGTTATTTGGTTGTGATAAATATAAATTAAATGCCATGTAAAAGTCCCTAAATTATCATTCACATCCAAAAGGCCCTGACAGGCTGAATGTATATAATTCTCCAATTTCAGTCTTTCATGGTAGGCTTTTTAAAAGTATATGAAAGCTTTTGAAATTAGTCAGTATGTATGTTGCCAGTGAATACTTTCATTCTTGTCTGTATCTATCCAGCCATTTAAATTACCTAACAAACATTACATGGGTATCGTCTTCTCAGTATTTAGAGAGAATTCATCCCAAAATTTTGTTCTTAGTGTTTCAGTATGGGCTACACAACAGCTTATCGGTAAACAAGTCAAATACATTTAGGTGTTATTTGCCTGAGAAACACCTACGGCTTAAGTAGTTTTTAATTTTTGGTACAGAGGAGAATGTTAGTAGATTGTTATTATCTTTTGACTGTCATCCAGGTCAAGATTAGTGCCAAGAGGCACTGAACAAACATACTGGAAAAAAAGTCTGCTCCAAGTAAGTTGTTATCTGCATAACAGAGGAAATATGGACATTTTACAGGTGGAAACTAAAGACAGTAATAGGTGTAACCACAAATCACAGAAGGTTATGGCAAAAGGAGGGACTTTATTTAGAGTGGGTGGGAGGAGTTGAAAAAATACAAGAACCTTATAATCATGGTTTTATTTTGGTAAAACATTTTGGTTTCATAACATTTAAATGCATAGAAAATATATTGTTTGTTTGTTTTTGAAAGTTCTCTTAAGAGAATACAAAATAGATATTGCAAAATTAAAACTATCTGGCATTTGTATTATGACATTTCCATCTTTTCTTCAATTTTAGCATGACTTCATAAAAATTATTCCCATACAATTTTCAAGTTATTTTGAAAGTTCAGAGCACCGAAAGAGCCAAACAGAAAAAGTTAATGCTTTTCAAGTTTGTTTAGCTGAACATTTCAAAACGTGCTTATTCTCTTAACCTGTTTGGTTTCTTTCAGTGCTGCCCTAGTTCTTCTCCTTTGCTGTCTGCCTGAGTCTTACCACCAAAATGGTTCAGATGAACAGCATGTTACAGAAATGTAGAGAATATAATGGATTTTCTTAAGGGAAACTAAACAGATGACAGTTTATCTCAAAAAATCAGGTGGCCATTGGAGTGAACATCTATCTTGTTCCTAAACAACTGATGCACCACTGCTAGGGAGGTGTAGAGCGTCACTGGCAGGAGAAGAACTGTTTGAACAGGCACTCTGGTATATAATACCAATGCATGGCCTACAGAAAATTAGCCTGGCACAATCAGAAAGCACAAAGGTCTGCAGACTACAGAAACACGTGGTGAAAGCCACTGCCCCCCTGGATCTTCCCTGTGTCCTGCAGGGCCTTTAGAGTATGTGCTTCCTTGTGGCTGGCCACTTTTCCACAGCATCACATGAAGCTGGCCCTAACCAGGAGGTGGCTGCTGTGCCAGCGGGTTCCTGGCATGAAGACAGAGAGCTGTAGTCTCAGAAGTACTGCCCAGGCTGTTGCACTCACACTAAATACTGACTCTGAGGTCTCGGTGTTGACTGATGTGTTTCTTTTCAGCTGGTGTTTCCTTAGTACCAAACCTAGGCTATGATTAGTAGCTACCTGAGGAAACCAACTTCCTGAATGAAAATGTGTCTCATGATTGATGTTTTGCACACCTGCTGTGTGTTATAAAACGTGTAGCAGCACTGCACCAAACATTAATTTAGGGATGGACATAATGGCTCGGGACCATCCGACATAGCCATGGTACAGGCTCCAGACCTGCTTATTTTAGAAAATATTTCTGAGGAGATGCTTGGCTATGCACTGGGGTTTGTTCTATGCATTATGACATCTCAACCAAGAAAGAAACTATGCCCTGTAGCATTTTTGGTAAGAGGTGAGGTTTTGCTAGAGTGTAAAAAACCTAGTCTAAATATGATATTACAGGAGAAATTGCTGTTTAATAAGTTTGACTTAAAAAAATCAAGGCTGTTAATATATGTCTAGATTTCAAGAAGCTAGGTGATATTTGGATGATTTACATATATCTGTTTCCATGGAATAAAGAAAAACCTGCAGAACTTCACAAATCTTTTCAAGTTTGGCAGAATGTGCATCACCAAATTCCACGGCATAAACGCATCAGGGATCTTTTCACATGTATTATTTACAGTGGATTTTCTGTTAAGAGCTAGGCCCTATCAACTTGGTTGGGATCCTGCTGTCACACTGTGAGTGGAGCCGATGGCTGTTACTAATCTACTTGGGATCCAAAACTCTGTGGCTGCTGTTGATCAGCAAAATACTCTTGGGTTAAAACAAAACAAAACAAAAACCAGCTATATTTGTCTTCCAGAATAACCCTTTCGTAATAACTGTAGTAACATTTGAGGCTTATGGCTCTTTACCTAAAACACTTCCATCAACTTTGAGTGAACCTTTTAGATATTTAGATATTTGTGCCATTAGATTAGAATGCGACTCTTTCCCCGTGTCCGTCCCCCCCCACTTCTCCTTGCTCTCTCTATGGTAATAGAGGGTGCAGTGTAAACTATGTTACCATTGTCAAATGACTGCTTATAAGCCCTTGTGAGGTCATGTTGGTTTTCATGTCTTTCAAAATCTGTGAAAATATCCTTACAGATGAGAGCAGTTAGGGATTATCCTCAGTATTTAGCAGGAGTGATCTAACTGCCAGAAACATTTTCTTTGCCCTTCCAGATGGTATTGGAAGTTAGGACTGCCAACCAAATTAGACTGAGCTCCTCAGGGCAGGGTTCAGTTCTAATTCACTTAAAAATGTGAGTGTTGCCAAAAAGAGAATTTGTATATTGTGCAAAGTGATCCACATAATCACGACAGGTACTTTATATAACAACACCTGTGTTACTGCCTCTGCCTCTGCTGCACTGACGAGGAGAAAAATACAGGCAGACTTTGGTTTCTAATGACTTGTCATTGGAAACCAGTTTTTCTCAAACATTTGCAGCAACAGGAAAAAGAATGGCTGGGGAAAAGTGAGCTATGGTCTAAAGGTCAGAGTAATTACAGGCTGCTCAGAGTCAATGACCTCTGTTTTACGAGGTTGTCTGAGTTCTGTAGTAACTTTCACTTCACTGTCGCTTGCACACTGGGAATTTGAGCATAAACCTCAGCTTTTTTCTTAGTTCCTTATGCCAATAATGCATTTGCTGTGTCTACTGCCTTCAATATAGGGTCAGTGAATACAGTGAAGAAACCACTTAATAATTTTGATATCTAAAGAGGAGAGTAAAATACTTGGCTCAGTGAAGCAGATTTTCAGTTGGGTGACTGACATGGAAAATCAAGGACATTTACTACTTAATCTACATCTTGACTCTTCTTTGTGAATCAAACATTTTGTTATACTCCTTTTTTTAATGCAGTCATGATGTCTGATGGGCCTCTGCCAGACCCTCAGCCTGGTTAAAGTTGCTAAAGAAAGAGTCATCTCACATGGATGATGACATACACAGAAATGGCAGTGCATAGTATGTATTTCTCATGGCCTTATCCTCAGAGGGTCTGAAGAGTATCTGAGAAACTCAGCTTGGCATCCCAGTCTAGCTCGAGAACAAGCCTGTTTGGAATCTCCTTTTCAAAGGAGAACATCTGGGAAATTTCCTACTTTAGAAGTGGGTGTCTAGTTTATCGCTACTTTAGAAGGAAGAGTCTTTACAGAGCCTGTATTTTCTGGTTCATTATCAGCTGAGCCCCGAGAATACAAATTGCTGTCAGAAACCTGTACCATGGGTACCACAAGAGGGCACCTCTGCTCCAGTCCCAGGAGATGGTTTAGAGGCTTTGAGAAGAGGGTGTTCAGGGAGATGGAACATCTCTGGTGCCTGCAGTGGAGCAGCAGACAGAGACCATGGTGGTATGCACCCGGCTGGAGCCATCTGACAGTTTGATAAGCCATGAAATAAGCAGCTGCCAATGTTGGGAAACATACTGCCTCGAATGCTGCCACCTGATTAAACCCGAGGGGCCCCAAGGCATTTCCAGGTGTCTGAAGCCTTCAACATCTGAAGCAGAATCCGGTACAGCTGCCCTGCACCTTGCCAGCACTGGTGGCAGCTGAAAGAGTGAGTCACCAGGGGCTGCCGATCTGCTGTCCTGCCTCAGGCTGCCATATCTTGCTCTGTCTTTGACAGAGTAAAAAGTAACCTCCAGATCACCCCTCTTGAGCAATGTGTCAGACAGTGCCTGTGCTCAGCTGGGGCTGGAGGGGGTTGGGGAGAAAGATCTGGGGACTTAGTGCTTCCCCAGGAGTACCTGGGCAATGTGGCAGCCGCTGATGGTCTCTGCCACCAGTGAGCTGCAAAAAGAGCTACATGCCTTGAGCCCCAGTGGGGAGCAGTCCCAGCTCCTGCTGCAGAGGCTGGCCTGTTCCTCTGCTCAGGGTGGGAAGAACATGCTGGGAGTTTCTAACCTTGCCTTACTGATGAGGGCTCATGTAGGGGCCGCTGTCACCCCAATGACATTCAGTGAATTTTGGTTCAAACTGAGCAAATTCTCTGCAAAATGCTACCTGCTGAAATGTCCTGTTGGCAGTATCAAACAGTCCAAAGTCAAGAGGAAAGAGAGAGGCTTTAGGTCCCCACCAGGAAGGAGGCAGGGATCAGGGATGGGGTGTGGGAGTGCTCCAGCACTGCCACATCAAATGATCTCACCTGAGCAGCCTGTTGTGTGAAGCTAGATGTTAAGGATTGGATCTAGTCTGGCAGCGTGTCAGCACGGTCCTGCTGAGCAGAACACATGTGAGAATTGATGTGTTCTCTCCAGCAGCTGTCATCTTGCAATGACAGGAGAAAGTCCAAGTGAGAGAGTGAACCCAGAGCTATCTACTCTGAGCAACAGGGATCTTTGAACGTTGGTGAATTGGAAATCTGTACAGCAAAGAGAGCCTGTGCTTAGTTTTCTGCTTTAGATTTTCTCACTGCAGTGCAAAACTGAATTTTGAAAATGTATGCATCTGTTAAATATGTTACGATGTATTTATGTTTATATATCTTTAGTGATTATATCTGAAATGTTCTTGGACCTGCAGTGTACTTTGGATTGGCTTGTAGATTTTGGATGTAGGATCTGGATCAATTCCAGATCAACTATCATAACCAAAAAAATGGTTGAATTTAGATTGTCACTGAAAGACACAAGAGAAGAAAGACATGGAAATCTTCTTTCTATTTTTGAAAACCCATATTTATAATATGCAAAGCAACAATTACAATTACAAGCAACTACAGGTCAGTGACCTTTCCATCTATTTTTCATCACACTTTCCCTACTGGCTATATTCCAGTTGCTATATTGATCTTTGTCAGTTCTCAAAGATATTTAGTAATGTCCTGCACTTTAGTATCACATATAATCACAGACACACAATAAAATTCTTTGCCTACTCATTTTCAGTTATTTAATATGATCGTTCTTTAATGAAAGTTGGAATCTGAAAGATACAAACTTTCACTTACCTGGATGTCCATCCTAAATCCATTGTACTTACAAAATTGTCATATATATTTAGTGTTGTGCTACATGGACAAATCAAAGTCCCTCCTGGAGCCCACAAAATAAAGTGAGTGTGCATTGTGGGACCTGTACTGGCTTTGCTCTTCTGAGCTTAGCTTGAACTTGGGTTCTTCTTCAGCATCTCAGGGATGTTCATTGTTGTTTTGTTTTTTTTAATCTGGAGACAATAAGCTAGAAAAAACATGTATTTACTGTTTTCAGAAAAAAACAAATTCAGAAAAAAATATATATTTTCTTCTTTATAAAATGTGCATTTCAGATAAATGGAGAGCCATTTAGTACAAGAGTGACAAGGAGGTTGTAGTTGTTGGCTTTCAACAGCTGTTGGGAGATCACAGAAAGATGAGTTCCTCAAAAAGATACCTAAAGAATATGAAGAATTCCTAAGAGCCTTTGAAGTTTGCAGATTATCTGAGAGGTTTCCAGGAGTAAGCAGCTGAACTACCTGAAAGATGAACATAAACATGTCAAAAATTACTCTGATCAGTACCCAGGTGAAACATGCAGAATCTAATTTGCATTTAGGGAAAAAAGTTGTTCCCCAACCTTCACAAAACCTTTCTATCCCATCAAAGCAGAAGACTTAAAATAGGCCTTTAAATAAACCTGTATTATAAAAGCATCTTGTGTGGTAATGAAGAGCCTTAATTACAAATGCCAAGGCAAGAGTCTGTTGTTTAATTTCTGACTTTCAATTTGCATAATTCACAACTGCACTGCACAAGGAATGTGCAGTTTCATTGCTGTTCTTCTGAGTCTCGCCATGCTTACTCTTTGCTCTTGACTACATAATATGCAGTTGATCTGGGAATTCATGTAGCACTCACAGCTTTAAGTTTAAAAATACTGGAATTGATGTCTTTTCTCACAGGAAAGAACTTACAATGATTTTTGTATAATATACAGTAAAGTGATCAGCTATATTATCGGTTTTAACTCTGAGGAACTGAAATGAGCTGGCTGTGGGGTTTTTTTTTAAACTTTTTTTTTAGGATAAATACATATAATCAGAAAAATCCATGTGATCAATATTCAGTTTTGGTGCCAATTCTTAAGAAATTTTGTGGGAAGAGCAGTAGGCACCGATTTCTGCTTAAAACCAGAGAGGGAGTGTTTGAATAAATAATGGTATACTGATATCTGACTGGAATGGGAGGAATTTGGCTTCTGGTTCCTGCTCACATGAAAACGTAAGTGGCTATACAAAGGCAGGATCTCCCAGAGAAGACAGAGCAAGAAGTAGCCATGTGAATATGGCAGTCTCTGCAGAGATGAGCATGGTGGAACAGCAGCTTGAACATGGTTCTCTGACTTGGCACATTTATGTTAAATCTTCAGGGTCACACTGAGGGCATACGACTTGAGCAGAAAGTCCTAGGTCCTTCTTTCAGGACCAGCCTATCCAAGACTTCTTCCCAGAGTGTTTTTTCTATCTCCTTTATATACAAGTTTTATTTTTTGTATGGACGTTTAGACAAGTGCTATCCCATTAATGGCAATCTCTCACTCTCTCATGAGAGTGTATGATGATAGAGACATACTATGAATTCCTTCTGTGGAGAAGATGGCTAATTTCCCTTTTTTTCCCTCCTCCTCTTTATCCAATAAGAAGCCCAAAGATCATCCCCACCCTGGAGAACTCATTCAATGTTTGTATCTGGGCTTATGAGATGGTTTGCACAAGGAGGAAAGGAAACCCATTGGGGTCTGGCTTGGTAGAAGCAAGTAGTGATTTCATTTAAAAAATTGGATCTTGGCTCCCCACGCAAACCTAGAAGCAAGCCGGGAGATCTGATGAAGCTAATAAGTTGTGGTGAAGACTGTTGGTCTCTTTGAAGAAAGGCAGGTGACTGGTGATTGGATTCCAGCTTGCTGGGGAAGGGTTTCAGGTTTGGGTTGGTTTTACCTCCTGAACCAGGAGAACAGGCTGTAATGAACAGATGAGCTTAGCCCGCAGTCTGAGCTGTAGTTCAAAACATGGCTCGGGAAGTGGCCTGCCTTGTCAAGTGCAGACAGGCTGTCATCTCTGCAGTGTCCTGGGAAAAAAAGGGAAAATAAAAGCACTTGAGAGAGGAACATTGTGAAGGACTGAATAAGGTGGCCCTAAGTTTTTTGCCTCACGGCCCATAACTTTTCAGGTCTCTGAGATCTTATTGTGGGTTTATCCAGTATGCCAGAAATAGTCAGGACTGGAGGTGGTAGTTTCAACCCTGTGAGCTTAAATCTGATAAGCCTTGAAGTTCCCTGCTTAAGCTCATGCTTTTCTCCTTGCTGAAACCTCCAGTCTGAAACTTGGTAGTTCACAAACCAGCTGTGGAAGAGTGAGCTTGGGAGTTCACTCTTTGTTGGCACAGCTGCTTCAGCACAAATAGCCCTTGCAAAAGTTTTAACTATCCAAGTGAGCAGGGGCAGATGTCTGGATGGGCAAGGGGAGACATCCTCTTCCACACAATGATATGTGATGGCACACACAGCAGACATCCTCTCTAAAGCAGATAGGGTGATCAGTAACTGTGGTCTGGTTGGCTTCCATGGTCCAGGTGTTTCCTTCCACACGTAACACACACTGTCCATATGCCAGCCCGTGCCTGCCCTGGGCAGCATGGGGCAGGAGACAGGTGGTGGGCTGGCCACTTCCCTGCCTGGACCCGTTCTCCTGAGATCCTCCATTATGGGTTTACTCCAGTGTGTGTTTAGGGGCTTTTAGAAACTGACTTTGTTAAACTGGCACAGACTGCAGGATAGGTACACAAACTCCCAGCATAGACTCAAAAATTTGCAGGATTACACAGAAATTTAATTTTTTTCTGCTAGGCCCAAGTTCATTATTTTGGCTTTAGAAAAAGGCTACGAACAGGTGCTGTCTGCAAATGTATTTAATAAAGTAACTTGATTGCTGTGAATGGATTTATGTATGGTAATTGCCTTGTAATATAATGATAACCTTTAGATTTACTTTCCTTGAACTTGCTGCATTGATGTTGCACTTGGGTATCTATATTGCTTTGTGGGATACTGCCCAAAGCTGCTTGGATCCAGTCCAAGATTCCTAATGTGTAGACATGTTTGCAAAAGAAGGACTTTTAAAGTTGAGCAAACATAGGAAAAAGACGTTTTTTCCTGGCAAGCTTTTTAAAACTTCGGAGTTTAAAACGCTGATTTAGTATAGTAATTTTCACCAGAATTGTTCAATAGTCAGTGATAGTAGCAAACATCTTCCCTTTTCCAGTTTGGAAAATAACCCTAAATGTTAATTGAAAATATGTATAACCTATGGGGGATCGATCATATGTAAGTGGAAATTTTGGGGTCCTCTTGTCTTTAAAAAGGACCTCTTGGAAATCTCAGCCAAATCAAACTGTTCAAGTGCACACTGGGAGTTTACAGAGGAGAAACCAGATTTCTACTCATGAAAGTTGCCTCTTCTGAAAAGTGGGGTAAATTCTACTGGCACAAGGTGCAGCTTTTTTGTCCAAGGCAACTGATTTGTATGGAAGACTAAAATTGTGTTTATATCTCAGCACAAGCACAGCCTCAATGACAAACAAACAAAATTATCCCCTTCTAGCTGATTAATCCCAGAAAGTTCCTGAAATATAAAATTAGCATTAGTTGAGTTTTTTTTAAGGAGACAACTCATAAAAAAGAAAGAAAAAGGAAAAGAAAAAAAAAAAGGAAAGGAAAAGGAAAAGGAAAGGAAAGGAAAGGAAAGGAAAGGAAAGGAAAGGAAAGGAAAGGAAAGGAAAGGAAAGAAAAGAAAGAAAAGAAAAGAAAAGAAAAGAAAAGAAAGAAAAGAAAAGAAAAGAAAAGAAAAGAAAAGAAAAGAAAAGAAAAGAAAAGAAAAGAAAAGAAAAGAAAAGAAAAGAAAGAAAAGAAAAGAAAAGAAAAGAAGAAAAAGAGACATGTGCCCTGGAGTGAAACAGACCAAATATATGTCTTTTTAAATCAGTATTTTATGGGGAAAATTCTGCATAGAAAATACAGCTTTCAGTGACTGAAAGTGTGGAATGAATGAATCCTTGAAGGTAATAGTCTGAATGGTGGAAAACTGAAAGGAAAAGTACTTTCTGGTAATTTATGGATTCAAAATTTTTGTAGTTTTAGAGAAAAATGCAAAATGTTTGGTAAGACAAAATAATAGATATATTCTGAAGTCATGCAAAAATAGATGTTCAGGGTTTTAGATAAGGAAATCAGACCTTAATCCATGCAATTATCCATATAATCTTAATTCTATTGTCTTACTCATGTCTCTTTCTATAGTGTTTAGTGCAACAGTGATGCTGCCTCTGATCTGGGGTACCTGTTTTGGAGCCGTTGCTCCAAACTTTACTATTTTCCCTATTGTGACATTCTGGAAATATAGTGTGTGTCTCAAACAATCCAAGAAATAAACAGTATATTTGGACACTCAGGATGTCTGGTGTTTGTCTTGAGACGTCTAAGAGGTAAACAGGATTTGTTGCTGGACTATGTCTCAGGATCCCACCAAGCTGTTTTACTCCCCCCTGCACACCTGCAAACTGGGGAGTTTGATGTGGGACACGCTGAGCTAGGAGAGCAGGATATCCAGTGATAACCAGGCCTTGAGACTTCATGTAAATCACTGACTTGGCCAGAAAAGTAAAGGGTAAGCTGACCTCCACCTGATAAACCATCCTGAGGTGCCAAGTTGTCTCATCCTATTCAAGGACCCTGTTGCTGGCCCAATGAATGGCTTATCTTGTTAATTAGCCTGACAAAGACCATCTGCAAGGTATAGCCCAGCACCATACCTCCCTCTTTCTCCCCCCCATCGCCGAGGACCACGGAGCCTCCCTGTACCAGGAGAAAGGGGGAGAATGGCCAAGAACTGTATAAAAGTTTGGCACACTATGGGTGCAGCGAAGCACTTCCCCACCGAAGACATCGCTGGACAGCGGTGGTAACTATCCTATATTGCTAATCTCCGTAAATCTGCTTTCTCCTTTCTTTTCTGTCTCTGTTTTCCTCTCTGTCCTATCCACTCTAGGGACTTTGCTGTGTAACTCAAAGTTCAGTGTGCATCTGATCTCGTTTGCTTCTTAATTTCACCATTTGGGATCCCCTTTAAACCTTTTCACAGGTCCTGCTGGACCAACGGGTGCAGCTGCTGTGTGGCTCATACCAGGAGAGGGAAGGCAGAGTCCAGCCACCCCAGCCTCCCACTGCAGTGAGGAGTGTCAGAAAGCAAGGGGGTTCTGCCCCATCTCTCGTAAGACCGCACACCAGCCCCAGTGCCTGTTTGTGCACCCAATATTGCATCATCTTTGTTTTGTCCTGGTGAGATTGTAAAAAAATTGCCACGTATCCGATATTGGATCATGACACCAATATATTTCTATTAGTATTAATTATTACTTGGAACCATGTGCCTTGTATTGAAATTCCATTAGAAGTGGTTTTTAATAAAGTGATGAGTTACTAAATAACCTAGAAACAGCTGGACAGTGTTAGGTAATTTTAATACGCCTCTTTGCATGTCATCCGCAATATTAAAGCAGTTTGCCTGTAATTGCTTTGGCGTAATTAAAGTTATACTCCACCCTTTTTCTATAAAGTTCACAAAACACACCCTCTGAAACCCTATAGGCTCTTTCAGCAAAAATAGGACTAAACATTCACAGTTTGTTATAGGTAAAAATTAATCCAAACCAGGCATGAGAAACCCAGAAGCTCCTGGGTCAACAATTTCTACATGCCAACAAGCAAATTGGCAACATACCTTTTGAAAACCATTTTGTTTGGTTTCTTTACAGATATCATCCTTCTGTCCCTGTGGTCAGGGACAGATTTTAGGGAGAAAAGGAGTTGTACACACTAAGAACAAATGCCTGCCTATCCAAAAGAAAAGCGGGACACTCAGAGGGACATTAAAAGGCATGACTAGAAGCCAGATGACTTTTAATAACTTACAGAAATGGAGTAGAGTGGAAAGCCAGGAAAGGGGGCGGATGCAAGGTGTTTTGATTTGAGCAAGCTCTTTGCTGATTTTCTTTTTCTTTCAGTGGCCTTTTTAGCAGCACCAGTGGACTGATAATAACCAAGGTCACTTTTGACTGTCTGCAGCCTCCCCCCCTACGGGGGAGCAGATTAGACTGAAGGCAGGATCAACAAATCAGAGTATTCCCTTCTCATAATATTTTCTCTATTTGGCTTTCAGTATAGGTTAAGACATCATGGAAGTCAAGCCTTTTTTTTTCCTTTTTCTCTCACTTTTCTGCTTACTGTCGCTTCTATTGCCCTCTCTTTGACTCTCTCTCTTTTTTTTCCATTTTTCTTCACAGCTGACACCTGAGGGCCCCGTCCATGCGTCCGGACACTCCCCCCTTCAGCTGGGAGACTGTGAGAGTGGTCAGGGGAGGAGGGAGGGGATTGGGTGTTGTACATCCCTTTACAAATATAGATATATTCCCTTATCACTAATAATTAAAATCAATCTGTTTCACTTTTCAACCCAGAAAGCCTCTCTTTCTCATTTTTCTCCCTCTTTCTCTACCTTGGGGGAGGAGGGGGGGGAGGGGTGAATCGAGAGACTGCCAACTCAGTGCCAAACCCACACACAAGGGGATGGCCAAAGGGGAGGGAGGGATGATGACAGATTGAGTCTATTATTTTTTAGAACAAATAAAAATGCAGGGGAGAGGGAGCACAGTGAGAGATGCAAAGATTAAGAGCAAAGAAGCACTGATCACCCTGGGTCCAGGTGCCCAGTGAGGATTGGCGGCTGCTCTGCTTGGTGCAGGGAACACGGCCGTGCCTGCCAGCACTGCGCCAGATGAAGCAGATAAGGTCGCTCCCACAGAGAGACTTCGGAACCTTTCTTCTTAGACACACGGGAAAGCATGGGAAAGAGCAGGGATACCACTTACTACTAACCAAATCAGAGAATTCTTGGATTTTTTTTTTTTAATGCTCCAGAGTACCCCACTAGGTAAATGGTAAAGAACAAAATTGTAAGTGTGAGACTAGTTTTCACTGATGACAGTGAAAATATCTGTACATGTAAACCTCTGGCCAAGCCTTGATTTGTAGTAACAAGAGCTGGCCTGACTTCCAAGGTTTTTATTCGAACACTGACTAGAGACCAAAGCCAGAAACCTGGAAAATGAAATCAGATTTGTTAAACTACATTTCTTCCCTCCCAAGTGATGACTCAGTAGGTTTAGGTATGCAGCCTTTTCCTGAATGGAGGGAAAGGAATCAGAATAACATGCAAAAACAAAAGCCCCAAACCCAGCTCCAAATTACAAGCCCAGTAATTAGGCCCTCTCTTTTCAGTGAATTTGTTTGAGGGACTAGCATGCCCCTCTCCTGTAGCCACTCAAGTCCCAAATGATGCCTCTTGGTCTCGTGGCAGGTGCTGGGTACAGAGCCCTGGCTGGTGCTACAGCTGGCTCTCCAGAGCTGAGCTGTTCTGATCCCATTGCACCATGCTTCCCTGCTATCCCTTCCTCAGAGCCTCTCCAACGGTTCCTCAGAAGGTACCCTGAGCAGTGATAACCCCTTAACAAGGCTGCTGTTGCCGGCAGGACCCGTGCAAGAAGAGAGGGGAGCCTCTTGCCTTGTCTGCAGCTTCTAGGCTGCGAGAGCATCACTCAGCATAGACTCTTTGAACAGGTTTTTCATTACAACTCTGTTGCTACCAACAGCACTCCAGATACTGTGCCAGGTGACTGTAAATGGATCATGTTTAAGCCTGTCCATTGGCCTCTCCATTGGAATCCCTCACATCTGCACTAGATGCCAGCAGAGTTCTTGGCTTTCTGGGTTTTCATCTATCAATAGTTGTATGGGAGAGAATACCTTCCTATTTTGCCCAGGGACAGCAGGCTTGAATGCCCTAGGATCTTGTTTCCTCTGTTAGCATACAGCTAAAAATGCAGCCAACAGCTGTGAAGATTTACTTTGGGGTTTTATTTCACACTCATTTCTAAAAAGCCAGGAGGAGCAAGGGGATGAGTATTGGTACAAAGCTTTGGGGAAAATAAACCAGCCAAACAAAAACCAGCTGTGTGTTTCAGGTGAAGAAGAAATTTGACTACTGTGTGCTTGAACAAATGAATCTGTTGGACTCCTTCCAACCTTCATCTGCCTTCTTCTTTTGAAAATCCTAAAAACAGAGATGTTCACAGCAGGCTTAAATATATCAGTTGCTTGAGACTGTAGGAAATGAACGGGTGCAATGAACTCCATAATCCTGAGTCCATTACAGAGGTGGTGATTATATCTTATGGGGAGACAGCCTCTTCAAGTATGGGAGATGAAAATTATTTAGGATTTGCGGGTCAGACATAATCACAGTGTGGAGACAAAGGCTTCCACTACAGCAGAGTGAGTCCTTTGCTCTCCTTTCACCCTAACCACCCCCAATTAGAGATGCTGGGCACGAAGACAGGATTTACAGTAATGAGATGCATATAGGATTAGATGTCTGCTGGCCCAATCTGTTCCACTGCAGCTTGGACAGACCCATGTCTGGAGGGACAAGGTAGGAAGATAGTACTTCAGCCTTGTGGATCTGAGTAGAGCATGCCTGCTCAGGTGGGGCTAGACAAGGTCAAGCAAAATGCCATTAATATCAAAGTAAAAACTGGATCTTTTCAGTGACGTCTCCCCACTCCCTCCCTTGCAACACAAGCAATCTTTTTAATGGTTTCTTGTACAATCCTGATGTGGAAAGCTACTGACAGGTATGACAGGACAAACACCCTCTCTCTGGTCATGACAAACCTTAATTTTTAGTTGCGTGTCTCTCCCACAGTGCACACAAGTGGAACTCACCTTGCCTGAGTGATGATGCACTCAGCACAGCAATCTACACCTGCGCTAGATTGGTAGGCTGCCATTAAACTCCATGATCAGCACAGTTGGTGGCATCTAGGGGACTATTCATTTCATTCTAAAGAAGACACCCATAGAGTGTGAATCATACTCTAAATCTTGATGGCAACTGTGGAAGGGTAGATACCTTGCTGACATGTAGGCATCCTCACTGTAAATGTCTGAAGTTTGGTGAATTAATCCAACCATCACCTGTTTTACACAGTCCTCAGATTACACAGGGGTCACTACCTCACAGAGTACAGCTGAGGATCTGCAGAGTGACTGTGGGACTTTTTTGTCATATACACTTAAGATCAAAATTTCTTTATTGATCTTTGACATGAAATTACATTGTCATTTTCTTTGAGCTCTTTTGTCTCTCATTCCTCCCCCCCCGACATGCGCACATTCACTAACCACAGAGGAAATTAAAGCTATAGTAGACATCAGCCTGAGGGGTAAGGAATGGAAAATTTTGATGAGCCACCATCAATAACAACCAGCTCAGACTCAAATGTTTATAACTTGTTGAAAGCAAGTCTAATCAAAAATAATCTGGAACACTTTTGGACTTGTTGGGAATACTTGTGGGTGTGGCTGCAATATGTTTGATCTGTGTGTTAGGGAGACTTTTTTATGCTGCACTTTTACCAGGAGAGATTCATCTTCATTTGGCACAAATTGGACAGTAAAAGTGCATGAATATACTATAAGAAAATGCATCTCTGAATTTAACAGTGCATCAGCAAATGCACCACTGATGCTAAATGCCTCAGCTATAAATGCTGAGGTGCAAAGATTGTGCAGTGTCTTAAATGGCTGCATCACACACATCATTTGCTTTGTACAGGTCTGGAAGGTAAATTTTCCCAGAAAACTGAAGTGTGCTGATAATAACGCTCAGAAGCCTTGTTTCAACTTCTCTGTACTATTTTGCTAGGAATCACACACATTCAGAGAGATGAAAAATATAAGTGCAGTATAGTGTTTGTGCATATCTTGCTTTCTAAACTCCTTAAATAATAAATAAATAAATAAATAGAAGGTGGAGTAAAAGGCAAGTGATGTGGAGCCTGCTGCACCCTCCCTCTCTACATGATGTGTCCCCACCCTTCCTGGCTGGGATGACTCCTGCGCTAAGCCTCTCCTCTTCACCTCCCAATCCCAAAGTCAGCAGAAGAGTTGAAGAGCACCTGGAAGCTGGATGGGCAGCAGCAGGAGCAAAACTACCAGCAGAACTGATTTTCTTGTGTTTAGAAAAACCTAGCTGGTTCTCTTTGGGCAGAAGCAGTGAGCTGGGCTAAGCCAGGATCCTGTACTCCAGGTATGTGATGGTAAACTGGTCCACAAAGACTGAGTTGGCAGCAGAAGAAGGCTAACTACTTTTAACTGTGCTGAAAGGGAGAAATCTGAAATTGCTAAGCAATTAGATATAGCTCTTTGAAAAGGTACAAACAGGCATAAAACCCCACTCTTTTAAAGAGAGACTTTTATTTTGGTTTTGGTAAAAAATGCAGAAAGACAAGTATTAAGGAGTGGATAAGATGAAGATAAAGGGTGTCAACTTTGGGAAACACTGTGTTTCATTTTGAGTGCTTGTTGCAAGCTGTGGCACATCAATAGCTCTGAGGACACTGGTAACCATTTTATGTCCATCCATAGCAAGAGCACATTAAAGGACCATAATAATTTATTTTGCCCCTGTGGTAATGAATTCCCATTCTTTTCCTTGTTTGGTCCATTGGAGTACTTACCATTAAAATAACTCATCGCTAGAGTTTAAAATGTTATCACTGGACCCAGGAAAATGGCAGAGATGTCACATCTTGACATCACTAGTCCAAGGTCCTGCCAAACAGCACAGCACTTTGAGATCACATGCATTCACTAAGAAGTGAAGATTATCCTTAGAACTATCTTTGCTCCTGTTTTATCTGTTTTTTTAAAGATTTTCAGCCCCAGATAGGGATTTGGCTTTTCCTATTGAAAACTAAGACTCAGCAGGATTTAACCATGTGATGGTTGCTCCCTAAAAATGTAGTAGTTTGAGTCTGTCCTACCACCCAATGAAGCCCACCTTTGCCTTGTGATAGAATAACTCTCCTCAGTTTTTATGTTACTTGCACAAAAGCTGAATGGTAGTGATATACCTGATGGAGAGCAGAGCCACTGGTGAGAAGGAGAAACTGAAAGAAGGCCTTTTCTTAATGAGCAAAAAGATAACAGCAGACTCAGGGATATAACTCTTTTTTTCCCTGCAAGCAGGAGTAGTTTTTTCCCCCGTTCCTAAGTTTGTGCAGGCCCTGCATCTCCTCTGTGCTGGAGCTCAGTGATGAGGAGAGGTGTTTAAAGGCAAGATACTGCTTGCTTGGAATAATGCCAGAGGGAAAGCAGGAAAAGGAAAAGTGTAATGGCTAAACTTGGTGGGAAGAGGGAATGAGGTGAGACAGGATAGGTAGGAAATATCCTGGCTTGTTGCTTTGCCACACCGTGTTGCGTGGGTCAAAGCAGGCGGGCACAAATAAAGCTTCTGACTGAACAGGATCCCATCAAAGATCTCTAAGCAGTTCAGGTGTGGCTGACTATTTACTAACATTCTCTGCAGCCTGGTGCCTGGAGGAGACCCAGCTGGCTAGGTGTCAATCAAGATAGGCCAAAGAAATTATTTCTGGGAAGGAACCAAAAGATAGGCAGAAGGCTGTTTCACAACCATTGCAAAGCTTAATGCCTCCTAAAAACTATTTCCTTGAAGGGGACACTGTAGGTTGTGTCCTTATGAAACAATTACCTTAGTGGGGTAATATTGTGGCTGCCATCCCAGAAACCAGTGGTGTCGGCTGTCACTGGGAGCGCCTGTGAATTCTCCAGGCAGTCTTGCACTTCAACAAGCTCATTCATCTTAGGTTAATAAAAGAGATATAGGAAGTGCTTTTGCATGAACAGAAATCTCTCAAGCATGTGCAGGCCTATTATGAGGGTCTTAAACTAGGAGATATTCTTCCATGCATGTTACGACTTCCACTTTCACACAATGCCAAAACAGTGGAGGTTTAGTTCTGAAGATCAGACTACTTTATGCTTCCTAGCACCAATCCTGACATTCAGATGTTGAGAAAGGTGGGAGAACAACTAACGAATGTTAGCTCTCAGTTATCAGCACGGGGGATTATTCACAACATGAGATCATCCACCTATGCTATTTCTGAATCAGCTTGATTCTAGCAGTAAAGCCACATTCTGGTCCAGTTCCTGTATTTCTACACCACACTTTATCAGCCAGGCATTACAGCTGTAATCAAGAACATTTGCTCAAACTCAGTGCTGGCCCTGCTGGATCTGGTTGGTGACAGCAGCCTCAGGGTTGGGAGAGGATGAGGAAGAACAATGTCTCTGTATTATATGCTGGGAAGACTAATTATCTTAGGTTTAAGACAGTCTAAATGCATATAAAATTCGGATGCTGTTACTAAGCCTGTGTTAATCATGCAAGCTGGGAATTGTTGTGTAAGGCACAAGCAAGCGGTGAATCTCTGTGGCTTTGACTCTGTGTTTTAAATCTGTGTAGACCATGGTTCCAAATGTGTCTGTACTGCTTAGGCAGAATCTCCCATTACTCAGTGAAACTTATCCTTCTGCTGCTGTGCTTAGTGGAGAGCTGAGGAAGGTATAAATTTTTACCAGAATTTGCTGCACTTCCATGAAGACTAGATAGTTTTCTGAAGTACATGTTACAGCGCAAACAGAAGTGATAGGCTGATGTAGAAATGCAGAAGTGTAGACAGTCATCATGTGCATGCGGGTGCATGTGCTGCATCCCCAAGGACAGTTTCAAAGTCAGTATGTGGCTAGGAAATGCTACTATTAACACTGCCCCTGCAGACTTAATTGGATTCCTTGTATAGATGCATTATAACACTAGTTTTAATTACAGGATCACATTCTACTTTTTGCACAGCGTCCATTCCAAGCTCCTGACACAGTGAGTCAGAACAACTTTTGACTTTAATCTCTCTAGTACATCTGCTGGCTCATTGTCTGTAATTGCTATTTTTGGAGAAGGAACAAAACCATACTTTAATGAGATCTGCATATCTGCTTGGTTTTTTGCAATCCTTTTCAAGGGCATATGGGCTCAAGGCTTTGGAATCTAACTGACAGATCCATACTGCAGTCCTTCAGCAACTGCGCCCAATACATTGGCTCCCAGAACTGCTTGTGATGCTGCTACCAAAAGCACGGATTAATTAGCAGGTGCCAGCACTGAGAGAAGCACTGAACCCTGTACTTCTCTGTAGCAGTTGAGTGCTTACGCATCACACACTTCAGAGAAACCAGCATGGGATTCTGCATGAAGACACGAGTGGTGGCCCCATGCCTCGGGAGAGAGTGGCATGTGAAGCTGTACTGCTTCACGCTACTGCTGGCAGAGTTTCATGGGAGCAAAACAAATGTGACATGAGAGTCAGGGCCTACCTGTGCATCTGTAATTTTTTAACTTTGCTTTTGGTATTTCTCTTCATTCCTAGGTTAATAACACATCATGGACTAAGACATTCTGCACTAGAACATTGCTTTTACTATTTTTTTTTACTTTCTTCTTTCATACAAGGATGTCGATGTTACTCACAGAAGTTATTAAACTACTTTCTGCAGATCGTATTTGCCTTTATTTCCCCTTAATACTTAATGTTAACAAATTATTTTTACTTTCTTGCTGTCTTGTCCCCCCCCTCTTTTTTTAGGTTTCCAAATGGCTGATCCTTTCCTATATAATACTGGAAGAAGATCTGAATATGGGTCCCTTGGACATGAAGTACGAATTGAGCACATCAAGGCATATGTTTGTAGACCATCTTTTTTCACAGACAAAGCTGTGATTGTGGTTCATGATGTATTTGGATGGCTGTTTCCAGACATTAGATACATAGTCGATTTGATTGCAGGTCATGGATACATGTAAGCAACTGTTTTTCCTATCTTCCTCTTAAATGCGTTGATAAATCGCGGGGCCCAAAGCTAAGCTAAGCAAGGCATATATGGTGGTTCCCATAAACCTAGAGCAACCATATCGTTTCAGTCTGAGCAAATGAAAACACAAAATGTTTCCATGAGGGCATCACAGCTAGTAAAATTGACCCATCAAAAACGGCTACCTGAGCACAAAGCCACAAGGAAAGTCAAAAAGTGACAGTGTTTGTGCTTATGTGGCAGTGTTATTAAAGGATAAACGTTGGTGTCTATTTTTTAAGTTGTATAAGATTTTCATAACTAAACCTTTGGAACTGTTGCTTTAGCTTTTACTAGCAAAGAGATATATATGTATTTATATCAAATAATGAGGGTTGCTTAATCCCTTTACTTTTGTATTAGGTATGTCTAAGGAAATAATGAGAGTTTATTTGTGGGATTTTTTCCATAGAAAGACATATACTTTTAGCTCTGATGATTGACAGAACAAGATGAGTGGAACATGATTCAGATAGTAACCATGTATATGTGTACTGTGGAGTAGAAAATACTTTAGGAGATGTTTAGACATCCACAGATTCTCTCCACCTGGACGTGAAAGTTGACTTGATTCCATGTCTCACACTATTTCATGTCTCACACAGAACCATATGTCCAGACTTCTTCAAGGGGACAGAACCCTGGAAAAGTACTGATCACTGGGCTGACTTTGCTGACTGGATGAAAGATCATGATCCTATGAAAGTAGACAAGTAAGATGCATATTTGTACTTGAACTTTAAAGACCATCCAGCAAATGAGAGCAATTTGCATGAAATATTAAAAGTGACACCTCACATCAGGGCAAGCTGGCTGCGTGCACACAATTGCTTCTTCTTCTGTGATTCTGGGCACTGTCTTGGCTGGGATTTGGAAGGGATCATCTGCTCGGTCCATCACTCTGCTTATTGTCCCTACCTTGTTTTCCTGGGCCTCTTTCTAACTATGTAATACTGTCTGCACAGGCTCATAGCCACTGTTTCACAGGCTTTGAAATACCCAGCACTCTCATCCAAAAATGATGATTCTGCCTCCAGTTCCTCAAGATAAGGAAGGAAAACTGTTCCACAACTGCTTGTGTTATCTGCCAGTTGTTACTTGCCCATCTTGCTTTCTGCCTTGAAAATAATTAGAGAAGCAGATGATATTCTCCTGAGCAGCACTAAATAAACATTTGCAAGTCTGTAAAAAAACCTGAGATACATCTAATCAACTAAACTGTTTTCCTCAATGTGAAATAGATGGCCTAGTCTCTGTAGAGCTTAGCAGTGCCTGTAACAAGGCTTCCCTGAATTATGGGAGGCGTTACTATTTCTTCAGCATCTATCATCACAGCCTCAAACTTCAGAAGATGACAGTGAGGCAGCAATGCCCTATTACTCAGCTATCATCTTGTAAGACCCTTTCAACAGGTGTCAGCCCAACTAAAACATCTCACAGCAAAGCTTTTGACCACATATTGCAGAAGCCGTGACTGAAGTTTTTAAAATGACAAATGACTAACACCTGTTAAAAAAATCCTACTCCAAAGAAGGAGCAGGTCTGTAGGCACTGTATTAAACAATTAAGACCTTAAGGACATGCCTGTGCTGTCTTTTGAGGGTTCACTTGTAGCTGCCCTCAAGGCCAGATCTTTCAGAGCATGAAGAATGCAACACACCCATAACTTAGTACTCTTCCAAACAAGTAAAATCTGAGAGAGCTCATACATTTACAGTGCATGTGCTACAGACCCAAGACACAATCTCCTGTGTCATTCTTGTACTGCTTTTTTGTCCACCTAACCAAACCTGTGATGACCATACTAATGTGCATAATATTTGAAAATAGTTATTACTGTATGCAGGCTGCATTTACAATTAATTTAAAACTCTGTAGACAATAAAACCCCCAAAACTATTGAGACCCAAGAAGTTAGTAATTGAAAACAAATTTTACTTGTTCTGGCCTCCATTAAAAACAATTTGCATGTTTTTTGTGTGCAATATCTCATGCAATATTCATTTTTTAAACATTACTGACAGTTTAATTTTGAATAATTGCTACTTTAGTATAGTATTATTGCATGTGGGTAGGATATTTTAATATTTACTCATGCAAGAGGAATGACATACTCAAGATAAATCTTATCTAAATAGGTGGACTCTGTAGAGGTAGCACAGCGAAGCTTATCTATTCCTACAATTCATAATGCAAGATGTTGTTCTACTTGCATATATGTCTTGTCTTTAGTTGTCCTGTCCTAGACAAAGTGATTCAATTAAAAATTTGCTTCTTTTGAAAACAAAGGAGCTGGTCACAATTCAGGTAAGTATTCAAGTACCTACACCTGTACTTCCCTAAACTAGGACCAGAGATGTTCACTCCCATTTAAGTACGGAAGTCGCTGCTCTGGGCTGAAATGTGATTTTTAAATATTCTCTGTTTTAAGTGATAGGGGGTGCAGATGCAGAAAAGTTCACGTATCTCTTTTAATTTACTTCTTGAATTTTCAAGTATTGATTCTGCAATAGATTCCTTAGTTTACTTTTGTTTATATGTCTTAGGGAAGCTGATGTTGTCTTGAAGTATCTAAAGGAACAATGCGGTGCAAAGAAGATTGGTATCGTTGGGTTTTCCTGGGGTGGAATGGCAGTACATCACTTGATGCTGAAAAATCCTCAATTAACCGCTGGGGTGTCCCTCTATGGTAATGTAGAACACCTGAAAACTTATATGGGCTCACATGACTGTGCATAGTTTGTACGTCTAGTTATTGCTTTCTAATAATTGCTGTAAAACCTCAACTCAAAGGTGAGTTGCAGATTTTAATTATACTTATTTTAGCAATACGCTGTATTAGACACAAAATTTAAGGATGGTGGATACCAGAAAAAAATTGTTTCCTTCTGCACATAAATTTTCTTATATTTTTAGTGCTCGGAGAGTGGGAAAATACATTTTTCAAATGCTTTTTTCTCCATCGGAATAGAACCTGTCCTGATCTAAGAAATGTATTTAAGGAGTAGACCTAAATAGAGATTTTGTTTTTTAATTTGCTATTTATCTTGCAGGAATGTTAACTTCCCTAACAGACTGTTTCTTTAAATACATTATAGGAATAATTAGGGACTCTGAAGAAAGATACAATTTACTAAACCCCACATTTTTCATTTTTGGTGAGAAAGACCACACTATTTCTTACGATCAGGTAAGCTGTTGTACTGGTAATGCTTTTCCCATAGTTCTTTTATCCCACACAGAAATCACAGCTTGTTAGAAACCATTTTGAGATATGAAAATCAGACAGACTAGATTGTTTTGCTTATATTTAAACTTCCCCCTATATCTTGCTTAGGTTATTCAAAGCTGCTTTTTTTGAGGTGAGAAATGCAGTAAAGACCAGTCAGCAGTCTCTGAGCGGCTGGACAAGCAGAGTGTGACACTGGGCAGAGAGAGCCAACATGAGCCAAACACCTCAAAAATGTGGATACTACTGCTATGGTTGAGAGAACAGGTAGTTAAACCACTGAGTTTGGACTTTCAATAAAAAAAATAATTTCAGCCTAGTAAGTGAACATTCTGATGATGTGTACCAATGACTAATTGATTTTGGTACAAGAATACAAAATGAACTGTGTCAGAAGAGTGGGTGTGAATTTTAACTAATGATGACAGCTTGGGAACTTTGTTTTGACTCCTGGCTGCCATCTATATTCTTCTATAACCCCTACTGAGAGGCTGGATAAATATATGGGTAGGAAACTGGTCCCATCTTCTGTGTGTAACTTCTTTCTCCTCAGTGACAAGGACAACAGACCACCTCTGGCATGGTTTGTCGTGTAGGAGCAGGGTCTAACTGGGGAGCTGGCAGTGTGCTCTGGGAAAGCAGAAACCAGTCAATATTTACTTCTAACTGGTATTCAACATGTTGATCTGTACTTCAAATATGTCTCCTCTGCACAGGAAAAAAACCACAACCTTCACTCCCTGTCCTCTTTTTATGGTGCAAGTGTATTTTTCCCAGGGTACAATTTTCATAAATAATTTTTTTTCCATCATGTGTTACACATTGAAACCATATCTTTTTCTCCCGGAGCTTTCTCTCTGAGGTACTGGTGCAGACTGTGTAAGAAAAATTCCTGCATTAAAAAACAAACAAACAAACAAAAAACCCCCCAAAACCAAAAAACCTCAAATATATTGTTTTCTACACTAAGCAATAAAGGGCTGTGTGGAACAAAAAAAAGTGAACATGAAATAAATTACAGTACTGTTTCTAATCTGCACAATGGGTAGCATTAAGCTTGCTGGGGCAAAATAAGTGTTCATTCTCCTATTTTCTGACTTTTTAATAGAAATGAGCACAAAAATGTATTAGGAAATATGTTCTCTCAATTTCAAAGCTTAATATGAAGTTACAAGCCTAAGTGTCTGAATAGAAGTGCACTTCTTCCTTTACAGCAAGGAGATATACCAAACCATCTCTGCAGTAACTGTTGAGGTTCACAGGCTCATCCGTACTTTTAAAAAATGTTTCAGTCTTAAATTCTGGAGGTGTTTTCTCATCTGTTGAGCAACAGAACCTGCTTCAAGTGTGACAGTCAAGAAAAGACAAAGCTGGAGTGATACACGAAACAGCAAGTTTGGGAAACAAACAAAAAAAGCCACATTGTAATGGAAGAATGCTTTATTTTACAGATCAACTTACTGGACGAGAAGTTGAAACAGTACTGTAAAGTTGCATATAAAATTAAGGTTTATCCTGGACAAGTCCATGGGTTTGCACAGTTGAAGCCAGAAGACATGAAACCTGATGATAAACCTTATATTGAAGAAGCTAGAAAGGATATGATTGATTGGATCAAAATGTTTGTTTGACAAAAGCATAAAGTAACACTAGGCTTCAAGTTCAGTATTTGATTTAATAAAATTTTAGAGAAGAAAATGGTCAAGGGAAAACAATCTCGTTTTTAAAATTGTCACAAACAAAAATAGGATTGTTTTAATTTATAGTTCTTAATTATTTTTACAATATTTACTCAGGACTGTGAAATCAAAGTTGGACAAAAGGACGATTAGGCATTAAAAGTTGATTGAATTTATCTTGCTTTGTAATTGCTTCATTGTTTTGCATTACAATAATAATAGTAATGATATTGTTTATCCATTTGTCTGTGCTAGCAAGTGTGACTTCAACCTGACTTTATCTGAGTGGTGCCTGGATTTATTTTAGTATGACGATTGGTGGTCATAGGTGCTAACACAGAAATACTCTGGTTTTGCATACACTTTTTTTCTTCTTTTTCTTTCTTTCTTTTTTTTTTTTTTTTAAATTAACTACAAAGCATTTGTCTCCAATATTACGTTTTTCCTTAATGTTGATGAAGGAAATACCTGGAAGTGCCACCAAACAATCATTCCTTCCTAACACAGCCAGATGTTGGTTTCACACATGGGAAATTCTCCTCAGTACAGTAATATAGGAGACAAATGCTTTGGGGGGCCTGCAGCTGCCAGCCTGGGGAGGCAGGCGAGGCAAGGCCGGGGATGTGGGGTGGCTGGGCAGGGGGTCGAAGGGACCCCGGGCTGCCGTCGCTTTCACCCGGGGGCAGCGAAGGGGGCAGGGGAAGGCAAGGAAGCAGCAGGCATTAAGGGGAAGCGCTGAGCTCTGAGGAGAGGAGGATGTTTCACAGCCACGCCAAGGAGCAACCTGCCCAAAGAAGTGGTGGGATCTCTCCTGTTGGAGTGTCTCAGAACTCATAAGGGTTAGGCCTTGAGTGGCATGGTCAGACTTAGAAGCTGTTCTGGACCTTGAATGAGTTGACTTCCAGGGGCACCTCCAACCCCAGACATCTGACCCCAAAATCTCCACGCTGACCTGGCGCTTTGTGCATGATAACCCGAGTCTGTGTTAGCCCATGTCCCCACATGACTGTACCAGGTCACTAGCAATATCTTGTGTAGCCAAATGTCCAGGTCTTGATTCTGCAGCATTCCCGCATACCCCAAGGAGAGCACCAGGCCCTTGGCACCACTCCTGACCTCAGACAAATCGTCCAGTTATTGTGGGTTTGGGAAGGCAGCACCACATAGTCATTTTTTGCAGGAGACCAGAAGCAAGCATGTTGAAGCTTTTGCTTATCGGGAAAATATGAATTTGTGGGAGCTGGGAAAGCAGTATCTGCTGTAGCTTGTCCTGAACTGAAAAATGCCAGTTGCATAGTTGGTGTGAAAAACCTCTTTGAAGTGGGCTAGAAACAAGCATTGCATGTGCAGCAGCTTTCTCGTGTTTGTTTTCCAAATACTACACAGCTTCTTAAAAATAAGCATTCAGTGAGGGGCCACCTTAGGTGAAGATAAGGAGCGGGTGTTGTAGCTGTGGGATAGCATGTGTGGGACACCGATGCAGGTTGCGTAAACAGCTTTTACGGAAGAGTTGTGAAAGCTTGCCTGTACTGTTCTGTGAAGGCACTGAGCCTGGGTCATCATGATGTCGAAATCTTTAAAGGATTTAGTTGAAATGAGATAGGTTTAAATAAGTAATTGCTAGTGTATTGCTTAGCTGCTTAAGAGTAGTTAATTTAAGGCTAAACTATAAGAGAACAACTAGACATTAGAAACAGGAACTTTGAATGAAGTTGGGCAATCAGCCCAAGGAACCATGTAGAACTGTTTAGGTCAGCCAAAATAGTGTCCCTTGAGTCGATTTGGCCAATTATAGTATGAAAACCAGACCTCCAGAAGTTAAGACACCCACCTCTGCTTGAAGACCCCTACCCATTGAGTTTATGCAGTAGAATTAAAATGTACTGTATCTTTAAATTAAGACAGATAAAATCTTAACCAATAGTATGCAAGTATCAGGTACTGAATACCAATAAAAGATAGTAAGTATTGTATCTGTTAATAGATTGATTATGATGACATGAAGATCATAACCTTTCAGTGTTTCGTGTGCTAGTTTTGTGGAATTACCACCTAGAACCCCTCCTTGTGAACATGAAGGAATGAAACAACTAGTGTCTCACCTCTGTGTGTTACTGGCACTCACACTGAGTAGAAGATCCCACTAGTTTTTGGGACAACAATCAGGGCTGGCACAGGTGTTTCCAGCCATGCTGGGGATCCAGGGCATCCTGCCATTCACAGCATGTGGCCACAGATGCCATGGCTTCTGTGGGCCTGATAAATTCCCAGGTTCCCAAGTTCCCAGGCTTGGTTGGTTGATCTTGCTGGTGGTGGATGCAGATCACTATCAAAGCTCGTTTTTTAGCACTGCATCAAAAGCATTGTTCTCAACAGCTTCACAACCACCCTAGCTCCAGGAAACGTCCACAAGATGGGGCCCCTCTCCTTGGTGGTCATTAAGAAGGCTTTTAGCAGGTTTGGCTATGACTGATTATTCAACACTCTGAATGGTCCCTGGTTACAAATCCTGTGGTAACGGTACATCACTGTCAGAGGAAACATGGCTTCTTAGTAAGTGGGAAGCTGTAGCAAGCAAAGAATGTTGTCTCTGCATGTAGCAAGGCAAAGTAGCCTGCTGGATAGTGATAAAAGGTGAAATGTCACCTCCTCCTTAGGAGTCTGAAGTTAATCAGAGGGAGCCCTGGTTACGATAGAACATCGTCACACCCTGCATTTTATTTTGCACTACTGTATGTTTATCAGTTTATCTCCTGTACATGGCAAAGTCATATTGCCTTGGGATATTATTAAAACTTGATAAGCCAATGAGTTGGAAGGAGCATGGTTTGAATTGTACCCTGAGGGTAATCAGTTGATGCTTGCTCATCATGAGTGAGATCTTTTTTCTCATACAAATATAAATAGAGGTGTACTGTATTTCATTTGAAATTTCACAAATGCAAAGAGCTGATCTAAATGGAAATACAATCTGATTCCTAAACTAACAACAGCTCATTAAATTTGTGGTGATTGAATTACATATAGGTGAAAACTATAATTCAATTAATAGCTAACTGTTAAAATCTTGGGTTCCAGCAATTTTTATTTAAATGTATTTTAGCTGTGCTGGATAAATTCTACGGGGTGCGGGGAGAAAAAAGTGTTTTGTTCATGATCTGCTCAACACCTCTATTAGTCCCTTCTCTGATCTATTTGTATGTACTTTTGAAAAGCTGTATCCATGTCAATTTGATTAGTATTTTTTACCAAGCATTCATTAAGTTCAACGAAGTGTTATGCTGTGAATTTTGGCATGTTTGTAGGGATAGCCTGAGCAGTACAAGATGTTTTGCCCCTTTCTGTGAATAATTCGTAAACATTATTCAAGTCAATATGTTTAAAAAAAACCTTAATGATGCAGCATGTTGATTTTGTTTATTAAACCTTGGCAATATTATTATTTTTGTTTAAACACAGCTTGTGTTTTTACATGTATTTTTAAACACTTATTTTAAAATAAATAAGGCTTTTACTTAAGTAAGAATCAATTTTTGTTGGCTTACTGCTCGCGTAAACTGCTCATGAAAGAAAACAGTTGGCAAGCATGATGGTAGGACAGTTGTTCCAGGTCTGGTCAGTTACACAGAGTGTATTTGGAGACTCATGCCTTTGCTTAGCTTTGGAAAAGGTACTTCTGCCTTATTGTAATGCTGGCAAAGCTGCAGTAAAACTGGCAAGTTAAACTCCAGCTGCATTTTTTTGAGGTTATTTGGTGATTGGTTGCAGAAGGTCAGGAGATGAGCTTTGTTCAAAAAAGGTGCTGTTGAGAGACATACTTAAAGGGGGCCAGTTCTTGGTGCTGGGAACCTCTCCAGGTATCACTGCAAAGTGCACTGTCCCGTGAAAGAGCACAACGTGTGTAAAGAGGCAGGATTTGGAGTGATATGTGTTTTCTTTTGGTTTTAATACTGCTCACCATGTTACATACATTTGTAGCGGAAAAATTGAAGAGGGGAGTAAGTATGGGAAGTGTATTAAAGATCTTATTTGACATCTTTTTGAATTAATTAGAAAATCTAGAAGCAGATAAATGGTTAAGATGTATTCCTGACAAAAATAGTTAAGCATTAAGAGTGCATTTGAT
Organism: Hemiprocne comata; assembly: GCA_020745705.1. Classification (NCBI taxonomy): domain Eukaryota; kingdom Metazoa; phylum Chordata; class Aves; order Apodiformes; family Apodidae; genus Hemiprocne; species Hemiprocne comata. Next base: position 87,147,070 of record CM036587.1, read on the forward strand.
TTTTATTTCCATCATCCTGCATTTCACTTTAGTAAGGGGCCCAGCCAGTGCATGCATTTACAGGGGAAGAGAGACTAGCTCTTGTCAATAAGCAAACAGTGTAATTTTGATCAGTTAAGAGTGGTGGCAGAGCTAGGTTCAACAGATTCGCAGACTAGGGTTAAAAAAAATGCTCTGTGTGTGACCTGCTCGGTGGAGGGAGAGGAGGAGGGGCCACCAAAAGTTAGTTGGGTTTAAAAAGATGATACAATGCCCTGTCTCTGATTGAAAGGAACAAGAAATGAAACAGAGTTTGAGGGATTCTACTGAGAAGACCTCTTAGGTCATAAACTCTTTGGAAATGTTTCTTCACTTGAGGAGAAACAGAGTAGTTTCCAGTTTGTCCTTTAAAATTTATACCTCTAGAGAAGTGATGTGTCTGTGATGTCTGAGGGTATGTTTATGCACAACACTGGTGTATGTCTCTGTATTCCTCTGATCTGTCTTAGTTCAGATTACATAGTGTGTAGCTCCGAGAGAAAACCCTTTGCTGATTTACCTTCTCTGAGTTGATTTATTAGAACTTTTAGAGATGCCACTTAATGATGGGTTCCCCGGGGAAGGGCTGTATGTAGTAGGGGATACAAGGGACCAAACAAAGTGCATGTAGATAGCAGTAGTCTTGGATTTCCAATGGAGGAAAGGAAAGGGTACATGCACAATGAAAATTTGAAGGGAAAAAGTAGTCAGGAATGCAGCTTGCTGACAGTGGAGTCTCACAAGATTAACAGCAAGAGGTTACCACGTGCCAGCCTCTGAGGAGGAGCTGGAAGACCACATGAGAGGAATGGTTATGAAACACAGTGTGTGGGAACATCACATGGAAATGTAGTTATCACATGCTGGATTGCTCCAGGCACAAAGCTAGGAATGGCAGACTGACACAAGCTCTCCTTCTGGCCTTACTGCAGTCCTGGGTTACGCTGACAGACCTGGAATTCATCAGTATTTATGGAACCAGAGAGGGTTGTAGTCAAGAGCCTGCTCACAATAAACACCTGGAGCTTTCACTTCTAGCTTGCAGTATCAGGTGGGTGTTACTAGGTGTCTGGAGGGGACTGCATGAAGATTATGACCCATAATCACAGTTGTTACTACAAATAAATGGTATTACTGTTTGTCCTTTTTGCTTTCCTGCAGATTCCTAGATAGCTAATGAGTCGAGGCCCTGCCCATGTGATATTGGAGACAGGTTTGACTATGGAGGCCGTGGCCAGGAAGTGCAGGTTGAGCACATCAAGGCGTATGTTTGCAAACCAGCTGCCAGCACAGGCAAAGCTGTGATTGTGATTCATGATATCTTTGGGTGGCAGCTCCCAAACACCAGATACATGGCTGATATGCTCGCAGCTAATGGATACATGTGAGAAATCTCTTATTCTCCACAGAATCCCACTTTTAATGATTTCTAGCCTTATGTTAGAACTGTTATTCCCACACATGAGAGGAAACTATTACCAGGGCAGTTTGAGAGCTGTATTTCCTTAAGCACAAAGGAACATTGCTGCGAAATGTAGTAGAGTACAGCATGCTTCATTCATACTTTGCTGTTTACAGAAGAAGTGACTGCTCACATAGAATTTGTAGAATATTGAAAACATGATGCAGTAAAAAGTGATTCTTATAATTTCCCCACTAATATGAGATGGCTTTAAAAAATAGTGTGTCCTGAAGCAGAAGTATGTATACTTTTTTAAAGTATTTTTAAAATAAGCAGTCATTCAAGCTAAATTACATGATGGGATTTAAAAAAAATTGTCATCAGAAATATAAATTAATGTTATATTTTGAACGTGGTATTGAATATGCACGTTGAATATGTGCACATAAATTATACATATGCACACATGGGGTATTAAATACAATCTCTTTCCCCCCTGCTAATCTGTTACACCCATTTTTGCTGCCTTACAGCAGTTAAATTCTAAAATGCAGCAACATTCGTAGTATACGTTACAAACTTCTGTATAGGGTTGGGACTAGCCTGCAGTTCCAAAAAGCAAATCTCCACCTAATTCTATGGTGGTTTAATTTTGAGAGAAGGTGCCTTTAATACTCTCAGACTGTGGAGCATGAGGGAATTCAGATGTCAGCAAACAGTTGCCATGTGCCTGAGATCTGTCTGGGGAGTTGAAAAGGAGCACTGGGTCTCTGCAAGATACAGGTACTAACCTTGTGAAGCTTAGGGTCTTCTGCTACACTGGAACAATGAATTGGTCTATAGTCTGCTCCTTGCTACCATCTTTCCTGAGGACTTGGTGTCTCCTATTCTGCTCCATGATTGGAAGCATGTTTTTCCTGTGACCAAATGCAACCATTCTCAACATGAGACAGGACATATGCCTTTCATACTGTGCTGGACACTGGCAGATTGCTAGTATGACAGTGTGCTTCCTTTTTACAGTAAGATTTCACTCAGTCAAAGCACCAGTTCTCCACACTACCTTACTTCCTGTAATTTTCTTTTTGTAGTATCTTCTTTCCCTCCACCTGTACTGCTAATACTGCAGCAGAAGGGAAGAAGGCTGGTGTTTCCATTGCTCTAGGCAGGAGGAGAGCTGAGAGTTTTCAGGCTTCAGCATCTGAATGAAGAGAGGCTGTGCATGTCTTCCCTAATTGCTTCAAGAAGCTGCTGAACGGGTGCACCGATGTTTATTGAGAGGAAAACACCTGGATATTTTCCTAGTGCAGTGTGGGATGAGAAGCTAGGAGAGCTGTATTTCAGAGACCACATTTTGTAGTGTCTTATCAGGCTAGTTTGAGTGGGGAAGAACCTGTTCTTCTTATGTAGGCTTGGGAAGGTTCACTTTCAAAGCAATACATAGCCTCTCTGACAGGTACTCATTCAAGGGCTGGGCATTTTGCTCATGCCTTTCCAAACACAAGTATGCTATGGATGTTACTATTTTTTTCACAGAAGTGATCAAACATGGTGAAAAAAAAGATGCTTGCAACCTGCTTTGCTCTGGTTTAGACTGAACTAATCTGGTTGTTTCACCATGATCATTGAGGTACATAGTGTGTGTCTGAGGAGGGAGAGAGCCAAAGGCATTTAATAAGTGAAAGACGATAGAAGTTTCCCAGGAATCCCATTGCTTCCCTGTGGACTAGGCTTGGGAGAACATACACCTAGGCTTGGGAGAGCACACAGCAGCATCTGGGGATGACCTAGTGATGGCAGCCTCCAGAGTGCCTACTTCCATCCTTCTGCATAAGGAGACTGTATTATCCACGAGTGACTGCACCTTCACAACTCTGCTTCTGGTAACGCAACACATTTCAGCCAAGGTCATCCCAAGCCAAGGTTTGGGCACCCTCATGATGCAGGAGCTCTTTACTACTGAGTAGACTCTTACTGTATTTCTCTTTTTCCAATTGCCAAATGACATCTGCAGTCAAACAATCTTCCCTTTCTTTTCACATTTTTCGTTCACTTGTTCTTTCATGACCTCAGTCCATCAGGTGTTTTGGTTTTTTTCTAGCTTATAAGTAAGCTTTATGATGTGCTCTGTAGTAAGTAACTGTTTTATGTAACTATGATTATATTTTCCAGATTTGTATCACAAATTGTATTATATAGTTTAGTAATTGAAAAAAGCCTATATGGATACGTAGAAAAGTTTTCTAAAGCTCATAGGCATTTCTGAAGAATAATTAACAACAATGTTTAAAAACAGTGCTTTCTCAGGAAAAAGAAATAAAAACAAAATTATGCCTGGATAGAAGCATCCCATGCTATGAAGGGTCAAAAAAACTCACTGTTTGATCAATTAGTTCAATTTTGATTTTTTTTGTGTGTGTGTCTGTGTGTGCAGAGCCATCTGCCCAGATTTTTTTGCAGGAAGAGAAGCTGGGAAACTTTCTGACGACTGATCCAAGTTCGATGATTGGCTGAAAACTCAAGATGCCAGGAAAATAAACAAGTAAGATGCCAGGCAGCCAGATGTCACATTCCCTGCTGCTGTTAGATATTGTTGCACCCTCCCCTTTTTGTTTGTTTGGGGCTTTTTTTTTTTTTTGGGGGGGGGGGGATTGTAGCTAGTATACCATTGAAGGTGGCCTTTTTTAATAACTCCTTAGAAGTGGATGGAATCAGTGACCTTTTATTTTTCCATGGGCAGAGTTCAAGGACAACTCTCTCAGCAGTGGCTTAGTGAAGAGTTTTGTCATCTGATGTTGATACCATAGACTACTAATTGCTCCCTCTGCCTTAAGAAGCATGGTTTAAAAATGACCAGTGACACAAGCAGTGAGAAAGCATAATTTTCACCTTGAGTCTCACCAAGTGTAACAGACTGATAGTGTAATGTGTTGTATGGAAAGAAGAAAAGAGTTTTTGATTGTGCCATTTTACTTGCCTAGCATGGTGTAACTGGCCCCAGGTAGCTGCTGGCTGGGTTATCTGTTGTCAGGGCACAGTGAGGCCTGGCAGCTCTGAAGGGAACAAAGTGCTGGGAGCTAAGAGGAGTATCAGGGTGTATCAGGAATGCCAGGGCCCCGTCCCACAGTACTCCAGAAAGATGGGCAGGGCAGGCACCCGGGTGGCAGCCAGGGTCAACTGGGGCAGGTCCAAGGTCAATCTGTGAATGAGTAGACTGGGGTCAGTGGCAGGTCCAGAGACTTAACAAGTATCACGTAAAGTCCAGTTTCACCAGGCAGGTCTGTACTGATGTGGCAGGGCTGAGGCCAAACTGGGAGCTCAGTCTGTGGGTCCATGATCTGAACAGGGGTCTGGATCAACAGGGCCCATGGCCAGGCACAGGCATGGCTGCGACACAGCAGGAGCTGTAGCTCAAGCAAGGCCGAGTGGCAGACCCTCAGCTTAAAAGCAGCTCCCATGGAGACAGGGGTTGTCAGCCCTTGCTGAGGCTGCACCCCAGCGCTGTCTGGGAGCGTCTCCCCGTGGTCACTAGAAGGAATGGAGCAGCCCTCACCTGCACTATCTCTAGGTTGACCCTGAGTCCTGGATGCAAACCCCTTGAAGAGGGAGGAGTGGCTATGTTCAGGGCCCTGAACACAGAATTGACATGCAGCCTTTTCACTGTGAAGAATTTTGAAGACCAGGTTTGCTGTGATTTGAACTCCTGGTGTGTTGGCTACCTAGAAAAAAAAACACTGACTTTGGACAACATGAGGCAAGAATCCTCTGCTAGCACCATAGTTGTATTCACAGAATCACAGAATCATAGAATGGTTAGAGTTGGAACGGACCTTAAAGATCATCGAGTTCCAACCCCCCTGCATGTGCAGGGACACCTCCCACTAGACCAGGTTGCTCAGAGCCCCATCCAACCTGAGCTTGAATGCCCCCAGGGATGGAGCCTCCACATCTTCTCTGGGCAACCTGTTCCAGTGGCTCGCTACCCTGACACTAAAGAATTTCTTTCTGATCTCTATCCTAAATCTCTCCTCCTTCAGTTTCAAACCATTACCCCTTGTCCTATCACTATGTGCTCTTGTAAAAAGCCCCTCCCCAGCCTTTTTGTAGGCCCCCTTCAGGTACTGGAAGGCTGTTATGAGGTCCCCCCAGAGCCTTCTCTTCTTCAGGCTGAATAACCCCAACTTCCTCAGCCTTTCTTCATAAGACAGGTGCTCCAGCCCTTGGATCATTTTCGTGGCCCTCCTCTGGACACATTCCAGCAGGTCCACATCTTTCTTGTGATGGAGGCTCCAGAGCTGGACACAGTATTCCAGGTGAGGTCTCACCAGGGCAGAGTAGAGGGGCAGAATCACCTCTATCGATCTGCTGGCCACCCTTCTTTTGATACAGTCCAGGATGCACATTGGTGTCTCATGTCCAGCTTTGGATCCACTAGTACCCCTAGGTCTTTTTCCACAGGGCTGCTCTCTAGCATGTCTTCCCCCAGCCTGTATTGATGTCTCTGGTTGCCCTGGCCCAGGTGCAGGACCCTGCACTTGGCCTTGTTGAACCTCAGAGGTTCACCTGGGCCCACTTCTCCAGCTTGTCCAGGTCTCTCTGGATGGCATCCCATCCCTCTGGCATATCGACTGCACCGCCCAGCTTGGTGTCATCTCCAAACTTGCTGAGGGTGCTCTCAATGCCACTGTCCACGTCATTGATGAAGATACTATTGCACAGCTACAACATTGCAGTAAGAGAACAGAGCTGTTTGCTGCTACAACCTTATAGGCAAAATCTTGGCTTAGTGAAGGCCAAGGGAAAAAGCACAAGCCTGCACTTACATGCAGACTATATGCTCTTGTGGTTAGTGGGATCAAAGACCTCTTCATTAGCTCCTAATGATATTATCTTGACACCACTGCTGAAGAAACTCAGTTGGTTCCAGTTCTGTCCAGCTGTTGATTTTACTGCATCCCTTCTCCTGCATTTTAGGATAGCTGACTGAAAACTGACTTGTATTTAGCAGTGTCATTTTCTTAATCACTCAGATTTTCTGGATGCACATCAGCCCAGTTATATTAGGGCTCTTTAATTTGTAATTTCCTTCTAGTAATGGAGTCTATAATACCTGTCTTAGATTCCCCTTGCAGATTTTGAAACAGACTTCACCAGCGCTTTCCTGAACTATTGCAGTATTTGTAGCACCTTTTGTTTTGCTCTTTCCTGAGAGACTTTAACAGGTAGCTTAAGGGCTTTTTCCTCTGCCTCAAAGGCAGACCATGTGGTCCAAATTACCGTGTCTCCTCACAGCAGAAACTCAACACCTCTGGAGAGAAATAGAACTGATTTCTTCAGCATGCTGGTAACACCTTGGGAGTCTTTTGTTACTGCATGTATACTAAGCAGAGTGACAGAAAACTCTGTGACTAGAAAGAACACTGAGAGACAGTTTCCAAAATTTGACTCAAAACCAAACAAACGTTTGAAGTGGGGAGGAAGAATGACAGCTGGAACAGCTGATATAATAGGCATTTACCAACTGCTGCTCTTAATAGAAAGAAAGGATTTTGCCACTGTTTGTATACCAGGTATGCTCTTGGGCTGTTGAATGCAGGCTGCTATAGGATGCCAAGCAAAGGTGTTTTCTTCTCTATAACTTAAACTAGAATTTTCTGGCCTCTAAATCCTGGTGTAGGGTAGTGCCCTGCAGCCCTTTGGCTGTTTGTATGATAAATGACCCTCATGTCCTCAGTGAAGAACTGTGTGCCATGACACATGAAGCGATCCCTGAGGAACATAGCTCAGGCAGTGATCTGTGGCCTGTAATGGTTTCCAGTTAGCTTTTAATTTAAGCTGTTGGTTAATTTTAACTTGTTAATGTTAGCAGGTAAATTCTCCTGTTGTTTTGGTCCTGCCCCTGAAGAGATTATGTCTTCCCCTCCCATGTGAAACACTGCTTGAGCATTTATCAGCAAAGACCTGTCACTAGCAGAGATGCTCTGCTGCATTAATAACACAGAAGGAAGTTGTTGGCAAGACAGTACTGGGCAGAGGTCAGACTAATTAGAGGCCAAACTAATTAACTTCCTGGGAAGTTAATTGGACTGTTGGGAGCAGATAATGTTGAAGGTCGCTGGGCTTAGGTATTTGGTGAGAAGGTTGTGGGACACATATTGAATCATTTCCAGAGAATTCCTGTCTCAGAGGGGTCATTTGTCATGGAAACTTTCTACGTTGGAATCTCTCCCCTCTCTGTTGCAATGGGAAGGAAGGGTTGGGCTCTGTCTGGCATCTCTTACAGGCAATTCACATGTTTCAAGTTTCAGCTCTAGTGAAGAAAGAATTTTTTGGCACTTAATTTGCTCCTGTGTGTGTTTGAGTGTTGGCAAATGATGTGGTATTTGCGAGGCTGAGCTATCAACAATATATATAGGCTTGCATGCCCCAGGGGGCAAGGAACTGGGGCTGAAATATACTCTTGAGGTGCTATAAAAGACTTCAATGCTACCTCTCTCCCACCAATACTTTCTCTTTACTGCCTCTGCATGGTGACACCTGCTTCAGTGGTAAATGGGTGTTTTCAGAATACAACATCTGGGCAAGGTGTTATTTCAAGCTACATTGTAAATCCTGAAAACATCTACAGTGTTTGTTACATTGACTTCCCTGCAGACACTGTATCTTCCATCTCAGACACTAACTTAGAGTTATTGCCTAATTTGTTTGACTGTCTAATGAGTAACATTCTTGAGACAGGGTTGTTGTGGTTTTTTTTAACTTTTTCTATCTACATTTACAAAGCAAAAAATCATCCAGCTTCTTAGATAATGTTAAGCTTTTTCTTTTAGTGTGGCAAGCAGTTTGAAGGAGGTTGTCCTCCCCCTCTACTCTGTCCTGGTGAGGCCCCATCTGGAATACGATGTCCAGTTCTGGCCTCCCCAGTTCATGAAGGACAAAGAACTACTGGAGAGAGTCCAGCGCAGGGACACTAAAATGATTAGATGATCTACCATTCACAGAAAGGCTGAGAGAGCTGGGTCTGTTCAGCATGGAAGAGAAAAGAGACTGTGGGGGGATAAGTATCTAAAGGGCAGTGACAGGGGGATGGGACCAGACTTTTTTCAGTGGTGTCCAGTGACAGGACAAGGGGCAATGGTCACAAACTGGAAGACAAGCGTTTTAACCTAAACATAAGGAAAAACTTCTTTACTGTCAGGGTAACAGAACACTGGAACAAGCTGCCCAGAGAGGTTGTGGAGGCTCTGTCTCTGGAGACATTCAAAACCTGCCTGGATGCCATCCTGTGCAACCTGCTGTGGCAGGGGGGTTGGACTAGATGATCTGCAGAGGTCCCTTTCAACCTTGAACACTCTGATTCTGTGATTTTTAACTCTTACATAGGTGTTCAATCAATCACCTACTTTCTATCCGTTTAGGTTTCCTTTGACGTATGTTATTCATGTTGTGTTTTTATTTAATTCCATTCAGTTTTGTTGTTGTTGTTGTGGCTTTTTGGTTTTTTTTTTCATTTTTTAATTTTTTAAATTTTTTATTTTTGTTTTTTCCTGATGATTTTGAATTAGCAATCCCTAATATTTGTCTGACAGAATGATTTGTTTAAAATATGTGAAAGAAAATACAGTAGCAGCATGATACACTTACATACATCTCTACATTTTCTTTTCATATTTTCAAATACTAATTTTACTATGGGTGCTTAATTTGCGTGTGTCTGTATGTTCCAGAGAAGCTGATGCTGTCCTGAAATATCTAAAGGAACAGTGTGGTGCAAACAGATTAGTGGTCATTGCTTTTTGCTGGGGTGGTGTTGTTGTACGTCACCTGATGATGACATACCTCGAATTGAAGGCTGGTGTATCTCTCTATGGTAGGTAAATACAATAAAGTAATACAAGCAGGTACACAATGTCTATATTGTGTAGCTTAAGTACTCGGTCTAGCATTATTTCTTCAAATCAGGCTGTCAGCTGATGAAGAGAGATGTTTCACATGGGAATGGTTCAGAGCTGCACCAGGGGAGGTTTAGACTGGATGTTAGGAAGCATTTTTTTGCTGAGAGGGTGGTCAAACACTGGAACAGGCTTCCTAGAGAGGTGGTCAATGCCCCAAGCCTGTCAGTGTTTAAGGGAGATTTAGACAATGCCCTTAACAACATGCTTTAACTTCTGGTCAGCCCTGAAGTGGTCAGGCAGTTGGACTAGATGATTGTTGTAGGTCCCTTCCAGCTGAGATAGTCTAGTCTAGTTTAGTCTAATCTATTGTATTCTCAGCAGAGTAGGAAGGATATTAGGAAAAGAAGATGATGGTGAGGATATTTGTTCCTAGTTTCAGAATGGGTCATAGCAGACATGCCTTTTTTTCAGGTCTGGACAAACAGACATGTTGTCCTTCAGTCACTTTCCCAGTTTAGCTCCCTTTTCCTGTGTACTGCTGCTCTGCATGCTGCAGAGCTAGAACTTCACCCAGGAGTAGAGTGTTATTTTTGATCTAGATACTCTGTAAAGTACCTGCCCATAGCAGGGGCGTTGAAACTAGAGGACCGTTAAGGTCCCTTGCAACCCAAACCCATTCTATGATTCTGTGAAAGTTAGATTGTGGTTATTTTAACACCAGCTTTCCTTTTATGCTCTGCTGAAGCAGCTTGGAGAGCCCTTTGGTAACATTCTCAGAATGTAAATTTTGGTCTACTTACTGAAGCATTGCTTCTCCCAGTCGGTTCCAAAGAACTCAAGCTTGTATGCACAGAAGGCATCTTTCAAGTCTTAGTAATTCAGATATTCAGTCTGTATCTTAAGAAACTGTCTAAAAAAGAGTTTTAATCTAGGAAAGTATTCTTCTAGGAGCCATGGTTACAGTAGCTTGAAAGTAAAGCTAATATTTATGGCTACATATTGCATGAGATGTGAAAACTTTTCACTGTAAAACTGGGGTGCTGTATTTGAATCTGGATTTCACATAGAAAGTCAATTGAAGAGGTTTCTTGTTGTTGTTTCTTTAATGTTTTCTAGGACTAATCAAGGATTCTGATGATATATCCAATCTCCTGAACCCTACATTTTTCATTTTTGCTGAAAAAGATGACTACATTCCCCTTCATCAAGTATGCTAATAGCCTCCTTCTTCTTTCATTGCTGCAAGTTTATATTTCAAAACTCAGCCTCATAATACTGCTTGAAGGTCAAAAAATAAGCAGAAAAATGGAGCTAGACATAGCAGGGCTAATGTAACCTAGGCAAAGATTGAAAACTAGATTCATTTTTTTTCCTTAAATATCTTTTTATTTTTGTAAAAATACAGCTAGTAACCCAGGTAACAAAATTTTAACAAAATCCCATTGCTGTTCTGGAGTACTCTGCTCTGGGAGCTATCCTCTGCTGTATTACTTCATTTTCTGTTGGTCCTAGGAACCCATAAACCATGTAGAATATGCGGAATTGCTTCCATAGTTCTCTGTTGGAAGCTTTTTCTTCAGTTGTAGTGTATTTAGCAATGCCATATATTTCACATATAGGGAATATTTTTTTTGTAATTGTATTTTTGCAGATTGTTGAACCTGCCTTAGTACTCTAAAAAATTTTCTAGACCTTTACTGCAAAGGTGTTTTTTTTTTTCTGAAATAATTTTACTTTTTGTTTTGCCCATATGGAGCTTGGTTATTATTATCTAGCATGAAGGATAAGATAGGGAGTTGAACTATGGATTATCTGAGGACTGGAAGCATGGACTATGGCTATATTAATATCATTACTACTGGGCTCTACATTGCAGGTCACCCTGCTGGAGCAGAAGCTAAAGAGAAATTGTAAAGTCAGTTTTGAAGTTAAAATTTATCCTGGACAAACCCATGGTTTTGTACATCGCAGAAGAGAAGATATCCATCCTCAAGATAAGCTTTATATTGAGGAAGGAAGAAAGGATATGATCAACTGGCTGAATAAATACATATAATAGAAGAGCAAGCAACTAATTTGTAACACAATTATGTAATACGCTGGAGATTTCTGGTTACATGTTTTAGGAAATTGGGGGGGGAGAGTTTGTTGAAACAGAAATTAAAGAAAAAAGCAAACTATTTTAGATTTTTTTGTCAGTGGTTTCTAACTGATACTTTTTGAAGAAGGCCCATATTTCACCTAGAAATGTCATGTTTTAATATGCTATGAAATATTTTCTAGTTCCTTGAGGTTTATCTTAATGCTTGAAATAAATAAGATGAATGGTAAATTAATCTCTTTCTGTATTATGGCTGCTGTTCAGCTAAGCTCTACACAAATACATTGTTTGGTGAAGCTCATTCTGATAGACTAGGCTCTGCTTGGTGGCAGATGTGTATTTAACAGGTGACATAAATGGCATATTTTGTTGCAAAATTTGTGGCTGAGGGTATTCAGGTGGGGTACTACTTTCTCAGATTACTTTTGGTTCTGTGAAACTGTATAAATAATTTCCTGGTCAGTTTAGGAATTCAAATTACAACACAATCCGCAGACAGGGCATTTTACTACGTGGCCTTACAAATGATGGTTGCTGCTTAAAAATGAAATGTTGCATGTTTTTGCATAATGTATCTTGTTACATGATTTTTCCATTGATGATGCGACGAAAATCTCCATGTTGCATCAGCTCAAGATTGCATCTACCTCAGCGCCCAGCCTCCATCCCTGGCCAGCAGTGGCCCTCTCACTCCTGATTGTGGCAGCCAGCCAGCCCTTTAGGGGATTCCTGAGGTGGATGTTGCCGCTGGAGCAGTGTGTTGGACTGGCCCCTGATGGATCCAGCCTCTGAATTTGCCAGTCCCATTTTGAACCTTCTTGAAATGCCCACCTCTGGTGCACCCTATGGCAGTGACTTCCACAGTTTAATTATGCGTCATGGGGAGAAAGGCTTGTGCTCATTAGTTTGAAACCAGCTGCCTACTATCTTCACTGGGTGCTGGTACTTCTAAAATTATAGGGAAAAAAAAAAAGAATGTATGTCCCTTTTCACCTCAGTGCTACTGAGAAAGATGGGATTTAATGGGAAGAAAGCGTAATGTAGGAAAGCCTTAATTTTACTAATGACAACCTCTCAAACTGATACACTATCAGGGGAATATACATTGTGGTGCGTCATTTTAAAATGGTCAACAGTAGGTATTAACCATCTCTCAAGGACATTTTAATTTCTTCTGCTTTTTCCCATCCATGTTTTCCTCCTTTACATGCTGCTCATGGCCCTCTGTCTTTCCTGTGGGGAGGTCTTCGGAGAATTCTGGCAGGCCACTGCTGGTTAACTGTTGCTTTTTATATGATACCATTAATACGTCATGTATTAATCCAGCTGTTACCTGAGTGATACAGCTCTCCTAACATATTTTTCCAGAAGAAGGCAGAGGTCTAGAAGTTTATTGTGCCTTAATTACCCCAGTGTAAAACCTGGATGACTCCACATTAACGGGGTTCTGTTAGCATTAGAAGGTTTGCTCATGTGCAAGAGGACTATCAGGTCATATATTTAGAGAGCAACTGTCATTTATAATACTGAAACAGCATGTGTGCTATAACACTGTGACTAAGCAAGAAGAAAAAAACAAAGATGCAGTGTTTGTTTGAAGTGAAAGGATAGCTACGGGTTACTACAAGTACAGCCAAATCTTGATGATGATGATGCTGTAAGTCACTGAGTCAGAGCTGGAGATCCAAAAGAGGGATGGTGGATAGTGGCAGAGCAACTGATGTAATCTACCTGGATTTGTGCAAGGCATTTGACACCGTCCCACACAACATCCTGGTCTCCAAACTGACAAGGCGTGGATTTGACAGATGGACCACTCGGCGGATAAGAAATTGGCTGGATGGCCACACCCAAAGAGTTCTGGTCAATGGTTCAGTGTCCAAGAGGAGCCAAGTGACAAGTAGTGTTCCTCAGTGGTCAGTATTGGGACCAGTGCTGTTTAACATCTTTGTTGGAGATATGCACAGTGGGATTGAGTGTATCCTCAGCAAGTTTGCTGACGATACCAAGCTCTGTGGTGTGGTTGACACTCTACAAGGAAGCGACACCATCCAGAGGGACCTTGACAGGCTGGAGAGGTGGGCCAGTGCCAACCTCATGAAGTTCAACAAGGCCAACTGCAAGGCACAACCCCAGGCACAAATACAGGCTGGGGACAGGATGGCTAGACAGCAGTCCTGAGGAGAAGGACTTAGGGGTGGTAGCAGATGAGAAGCTCAACATGAGCTGCCAGTGTGTGCTTGCAGCCCAGAGGGCCAACCACATCCTGGGCTGCATCAAAAGAAGTGTGGCCAGCAGGGTGAGGGAGCTGATTCTGCCCCTCTGTGCGGCGGGAGCTCAGACTAACACAAGTGATCAAGTGAAAAGCCGTTTATTCAAAATAAAATGTCTGGTTATACACCTTATTGCTCATAACATGTGCTTTAAGCTATCTTGTTATTGGTTAAATGTCTTTGTCCACGCGAACAGTGCTCAGTTCTAATTGCTATATTGCTACTGTCCATGGGCTTGCTTCTAATACATGATTGGTTATTAACTCGAAGCAACAAAGTCCTTATATTGCATGATCTCAGCAGCTTCTGCTATCTTGTTTCTGCTTCTGCATCTGGGAGTTGTTTATCTTCTGCCAATTTTCTTATGCTCAAGCCGTAATCATTCTTCAGTTGGCCTTTGAAGTAGCAGTAGTTAGGCTAAAGCCTCAATAGCACAATTAAGCCTTTATACCAAAGGCTAGATTCCTCACATGCCCATGCTCTGCAAGAAAATCTTCCACACCTCTGCTCTGCTCTGGTGAGACCTCACCTGAAAATACTGTGTACAGCTCTGGAGCCCTCAGCACAGGAATGATATAGATCTGTTGGAGGGGGTCCAGAAAAGAGCCACAAAGATGATCTGAGGGCTGGAGCATCTCTGCTACAAAGACAGGCTGAGAGCATTGGGGCTGTTTAGCCTGGAGAAGAGCTCTGGGGAGACCTTATAGCAGGCTTCCAGTACCTGAAGGGGGCCTACAGGAAAGTTAGGAGGGGCTTTTCACCAGACAAGATAGCAATAGGACAAGGGTGGAGAGGTACTGGAATAGGTTGCCCAGGGAGGTTGTTGATGCCCCATCCCTGGAGGTTTTTAAGGCCAGGTTGGATGAGGTTTTGTGCAACCTGGTCTAGTGGAAGGGGTCCCTGGTCATAGCAGGGGGGTTGGAACTAGATGATCTTTAAGGTCCCTTCCAACCTTAACAATTCTATGATTCTATGATTCTATGTATTGGCAGGTTGAAATGCAACCAGCTGCACCTACAGAGATCGTGAATATGTTGAATTAAGTTTTGACTTCTAAGTAAAAAATCTGCTATGGATTGCCTAGCAAGGAACACGGAAAGAACAAGAAATCAAATTAAAAGCCATTTGATTTCTAAAGTTTAATGTTAATATTAAGTTAAAGTCTTACATATAAAGAATTTCTGGAGCCACATTACTGTGACTAAGGGAGTGGAAATGTGCTTAAGCAACTCCAGGAGACAGAAGTTTCTGCAAGAACTTCTTTAACTTCTTTCTTCTAGGAATGATTTAAACTCCCAGTTTTTCTCACATTTGTTTTACTAATTTTCTTCAAAGTTGCTGTGGAGTATCTAAGCTTCCTGTGTGCTGTAATTTGTGGTTTGTCATATACAAGTGGGAAAAACAAACAAAAAAACCAAACCAAACCAAAAGGGTAGGGTTTCGAGCCTTGTGACTTCACTCTGGAATTCTTTGCTAGGATTTTTTTCATTGTTTTTACTTTATTTTAGGAATTTTAAAGAAATTGCATGGATGAAGTTATTTAGAATATGGGAAAACAGCTTATTTATGAGGTCTAAATCAAAAGGCTCGTCACTTTCTTAAGGCAAAAAGGTGGTAGACGAGTGTGTGCATTTTGTGCTACTTTTTAAATAAGCCTCTGAGTAAAAGGTGAATTTTGGATTGCTAATATCCTTAGATAAAGGATATTCTTTATTCTTTAAAAAATAATCCTAATAATCCAATAAAAGGAAGATCAGGAGAAGGAGAGGGCTGCGAGGACCAGACAGTAACTTTAATTCAGAAGGAAAAAAAACACTATAAAATGTCCTGTGATAGGATAAAAGTGTATCAGCATTTTAAGCACTTATTATAATGATACACACAGCAATCTACAAACCTGTTGCCTTTTTACAGGTTCTTTATTTTCACTCTGAGAGAGATAATATTTTTCCTATGCAATATAAGCTTTGTCTTTTATAGAGCTTTGAAACCATGTCTCTACTTCACTGCCTCACCCTGCTGATGACTTTTGATGTCTTTTACCAATGGGTGAACAGTCTAAGGAAATACTAATGCCAGTGTAATGTTTACAAGTGATAATACCCCAACCTTTGAAAACAAAGAAACCTCTTTAAAAAAAACTCAAACAACAACAACAAAACTTTTGCCTAAATGACTTGCTCAGCTCACTCAACAGGTTTATTAAACTGAAAAGAAAGAACCTGCAATGCTTAATACCATTTTGTGTCATTTAAAAGGAAGATGTGGAACTCAGCTGCAGCAGTGTTCCCCACAGAGCAATACTCCTCTGTCTACACTAGCAATGAAATTAATGGCTTTTATACGAGTGAACCTTTGACTTTATGACTGCGCCACCACACAAACATAAAGGCAGTACCTTACGTAATGCTTATTTGAAGAAACCTGATCCTTGTGCTCACCCCTTCCATTTTATGAGTTAGCACTTTCTTTTGGGATCACAGTCAGTGGTAACAATCCATGCTGAGCCCTTGTCACCTGCCTCTGCTATCTCACACACTTGCTGTGCTACAGGTATGTGTGGGGTTTGTTTGGTTTTTTTCAACTTTTGTGGCTTTTCTTCCCAAGTAATAGAAATCAAGTGCATGCTGGGTCTGACTCAGCATGTGTGTGGGAACTCTCATTTTATCTCTCTGCTTTTTTACAGAGCGCGTGCTCATTCAAACGATACCAGGGGGCTACCTTTTTCCCTAATTGTTTCAGATGATGGTTCAGAAACCTTTAGTTTCCCTCCTGAGGTGAGGAAGACCTCTCAGGAGGAGGACTCAGGAGAGTCTGTTCGAAGTGAAAGAACCCCACAGCAGTATCTTTATATTCTTCTGATTGTAGGTTCAGGTTTCTGAAAACCAAAGTTACTGTTTGGCCTTCAAATAAATGCTCAAGTGCTTGCAGGTGGAGATGTTGGAATGCGGAGGCTGTGGGTTTACAGATCCTCCGAAAAGAATAGCTTTGATGGATGTAAGAGAGAGGGATAATTTTTAAAGAATGTTTCAGTAGCATCTCAGACATGGAAGAAGTTACTGTTTGCATGTAATGCATCCTATGGCAAATGTAGAAACACAAAAATGTTTTGATTGCCCTACAAAGCTTGCAAATCTATATGGCTTATAAACCGTATAAGCCAACACTGCCCCTTGCAGGTTTGTGTCTGGAGCTCTCTTCCTCAGCTGCCATATTTGCATCTTTAAATTTTTCATGTTTTACATTTTGCTTCACATTTTAGCAGATAATGTGAAATATTTGCAATTAAAGCCTCTAAGGATATACTGACTGGTAAGGCTGCTGTGTTTCTGGAGTTCTGAAATACATGTTTCTCTAATATTCAGTTGCTGGTTTTGTTCTATTTTAGTCTAATGAAAAAAAATAGTATGTGAATGGAAAATTAGCTATCAACTCTTTCCTATTATATATTTAAATTGTATTTTGTCTTATATTTGTTAATTCATTTTTTACCTGTTAGACTTATTTTAAATTACAAGTCCTGTATGTGAGACTACATGTGGAAAAAAAATCCCACCTATGTGTGGGTTTGGCTTATTTAAAAAAAAAATAGAGCTTTATTGTAAATGCATGCCCAGAGTTAATAAGCTTTCAAAGAAGATACAGCTTTTATAGAATTGATATAGAATTTTATAGAATTTTATAGAATTGATCTGTGAAAATGAAATATCCCCAGATCTGCAACCCTAGCCCTGCTAATACTGCTTGGGATTTTCTCAGTTTTAAAATCTGTGGATCCAGAACATCTTGGTCCCTGGAAATCTGTGCAAATCTCTTGGATGTACGGTTGTTTTCTTGTTTGTTTTCCTAAAGCTATTCCTTTAGTACTACAACTATATATGTCTCTGTCATGGTTTGGCTCAGGATTGGCAATTAAACTGGAGACAAGAATGCTCTCGATCCCCTCCCACCCAGGTAGGGAAAGAGAGAATTAAGGAGAGAGACTTTGCTGGATTGAAAACTAAACTAGACAGCTTTAATTAAATACTAATGACAAAAGAAAATATGTACAATTATATACAAGTATGTTCAGGAATGTGCAAACCCCTATTGCCTCCCCCACCCCCAGCAACTCCCACAGCACTTTCCTGAGCTGTGAGCAGTCCTGAAATGTCCCAGAGTGCTATCAGGGCCTGAGGGGAGAGTTACGAGGTCAGGGATGCCTCAGCCTAGGAGTCGATGGTGATGGATGGATGGAGTCCTCCCTGGACGCTGGCCATGGATGGAAGAGAAGGGAAGAAGAAGCAGGAAGGAAGTTGTCTTCTGTGATCTCTGACCTTCCTTAGAGCTTATGTAGATATATGGAATGGAATACCTTTGGTCAGTTCTGCTGTCTGTCTAGTCCAGCTCCCCTTCGGGGGGGTCACAGATACAACTCTCCTGCTCTCAGTAGCATCTGCAGTGGCAGATTCACTGAGTAGAACAAACTGACCTTCACGTCTCAGCAGAAACATAAACATTCCAGTGTTATTAGCCCACTAGCTGGAACACTTGCTGCTAGTTAAAAGAGAACTTTCTGAAGGAAAAAAAAATCAGTAAAAGGAAAATTTGCTTCATCCTGGCTCAAACCAGGACAGTCCCACTAGTTCAGGAACCGTTCAGTAATCTGCTTTATGCCATTTCTCTCTGCAACTATGTTTGGCATAGTCAAGTTTGAACATCCTTTTTTCTTTACTACTGAAATTTTCTTAGTACACACAATTTTTCTGTAGAAAGTTTAGTAAAGTTTCACCTAGATTCTCTCCATGTACTTTTTGAGATACTCAGTGCATATTCAAATGTTGTTTGAGTCATTTTGCAACAATCTGAAGTCAGTTCACCCAGCTAGTTAACCTAAGGTCAGTGGCATAAAATCATTAACTTGAGACCA
Source organism: Hemiprocne comata (assembly GCA_020745705.1). Taxonomy (NCBI): domain Eukaryota; kingdom Metazoa; phylum Chordata; class Aves; order Apodiformes; family Apodidae; genus Hemiprocne; species Hemiprocne comata. Next base: position 87,165,668 of record CM036587.1, read on the forward strand.
AGGAGCTACATAAACCTGTGTTAGATTCAGCTGGCATTTTTTGACCTTTGTGAATTACTTGTTTATTTTTGTTTAAGCAATAGTTTGTAAAATATTACCTATGCCCTACTGTTACTGTTCTTCATAAAAAATTCGGCTCAACTGAAGGTTTTTTTTCCTATCTTGAGGTTTGAGTTCATTTCTTATTTAATACTTGATACATAACATTTTATACTCTGGCTTTCAAAGGCATATTTCTGTTGGCACCTTCCCTAAGTATCCTCCTTCAAAAGTCTGCAATATCTGATGCTAGAGCTGGTTTAGAGAAATAATTCTTGGCACTGAAAAGGTCAGCTATGGAATATTTGAAGTCTTTGGAGGAAAAAATCACATTTAATCTAAGTGTAATTGTATCTTTCTACACAGTAGCTGTATTTTCTTTTTATTTTCTTAAAAATGCTAGGTCCTGTATATTTTGGTTTGAGCAAGCTCTTTGCTGATTTCTCTTTTTTTTTTTTCCTTTCAGTGAACCTTTTAGCAGCACCAGTGGACTGATAATAACCAAGGTCACTTCTGACTGTCTGCAGCCTCCCCCCCTACGGGGGAACAGATTAGACTGAAGGCAGGATCAGCAAATCAGAATATTCCCTTCTCATAATATTTCCTCTGTTTGGCTTTCAGTATAGGCTAATAAATCACGGAAGTCAAGCCTCCCTTTTTCCTTTTTCTCTCACTTTTCTGCTTACTGTCACTTCTATCGCCCTCTCTTTGTCTCTCTCTCTCTTGTTTTCCATTTTTCTTTACAGCCGACACCCGAGGGCCCCGTCCGTGCGCCCGGACACTCCCCCCTTCAGCTGGGAGTCACCAGGGAGAAGAGTTGCTGTGAGTCACTGGGGAGGAGGGAGGGGATCAGGTGTTGCACATTCCTTTACAAATATAGATATATTCCCTTCTCACTAATAATGAAAATCAGTCTGTTTCACTTTTTAACCCAGAAAGCCTCTCTTTCTCATTTTTCTCCCTCTTTTTCTACCTTGGGGAAGGGGGCAGGGGCAGGGAGGGGTGAATCGAGAGTGTTAGTGTTATTGGTTTGACTGCCAACTCGGTGCCAAACCGACACACTGTATTAAGCCTTTACAGTCTATACTAGAGGAAGTTATGCATTCCTGCAAGGACATACCGAAGATGAAGAGTGAAAGAACTGGCTTCATCACTATTTAAATAATTTGTGATGGTTGCCTGGCTGGTTTGTCTTTATTTTTAATGTATTACTGTAGGGCATGGAAACCCTAGTTATGTACCAGGTCCCCGCTGAAGAGGCTGTAAAATAAGTAACTCTAACAGATTATTCCGTATAAAAAACCAACTCAACTGGCTTATTGACTATAGATCTAACACTAATCAGTATGTTCACAGTACTACTGTAATGGTTCAAACATTCAGTAATCTATGAGAGTGCTGTACTTTGATATTTTTCAGTATGATATGCTGGGATAGTCACAACTGAGTATTTTTTTTTCTTTAGTGTTACAGATGGCTAATGAGTCGAGGCCCTGCCCATGTGATATTGGAGACAGGTTTGACTATGGAGGCCGTGGCCAGGAAGTGCAGGTTGAGCACATCAAGGCGTATGTTTGCAAACCACCTGCCAGCACAGGCAAAGCTGTGATTGTGATTCATGATATCTTTGGGTGGCAGCTCCCAAACACCAGATACATGGCTGATATGCTCGCAGCTAATGGATACATGTGAGAAATACTTCTGTGTTCAAAGTGTCTTTTTAGTAAGAAAGTTTGTTGAACCAACTACTTCCTTTTTGGTTTTGTTGTGTTGTTTTTTTTTTTGTAAACCATATTAACACAAATAATTTCATAGGCTTCACTTACATGTTTCTCTAAGGAGTTTCCTGTTTTTTCCTGAAAGTCATTCTGTGATGGTAAAACGTACCATCTTGTGCCAAAGAAAGAAACAAATTCCCAAATATGAGAAAAGCATATTAAGTATTCTCTTTCCTGTATTACTGGGTTAGCATTCCTTCTAGCCCAAATGTATGTACCATGTAAATTGTAGGAAACCACTAAGGAGTTTCAGTTGCAGTTAACAATTTGTCAAATTAAGTAATGAATTTTAACAGGGTAAAATGTATCTGGAAGTCATGCTAAATCTCCTTAGTAGACACAGGAAAATAATTAGGGTTGCTTGTGTAGTGCTTTGATGTAGATTAAATTCTATGTGTATTCAACAAAATTAATTTCTTGTGTAGTACACATACACTTCCCTTTAATCCTTTCTCAATATCATTTCATAGGCATAAAATGCTTTCATTTTTCTTGCAGAGCCATCTGCCCAGATTTTTTTGTGGGACAAGAAGCTTGGAAACTGTCTAACGACTGGGCGTCTTTCGATGACTGGCTGAAAACCCGAAATGCCGGCAAAATAGACAAGTACAACTGTTGTTCCTTGTCCAGCGAGTGGATGTCCTGCTTTCATAGGAATCTTTGCCTCAGTAATGATGCAGGATTAGATCCTAGATTATCAGTGGGTCAAATATAGCTGGATGTCCACAAGCAGAATTTTCATGCAGCTTCCAGGTCAGAGTCATGGTTATGTGAGGAGTGCTTTTTAGAGAAAAGTAGAACTTCAAAAAATAATAAAAGCGCCCACTGTTTACCTGTGCAGAGAGTAGAAGTGAGATGAATGACTCAAAAGAAAAGAACCAGCAAAAGCTAGAAAATATAGCTCGTTCCTTCTACTTCAGTGTGATTCAATTCCTGCAGGCAGGCACAACTTCCATGGATTTCAGATAGGGTGCAAATGTAGTCACCAAACACTATGTAAGTAGGGAACGTTGGTCCTCCTCCCCAGCAGATCCCAGCTAGTTCAAAGCATACTACTTGCCCATTCTTCTAGCTGTAGTTTCCCCATTTTTATCTGACATATAGTTTGATTGCATGATGTTACTGCTGATTTTGAAACAACAATTTCAAATTTACTTCCACAATTTCATAAAATATTTGTCTCCCAGATGCGGGGTAGTTTATGTATAATCACATTTGTGATAATGAGATGCTTTTGAAAGGCTGTGTGTCTCAAATGTTTATTTGTGTTGGCCTGTAAGACAAGAATAGCCATTTTCAAAATTAATTGGACTGCTGTTTGTAAGATCAGCTTACTAACAGTGATCTAGGAAGATTGATTTTCTCCTTTGTCTTACCCCCCGGATTTTCTCTTTTATTTTAGAAATGAGTAATAGTAAACTAGAGTTGTGGGCTGACCCCAGCCAGCAGCCATGAACCCATACTGCTGCTCACTCACTCCCCCCAAGAGGAACAGGGGAAAGAATAGGAGAAACAAAAGTAAGAATACTCCTGGGTTGAGGTAAAGACAGTTTGCTGAGTGAAGGAATGAGAAAAAATGGGAGTGATGCAAAGACAGTTACTCACCATCTCCCACAAGCAGAGCAATGCCCACCCAGTCTTTGAGCAGTGGCCACACTGGAGGTCAGGGGAATAGTGCTAGAGCCTTAATTCACTTTCCTTTACATGTCTCAGAGAAGTTGATGTCATCCTGAAGTATCTAAGTGAACAATGTGGTGCAAAGAAGACTGGTGTCATTGGGTTTTGCTGGGGTGGAGCAGCAGTACAACATCTCATGCTGAAAAATCCTCATTTAAAGACAGGGGTTTCTGTCTATGGTAAGTCTCAAATATCTCTTACATTTTGAGCAGACATGACTGGAGCAGGAACTTTATTCTGTAGGAGTATTACTGTAACAAAATTCAGTGTGACATCTTATGGAAGAAGGTGATTTTATTATACAAAATCTTCAAGCAATTTGATTTTGCACACTCACATTTTTGCCCTTAATCATAACCAGCAAGTCTGTGTCTTCAAGTGGCATGGCCAGGGTTGCTTCTGTGCAACATACTGTGCAAGGGACACCAAATGCCAAGCCCTCCCTATGGCTCAGGTTCCTCTTGTCTAGTAATGCCAAAATGCTTTCTGGGCACATCTTTTATATATTTTAGGAGGCAGCAGTTACAATGAGATGGATCTTCACCACAGTATCTTGCTTACCTCAATCTGTGTAAGTCTTGGGACATGTTGCTGCCCACTGCCTGGTTTTCATTGTTCGCAATATCTGTTTGACACACTTGTCTATAGTTTATTCCTCTGTTGGGCTATCAGGGAAAGACATGGCAGTAGTGATATGCTGCAAACATCTGCTGATCTTCTGTTAGAGTGCAGGGTCTTTTGACAATGAGACACCTGGGCTGGAGGCTGCACAGGCTGTAGGCCTTCAGGTCATGACAAGAACACCTTATTCCTCAATGTTACTCATGGTAGTGGCCCCTTGTTACTAATATGAACCATTTTTAAACTCTGCTTTAACCCTTGCACTCTCATGCTTCCATTCCTAATGCATTTATGCTACCTTTAATGATTTTTTATGAACCTCTGTACTTCTATGTGAGCCAGAGCTATTTATATTCATTTGAGGTGAAAGGAAGTTGAAGGTATTTTTCCAGCAAGTTTATGGGGACAGATTCTGTTCACTGATGTGCTGATCAGCTGAGCCAATTCAAGAATGCTACTTGCTATTTTTTCCCTTTTCTGATGTAATAATTTCAATAATGAAAATAGTGGTCAGGGTGGTAGCTAGTTAATTTTACTGTTACTTAAATTAAAATATATCTGAATAGTCAAAATTAAAATATCAATTTGTTATGAATTTTTATCAGTATAGATGAATGTGCACTGAAATCCTAACCATGTATCTGGAATGAAGAAGATTTGCAATTGTCTTAAAAATGGCCATGCCAGGCTAGAGGCAAGCAGCTCTGAAGTGTCCATCTTTCATGGGACCCTGTCTCTGAGAGTGGTCAGAAGCAGATATCCTAAGAAAGCCACAAGAATGGGGCAAACGTAACAATCCTTCCCTGACTTCTTCAGATAGAGCTGGTCTTTCATCTTCAATGACACCCCTTATCACAGGAAGCTCTCACGACAAAAGGAGCTTCTAAGCAAAGCGTGTTGAATTCCATTACAAGCTGATCAGCTCTAACTGATCAGAAAGTCTTTTATTTTGACTGTATAGTTTTAGTAGGGATTTAACCACTTTAAGTAGCATTTCTCATTGTATATGCCTTTTCTTCTTCCCTAGGAGTGATCAAGTTCTTTGGGGATGGATTCAGTTTGCTTCATCCAACCTTCTTCATTTTTGGTGAAAAAGATGATTTCATCCCATTGGAGCAGGTGAGTTTCTCATCAGAGATATTTGTCTTATTTGTGCTATTCATGCTTGTTTTGTAATTTGCTAATTAATTAAGAGAAAGTAGAAAAAAAATTTGCACTTTTATTTCTCTTTCACTAACTTTTACAGTAGTTCTACACAAATTTTTTGTTGTTTATCCCCCCAAAAAAAGTTTTACAGTGACATTGAAAACTGTTTTCTGTTTCTGTTGCAAAATATGGATGATTTATATATGAGAGTTCCTAGGAGGAAAAGGGCAACAATCCAAAGGCAGACTTCTGTCAAGTTTAAGATGGGACACCCTCCTTAATCATACTGATGGTGCCTAAAATCAGCAGAGAGCCCCCCACTTGTGCCAGTGGAATCACTAATTGCAAGAGAATTTTAAAAATCCTGTGATTATCCTTTTCCTTCTCCCACTGTCCAGCAGAGCTTCTCCTTTCTAGTACTCTGTCAACAGTCTTGCTGGTGAGCACAGGTGGAGAATGACTGGAGAAAGATGTTTGTCTGCCAAGGGAATCAAAGAGGAAGATGTGCTTTCATTGAGTGGTGTTGGCTTTAATTTTCCTGCTGAAAGTGTCAGTATCTTTGAACTGCCAAACGTGCCTCTCCTCCCTCTATTTCAAATTGATTCAAAATCTTGCCTCCGCCCTCCCTTTTTTTTTCAGTGGGGTCTATCAGCAGTAACTTGTACAGTGATCACTACATGCTAATCTTCTCGTGACACTAAGCAATAGATTTTTTTACCTTTACAGGTTTATTATAGTAACCCATATACTTTTTTTTTTTGCAGTTTTATACCATCACATGCTGTTACTGTACTGGAGAAAAAAGCCTAGTTAAATAAAGAAAGTGTAGTAACAGAAAAGCATTTGGGTATAAAATTAGTAGAAGCGAAAACGATGGCAAGGACATTGTGCCTGTCTCCCAGGAAAGTAAAAAAAACAGGACAATTGGAGGACTTTAGATACATAATAGGTTAATTCCATACTCAGCTGACATGGAACATTTTGTGTTACAGGTCACGCTTCTGGAGCAGAAGCTTAAACAAAACTGTAAGGTTGATTATGAAGTTAAAATTTACCCTGGGCAGACGCATGGGTTTGTACATCGCAAAAGAGAAGATATCAATCCTCAAGATAAACCTTACATTGAGGAAGGAAGAAAGGATATGATCAAATGGCTGAATAAATATCTTTAGCATAAATAAATGTCCATAAAAGAAATCAATTGTTGTAGGAGATCACAAAATAACACAGACCATATTTCGTAAAACTCTTTTGCAACAGCACTACTTATTTGCACTTATTTTCTAAGTGGATTCTTAGAAATGGCTTTTCAAATGCTGAAAACTATAAATGTAAAAAAATATTTTAAATTTCATCTCGTGTGTCTTAAAATTATTAAAATCTCATGTGGGATATTTTCTAGAATCTGAAAGTTTCACTATATATTAATGTCAATATGATAAAAAAAATCACTGAAACTCTGCCCTTACTTGAGAAATGCTCTCCTAAAAGCCACGTTTAGTGTTGTTGAGCTGTAAGATTTTCAGCTCCAAGATTTTCAACCTGGAGGTAAATTATAGTTCTGGTTTGAAAGGCTGGGACCTTTTCTTGGTAACAGAATATCCTATTCAGAATTCACAAAAAACAGAGCAAGAAAGAGAGAAGGGAGACAATGGGAAGAAATGTATGCAGACTGAAAGGGAGCTGCAAAAAGTTAAGAACCATGACTGAAATGAGGAGACTAGAGGAACACGTAGGGCCAGACAAGGACCTGAACAAGTGGAAGAGGGTAGGACATAAACTGTGACGTGCCGGAAAACTCAGAAAGAAGAAGAAATTAGCAATAGCAGACTACCATCAGACATACAGTGTGTAGGAAGAAAACATGAATTAAGACTTCTAATCCCTCTTCTCCTGTTGTTTCCAGACAGGTCTAGTACAGGGAGAGCTCGGGAGGGCAGGAGTTTCTTGTTGGCGGCCACCTTGTTATTTCCTTTAGCATCTTACTATCTACTCCATGGCTATCAATTGAATTCTGGATAATCTGTTTTTGTATCTTTCAGGCATTTTTGGTAGCCTAAAAGTGCTACCAGTGGCTTCCTTTCTTCCACGTAAAGCCTGTCCTCTGTGTTTTGTCCCCCTCCATTCCCAGAAGACATCACATGTCTGCCCATGCAGAGACATTGTAGCTCATGGCTCACAGAGGTGCTTAAACTCCCCATGGTGACTTTCAAACCTGCCCACATCTAGTTATTGTCTTGCCTCTCCATACAGCTGTACTCCTGTTTCTGATATAAAATTAATTTCATTCAGAATATGGTTAAAATTAACTTTTGTGAAGATTGAACCAAACGGATCTTGGCACTTCAGTCTTTACCAGACTTTCTGGTATTCGTTCTTCCCGCTAATAGCAAGCACTTTCCTTTTGCCCTTCTCTTATTTTTGATGCAGTTACAAATACTTTCATTACTAGTTCTGTGTTGCTTGACAGCTGCCTTTGCCTGCCTGTGGTGTGTTGTTCCTTTACTCTTGTCCTTGTTTCCCCCCTTTATAAGCCTCCTTTTTGATTCTGAAAAAATTGCGGGCAAGTGGATGCAGCTGCAATGGCCTCTTGCTAAGCTGTCTGCCCTTCCTCCACATCAGGATCACCTGACGTTTAATAACATCTCTTTCACTAAGCACTGGTGTCCTCCACTCCTTTCTCCCTCACATTATGTTAATCAGAAGCCCCAGCACCAGCTGAGCTTCTGATGCTGCTCCTTCCTTTTTTCAGGAAAGTGCATTGCATCAATTCACAATCAGCTTGGTGCGAATACTCCGTCATCTCTCATGGTCTCATGCAGTTGCACTACACCCACCCCTCACTCAGAGTTGAATCTAAACCAACCTGTATGACAACATTACCTCCTCATCTCCACATATCCTTCCAGTACCATCCAGTTTCTCTCTACTCTGATTTAAGTAGATATTGGGATTTGCAAGGCACAGCCCATCTCTAGTTGACTAGAGGAACCGCACTGTCTTTCTGCTCCTTTGGTTCCTTTCAGTGTAATTCCCAGTCATCAGGTGGTAAGGTCTTGCCTGCATCTCTGATGGTGAGGGAATAGATGTAGCTAAAATACTGGACAGAACACAGCCCACTTTCCCCTCAGTAAAATCCTTGTGAGCCCAGGGAGCCCCTTCAGCTTTCACAGAATATTATCCTTCATGGTGCTGCCCCTCAGTTGTTTCCATTGCCCCACAATACTTAGTAGACACTTCTGCCCCCCATGCCTGGCTGCTCCCTCACGCAGTCACCTTCCCTCTGGCTCCCCCCAAGAGGTCTGTGATGGAGCTGCAGCCACATGTGCATCTTCGAACTCCACAGTGCCTCTGCTTCAGGCTCCCACCCGCTGGGTCCCATCTCAGCTCCCACATCCTCAGCAGTTCTTCAGCCATCCTTCCACCTCGAAACTCTTCTTCATGTCACTCCTTTCCCTTCTTACTGCAATGCACTGTGTATTTCCCATGAGAAAATAGTTCTCCCTGCACCACACTGCATTGTTATGAAAGAAACTCTTCTTTCAAAAAGATTTCATGCAGACTTCTAAGGAAAAAGTGCAAAAGCTTCCCTTGCTCTCTGGCTTATGCCCTTGGTCAGTGATTAGTGCTGTTGTCTGGTTCTGGCACTGCACATTGTGTTCCAATGTCCTTGCTGTTTGCTTTCAGGAGAGATGAACCTGTGCTTAGTGGGTCTAGCCAATGTAAAGCCTCTTTAGGTCTGCAGGGCATTGTTGCCACGAGTCATGCTGGTAAAAATAGTCTCTCCACTTTGAACGTGAGAAGTTCCAAGATGCCCACCGTAATCCTTCCCTTGGGCTGGATCTGTACAACTTCCTGGTGACCTGCAGAGGGAGTGAAGGGCTGGACAGTGACTTCTGTGCTTTCTGCCGGTCTTGACATGGTTCCGGGCCCAGCATACAGAGGAGAGACTGTTTCATGTGGGATAATTGCAGACACCTCCATTCACTGGTGCAGTCACTTCTGATGTGTGTGCCCATGCAGCTCTGGGTTAACGGGAGGGTAACGACTCACACACTTTCCCAGGAGAAAGCAATGAGGATATGTGCATCAGATGGATAGTCTGTAAAGCAAGAATCCAATTCCCAGCTGTGGATTCATGCCCAGTTTTTCAGGGTTGCTATGAGAACAGGCAGAGATGATGAAATTGAACTCCCTACAACTATTGTCTCACATGGATTTAAAATAAAAGAGCCTTAGTTTCTCGGAAGGTAATATCTTGGGTGGTAAACTGTTCCAGCTTGGTTTTTTGTGTAAATGAACAGATGTCTCAAGGAATTAGGCTGAACATTGCCAAATTTCTCCTGAGACAGGGGAAGACTGAAACTGAGGGGTATTTTGTCATTTCATTGTCAGTGGAGAATACAGAGTGGCTTGCTGTAGGACAGGTATTGCATTTATTTTTGTAGAAATATAACATCTAAGATGGAAAACTCAGAATTTTGCCAGTCTTAAGATTTACTTTACTAAAAAGCACACACATGCATCCCCAAAACTCGCATTTGAGAATATCCTTTGTTTTCGGGGAGTGCTGATCTATAGACATATAGGTTAGACATTACAAACTCAGGTTTGTAATGTTCTGTTCTACCAAACCTAGCAGCCCTGATATAAGGTAAATTAGCTGCCAACAAAAACACCAGGGTAGATGTAGTAGACGTGTAGGCCTGATCAGGGGACCTCTTGCAGATGCTTTTGTTCCCCTGGGCATTGTGCTGACTTGTCGATTCCTTCCTAGTAACTTTAGAGCCCTTTGATCAATTCCAAACAAATTTGACAGAACAGTGAAGTCCTCAGTGCTGTTTATTTCTTCTGCATTTCTAGAAAATCTGGATGGCACAGAAAAGACAGACTCATTGCACTGAGCAAAATAGTGTGGTACGGCTTCATTGGCTCTTTGTATTACTTAGGCTGCTGTCTGGCCTGTCAGAACGCAGAAGGCCTGAACCACTCGTGTAGGGGTTGTCAGAGGATACAGGAGGGAAGTAGACTAAGGACATGTTGGAGGCAACTGAGATACCTGGGAGCAGGAGAGCAGAGGGATGGGCTAAGGGTAACCCTGGGGATGTGGTGAACTGAGACCTTATTGGGGGTACCTGGATTAAATGGAAGGGAGAACCTAGAAGAGCCCTAATCTCACCTTTTGTAGACTGCGTGGGATTTTGGTCACTGAGAAAGTGTTATACTGAGGAAAGCTCATGGCCTGCATGTGAGGAATCCTTGATGGCTGAGTGAACAATGTTGTGTGGACTAAAGTGGAAGAAGTCTTCCAGAGGAAAACCTCAGGGACTGGAGAGAGACAGGACAACAGAACATGGTAGAGATCAGAGTCCCGAAGAACAAGAACACATAACCTGTCCTATGCTGATAATCTCCTCTTCACAAGAAGATTGAGGTCCTTTATATCAAAGAAAATACTAAAATGCGGCTTTAATATGAACCACTGGATCCTTAGCTTCTTGAAAGTTGAACTCCAGGTCCTGATTCCTGCTCTCTAGCACAAGTATTTTGGAAGAATTGGAGCAGTTCTCCCTCCTCAGCTGCACTGATGTTAATCAGCTGCCACCTCTGGCGCCGAGGAACTCTGCAGCTAGGTCTTGGAGGGGTTAGGCCCTAGGGAGGGAGCCAAATGATTGCTGTGTTGGATTAGTGAGGCTTCAGGATTAGAGGGCTAACCAGAAGTTGAAACTGATGGAAACTGGGGAATGGCTGGAAAACGTGGTAGAGGTGACTATACCTGTAGATTCAGCTCCAGCCCTTTTAAGGCCTTATTGTAACTCGTAGCCATGTCCACAGGCATACTAAGCTTGTTATCTAGCACTGTAGCTGCCTACCTAGCATAAATTTTAGCCAAACTGGACTTCGTTCCTTTAGCTAATGACATTTCAATGTGTTTCACCACAGGCAGCAAGTGGTAGCTTAGCCTCTAGAAAGGTGTCATGAGGGCACCATTTTTCAGGGAACCAGGTTTGTCACAGGCACATAAAACAATCTAGCTTCATTTCATTTAAGATAGGAAAAAAATAAAGGTAGACTCACAAGAGTACTTTGTTGCAGAGCTCCCATGAGAAGAGTGATGAGAATCCGGTGCCAGGCTGCTCCTTTTGCCTTCCAAAACCTTCCACAGCACATTTTACTTACGGTTTCTCATCTTTGGCACTGAAGTATATCAAAGTCCAGCAAATAACAAAATGCTCAGTTTTGGAAAGCAGGGAGTGAAATGGGCTAATAAAGCTCCAAAACAAAGTTCTCCTTTCAGACTGTGGAGCAGATGGTGGCACCTGTGGCAATACATTTCCTTCCCTTCCCACCACTCCTGTATTGAGAGCTGGTGAGAAAATTTTGCATCTGGGTTGGTAGTTTACCATGAACTTCAGCAAAGCTATGATAATGTTATTTGTTAGGGGGCTGGAAACTATTTCAATTACACTATTAAACTGTTCTTTAGTTTTTCTTCCAGGTGCTGAGCTTATAGATTGTTGAAGATCTCTTTCGGGTTCTTTCTTTTTTTTCCAGAATCCTTAGAAAATTAAGAAAGTTGCCAGAACACCTCAGATGGGTGGCTAACCACAAGTAAAAACCCCCATGTCCTGCAGTAGAACAACCAGGTGTGATGAAATGTTATCACTGCCTCTGACTCCTTTGAGCAAAAAGCTGAAGGTTATTTTCCGGCACTGGTGGTTGCAATGGGAAAGAGATGCAGGGGAAAGGGGAGGGGGTGTTGCATGTTGTTGCATATATTTGCAAACACTGAACTTTGCAGAGCTCTGTGCTGCTGCTTTGGAAAGCAGTGAGCTGCTGTCACTCCCTGTCAGTGGGACTGTCACTGGGAGTAGCTGTGTGCTGCAGCTAGCAGATCAGGGCAGATTAGGAGTGCAAGGTAAAGTGATCCCATCAGATGGTCTGAATAGAATGAGTGCTTGCCATTGTCCCAGGTTTTCCCTGTTTTGTTCACCTAGCTTATTTAACTCCAGCTTTGCTTGGATTTTTTTTTTTTTTTTTTTTCTTCAGGTAACCTGAGTCAAAATTAAAGGGGCAGGCTCACTTGTGTCTGTTATCCACTACAGAGGGAATAAACTTCTGGCTCTACAGGGCAAGTTAGAGTAGAGTTCTCTTCTTGCTCAGGTGTATTCCTAATGTATTCAAGATGTATAGCACAAATGCATTTTCAGATGTGATAACAAAAGAAATGTTCTCTCTTTATAGTGTCTTTTTTGGCTCTGCAAAATACAGCTGAGGCTGATCCCTAATTATCTCTCTGTATAACACCTCACTCTTACACTTTTGTCTCTTTTTGCAGACTAAATGTCTGCAAGCAGCTACCTATAGCAGGTCATAGAATCTTCAGGCTTGGAAGAGACCTCTGAAGATCATCTAGTCCAACCCTTCTGCTAGAGCAGGATCACTTACAGGTGACTACAGGCAAGAAGAAGATACCACAGAATAGGAAATGATAGCACAGCTTTAGGGTTTTCCTTTTAGGGCAGGGAACAAAGAACAAGAAGGAGTTTTTGATGAAACTGGAACAGTCAAAGAGTGAAGATTTACCAGGCAGAATGAAGAGGGAGCATACAGTTGGCTGTGAAAGGGAAAGGTATGGGAGATGGGCACTGAAGAGAGCAGGGTGGTGCTGGTTGCTGAAAATCAGAGAGTTGTGGGAAAAGTAGGGGGTTCAAGGACTTCAGAGAGAAAGAAAACAGACACTGTGAAAAACAGGAAAAGAGACCTGAGGCTGATCCTTGAAGACCACCTTCACTAGTCCATGTAATCTTACCCTTGCAGATTTTTTTTGCTTGCCAAGGATCTGTTACATAAGTCTTGTCTTTCCATGAGGACAAGAAGTCTGCCAAATTAGACAATTAGTCTACTAAATAGACAAGTCATAGGTGTAGAAGGCAGATGGTAAGGCAGGACAAGCAAAAGTGGAGTGTCAGGGTGAGAAAAGTCAGTGGCAGTGGTGATGCTTCCTGAAAGTCATGGTTATCCCATGCCTCCCCTCAGTCTCCCTGACTCAATAGGCCAAGAATCAGTTCTGGCTGAACATTAGATAACGTGAGCAGAGATACCTCAGTTGGAGACGAGCAACAAGCAAGCAGTACCAAGTGGAGGTAGAGCCCCTGTGCGAAGAGAGCTAAAAGGAGATCTGCTTCAGAGGAGGGGCAGTGGGTCAGCACTGGAAAGGCAAGGCAGGGGACATTTTTATTTCCATGTCCTCTAGAGATCTGAGGAGATAAACACTCCCTGCTGTCACTAAGCCTTTCTCCATCACACTGTGAGCAATGGCAGTGTAAGCAAGAGGTGGCCTTTTGTTGCTTCATGGCTGTTGCTAGGTGATTTGTAGATCTTTTGCCCAAGTACAAACTTAAAGTCCCAGGAACTGCTGAACCCAGGATGGTGGCAGGAAGTAGACAGCAAAGTTAGTAGGATGATGGAGGTTAATCCTCAGTAAGACAAGAGCAACTTCAGGAAAAATGGACATCTGGGATTTTTCTGGGATCTCCCCCACCCTGTCTTTTGCTGAGCCCTAATTTCACTGCCTCCCCAAATGTACTTATTCTGCTGGGGTGAACCAAAGGGTACATGCAAAGGGTGTTGAAGAAGAGTGTCAGGATGTTTCAGCAGAAAGACAAGGAGATGGAAAGCAATGTAAAGGAGAAGACAATAAAACAGGAATTAATAAAGTGGAACAAATTTTAAAGATTATTTCCTTCCTCCCAGGCCAACTGAGGAATGGTGGGTCTGGAGGAAGGAGAGGAGCTGGAAGAGAAAGGAAAAGAAAAATATCTGCACTGTATCATGCTATACCAGTAGGAAGGAGGTGGGGAGGGCTCACCAAAACCCCTTGCAGGCTGAGGATGGGAGAGGGGACCATCCTGAGTCTTGTTCTCCAGCTGGCTCAAATTGCTTGCTATTGTGTTTGCTATTCCCATGGTATCTTCAATAGCATCTGTTGGATGTACTAATGATGAGATGCTCCATTCACCACTCAAGAGAGCTGAGGACTCAGATCTCCATTCCAGCTTGTCACTCACCAAGGAATTCAAATCTTCTTTGAATGTGGAATTTACTGACCCCGTGGGAGAGTCTAAGATGAAGGAAATGATGCTTTAAACATGAGATCACTGAAAGAAAATAATGCATTAGCTGGAGAGCTTTCAGCTTTCCAAGCTGTGACTGAGAGCCCCTGAGAAGCATTACACAGAGGCACCTAATTCATGCTCCAGCCAGATCATCACAAATAACCCAGCTATTTCCTCCTCTGAAGGAACAGCAGAGTATAGTGCAGGGACCCCAAGAGATGAACAGTTTTTAAGGAGTTTATATGGCCAATATGTAAGAGGCTTTGATCTGTGTCTTTTCTAACGGAGGAAAACATCTACTTAATGTCCTGGTTTTATCCCTAACAGCTGGCCCTGTTCACAAGTCTGGGTCAGTGGCTGTGGGGAAAAGCACTTTGAATTTCATCTTAGCAAAAGACTGATGCTGATAGAGATGACTCAAGTGATCTCACACGGACATGCCCACATGGGAAGACCAGCTTCCTGTAGTGCAAGCCCACGACCTCATCCAGCTCAGCTGTTCTGTGAGGTTTTTCAGGAAAAGTGACCTGGTACTGAACTAAATGTGCACAATGGTAAAGAGCAGCAATGTCACTTGCCTCAGGAAACTAGATGGTTGGGCATTGACACACACTCACTTTGGGTACTCTGGGTTCCTCCAGAAATAACTGGCATTTGTGTTTTTAGAAAGTTTGTGGACACACCCCTCACACCCCCACAATTTTTCAAAAAATATCTTTAGAAGTGTCCAGGAAATAAAATTCTTAAAAAAATTAACTGTGGATTAAAGTTCTTACTATTCTGTGGTTTTGTGGATTTTTTTTGTTTGCTTGTTTGTATGTGGTTTGTTGTTGTTTTTTTGTTGGTTGGTGCTTTTTAAAAATTATTATTATTCTAGGGCTGGTTTCTGTTTATGCTACACATGATTTTGTTGGAGTAATTCTGAACTTACCGCCTTTGAGATGTAAGTGTAATTTGAGCCAAAATGGCCCGTGAATTGAAGCAATCCTTTTGTGGTTCTTGGAGTTACTAAGGATTGATGTAGGTACAAAAGAACAAGATGTAACTCAAGGCCAGAAACTCTTTTTCTGTTTCCTATTTTGCATAGGTTGCTTAATACATTTTGGTTTAGATCTTGAAATGTCCACTCCTAGTGGCAAAGCCTACTCAGGAGTTTTTCAAACCTGTTCAGTACATCTTTTCACAGTTTTCTGTTTGCTCTGCCGTAGCTCAGGAATAATAATATGTTACTGCTTCACATGACATCCCTGGTATTTAGATCTCCAGCTATAAGCACAGTTTTGGGGTCCAGCTAGGAACAACAAAAGCATGAATTTGAGATGCGTTGAGCACTGTTTTCTCTCTTCACCTCTAGTGTGCACTGGGACTTGCTGGGAGCTTTGATGCTTAGGCTTAGGCTCTCCAACTAAAGGAGACAAAACTATTGAATTCTTTCAGAAGATGATCTTAATATCTGACCTTTCTAGTAAGGAAATAACACCGCATAAGAACTTCCCATTGCATGATAACGAACAAGATGACAACCTGAACATTTCAGGACAAAACAAGGTGGACTTTTTTGATGCTGGACATATCCTTTCTGCCTAGTTCTGTGATTAAAAACTGAGGATTGGAAGTTAAAATCCTCTCCACAAAGTGTGGTAACATTTTACCATATAGACGAGGTTACTGAGAACTGGTGGAGCCACCAATTATGACAGGATATAAAGCGAAGGTAGATCAGGGCTACTCTGGAGGATCAGTTCCTTTCATCTCTGGAACAATCCCTGATAACATCTCAGCACCAGCAGCTCGCTCTGGTGGAGGAGGACTCTGACCCTACCCTGAGTGAAGCCTCAGCTTTCTTGTGGTCACAGAGGCTGATGAAATCTTTCTGCAGCTAAGCAACTCTAGGGACGCTGCGCATCCTATAGCTTGTGTCATGCCTGCAGATCATCCTGCAGAGGGCAGTTCCCTTGAAGGGCTACGCAAACGGAAAAATCTCTAGAGACCACAGCACTAGACAGGTCCTACAGCTCCTACAGGGCAGGATTGCATGAAGGTAATCCCAGGCTAGCATGGATCAGATGCTACTTGAAAACAGCCAAAGACTGTCTGACCTCCTTTTTCTGTGGACATGGAAGAATTGTGGTAGCAGGGTTGTTGAAAACCATACCCCCAAGCCACATGTCTATCCAATAATATCTCACCAGGGTAAGGATGTTTTTCTACCTGTTTTGATTCTTTTTGCATATTTGTATGTCTCTTCCCTATTCACTTTTGTCCCAGGTTCTCAGCCATCTGTGTATCTAGGTATTTACTTAGTCTCATCACATATCAGAGATGGACAATTGGACCACAATGACAAGGAAAGCCGAAGCTCAGAACCTGGGAGGTCCCCAGTTGAGAAGAGTTTAGATTCAACAGGTCACTTCTAAGGAACTTTATTTCAAGGGAGCTAAATGAGTCTATACAATTAATGCACTTCTCCATAGTTTAATATCACCCCCTAGTGTCACTTGGGTAAAATTTCCATGTATTATCTTTTTCCAGACCAGTCTTGACTTCTTGCCACTGCCCCTCACTAGTATCACCTTGCAGATGCATCAACAGCCCCACTGATAGCCATGTTTCTGGGAAAGAGATGAGAGTCCAGCTCTTGAGAGTTGGATTTGCCAAGACATCAGACTTCAGATGGTTCTCCCAGGGAGTTATTTTATGTTTGTCTGGGAGAGAAGCTTTGGGATACAGTTGCTTCTTCCACCTTCCAGCAGAGGAGTGCCTTGTTTAGTGGGGAGTTTTCCATGCTTGATGCCATATTTGCAGTAGATCGGTGAGAGGACACAGCTTAGTTTGAAGTAAGACCAGACAGATACTTTAAATGTTAATAAGTCACTAAGACTGCATGACATTTGCCTGAAAGTCCTGAAGGAATTCTAGTGTGGAACTGTGGTCTTCTGGCCAGGCTGTGTATCTAATGTCTCTGTGGCAGGGCATGGGTGGATTGCCAGAGTAACCACCTCTCCCACGATAAAAAATGGCTGGTCAGTCTGACTTCCATCTGTGGTAAAAGAGTGGTGTCTATTACAAAGAGTAAGACTGATGAGTATGTGAATAACAGTCTGTTGAGAAAGAGTCAGTGTGGCATCTGTAAAGGGAAATCCTGCACCATTTCTGCACTGGGTTCTGTGAGGGTCTCAATAAGCACATGAATAGAGGGGATCCTGGAGATGTAATAGACTTCCAAAAAGCCATTGACAGGTTCTTCACCAGAAGCTACTAAAGGAACTCATTTGCTACTGGGTGGGAGGAAAGGTCCTTTTATGGAATGAAAGCTGAGTAAAAAACAAGAGGCAAAAGGTAGGACACATGGGACACTTCTCAGGATGGAGAAGAATAAGCAGTGGGGATAGCCCAGGAATTGCTCCTGGAACTAGTTTTGTTCAGCAAGTTCATGAGTGACCTGAAGAAGTGTCTAAACTGTGAAATCCCCAAGACCGAGGGTGACACTCACTTTCCTTAGGTGTTCAAATACTGTTCTGATGGCAAGGAACTTCAGAAGGATCCCCCGAAACTAAGTGGTTGGGCAGAAAATTGTCAGATGAGCTTCAGCACAGATACATGTAATACATTTTGGGAAAATAATCTAGCACATTCCTACATGATGCTGAACTCAGAAGTCAGATCTACAGTTGCAGATGAGGAAGGAGATCCTGGAGTTGTCATTTATTACCCTATACAATGGGTTTATGCAGCAGCAAAACCTCCATGTATCCTCATCTTGAGTAATGGGGGCTGTTCTGGTCTCAAGAAAGAAAGACACAGTGGAGTATGAGAAGGCACAGGGAAGGGCAACTACAGCAATCAAAGGGATCAAACAATTGCTTTACAAGGAGCTATGGAAAAGGCTGCAGCTCTTCACTATAGAGATAGGAAGACTGAGAGAGGTTTTGGGTGAGGTTTATAAGATCTTGAAGGCAGTGGATAAGGTGTTGGATAAGGTGAATGCAGATCTGTCTTTCACTAAATTCTGCCGCATGAAGCTGAGTGCTTCCCTCAGATACCAGAGAATTGTTTTTAAAAGGCTGGCTCCATGCCCACTCCTCTGATATCGTCCTATGGACAAAGAACTTGCAGGTGGCCCTTGAGGAGAAAGGACAAATAATCCAGCATGCTACTCCTTAGGACTGGCATCCACTCCTTTTCCAGAAGCCCTATGTCCCGTGAGGTCTCTGTTCCACCCACAAGGCAAACTCCCTCCCATCTTACATGCTTGACCCGTCTGAAACTTGTCACCCTAGCAGGGAGAGGCTGCAAAGGCAACAAGTTAGCCCAGGACAGACAATCACTGGTCAGCTATTTAAATAGCAGCTATGGGGCTGTTCTGGGAGAAGTGGTTCTGGGGCCATGGAGCTTATTGCCTTGCTAGCTTTGCCCAAGGGGTGCTGCAGCATACTCATGCCACCAGAGCATTTCATTAGTGGAATGAATGAAAACAGCTGAACCAGATTAGAATAAAACACTGTTTAACGCTATGTCCTGGCTGTGAAACTATCCAGTGGCAAATTCCTTGTGGAAGATATAAGAACAAGAAAGTATGTAGTAAATCCCCCAAATAGTATCCTAGTCTCTAGCAGTCCGAGACAGATGTTGAATCTTTGTATTTAATTGTGCTTTTTCTCTGCAGCATCTCCATCCAGTTGTTTCATGAAACCCCATAATCGTTTCTTACCCACGCTTTCCTGAGGCAAGATGTCCACAGCTGAAGGCGTGCTGTGTGAGGAAGCCTTGTGTTTGTTTTGGACCTGCCTTTAGTTCTTGTCTCTTGTTTTTTGAAGAGACAGTGAGCAGTAACTTATTTCCATCTTATTTATTCCCCTCAAGGTTTTATTATACCTATTTATTACAGCTATTACAGCTTCACTCCTCTGTCATCTTCTCTTTAGAGAAGTTGCTGTGTTGCAGGCAGCTGGGAGCCCATGTCACTGGATGCCTTTTAGAGAAAATTGGACAAAACTTTTTTTTCAGGAACGACCTTGGCTGAAGCAGCCCCGGGGTGGATGCTAGGAAGCACGAACTGACGTCAAGAGGGGCCTCCTGAGACCACGATGCTGCAATGTCCCCAGCTAGTGCCAGAGCCTAGCTAACTTGTGTGCCCCAAATGTGCACCCACAAGCACTCCCAGCCCCCTGGCCAACCAGACGTATCAGAAAGAATGTGCCACTGCTCACATCCCATGTCCCTCCCTCTCAGTTTTGTGGATGGGCACAGGTGAAGCCCATGTGCAGTGAGACACCTACATGGGGCACAAAGTCCAAGCAGCAGTGGTGCCTGGGAGATGCTTGGTGGAAGATGCTTTGCAGGGCACTGGCCTGCTACCTTGTGCAGGTGAGGCTGTAGAAATCAGGTGCAGAGCAGAGAAGGGATCAGCCTACCTCGGGGACTGGAAGCATCCTTTGACTTCCAGCCTGTTGCTAGAGGCAGACCTGAAGCTGCTGAAAAATTGAGAAGCAGGCAGAGGCCATCATTTTGCCTTGCTGCAAGGGTGCTTGATTGTGCGGACCAGCCTCACCTGGGCCTTCGTCTACAACCTTTGCCTATGGGACCAAGAACTCAATTTCAGCTCAGCCCTGGGCTTTTTGTCCCTGCCTGAGCTGTATCACAATCTGTCTTCACCTCCTTCATTGCTGTTTCTGGCCATAGACACTGGTTGTCTGGACCCTGACACATTGGACTGACTTCTTGACTTGAACTCAGACCTACTTGGCAATCACTAGACTGTGTCTGGCACTGACTACCACCACTGGGACTGACTCTGACCTACAGATCAGATGGACCTTGGACCTACTTTGTCAATCACCTGATCTAGACTCTCAGCTGAACCCAACTCCCATTGTAGGGCCTGCCCTGCTCCCATGTTATGATGCCATGTTGTGGGACACTGTGCGACAAAGCCTGGCTGGTGACCCCTGCACTGCCAACCCTGTTATCTCCCTTGTCTCCTGGCTCCCTGTCACTTAGGAACTGCTGGCCCCTCTCTCTGCCTTGACAGAAGGAAGTTTTCCCAGCAAAACCTGTTCTCCCTGCCCCAACACCCAAATCCCACTCTTCCTTTGGATGTCCAGCCTTTTCTCCTGCAGAGTCCCACAACGACCCTTCCCTCTGCAAGATCTCTCTCCAAGTCATCCAGAATCCCAGCCTACTCAGTTTGCTGTGATGGCACCATCTCACCAGGCTAGGGTGGGTGCTTCCAGATGAGTTGCCACCCAGACAGTCCCTACCTGTACCTGTGGTGACAAATAAGTCATTGAGCTTCAGGGAGAAGGCCGATGTGCATTCTGGATACTGGATATTGTATATTGTTTTAGGCTCTGGAGGACAGGCTGGGAGAGATCACAACGGAAAAGGTTAAAAACACAGTTACTGGGAGTCACAGAATCACAGAATTGTCAGAGTTGGAAGGGAGCTCTAAAGATCAACTAGTCCAACTCCCCTGCTAAAGCAGGATCCCCTAGAGCACATTACTCAGGACCGCATCTAGGCAGGTCTTGAGTATCTCCAGAGAAGGAGACTCCACAGGCTCCCTGAGCAGCCTGGGAACCCCTGAGTCCCTGCCCCTATGCTGGGATGGAAGGGCACAGTCACAGAATTGCTTCAAGGCATTGAGATCAGTGCTTTCAGATACTAATGCATTAGTGCTGCCTCTTGCAACCACTCTGCACCCAACACACCCAACAGCAACGTGAAGGAAGGAGGCTGAAATGGGACTGGGCAGGATATTTTGAAGCAGATATGGTGGTCAGTGGGTGTCCAGAGGTCTCATGTGTGAGGGGCTCTGCCAAAGCCTGGGAGCATGGTTGAGCCAGTACCCCTGGGGAGCAGGGCCTGGGCTCAGCATGAGCATGTTGTGTTAGCTGGCAGGCAAGGTGGGACATTGTACAGCACTGTCAGGAAGGCAGCCAGCAGATTCCTCAGCGATGGGGTAGCATTGAATGACCTCAGAGCACAAATGGTCTGCGCAGCTGGTGGACTCCTCTAAGCACCCTGTCTGTGCCGAGGAGAGCTCAAGGTCCCAGCTCTATCTAGAAGGCAGCCCCCCACCCTGTAGCCCCCTGTAGATTGGCTTGCTTGCCTGCCTGCTGAGGCTGGATAGGAGGAAAGTGTTGGCAGCTCACAGAATTATTAATAGAAGAAGTAGGAAAACAATGGGGCAAGTCAAAGAGCTATTCCCACTCCAGCATCAGGCACAAAACTGCTTCTGAAAAGGGCTGAGCAAAACTGAGTGCTGAAAATGGAGGGATCATGACTGTTCTGAAAAGCTGTTTATGGTCAGTTTGAATAAATATAGACAACTTGAGTGTTGGCATTGACTATAACATTAAAAGAGCAGTGCCATTTTAGGTCCTGGTAAAGGAGCCTGATGTTCCTGTATCAGTGTCTTTCTCTCATATATGTCTCTGCTGATAAGCTTCCATACCAGTGTGGTGTCAAAGAGCGCTCTCTTGGGTCTAAATGGACATAAAGTCTTCCATCACCCTTGATGCTGTTGGCACCTTCAATAGTACAGAATGGAAACTGAAGAGCCATATGGGGTTGAGTAACTCTGAAACAGTACAGACCTCTCCACCCAAGTCACCTTCTCTGGAAATCACCAGCATCATTAGCCAAGGTTAATGCAGAGAAAGGGTTCATGCTAAGACCAACACTTGAGAAACTGAGGGTCCTGCTTGTGCTGTGTTGGAGCAGTCAGTTCTCTCAGTGGCTCTTTGGGTAGTTGCTGGAGCCTGGTGGATTTCTCTTTGGTGGAGCAGTGTGCCAGTTTCAACCATAGAATCACAGAATCATAGAATCATAGGGGTTGGAAGGGACCTCTCAAGATCATCGATTCCAACCCCCCTGCTGTAGCAGGAACACCTAGGACAGATCACACAGGAACGCGTCCAGATGGGTCTTGAAAGTCTCCAGAGAAGGAGACTCCACAACCTCTCTGGGCAGCCTGTTCCAGTGCTCTGTCACCCTCACAGTAAAGAAGTATTTCCTTATGTTGAGGTGGAACTTCCTGTGTTGCAACTTGGTGCCGTTTCCCCTTGTCCTATCACAGGGCACCACTGAAAAGAGACTGCCCCATCCTTGACATCCACCCTTGAGATATTTATAGACATTTACAAGGTCTCTTCTCAATCTTCTTTTCTCCAGACTAAACAGCCCCAGGTCTCTCAGCCTTTCCTCATAAGACAGGTGTTCCAGTCCCTTAATCATCCTTGTAGCCCTCCGTTGGACTCTTTCCAGCATATTCCTGTCCCTCTTGAACTGGGGAGCCCAGAACTGGACCCAATACTCCAGATGTGGTCTTACTAGGGCAGAGTAGAGGGGGAGCAGAACCTCCCTTGACCTGCTGGCCACACTGTTCTTAATGCATCCCAGGATACTACTGGCTTTCTTGGCCACGAGGGCACATTGCTGTCCCATGGATAACTTGTTGTCCACCAGGACCCTAAGGTCCTTCTCCAGGGAGCTGCTTTCTAGCAGGTCAGCTCCTAACCTTTATTGGTGCCTGGTGTTGTTCCTCCCCAGGTGCAGGACTCTACACTTATTCTTGTTGAACCTCATTAGGTTCCTCTTTGCCCAGCTCTCCAGTCTGTCTAGATCTCGCTGAATGGCTGCACAGCCTTTAGGTGTATCAGCCAATCCTCCCAGCTTTGTATCATCAGCAAGCTTGCTGAGGATACACTCTGTTCCCTCATCCAGATCATTGATGAAGGTGTTGAATAAGACTGGGCCCAGTATTGACCTCTGAGGAACACCAGTAGTCACAGTTCTCCAGCTGGACTCTGCACCATTGATCACAACCCTCTAGACTCTATTGTTTAGCCAGTTCTCGATCCATCTCACTGGCCGCTCTTCTAACTAACACTTCCTGAGCATATCCACAAGGGTGTTATGGGAGACAGTGTCAAAGATATCATAGGCCATCCCCAGTGCTTGTGTGTGTCACAAAGCATAAACATCCATCTGAAAGGAGTCCTTGCAGTGGACAATATTAAGTAATCTGAACAGAAGTATCGTTAATACCCACTTGAAATTCCTCCTGTCGTCCATTTTTCCTCTTCTGTTCACCTCCAGTGGCTGCCTACAGAGGTTGCCTGAAGGCTGTGTAGAGATCCATAACCAACCTTGACATACTGCTCTTTGCAAGATTCTTTGTGGGTCTGCTTATGGCACCGAAGGTGAATTGCTCTACATGGCTGGATGTGGTGTATACTCAAGTCCACAGGCTGGGACCAGGTTTTCAAAATATAAAGGCAGTCTTGTTTACATTATATTTCCAGCTCTGTCAGTGCCAACTTGGACCAATATCTTGGTTGCCAGCAGGACAAAATGTGTGCAGCACGGGTGAGATAGGTGTAGGTGTTGTATTACACAGGTCCTGAAAGTGTAAATCAGCATAAATCCTGACTTCATTACACAGAGTCACACAGAGAATAGTTGTGGTTGGAAAGGACCTCTGAGATCACTGAGTCCAACCATCATAAAAAAACAACAAACAACAAACAAACAAAAAACCCCACCCACACAACAAAATCCCAAACAAACACAAACACCACCAAGTAACACCCATAAAAAAAACCCCTAAAATCTCAGCCACTAGAGTATGTCCTGAAGTTCCACAGCTACACATTTCTTGAATACCTCCAAGGATGGTGACTCCACCACCTCCCTGGGCAGCCTGTTTCAGTGCCTGACCACTCTTTCAGTATAGAAATTCTTCCTAATGTCCAATGTAAAACTCCCCTGCCACAACTTCAGACTGTTTCCTCTGGTCCTGTCATTATTCACTTGGGAGAAGAGGCCAACACCCACCTCCCTACAACCTCCTTTCAGGTAGTTGTAGAGAGCAATGACGTCTCCCCTCAGCCTCTGCTTCTCCAAACTAAACATCCCTAGTTCCCTCATCTGCTCCTCATGTGACTTGTTCTCTAAACCCTTCACCAGCTTGGTAGCTCTTCTCTGGACATGCTCCAGCATCTCAGTGTTCTTCCTGTAGTGAGAGGCCCAGAACCGAACACAGTACTCAAAGTGCGGCCTCACCAGTGCCAAGTACAGGGGCACAATCACCTCCCTACTCCTGCTGGCCACACTATTCTTTATGCAGGCCAGGATGCCATTGGCCTTCTTGGCCACCTGGGCACATTGCTGGCTCATGTTCATCTGACTGTCCACCAGCACCCCCAGGTTCTTTTCCTCTGGGCAGCTTTTCAGCCACTCATCCCCAAGCCTGTAGCGTTGCCTGGGTTGTTGTGACCGAAATGCAGGACCCGAGACTTGGCCTTATTGAACCTCATGCCATTGGCCTCAGCCCATTAATCCAGCCTGTCCAGGTCCCCCTGCAGAGCCTTCCTACCCTCAAGCAGATCAACAGTCCCACCCAGTTTGATGTCATCTGCAAACTTAGTGAGGGTGCACTCAACCCCCTCATCCAGATCATTGATAAAGATGTTGAACAAGACTAGGCCCAAAACTGAGCCCTGAAGGACACCACTGGTGACCGGCCACCAACTAAATTTCACCCCATTTACCACAGCTCTCTGGGCACGGCCATCCAGCCAGTCTTTTACCCAGTGAAGAGTACGTTTGTCTATGACATGATTTGCTAGCTTCTCCAGGAGAATGCTGTGGGAGACGGTGTCAAAGGCCTTATCAAAGCCCAGGTAGACAACATCCACAGCCTTCCCCTCATCCAAAAGGCAGGTCACATGGTCATAGAAAGAGATCAGGTTGGTCAAGCAAGAAGTCCCTTTCATAAACCCATGCTGGCTGGCCCTGATCCCTGGGCTGCCGTGTACTTGCTGTGAGAGCTCACTCAAGATGAGCCTCTCCATGATCTTTCCTGATACCGAGATCAGGCTGACAGACCTGTCATTCCCCAGATCCTTCTTCCGGCCCTTCTAGTAGATGGACATCACATTAGCCACCCTCCAGTCGTCCGGAACCTCCCCTGTTTACCAGAATTGTTGATAAATGATGGAGAGAGGCTTAGTGAGCTCCCCCGCCGGCTCCCTCAGTAGTTTTGGGTGAATCCCATCCAGCCCCGTAGACTTATGCATGTCCAGGTACAGAAGCAGATCATTAACTACTTCCTTCTAGATTATGGGCAGGTTGTTCTGCCCTAGTTGTTCTGTTCTAGTAGGACAGCAGGCCGCAGGACCTTCAACAGCTGCTTTGTGTCCCATCCTCAGGAAAGTGAGAGCAGGGAGTCTCAGACACGTGTGATACCCAGTATGTGACATTTTCCCTGTGTCATGGGAACGCCTGACAAGCCCGGCTGATGTAGTGTCAGAAGAAGTGCAATTAGGGGGCAAGCCCTCAGCCAAATTGCTACTTGTTGGCACACTGCAAGGAAGGCTGTGAAACAGGGCTCATCTTCGAGCCATGCTCCCTGACTGACATGTCTTCAGTCTATTTGGCAGCCAAGAGCAAGCACCGGCACCCCACAGTGGTTCTGAGCCCTGTCACCATGACCGTACTCTTACTTGGCACAGCCCCAGATCAAGGAGCATGCACCAGCCCAGGGAGCTGCTTTGCTCCCTCAGCTGAAATGAGAGCCCAAGCTGGAGGGAAGGGCTGAAAAGGGTGGGTCTGCCATAGGCTCCCTGGGGCTTATGATGGTATGGCTGAACTACACCACCACTCTGATCCCCAAAACACTTCCCCCTCTATAAACGAGGCAGATGGATAGCCACCTTCCTCCTCTCCGTTCCCCCTCTTTTCTTCCCTCCCAGAGGTCACCTTCAGCAGGGAGGCAGTGTGCCCCCAGGGCCAGAGCCATGGGGAAGGGGCGGAGCGTCACGCTTAGCCCCGTAATGCCTGGCAGCCCCCTCCGGCTGCTCGGCGCAGGCTGAACCCAGCCTGGAGGCTGCCGCGGGGGAAGCAGGGCAGCCCACGGCCGGCAGTGCTGTGCTGCTGCAGAAGGTGAGAGGCTTGGTACGGACGGGGAGGGAGCGTGGGAAGAGAAGTGACAGCTGTGGCAGGATGAAGGAGACTGGACAGGGACATAAAAGGGCACCCACTCCTCACCAACTGGTTTTGGAGACTGTGGCGTAGCGTACCAGCACAAGGTAGAGTGCACCCGTTTCCCACATCTGGTTGATGGTGAGCTTGTTAGGTGGCTCTGCCCCAAAATGTTGCTTTGTGTCCAGTTGTGTCCAGTGGGATGGTGCCGCGGTACCGGCTGGTTGGTTGGGAGGAGAGTGTGATGTGGCTTGGTTCCTCCAAGATTGCTGCCGATTTCCCTCTGTGGAGGCTGCTGCATGGAGATGGTGGCATACTGCCTTCTGGGGAGAGGCTTATGGGGCTGTCTTCGGGGAGGCTGCTTGGGGTTTCTGCCCAAGAAGAGTGATACAAACTTCTGCTAACGGGACAGGCGTGCAGTTCTCTGCAGTGAGATTAAGCACTAGCCTGCTGACCAGTTTTAGAAAGAGGCTCGTAAATCTATCAGCAATAAGGCCAGAAACAAACAGTGCGATGATCTGTTCTGATCCCTTACCTGTATTAAACGTGGTTTGCACTAGAGTGGAACTTCTAGGGGAAAAAAAAAGCACCTTTCTTCAGTTTAAAATTCCGGAGATGGAAGGATAGTCTTCCATACTGTTTGATGAGATTTATTAGGGGCAAATATCCTTGTTCGCAAAATCTGCACTGCAACTGATGTCTGACATGGACTCATTTCAGCTTTAGCTAGTGGTTTTATTAGAATGCTTTTACTTAATTGGGGAAACCATCTTTAGTGAAATTCTAGTACCCACAGCTAAAAAGTCTGCTCCCTTAGAAGTTTCCCCTGTAATTGTCACCCTGTTGTCATTCTCATGGTTTGGTTCTTCTCTGGTTCTTTTTCCATCAGACTGTAGACATCAGCTCTAGCTTGCTAAACTGTGGTCTCACCGATGCCATAAAAAAGATACAAAACATCCAATAGCTAATTCTTTTGACCCATCCGTCAGCTGGCCTCCAGAAGAGTTCCGGAAATTTACCCTGGAGAAATCAGGCTTTCACATCAGAATATTTTTAACATTAAAAAAAAAATAAATAAAAAAGTAGATTAAGAAGAATGCAAAGCAGAGCAAATGGGAGGAATGCATTTCTAATAAAAATACAAAATCCACTGGTGCATGATATTCTCAGTTCTAGTCCAGAAGTCATTAGCAGGTGGTCAGCTCTTCAGAAATACAGCTTTCCTAACTCAGCTGATTTTCAGAGATTAAATTTCAGACTGTCTCAGGGTGTCTGTGTGTAGAAACCTCTGCAGAAACTGGAGTTCACTGGAAGAGGCACATTGTCCCAGAACAGATCTCTTCTTTTGTTATAATCTATCATAGACTCTGGAAAGCTGAATGAGTGTATCTATTTTTTGTTTATCATGAAACTTTTTTTCTTAAGTTAGCATCTGGAAACTGCTAGTTTGCCTCTCACTGCTAATGTTTCCTGTACTTGATGCTTTCTGGATGTTCTTTTTAGCAGAGTGAATGCAACAGTGCAATCTGCAAAATCAGTAACCATTGTACCCTTACTCTCTTAGATTTGTACTGTGTCATTAAGATGTGTGTCTATATCGCTGTAGACAATTCCTAGTGCAATTCTGTATCATCGTCCAATATTAAGGCCTGCAAAGGAAGCAAGGCTGTACCAGATCTACATTTCTAGGTTTACACAGTGCCAATTTTATCTACAAAGCAGCATGAAGAACTTAGATTTGTATGATTGTCTGACGTGATTTTTTTTTCTGTCATTCAATGCCAGACTAAACTCCTGACTTCTCTGGTCATTTGAAACACTTTGGCATGTGTGTGGTACATACATGTACAAGTTTTATCAATGTATTATCTAGCCAAACCCATTTGGTGTCTTTTGCATACATCTTCTGGATGATTTCAGTGTTTTCTTCCAGATCGTTCATGAAAGTGAAAGTATTATAACAGATTTAACAAAATGAATTATGTTTCGTGAGAACACCAATAAAATACGGTAATTTCCACTATACTGGTCTTATTTTTAAGTGAATTAAAAATATGTGGCTTATTGATTTTCACCGGTGCCAGGATGAATTTGTACAGATAGCTTTCAGGGAGTAACCAGTGAATGGGGTATTTCTGGCAGGTGCTGTACAAACCAGTACTATGCTGAGAACTGCTCTGAACTCCTATCAAGGCTTAAGAGGTTGATGGGAAACCCCCGCAGGCAGGGTCCTTACACAGCCCCTAGAAGAAATGAACACAGTGTTTTGATAATGACAGAGACACCAAGGGATCTGAATTACTCGATACACTAAGTCCATTTGAGCAAAATGTGCTTTGTTCCTGGTGGTGCACAAGTATTCAGGTAGAAACAAAGTAGGCAACACCCAGAAATGGACATGAAAAAGAAGTGGAGTTTTTCCCCAGAAAAACCCCAGTAATTTGGAAAAAAACTCCTGAGTTCTATTGGATGTATAAGGTAGTACAGTTTCTCAGTGTGGTGTTTCTGCAAAAAGAGATCTTGGGGCCACAGCATGAGGCAGAGGGTAGTTCTAGCTGAATGCATCACAGGAGGCATTCCCCAAAGAGCAGTTGATGTTTTAACATGGGGAGCAGAAAAAGCGGTGAGGCTTCAGAAAAGAGCCATCAAATGGATCTGAGAGCTGACCAAAGAGCTTGGTTTGAGAATTGAACAGAAGGTTGTTTGAAGGCATTTAACCAATAAGAAGACTGAGAGGTGTCTTGATCAGAGAGCATTGAGGTGATAATTCAAAATTCAAAATGTGATTACCATTCCTGGAAGAGTCCTATCTGTTATTAAACTAACTGATGTGGGCACTACAGAAGCACAATGTGCCAGACAGTTTGTGAAGCCTAAGTAAAGCATTGGTTAAATATATAGCCTGAGTTTCAGGCAGTACCCTGCTAATTTTACTCAGTCTGAATAGTTTAAAATACATCCTCATAGGCTGTGATTGTATCTCTGACCACAGTGCATATAAACCCTGCAAGAGTCAGGAGAAATATAACAGGCACTAAAAGACTCTACCCTAGCTGAGAAACTTCAGCAGCAGGATAGGTAAATTTGGATTAGGATATCATGTAAATATGTAACAGCAAGAATGTTAACACTAGCTTTTATAGTTGGTTATTTTATTGGTTTTTTGCCTTGGGTTAAAAGTCCGTATAAGGTCAGACAAGAAAATGGACCCTACATGCCATATACTTGAGGCTGTTTTTAATGGAGCTTCTTTCACACAAGGAGAGGCTGAGACAGCTGAAACTCTTCAGCTTAGAAAAAAGAAGGCTCAGAGAGCAGAGAGGATCTTATCCATGTATATAAATACCTGATGAGAGGGAACAAGGAAAAGGGAGACAGACTTGGCTCAGTAGTGTTCATCAATAGGACAAGAGGCAATGTGCACAAATTAAAACACAAGGAAATCCATACAAAGACAAGAAAACACTTCTGTCTGTCTGTCTGTCTGTCTGTCTATCTGTCTGTCTATCTATCTATCTATCTATCTATCTATCTATCTATCTATCTATCTATCTACCTACTGTGAGGGTGGTCAAACAGCAAAGTGAAGTCTCCATCTGTGAAGATATTAAAAACTTGATTGGACACCTTCCTAGATAACCTGCTTCAGCTGCCACTGCTTGAGAAGGCAATTAGATCAGATGATCTCAAAAAGTCCTTTCCAGCCTAAACAAATGGTGAGTGCATCCTGGTCAGGGCCCTGGTGGCCCCCTCCCCAGTGCTTGTCACTCTGCAAAGGGCAAATGGCACTCTAGAAGGTAACAGAGGCAGGTGCAGAGCACCCAGGCGCTCTCTACTCAGTGGTAATCCAAATTTGACTCATTTATCTTCCTAAAAAATGGCAGTGATATCTCAGAGAAAGACCTGGCAAATTTGGCTATTTCCTGAAGTATGGACTTCATTGAGTACAGTGTCCTGTAATCCATTTCCTCAAGTACAGCAAGGGCCAAAGCCTGCAAACTCTTCTGGAGTGACTGCAGCTGAGGCTTCCTTCACATGGAGCCCTGATCAGACCCACAGGATTAGCACTGTCCCTCAAGAGCTCTACCCATATCCTCTGTCTGATCTGTTTTCTCAAGCTGGCTATTTCCCTTTGATGCTCTACGCTGTACTCAATCTGCCCTCCCATGCCAGTGCAGCCATGCATGGAAGTAGGGATCCTTGTCCCATCTATTGCAGTTCACTTGAAATGTGGAGTGGAAGGACACAAGAGTTTTCTGGATATTTTTTTTTCCTTTTTTTAATTGCAAAAGCTTATGGGCTGAAATTGTTTGACTCCCAAAGCTGGAGTGAGAACAAAGAATATGCAGAGAAGTGAATCTTCCCAATCACAAAAGAAAGTTTTCATGCAGTAAATGGGAAATAAATAATGAATAATGTAAGAACCGATTAGAGTAATAATAGAATCATTAATTCAATACAGATAAAAACAGATTAATGAATAAACATTTGAAAATTATATCATTATTGAGTATTAAATTTAGTAGATGCAGCGAGGAGATTCTAACCTTTGGGTTAGATAGCACTAACAGGTGGCAAGCCTGCAAGGGAGGAAATTTTATCTAACTGAAGTCTGAGAAATTAAGTTATCTGAGAAGATTGTGAACTATTTGCTGACAAGAACGTGTATATGACCACGAATTTGATATAGGAGAAACACTGTCTTACAAAAGAGATCTTTTAATGTTTTTTCACAAATATAAACCTAATGGGTTCTGCACAAGACATGCAGACATCTTTCCTGTTGTTCCACTCCCTATTTCATGTGGCTTTAATATCAAGGGGAGCCCTCTGTCTTTCAATGGTCTATTACATTTTAAGGTTTTTTTTCTCTATATTCCTAGCTAGGACTCTTTAAAAGGCTTTTTCAGCTATTTGTTTTAACACCGAAATGTGGCAACACTGGTTTGGAAATGTTGATGGCAGGGTGGGTCCATTTGCATTCATTGCACTCTGTGATGCCCTTGCAGTGTGGAATTTTGCAAGCCGTGCCAGCTGGGCAGCAAAGAGGAGGACATCAAAGCAAAATCTTTAAAACACTTTCCAAACTGTCTTTCCTTCCCTGTGAGTTTCTCCCCAGCATACCATTCATCCCCTCCCACACACACACTTGTTCATTGTTGAACTCCCTACGGATTCTACTAACTTTGGCTGCTGTTGGCTTTCACACCCAGCCAAAGCCTTTGCAGAAAAGTAGGGCCAATTCCTTGGTACTTCTGAATTGGGTAAGATTGAGCAATGCAGTCTAGGAGAGAAGGGAAGGGAAAATAAGGGGAACTCTCCCACAAATTGTAACAGTCTCCTGTACAAATCCAGACTCTTTGTAGTTTTCCTAGGTTTGAATAATTCTGTTGCTACATTACTGAATTCTTAAGAGTGACCATTAGCAGCAGTGGGGGCTTGAAGTTGAAGGAACTGTAATAAGCTCTGGTCACAGACAGAGCAATGTAAAAACTAAAGCAAAGTTTTCCATTCTGTCTGCTCCCACACATATTCCCAGGATGCCATCTTACTTTTTAAAAACATGAGGTTCCCCTCCCCCAAAAAGTGTCATGTGAGTTAAAATATTTCATGGGAAGAACTCCTGAGTTTGTAGGTGCAGGGGTGAGCCACTGGTTTTACACTGGAGCTCTGTGTCACTGCACACTGTTTAAGACACATCCAAGAATGTTGCTACCCTCAGGCTTTTGGGTTGTATCCTGGGCTGCATTAGGCAAAAGTGCTACCTGCAGGTGGAGGAAGGTGATCCTTCCTCTCTATTCAGTGGTAGTGAGGCCATGCCTGGAGTAGTGGCTCCAGCTCTGGGCTCCTCAGCAGAAGAGAGATGTGGACATCCTGGAATTAATGCAGTCCATGAAGATGATTAAGATGTTGGAGCATCTCTCATATGAGTGGCTAAGAGAGCTGGGACTTGTTTAGCCTCAAGAGGTGAAAGCTTGAGGGGAATAATCTTATCATTGTGCATAAATACCTGTAAAAGAAACACAGCCAGAGTGATATCGAGTGACAGGTCAAGAAGCAGTGGGCCTGAAACACAGAATTTCTATTTAAGCATAAGAAAAAAACTTTTTTATCATAAAGATGATGAATCTCTGAGCAACCTGTTTTAGTTAACCTTCCTCTGAGCAGGAGGTTGTACTAGGTGATCTCCAGAGGTACCTCTGACCTTGACCATCCTGTGACTCTGGTTCTGTGACCTTGCCCCAAAGCCAGGCTCTCAGGCCTGGGGTGCTTCTGTTCAGAGCACAGGGAGGTAGTCAGGGGGAGGGTGCTGTCACAGGTGCCTTAAAATGCTGCCTTGTAGCTGGCTGGGAGGACTGAAGAAGAATTTGTCTGAAATGGGCTTGAAGCAGCTGGCTGTAGCTCAAAATGCCATTGATGTCCGAGCTTCCTTCCTGCCTAAGTTTCTTGGCTGTACAGATGAGTGACTTTGTGTCACAAATGTCATCAGGCATATGAGGTACTGAGCTCCCTTTGGCTTGCTCGGAGCACACTGCCTCTGACTAGTAATCCCTTCTTTGTCATGGGCTAGCTGTGCCTCTGCCTAAGGAGCGAGCCTGTCTCTGCTGCTACCTCAAGCACTTTCTTCAATAGGCCATAGGGGGGGGTTGAGGGTGAAGAGGCACGGTCTTGCTGCAGTAGGCTAAGGAGAGCAAGAGGACTAGGTCACACCTGATAATCTGGCACTCTGTTAATGCTTTGCTTGTTGCCTAACACCTTGGAAACTAGAATGAGAGGAGGCCTGGAAAGCCAAGCTTTGGTACAGCTGACACAGAAAGGTGATCCAGGTCTTTGAAATGAGAGGCCCTAGGGACTACAATTAGAGTGAGTCATGCAGCTGTCTGGAGGCCAGAAAGGATTAGAGGGCTGAAGGAGGTTGCCTTCAATACACCGACCTTTTATATGATGAGGGACTTCAGCCAGAGGTGTACTGTATAAAAGCACAAGCTCTAGCACAGCTGCAAGAGTGTCAGGCTCCAAATGGCAGAGGTATCCCCTGCCATGGCATGGTTTGCATAGCATGTCCGATCTGCTTTTCTCTGTGCATGTTGTGATGTTCCTGACATGGGCTGTGGTGTTTCTGCAGCACTCAGCAATGGCCGGGAGCTCAGCTGTGGCAGGGGCAGTGGCACCAACCGTCCTAGATGAGCTTCTGGAGATCACAGCTCAGAGCCTGGTGCGCACCGAGGTGGCCGAGCACTATGAGGTTGTTCGAGAGCTGGGCAGGGGCAAGTATGGCCACGTGATGCTAGTGACCCACAGGCAGAGAGGTAAGGAACTGACTGTGCCCTGTGAGCTACTGTGCCTTGCCTCCTCTCCACTTGCCAGGGCACTGGGTGGGCAGGTGGCTCCCTGGGGCAATGCACCAGGCATGGTGAGGGGTCCTCAGGGAGACTGGCAGGACAGGGATCTCCCCAGGGACCATCCCATTGAACACATCCAGGGAGCAAGTGATGCCAGAGGGAAGCCCCACGCCTGAGCTTAAATGGTGCCCTAAGTTCCATGGACAGAGGGTGTGAGTGGAGGTCCTAGGCCAATGGCCAAGGCCATTAAGACCTTTAAGTGCCCACAGGGCCCTGACACTACTCTTCCACAGTAGTCCCAGCTCAGACTGATGGGTCCACATAGCCTGAATTTCCCTTGCTCTGCCCAGTGCTCCTGTGCTTGCACTGACTGGCTCTAAACACACACCAGCAGCAGTACTTGCTCCCAGCTCTGGTGTCCACAAGATATATCCACACAAAGCTTAGGGCCAGAGACCTCCTGGTGGATGTGAGTGTCCAGACCCATGGCTGGCTTAGTGCCCTCTCTGTCTGCCTGTGGTTTGAGTGACTTTCAGGGGTGTCTAACCCACTGTCCCCACCCCCAGGAACTCCTATGGCTCTCAAGCTTCTACCCAAAGCCAGTACCAAGCTGCACACCTTCCTGTATGAGTATTGCGTGGCACTCTCCCTTGCCACCCACCCCGCCATCATCAGCATGTTTGGAATTGCCATTGAGTCCAGCCAGTACTATGGCTTCCTCTATGAACCAGCACTGCACAAAGACCTCATCTCTATCATCAAACCCCGGGTGAGTGCTGCTCCACGGCCATGAGAACTGGGACTGTAGTGTCTGGCTCCTGTGCAGGCTGGCTGGGTTGGAGGGAGGGAGATGAAGGCAATGGGCTGTGGGTCTCTCTAGCATCTGCAGCACTGAAGCAGCTTCAGGCTTGCAAGACCAGAAATGCAAAGGTCTTCCCCAGTGCAGAGCACGAAGGTGAGATCCCAGCTGGCAGGGCTGCCAAGGTCCCCTGCGAGTGCTGGATCTCCTGTGTCTCTCCCTATGCAGGATGGGATTCCCGAGCAAGCCGCTAAGCAGTGTGCCAAGCAGCTCGTGAGTGCACTGGAGTTCATCCACAGCCGAGGGCTTGTGTACCGTGACGTCAAGCCTGAGAACGTGCTGCTTTTTGATCCCGAGTGCCGACGCATCAAGCTGACTGACTTTGGGCTTACGCGGCCCAAGGGTACCAAACTGAAGCTGGTGGCTGGGGTAATCCCCTACACTGCCCCTGAGCTGAGCAACACTGCTGATGCCCAGGGGGTGCCCATCGACACCAGCCTGGACGCCTGGGCCTTCGGCGTGCTGCTTTTCTGCCTGCTAACTGGCTACTTCCCCTGGGAGCAGAGCCTGCCGGATGACCCTTTCTTTGAGGACTTCATGCTGTGGCAGGAGACAGGCTCAGAGAAGGACCTGCCCCGCCACTGGAAACGCTTGACGGCTGAGGCGGCTCTGATGCTGCGGAGCCTGCTGGCCCTAGATCCAGCCAAGCGCAGCCCTGTCAGCGGGGTGCTGCACTACGTCGATTGCCCTTGGAGGATGGAGGACGGGCACAGCGAGGAGGCTGCAATGGAGCCCTAAAGCTGCTTCCCATGGCGGGGAGGGAAGGCAGGTCTCACCCTCCTTTGGGGCTTTGGGATCTGGGGCACCACAGTGGCACAGTGGTGAGAGGCCATGGTGACCCAGAGAGCAACTTCTTTGCAGCACTGTACCTGCTGCCATGGAGTCAGGCTCCTTCCCCAGCTTATGGTCCTCACCTCATGGCTCAGTGCTGTCCAGTGCCCCTTCCTTTTGCTTCCTTGGAGCTTGAAAATGCCTCCTTTCTCTTGGAAATGACTGCTCACATGTGAAACTTCCTGGCCAGGGCATTTTCCAGGAGCTGCAGAACCTTGCCTCTAGGTAGAGCAAAATATGTACTCTTGTATTTCTGTATGAGGCTCTTTTTCCCTAATAAAAAAATACTTGTGGGGGTCCTTTTGCTATAAAAGAGCAGTGGCATGACAGAGCCTGTGGCCACCTCAGGACAACCATGAAATTGGCTCAATGCCATGCAACCAGAGGGCACCCCTGGATGCTGCCTGAGCCTCCACGAGGACCCTTGAAGGGTGGCTTCAGGCTGGTGGTGTGGAGGTGCTGAGGACCCCCCCAGCATGTAGCTGTGGATGGTAGCTGGGGACTGATGATGGTGTTGAGAAGGTGGTGGAAGCCATGGAGGTCAAGTGTTGGAGAAAGCCACAGGGAATTGCACATTTTAACATCCCCACTGCCATACTTTTTTTCATGTTTCCTTGTGTTCACAACAAGGTGACAGATGGGCTTTTCTGTGTGGAATGTTGTTAGCAGCAGGAGTCTCAGTGTCAATTTGCAAAAGTGTCCCCCTCTAGTTCCTGTCACTCAGGAAAATGGCCTTGTACAAACCCTGACAGCCCTGCTGAAGCACAATTCACCCCTTTCCCTCCTTGAGTGCCTAAGGTGCAAGTGGAAAGGTGAGCTCCCTGCCATTAGAGTCTCCATGTATGATTCAGCTGAGAAGACCATAGCACTGTGAGGTTGGTCAGCCTGGGCTTCACTGGGAAAGGCTAACAGAGGAGCTGTAACCCCAGGGTGCATGAATTTATCCACACAAATAACTCCAGCAAAATTCCCCTAGTCATACCTCACAGCAATCCTACACCATTACCTTGCTCTTGCTCCTCATCCTCCTCCAGACTGACTGCTCCCTCCTCATAGAGCCAGACTCTCTCTTTACAAGCCTCCACTACCACTTCTTCCCTACTCCTATTCTCCTGAATCCTTCAGTCCTAAGGAACCAATTCCAAAACCAGCCCAAGCAACCTCCTCCCTTGTACAGCCCTCAGGTCCTAAGGGAATGTCCTTCATACCCTTTTAGATGCCTGGTTTCTCCTCTAGAAGACCTCTCCCATTTCTTATCACCACTTTAACCCTTCCCTAGCAACACACCTCTCCTAAGCCCCCATTGTCCTCCTAGGTGCACTCTTTAATCCTGGAAAGAGGTAGCAAGGAAAGAATTAGGGGTTAGAAGCTCTTCTTACTTTGTTGCCGCTTTCCAGTCTCTGGGATTATGGTGTTGGTAATCCCTCCAGCTCTTAGCTTTATCCTATTGCTGGAAACATCCCCAGCTCAGTTTCCATTCTCGGTGGCTTCTAAAAATGCACCGTTCCAGCACCACACTTTCTAGCATCCCAGCTTTTCTTTCACGTCAGATCCTTTCCTGCACACACTTCTATAGCTCCCCAACCTCCAGCTCTCTTTTTCCAACTCTTCTCACCCACTGGCATTTTACCATTACTTACCTTCCCCACTAACATTCCCTTTCTACTACCCATCACCTTATAAACACCTTTCACTCATTCCTCTCTCAGCAACATCACTTCTGTACTACTCTTTTGTACTTTTCCTGCTCCATACAACTCTTATCCCTGGTGTCTTCCTTCCAGCTCCTCAACCTACCTTATCAACCAGCACTGTGCTCAGCCTGTTCAAGATAGAATTTTCTTCTGCTCACTTCCATCTCTTAGAATCTTTCATTACCCAAAAACATAATAAATGCTGCTCAACTCTGGCCTGCTGAGATTTGGTATTAATTACTCTTTGACTACTGTAGAAATATCAGAAGAGTGTTAAGGTACAAACACAGTTCCTGTATTTAAAGTGGAGAAGCCCCAAGACCAATGGATCTGTAGGACAGGCAGCTAGCAACAATCCAGTGAAAAATAATGGAAAATGTGATACAGGTGCTTGCTAATAGAGAATGATAGAACAGGAATGTGGCTTTTTGGAAGGTGACACTCAGCATTCTATTTGATAATAGAGTTGTGTTTGATAAAGTAAATTCATAGCGTTACGGTACACAATTTTTGTGAGGCATGACCTATTGATACAAAGAAAACTGCAGTATGCTATATTGATTAAGATGATGTACTATGCAAAGTCAATAAAGTATGCATTAAGGGAATTGAAAACTTTCAATGGACAGAAGAAATAATTGTTAGTTGGGAACGTTCTGTAGTTATTTTGGTTGGTTTCTGCAGGGGTCAAGAATTGAATGAACACTGGTCAACATTTCCATCCATGATCTGAAGGTAAATACAAAACCACTGCAGGTAAAACCCTGCAGATGGCAGAAACATAAGTAGGGTGATAAATGGGCAAGAGGAAAAGGGCACTCAAAGCAATCTGGATAACTTGGTAAAATGGGTGTATTCAAACAAATTACTTGTTCCTACAGGCAGGAGAAATGTATTCAGGTAGGAATACATAGGAATAAAAGCAATCCTTACAGAAGGACCCCTGAAAAAACTTTGCAGGTCATAGAGAATACACAAGATCACGTGAGTTCTCACTCTGTTATTCTGTCAAAAAAAGGCTAATGGACTCCTTGCGTGGCTAAAGAGAGGCAGACACTCAAGGTGGTCAATTCTCCAGCAAAGGCCGCTAAGAAGATTCCTGATGGCCTTAATAGGAGTGTGGGAAGTACAAGTGAGTGATCAGTGTTTGATGCCTCACAGGGCAATCCTGGGGATTTCGCCACATCTACAGGCAAGTTGGAAAGCTGGAGACAGCTCAGAAAAGAGCCATGTCAGCTGTAAGAAAGTCTTCTTAGTAAAGTAATGAGCTAAACTATCTAAACCAGGAAGACTGAATAGTGGTTTGGTTATGGTATAGAATACTGGGAAGAAAATGCTTACTACTAATGACCTATTTTAATTTGAGAAAAGTCCAAGGGCAATCATGACTTGCCGATGTGACAGAGGCTATTGGCAGTGAGCAGTGGTTATGACCAGGATTGTTTCTCTGTCTCCTTTATCACAGAGCCCTGAGACCTTGGCAGAAGTGGTTTCTGCTGCCAGAAAGTTGCGTGATATGTAGCTAAGTGATTAAATCAGCACTGTGACTGCACCGTGCGCGTGATGGTGGTGCAGACCAGGTTACGATGGAGCAAGCTCAGCAGTGAGCACAGTGGCAAAAGCCCTGGCCTGAGCCAAGTCCCCAGCCTGGGTTCCTTTTCTCAGTGGCTTAATCATAATAGCAACTGGATTTCTTAAATCAATGAATAAACAGACCTGTTGAAGCCTATCCCCAGGAGGTCTGAAAAAAGATCTGCTTGTCCCCATCACCCCCACAGCAGCTGCTGGGAGAGGCTGAATGGAACGGAGCTGCGTGCAAACAAGCTGGGCCTTTGCACATGCAGCCTCCGGCTGCAGGAGGGCTGGCCAGGCGCCCACCACTGTAAAGGGCAACATTTCAGCTAATGTAGGCACAAGGTATGAGGTGGATCTGGTGTCATCCCCAAGGAGAGATCAGGTGGCTCCAAAGGGGAGGGAAAGATGCAGCACTTCTCTCCAGGATGGAACGAAGAGATAAATTGGGTATTGCAGAGCTCGCCACACTATGTGAGTTTTGGCTGCAGTGTCTGCAGTCCAAAAAGTGTGAATCCAGGCCCTAGTGCCCTGATGCTTACAACACACTGCATGTGCAGGCTGGGAGCATGGATCCCATGGCTTTATGGTAGGAAGCATGGTCTATGTTTCTGGATCCCCTTGTGCACCTCACCATGGATTCTGCTCCCTCTTCTGCACCGCACACTGCTCATGGCTCCTGAGAATAGCCATGCTCAGCAGGATCCTGGGGACTGTGATGCAGACCAGAGCCTGCAGGATGTAGGAATGACATGGGCCAGCACTTTGGTATTGCATGTTCAGGGTGATAGGTTAGTTAACTGGGCAGATCCTTTAGTCATAACACTCCTTCTAGTTAGCAAGTGTTGGTAGGAAGAAGTGGAAGTGGAAGCTGTTTTCTAGACAGAGATGTGCAAATACTGACAGGTACAAAAGTGATTGCCCCAGGTCATTATCATGGTCAAACAGTGTCACAGACAAGTAATCTCAGAACTAAAATGTTGATTGTTGAAGAGAGCACTTAAATTATTTGGACCAACTGCAGGTCAGCGATGTCTCTCTCCAACATGCGAGGGGACATTGGGGTCCCTACTGTAGATCATGTTGTGATGATGGCTGGACTCAGGACATAAAAGGGAGGGTAGGATGAGGTTGGATAGGGGAGTTACTGTAATCTCCTCCTACAGGAAGGCTAATGAACTTTTAGACTGGCTGACCCAGTGACCAAAGGCAGTGCAGAGGTCCAGCTTTCTGGACCTCTCCATTTAGGCTTCTGGCATAATTTCTAGAATCTTTCAGCATGTAATCTTCCTACTGCATTGTCAACACTGATGTTATGTTACTTCCATCTCTTTCCACTTTAACCCTTTTAGTATAATTACTAGGACTGTGACTGAAGTTTCTTAGGAAGGGTAGTAAGGAGTAATTCTCCATGTTCCTCAGAATTCTCTTGTAGCCTTGTCTCCTGACCAAGACCACATGCTGACCATCCTGTGTGACCCTTCCTGTTCTGCACACAGATGTCATGTCTTGAGACTGCAGAGGAACTGAACACCAGATCCCAAAAATGAGTGGGGGAAAACATCTCAGGCCAGGCAACATGATAGGGCAGATGCAAGGCTGCATAGTGCCTGCCTCCTCCCCCGCTGCTTGTTCTTGAGTTTTGACTTTCACTTCAAAGACAAGTGGCCAGATCTTTGATAAAAACCACAAAATATGACCCTATTCCAAACAACTGTCCTTCTGAGCGCAGGGATAGAAAGAGGCAATAGTTGGGGGATAATGATAGTGGGAATTTGTTACCTTTCATTCTTACTCAGGGGCATGTTGGCAGTAACTGCAACCCATCTGTGTCTTCTAGAGCTGCCTGTAGCTGAGACACCATGAGAAGTCATAAAGCCCCATTGTCATACCAAGGGACAAAGAGCTGAAGGATTGAAAGTGGCTGGATCAGAAGACACCTGGTCCCTGACTGGAAAACATGCAGTGGCTCATGGAGTTTCAGCTGTTAGCCTTTTTTTCGTCTATTGTGCATCTCTAAGTGGAGATGCATGAACCAGAGGGAAATGCCTATGACAAAAAGATCGAAGGAATGGCCTTGGTGTTTTCCATGTCCTGTAGGTTGGGTTGCACAGTACCTATACTATAATTTAATACACCCATAATTTTATATACCCATACTATAATTTAAGTTCTTGTGCTGTGTTGGGCTGTCTTTGATAG
The DNA here is from genome assembly GCA_020745705.1 of Hemiprocne comata. Taxonomy (NCBI): domain Eukaryota; kingdom Metazoa; phylum Chordata; class Aves; order Apodiformes; family Apodidae; genus Hemiprocne; species Hemiprocne comata. Next base: position 87,206,537 of record CM036587.1, read on the forward strand.
TGCTCACCACAAGAAAAGGACTGACCAGTACTAAATCCCATGACTATTCTCCAGTATCCTAGACTTCCCTACTTACAGCCCATCCAAGGTCTGACAGTCAGCCACACCAGCCAATAGTCTGGGGTTGCCCATATACAGGCCTGCCTGCTGCTGTGGGTGTGCTTGTTTGTTTTTTTTCCTGGGCTGACAGGCAGCTGGGCATGTATATAAAACCCTGTGCCCAGGCCCAGCTTTGTGCAAGCGAGGAAAGAAGGGAGATTTGGCCTGGCCCAGGGTGGTGACAGAAGGTAGTCACAGTTGTCACATGGACTAATTGCACATCTAACCCTTCTTTGCTGTTTACAAGCCGCCTCCCACCAAGGACTCATCTCTCTGGCTGACTCCTGTGTCTCAGGGTGGAATGACACAAGGCTCCTGCTCCCACTCTGGGCCCTGGTAGCCACCTTCTGTGTGCTAACTCTGATTGAGTGCAGCTTCCACCTGAGCTCTGCTGACAGATTTCTTATGGGACAGTGAGAAAGACGATCCACGACTGAACAGATTCATTTAAGTAAGTGAGGTGCTTAGGAGAAAATCTATCTTAAGTGATAAAACAGTCTGTTTTTTTAGTTTGCATCTGACATCTAGCCATATAGACCTGGCTTCGGGCAAAGCGGTCCTGTAGCTATGATCAGAAGCTTCTGAGAAGTCTGCAAATGGCTGCTTGAGCAGGTAGCTCTTTGTTAACTGTCCTTGTCCCAAGCCGTGCCCTGTGCCTGCCTCAGCCAGTTATCTTCCCTTCCACTGGCTGAGTAGGAGATGGAAGCGGAGCAAGGATAGCAACATGTGGACACTGGCTGACACTCGCTGAATCTGCTCTCTCCAAAACCAGGTAGGGAAAAAGAAACAGCTTTCACATCCCCTTCTTCTGCCATGAACAGTTGTTGCAGCTGACACTCTGCCTTTGGAAATTACTTCATCTTCCTCTTACAGGACAGTGAATCTTACAGAGTTTGCCAAAATCAAAGCTAATTAATAGTTGTCTTCCCCAGGCACATCCTGGGCAGGCTTAACTCCTGACAATCCCTACTGCAGAGCCTCTCTCTGCTTTACCTTGCACCTCCCTCCAAAGCTACTGGATAACTTTTGGCTGCTCAGCCCTCTGGGTAGGAATCAAAACACATTTGATTGCTTTGATGATATGATAAGCCCTGTGTCATCTACAGGTCAGTTCCCCAAGGCTCATGGGTGTGGATGTGCTTATGTGCCCAAACTCCCTGAAACTGAGCAAAATGAGCAGATGGTAAACCATCATACCTTTGAACTGGTCAGTACAGATTGACTGCAGGAATTGCACTATGCACCAGATTTATGTGATGGATCTGACTACAGACAGACAAAAGACTGTCCTAGCCCAGGATTCAGCGTTATTGCATACAGCCATGTGTGCATCACGGAGGCATGGCAGTCATAGCTGTATTATGCTGAAGGGTGTAAATTAGCCTACCTGGCTGGTGAACCTACATGCTCCATGTATATGAGGCTTTGGTGACATTACAGTGCTCATGCTGCTATGGACTAACATCCCTCATGCTGAAAAGAGGCACTTACCAGGGACTTCCTTCCTCTTTCAGCTCCTGAGGAGCTTTCAGGGATCTTTTTTTGCGTGGTACTGCTTCTTCTCTCTCCCTTTCTTGCTCTTTGCTGCATCTTTCTCACTCTTTCAGCTCTGTTTCTCTATCACTTGCCTGTCTGCTATTTTACCTTCATGGCAGTCATCCTGCTGCAAAAGAATTGTAAGTATCAGTTGATACAAAACCTTGGAACACGTTATGCTGTCAAGAAGCAATACTGGGTGCACAGTGTACAACTCAATGGCTCCTCTCACTCGTCTGGAACAGGTGCTACTCTCTTTCACCCATGACTTCTTTGAGTAAGTTAATTTCCTTGCACCCCTGATCTGGGGAGCTGCAGCAAGAAAAGGTATGCACTTATGTCCTCAGGTTCCCCCCTGCCTCCCTCATACCCGTACTGCTCATAGTACTTCAGAGAAGACTGCAGCACCTTTATGCCACCAGGACTATTTATCACTCAGCTAGAAAGATAAGCAAACACTTGCACAAAAAGCAGCTGCTGGTTGGGTACTGCTGGTAGGAGGGTAGGAGTGGACTTTGGCAGGCAGGTTAGGTGGCTTCTATTCCCAGCACTGGAGGAGCTCAGGGGAGAGGGAAGCTAGACCTCCTGGTGTCTCTCTGCATGTCTTTGAAGGTAGCCATTGCCAATCTCTGAGTTTACTGTTGTTGTGTTACCCCAGGAACTGCTGAACTGGTTGGTCTCTTCTGTACTGCTCCATAATGGAAATCTGGGGATTAAGTGGGAGCTTCTATAGGCAGTGATTCTGCCCTGCCCCTGAGCAGCCTGCCACCCTCCCACTGGTTCCTGGCTGCACAAGGGCATGCCAGGAATTGGATAGGGTTGGCAGAGACATGGCTGTAACAGGATGCCCCTGTCCTTTCCTTTTCTTCCGTCACTGCAGGAGAGAGATGAGTTTATGGCATGTAGTATGTGAGGGCTGCCAGGTGGCACTGGCCAAAGGAATGATGAGACCTCAAGAGGGGAAGGTAACTGGCTGCCCACCATGAAAAATCAGTTTGGTTCAGTGGGTGGAAATCTCACTGATGGCAAACTGGGACACAGAGCAAAGTATTGAGCTGTAACTCAGGTCACCCAGCAGGCAGGAGCTGGGAACAGGATTCAGTAATCCTGCCTTGAGGTCTCCTTAACCAGCAGATACACTGGTCTCTCAGAGTTAGGGAAAGAATTGGAAGTCCTGACCCTGAGTTCTCATTTTCCATTCCATCCCTTCCCTTTTTAGCATTAGTTCCCACCCCTTGGACTTTGGCTTGGGACTGCATTCTCTGAAACAGAAGCCTTGACTTCATTCCATCTTGCCTTCATTTTACAATTCACTGGACTCCTTGCTCTGCCTGTGTTCATTGTGGTCACCATCACCTTCCCATTGTGTGTGCTAACACACCACTGCCTCCAGAGGTCAGAACCAGCGTTTCTTGTTTGCTGTCACTACTATGTGATTTCAGCCAACATATGAAGAATTTCATTAGGGTTTTCTGTGTTTCACCACCTCAGTCCAGCAGCAGGCTGTAACCCTCCCCAGAGCTCATCCATAAGAGACCTGGCAGTAGTCTTTCCCCATAACAGCAGAATCACAGAATCATCAAGGCTGGAAAAGACCTCTAAGATCATCAAGTCCAACCATCAACCCAACACCACCATGGCAACTAAACCATGTTCTGCAGTGCTACATCCACACATGTTTTTGAACACCTCCAGGGATGGTGACTCTACCCCTTCCCTGGGCAGCCTATTCCAATGCTTGACCACTCTTTCAGTAAATAATTTTTTCCTAATATTCTATCTGAACCTCACTTGGCACTACTTGAGGCCATTTCCTCTTGTCCTATCAGCAGTTACATGGGAGAAGAGACTGACCCCCACCTCATGACAACTTCCTTTTAGGTACTTGTAGAGAGTGATAAGGTCTCCCCTCAGCTTCCTTTTCTCCAGACTAAACAACTCCAGTTCCCTCAGCCACTCCTTGTAAGAATTGTGCTCCAGACTCTTCACCAGCTTTGTTGTCCTTCTCTGGACACACTCTAATGATTCCATGTCTTTCTTGTAGTGAGGTGCCCAGAACTGAACACAGTACTCAAGGTGCAGCCTCACAGGGACTGAGTACAGGGGCACGAACACTGCTGGCCACATTATTACTGATACAAGCCAGGATGCCATTGGCCTTCTTGGCCACCATGGCACACTGCTGGCTCATATTCAGCCAGCTGTCCACCAGCAGCCCCAGGTCCTTTTCCTTTGGGCAGCTTTCCAGCCATTCTTCCCCATGCCTGTAGTATTGCCTGGGGTTGTTGTGACCCAAGTGCAGGACCCAGCACTTGGCCTCGTTGAATCTCATACAATTGGTCACAGCCCATCGATCCAGCCCATTCAAGTCCCTTTGTAGAGCCTTCCTACCCTCAGGCAGATCAACACTCTCTCCCAACTAAGAGTCATCTGCAAACTTACTGAGGTTGCACTCTGTCCCTTCATTCAGATAATTGATGAAGTTACTAAATAAGACTGGCCCCAAAACTGAGCCCTGGGTAGCACTCCTTGTAACCAGCCACCAACTGGATTTAACTCCATTCACAGCTGTCTGGGCTTGGCCATCCAGCCAGTGAAGGGTTTAGCTGTCAGCTTCTCTAGAAGAACAACTGTGAGAGATGGTGTCAAAGGCTTTACTGAAGTCCAAGAAGACAACATCCACAGCCTTTCCCTCATCCAGTAGGTGGGTCACCTGGTCATAGAAGGAGATCAGGTTGGCCAAGCAGGACCTACCTTTCATGAACCCATGCTGGCTAATCTGATCCCCTGGTTGTCCTGTACCTGCCATATGAGCACACTCAAGATGAACCTCTCCATGATTTTCCCCAGTACCAAGTTCAGGCTGACAGGCCTGTAGTTCCCTGGATCCTCCTTCTGGCTCTTCTTGTAGATGGGCATCACATTGGCATGAAATTCTGTATCTCCTGCCACAGACCAAATTCCTTTAGGAAGAATGACATGAAAGTTTAAGCTGGTCTCATTCAAAGACAATAGCATTTTGCTGTAGCTGCAATTTTTTTGCTGAGCTGATTGGCTGATAATTCATGAAGTCTAACAAAGATATCTATCTGTGCAACCCCACACAGTATTTCCACAGAAGCAAAATATTTGAGACATTTCTGTTACTGGAGTTGCATTCCCAGTGGAAGAAAGGCACCAAAAACAATGCTTCTCTGTTTAGACAAAACGATTTCCTCTGAACAGCTCTGGTATCTCCTTTTAGGGGTCATTTAATGATTATTTTCACTTGTCTTGATTAAAATAGACCAGTCTATAGTGATGCAATTTGGGTCCTGTATCAGCAACGTAAAGTGCATACCTCACCACAATCCTTATGGGCTCTAATTTCTTCATCCTTGGGATAGCAGGGGCAATAATGCCTGTATGGACCTAGGTCTTGTTTCTCGTGTTCCCAGTTTTGGCTACTCATTTTGCCAAGCTCTGATACAGATTTTGTTGCTCTTCAGTGGCTCTTGGGACTGTTTTCATCTTGCTTAGTGGAGGATGGCTGGGTAGCATTCCTATGTTAGAATTATGCAGGGGAGAGTAGCAGGTCAGGACCAATTCTCAGGTTGGATTAGATTGGATTTCACATCCCTGCTTGTAAATGTTCAGCTTGTTCTTAAGGTCTGAGGACAGTGGCATGGTGAAATCATCATTTTTCCATCAGTAAACCTAATAAGATAATGGTAAAGAAAATGAAAGAGAAATTGGAAACTCTTTACTGGAGGTGAGGAACCTTTCCTTACCAGGAGAAAACCAGACCATTTGCAAGGCAGGCTCACTGTCAGAGGTATAGTGTTCAGCTCCATTTTCTGGCCCTTCTTCTTATTCATGGGATCTCATGGGATGCTGGCAGAAATTTCCATGCTCATTCAAAAAGCTGTTGCTTTGGAAATCTCCATCATTAGCCTTAGCTTCATTATTTTTGTGATTCAAAAGTATTTACTTCAGTGAGAAATCTGCTCACCATTTCATTGACATATCCCTGCTCCGGGATGGAGCACAGCCTGTGTGTGCACTGCTACGGGTCACTCAGGTCCTGTGTTCCACAGAAATTGTGGCACATAGACCAGAAGCCAACAGGACCAGGTCTCTGATTTGGACAATCAGGACACCAGAGCCACCGAATTACCTTATCTGTGTCCTCGACAAGACCTCTGCTGTCTCATCTGTGGCACTACTTGAACCCTCAGAGGAGTTAGTCCATCTTCCTTTAGTGACCTGGAGCAGAGCCCAGGGCTCAGGCTTGGAGGTAGAGATTATAATCCCAACACTGCACTACTGCTGGTGTGCAAGGACCCTGTCCCCATTCTGACTCAACCACAGAGCGATTTCTTGAAGCAAAGTGGATCTTTTTTTGCAATACCTTAAAGGGAATGTTTCACTACAGGGATTCTCATTACTACATCTCAGTCCCTTGGATGCTCACACTGCTATGTTGCAGTAGCTGAAGCTTCCAGTGCTGGGAGCGTACCAAGGATTCAAACACCCTTATCCACTAAGCCCTGCTTGAGGAATCTAGATTTGCCTAGGACTTAGTAACATGACCTGTTTTCCACCAGCTCTAAACTGCTCACTCCAGAACTGGTTCATCTTTTCCCATGCTTAGTTTCAGCCAAGAAATGAAATCACTGCTAAACATCCACTGAACTTTGTTGGCCCTGTTAGCTTCTCCTGTTCTACTCAAAAGCAATAACACCCAGTGCTCAGTTTTGAAGAAGGCACATCTCTGCTTGTGTTCTCTGCTTTTTCTAAACAAGCAGGAGTTGGAGGGTACGTACTTTTTGTATCAGCAAAAGAGAAGAAATTGCTGCAAACTTTGTCACGGAAGAGGAGACAAGGCTGTGCTGACCAATCCATCTCCTGAGCACTCACATGGTCCCAGCAGGAAGGAGAAATAACGAGAGCCTGACCCAGAGCCTAAGGAGTCAGAAGTGGACCTCCCATGGGATTTGTAGCAGTAGCTTTTCTTGGGGAGTGAGTCAACATAGCTGAAAAGCAAGGCAGTGTGACAAGGATTTAAAGGAGGTGCCATCGCAACCTTGTGCCAAAGTTACTCAGCAAAGGATCTTTCCTAAATGGGTTTTCAGTCATTTCAGTCGCTCCTGCTTGCCCATCACTCACCTTCTGTCCCTCTGAGTTAATTCCCAGTCACTAGTACTTGCACTTACTTAACCTTAACTATCAGTGCTGCCCTTAAATCAAAGGCAGTGCTGGAAACTTGCCTTTCCCAGCCTTTGGCCTTCTTCCAATTGCAAGAGAGGTGTTAATGAGAAGACCTCATATCTAACTGTCTAGTCAAGGCACTTGGCAGCCAGCACAGTAGCTGGATGTGAAAAACAGGAAACCAACTGATGTCAGCTCAGACTAAGACTCAAATTCAAACAACAGCAGAGAGCAGGGAGAATCGGTAACCACCTGAGGTGAGCACATCAAGAGATGGTTCAAGGGTCCCTAGAGAAGCATTTTGTTCCCTGGAAAATTCAGCTGGCTGTGAGGGCTATCAGCTCCTGCCAGAGGGTTACAGGGACACATACCTGGCAGCAGGCAGTAGAGGACTCACTGGTGTACACGTGGAAGAAAGGTCAAGAGATTGCAGCAGGCTTTTCACTTGCGAGCTGGGTGATGGGAATGGTCAGTGAGTGATGAGTATGAGCAGGTGGCAGTGAAGTTCATGACAAGACAGTCCAGTTAGAGAGAGGGAACTCAGCAGTTTTAATGTTGGACAGGTTTTTTACGATACTCTGAGAACTAGGTGCTGTAAGGCACATAAATCAAAGCAGATTCTTGAAACTGAGATGGTCTGAGGCACTGATGTCCTGAGATCAGAGCAGCTGAAGTGACACAAGATAGTCTCCTGTGTACATGGGCTCTGTTTGTACCAGGAGGGAAGCCACTCCCTCCTGATCTGGAGTGGAAAAAATTAACGGCATTTTTGAGTAATGAGCTTGGTTACTTACAAATTTTAGAGAAACAGTTTTCTTCACGTGTTGTAAAAAGGTATTATACTGTATCAGAAATCACAAAATCTTTAAATTCAAATGAGACTTTTAAATATTTTTTGCTTATTGAAGTGGTACAATATTAACCCAATTATAAAACTATTGTATTTGTTTTCTGCCAGAAATCAGGGTACAGGAAGAATGTACCCTCCCTGTAACTTTGGACTGTGTTCCATGAATACAGGTATACTTTAAAGGCCTTTTTAAGGCAGCTACATAATTTTGACAATTGCCTTATGAGAACCAGAAACCATCTGCCAGTTCACCAGTGTTAGCCAGTTAGTCCTTGTTCTTTAAATCAGTTAGTTTTATCTGTAACACAAATTTTGAAAAGCTTGCCTCAACATCATTGTACTTAGACAATAAGAATGCCTCTACCACATCAGACCAATGGTCTAATACAATCCAATACCATGTTTCTTATAAAAATAAAAACAGGGCAAGTATATTATGATAATTCCTCAAAGACACTTGCCAGCTTTCAACAGATTATGTAAGAGGAGCCTGCAGATAGATGGAAACTCTAATTTTAGTGGTCCTTGATAGTTTGTTCCCCCATGGATTTGAGAACCAAACTATACGTTGGAGTTCAGGGAAGGGAATGTATAGTCTTTGGCAGCATAGCTGGTTGGTGCAGAGAAAGAAGCAAGAAATCTCCTTCGATTCTGATGGAGTCAGAGAAGATGTGAAGTGCCATCCAAGTAGAATGGGAATCCCTGAGATATGACCACAGTACAGATGAGTAACCAAGTCCAGCATCTTAGTTCACTCTAAGCATTTTGAAGTTCTTCATTTCTGCTCTCTCTTTAGCCACTGCATTGGGATACTCTGAAGATGGAACTGATGCAGTTCAATCTTTCTCAGCTGCTCAACCTTTCTGAGAGGGAGAGAGCACTTGTGGTAGTACCCCGTCCCACAGAGCTGATGCCTTCAGCACTCCTTGATGATATTACTCATACTGACATCTGTTTTCCTAATTCTAATCTTGTATTATTATTTCCCTGACTGAAGTCCCAAGTGGCTGCCATTCATTGTAAGCAAGTGATCAGATTGTGGTGATTTCCTTGAGGTTCCCTAGCTTTCCTTTGCTCACTCTACTTTTACTTGCACAGTCCTTCTTGCTTGTACTCTGCAGAAAAGCTGGCTTTTCACTGCCCATTCCAAAGAGTAAGGACTCCTTCAATGGCCCTCTGAGGTGCTCCTTCCAGGTATCTTCTGGCTTCTGTTCTACTCCAGAGCTCCTTGACTTCACTGTACCTGAACAAGAAAAGCAGAGCAGGTCCAGCCACGGTGACCAGAGTTAGTGAAGTGTCAAGAAGACCAGGCAAGTCAAACTTGACAAGGCAAGACTAAGGACAAGCCAGGAAGTCAAACCAGCATCAGTATCAGCAAGGCACAGGCATAGCTGAAACATAGCTCAGGCACGGAACAAGGGCATGAGTTTAAATGCAGCTGTGGAGCAAAAGTGGGAGGTCTTCTCCCAGCTCTTTATTGTCCCAGCATTTTAAGGTGACAGAGATGTGTCATACCAGAGCTGGCCTTGAGCGCAAGTAGCCAAATCCCTGGGGAGCAAGAGAGGCACGCTCAGGCCACTGACAGCAGTGTCCCATGTTCAAGGAGCACCCAGGCACCAGAGAGCTGGCAGAGACCTGTTTCTCTCAGTGTCCATGCTGCTGCAGTTCAGCACTGTGGGGCAGGAGCCTCCCCATAACATAACTACTGGTCCAGAATAGCTCAGGGAGGAATCTCACAAGGATGCAAATTCTAGTGTTTTCACACTGGGCAGGTATTGCAGGGTCCACCTCTTACATAGAACGTACTAAAACTTTACCCAGCTGTCATTTCAGTTAGCAGACTCTCTCCCTTGTATCACAGAGATGAGTTGTTTACAAAGCAAACACTGTCAGTCCATTTAATTGGCTCTTTAACATGGTGAGAAATGTTCCCTGGCAGAGAGTTCCTGGGAAGCCCTCCAAGATGTGAAACGGAGAGGCACTTCTGTGCAGGAAGGACAAACAAAGTAGCTAGTATCCCAGACCCAAATCTCACTTCTGATGATGGTAAGAGGCTGGGGGGAGTGTAGTAAGCACCCCCCACAGCCATTTTAACAGTAATTTTTAACAGTGCAAGGGATGGTCATGCCATTCTGCCACAGAGGAGAGCAGGTCCCAAGTTGCCCTCTTTTCTGTACAGCCTGAGTGTAAAGATATGCAGCCTGGGCAGGTTCTGAAGCCAGTCAGCTTAGCTTAGGTAGGTCCAGGTCTAGGTATCCTAATATCCAGGTGTCTCAATATTAGAGAGTTGCAGAACCCCATGTTAGCAGGACAGCTTGACTTGCTCCACTTGAGATCCTACCTGTGGTTGCCTGTATGCTTGTCAGATCGGACCATTCGGAGAGCAACCACTCCTGTTATGATGCATTTTTCCCCATGGAAAAGTCAGAAATGATCAAACAGCAAGATTTTTTTCCTAAGCAAAGAAAAATGATGTCTATATTAAAAAGTGTCTGTAGGGAAACATGAATGCTGTTTCCCAGTTCTGCCTAACCCTATCTCTGAAAAAAATTCACTCAGACCCAATTTCTCTGATTTCTTACCCATAGTCATGGGACCCCATGACTGCATGGCACCCCGCAGCTGCTGCAGGCCGGGTGCGACTGGGAAGAAAGAGAAGGAATCTGCATGCTGTGCCCCTGGCAGCCTTGGTCCTGTGCCTGCAAAGGCAAGCATTGTGTAATTGTGGAGATGGGAGTGATTGGAGAAAGAAAGGAGCCCGGGCCCAGGAATGCAGCACGAGAAACTAAGAAATGTGGCTGCAAAAAGCCAGCTGGTAACAGGGGAATTAGAACTAGGGGGACGAAGAGGCGGGGCCAGAGTAAGGGAAAGGTCCTAGGAAGATGTGAAACTTTGGATTTAGGAGGGCACATGGGGCCAGACATGAAACTAGCTCAAGTAACTGAGACCTTGAGGGGAATTCGGAGAGATTTGGGTTTTGCTGATGACATATGCGTGCCATGTCAGTGATGCTGGGAAAGACCTGCCGGGCTGCTTCAGCTCTCTTGCTCTTAAAAGACCTGGATGGAGTCCGCTACAGCAGTGATAACGCCTCTCTCGCCCTCTAGTGGTGAACATCGCATTTTCCCTGGCGTAGCGGAGTAGTACTTGAAGGGACTGTGAGGTCCGCAGCCCTTGGCTCCAACTACACCACTAGGCAAGGCTTTTATTTCCTAATGGTTGCAAACACACCATGATTAATCTGAGTATCAGTGTTTGTCTCTCACAGCCGTATCATTTTTCAGTTACATTTGCTGTGTTTTATTTGACCAGAGGCAGACCACAGCACAAAACCAGAATACTGGCATTCCTGCTTTTCTGTCAAACCACAAATTAAATTACTCCTGCTATAAAAAAGTACCAGTTTGAGCTGCACTGGCTTCATTAATCTGGTTGAATACTTTCAGTTGTGTGTGGCATGCTGTGATGGAAGTTGTTCACCCTCCAATTGGCTCCTGCCAAGAGCAGAAGTCCATTCCTCTAAAAATAAGACTTCTCTTACAATTCAAGGATCCATCGCCAAACTTCACTTTCCGTATTATCTGGTTGAACATTAAAAAATGTTTGTATGTATTTTTTATTTCTGTAAGTCAGGCAAAACCACGATTTCACAATTTTAAAAATAAATTGTTCTATGTTCCTAGAGGCTAATTCAGAAATTAGGCAACCGTTACAGTCAAAACCTGCCCTTGGAAAGAAAAAAACCCACACCAACATGCCACCACCCAATTCTGACTGGTTTTGAGCTCACATCCTTAGAAACCATCAGCACATCAGGCTGAAGATCTGCCCAACATTCCTGACTGTGAGCTCCAAGTCTCTGAACAAATCCCACACACCATCTGAAGAGCAGGACTACAGCTTTTCTTCCATCCAGTTGCAGCATTGCATGCACTGAGCACTCCCTCCTCCACATCTCCTGACCAGGACATCCACAAGCAGCAGTAGGGGTGCACAGTACTGCTCATGTCTTCAAGGAGTCACGATTTCTTAATCCATGCCAAAAGAAAATATAACTGAAGAGTGATCAGTGAAGCTCTGAAACAATTCGGTAACAGGATTCACTGCTGTGCACAGCACAGGTGTACTGGCTCTGGCTGGGATGGCATGAATTTTCTTCATGGCAGCTGGGATGGAGCTGTGCATTAGATTTGTGACCAAAACAATGCAGAAAACAAACTGACATTTTAGCTATTGCTCAACAGTGCTTGCACAGCATCAAGGCTGCCTCTGCTTCTCACTCTGTCCTGACCCCCTAGCAAGTAGGCTCGGGGTGCACAAGAAGGTGAGAGGGGGCACAACCAGGCAATGACCTGACCTGACCTAACCAAAACAATAGACTATGACACATATTGCTGTGTGCACTAATTATAAGTGACAGGAAAAGAGAAGGAAGAAACATTTGGAGTTTTGGTACCTGTCTTCCCAGGTAACTTTAGGTGTGAGAGAGCCCCGCTATCCTGCAGATGGCTGAACACCTGCCTGCCAATGGGGAGTGGTGAATTAATTCCTTGCATTGAGCATGTGTCTTTTGCTTTACCTATTTAACTGCTTTTATCTCAACCCACAAGTTCTCTCACTTTCCTCTTTCTGATACTCTTCTCCCTCCTTTGGAAGTGAGCAAGGAGCCTTTCAAACCAGAATTGTAATTTATTTCAAGGTTGAAAATCTTGTAGCTCAAAAATCTTAAAGCTCAACAACACTAAACATGGCTTTTAGGAGAGCATTTCTCAAGTGTGGGCAGAGTTTCAGTTATTTTTTTATCATATTGACAACAGGGGAGAGAAGCTGAAGGGAAAAACTAATAAAATTTGAGTAACTCTTCTCACTTCCTTTCTATCTTATGTACAACTTCTCTATGAGGTGGAAGAGGTACATCAGTACAATTACATTACTCACTTTTAAGTTCAAGCCACACCTGTTTTCTTTTTGTGTTACTGAACAAAGAGATGGCTCTATTTGAGCCAATATATTTCTGGAACTTTAAATTCACAATTACAACCATTAATTAATTCAGAATGCCAGACGTCAACAGCAGTAAAACCGATTAACTGTTGTTGTCCAATAAACTGCATATACACGATGCTAATTTAGGAGAATAACAAAACACCCAGTACTTATTTTCTAACAATGAAAATAAAGCTTTGCAGCATTCTTCCTGTTTTGGAAATACACTTTATAACCAGCCCTGGAACTCTCCCACCATACAAGTCAAACATGTTATTTCTACCCTTCTTCCTCTACCAACACTCACTGAAGTTGTCTGATTTAAGTGATGTATAACCACAGCAAACAGTAATTAGAAGACCTGCCAGCCAACAGCAGTCAGTAAAAAACAAAGCTTCCTTTGTACCACCATTAAACTTTAAAACTATGCACATGAAATGTCACACAAGTAACGTTATGTTGCAGTACTTCCCCATCTTTTGACATTTGCAAAAAAATCGCACATTAATTCTGGTCTACTGCTAGTTTCTTGCTAATTTTGCAAAAGCAAGGCAGCTTCCTAGTACATTTTCCTCTACCATTCTAAGCTCATACTTGGGACTTTCAAAGTAAAATCACTCAATTGTGGTAGCACAGACAAAAGCTTTGGAAAAAAATGCCACTTGGCTGACTGTGTATGCCCCTAAAAAAATTCCTCCTTGCACATAAACCAGGAATAAAGAACACCTTATGATTAAAAACAGAAGCAACTGAAGCATGAAACACAGGTCCCTTAAATCTCCAGATTGAAACTTCATACTTGATCTATTTAACATACGAGAATTACTGGAGGTTACAGTAATTTTATGCTTGCCTTACTGAAGAGAGATAGACCTCTTAAAATGAGAATATTTGGCCTTTGCTCACAAGCAGCTAATGGAGTTAGCTAGGGGAGAAATGGGAAAGAATTAATGGAATTTTTTTACTGCATTATCAGTGTTTTTTCCTATACATTAAAAAAATGTTTTCTACGAATATTCACACCTGTCTAAGAAAAGATGCAATACTTCTGGAAACAAGTCTTGAAACCACCAGTGCTAAGTCGTGTTTTATTTCCAACAATAAGCCATTACAGTATCTGAAACAACTGTGTCCAAAATAAATAGCAGAAGATGAAGCATTAGTATACTACAGTCTTCACTACTGCTGTGGCCCCCTTAATGTTGCTTGATTTTCAGCCTTCACTCTTCAGATTCTCCAGGCTTACGGATATCATCAATCTTCAGGATCATTCTAACAACCTGAGTTGCCAGAGAAATCTGCTGTTTCTTACCAATCAAGGTTTCTATAACATGCTGCTGTTTCATATCTGCCAAAAAGAAGAAAAATTATACACCCTCCTCAAATCTAGGTACAACATTTAACCTGAAATACTACTTTTCATGCAATTTTAAAGAACGCTTAAAAATTATTACTCTTGGCCACCACAGCTGACAAAAGATTTTTACAAACTAGAATTTATGTCTGGGTTCTTACCAAAGATCTTAGAACGTTAAGATCCAAACTCTTTTCCCAATTAAGTCTTTCCCAATTGTAGCTCTTCATCTTTCTGCATTATTTTTTAAAGAGTATAGTTTATATATACAAATATTAGAAACATCCTAAAGGCTGAGCAACCACTAAAGTGAAAGTTCAAATGCCATAGAACAGAAACACCTTATCAAAGAAGGGTTGTGAATTTACAGAATGTCTTATATTCTAACATCTTTTCTGAAGAAAAAGCAACAGAGTGTGAAAAATGTATGTCTAGATGAAAATAAGTTTTCATACACTGATTTTTTAGTCTTCACGTGCTTGTAATAGGTCTATATATGCGTATGTACTGGTGTGAACACCGCCACTTAATCCAACCTTTAGTTTACTTCTTTACAAGCTGTTTCTAAAAACAACTGTTTCTAGGACTGCAGTGTAAACTGCATCACTAAACAGTATTCAAAACATAGCCTGCTCCTGCCTCTTAGTGGTTAGGTTTTACCATGAGGTCAGCCAATATCTTCAACTGATCTTGCCACCAAATAACGACTTTCAAAGAATTATACATTTCCTACCTGGTACACATGCACATACTGCTCCACCTGCATTCCCATTTATAGTGACAAGAGTTTGTAAGTGAAATGATGCACGCATTAAAAAACAAAACAATACAGAGGGGCTGAGAGGTAAAAGAAGTGTTTGATCTTCTGAGAATGAAAATCCTGTTATGTTGCTCCTCCTCCACACTGCAGTTCTTACCATTTGTTCCTTTCTGCAAGCAATCAATGCCGAGGGCAGGATTATTTTCTTTCACTTGCCTCGCCCGCACTTCAGTCATGGTCTGTATTGGATTCATACCACTGTTCTCCGCAAGCGCCATGGGAATTACCTCCAGGGCATCTGCAAAAGCTCTCATAGCATACTGTTCCAAAGATGGGCACTAGGGGAAAAAGACATTTAAATTTTACAGCTATTAACTTCAATGGTAGCAAAAGCAGATTTTCATACTAGCTATAAAATACATATATGGTATGCACGTTTTCTTGAGAATATGCACATCAATAACAGAACAAATACCTCTGAATAATAACTACTTGCAAATTAAAACAATTTAAAACTGCTCTTACCAGAAAAGGGTACTGCTAATGACTTTTTACAGAGAGGGTAAGGAAAACTTTTAACACAGGTTATCAGCAGATGTCAGAAAGTTCTGTAATATGCACTTTCTGGAATCACTTGCAAGTTTTTTTGGAAACTCTTAAGATGGATTTAATCCTTATTTTCCCTTTGTAAATTAAAAAAAAGTTGTAACTCTTCCTTTCTTACCTTATCTGCTGCTTCACTGACTGCCAAGGCACAAGAAATTTCAGCTGCACCACCACCATATACAATACGATTATCGCGAACAAGATTGCGAATGACACACAACGCATCATGAAGAGATCGCTTTGCTTCTTCAATAATCTGCAACGAGGAAACAGCAACCCTTTTGCAACAGAAACTGCAGACTACGAAGATGTATTTCCTAGTACAGAAATGGAAACTGCAAATACACTGTTGGATCTTTTCATGGCTCTAATGCAGCTCTACTGCAGCTACATTATACTATTTAAAAATATACAAAGTTAGCCATCCAGTGGCAGAGAAAGAATAAAAATACACATATTTTCACTGTTATTTGTTAAACTTAAAAATTGAAACTACTAAAAAAATTACCTAAGGATTTCAATCTTGCGTATTTCCAAGATACAAAACACTTAAAATTCAAATGCCAACATTATTTTCAGACTGCAATTTATGTCAACTCCCAGTTTCAACAGATGTAGGTCCCTTCCAACCCAAACCATTTTACTATTCTATGATTTAACAAGTTATGCTAACCTTTAGAGCAGTATTTCTGCTTTCTTAAAGAACTTCTCAGACTATGGGTTATGTTCTTTTCTTCCAAACATTTTTATTCAAAGTCAGACTTGAACCTATACTAAATATAACTTAACACTAACACCTACAACCAGTTAAGGTACACAAGAAGCATTTTAAATTGTCTTATTCTGCAGTGGGTGTTTTTTTAATTTTTTTTTTTAACTGGACTACATCAGAAGTCACATACCTAGGTCTATAATAAAACTAAATATTTCAAAAATGCTAGTATGTCTTCACTCATAAAAGCTACATGAGCAACCACAGGCAAAATTATTTCTATATTTATGTACTATATGTTCTACTAGTGAGAAAACAAAGTTTTCATTCAAAAACATAGGATGTGAACCTAATGAGTGACTTCTAACACATAGGCACGACTGCCTACAACACTGCTGCCCTTCTATTTGTCCACACTGCAGGGAAAATTTAGACAAAAATAAGAGTTAATATGCTTTTGAAAGAAAGGACACATTCCGCAGCTTACGTATCAAGTATTTGTAACAAACTAAGCATCTCACCATTTTGTTTCCTCCTCTAATGAAAATGGTCACAGCTCTGGAATTCTGACACTGCTCAATGACAAGCATTCTGTCCTTGGTTGTTCCGAAGGAGATCTCCCGGACAATACCCGCAAAACCCAGTTTCTCTGCTGTGAGTTCACAGAAGCGGGGAACAATGCGTCCTCCAGTTGCAATGGCGATTAACTGCAGTTAAACAACCACCAATTACTTTGAGGAGACTTTTCAATTATGTTTTTCGTAACATAAAACTAGTGTAAGACAATCTGTCAAAAATGCCTACTCCAAGAGGTTATCTTCCCATCACTTCAAAGTTATTTCAGAAGCTGCCTTGTTTCAGCAAACAGTGAGATTAAAGCAGAAACATTCCTAGCCACATAAAACTTGTTACATACATAACTTCACTTACAAACCATAACCCCATTCACTGTAGGTTCTTCCCACAGATTCCTCAATGATTTTTCTCCAATAACTACCCATACACAATGAAGCAGTTCTACCCAGAAAACCCTCAAGTTTTACTCAGTACAGCACGTTACTTAAAAATATTTGAGAACTGGTACAAAGCCAAACTTTAGAAGGTTTTACTTACTTCTATTTCAGGTCCGCCAACCCAACGAACAGCAGGCAGCTCATTCTGGAGCAGCAAGTGATTAGCCTCATCATCAAAACCCCACTGGCAAATAGCAAGGTTTGCACCAGTGTCTTTTATCTGAAAGCAACACACAGTATCAATCTTCTGGTAAGAACTAACACAAAAATGAAGAACACTCTCTTGACAAATTTAATGCTCTTATTTTTCTCAAAACACGAGTCTGAAAAAGAACTGCCTGGCATACAGAGAGATCAAAGTTAATTTCAAACTAGAGCAGTATCTCTTTCTTACACAAACTTAACTGTTACCACCCTTAAAGTGCTTGTATGTTGCCTCCTATCAGCACTATTAGCTGATATCCAGAAATAAATCAATATGCTATGCTGTTTTATGTAAAGACTATGAAAAATGTAGAAACCAGAAATAATCGCAAAGACTACCTGTTTCACCATCTCTTCAAACTTCTCCTTTTCATATTTCTGCAGTGCCTTGTAATCTTCTACAGAAGTGACATCAAGCTTATGCTTGGTTTTAGGCTTAGGTGGTTCGAATGGACAAGTAAGGATTGCAATTTTAGCATCTTTAAGCTCCTGTACAATTAAAAAAAAAAAAGTTGAGTTTTGACCTTAGTACCACCTCTTCCTTATGTTTGCAAAACATATATATATATATCTTTAAAATCACAAGGATAAGATGAAACTTGAAAATCGTTTGATCTACTCTAAAGTGAAGCTAACAATACCCAAGTATTTCCACCAGAAGTGTCTATAACCTACTTAAACTCCACAGCTTCAAGAGACTGTTTAAACCCTTTACAATCTTTACCAGTGATGTTTAAAAACAGAAAAAACCCACATTATTTGCCCTATCCATCCTTAACCGTTAAGGATACTACATCCTCCTCTTCGCAGCCACCTTTTTCGTACTACATGACTGACACTTTCGACCAGTCTTCCTTTTCATAGGATAAACAGTGTCACAGAATAGGAAAATACTGTGGAATAGTACAACTTTTCAATTGTTTCCATCTTTCTTCAAGTACACTGCACAAAAACTTGGACACCTTACCTTCATCAATATAACAAAACAATAGCTTCTGAGGTGTTCCAAGCAGAACAACATGGCAACTCACAAAGCTTAAGAAGCATTTACTGATACCGAGTTGCAGTTAACTGTCTTAAGCATTATCATCCATAGTGTGTACTATTTCTACTTCAACATAGACCTTTGCAGCTGTCCTCACTCAGTTGTACAGTAATTCCCCCCCACTCCCACCCAGCATTTTTTAGTTACTTAAAATCACTGTAAATTCTAACTTGGTCTCCTTCAAAATGAGCACTTTAATGCTCCTCTCCCCTTTCTCTGGCAATCTGTGGGTGAAAAACTAAACTGAATTTACATAAGAAATGCTAGGACACCTTTTGAAGTGGGCTAAACAATCTTATTTAAGCTATTACAGACGAGAGACGCACACAGGGACACCACTTACTTTAGGCATCTGTGGATGACTGAAGTCTTTATCCACGATCACTCCTTTAATCAATTGTGTATCTTCCAGCCTACCTCCCACTTTGCCTTGTACTTTGATCAGCTCAAAATCAACATCTTTACGTTCCATATCTGCTACTGTCAGTACAGCATTTACAGCAATTTCTGCCATTTGTCTGTGACAACGGTTAACTCTAGGTTTAAAAAATACAACCAGTGAAGTTGCATTACATTTCCACAATTTGGAAGAAAAAAAGTGATTCAATTTGTCTCAAACAGAATAAAGTATCCCTATAGCTAACCACTTTTGTACACTATATTAAAAGAAGGGGTGTCCTGCTTGTTTGTTCACAGAAATAAAAGATGGTAAACATGGTAGAGCAAACAGAACACACAATATGGTTTGTCTAAGCAGTTTTTGTGGACACAGTCTCAAGACACAGATTTGAAACAAGTGAGGAGAATTAACTGCCAAGGACCATTCAAGTCATGGAAGCCACTGTTAAGACTGCTTTGCAATGGAAGCCCTTACACTGTCCAAATATATATACTACACACAGCACCTATCATGAAAAATTTATTTATGGAACTATCCTACAAATTTATTTTTTTAGGAAAAAAACCCCAAACAAAGCAAAACTTTGAAATAGAACGTATAATTATTTTTAAAAGGCTTCCATTACTCTTGGAATTTGCTATGATGCAGAAACCTGGAACTAACAGGTTTTGAATGAAATTTAGCTTGCAGTTGTTTAAGCTCATGGAATTTACCCCATAGAGAACCAAGGATTCAGCGTCTTATTCAGTCACAAGACCACTGTGAAATTAGGCAAAATCTAACATAAAAGAGCCATCAGCAGCCACTCCAGTAACACAAATAATTTAATAATCCATCAAAACACCAGGATTTGCTATGAAGACAGGCTGAGAGTTAGGGCTATTCAGCCTGGAGAAGAAAAGGCTCTGGGGAGGCCTTATAGCAGCGTTCCAGTACCTGAAGGGGGCCTAAAGGAAAGCTGGGGAGGGGCTTTTCTCCAGAGAGGTCAGTGACAGGACAAGGGGTAATGGTTTTAAACTGAAAGAGGGGAGATTTAGGTTAGACATAAGGAAGAAATTCTTTAGTGTGATGGTAGTAAGGCACTGGAATAGGTTGCCCATGGAGGCTGTGGAAGCCCCCTTCCTGGAGGTGTTTCAGGCCAGGCTGGATGAGGCTTTGTGCAGCCTGGTCTAGTGTGAGGTGTCCCTGCTCATAGCAGAGAGGTTGGAACCTGATGATCTTTAAGGTCCCTTCCAACCGTAACCATTCGATGATTCTATGATTTCTCCAAGCATTATTAAGGGAAACTTAAACATTCTTCTTAAGTTTTTGTGACTTACACTTTAGAGCCTAGCGTTGTCTTTGCTGTCTGGATCAGAGGTTCAATGTTCTGTGGATCAACAGGAAAGCTGTCACTGATTTTGTCTAGATGCTCAATAGCAATGCGGGCTGCCTGCTCATAACCGTCTGCAATTCTGATAGGGTGAATACCACGATCTAGTAATTGCTCAGCCTGTTCCAATAATGCTCCAGCCAGAACTATAAAACAAATTTTTAAAAGTGTTTACTCTTCCACAGATTGAAGCATCATTTAAAATACATTATCAAAAGATATACGATCTGATTTTTTGCTGTAAGATTTTAACAGTTCAAGGTTTCTTAAATGACAAAACAAACCCCTAATTGCTATGCTTAGAAAGAAAGCTGCATTATGTCAGACCAAAAAGAAGCACGCGCACCAAGGTAGGGCAGGTCCAAGATCATGGAAGAAAATTATGCAGAAAAACTTTGAAAGGACAAAGAGGACTCTCAACATTCACTTGAAATGTACCCATACTTAGAAAAGACACAAAAGTGTCTTCCTGATTAAAAGAACTGACAAAAACACTGAAGCAGTAAATACACTAAAAAACGTGCTACAGAAAAGTTACTGTTACTTCATACAAATTCACACAAAAATTCTTAAAATAGCTGAAGAAGTTTTATTTTAGAGCTGGAAAAGCTAAGTTAAATTTAAAATATTTTCTCACCAACTACTCCAGTAGTTCCATCCCCAATCTCATCATCTTGAGATTTAGACAGCTCCACCATTAGCTTGGCTATCTGGTGATCTACATCCATCATATTCAGAATGGTAGCACCATCATTTGTCACAGTCACCTCACCATCTTTGTCCACCATCATTTTATCCAAGCCTGAAAAAACACATATTTAAAGTGTGAAGGAAAATCTAGATAAGCCCCAAAAACAATTACTGAGAAAAAAAAAATTAAATTATTTCATTATTACCATTGGGCCCAAGGGATGTTTTCAGAGTACTTGCTACAGCCTTTGCTGCCATTATGTGAGACTATAAAACAAAGGAGAACAAAGTTAAATCACTACCATGCATCCCAAAAACATTATATTAAGCTAAGAAAAATACAAGGAAAAAAAGCTGACAACTGCCAATTATAGCTGAAAAAACCCCACATATTGTTCTTATGCCAGAAACATTTCCCGTGCCTCTCCTTGCACAGCTTGCACTTGCACAGCTAGAGCGTGCAAAAGCAGAGCAGCCCCGAGGTTTAAAGCAGAGAAGCAACAGAAGCAAACAATGCTAAAAGGAAAAGCAAATATAATTTTGCTCCATTTTTCCATCAGTATTTAAATCACACAAGTACGCCTACTCGCTCAGCCACAGAATTTCTCAGTAAGAACAGCCAAATTTCTAAAGCAGGAGGGAAGGATTCGTGTGTACATGTCCAAGGGAGGGGGCTGCGGGGAGCCTCCCTGCCCGCGGCCACCGGGGAGGAGCGCGCCACCCACACAGGGTAGAGGACCCAGAAGCCACGCGGCTCGGGAGCGGACTCACGCCATGGAGATCCGACAGACTCCCCTGTGCCGCGGCTGGCGGATTCCCAGCCCCGGGGGCAATGCCTTCTCCCTCCACCCCTCCGACGCTTGCGGGGCTAAACTAGACTTGAGGCGCCCTGCGCCTGACAAAGGACAGAAGACAATCGCAGCACCCCTCGTCCCAACAGGCTCCATCCTCTCGTCGAGGCCTAACGGTGCCCGCCCCCCGCCCCTAACGGCAGCATGGCGCGGCGCGGCCCGCCCAGCGAGTGCTGGCGGACGGACCGGCGGCGCCGGCGGCCGCCCGCTCACCTTGAGCGCCTCGAGCCCCATGAGGCGCGTCTTGCGCTCCTGGTCCTTGAGGATGAGGAAAGGGCGCCCATACTCGTCAAACGCCAGAGTCCCCACAGCCGACATGACTACCACTCCACCGCACCACGGCCCAGCAAGAGCCAGTTACAGCCCCGCTTGTCGCGTCGTGACGCAGCACGCTTGCCCGCGCACGGCTCCGCGCCTGCGCGGCCAGCCGCTACGCGACATATTTCCGGGGCGAGACCTATCTGGCGCCTCCAGCGGACCTTTCTGGAAACATTCGGAACGGGGGGAGGTGCGCGGAGGTTGCGGCTCAGTCCGCTAGCTGGGGGGTGGGAAGGGAGGGGTACTATCTCAAATAGAATACGGGCAACAAGCGCGGCAGTGGCGGCCTGCAGCGGGTGACGTGGAGGTAAAGGAGTAGAGACAGACACGCCGTGGAAGGGTGCGCGCAGCTTCTCTCTGAACCGCCTTCAGAAAGGTTTAGGTTCCCCCCCACCGTACAGCGAAGTGGTATTGCCCTCCCCTATAAATAGTGCTGGCTGAAGGGTTGTGCTTCTTGTCGCTGAGAGAGCGTGGTGGTGGGGGAGGTGGGGTGGCTAGGCGAGCAGGCAGGCAGGCAGGCAGCTGGTTGGCTTACAGGAGGACTTGCAGCGGGGAGCTTTGTGTCCTGCGGAAAAGCTGCGCCGGTAGCTTCTCGGACGGTAGTTGCTCGGGGCCGTTTCCCTGAGGCGGGGAGGTCTCTGCCAGCGCCGCCCGCGACCTGTTCGGGGGCGCGCTGCTGCCCGGAAATACGGGATTAAATGGAAACTGATTTCCTGCCCTGAAAAATTAACCTAGCGCTTGAACTTCTCAGAAGCACTAATGTAACATTTACTTAGGGTCTAGGAATCGGCTAAGGGGCTGTAAGGTTTTTTTACTGATGGCCTATCCTTTTGATAAAATGCGCTGCTTTAAATGAGCACAAAATAAAGCTGTCAGAGCTTTTAACGTTTGTCTGTCTCTAGGTGTGATGTCCGAGGCGCTAGAGAATAAGAGCCATGCAGCAGGCCAGCAAGAGGATTGTAAGGGTGGCTCCGGAAGAAGGAGCTGGGGGCTGTTGGTCACCGCTGGTGTTGGTGGGACCTTGGTGGCACTCTATGCTGTGGCTACTCCTTTCGTGACCCCAGCTCTAAGGAAAGTGTGCCTGCCCTTCGTTCCTGCAACTTCCACTCAGATCCAGAATGTGCTGAAAATGTTAGAGGACAGAAGTGGCTCCCTAGTTGACATTGGTAGTGGGGATGGCCGCATTGTAAGTTACAGACATAGCCTTCCTTTTATCACCTCTCAAAAAACTGCCAAACACTCTAGCCATGTTTTCTCATGTTTATGCATGTCTTTGGCATCCAGTGTTTTGGATTGAGTCTTGCGGAAGGACTCAAAGCTGAGAAAGATTTACGTACTGTTTAGATGAGTAATCAGTATTTTTTTCTGCAGTATTACCTGCAGCTTGACAAGGTAGTGTACAAAATGATAACATTATCCTGTCAGCTGGAGGGGATTGCACTGCGTTCACATGAAAAGATGCAATCAAAGTATTTATATTATGATTGTCAAAGAGCTGTGATGCCACATAGGTTTATAGCTGCAGCACATGAGGCTGTGAGATTTAATAACACTGCGCTTTTGGAGGTTCAGCTCCATGCTTACTGTATAAAGGTGATAGAATAACGGAAGACAATGAGAAATGAGTGGTGAATTACAAAAATAAAAATTTTGTGTGCAGTGCTGGCTGCCCCCCTTCAAAGTGAATGTGATTAAACTAGAACAATTGCCAAGAGAACTGGTGAGAATTGCTGAAGCAGTACTGTGCTTCCAGGACATTCTTTGAACCCCAATTGGTAAAATGTGGATGTTAGGGTTACAGTGTGAGATTTTTTTGTAGTTAGAATGTTTTGTGTATCATTTCATGACCATTTGCTTCAAGTCAGTTTTAGCAACAGGATGGCTCACTAAACAGGTTTTTAATGGAAGCAAGTATGTTCTTGAATGCTACTTTTGAGAAATAGAAACGTAAAATAAATCGGGAGTCTTTGATCTTGTTTGAAGACACTTGCAATAAAGTTTAACAATTTTAAATTTTGGGGTCTAATTTGGAGGATTGTCTTTGAAAATGTGTTTATCTGAATTACCTTTTGCCTTTTAAATTGATCTATGAAGCTTAGCACTGGATGAAAGTTCTACTGTGAGATTTATATGTGGGTTTCTTAAATGTAGGTCGATTGTTTTTGTGCTCTTTCTATTGGTAGGTCATTCAGGGGTCTCTCGAGTGCCTGCCCATCACTGCTTTAACTTTTAGCATTTCTGCTTGTGTATTTCACTCTTCTCTGCATGGTCAATGTTGGTACTCTTCAATTCCAAGGTAGTCATGAAGATGTTAAATTGAACTTTTATATAAATCAGATACATACTACAAGCTTACAGCTTTTGGCCTGAGAGTGTTTAAGTGGTTCATTTTATTCATCTGAATATATCTATTAATTTTGAAGGGACTAGTCATAACAGTAAAACGTAGACCGATTTTTTTTTTTTTTTGTTCAATATACTAGTAATCTATTGGGGATTAAAACCTGAGTGACTTAGAAAAATACATTCCTTTGATTTATGTTGTAAATAAAATTATATGCTCCTGTTTAGATTAATACGCTCTGTTCTAAGTGAAGATTTATTTTTTTCCACATAGGTAATAGCAGCTGCAAAAAGGGGATTCAAAGCTGTTGGTTACGAATTAAATCCCTGGCTAGTCTGGTACTCCAGATACCGTGCCTGGAGAGATGGGGTACATCAGAACACCAAATTTTATATTTCAGATTTATGGAAGGTAGGTGGTGAAGTATGTAAAAATTAATCTGGGATGTTTGAGAGATTTCCATAATTTGGGGATACTTTCTTGAAAGAACCAGAATGCTATCCTGTACTGGGCTTTGGGAAAAGTACTTGGGCCCATGGAAACTAGACTCACTGCTCTGCTACGTTTGTACTTTGGTGGAGCACTGTCGTTTCTCAGGACAGGCTCCTTGAGCACACTGTGTTCTGCTTGTGCCTTATGTGCGATGTGGGGTCCTGTAACGTCAGGTTTCACTGAGAGCTGATTCTGTAGAGTCAGTAACAAGACGTGTATTCTCCTAATGTGCAAGATCACCATCTCACCTGATGTTTCGTTAGTTGTGTCCTTTTGTAGCTCTGCGATGTGTTACCTGGTTTTGAGTGTTGCTTTAAGGTAACTTACATGTGACTGAGAATTTTTTTGCAGTTTTCAATCATTTGCATCACAATTTCTTCTTTCGTGAGGTGGAGGGTTTTGGGTCATCTTTATGTGGGTTTCTCCCCTGCTATTCCTGTCAAGAATGTAGGGGTTTTTCTATTTGTTTCTGGCTTTTTTTTTTTTTGGGGGGGGAGTTGTTTGTTTTTAAGAATGATACTTTGTAATTTGTGGATACCAGGAAATGTGGGGAAAAGTGGTTTTATCTTTGTTCAGAGGGGAAGTTTTCAGGGCACTGACTGAAGAACCCCAGGCATTGAACTGCTAGCTAACATTTAACAAAGTGGGGGCAAACTTAAAATGTATCCCATTTGAACATATATATGAGTTGTGGAAAAACTAGCTATGAATAAAATAATGTGGGCATTTTCTAAATCGATACTTTTTGTGCTACTAGAGTAAGTGCCACATTCTTGGCCAGGCAGTAGCAGTTTTTTTGCTGTTCAGCAATCTGAAGTCGTATGCGGAAATTTCTGTGATGTAAAGTTGATATGGGATCTCTTCTCATTTTTGATCTAAATCCCTGTTGAAAGGAGTGCAGCTAGAGGGATTAGTGGAAAAGAATGGTGAGAATGTCTCCAAGTAAAAGTGTCATTTTCATTAAGACTTGTTCTCAAATTTTATTTTAGGTTTCTTTTTCCCATTATACGAACGTTGTTGTTTTTGGGGTACCCCAAATGGTAAGTTTACTATTTATACATTGTTTAATTATTTTAATACTAAGACATTTGGTGTTAGTACATTTTGCAAAATGAACCAATCTGCAGAATGTCAAAGGTAGTTAGTACTAACATTTTGATACTACATTGTTGCTTATTATTGCCCATGATTAAAACCTGGTAAAACTTGTGGCAGTGTGCAGGCTGAAGCTCTAAAAACATATATATATTTTGAGAAATATTTTTTGTTCGTTTGTTCAGAACCAAAATAAAATTTGGTGTGCTCAAGTAGCTTGAGGGAAGATAATAGATTGGTTCTTTAAATTTTCAGCTTTTCATACTGAAAAAATTAGGATTTTGCAGGGGGAGGATGGAGCAGGAAATTGGCTGCAGCTGATTTCTGAGAACCCTGTTAGAGGAAAGTATTGAACTTTGCTTATGTTCTTCTCCAAAAACTGGATCACCTCAAGTAGGCCAGCAGCTGGTATATTGAAATAATCCCTTGCTGTTTTAGACTGTGAGGGTTTAGGAAGGGAGACAAACACGTCAGGTATAATTGCTAGAGTACAAGTGCACAAATTCTTTGTCTTTTAGGAAGGCTTTAGCCTGTGTTCATTGTGTCCCTGGGAAAAATGCATTCTTCAAAATTGCTGTAGAAATTGAGTTTCATAGTGACTGCTTCAGTGATATTCAGTAAGTTTAGTCAGACTTTACATTTGGTTTGGCTTTCACCTTTATCTAGTTTTCTTTTTCTCTTTTTACTGGAAAAGAGAAAAAAAATCTTAATCTCATTTGTTATTAGAATCTTCTATATAGGTTGCATGCATATGGAGGAGTAAAACAAATATCCTGTAAATGCTTCTGTATTGCTTCTTTCTCTGCTAAATCAGATGTGGGATGAAATGAATGAAGAGCTTAATGTGATGCTATATCGTGCAACACTGGTATTATTTCTGTAGTAGTAACAGGAAGATGCAACAAGAAGAATAATGAAGCTTTGCTATTCTCTGCTTTGTCTTTAACAGCATTTGAATTAAGTAAATCAAATTTAAATCGTAACTCATGTTGAAAACTGAAGTGCAAATGCATTCTCCCCATCCCTGCTTTTGTGGATGGCATGTTAGTGAGAACTATGATGTTACTTGTGATACAGATGTTGTCAGGTTTGGCTGTTATGTGCGCTGTAGCTCGAGTTCCAGGAGGGGGCAGTATAAATATATGAATTTGCGGTCAGAAAATCTGCAATTGCTTTGAGGGAAAAAGTGCAGGTGAATAAAGATATTTCAGTAACCTAGAAGTAAACAAAAGCCCTGGGAAAATGTGAGTAAACCTAGCAGAAATACTATTTTAACTTTAAATGTAATAGTATAAACTGGGACAAATTAGTAACAGCTATGACAGAAAGTGAAGTCCGTAAATACCAGGCTCAATTCTTCCACTAAGAATACTGTTGTAAATGTAAAAGATGCAAACATATTAACTATGTTTCCTGAGCATTTGTTTGCTCATGATCCTCTTTAAATTTACTTCCAAAGTTGTGAATACTTCACCTCCTGAATCACTAAATTGATTTTCTAGAAACATTAGTGCATTTTCTCTTTTTTACTGAGGGCAATAGATCTCTTTAGCATTTTCAATCGTACTGGTCTGATTTGATGCTGTCACACAGTACTTGCATTTCATATCCAAGTTTAGCTTACAGATCTTGGATTTATTGATCTTCAGGAAAGACTAAGACCTCTCTGTTCTTGCAAGTGTCTGGGAAAAGGTGTGTTTATCTGTGAGTCATTGCAGAGACTTTTACTTGTTCAGGGTGGAAATGACAGAGTTCTTAACAGGTGTTCATGTTCCCAGCTTCTGTGTATTTTAACTGATTATATACTGTACAGTAGGGTTATGAAACTGAGTATCTATGTACACATACAAAAAAACCCCAACAAGCCCCAACCCTGGCTTGGTAAAATACAGTATAACACCTAGCATTACTGAGAGATTTAGCTGAAAAACTCGTTTAGTTCAAGGGTACAATTCTTTTTGCCTGAACTATTAAGGAAGTTTTCTGATTTGAGCTAATACAGACATGAGATGTCACTAATTTTCATAATTACTTATTAAAAATTGGACTATGTCTATAGTTGTAATTTCTGTAACATCTTAGTCCTTCCTTTTCTGGTGTCTCAGCTCAGTTTGAGATACCAAAGTGGGCTTACTTTTCTAGTTTATTTAAGGTGCAGTAGCAAAAGTCTTTAAAAGCATTTATGGTATGGATGAAATCAGAGCATAGAATGCTTAAAAATATTCAGAGATAACTCTTTGATATATTAGGTCTATGACTATAATTTTCCCAAAATATTCTGTCGTAAGCTTAAATGTAGTTATAATAGGATGCTACATCAAAGGCATACTCTGTATGTATGTGATAGTGAAAGCTATCTGCAGCCTTTGGAAATACATTTCCTTCAGTCAGTCTTGTTTTCTAATATTTTTGTTTGTTGTTTGGGGTTTTTTTTGGTGAAATTTTTATTTTCTGTCCTTTGTGACTTAAATTGAGCTGTACTTGTTTTAGCCTTTTAATATCTAAATGCTATGTCGTGATATCAAAGTAAATAGATTTTTACATGTAATGGAAATAACTTGTAGACATTGCTGTTATAATTGCTCCCTGAGATAGATTCAGTATGTAAGAATAAAAGGAATTCCAAATGGCTGTGCCCTGAGCATAACATCAAATTTTCCCAAGGACAAAAATTGTTAATCTATCAAGTGTCTTTTTTTTCAGAACATAATCACTGTTTGGATTGGGAGAGAAATTTCTTTGAAGTCTAGATGTGTTAATTCATTTCTCACTTAATCCATAGCTGAATTTGAAAGTACTTAAGGGAGACAGTGTTGCTCTGTTCTAGAAGAGCAGTGATATTTCCTTTGGCTTTTATGTCTGTTCAGTCATTCTGAATGGAGGAAAGCAAGACTGTAGGTCTTCAGCCAAGGAGAGCTGAATGGTGGTATTTGACACTGTCCCCCACAGCATCCTTTTCTCTAAATTGGAGAGATACGTATTTGGTGGATGGGCTGTTTGCTGGACAAGAAATTGGTTGGATGGCCACATCTAGAGGGTAGTGGTGAATGGTTCAGTGTTCGGATGGAGGTCAGTGACATGTGGTGTCTGTCAAGGGTCTGTATTAGGACCAGTATGTAGGTAGTGGGATTGAGTCCACCCTCACAGGTTTGCAGACAACATCAAGCTAACTGGTGCATTTGACATGCCTGAGGGATGAGATGCCACACAGAGGGACTTGGACAAGCTTGAGAAGTGGGCCCATGTGAACCTCATGAGGTTCAACAGGACCAAGTGCAAGGTTCTGTACCTGGGTCAGGGCAATCCCCAGTATCAGTAAAGGCTGGGGAATGAAGGGAATAAGAACAGCCTTGAGGAGAAGGACTTGGGGGTACTGGTGAATTAAAAGCTGGACCGAGCTGACAATGTGTGCTTGTGGCTCAGAGGGCCAACTGTATTCTGGGATGCATCAAAAGCAGCATGACAAGCAGGTCAAAGGAGGTGATTCTACCCCCCTACTCCACTCTCATGAGACCCCAACATAAGGACATGAAGCTGTTGGAGCAAGTCCAGAGGAGGGCCATCAAGATGATCAGAGGACTGGAGCACCTCTCCTGTGAAGACAGGCTGAGAGGGCTGAGGGTGGTTCATCCTGGGGAAGAGGAGACCTTACAGCAGCCTTTCAGTACTTAAAGGGGGTCTGTAAGAGAGATGGGAATAAACTTTTTAGTGGGGCCTGTAGCAATAGGACAAGGGATAATGATTTTGGACTGAAAGAAGGCAGATTTAGATTAACGGAAGAGATTTTGTACATTGAGGGTGGTAAAACACTGGAACAGGTTGCCCAGAGAGGTGGTAGTTGCCCCATCCCTGGAAATACTCATGGTCAGGTTGGATGGGTCTCTGATCTAGTTGAAGTTGTCCCTACTCATTGCAGGGAGGTTGGACTAGATGATCTTTAAAGGGCCTTTCTAACCCAAATAATTCTATGATTCCATATGCTGTTTCATACCGTCCAGCCCCAGGGATATGTTAACAGACTAGAGCTGACAAAGCTCAATTTCAGTAGTATTTAACATACCAGTACTTTACCATATAGGGACAGTGGAATGTTTGCTTTGCCTTTTTGGCCATAGAATGTTTTAAGTGTCTCAGGATCTGTTTTGGGATTAGGCTGGAAATTTTGAGAGGCATTGACCTTTGAGAGTCACGTAATAGTTCATGCTACTTAGGATGTCATAAATAAGATAAACTCGGGGCTGAACTCTAATTCTCTACAGAGAAGAATCCCACTGAATCATGAATTGGAACATGAAAAATATTTTCTTAATTTGTGGGTTTTTTATTTAAGGGGATTATTTGCATTTCTTGATGGAATTTTTAGAATTTAGAATTAAAATGTTTGTGATTATACCAATCAGGGCACAGTAACCACTTTCTAGTTTTAGATATTCTTTGTCAATGTGTCAGAGCCAAAGGATGTATCATGAATACCCTCCAAATCTTTTTTCAAAAAATTCCCCAAACCATGGAATTCTCTTATTAAACACTTGAATTAGATTCTAAAGAGAATGATTCTGGTTTTTACTGCTGCTGAAAGCTTTTTATTGTTGCTCAACAGATGCCACAGTTGGAGAAGAAGCTAGAAGAAGAACTTGAATGTAATGCCAGAATCATTGCCTGTCGTTTTCCTTTCCCTTGCTGGATCCCAGATCATACTACTGGAGAGGGAATAGACACGGTGTGGGCCTATGATTTGAAATGTTCCAGAGCACATGAAACAAAAGTCTTGGAAATTACACCAGAGACAGAATTCTAAGCATTTAATTTGGTTTTGTACTGAGATTTTTGGCTTTGACTTCATCTGTAAAGATAAGATTAACTTTAATAGAGCCCTGGGGTATGGAGATGGATATTCACTAAAGTAACTGAAGCACACTGGTTGTCTGAAAGCACAAAAAGGTTAGTGAAAGGTGTAGTTAAATGGCTTAATGTAGTTAGTAAAAATTATGAGAAATCTATAGAAGTGGAAAACTTTAATATGGAAAATGAAATAAAACACGATTCACTACTGTTAAGGGGAATACGTGTATAAGTGAAAACGTTCAAATTGGTAAACTTAATTTGTGCATTCTTTCTTTTTACATAGCTTTTGTTATTGGTGCTGGAAGTGGTGTGCGAGTGGATTCTCAAATGAGCTGTGATTCCCAAATGTCTTCATCATGTATGCCAACTAGGCATAATGCTGTGTACATTAAACTGATGCAGGTTGAGTATGGTGACGATACCAATGTTCTACACCTCAGCCTTGAGTGTAGGCTTGTAAAAGTTGATTATGACACAACAAGCAAATACAACAATTTGCTTATTCATTAACACAAGTGCAGCCCTTGATTATATTAAGATATTTTTGTTGTTACATGAAGACAAAACAGCAGAAATGAGATCTCACTGAACACTTACTGGTATAAGCCTCTGCAAATGACCATGATTTTTCCTGACTTCTTTGCAAAAGTCACCTGCTTGGCAGTGGAATGTCACTGTTTCTGTGTTCTCAAACCTTGGGTAAGGTATGGGTGAGAGTTGCTTGAATGTGTTACGAAGACTGTCTCTGATTCTAGAGGTAGTTGGTGTGGCTAGCTTGGCTAAAATTGATTAGCTCTCATTTAATATACAGTTAGAATGAAAGGAAAGTTTTCAATCAGGGTTCTTTTTTCCCCTCTACTTTTCTGAGTTAGGCCATTTGATGCAATCTCAATCTGGTGGCATCACCGCATGGCTTTTCCTTGGAAGCGAAGCAAGTTTTCCCGGTCTTTTTTATTGATACCGGTTTGCAGTGGGGTACTGGCTCTGCCATTTCCTTTTCTGACATGGTTACAACACTTCTCTGTTTTTCAACAGTCTGCTTTCTTGGTCTCCCTTTTGGTTCCCAGGTAAAGTTTGGCTATTATGACCCATTAGCAGTTAGTGAAAGAATATAGCTTCCTCTGGCTCCAGTTAACATAGATACTTTGTTAAACAGTAACTGCGTAAGTTTGTTAAACTTCTGCCTATATGATATCCATAGAACGGAGCTAAAACAGGCTAGGGAATTGTCATCTGAATTCTGAGCAATCGTTACCACAAGTGGAATTAGCTCAGGCCAAGGGAAGTTCTGAGACCCTGCAATTCCAGGTAAATACAAAGCCTGTGACATTTTGTTAGGCGTTGGGAAAGCATGTTTGCTGGATTATAGTATCTGACTTGAAGAGAAGTTAGATGTTACTTGGGATGTGTAGTCTACACTTACACCTGTACCCAGGCTTCTTTTTTTTTTTTTATGGGAGGGTAGGAGGAAGGAGCACTTCAAATGCATACCTACACTATGGGTTTGAAGTGAAGCAGTTAAATAGTTTAGTCCTCAAAATGTACACAAAGCTGCAGAAGAAAGAGGCAACAGCATCTGCACTGGAGTGTGCAAAGGGGAGCTGATTGCAGCCTCTGATGGAAAGGCACATCTGTAAACATGGGGACTGAAGAATGCTGATTTCTGGTAAGCTGTTTTTACAGCCTTTCACTGCAGTGTAACATAGTGCATGTTGTAAAGCTACACTAAACTCTTTCTACCATGATTTAATTCTTATAATGATTACACAGTGTGGCAGGATGAGGCTACAGTGGCTTGTCTGAAATGGCTGAATTTAAAATCCTCGGGTAAAGAAAACTTAGGAATTATTTCTATTGCGAAAGACCATACAAAGGGGAAATTAGCTAATTAAGCTGAATCCTTCTAAGATTTATTATAAAGGACTAAATCTGCAGTGCAGTGCTTTGACCCAGGTTTCTACTGCCTGCTTTCACTAGAGTTGGTTTGCAGGGAATTGAGCAGATATTTACGTTTTCTGCTGTGTCCCGTCATATATTTCTGTTGCATTATCATTTGCCTGTTAAAAGGTAAAACTGAATTTCTCAGTTCTGCCTGTGGTGAAGGCTTTGGGGAGTGTGCTTCTTAGTGAACCACATATAGCTCCAGAAATATTTGTTGAGGAGGGCGAGGTAGAATTAATGACATGATGGTCTGAGCTTCAGGAGCACTAAGTGCTGTCCTCAAGGCAAGGAGAGATTTATGAATGCTTTTAAAGTAAAGCAGAGGGCTGTTTCTTGCTCTGACCACCTACTTTTGAGGGCTTACACCGAGACAGACAGTGATCTGAAGGTTTGGAATTCCTTATTTCATAAGGAAACGTGCTGTGTTTCCTGTTTCCATGGCAGAAGAATGAAATGGGAGGCAAATTGCTCTAATTTACACAGGGGAACTGGGAAAGCATTTTTTGTCATGCTGTCATCAACTTTTCTATCTATCACTTGCTGTGTTCACTGGATAGTTTACAAGTTTAAATACTTAAGTGTGATTTCAGTTTTCAATGTATGTATGTTGATACACTTCAGTTGCTAGGGTAATATATGATGATTTCATTGATATGCTACTTCATGCCTTAGTGAACTGGCTTAATCAAATTATAGTGTAGGTCTAAAGCCAAAAGAAGGAAACCTTCAAGCTACACATGCTGTTCAATACCAAAGTAATTCAGATACATGGGAAAACCTATAGTCTATCTTTGTCTTCTAGTAGAATCACTTGCCTTTTGGGAGTAACTTGTTTTTATTCCTTCCTTGCCCTGCCAGATCATAGCAAAAAGCTGCTACAATGCTAAATGAGTAATGCTTTCCTGAAATATTGTAGAATTTGATCTCTTTGAAAATAATACAGGTCAGAGTTCTCCAGGAGTCAGACTTTGAAATTTTTAATTTTCTTTTATATTTTTTTCTTTTGCATTGAGACACATTATGTTCCCACAGGCTTTGTGATGCAAGATCAATTGTACTAATGCAGCATCTGAGTGGTAATTTTGCATAAATTGGCTTTCTAGGGAGAAGGAGAGGGATATGGCTACAAGAGAGCCATCTGATGTGCAGCTTGCTCAGTGTGCTGCATCATCACTAGAGATAAACAGCAGTGGCAGCCAGGCTTGTACAGAAATGTTTGTGAAATGTGCACATTAGGCATTTCTGTTCTTGATTCATCCTCTGGTCTTATTGTATGCTGCCACTTAATCTAATATAGTTCCAGGGAAGTTAATCCTCTGTCTCTGAGCTGCTCTTGATTTCTGACTCATGAGTTGTAGACAGTTAAGGAGGTACAGAATCACGTTGAAAGTAAAGCGCCACATTTCACAAGCTGATTAAATGAGCGTGGTCTGTGGAAAAAAGTTCCTAAGCCTGGGTTTTGGGACAGTCTTTCACCTTTAATGAAGAATACAGCTCAGGAGGCGACAAAGATCTGCATTCTGCATACAATTTTAAGAACAACTTGAGCTTTACTTTTGGCACATGTATATTCTTTGAAAAAGTTTTACTACTGTAGTACCATTCTGAGATCTACAGGGGAAGTAGGCAGAGGTAGCATTTTGTTTATCTTTTATATTTTGAGCCATGGGAGGAAAGGAGGAAGGGGATCTTGTAGCCCAAGTATAGCAGTTGGAACTATTTGAAAAGCAGTTTGACAGACTAGCACATCAGCTGTGCATATTTCTCATTGGATAGGAGCATCCATACTAAGAATGGGCTGTGATGAGCATTCACTGAGAAGCGGGTTCATGTCTGATACCATTACACTTGAATGAACACTAATTTTTGATTACCTCATACTTTAGTTTCACTTTTCATGATGGTTTACAAACACTGAAGCGTTTATTCAAGAAAGGACATGAATCCTCCAAATGAATAGTTGAAGAGAGCAGCCTGACATCGGGTTTAATGTTAGTAAATTCTGCTTTGAGTGAGTTATTTCTCTTTTACATTTACTAGATTTGCAATTCTCTAGCTTTGCAATGTAGCCTGAACTTGTTTTTCAGAATTAACATGTTTTTTCTAGACTTTTTGAGGTCTTCATAAGACAGTGTGGCATCAATGTATAACTTAAAAATCACCCTTGAGTGAGATAGCTGAGATTAGTATTTTCAGTATTTTTATTTGTATAATAATCCTTCTATTCATCCTTGTATGCTTTACTGAGGGAAGTTTATGTGCAATGTGCACTTGCAGCCCAGAAAGCCAACCATGTCCTGGGCTGCATCAAAAGAAGCATGGCCAGTAGGTCGAGAGAGGTGATTGTGCACCTCTACTCCCCACTCGTGAGACCCCACCTTGAGTACTGTGTCCAGTTCTGGAGCCCTCAGGAAGGACATAGAGCTCTTGGAGTGAGTCCAGAGGAGGGTTATGAAGATCATCAGAGGGCTAGAGCACCTCTTCTATGAAGACAGGCTGAGAGAGTTGGGGCTGTTCAGTCTGGAGAAGAGGAGGCTCTGGGGAGACCCTATAGCAGCCTTCCAGTACCTGAAGAGGGCCTACAGGAAAGCTGGGAATGGCTTTTCACCAGAGGGGGTAGTGGTAGGATGAGGGGTAATGGCTTAAAACTGGAAGAGGGGAGATTTAGGTTAGACTTCAGGAAGAAATTCTTTAGTGTGAGGGTGGTGAGACACTGGAAAAGGCTGCCCAAGGAAGTTGTGGAAGTCCCCATCCCAGGAAGTGTTCAAGGCTAGGTTGGATGGGGTGTTGAGCAACCTGATCTAGTGTGAGGTGTCCCTGCCCATGCAGGGAGGTTGGAACTAGATGATCTTTAAGGTGCCTTCCAACCCAAACCATTCTATGATAAGATTGTTCGAAATGACATGTATGGATAGTTACCATTTTTTCCTTAATTATTTTTCTAATTTCTCCCTCTTGTTTCAGTGTTTGCTTTTATTTTCATATTGTTTTTGTATGATTTGACTGTTTGACTTCATAAATTCATCAGATATTCTAAGTTCCTTTAATATTTTTTTATGTAAGCTAGTTGCCTTTTTTTTCCCCCAGCAACTTTGCAGTAAGTCTATGTTAAAGAATGTCCTCTTTCTCTCTAACATTTTAACATGTATTTAACCTACTTGATTTATTCAGCAGTTGGTATGCTGACATAGCATGGCTTTTGTTTCCAGTAAATGAAAGGAAAACACATCTACCCGTACAGTATTTAAACTGAAAAATAGCCTCTGTCTACAACAATTCTGACTAGTAGTTTTAAGTATTAAATTTAACGTTGTTATTATATTTAAACAGTTGGCAAATGAACACAGGTCTATCCATTCAGTAGTTCTTTGGATTGGGGTTATTTGTTCAGGTGGGACTTCTGCTGATTTCTTTTTTTTTTTTAGTATGATGTTTGGGTTTCTATTAGAGGTTTTGGTTGAAATGTTGGGCTGTTTTTCCTGTGAATTGCTGTGTAGTCCTTGAAGAATCACTGTAATAGAATCCAGTGAACTGCTAGCTTTGGTAAAAATTAAGTAAAACTTGCTTACCAGTAAATATGCAGGGATGCTTTTCAGCTTACTGTGTATGTTGTGGTTTTTAAAAATAAAGTAGATAAAGCTTGTGGCATAAAGTTTTGAGGTGAGCAGAGGTCTTTGCAAGGTCAGAAGCAGCAAATTATTTGCTTTCAACCTGAGGTTTGTGGGTACCTTCTGAGGAATCCACAAAAAGTAATTTAAAAAGCAGATCTACTGCTAGCAGGTTTATATTTGCTACCAGTGGTTGTGTCCGTCCATTGGAAAATTTGAACGTGCCTGAAATGATCATTTGAGAATCCCTGAACTAAAAATACAGGTCTACGTAAGACATTAGCTAAGTGGAGATGGGTTTATCAAAGTGAGGAGTTCTTTTTCTTCTTTCTGTTGTTGCTTGTATGGACTGTTGAGCCTTGTGCCTCTCAGTATACAAACGTATGAGCCTCTTTGTCTCTTCTGGTAAGCACGTATTTGAGTATTTCCCTGCGTGAGAGCAGATTTTGCACATTCCCATTGCATGCTAGTAATTCTAGCTTTTTAGTTAATCTAAGATCTGGTTAAGGGTCTAATTGCCTTCTTTCTTTTTAGGAGCTGCTTAAACATGAACTTTACATTTTCAAAATACCTGATCAGCTGCCACTGAAGTCTGTCTAAAAATCCGACGAGCCCTGTTAGACTCCTTAATGCTGTGATGTCTGCAGCTGTCCATGCCAGAACTCTGGTTCAGATGAGTGGAAATGTGCCTAGCTCTTGCATAAGCTCTCCTAATTGTTGATTGAAAATGGAAGTGTGAGGAGAGGACGCAAAATTAATTATAAAAATTTGAGGATCACTGTAAATTCTAGGAAAGAAACGTGAATGATGTGGGATATAGCAAAAATCCAAGGGGCCTTCTCTTCACTATCACTCTAGCCCCTAATGGTTAATGCTGTCTTGTCTTTTCTTCCCCCTAATATTATGCAGTTCTTGAAAGTATACTTCTTTTTCTGTCTTTTCAAT
Source organism: Hemiprocne comata (assembly GCA_020745705.1). Taxonomy (NCBI): domain Eukaryota; kingdom Metazoa; phylum Chordata; class Aves; order Apodiformes; family Apodidae; genus Hemiprocne; species Hemiprocne comata. Next base: position 87,243,793 of record CM036587.1, read on the forward strand.
TTTTTCAAGCTTTTCAGAATGTACACAAATCAAAATAATCTATATGTTCAATTGTACCATTCTCTACCAGCTTTCTACAGGGACCCTAATAATCTGTGTTCATGTATATTTTATTGCTTCTTCCTTTTTTTGTCAGCACATGTAGAAACCAAATTTATACTCTGACTATGTTTATGATCAAAGCACAAATAAGCTTTGTGGGTGTGATCAATACCAATTAAGTTTATTTGCAAACAGATTTTGCACTGAAGCAATTCTAAAAAGATTTGGAGCAGAAACAGGACAAGTAATGGTCACGACATGAAAATACTAATGTTAGTGACAGGGATGGTAGAGTCTCCTGCCATTGAGGTACTTTTAATTTCATTTGTCAGTCTAATGTGTTGAGCAAAGCCAGGAAATGAAAAACTAGTAGCAAAGCAGCACTGTGTGCTATCATCAGAGGTTGCCTTCTGGTATTCATCTAAATTGTTAAGTAGTGTTAAGGTTCTGATAACGAATGCGTCAGTAGGAGAATATGATTGCCTAAGCTAATAAAACTAGTGAGCACCTTGGAGTGTTCTGTAGTACTTCCAGATAATTTCTTTACACTTTCCTCTTCCCCCTACCCCCAAAAAACCCAAAACTTTAGAGTGACAACATTACTGATTTAAAATGGAAACTGTTTGTCACCCTGAGGAAGTTAAAGATCAGGAAGCAGCTTCTAATATGAAAAAAGTTGCCAGCTTCGTCAACTGGGTCTTACCAGAGTGCATTAGGTGTAATGTGGGTCAGATCTAGACTGAGTGGAGGTTTAAGTTCCTTAGAAAAAGTTAGCACTTCTTGCGAGTCTCCTGGATGTGCAATCTAAATTAGGTTGCTTGGTTATTCTAATAAGAATGCTGATCAAACAGCACTCTTCTCAGGATTATGTCTACTGCATGAAAATTAGGTAGCCAGAGCACTTTCCAGCAATCAGGAAACCTGGACACTGGATCTTTCATGAGGCTTCGTTTGCAGCTGTTTTCTTCATGTTTGTCTGTACTTTGGGTGATTGTGAACATCAAATGATTGGAGTGAGGACTTTTGCCCACTTGGGTTATACCTAGATGTGTAAGGACAAAGGAGAAATTAGAGGTTGAAGCATACCTTTAATCCCTTTCAGGATAACTAATAAAAAATTATCACTTTGGTACTTTTTTAAACTGACTCTGATAAAATTTTCATTTCCACAGGTGTAAAACTAGATGTTGCATACAAGTGATTTACTTTCTTATGCTGTTTTGTGCCTGAAGAATCTATGTTGACAATGTAAGTCTCTGTTTCTCTGCAAAGTACACAGTGGATGTTTTACTGGCCTTGAGTGCCTTTATTACTGTGGTGAGACAGTGTTCCCTCTTGGTGTTGGAGATGCAAGTCATTCACTCTGAGCTTATAAGTACCAGGGTTGTGAATGATACAGTTCTGTTGTTAGAGTGCTCCAAGCAGTGCTGAACTCCAGGACACTGCAGCTCAGGCTCCACACGGTAGATAACCTGATCAAAAGTGTTGCGCTTCATTTTGCATTTGTTGTAGTTACCAACCTCCTCCTCCCTGATCACTCAGAATGGGTACACAGAAAAGGCTGCTTGAGACTGTTTTCCATGCAGCAATATGACTTATTTCCCCCTTCCAGATTGAAAGATTAGTGACAGCCCCAAGACTGAAAGGCTTTGCTTTGCATCATCTTGTAGAGAATACTACTTGGCTTCAATATGTTGATACATGTTATTCAGACTACTGGAATTATGTAGAATGTAATGTTACTACCAATTAGGTAGTGTTAGCCAGCCATTGTAATGTTTGGACGTGTGGCCTGCACTACTTCTGTCATGCCACATGGATGGTATAGCAAAAGCCCTGAGATCAGGTAAAATTCAAAATGTTTTTTCAGGTAGAGCCAAGAAGGCAAAAGGCCAACTGAACTGAAAAAGATGAAGTCTGCTTCTGAGAAGCAAGAAGCCTGTATGCTACCTGCTTTTAAAATGTTTACTGAAAAGTGGTAGAGAGGAAATATGTATCTCTTGATTTAAACTGTTCTCCTTATTACAGAGTTTTTACAGCATCTATTATATCCATATGCATTAGGGAGTATCTGTTCCTTAGGCTGCTTTAATATTAACAGGTTATGCTGATAAAAACTCTTGGGAAAAAAACATTTTATTGCAGTTTATATTAAAAATAAAAATAAGACCTGTTCATTAAGGGTGAAAAAAAAAATACAGAAAACTGGTAAAAACTCTGCCTATGTGTAGTGTAGTTTTGCTGTAAAGCAAACTTTCTTTTCTTGTTTTTTTTTTTTTTTTCCTTGAGCAATTGTACAATAGAACTTTAATTTTCAAGGATCAAGTATCTGTGCTGCAAATGCCAATTTTCAACATCTTTAGATGGGTAATCTGCTGGAATAGATTACAATCCTGATCTTAAATTTGTTTACTGTATTTTCTTCTGTGTTGTGGGCTAGGCATGTTATTGGTATGTGGTACCAACAGGTACCAGAGATTTCAGAAACAGATTTCAGCTCTTTTATTTCATAACACTGAAGGCACTAAGATTTCAGAAACTATGGCATTAATGCACCTGTTCTACAAGAATAACTTGATACTATCTCATTTTGAAATAAAACATTTTAAAGCCTTGGCATGTTCCATGCATGATCTATTTACTGTTGATTGATATGTTATAGGGGAGAAACAATAAGTTGCAGGACCTGCCAAGACTGTAATCCTTGTTCCATGTTTTTACATTTGTCTCCCAGTATTTTCTGAAACAAACTGGGTAAGCGCATGCCAGCAGGCCAAATGCCAAAGGTGAGACTGAGTTACAAGGGTTGAAATAGTACTGGACATGAAGGGAAAGTGCAACTTTATCTGAAGTACATGCTGCAGAGGTGGCTAGCAATGACACAGTGCAGTGAGAAGTTCAGAGCTTTTTTCCTGCTGTTGGCAAGACAGTAATAGCTGGTAGTGTTCTTGTGACTTACAAAGTAGAATTCACTTTCTGTTTCCTAAAATAAATCTAGACAGAGGGAGTAAAGTTATTAATTAGCCTTTCTTAGTAATAAATCCCTTTGAAGTGTAATTGGTGTGGACCCACTACACTTTTATATTTGTTGGCACTTAGCTGATCGACCGGTTCCTTGCCGATGGAAAAGGAAGCCAGTCTCAATAGCAAGTTTGCTGGCAGCTTCCGCAGGTGGGGATTTACATGCTCGTATGCAGTTATGCTGAATCCTACTGAGCTACTCTGAATTTCTCATATTACTCTTTGTAATTTGTTCTCCTCAAAAACTTCTCTGGAACTGTAACCAAAACAAAACCCGAATTAGTTTTACCTGGGTCAGTATTCTATGTCTACTTTTTACATGCATTTACGTAATTTAGAAGTTTCATTTTGGTTATTCTGCTTATCTGTTTCCTGACAATACTTACACATTCTCCTTTATTAGTATTCATTTGGTATGGATAATGTAAAAATACAGGAAATAACCTCTTTCAGTGGGTTGCAGCCCTCATTCTGTACATAAATCTTAGTGGAGGTCACTTAGTAATATTTGAGCTGGTTGGAAAGAAAATTGAAACAGTAATTAAGATGCAGACTCTTAAATCAGTAGTAAACCTTGTACCTAGAAGGCTGTGTTTTTATTGATATTCAATTAAAAAGTAGCAAAGCAGTCCTTAGCCTTTTACTGATTGGTGTTGCATGCCACAATATTTGTAAAGCAACATAGGTTTTACACTATAATCCTTATGTTGCATGTTCAGTTTGTTGTTTCTGAGCCTTTATGGTTGTAGTTAAATCTCACTTCCTAGGCAAATTGTTAATGATAAGGCAGCCAAATAATGATTTTCCTGCAGGATGCAATTCTGTCTCCTTAAATAGGGGACTGAGATATTGAAAGAAACTGAATACAAGGGTGGTATAACACTTCTATCATGGAATTCTCTAAATGCCCGTGCTTAAATTATTTTACACAGTTTAGCTTCTATTGCAGAAACAATTAGAAGACTGGTCTGTGACTGAATGCTGTTGTACTCTTCAATCTTTGCCTATAACCATATGTGAAGAGACCTTGTTGGCATAATTAAGGTGGGTGCAACTGTGTGCCAGCTGTAGTAAGCGCAGAGGCCCTCAGTGTCCACTTTGGCTCTTTTCAGTGGAAGTCATTATTTGGTCAGTGAACTTTCCTGGACAGGCAGACTATGCATCCTCTTTTATAATGTAGTAGGCTTCTAATCTTATCTCCAAGTGGTATAGGGAAGCTTCAGGGTTCTCATTACCCAGCTGGCAGAGGCAGGGACTTAGCAGTCATGGGAATATCAGCTATTTGCCATCCTGACCTTATCTGAAGGCTCAAGCATGACTAGCTGGAAATGAGGCTGTGGGCCTAATGGGTAGTCTTATTTTATCTCTTCTTTAGGTAAGAGGTTTCTGTTTCTTCACCCTTACTGTGCTGGACTGTGGATGTGCTCCATGGGTACTCCCACATTCTGGTTGTCTGCTCCTCATGACCTGGCTCCTGGTGTTGTCTAGTAGAGGTTCTGGCTCTCAGTCCTGATACCTGTTTGTTAGCAGCCTGCATCTGCCTTGTCTGCTTCCCTCCTGGCCTTAGACTTTCATCTGCCCTATGAACTCCTTGCCAGACTGACCTCTGATAGCCCTGGTTGGTTAATGAGGACTCGGAAGTTTGTTCTGTTTATTGACACTTGGTGCTTCAGTGTTATTTTTACAAGCTGTTGTAAATAATGATAAGGCACAGCCCTATGTTCACCTTTGAGTAAGATGTTAAGCTTTTCATTAGTTTGAGACATTCAGGGTGTTACTAGTCCCTGTGGAAAAAAAAAAATAAAAAGGATGTAAGTTTTTCTTATGTAAACCATGTTCTGCAAAATATTTAAATTCCAAACCTGTTTTGTTTAGCTGTTTCTGTGTGTCTGTTCTGTGTGTCCATATTTTTTAACTTTTTTGGTATATTTCTTGCTGGTTTTTTCATGATAACCAGATAGATTGAGGCTTTTGTGCTTGAAACTTTGACCATAGTTTGACCGTGTAATGCTGCAAAATTCAAGTTGTCTGTTAATATATTGGACTCTGAAGTCATTGTGTCAGTGCAGTTATCACAACAACCCCTTTCTCTATTATTTGTTTTATATTTTAGATGAGGTGCAGTGTTTTTTCCACTTTTGCAATAAATTGCTTTTTCTTTTCCCCATTCAGTGCATAGGTTTGGTGTTTTCTGTCATTGCTTTATATGCTTAGAACTTGCTGGTAGTAATGAGAGGCTTCATGTTTCTGGTTTATCAGATTAATAAAGATTAAGCACTGGAGATTGGAATACCTAACTGTAATGCTGCTCCTTCAAAAAAGCAGTGACTGACTTCCTGGCATCTTCACAGCTGTTGCTTCTGCAGCATTTGCTCCTTCTACCAAATCCTGATAAATCTGGTATTTGAGCTTGTGCTTCTCTTATGTGGATTTTTCTTGATTATTTAATAATTAATTTTTTACCTTAATTATGAGAATACTAGCAAGTCTGTGAAAGGCAGAATTGTTCATGATACATGTTAAGTGTTTAACTTTTGCCTCTTGCTGTGTATTTTTTGACTCTTGTGTATATTCCCATTTTGTTCATAGTTGCTGTGTGGAGGTTAACACTGATGTGCCCGATCCAGAAAAAATGATTTAATATGTTTTGCTTCCTGCAAATGTTCCTAATTATATTTATTGTCATTAAGACAACGTGTCTCAAATTACTCTTAGTTGTGAAGGATATTTTTAAAAGGTGAATTCAGGGCACAGGTATTTATTTTGCCCCTACCTAAAAGGATGGAACAGGGAGAAATTATATTGATGCAATGAGATCTAAATCTTTGATCATGAAGTATGATAAAGGCTGTGAAAATGGCAGAACAAAAATTGTTTTACATAGGAAAACAAACAAAGTATACTTATTCTGAGAACAGTGCAGAATACTTACCTTGCCTGCTGACAAAGTGTTCTTGGATTTTAACTTTTTGAGGAAAAATGTTCAAGAAAAACATTGAGTTCTGTATTTTTTTTTTTCTTGGATAAGCTATTCACTGGATTGTGACCTAGTTCACAAATAGCTTTGACCCTGGAACTGTATTTTCTGGAAGTAAATGAGCTTTGATAAGCATTGTACAGATCCCTATGCAACATCCTGTACAAAGCTGTATATAGATAATTCTGCTCTGTGTCTGGGTTCTTATAATTTCTAAAACACATGGATGACACTGCTAGTTTTACCAAAGCTGAGAAGGAGGAATCATGTATTATATGGCATTATTTGTCCAGGTAATATATTATTCATGAGAGTACTGCTTGATATGATGGGAATAATCCTGTCTCATTTATGTAAGTATCAGATTAGTGAGATTGAGTAAGTATCAAATTCAAGGCCAGATTGGATGGGCCTACGAGCAACCTGATCTAGTGGGAGGTGTTCCTTCCCAAGCAGGCAGGTCCCTTCCAACTCAAACCATTTTAGGATTCTATGATTATTTATTATATTGCACAATTTTCCAAATTTTTGGCCTGAACACTGTATTGATTTATGTTGGATATAACTGAATTTAATTAATCGAAATATTTTTCCCTGCTGAAATTGAATATTAAAAAGTGTTCTCTTTTTCAGTGGAAAATACTCCAGTTGCCTGGATTGTAAACCTGTCTCTGCCTGAGGGAACTTGGAATCTTTGCCTCTTAATGCTAGAACTCTCTCATTCTGTATGAATAATTAAGCAACCCCTGCTGCAGGGGCAGCAAGTTGGGAGTCCCAGATCTCAGTAGTCAGTGCTGAAGGACAACCTTGGCATTAAGATACTAATCAATGACAAAGCAATTTCTCTTCCACCAGAGGAAAAGACCAAACAGCAACTCCTTTAAACTTCTGGTATCTCTTATGTCCCCTGTTCTCTTGTTTCCAGCAAATCAGTGCTGTCCATGCATTGATTATCGTGGTGTGAAAATGACTCTCTGTCCTAGAGAGGCTTTACCCCAGTGTTTTCCCACCAAGACACTGCTGTCTACTCCGTCTCCTCCTTCACCCAAATGATGAGTGAGAGGTGCAGGTAAAGGTCACTGACAGCATTGGGTATGGTTCTCATTATTTCCCCAGCCCCCAAGGTTTTGGTTGTGCTGTTGGCAGTGAGGTAAATCCTCTTCATTTTCTCTCTGTAAAGATTTCAGGCAACACTAAGGCTTCCATTTCTGCCATTGTAAGTCTTTTTTTTGGACTGAAATGACAAATAACAGACAGATACCTGAGTTGCTGTCCAGTAAAGTGTCACTTTGGACCATGTCCTAAATCCTTAGCTCTGACTACCAGGTATGTGTAAACTGGAAAGGCTGTCTTGACTTCCTCATCTTATGGTATGTGGAAAAAAAAAGGAATATATTTAACAGCTTCTAAATATGCAGTCCTTTATTATGTATTTTACAGTCTCTTCCAATGCACAATTCAGTAAAGCATTCTGTTGTAGCACAGTGAAAACATATACAGCACCTTGTTAATATACTTACTGTAGTCCACTATATTTTATACATATGGAATTTTTTCTTTCCCTTCTAAAATACTTGATTTTTTTTATGTGCTTTGGGATGACAGAAACTAAAGACCTTAGAAAGTTTAAAATACTACAGTGTTACAGCTGAAAACATTAACATTTGTGGTAGTTCATAGAAAAGCTTTTGTTTATATATATCTTCAAAATTATTTGAAATATTAACAAATTTCCAACCAGTCGTTGTTAAGACAAGAGAGTGATGTATTTTACTTGAGAATATCTGGTCAGTAGATGGAACTAGGGTGCCTGTTTTGTGTTTTACGAAGTTTGCATCTTAAATTCACACCAAGAAGGTGATAAAGGTATTTAATATTTAATGTAATTTACTTGAAAACTTTCAATAGTCAGTCAATCAATTCCTTTCCCCGAATGGAATTCAAAATCTGTGATTAAACGGCACTCAGAAGTATGATGTTACTTTGTGAAGATGGATGTTATTTGGAAAGGAATACCCAGATGCTAGAGAGAAGAAAGAATTTGAGGTAAAAACTGAGAGTAAATCAGGCATGAAAAGTATGTTAAGATTTCAAGTTTCAATTCTTGTAGCACTGAAGTGACTTCATAAAGCAAACAGAATTTCAAAGTGCAGTAAATTTACTAGTCCCATCAAGCTAAATGAAAAGCATATAAGAATGGAATAATACCAAGAATGTTGTAATTTGAAAGTAAATCTTGCAGCTCAGTTCCTGTATGCTGTAGCGCATGCTTGTTGTTCTGAAGGTTTCCTATATAAATCTGTAGCATATCTATTTTTGTGCCATTTGCTCACCCTGACAAAGACTTTCTCATTGGGCTTCAGTGTAGCATTAAATGATCTGTTGTTTAGACACATCTTGTCACGATCATTTTGGTATGTGTTAAATGTTGTATTTTGCTTAATCCCACATACTGTATTGAGCTCTATGCTTTGTCAAGGACTTAAAAAAGATGGAAGTACTCCTCACCTTCTATCGAGAGCTGTATTTGAAGAGCCTTGAGGGGATGAGAGTACCCCAGCTCCTTCTGAGATCGACTGTGAAAACAGAAAAATCAGGCTTAAATCTGACTTACTTGACAAATTTTAAATTCTCATTGGAACCAGGTTCAGGGTTAACTTGAGTAGTCAAGGGGGAAGAGACAAACCTTCAAGATCAATGAAAACATGACTATCTGAAAAAAAATTAATTTGTGAAGCAGAACCTGTTGCCTCGATTCCATGAAATGTACAGAAGATAAACTTTGATCTGTTACCAGCAAACTCTGATGGCACAAGTCTTTAAATAGTTAATGCATTTGCAGTTTTTGTTTAATTCCTTTGTAGGTTTTTTTGTTGATGGATCTTTCTAACCACAGTTTTGCTCATGTTTTATTAATTTCCATATAATAGGAATTCAACTGCAAAGTTTTTGCCCTTCCTTTCTCACATGTTCCTTCATTGCTTTATTTCTTTACAGAGTTTGCCTTTTATTAAGGAGCCTCTAGCTCTGTCAGTCAGTAGCTCCGTGTCTTGTGGTGTTGCTCTGCATCTTTAGGACAATGGGACAACTAAAACCAAGCCAGGCATAGTCTGAGGGCAGTATCTGTTTGTCAGTTCTTGAAGTCACTGATAAGTCTGTGTGCTATGTCTAGCAATTAATTTGAGTGAGCCCGCACTGAAGATTACCAAATACCTTTATATTATTTTTGGTAGTTTCGTTACTCTTTTGTGTATGGTCTTATGTTAAGAAAAATGGTTCAGATTTTAATAGGAGCCTTAGCCCAATTCAGCTAATGTTTTTTCTTCTGAAAATTGTCATTGGGAGGGGAAAGGTTCTTGAAATGCTTTGCAGCAGAGTTGTGCTGTTGAAATGTTAAGTTAGGTTTTAATTTGAAACCTAAATTGGTCTAGTTCTATTTTTGCTATTAAAGGTCTGCAGAAAGATTTACCAGTGGTAGTTGGCATGAGACAAAGCAGATGCACTCAGCTCTTTGAACCACAGTTAACTGCTTAGGACTGAAGAATGACAGGATCTCACTGGCATCATTGACTCCCTGAGCCTTATCTATTTCATGGTAATTAATACAACCCTTTCCATTTAGTTTCCTGTCAGTGCAGTTCCATTGCCTCAGGCTTTATTTGCCTTGCTGCTCAATGTTTAAAGCAGCTGCAGCTAAGCCCACAGCTTTCTTGTTAGCATTTTTCTAATCACTTGAGTTTGTGGGACAGAAACGGGATTGCAGAAACCTCAGTATTTCTGAGCTGGTGAGCAGTGGTGTATTTGTTCTTGGGGAGGAAACTCATTTGCCTGATTTAGGTTCTTTATTTCCCATATTCTTTTTTTGCTTGCATACAGCATTCAGATTGAAAAAAAAAGATGCTCCTCGCTTTCTTTGTGCTTTGCCTTTCCTAGAACCATTTCTAATCCTGCCGATTCTTTACAGTATGTTTCTGTGTCCCTGCAACTTCTATTCCTACCTCTTTCTATGCTCTTTGCTGAGATTCTAAATCGTCTTCCAAAATACCTTGGTTTCTCCAAAACACCTATATTTTAATCTAAATATCTCTCTTGAATATTTTCTAGTCTTCTGCTTTCTCTACTACGTGTCTGTGAAGACCATTAAATGGTTCCCTCAGGTGTTTGTAGAGTTCATATTTCTTGATCATTGTTTGCTTCAAGGACAATTATGAAACCATAGGAATTTGGCTCCTAATTTCGTGTGTATTTCAAAATCACTTCTGTGACACCCACTCTTGCAAGTTATATCAGGAGCTACCATTGTCTCTTGACACCATGAACTAGTTTCTGAGAAGCATAATATGTTGGCACTGCTGGCATAAACTGTAATGTTAGGTGAAGAGAATGTGCTTTTAAAACTTGAAAGACTCTTAAGTTTCACAAAAGATTGTTTGGTCTGAGATTCATCACGTGGTTTCAGGCTGGTGTCAAGTTTCTTTTAAAGTTTCACAAAATTCATTTTACTTTTCTCTAAGTAGTTGCATTAATATGGATATATGGGAAGAGCTATACAAGACATGCATGAAGTTTTTATGCCCGGGTAATTTGAAAACAGATGTGTTTGAAAAGATTAAAAGTTTTATGCCTTGAGCAGAGAAAGACAGGATCATTGTATCATCCCATTGTATACTGTAAAAATAATGTCTTTCAGTACTGGCTAATAGCTTTTATGCAATAATATATTGCTGGCATAGTACAAAGGCAACATGTGTAGCTTTCCAATTAGATTAACACATAGAAGCCTTATTCTAGCATATTTTTTTCATTATTTAAAGAAATAGATTATTGGAACATCGCACTGCCTTCCAGATTTCCCATAATTCTTCCGTTTCTGAAGAGACAGCTCTAAGCTAAGTCATATAAATGTATCAAGCTGATTGTATGTTGAATTACTGCTCTCCCTACTTGAATATGATGCTTGAGCTATCTTCCTGTTCTATGTCTCTACATTGGATTGAACTTAATGCATAGTGGCTCAGGCCAAATAAATGGATTTGTGAAAGGCATACAATTAATTACATTTGCCACAACAGTCTTGATGTGGAACATAGCCTTTGTGTCATGCAGTACTTTGTGCCAACTAATGGATGAGAAGAATTAATATCAAACCATCATGCAGGTATCAGAATACAAGCCAGTAGCCGTGATGAGTGTGTTTTCTGGCATCTACTGATCATTTTAGCTTCTAGTCGTAGATTTAATCGGCTTGTAGTTCACAACAGTAGTTAACTTCATAAAAAGAACGTTCTTACATAAGACAGTTTGAAAGTTCTGAAGACTGAAGAAAATGTAATTTCTAAAAAAACCCCACAAATATTTTCCAAATCACAGTTAAGCCCTATGGGCAGATATTGAACTTCTGTTATGGTCGCTGTGGGGAGAATGTGATGAGTGTGATTATAACCTAGACTATTTCACCTTAGACTCCTTTGGAAGCCTCTGTTGCCTCAGCCATTGAAATCCACCAACAGCCCTGAGATGGTGGAAATGCTTTCTGCAATAAATACAGTAAAATAAGCAAAGCTTTAACATATTTATTTCAGTAGCATTTTTCCAACCTAAAGCTTGTGTAAATTAAAATTTAAAACCAATTCAAACCTTTAAGTTAATTATAAAACGTAAGTAATGCAACTAGTACCGGTATTAGTGATAATTATATAGCTTTATATTACAGACTTTTTGCTTACTTGCCTAAAAAGTTCCGGTTTCAACTTCTCTTGGATATTTGTGTTTACAGCCCATAACTATGTAGTACCAGTGAGTGTGGTGAAAAGCTGTAGACTTCTGTAATTGTGGAGGGTCAGTAGGTGTGATCACTGGGACCAGTTTGCCATCTTGCATTCTCAAGGTCTGTTAAAGCTTTCGGCATGTGCATTGCCTTTTCCTTTTTCCTTGGGAATGAACATAGAGGTGTTTTATGACATCAGGGGACTCTGAACTCTTGTTTGTACCATTAGGTGCACCCACTTGCCTGTTCTGCTATTGGTTAACATAGCAAACAGATGCGTTAGTAGTTTGTGCTGGATTATCAGCCATAAATTTGCTAGCACTGAATAGCACTATTGGGGCTGTAAAATTTACAGTGGAATACAAAGTTAACATTAAAGTCTGTGATGAGATGATCATGGCTATTCAAATCTTGCACTACCCTCACTCCCCAGTAAATTTGCAGGCTGAAGAAGTTACCATTTTGTTTTGTGTTGCGTGCTACATTTGCAAGGTTATGTGTGCAATCATTAAGCTGAAACCTTCAGCTCAGGATCCTTTACAGAGTGCCACTTACAGTGGGACAAGCACATGATCAAACTACTACTAGTTGGCATTGATGGTGATTCTCCCTATCTGCTGATTTATTTTCAAAAAGCTGTTGTGTTACTTCAGAGACAGGTATGTTGTTATTTTTGATCACCACTCAGCTTTGCTGGATTTTCAAAAATCTGATACACAGATAATTATTCTCACAGCTCAAATAGTATTCCACTCTAATTATTGTCTGGAGTACAAATATTAGAAAGAAATAATAGTCTATGCAGTAAGGGAACAGAAAACCTGATACGTTAGAATCACAGGGGTTGGAAGGGACCTCTGAAGATCGACTCCAAACCCCCTGCTGCAGCAGGAACACCTAAGGCAGATCACACAGGAACACGTCCAGACGGGTCTTGAAAGTCTCCAGAGAAGGAGACTCCACAACCTCTCTGGGCAGCCTGTTGAAGTGCTCTGTCACCCCCACAATAAAGAAGTTTTTCTTCATGTTGAGGTGAACCTTAACATGGCACAATGGTATCTGTAAAGTGGAGATCTTGGACATTGTTAGTTTATAAGTTTATTCACTAAAATGCTTCCTTTGCTTTTGATTTATCTCAAGAGACTTTTGAGCTATCTGAAGAGAGACTATGTCACTGATGAGTCACATTCTTGTCCAGGACACTTACGTTAAGTATATGGTAGAAGGGGAAGGACAAGTTCTATGTAAAACCCCCTAAGCTTTACTTTGAGGTGCTTTCTTTTTTTTTCTAGTTGAGACAAACAAAAAAACCCCAGCTTGTATCTGAACATCTTTTATTGCAGCATTAACCTTACCTTCTGTCGGTGGGGAGGCTTTGAAATACAACTTCATGCTGGAGGTAGAATACTAACCAATGCGGTAAGGCAGATTATGACCAATTTTCCTGAGCCTTTACCCTGTACAAGAACATGGTGTGTGTATATCTGAGAAAGTGAAGGAGAACTTTAGGGTGTGGTTCATGGGCAGGAAATAGGAATGACTTCCCCAGTTCTCCAATTTGCTGTAGAGGTAGGGCCAGATATGGATAAACATGTTGCAGCCAGGCAGTTTATTCATGTTTGATAACTGGGTTTAGATTTTTTTGTATAATCGGAAATGCACTAGAAATTTCCTTTATTACTTTTTGTTTTGAAATTTCCTCTTCTCCCTTCACATAAGCAGGTGGCAACAGTTCTAGATCAGAGTTCTGTGAACTGCATAATTCTTTCTTTTGAGGTACGACTAGAAAAATCATAAGATAGTTAAATTCTTTATCTTTCTCTGCTAAAGTTGGCAAAGAATGTTCATTTAATCATGTATTTAAAAATGTTATGGCATAGTATAAGGCTTATATTGATCTAGGTCTGTATTAAGAACCCTCTCACATGTTCTTAAACAAATTTCAGTGCCTGACATTTGATTTCAGTGGGAGCTAGACCTCTAAGGCACAGAGATCCAAGTCCTATTAAGCATCTGACTTCTACTGATGCTTCTCATGTTGATTCTGCTCTTAAAAGTGCCTGTCCTTTATCTGCGTTTGCCTGTAAAAACATAGAGATGTAAGAAGAGATACTGAAAAACGCTAAAATGTGAATGGCAATAATGAGGAAAGCTATTTTGAGATGTTAGCCACTCATATTCTGCTAACTTTAATCTTTTGCCTTTTTTCAAAAGTGTGAACTTTGGTTTGGATAATGTCAAATGAATTTACGATTGGTTTTGGTTTGGTTTCTTTTTTTTTAAGGGAACAATAAGCATGCTTCTATTATGTATAAACTTTAAGGGACTGGGAAAATGTATTTATATTTATTGCAAGATGATAGTGTGTTTTGACCTTTCCTGGAGTATTAATGCTCAGATTTAAAGCATCAGATTTATTTTGATGAAAAGAACTTCTTCAAAATATGTAGGACATAACAATAACAAGAACAATAATTTAAAGAGTAAAAGTTCTATACACTTACCTTTTGCATGTTTATTTACCTGCAAGGACATGTTTTTGAGTATCCAGAGACACTCTTAGCAGTTAATAGGTTAGGAGTGGTTTGTTCATTATCTGCAGTTGAAGAACTTCTAGAAACTACAAGAGGGTTTTTTGCACTATTCCAGGATAGGAAACAGTCCATATGGTTTTTAAAAAGCTTGACTGACTCAAAGGACTGATGATTCATTTTTTTTATAGAGAGTTTGGAAATGCCATGGATGTATTGATCCATGGCTGAAACCTCCACTCCTCAAATAGGAAAACCATTGGGTTTTTTATTACTCTAGAATGAAGGTGTTGTTTTCTGAGTTCAAAAACCTTAACCAAACCACACCTGTGCTTGCTTTATGCTACCAGTGGTTTTCATGTTACTAGAAAGACCTTTTTGTTGGCCGGGAAGCACAGAAATGCATAGTTTCAAGAAGCAAAATGAATTGGGAGCCAACATAGTATTGTTCTTATTGTAAAAGACCTTTAAGATCATCAGGTCTGACCGTTTACCCAGCACTGCCTAGTCCACCACTAAACCATGTCCCTGAGCATCACATCTACATTCCTTTTAAGTACCTCCAGGGATGGTGACTCAACCACCTCCCTGGGCAGCCTGTCCCCATGCTTGACGACCCTCATCAAAAACCACAAAAATCTTGAAGAAACTTTTAATGGGGAAAAGACCAAGTCTGAATGTATGCATTTTCCTAGCCAATTGCAAGATCTAAAATAGGGGGGTGGTTTGGGGGAAAAAAAAAACCCACCCAAACAAGGAACCACGCAGAAAAGCTTCCATATAAGCACACCTTTCTTACTGCTGTTTCAGTACTGTCTGTTTTAAACAGTCTGTGATCATGAGCTGATTACCAAAATGTCATGAGCCTCATTTAAAAAACAGGATTTTTTTAATTGGGTGGCTTTCAGCTGTCTTCCATAGCTATTGCCATGTGACTTTCCTGGTCTGCTATTTCCACATGCTTTCTGCAGGCAGAAACTTCACTGGAGCCATGAGCAGCTTTGCTAAGTAAAGGAATTGAGGGTGTAGGTCAGAAGGTGTCTATTTGAATAATAAAATAAAAACATGCTTGAGATGTGCACTTTCTTGGATATGTGTATTATATTCTCTCCTGCTACCTCTATAGTGGGAAAAAAACCCAACCCAAACATTTATTCACACACATATTGAGAGGTTTCCCTGAACAGTTTGCTTGAATGCTCCTAATCTTCTAGGACTTCATTTTATCCTGGAGATTTTCTTGGAGAGTCAAATGTAATTCCTTGATTTCTCCTCTTTGCTTAAGTGTTCCAGTCATCATAGTGTGGGGTTTTGCCAAAGTGGATGAGAAGGTTACATTCTTTAATGAGTGCTGTGCAGCTGCTTGAGGGAGTGACTTAACAACAATAACAAAACCCCCAAAAAAACCCAAACAAGGAAAACCTACATTGGAGTAAGTACGATCTCAAATCTTTTAGTCTTGCAAATAAGAAGGAAGAGTTGTTTGCAGCTGAGCACTGAATTCTCTATAACAAGTGAGCAGGTTCAGACTACTTTATCAGTATGAGCACAGGAATGCCTACACCTGCAGCACAAAGGTTTTTTTTCCCTTTACATATTAATTTCTTGCTCCCTGCCATGTCTTCTGTTACGAGTTTTCATACTTAATCTGAACATGAAGACAACATTTATTTAGAAAATTATAAACAAGTAGAATATTCTTTCCGGTTCTTGGCTACTGGAATATATAGCATTTTTCAGTTTAAGCAGGTACTTTGCTGTTTGCCTTTTCTTAGCTCACAGGACTTGTGTTTAGCAGGCCAGGCTTTTCATAGCCTCAGTTTTGTCAGAGCAAGTGCATCTGTCTTGTTGGAAAACACTTTCACCTTAAGATTTAAAAACTGCTGTATTTCAGCACATTATTTTCATGGCAGTGGATCCAATAATTCCGCCTTTTAAGTGCTTTTATCATAGTTGTCACTGGCAATGGAATCCGTGGTCTTTAATCAGTACTTCCAACACTGCTGTGTGGTAAGTAGCTGGAATGGGCATATGATTTAGAAATGAGTAACTCAAGCGTATGTGATAAATGAACTTCTACTCTCTCAGTCTTTATTGGCAAATGTACATATTTTAATTGAGATGAGCAGGAGCACATAAAATGTGAAACACTGCAAAAGTTCTGTCTGAACTTGAAACTGGACTCAGTAGTTCTTAATATTAAAAAAATATTTCTCATTTCTATGCCCTTATATATGTATAATTTCCTGTGATATAAAGCTTGTTGAGCTTTCAGGTGATAGAGAGGCAGTGTAAGTACCCAGAAACGAGGAAATACAGAAATGGAAATTAGTTCAGCATTAAGATAGTGTTGAAGTACAAACCTTTAAGTGTTCACTAAGCAGAACAGGAGTGCAGTTTCTGCACTGATAGTTATATTTGAAGGGCTAGAATAAATAAAAAAAAAATTTAACAACCCCTTCCATACCTCAATTGATACCTTATTTAATGAATTATTTACATTTTATCCTGAAAAGACAATTTCTAAAACTGTTTACTACTGTAATATGAGTTTCAGAAGTATCACAGAGGTTCTATGAAAATAATATGCTAAGAAACAAAATAATTTTTCTTCATTTTACAGAGAAGAAAATGAGGTACAGAGAGATTTAAGCTAAAATTGTCACATGTTCTCTAACTTTGTATGGTCCTTTAAATGCCCAGAGTACTTGGAATGATTTAATCTTTTACTACCAAAATAGACTTCAGTGTGTTCACATGTACCATTTTGCGTGATCAGCATTTTTGCAAGTCTGGATCCGAACAGATGGATGTACAGAATATCCAGCAATCAGCTGGAAGAAGTTGACTTTGGTGAAGCCTGAGAGTTCGAGGACTGAGAAGGTAAAGATCAAATGAGTCAGGTCTCCCAGGAAGGGATTGAACTGCCTTAACCATATGACCATCCTTCTGTCTTCTGCAGTCCTGGGACTCGTATGGTACAAACCTTTCCAAGTTCTGTAACCAAGGGTGCTGGCATTCCACAGACGGAAGGCTATTGCAGTGGGTAGCTGCCAGGAGAAGCATCTTTCCTTCTTGTGCATGAAGGAAGTCAGGCTTCATCTGGAATGAGGAGGAGGTGCAGCAAAACTGAAAGATACTGCATTAGGGTTGGATGGAAGAGTGGGGAGAGTAGAAATTGTAAGAGATTGAAGCAGAGATGTAGCATGGACATAGACTTCTTAAAGTTCAGCAGTATTTTATATTGAAGTGAAAAGGGGTGTTTCAGCTAGCAAAGTGTAGCAACCTTCTTGCTCTTTATTCTGCTTCTTCTAATCTTAGCTCTCAGAAGAAGCCAAGCATTTTTGGTTTTGTTCTACATAAGTGTGAAGTGTGTTGTCAAAGGTTAGGTGAATCCAGATGTCCAGAGTTCTGTCCGATGGATCACAGTTGGGAACCACATAAGAAGATTAGTTGCCTTTCTACTAAACAGTATTTCAGCTTCTAAACTCTCTGATTAAGCTTAATTTTAAAAGCCTTATTGCAGCCCAGTAATGCTGTGCTGTTACTCCAAGCTTAATTATCAATTTGATATAATGCTAGTAAATGACTGTAAACTTTAAAAAAATTAGTTTTTGCTTCATAATATAATCTGCTTTCCCTATCAGCTAATTAAGAGCAAACTATGAAACAGACATTTACTTGGTGCACATGGACAGTTCCAGATCACAATGAATATACTGTTTCACACAGGCTTTTAGCATAACAACCAAGCTGAGAGCCTGAAATCATTAAGGAAGGATATTCTGTTCAAATCTCAGATTAAGAGATAGAGTAGCACTGTCACTTGCTTGATTAGTGCTCTCATTTGTTTGGCTTTCAACACTGAAATGCAATAAATGAGGTGACACAAAGAGAATAGTGCATTGTAGTTGCTGTCTTTGTGGTGTCTAACTTTCTGCAGTCATACAGCAATGCTAGCCAAGGAATTCTGCAGTGTAATTCAAACGTTATAAATTGGTACGAGTTCATTGTTTCTTCTTATTGCCAGGCCTTTCAAAATGAATACTAAAGTATTTTGGCAAGAATTTCCACAGTAATTGGTGTATTGTGTTTCTGTAAAGTGCAGTTTAGTGAAGTATTCCTCTAAAGAAAACACCTTCAGTCTATTCTGATGTCTACATGAGTTTATTCTAGTGCAGGTTAGGAAAAAAAATCCTGTCAGCCAGCTCTATCAGAGTGTCATGGTATGCTTTGAGTTTGCAAAATATCTGCCTGGAGAAAAACCTTGCTTCATTTTGCATTTTCAGCGTACTTAATTCCACATGTAGCACCTGTATAAATAGCCTTTAAAATAATGCCTGAACTCTCCTTTACGAAGTCGTTAAGAGTATAATCTTGACCTCCCTGGCAGCTTCTTTATCCAAATGAAATAGCAGTAACAATCACAGTCCATCCCTTGAAACTGGCTCATCTGGCAGGCTCTGTGGGCAGTTCCAGCCAACTGGGATTACTGGCTATCCTATAAGGAAAAATGAAAGAATGTGGCTGCTTGCAGTAGTAAGATTTAACTGCCGTTACCACTGATGCAGCCAAGAGTTTTACTGCTGCCCAGGCATGAGGTTTGAGCCAAGGGACTGCAATGTCTGATGTGCCCTGCTAAAAGGGTGTGCAGTGAAGGTGTTGTTGCTATAATTTATTCTCAGAGAATAGCCTCAAATATTTTACATTAGCACTGCTTGTTGGAGTCTCCAGCACAGATCTGTGAGGAGAAACTAATGGGATCAGGTGTATGCTCTTGGATGTCTGAGGGATGCAGCACTTGGTAGCTGGAGTGGCCACTGAGAAGTCTGCCTCAGGTCTGTTCTGATACTTACTCTGCTGGATGGCAACCCTCTATGCTTTCTGAAGCAGCTGCTGCTTCTGCTGAGCTGCCACCTGGTCCACTCCTGTTGCGGCTGCTTCCTCACAAGGTATGGAAAGGCTGATAAATAATTCAAAGCAACAGAAATACTGGTTTCAGTTTTCTCTTCAGGCCTTCCTAATGTGCAGGAACTCACTCCATAAATTTCTAGAGCTCGCTGGCTGGAAACACTAGACCTACACTTGGTGCCACAGTGAAAATTTCTTCATTCCTGTATAAGACTCAAATACGTGACACAATCTTATTTCAGTAGAAAAGTGTTACTGAAAGTGTAAGGATCTACCATCTTTTACAATTATTTTTTCACTAGCAATTTCATCAGCAAGATAGCTTTGGTTTTCTTTTTCTGTGGGGAGGGAGTCTTACCTTCCAGTTACTCTGCAGCTCTTAATATTGCTTCTAAGTCTGCAAAGCCAATAGAAGATTTATGCCATATCAGGATATGGTTACTTTTAACTCCAGTCCCAGGTGTTGTAGCCTGGATCTCTTGTTTTCTTGACATGAAAATTACTTGCATACTGGCTTACTGTAATAGTGCAATAGATTGACTACTTCTGGTTGTTTGGGTTTGATTTTTTTGTTGTTGGTTGTTTTTTTTCTTTCTGTTTTGGGCTCTCCTTGGTTTCTTGTATCTACTCTTGTTTAGCTGAATACTTCTCCCTCTCTTCTCACCTTTTTAATAGCAACAAGGGCTATTTTTAAAGGGCAATGCAGAAAGAATTGCTGGCAATTTGTAATTTAAGCAGTTCTTGTTCCATTCCTCTATGTCATATATGAATGGATCTCACTTGCACCATAGAACCATCATGCATGTGCAACTGAAACTCAGATCAGAAGAGCACCATTAAGTTTTGCATTCCAGTTAGGGTTTGGAAAGCGATCACAGCAGTAGTAAAACTGCGGTTTCAAAAGCTCTATGGGATAGTTGTTAATCCGTTTCGTACATTTCAATATAGAGACAATGTAAACATCCACAGTTACAGTTCTGCTTTCATTTTCATTAGCTGTCACATGAGATATCTTCTGTGTTAACGAAATTTAATTCTTCTCTATCCTACTTGAAATAGCTCTTTTCAAGTATTTTGTATTTTGGGCAGAGATTATTTCTTATCATTCTAATTTACAGCTTTTTAAAAGAATTCCTCTGCAATAGATGCTACCTTGTTGATTATTCAGGTAGCGTGGTAAATTTAATTTTGTGACTAAAACAGTCATATCTGTTCTTAAAATTCATGCTTTTTCCCACACGTTTTTAAAGTTCAGTTATTCTGAATGGTCTTTTAATCAAACCTAAACACTCATCCCTCCACCCCGCAGTTACACACTTGTCTGTTAGCAGGTCAGATTAAAAAATTGAAATGTTCATAGCATCATGTGAAATCCTTTTGCTGTTTTCATTCTTGTCATTAATATATTGTGATTTCCTTCCTTTCTGAACAAACTCTTTTCCAGAGGTACTTACACTACTCGTGTAACAACGAGAGGGCTGTTTGGTTAGAAAATGGGATCTTTCTGATTGTGGTTTCAGCAAAGGAATGTATTTTACTGGCCACCCAGATGTTAGACTTCTGTTGTAGGTTGTCTGCATTTTATTTCTCAAGGAGTATTTGAATGGTACAGCATTTAGCTCCAGGGTTTGCAGTCTCAGAACAATCTGTGTATGTGCACACAGTGATTTAGTCCTTGAAAGAGAATTGGCAGAGGATACTGAACACCAGAAGTACTTAAGCTTCAGTAGAAGTTGTATTTTAGGGGGGGAAAATATATGAATATAATACTTTATTCAGAATGGTGTTGAGAACTAATTTTTATGACAGCTGGTTAAGAATTGCATTAACACAGTGCAGTCATAACTCAAATTTCAGATCCTGAATATGCTGCTGCCCATGAATTAGACCTAAGATACTGCATTGGGTTTGCATGGCAAGGTTTTGTTGGGGGGGGGCTATAGGGGTGGCTTCTGTGAGAAGCTGCCAGAACCTCCCCCTGACAGACCCAATGCCAGGCAGCTCCAAGACAGACTAGCTGTTGGTTAAGGCCAATGGTGGTAGTGCCTCTG
Source organism: Hemiprocne comata (assembly GCA_020745705.1). NCBI lineage: Eukaryota > Metazoa > Chordata > Aves > Apodiformes > Apodidae > Hemiprocne > Hemiprocne comata. The sequence continues at coordinate 87,265,093 of CM036587.1, forward strand.
GGATAACACTTAAGAAGGGGAAAAAGTTGCTGCACAACAGCAACGGCAGCTGGAGACAGGAGTGTGAATAAGTGGAAAAAAAACTCGGCAGACACCATGGTTAATGCAGAAGGAGGGGGAAGAGGTGCTCCAGCAAGGGAGCAGATTCCAGTGCAACTCCTGGTGAAGACCATGGTGAGGCCAGCTGTGCCCCTACAGCCCTTGGAGGTCCATGGTGGAGCAGATACCCACCTGCAGCCCATGGAGGACTCCATGCTGGAGCAGGTGATGCCCGAAGGAGGCTGTGATCCCATGGGAAGCCCCCACTGGAGCAAGCTCCTGGCAGGACCTGTGGACCTGTGAAGAGAGTATCCCAAAGGGAGTAGGATTGCTGGCAGGACTTGTGACCCTGTGGGGGACCCATGCTGAAGCAGTTCATGGAGGATGGTTTCCTATGGGAGGAACCCCATGCTGGAGCAGTGGAAGAGTGTGAGGAGTCCTCCCCCTGAGGAGGAAGGAGTGTCAGAGACAATGGGTGATGAACTGACCACAACCCCCCTTCCCCATCCCCCTGCTCTGCTGGAGGGCAGTAGGCAGAGAAATCAGGAATCAGTCGGAGCCCTGGAAGAAGGGAGGGGTGTGGGAAGGTGTTTTAAGATTTAGTTTTTATTTCTGATTACCCTACTCTGATTTGATTGGTATTAAGTTAAAATAATTTCCCCAAGTAGTGTCTGTTTTGCCTGCGATGGTAATTGCTGTGTGATCCCTTTCTGTCTGTGTCTTGACCCACCAGCCTTTTGTTATATTTTCTCTCCCCTGTCCAGCTTAAGAGGGGAGTGACAGAGCAGCTCTGGGGGGCACCTGGTGCCCAGCCAGGGTCATCCCACCACAAATATGGAGGCACTTAACATTCTTAGAAGTTGACATTTGTATTCTTCTCCACGTTTCTGCCAATAAATTATCTTGGATTTATTCTGAGCATTCCTGTGTAATTCCATGTTCTTTATTTCTGAATTACAAGAGTAAACACCAGTACATTTAAAAGTGAAATGAAGCACATACTTTTGAAAATGGGCAGAGTACTAGTATTTTTTAGCAAAAGATCACAGTACAGAAGCTTAGCATTGTGACTAAAATGTAAATCTACCAATTCCAGTTTTATCTATCTGAAATGGCTTTTTACTTCACGTTTTAGCTGCCCAACTTTCTGACTGAAATGAATGATAGTGCACATCAATATGCTGCATATATGTTTTTGAAAATTGAGATGGACTCTATTACATGGCTGTTTTTTAATGAAAACCCTAGTATTTTAGAAATTGCAAAATAAAGTTCTTAAATATCTCCACAAATGCAAAGCTACGTGGTAGATACTGAATCAAAGATATCTAAGAAGAGTTTCAATGGCATATTTTGTACCTAACATGGTACTAAATGATGAACATTTTGCAGGGAAAGTAATTCCTTGTGTGTGTGTTGTTTTTTTTTTTAGTTTAAATTCTGTAAACTGCGCCAGTTGCCCTGTTAATTGATTTATTTGACTTTATTATTGTTACAATTGACAAAAGACTTTGATTTCCAACAGACATTAGCAAGCTCTGTGTTTTGTACAAAAGTTTAACCCTTTCTAGATTCCTCTAGGTTAATTCCTTCCTCACAGCTTTTAGATGCCATATTGAAATTTCATGTATGTCTCATCTTCACAAACTCAATGAGACAGAAATATTTGATGTGATGGAACTCAACGCTCCTTTCCCTGTCCCCTCCCCCCCTTTTTTTTTAATGCCATGCCTGACCTAGCAGTACTTTACTATTGAAAAGTCCTATCTGCAGCAACCATTGTATGGATGCTGTTGGAGATGCCAGATAGCTGCTTTTCAGCACACAGTGGAAGAAGCTGTTGTGATCAGTTTTCAGGACACTGCTTCTACAGCATTCCTCACTTAACATTTGCACTGTTAAGTGCATGGGGGGGGCAGTTATGTCTTCTTGACTATTGGTGGTGTTTCTTTTCTCATCCTTTTCTGCCCCAGGCAGTGGGGCCACTGAAGGACACTGCTCTCTGGGTGAAAGCAAATCTGCGTGGAAAGTCCTTCATGAAGTAATGCTTTAGGCTCTGTTTTTGCATCCTGCCAGGAGGCTGATGTTGCTCCTCAGAAGACCTAAATTTTACCCTTGCTTCCTGAATTTCTGATTAAGGTGGGTAGCTTGTCAGTGTTTTGAATTTTCTTAAGTGTTTGGGATGTTGATCAGGACAGCGGCCTTCAGCTTGTCTCCATTTTTGGAGCCTGCCTAGTTTAACTTTTTTCTCTTAAGTGCCTTCTGCTGCCTTATTTGCTCACTTTCAGAGGCAGAAGCATCCAATTAACTGCTAGAGAGAAATGCTGAAATAATTCCTTCTCCCTCCTCCCCCATGCTGTGTTCTCATCTGGAGCACAAGAGAGAAGAGCAGAAAGAACTGAGCAGTCTGGGGTGTCCACATAGCTGGTAAGTAGCAAGCACAATTTCTCTGCTCTTTTCTGCTTTTACATTTTGTGTAGACAGGAAATTAGGAGTTCTGCTAAGGCCTGTCATGACCTGGGAGAGCAGAGTGAAGACTTCTTGGGGAAGAAATAAGGCTGAGGTTCAGTCTGAACTGACAGGTTGAAGCCTGGGGTCAAAAACTTCAGAAGTTTGGAGTAGGCACCAGGCAGGTGTGCAGCTTGGAGTTTAGAAGGGACTTATAGCATAGTTATATCCCAAAGCATTTATAATACTTATGTATGGGAAAAAGGCCTGATTTGAAGGCTGGACAGTAAAATAAAGGGCTTATCAGAGAGCTGATAATATTTTGATATTGGCAGTATGGTGTCAGGTAGACACTGTTCTGTCTGCTTGACCTCTGCAGTACTTCTCTGTTTAGTCTTCTGACTGTGTTTCAGCCCTTGGGCTTGCTTTTCTTCAGAGGTACAATTGCCAAAGGCCAAGTAGCAACAGTGGGAGTGCCTCAAGTGTTTTACAAATTCTGCTTCTGTTCCCTGCTTCAGTACATGGAAACTTTCACAGACATCAGGGAGGTTATTATCCAAGAGTAATCTAATGCTTCCTCTGTGTTTTTTCCCCCTCCTTAAAAACATTTTAATTTACTGACCTTACTCTTCAACACCATTTTCTGCTCTCAGCTCAGCATTCAAAAGGTTTTTTTCTTAGATATAAGTGAAGGCAAAAACACCCAAGAGAAAATGATCCATCTCAGTATTTTCTCAGCATGGTTTTCACCATCTACTTTACTTGGATGTTCTAGGTGATATATAAATTAAGTGTTATTGCTACAGGAAGAAGACTGAATGGTTTGAAAGGCTGGGCAATGGGGCTTGGAGATTTCTTTCTAGCTAGTAACATTTAGCCTGTTTTAATACTTTTACATCAATGAGGTGTTCCAGCAACCAAGATGATAGTGTGTATGTCTTTGTGAGGCTGAGAAAAAGTAAATTACAAGAGGTCTAGGTAAAACAGACTAGTTCTCTGTTTGAAACTATATTGGCACACAGAAGATGAGGATATGAGAGCCACCAACACCACCCTTCCTAAAACTACAGCACATCTTACAGCACAGCTTTTCCTCTGCCAGTGCCCACAGAGCATCTGCCCCATGACTCTTCCACTCCATTGCCTGACACTTCCCCAGTGTCACGGGGAGCTGAATGCCTGTATTACAAGATGCAATACCTACACTGTGCCATAAGGAGGGAGTGGGAGAGACAAGCAGTGCTGCCCACGTGTAGGCTAGGCCCCAGCAATAATAAGGATTGGCCAAATGATAAGGGAACTAAAACAAATGCTTCCCGAGCCTTGCACCAGGTTGGCTTTTTCTTCTGTCCCTCTATCAGGGTAGCTCACAAACTCACCCCAGTTGTGCTTACCTCCAGAGAACCATTCTGACCTCCACGAGAGGTGTGCCTGCCCTCACCTCCACTACAGAATCCATCTTTCCTAATAATTTTCCAGTGTTTAGTATTTGATGACAGTGTTTCATTCAAGCATCCACACCTACCCACCGTGACTGTCTGCATACCTTTTGCCAATTTTTGCCTCCCAGTGCACTGCTAACACACAGAAACAACTACCTTGATCTCCATGCTCTTCCTTGGACTTGTGAGCAATAGGCTACTTGTGCAGATTCTGACAAAGGTCAGGCATTTGTGGATCTGAATTGTAAAGTTTCCCTGGGACTCTGATGGACTTCAGAGAGGCCACAGTTATTACACCATCAAAAGCAAGATGGGGGAGAAGAAAAAGGTTCTCCAGAAAAAGGGGAAGAAAGATCCCCCATAGGTTTGATCAACCTTCAGAGATTTCAGTCTAATACAGATTTGTAAATAAAATGTTACGGTAAATAGTATTTTACAGATGTGAATTATACACACCAAGCACCCAGTATGCATACTATATAAAAATGTTTGAAATAATTCTGTATTACATTGCATACTGTCCTAGAAGCAAGTAGACTTAGAATATACTTCAGATTCTTTGTTTGGCTCTCCTTTATATGTAAGGTTCATATCTTATTCTAACATGATGGTAGGATAATTGTGAAATACAAATAATTTCTCTTTTTAGTTTTCAACATTATGGACAATTTTGACTGCCTCCAGTCACTAAGATTAGCTGTTTTGTAGACAGCAAATGCACTTTGGTGATGCAGATTTTTTTCAAGGCTTTCTCAATTCTGCTAACATAAAACTTTGCATTCATCTATTAAAATTGCTCTTTTGTCTAAGTACCTTCTAAAGGACAATATTGCTTTTCATGGCAATGATCATGGACTTTAACCTGTACTTTTCACCACTGTTAAAAATTATCTCCTTCCCCCATGCCTACTGCACCATGTTTTTTGTCCAAGTTACAGTTTCCATTGAGAATATTTGACTTGTGGTGACTCAAACGCTCTGCAAAACATTCCCTAAAATCTTCATCTTTTCTAATTTTCTAGGCTTTACACTCTAACCTGGCATTTCTTGTCCAGAGAGATAAGGGCTGTGTAATTTGTGAACCTTCCCAAGGGGTTGGTTTTACATTTGCCTTTCTAGCATTTAGATGAGCATTTTAGCAATATCACATATCATTTAAAAGTCTAGTCCTGTACAGTATAAACATCTAAAAGTATTTTTGTAAGCTCTGTATGAAATACCTGTACATTTCCAGATGTCTTTCAGGTCCTAAATATATATGTGATTTCTCCAAGTGTTTTGTGTATATCTTAGTACAGGACCTCCTTACTACTACTTCTATTCAGCCACAATAATAATCTTCATTATGGAAACACAGGAGTGTTGGCCTTCTTAGTCAAGAATTGAGTGGGTTTTTTGGCACTAGAGTGGTTATCAGCTGATATTATTCTTATGTCAATATTTCAACTTTTGCTCTGGTTAAGAGTTTAGTGCTGCTTTTGGTGTTCTTCCTGTCGCATATTCTAATTGCTCATAACACACACACATCCCCCATTATTCCATTTGTTCAGCTGTTTAATAAACTGTTTTCACTTGTATTGCATGTGTAATCTGTGCCAGCAGCACTAGTGGGTTTTATAGCTGGTATGAATATCCCACTTGGTCTTAATTACCAAATTTTGGTAATAGATCTCTAGTGTCAGTTTAAAATATGAGCCAGTCAGTGTTGGTACAGCATTTTCTCATTTAAAAAAGACATTTGACTCATTTTCTTGGACTATGGATGCTTTGGAGAAATTAATCTTTGAAACCTTGACTTTCCAACTGGACTGTTCCTTGAATCACAGCGAAGAGCAGATGATCGTGCAACTGAGGATGCATTCCATTCAGCTCTGTTGGATTGGTTGGAGAAGTGGATGGCTCGTGGTTGTTTTTTCAGCATGCAGCACATAATGGTTGGAACTGGAGGTGGTTCCATGCGAGCACTGCTTTCTTGTCCCTCTCTGTGATGGAAAGGGCTTGGAGGAAATAGGTTGGCCCTGTCTCCTGCCTTGTGCTAGGAAGTGGCACCTTTGCTGCTTTAGAGCAGATACCAGGAAAGGGATTCTCTGTATTGGAGATAGTGCTTCTGCATTGCATTACCACAGTGAAAACGTGTAAGCTGATGTTGATCCTGTCACATCTTTGCCTAACAGGTTTTTTCCCTTTCCCCCATTCTGCTGTTTCTTCATTTCCTCATTTCCCCTTTTCCCTTTCCCTCCTTCCTGCTGTTCCGTACACTTACACCACTTGAAAATACCGACGACCAGATACATTTTCCTCCTCTTTTTATCCAACTCTTTCCATGTGCTTTGAACAACCTTCTTCTAGGCCTAGCAGAGCCTTCATTCTACATACTTGCAACTGCTCTTTGCACTTATTTGACAATATGTGAGTTGGCAGACAGAACAATTCCCGGCCCTCCAGGACAGGAGAAAAGAGCACCCTGGAATGGTGCAGTATGACTGATAAAGGAGGAACAGGATGTCCAGCCTTGCAGTGGTGAACACAAGACCAGTTGAGTCCCTCCTGTTTCTAACAAGAGCATGGGTGAAGCCAACAAATTCTCATTACTCTAATTTCCAAAAAAGCTTTGGAAAATGGTGGAAAGTGACCAGTTTACACCTATTTGGAGGCACAAGGGTGGAAAATGCATTGCCATCAATGAAGACCTCTTCAAACAAGAACTGCAGGGCAGAGCAGGACCTATGCCTGTTTTTACAGCCGAGAGCATGAGGAGTTTTATTCTATATCTCGCCATCTACGAATTCATCAAAATTCAACAAATTTTGTAAAGATCAGCCTCACTTCCTGAATTCCTGGCAGAAGCAGCAGCAGCTTCTGCTCACAGCAAGTTACAGCAGTTGCTTCGCACATCAACCAACTACGTTCACAGAAGATAAGGCCTTGCAACAGAGGAGATGAGGATGGTACTGAGTGGTCTTCTTAGGTCATTTTCAGGAGGTTTTGAGTTTGTGTTTCTGACTAGTAGGGACACAGATAAGATGCATTTTGGTTATTCTGCTTAGATTGAACCTGTTCAATGGAAAGACAGCCTCATCTTACCTGATTTCTTTGAATGTCTTTGCTACATGTCTTGCTGTACCAAATCTGAAATCTTCCTCTGGCACCTTCTGAATGCTGAGAACATACATCTAAGGATCATAGTATTACCTACATGCTTGTTCCACATTCAGGTGGTTGAAATGTAGTGGTATTTGGCTTTCAAAAGCAGTTATTAGAGTTTTGAAAATCCTACACTGCTCTTCTCCGCAGCAAAAACCTGGAGGTGTCAATGACTTAGCAGAACTGTCTCGTAACATGCTAGCCTGAGCTTTGGTTTTCTAACTTTTCCCTGTCCATGTTACTGTTTTGTAATTAAAAGCCTTAGTTTTTGTAGCTTGGGGTTTTCCAATCTCTACATGATAGCAACCCATTCTTCTTTAGTTTTTTGAGTTGCTCTATTACTATAAACCCAACTTTAACAGAGCATCCCCACCTGCTGGAGAGGTGCAAGAGAAGAGTTGACCTCCAGTGGAGGGGCAGGATGTGGAGATAGGTAAAAGGTAGACCACCTGAAGCCCAGATGGCCAACCTGCAGGGGACATGTAGGCATCTCCACCCATGACAACCACACCTACCAAGCGGTAGCTAAAGCACCTCCTGGCCTTGGCAGTGTCCATACATCTCAAGATGTAGACAGCTACTCCCACACTTCAAGAACCTGCTGGAGCAGCAGACAGCAAGAGGTTGGTCCCTCTATTCCTCTTCTTTCAGCATAGAGCAGACAAACCCCAGGTGGCCTCCAGCATGTTGTGTATGCCTCTCCATCACATTTTGCAACTTTTCCACATGGGCCAGGACATCTCACCTTTGGACTCCTGTAGCCAGAAGCCCCCAGGGCTGTCCTGCCACCCTGCTGTCATCCATGGGGTCACAGTTTAACGCTGGGCTGGCAATTAAATGAGTGAGATTGCTCTCTCTTAGCCCCCCTCCCCCCCATAGGGAAGGGAGAGGGAATAAGGGAGAGACTTACAGGTTGGAAGCTAAACTAAACAGCTTTAATGAAACAATAATGATGAAAAAGAAAATAGTGAAATACATACAAATATATACAAAGCACTACAGCATGCCCCCTGCCCCCAGTAACACTCACATCACCACTGAGGCTGCAGGGCAGCCCTGGAAAAATCCCAGACTCAACTGCTGGAGCCAGCAGCAGACAGGATCTGGATGCAGAAAATGCAGGAATTCAGGAAAATATGGATCAGGATCAAAGGCAGATGAACAGATGGATTCCTTCCAGGATGCCAGCCATAGACAAAGAGAGCTTGATCCTCATGATGCCTCAGGTATGACCCATATGGGATGGACTACTTTGGTCAGTTCTGGTCACCTATCTGGTCTGCTCCTCCCCACAGGAGGGTCACAGGTGTGACCCCTTTACTCCCTTTTGTTCCTAGAACATAAGATGTTTTTCAGAACCAAGTAGTGGCCTTGGTTCTGCACACCATTCTCCAGCAGGAACTATAAACATCAAGTGGTATCAGTCCTAGAAGCAGGAACTGACTGAAAAACATGCTGTTGGTTTCAGCAAGATTTGTAAATGCCATTACTTAACAGGAAGGGACAACAGGTTAACTCATGGCTTCAGGACTGGTGTCTGTGGCAGGGCTTTGGGTTCTTTGATAATGGGTTAATACACAAGACACCAGGCCTGCTGACACACAACAGAATGCAGTTGTTGAAAACAATCCTTTCACAGGAGTTAGCAGGACTCATTGACAGGGCTTAAGCTAGATTTGAAAGGGGGAGGGGATATAACTGAACCCACTGCAAACAAACCTGGGGAATGCACAATGGGGTTTGCAGGTCTGGAAGTCGTTGAGGTAACAGGAAACAAGAAGATAGCATCCGTGAAACATCTTGGGGGTATAAAAGGGTGTCCTTCTGAGAAGGTGACACGTCCAGCCCAGCTGAAGTGCCTCTACACTAATGCATACAGCATGGGCAACAAACAGGAGGAGTTGGAAGCTACCATGCTACAGGAAAGCTATGACATAGTCGCAATTACAGAAACTTGGTGGGATGAATCCTATGACTGGAGTGTGGCTATTGAAGGCTACAAGGTGTTTAGAAGGGACAGGAGAGGAAAGAGGGGTGGAGGTGTTGCCTTCTATGTAAAGAATTGGATAGAGTGTGAAGAGCTGTCCCTAAAGAATAGCCATGAGCAGGTCAAAAGCTTATGGGTAGGAGAACTTCTTAAGCAACTGACAGTGGGCCAAGTGAACCTCATGAGGTTCAACAAGGCCAAGGCCACCAAGTGCTGGATTCTGCCCCCCAGGCCGGGGCAACCAGAGAAATCAATACAGGCTGGGGGAAGACATGCTAGAGAGCATGGGGAAAAATGACCTGGGGGTACTAGTGGATCCAAAGCTGGACATGAGCCACCAATGTGCAATTGCAGCCCAGAAGGCCAACTGCATCCTGGGCTGTATCAAAAGAAGGGTGGGCAGCAGATCAGGAGAGGTGATTCTGCCCCTCTATTCTGCCCTGGTGAGACCTCACCTGTAATACTGTGTCCAGTTCTGGAGCCTCCATCACAAGAAAGACGTGGACCTGCTGGAGCGTGTCCAGAGGAGGGCCATGAAAATGATCCAAGGGCTGGAGCACCTGTCTTATGAAGAAAGGCTGAGGGAGTTGGGGTTGTTCAGCCTGAAGAAGAGAAGGCTCCAGGGGGACCTCATAACAGCCTTCCAGTACCTGAAGGAGGCCTACAAAAGGGCTGGGGAGGGGCTTTTACAAGAGCACATAGTGATAGGACAAGGGGTAATGGTTTGAAGCTGAAGGAGGAGAGATTTAGGTTAGATATCAGAAGGAAATCCTTTTGTGTCAGGGTAGCGAGCCACTGGAACAGGTTGCCCAGAGAAGTTGTGGAGGCTCCATCGCTGGGGGTGTTCAAGCCCAGATTGGATGGGGCTCTGAGCAGCCTGGTCTAGTGGGAGGTGTCTCTGCCCATGCAGGGGAGTTGGAACTCAATGATCTTTAAGTTCCCTTCCGACTCTAACCATTCTATGATTCTATGATTCTGTGTGTCCGAATTAAACTAAGTCTTGATTGCCTCTCAGGCATTTAGTATTCTTTACTCTGCAAGAGGTTAATAGACTGAAATATTTCTTGTGAGCTTCCTCAGAGCTAAGAAGTCCTTTGAGCCTGTACATGTTGGAAGATTAATGTCATAATTATTTGTAGATACATCTGGGGCTTTAATTTTTTGCAAACATTTTTCTCTTTTGTAGAAGGGAAGGGGAGACACATTTACAGAAAAACTAATTTTTTCCTCCTAATAGTGATACCCATTTAATATGTTCACATGGAATATTGTACATGTACATGCTGCTCTGAGGGATAGTGATGCACAGACTCATTGGTGAAGGAGTTGAACTTCTCAATTTTTTTTTCCCTGTACTAATCCTACATGTATTTATTCCTTTAACAATTCTGAATCACATTCATTTTTAGTCACTTGGATGCTACATATACTCTTGAATTTTAAATAGAGACTTCTATTTAGGGTCTACCACAATGTTTTCTATGGTTAAATTAATGGAGCAAATCTTCATACAAATTATGCTTGTGAAACTGTGCAATTCACTATTTTGCTAGATGTAATTCTGGTGAAACACCATAAAAAAGAATAATTTTGATGATTTAGATTTTAATCTTGTTTCTATCCCTTTATATTCAACCATCACCTTAAGATGCTTCATAATAACTGAACTGCAGCTATAAAAAGAACATCTCTCTAGGTATAATTCCCATGCTTTTGTCTTAACACATTACCTTTTTTTTATAGTTAGGGTTTTCTTACATTGCATTTTCTCCGTACTTCTTTTAAGAACAAATTTTACTCTCTCCAGTAATAGTTATCTTCCTGTGTTTTTCTGTGGTGTGAATTCTTAAATCAGTCTCTTATTTTAGAAGACCTGGCTTAACTGATTCCAAATCTATTTCTGAGGAGAAAAAGTTTCCTTCTGCTGTCAGTCATGTTGGTCTGAATGAGGAACTTTTTCTGCTCATTCAGCTGTGAAATTAAAGGAAAGACATTGTAAACTAAATGAAAATACCACCAAGCCATAGGCTTCCTGTCTAGTCATTATTTTTACTAGGCAAATCTGAGGTTCTTGTAATGGGACAGTATAATTATTCTTATTTTATGAATGGATTTCTTGGGGGCTGTATGCAAAATGTGGTACAGAAAAACTAGATTTAATGAGGTCAAATGAAAAATATAAATTCAGTTTGATTGGCTAAGGGAGACAGAATTATTTGCTAAAATGTAAGTAGTATATTTTTAGAGATTACTGTTGTGCTGTTTCTGGACAGTTAAGATACAAGATAGGCATATTTCTTGGATATTAGAAGAATATTCTTCACTGAAAGCGTTATCAAACACTGGGACAGGCTGCCCACGGATGTGGTTGAACCACCATCCCTGGAGGTTTTTAGAAGACGTGTAGATGTTGTACTTAGGGACGTGGTTTAGCACTGGACTCAGTAGAGTTAGGTCAATGGTTGGATTTGATAATCTCAAAGGTCTTTTCAAACAGAATGATTCTGTGATTCTGTGCATGCTTTGTTGAGCGACAGGATTCCTGTGGAGAGTTCTGATGAGACTTTATCTGAGGAAATCAAGTGGTACCATTCAGCCACAGTGCTGACTGTTTCATCAGTCTCCATACTTCTTGTTACTGTTCCATGTTTTCCCTGTTGCAGGATCCATAGCCACTGCAGTCACTCATCTTGAAGCTTTAAATCAGAGATGTGTTTTCTGGGATGCCCTTGCACGTCTTCCTTATTGATGCTTACATAGAAGTAGTTGATTAAACATATTTGGTAAACAGTTATATTACTGTAGCTATTAAATGTATTGAACACTGCTGTCAGTACTGAAGCCTAATTTAGACATGTTCATTAAAGAAAGCCATAACCTTTCAAAGATTTGCAGGATTCTGCAGTACCTGGTAATGAACAATGTTATGTATTAGCTTGTTTCTTTCTGTTATCAAGAAACCAATACTCTAAGTTATGCAGTGAAACAAGAATTGATTGTCAGTAAATTTATAGGTCAAGATGCTGTTAAAGCAAGTTAACAGAGAGAAAGTGGCCTTTTAGAACAGGCTTATACATTTCTTAATAGCAGCCTCCCATCCATGGTGCAGCTTTACTAAGTGTTGTTTATGAAGATCCACACAGTAGGACAACATCAGGACAGAGATTTGCTGGATTAAGCAAGGAAACTCATTCTTGTATGCAAGACAACACTGAGATCACTCACTAGACCACCTGACTTAGAGGTGAATCTTGGAAGATGCTAAGGGTCCTCTCAGAAGTGCTGCTGAGGTCCTTTTTGTTCTATTAAGACTCCTTAGTTTGATCTTTGGCTGTTCTTTAGGCATAGTCAAAGCAAGTCTTAAACTAGGTGTAAGCATTGCTTCCTGCAATGGAAAAGACTCAGTTGACATGGCAGCTGCAGTAACTCCAGGTACCGCCCGGATTAAGGGTATCCAGTGGGAACATTGATGTATGAACCCTGTGCTGGCCATTTAGATGATAATGAGCTATGTTGTGTGGAAGTGGTTTCCTCACAACCACAAAACCTATTTTAAGATTTAATTTTAAATGGTGGCTCCATACTGTTTCTTGCATGCACATTGCTATGTCTGTATTATTAGGTCAGCGCATACCTTCAAGGTAATAAATGCATAGCAGGAAACCCTACCTTTATGCTTCTATCCATACATCTTGATCTTTTCTTCATCAGAGGTGATCTCAGTGGTTGCTTTCGTGGCTGCTACTGGCTGTTGTAGAGCAAATCTGTGTTGTATTTTCTGGCTGGTTATGGTCAACTCAGAGCCTGTAACTGTATGTCAAACCTCTTCATTTTCCATATACATAACTTTACATTCATCAACAGTGGATTTCATCTGCCATAACTCTCCAATCTTGTAAGACATTTGTGTGAAGACAAAGATAATGCCCTTTACAGGGTTTGTCTGGGCATTCTTTTTTGCTTATGCAATTTCACAAAAGCTATTTTTTATAATCTACCTTCCCCCTCAAGGCTCAAATGCTACTTTTTTAGCAGACCTTTTACCCCATCCCTCTTGAGGCTCATTCTCCAATTTCCTAACCTCACTGTTAAATAATTAGTTTTGGAAGGCTGAGCAGAAAGTAAAACTAAATTAACAGACGCATTTGAGTGGTAGCTTTGTGCAATTCCTCTTCTTCAATTAGAAAATTGTCTCAAGTGCTGGTCTTCCAAAGGTAATTATAAGCAAAAAGGTTGTGATCTCTTTTTTAATGAGTTCTCCTTGATGCTGAGAAGAAAATCTGGTCTGGTGCAGAGCATATTCAATAGTGCTAATTAAACTGTTCCTCCCACTTTTTGTAAGTAAAATTATTTTGATCCAATTGAGAAACTAATGTTCTACTAGGGCAGCTGTTTAAGCCTTAACAAAATAGTTTAATGTCAGCTTAAATAAGGTTTTTTATGAAGCAAATACCCATCTCCACTGAGTGAAATTGAGGTAGATTTTTTTAATATTATAAGTGGGACTCTTGTGTAGCCTCTGCTAGTTAAAAACCTGTTTCATACAAGTATGATTATACCAATTATAATCCTAGGTATGTGGCATTACTGTTTTTTATTTTATTAGAATGAAAAAGAAAAAATTAGGCACTGCTGCTGTTCTCTCATAACTCAGAAGCTTAACTTGTTTTTATCTACTTACATGGAAGTAATAAAAACTTTACTATCAGAACTGCAGGAGATGGCTTATTGAAGCAAGCATCACCTTGAAAGCTCTTCAGAGTATTTAAGACCAGAAGCTAAAATCCTAGCAAGGTTAGACTTTTTTGAGGCAAACTAAGTAGTGTAGCACATACTGAATTTCTCTGGTTTGATGGGACTATGCAGCATGAAGAATTTTTCTATTACTCTTATGGAAATATTATCAGTGAGTGGAGCATTGATATCAATATCCTTGGCAAAAACTTGCCTTTACTCTATTGCAGCTTGGACCTGCCTGGGCGTATTGGATTTAGGTAGGAGTATTACAATACTTTTAAAGGTACACTGTCCTGTTCTGGATGTTCTGTTTTGGGAGGACATCCAATGCCTTTCCTGCTGAGGGTGTATGACTGTATTCATGTATTTAAAACTAGCTATCTCTGCCCGACATCGCTGGAGAAAAACCCTCTGCTGTGGTACAGAGGGGAATCTTGACCCTGCCTGTTCACTTGTGGGGCTTACCCCTTGGGCGTGCTCAGTGTTTGAGTATAGTTTGGGCCTGGGGGGTTGCCACTGGGGATCTCTGTCAGTCCTGCTGGGGCCTGCACATGACTCTGCCTTCTGTGCATCTCCAGCCATGTGCTCCAACCAGCCTGGACGTCAGGGTCGCTCAGCAGCCAAGAGAAGCTTTTGAAGATCCGTATGGCTTCTGACTGCTGGACTTCGTGGTATGTCTGTGTTATAGCAGCTGCAGTTGGGGTGAAAAAGTTTGAGCTAGCCAGAAGCTGCTTAGCTCAGGTGCTGTCAACATGATAGCTGCAGCAGGAAAGCCACAAAGGAAACTGGTTAAAAACTACCCACCGGCCTAAGATTGGCTCTTTCTTGCTGTGGCTGCATTGTCAGCAGTATCCAGGCTCTGTATTTTCAATTCATCAGGAACGTCTACATGAGCTGTGGTTACAGGAGTGAATGCCAGACATACCCATTGCTCCCTGAAGCAGTAAAGTGCCATAGTGAATATATACTGAAGAGTAAAGAGAATTAGAGTTCTGGCCTAAGGACAAACTAGCTGCATTGGTGCTACCTGACACTATCTGTGATTTTGATATCCATTCTGATTTTGGGGTATGGGAGAGTTCAGTGTTGATGCTTGTCCTTAGCAGCTCTCATGTAAACTTGAGGGTTGTGCCTGTGGTTGAAAATGGACCACTGTGTATTTATGCATTCACAACACACAGTTCTTGATCTGTCTTATCCTTCAGACTGTACTCAATCTCCCACTGTCTGGGAGGGTCCTAATGGCCAACTGTTGATGGAGTATACATTTTAGGAGTTAAATGTTATGGATAAGCATAAGCTGGTATTTGAACCCTTGCCCTGGCCTTTTAAAATTTATTAATATGGACATATGCAGTGGATTCAGTATCTTTTAAGCAGGTCTGGGTATTATCTATGACTTCCCAGGATTTGTCCCTGAGCCATTTTTGTGTTTTGTAATTCCACTACAAATTGGCTCTTTTATCCCTGTTCATTCTCAATATGTAGGTAGATATACCACTGAACTCAGTAAGACCAAATGGCTGCAGCAGCAGTACTAAGTAGCTCCTTGGCTTTGTTAAAAGTGAGTGGTTCAATTTAAGTGCAATGATTGAAAAAGAAAACTGCTTTGCTGAAGGAGATAACGTGGATTCCACCCTATAATGCAGTTTGCAAATAAATCTTTGTTTTTCTGTTTTGAAATCACTAACCAATAATCGGCAAAACCACTTATTCATTTGGCCTAATACTGGAGTGTGCAGATATCAAGTAATATGTATGGTAGGAGACTGGCTTTTTAAAAGACACATTGTCAGGGCGTCTTATCCAGGGGTTTCCTTTGTAGTCAGGAAGGAGAAACCAAATTCAGTGTATTTATTACTTGGAAGTGGAAATGCAACACTGTGCCATACCTGTATTGAAAAACATGAGCAAAATTCAGTATCTCATTGCTTTCTTACAGATTTAAATTAACTTTTAAAATTTGTAGTTTATGAATTCTTTAACTTTTTTTTTTTTTTTTTTTTTTTTTTTTTTTTTTTTTTTTTTTCTGGTGGCAGACTTTTCAGTCTCATTTAAAAGAAAAAAAATACTGGCATGGGAGAGCTGCTAAAAAGTTGAGGGATCTTGAGGCTATCTTGACCATCCTTCTGCTTGAAGCGGAGCTGTTAGCAACTCTAAATCAGGACAGCTGCGATTTTGTCTGGACAGCATTGAAAACCCCTGTTGACTATTCCTGATGAACTTCTTGTCCTTCATATTCTTGAAAATAAATTCCCTTTTCTCTTAATAAGAGTTGGTGGAGAAAAGATTCATTCTTTTCGAGAGAAAGGCACATAAATGTAATATTCTACTGGCAGCAGCAGAGGTGTTTCATTTCCAGAGGAGAGAAGCAGGGATCATCTTCTTTATAGGTATAGATAACTTATATTTTAATGAGGAAGAGAAATAACTCCATGAATGTTACAGATTAGCCTTTGTTTGGCTAAGGTAAGATTTTTCCAGGAATATCATGACACTCTAAGAAACTTACCTACATTGGAAGAGAGTCCTAGAAGTATTATAAAGTCTGTATTTGTAATTCACTTAGGAAAGATTAGATTACATGGTAGATGCAGAAAAATTGTCTAAATTGTAATTATAGCGCCTGAGTTATGAAAATGAGTCAAATCTCTAATAAAATCAAATCTCTAATAAAAACAATGGTAACTTTCTCTATTTTGGATAAAATACTGACTAGAGATTGTGAAATTAAAAGTTAAATCAGTTCCTAAGTAAATCATTGGGCACCTGAGGTGAGAAAGTGTAACTCCTTTTGAGGGAGAAATATACTGTCTGAATATATAGCAAGTTATAATTTTATTCTTTAGTATATTTAAAATTCACCTTCCCAAATAGCTTTAGGGAAACTCCTTAGTTCTGCCACGGTACTGTTTAATTAACTGCCTTCTGACCTTCTCTTATGCCTGTATTAAGTTGGGCAGAAACTATCCTTCAGAATATATGAAGATAACTGCAGAAATGCATATCAAGTCCTAAGTAACGTTTCAGTTTTAACGAAGTCCTCGTCTACTGTTGGACTACAGCATTTGGCAATTCGCACTAGGGGTCCATACCACTATTTTTGGTTGCTCTATGAAGAATTCGGTTCTTAACTTCAGCAACATATATTGCAGTTAATTTGAAATGAGTTAAAAGAAGGTAAATCCTCCCAAGTTTGCTTGAGCACTTTAAATCGGAACTCAGAGACCAGATCCATTCTGTTTTTCAAGGAAATATCTGTCTTTGCTTCAGTTGACTTCTGCTAGACTTGCACAGTCCTGAGACTTCACCAAGTTTGTGTTAGGAGTGCTGGTGAACTGAGGGGGTCACAGGATGCCATGGCTTTTGTCTTTTTTTATTCAATAGCAGAGAGTTAAAAATTTCTTCACATATATTGCTTTTCCTGGGCAACCTATTCTAGCTGACCCAGCTTGAGCAGGAGAATTGGACTAAACATCTTTAGAGGTCCCTTCCAACCTCAACACTTTTGTTATTCTGTGGTTCAGCTACAATTTCCAATTTTGACTGGTCAAGGCGATATATGATGTAGTGTGTTTTGGAAAAGAATTGTAGGACTGTCAGAGAGCCACTGGCTTTTACTGCTCCCTGACAGAAGTCATCTTTCCAGTAGGGTCTTTTAGAGATCTACTCTTATTTTTCTCTAAATGCAACCAATACCAACTTTTCTTAAAAAATTTTCTTCACTCTTTAAATGAGGACATATTTAAATATTCAGTATTAAACAGTAATTGCTTAGGTGCTTCACAAAGGATCTTAACACATCACCCCAGAATACTCTGGTATGTACTTCTAAATGCATTTGTTCTGCATATTATTCATATCTATAAATTCTGATGCAGGAAAATAGGGGACATTGCTAAAGTTAGATGCAAAGGACTCGTATGAGAAGGAAACTATGACAGAAGAGTGGTAATGAGCCACTAGGTTTAATTATCTGGGTTTTTAATTTAAGAAATGATGCAATACTAATTTCTATATTGATATCTTTATTTTTTTTTTTACAAAGTGCTCTGGAGAAATGAGAAATAGCAAGAATGCATGGATGAAGGGATGTTGGATGTCTTAAGAAACAAAAAAATATATTGGTGATATTGTTCAAGCTTCGTGTTAAAATTCAAAACAGCAAAGATTTCATAGAATCATATCATACAATCATAGAATACCAGGTTGGAAGGGACCTCAAGGATTATCTGGTCCAACCTTTGTTGGCAAAAGCACAGTCTGGACATGCACCCTTGAAAGTGTTTAGTGTTGGGGAATCCCAACACTCCCTCGGGGCAGATTATTCCAATGGCTGATGGTTCTCATTGTGAAAAATTTTCCCCTTGTCTCTAATTGGGATCTCCCCAGGAGTAACTTGCACCTGTTAACCTTCATCTTTTCCATGTGACTCTGTAAAAAGGGAGTCTTCATCTACTTGGTATCCACCTTTTAAGTGCTGGAACATGGCAATAAGGTCTCCCTTAAGCCTTCTTTTCTCCAGGCTTAATGAGCCCAGTTCTCTCAGCCTTTCCTTGTCCTGCAGGCTTCCCGGTCCTTTGATCATCTTTGTGGCCCTTCTCTGGACCCTCTCCAGCCTGTCCACATCTCTTTTGTGTAGCAGGGACTAGAACTGAACACAGTGTTCCAGGCCTGTGGACAATGGCCTGACAAGTGCATTTGAAATGCACTTTCCTCTGCATGTAGCCTACTAGAAATGTGTGAGATTACAGTTTCCCACATCAGGACATATTGATTTAAAATAAATGGGGAAAAAAAGTCCTTTTCAGAATTAGTAATCTGAAACTTTTTGTATGAGCTGGATATTTTTCTTGTACTTCAAATTGTGCTCCTTCTCTGTATTTTTTGTACTGTAGGTTAGCTGGATAACTCTTCCAAGGTTTGCAGTGTATAGAGTATGGTTATTTCCTGTCTTCCATTGTACACACCACACATAAGGCAGATCCAGTATTGTGCCATTTCAGTTACTCTTAATTTTGTCATGTGACTTTTTTTTTGAGGATGATGGTCTCAATAGTCTATCCTGTGGCCACCTTTCTCTTCACAACTTTTTGAGTTTATTGCCAGGTTCTGCATCTTCTATCTCAACAGAGTATCTTGAGGATGCTGCTGAAGATAACCTCTTGCTTTTGTTTCGCAGCCACTTCCTGAGCCAATGCATGAGCATTGTATTGGCTGTTTGTGTTATCTAGGGGATCTAATGTATTTTGTGTTGCTGCTTCTCACTTAAGCCCTTTGCTGGGAAAGGGACAGAATCCAAACCCAGGAGAACTTGCTGAAAAAATTCAAGGTAATGTCTTAAGATCTTAGACCTCCCTCTTGACTCATTTACCTTCTTTGATGATGGCACATGCCTTGCAGTGCTAACTACAGTTCTTGTACTCTAAAACAAAGATCTTCCCTTAAAGAAGTCTGTCATCATATTGCCTTCTTTGCACTTATCTAGCTAATACCAAGATGTCTCAACCTCTATTAGTGATGAAGAAGGCAGACAGGCTGCATAACCTGGTCTTTGACTTGAAGTCCTTGTTGACCCATGTGCTATGACCACTATGCACCTCTCATGCCTTTCTGATGGTAGTGCTTAACAGGAGATAGATTAAGGACAGGCTGTAAAATGCTCTTGATAGGATATCTTCATTGCATCTTCCTTGAATGCCAAAGGCACCACAGTCAGCTTGGTTGGTGCATGCAAACAGATAACAGAAAGATTTTCTCATTGGGAACCTTGGCTAGCCCTGTTAATTTGCAATGTTCAGTGTTGTGCTGCTCATAGGATAACTCTTCTGTTTGTGGACCCACATGCACAAATGAGTTCTCGTCTGAGTTCTTCTGATCTTTTTAAGACAGAGGTTTTCTTCTTTCCTTATCACTCTGGCCTGATGTCTGGCCTGTCTGGCACAGTGTGCCTGATTTTGTCCCCTGAAAATGAAGCAAGTCAGAAAAAGCCTCACCAGTACCAAAATCTTCTTACACAGCTTCAGCATAAGCCTTTCTACCTATAAGGAGGCTCTTAAAGAAGGATGAGCTCTTTCTCAAAGTCACAATGTCCCTGCCATTTCTATTGATTTCTGTAGTTATTTGTGGGTGCTCAGCAGTTCTGCTTGCTGACTGTATGTGCATGGGCTCAGTCATGCTCGGCTGCATAATGAGACAACCTGTAGGGGAAAAAAAAAATCCCCAAACCCTGTTCTTACCATCATTTTATCTTTTTAATGCACGTGATAAAAGGCCTGAATTCATTACTGAAGAAGCTGCAGAACACCCAAGAACATGTCTTTATTAGTTTCAGAACAATTAGATATAGCACAACTCATGGAGAATGACACTGAAGTGAGCAACTCTTAGGCAACTAATATTAATTTTTCTCTAGACACTCAAAATTATGCACAGTTGTGTTATCTTTCTTCGCTGTACACAGTGTAGTGGATCAGAGCCAGACTTCAGTGTGAAGGTTGCAGAATTACCTCCAGTGCTTTTTCCTTTTTTATTCAATAGCAACTGCTGCTCTTAGCAAACAGTGCAACATTTTTTCAAGAGTGATCCTTCTTCCTCTTCTGTGTGTGACATGCCTTCTGGGCACCTTCCCCACCCCTTATTGATTTAGATATTGAAATGGTCAAGTTCAGAAGCCTGATAGCTTCCTTATTACTGGGGCAGAAGAAGTAATTAAGAGTATTTTGCTCTGCATAGCACTGAGGTGTGGGCTCTGCTCTCACTGTGCTATCCCTTTTTTGTAGCTTAGGTCTGAATAAAGATGTGCTTGAACATATGATGCACATGCATCCACTATGCATAAAGAACCTCAGCCTATACATAAAAGCAAATTGCTGAGTGCTTAGCATTTGGTGGCTTGGGGTTTTTTTTTTGTAACAATAAAATAAATGCAGAGCAAGAAGTTTCTGAGGTGCCAGTCCGATTTCTGCTGGAAGATTCTGGTCCCAGACTGTTAACTGTTCTTGCGCTCAAGAGCAAAACGGTGCTGATAGAAGTAATAAATATACTATGGATGGCTAGTGGATTAATTGGTTAGGTGCTCTTGGAACATGTAGTGCCTTCCTAAGGCACTACAGCACTGGCTGTAGCTTTTCTCTAAATAAGATTTTTGCCAGTCAAAAATGAAAGAGATTTTCTTCAATTCTCTAGAATTGAGAATTGAAAATTGCATTTTGTTCTTATACTATTCCCCTGAGTTTTCTTCTTTTCCTTATCACTGTGTTAATGTTCAGGGAAACCTATCTCTCTGCTTTGGATGTTTCCACCATTCTCTACACTTAGTTCCATTTTTCTGTCACTTACTAATTCATTTTCTTAATGGTTAGTGTTGCCTGGGGGCAGATATTTTCTCCGTAAGACTTTATCAGACTAGTTGAATATGATGAATGACACCAAGAGTGTTTTTTGCTTTCTGCTTGGCTGGACAAGTCCTATTTCCACTCTCAGATAACTGTATCACTCTAGACGACTCTTCCCGGGCTAAAGGTTGGGGTCTTGAATAATATACATCTGCTTGGACTTTGTACATGAAATGAAGTCTACTTATTATGTTTATTTTCTTGTGTGATGGGTTGACCCTGGCTAGAAGCTAACTTCCCACTGGGTCTCTTGCTCAGTACCCCCAGTGGGACGAGAGAGAGAATTGGAAGGGCAAAAGTGGGACAACTCAGGGCTTGAGGTAAAGACAGTTTAATAGGTGAAGCAAAACTGTGTCCACAAGCAAACCAAAACAAGAAATTCACTCACTACTTCCCATCGGCAGGCAGGTGTTCAAGCCATCTCCAGGAAAGCGGGGCGCTGTCACACATAACAGTTCCTGAGGATGTAAAATGTTATAGCCCAGAATGATCCCCCTTCTGCCACCTTTCTCTGAGCTTTTATTGCTGAGCATGATGTTATATGGTATGGAGTAATCCCTCTGGGAAGTTTGGGTCAGCTGCCCCAGCTATGCCCTCTCCCAACTCCTTTCTCACCCCCAGCTTACTTTGGGGGGGCAGAGTGGGAAACAGCAAGGAAAAAAACAACCCACAAACCAAGACCTTGATGCTATACAAGCACTGCTTGGCCGCAGCAGTGGTGTGCTTGGCCACTGGTGTGCTTTTTCATCACAAATTCACAAATCCAAATCACACCACCATATGGGCTGCTATAACCAAATTAACTCCATCCCAGCCAGACTCAGTATATGTTATTGAACTCATGAGTCAAACTCAGTATGTGTAGAGTGATTTACTTATTAAATTCTTGGTCTGATCCATAATTATTGATAATTTAAATTAAAACTCAGTTATTTTTTTAATAATGTATATTTTATTTCGCTGTAAATTATTGATAACTGGTATTTTTTGTTGGGAAAAAGGCACGTGTAAATATTAGTGTTCCCTTCTTCACTGACTGAGTTGTGTTTAGCTCTGATCAAGACCTCCTGCTCCTAAGCTGGAGCACTCTGCCACTGTGGGCATGTTTCTCTGGTTTATATGGTCATGCACTGGGAACAAATCCACAGAAATTAATGACACTTCACTCATTCAGACGTGGTGCAAAATAGATATGGATCAAGCTTCCTCTGCAGTCATCACAGGTCATGCCAGCTATAGTCTTTCAGGCCTTAAAGAAGCAGAAATGGCTTTCAGTGCTAAACTCCTGATCAAGAAACCTCTCAGTAAAGAAACTTCTCTGCCAAACTTGGAGTAATGAAGTCTAGTTCTGGAAAGATGATCATTTAGCATTTCTTTAATTCAAAGGTCCTCAGCAGGTGAAACAGGAAAAAAGAAGACAGATCAACAGGATTTATCAGGGAAAAGAGTAAAGCTTTAATTTTGGGAGAAGGTAAAATACAGCAGTTTTAATTAAAAAAATTAACTTGTGTCATTTTTCCTGCATGGAATTGAGTCTTTTACGTTCCCTTAATTTATGGACACATGATGTACTTCCATGGCTGTGTTTTTAGTTTTTGGGGTTATAAAGATTAGTCCATCTTCTCAAGCAGAATTAGTATTAACTTTAAGGGAATGCTTAGCGGTGCTCTCTGCAGATGGCTTTCAGATGTTTTGCTTTCTAGATGATGAGGTGGCTCAGAAATTAGAGGATCAAAAATGAAAGAATAGAGTATCTTTCTTACTATTTATCAAAGTGTCACCAGTACTGTGAGAGAAAAAAAAATCAGACCTGAGAGAAATAAAAGATGCTGCTAAAAAGAAGACACAGTAAAATTTCAGCTTTATTCCATAGATAATATCCAGTATTCCTAAGGTAACTGCTAGCTCAGCAAGTCTCAGGAAGACCTGTACATTTTGTGTTAAGGAAGGAAAGGAGATTAAAACAGTCATTACTTTGGACTCCAAAGGAGTTGCCAGATTTCTGCTCAGCCTGTCCACATTGTGAAGCAAGGGATTTTTCTCATAGTTGAGAAGAAAGTGAGAAGGGAATGTGCTTCGTTCCCTATTTTTTATGCAAGTTTTATTGTCTGAAACTTTAAATACATTATGTTTTTTTTACTGGTGAACAGGGAAAAGAGCATTACAGAGCTATGCAAGATAGATGGAGGCCTTTTAAGGGAAAGAACTGTGCTGGCCTCTGGCATGGAGAGCTAACCAACAAGGCTAAGGCTCAGTTTTATTTTGGCTAATCTGGAGTATTTTGTAAAACCACATTGCACTTTCGCATTTGTAGTTCATAATATACTACTGTTCTTGTTGGATAGCGAGTAGACAAGTGAGCAGCATAAATGTTCTTATCATGAGCCATTTACTTTGGCCAAATATCAGTCTGGAATGGGTGGACAAGGGAAGAAGGACAATGTTTATGGAGAGAGAGAAAAAAAAATATGTTCCTGCAGAAAAAGCCCCCCTACCCCCCTTTTTTTTTTGGGGGGGTGTATATCTACCCCTGCTTTCCTTCTGAAGAGAAAGAACAATGTAAAGGTGGTGAGCTGGTTTCCATCATAGCCACAGAAAACAGTAATCCAGCTGAGGAAACCTGCTAACCTCCAGACTTTGCCTGCTCAGTGTGATTGCTTCAGTCAACGGACACCCTGAAGCCCTCCTGGGGCCATGTCTCAGAAGAGTAGGAGCTAGACCTGCGCATGTTTTTGGATGTCTCCAGAAAACTGCAGGTGGTATCAGGAAGGGAAAGTGCTGTTGGATGCTGTTGTGCGTGCTTTCATCAAACTTTGTACTGTGGTTACAAAGTTACTGCAGCACCAACTGGGATGAGAAAAACAGGCGTTGTGGTGAGAAGTGAAATGGGCCACTTTCCATCCATTGTGATGGTGTGTTAGTGATCTTAACTCACCTCACCTTGTATGAGAGCCTAGTCCACTGCAGGGTTGGCTTTTGCATTAAATCATTCTTCCTTAAAAGAATAATGGCTTATTTTGCATGAACTAGTAGCATTTTGCATTGCCATTTTACACCTGGCTCTTGATGGTTAAATGGAAATCTTAATTCCTGATATCTCCAATGTTTTACCTTTGAGGTTCTTTTATTGCTGGAATTGAGAACACACTTTCTGAATTTTTTTTAAACTTTACAAGAGCTTCTAGAACTCTGCTGAATTTCACAAAAAAATCACAACATTTCCAGTTCTCTGTATTCAGTGGTCCCAATAGTGGCACGTATTGGTGTAAGATACAGCGTATTGTTAAACTATAACATAAAGCAAATGAGAAAATGTAAATTCTTCTACTGCAATAGTTAAACAATATAGATATAAAAAGCCAGGCAAATTAAAAAAATATAACGATTCCCATAGTAACAATTACTTGGCTATGTTGAGAGGCTGATATTATATAAAATAGCTGTTAGTAGTAATACATGCATAGAATTCTGTGTAAAGTGTGCTCAGTGTGGTAAAATTAATATTGCTCTGGGAACCATACATTTTTATTTTCTTGACCTCTGCATATTTAAATGTTTGCCCTTAATGTTGCATTAAGTCTGTTCTAATTTTACTGGATTTAAAAAAAAAAAAAAAAGTGCTGAGGATGTGGGACAGGAGTGGGGAGCAGAGAAAGATAGCTAAGCTAGTGACACCTATATATACCTTAGCAGAAATGCTATGGGTATATATAACACACAATTGTGTGTTTTGTGTTGATGTTATGGCTTCTTACTCTGTTGCTCCCTGGTAGGTGGAATCATGTTGCACAAGAAATGCACAAGCAACTGGTCAACAAGAAGCTCTATGAAATTATTTTTTATATGGTGATGGGTATAGCAAATCTCTTGGAATCATAGAAATTTAAACTGTATTGTAGCAAATGTCCATCAGTTTTCACTGATACTTAATCTGAGTTGCTGGACTGGATTGGGGATCTCTAGGATTGGAAAGGAACAAAGTGTGAATAGATTTGCTTTCAGCTTTCTAGCTGTAGTTCACCTGAATTGTGATAGGGTCTATGTTTGTATAACATAACAAAAATTGTGTTTGTCTTGTTGTATTTATTTCTTTGCACCACTGATAGGAAGCAATGATTCTCTGTAGAGTGAAAAAAATAATAAATATAATGTATGCAGATGATGTCTTAAGTGTTATAGTTTTCCTAAGGGTTAATTCCAAGAAGCTTAGATATATTGCCTTTATGGACAGTGTGTAATACCTTACCATTCACTCAAATGGGGCCATTCATGAAGTAAAGTACTTTTCAATCTGAAAAAGAGTAGAACATGATTACATGGAGCTGATCAGTGAACATTGTTCTTTACAGCATTACATTTGTTGGTACAGGTAAAATAATATCTTCCTTTGTATCTTCATGTACACGAGCAAAATACAATCAAATACTTTACTGATTTTTTGATAGCTGAATCTCAGAGTTCAGAGATTTGTTAGTCTGTATGTTTTTCTATTTTTTCTCCATTTTTGTTGACCTTGTAACATTTAACCTTGCCTTTTTTTTTTTGCACAACTAGACAAAAAACATCACGACATGGGTGTCAACTGTCATGTTGATGACTATTAAATTGAAGAGTTCAGTACCTCAATACTTTTATATACATAATATTGATTAAATGAAAGCTAGCCCTGCACTTTGAGCATTACACGTAAACCCCCTTGTCACAGTAATTTAGAACCTTAGAAGTGTGCAGAGCAAGTGGACATACAGGGCAGAAAAGGATAAATTGGATTTTCAAGGTCTTGAATTTTCAAACAGTGTCAGATGCAGACCAGAAATCCTTTCCCACTTTTTACCCCAGACCCAGAATTTAGAACAAAATTGCAATTGGGGACTGCAGTTCATCTTTGCTTTGTGTTCTTCCTCTTTTGCAGTCACAGAGAGGATCCGAATGTGCCAGAGGTGACCTTAAAGCCTGCATTCTCTACAAGGTCAAAAGGATGTGTCATTGGGCATACAATCTGAGTTCGAAAAAATCCACAAAATTAAAGCAGGGAAAAGGCAACAGCTCACAAATGCATAGAAATTAAATGTCTTAAACATTTAGGTTTGAAGAGGGATCCTAGTTGCTTCACCTTCCATGGAAAGCCAATGGCCACTGGTGGGTAACTAGCACAGAAGCCAGTCTTGGGGCAGGAGCTGAAAGAAAGCTCTGTTGCCCCTCTTTTGTCTATTCATGGTGTTTCACCACTGGTCACACCATTTTCTTCTATATTATGTCTTGGCTTTACACTTAAACTATTTCTTTGCCACCAATAGCCTTGTCTCCACAAAGATAAAATACCTGGTGTGGCTCCTGAACTTGCTTTATGCATAAGAGTAGCTGTCTCTGTTGTGTGTACAGGATAGAGCTGAGGCTCTAGTTTAACCTAGGACACAATGCACCTACATTTCTTTTAGGACAGGCAGAATATTTCATGTGCTCAAAATCCACCAATGCCCGTGGACATCTCCCAACAAATTACAGACAAGTTTCTTGTAAGTGATTAGGAAATCATCGCTGAATGATCTCTTTGGAGAGAACAAGCAAGTAGAGTGGGATTGAAGTAACACATACGAAGCTTTGCTGTGAAATGCTCTTGCTTGAGGTGGGTTCAACAGAGGGTGGCTGCCCAGTTTGGTAACTCTTCAGGAGAGTTATAAACTCTTCTGTGTGACAGAAACTGAGTTTTCAGGAAGAGAGGAAGTAAGCTGAGGAGCAGAACTGTGAGAAACTCAGAACAAACCCGTTGCTTAGAGTCTTATTCTGGAGAAAGGAGACACGTGAGCACCGTTCTTTTCAGAGAGGGGAGAGAAAATAATCAACAGATCTCCCAGCCTGCTGAATGCACTAAAAAATGGAGCTACCAAGCAAAATGTTGGTTCTTTCCCTCCTCAACTAGAACTGTGAATTTTGCTGTGGAACTTTTTAGGTGATTTTTCTTGGAAGTGTCCCAAATGAAATATTTTTTAAATCTCAGACATCTGAAACATTAAAAAAACACCCCAAAACCTAAACCCTAATGAGAGGTGGAAAAAACCCTTGAGGTTAGCTAATTTTACTTCTGCCTCAAGAAAGGATTTTTTTTTTTTTTTGTTATTTTTGGATGGGAGGATTTTTATTTTGGGCAAAAATGCTTTTTCTAATATGGGTACACAATTCACTAAAAAAACTCCAAATATCATATGTAGAAATTTTTCAGTGTGATAAAGCTCAGGTGTGCGATGCTGTTTTCTCAAAACCTGAGTATCTACATTTATTTTACCAAAATTTTGTCACTTTTTCTACTAAGGTCTTTGGCTTGCTGCTATTTTTTGTTTCAATATAAAAGAAGCTTTTAATGTTTAAATGTTGATAAGAAATTGAGTGGTCCCACTGGAATATACATTTGTGGACCAAACAATGATTGACATTGTTAGTATGTTTTTGAAGCCAAAGCCTAAAACTCTGTAGTACCTCTTTTGTGGTAGTGTCTCTCAATAAAGAGTTTACCTTTACTCATACACCCTCCAGCACAGTTGGTCTCTATTCTGGCTGAGGACTCCAAATAAGAAAACGAGAAAGAAAAAAATACCTGGAGGGAACTATCTTCATGGTTTTTGTTGACTTAGCTAAATTAACTCACCATCACAAAACATGCTTGAAGAGGAGACAAATGGACTGTTGCCTGACTGCTGGATGCTGAAAATGCTGCCATTTATAGATGAGGGTTTTGAAGTGTTCAATAAAGAAGTAACCTATTGTTGTTATAATTGTGCACAGCACAGTGAATTACAGTGGAGTGATTGCTCACCTAAGGTTGAAATTGCCAGTGGTGTATTGCTTGGGACAGTTCTCCCAGGAGAATAGTTTTTATGGGCACATTAATGATACCAGGTACAGGAGTAGCCACAAAGCACCAACACTGAGGATGTTACGCTCTCATGAAATATATGAAGGAGCAAAGGGAGTGGGACAGAGGCAGAAAAGGACCATTACTTGTACCGTACTGTTGGCAGAAAAACTGTACTGATAGATGCGTATGACTCTCCTTTGCTCTGATGTGAGGAGCAATCAGCAGAATGCACTTTCTGGAAGTGTGCTTCTGTGGTGATAAGTCTGTTAGCTTCAAGAAAAAACAGCCAGAAGAGAGCCATGATTCAAAATGCTCTGCTGGTGATGTCCCTTCTCTCCCAGAAGCACCATCTTCAACATCACTACTGCTTTGTTCATGAGGCTATTAAACAGAGAAAAAAAAATCAATACATAATTTATCATTCCACATGGGGCAGAGTTCAAGAACGTGAAAGAAACAGATAACAGCTGAAGAAAAAGGCAGTGCTTTTGGTATTGTGCTGGGAAGGGAAACCAGTTTTATAGGAAAAACTTTCATGTGCTTTTGCACCTGTTGCACACATTAAGCTTTATGTCATAGCTGGATTTGTGCAGAGTTCCAGGAAAAAACTCAGGAACTGATGTAGACTCTTAGGAATGGGATGTGATAACAGTAACATTCTTCTAATCTAGAGCGCAAGTCTCACAGTATTGATCCAGAATATGAAAAGCACAGACTCAAGTCTTCCCCTGTCTGTATAAGCTTTAAAACGAACGTTTCACTTCCAAGAAAAAATAATTAAATCATCTCCAGAGAAGCAAGACTCTAAGATGTTTTCCAATTCTATTGACGTTATTTTAGTATGTACAAATATTTCCTTGGAATTCAACCAACAGCCAAATTATCTTTTTTCAAGGGAACATTTTGGCCACTAGTTTATAAAGTAATTTCTATTCACTGTCTCCTTCTGATAGCATTTAAATACTTACATAAAGTGGAATTACTTCAGCAGGAAAAGCTAATGAACAGCCATCTCAAAATATCCAACAGTTTGGTAAGTAAGGCACTTTTCAGGAAGCCATAACATGAACTGTACATGCTGCTGTGGTCTGTGCAACCTTGAACGACGTTTGTAGTGCTGAGCTGCCAGTGTCCGTGGTCCTTTCTTAGACTACCCTCTTGTCTTTGCTCTGCTTCCTGGCTATGTAATGGGATGTGGCAGGCCCTTTCGGGACCAAGCACTTTTGCAGGTGCTCTGCAGACTCTTTACATTCACACTTCGGCCTGTTTGCAAAGGTTTTCACTTATGCTCCTTGCCCAGAGTGAGGTCCACCGGTGTATCAAAGTGGCTATGCAGTAGAGCAGGTTATACACAAAGGGCTTCTGATCTAAGACTCTAAACTTCAGGCTGACAGGAAGGACTATTAATAGGTAAATGCTGAAGGGATGAGAAGGTTTTCAAAGAGAGAATGTGGTTTTTTTCCCTTGCCGTTTCAGAAGCTTTAAACTTAAGATGTTTTTCTTTTCTAATGAAAAGCTGTTTGTATATCAGTGTGTACAGGTTTGGTTTTGCACAGCAATATATATTTGTCATAGGTTACACTCTTATCCTTAAAGGAAGCTATAATGAAATAATGAGGAATTACATCTATCTAATATGTACAATAGTGTGTTTAGGTATAAAGTAGGGAGCAGAATGCGTTTGTCAATACTTTACATTGATATACACTCATGCCCCAGTATCATTATGACTCTTGGCACTTAGAACCATGGAGTCAGTTTAGGTCTGGAAAGGAACCCTGGAGGTTCTCTAATCCACCCCCCTGCTCAAAGCTGGGTAATTTTGTAGTTAGATCAATTAGGGTTTTACACCAGTGAGTCTGGAAATCTCCAAGTGATGGAAATCTCATAGCTTCTCTGGGCAACCTGTTCAAGCTCTTAACCAGTCTCGTGGTAAATTTTCTTTTTCCTTATCTCTGGTCAGAATTCCTCTTACTGCAACTCGTGGCCATAACATTTTGTCCTTTTGCTGTGCACTTTTTAGAAGTATTTGGCTGTCTTCTCTATCTCCTCCCCTGCTCAGCCCTGAATAGATCAGCCTGAAGCCTTCCCTCTCTGGTTTGAATACACTCAGCTCCTTCAGCCTCTTGCTTTACATCATCTGCTCTAGTCCCCGACTGTTTTAGTGACCTCTGCTTGTCTCCTGGTTTGTCAGTATTTCCCTTATATTGGAAAGAGCCCCAAAACTTGTCTTGCGCACTATGCAGATGTTCCCTTCACAGAATCACAGAATCACAGAATCACCAAGGCTGGAAAAGACCTTTAAGATCATCAAGTCCAGCCTATGACCAACACCACCACACCATCTAGACCATGGCACTAAGTGCCACATCCAGCCTTGCCTTGAACACATCCAGGAACGGTGCCTCCACCACTTCCCTGGGAATTCTATTCCAATGTCTAATCACCCTCTCCGTGAGGAAGTGCTTCGATAGACCCTAACTGCTGGTAAGAGCTGTGTGATATTTCCAAGTGGCTACAGGCTGAATAGTGCATTTCAGTTGTTTAATGAAGAAATAGACCTTTTTGTATAGTCAGAAAGTCTTCTGCTTTACAGGATTGTGTTGATTCTGATTAAAACTCTAATAATAAAGGCTGATATTTGTGCTTGCTCAGTCTTCTGAGACACTTTTTTATTCCTTTGTAAAGTTTACTTCTTTTCCAAACTTTTCTTATATTTTTCCTTTGTAACACCCACCCCCCAGAATTCAGAGTTGGAATTTCAGTCTTCAATGACTTGGCAGAGCTGTAAGAAACAATACATCCCTGCTATATATTGTGCTGAGTTGTGCAAACAGAGGGAGGATGAGAATGAGTAGGGACTTGATACTGCCAGACCCCAAACCAAGGGACAGACTTTACATTTAGTTGTGAAAGAATATTACTGCTGGTCTTCTTCTGAGAAGCACCTTGGAAGGCCAAAAGTAATTGTGATTTTGTCTGCATGTTAGCGCAAACAAGCTATTTAGAAGTATTTGGTCTTAGCAAGTAGTAGTGATTCTTGAAAAAGGACAATTTGTCTTCTCCTGTTCTTCTGAAGAAGGAAACAAAATCCATGGGACTCCTCCTGATATGAACAAATGCTATTCCATTGTCCTGGATTGAATTGTATAATTTTATTTCAACAGGGAATTTTGATATGGCAATATACAGCTTCTTCAGCTGTCTTTATTCCTACTGATTGCCATGGTATTAGGTTTGCCTTTCAGTTTACTTTGTTTTGATCGCTTAAGTGCAAGATACATCTCCATAGGAATTCTGCATGCAGGAATGATCATCTGGGAAAGGAAACAGATTGCAGGATCTCCAGATGGCTTCCTCAGAGCCTTAATTTCGGACTTGCCAGTTCCAGATTTTGTGGAGTTTATGGATAACTTATGGAAACAGGCGAGTTTGTCAGCTCCCCTGTCTTTTGGTTCCCTATTGGTGTTGTTAAAGGAAGGGCTTCCTCATAACTTTCTGACAAGGATTCTGCTGATGAATGAGTAGTCCTGTAATTGTGGCTATTGCAAATAACAATTTCACTGCCAGCTGTAAAGGATTGGGAATGTGTAGTTTGTGCATAGTGTGTGCTGTGAAACCAGCTGGCTAGAGTCAAAATGGAAATGGTTTGTATTTTATGCAGCTATTTAGACTTTGTGCAACAGAAATGTTTAGCTGCTGTTAAGCTATTGTGAAAAAAGATACCATATTTTTTTTTGTTTGTGCACATCTCTGACTATGCAAGAGTATGGGAGATTTGTGCTTCATGTGTCTTGGAGTTTCTGAGTTTCTGTTAAGTTTTGGGTAGCTGATGTCAGGAATGACAGGTAAGTTTTTCTGGCAGTGAGCCTCTGTGACAACATCACTCTACCTTCAGAATTTCCTTGTTTAGGTACATTCTTTATAGCTATGTGTGGTCTGGAGACCTTGCAGTAATTGTTGCTGTCAAGCATATATACCTTGACTATGAACCTTCATAATTATCTTGCAAACACAATGTAAACAGTGAAGTGCAATAGTTCTTCATATAATACTAACTAATTCCTTTCACTGGTGTTTTGAATCCAGGTTAAAAACCTCATTAGACTGGCAAGCTGATGTTCTCAGGTAGGTCAGGAGCACAGGATTTCTGCTACAGCTTCATGCCTCGCCTTGGTTATGACCACGTTTAAGTTTTGCAATTGGTCTTTGCTGGTATGACCTTTGCAGGCAGGTATCTGACAATACTTTGAGGACAAGATATCCCGATCTGGAGATTATTAGATAATGAATACATCAGTGTCTATACTTCATCATCCAACCTTAAACATTTCCCCCGAAAAGAAGAGTTTCCTGCATTTCTCGTATTTCCATTTAAGGATTTTTCAGATTAAAATTTTGAGTGTCTTGGTGCCAACATCTAATTCATATTTGTAGTTCTGCTATAACAATAACATGATCTCAGTTCATAGAGTTGTTTATTTGGCATGTGTGTGTGATTTTCAGTTTCATACCTGAAGTAATTTAAACTTTCCAAAGAGGCTCCAAATGTTCCCAGAGATGAGATCTAGCTTTACACAATTCAGGGTTGTTGTGATTGAATCCACTTAAATAATGTATGATGGAGAGGTCTTCCTGTATCCAGTCACGATTAGAAGACTGTAGCACTTCCTTTTGCAATTAGGGCACCTATTGCCATGAAGTTATCAAATTGGAGGCAATTGTTTAGTGAGTGCATCATCCTGTACCCCTCCAAGCATTAATATTGGTTTTCCTCTGTGTTTAGGTGTCAGCATTTTAAGTAAACAGTAACTGAATATTGATACTGATCTCTGAGGCTGTGTGTGCCTTAGCAGTCTGTTTTCGGGCAGTAATGCCTTTCTGAAGCATCCCCCCTGCCTGTCTCCATTGACAGCACTGGGGGCTCAGTGTTCAGGGTGGTCATGGTGCTTGTGAACTAAATGTCTTTCTGAGGACGTTCATCCAGAATAACTCCTCAGACACTGTAGGCCCTTTAGAGCAGCCATAAGGGTCTGAAGCAAGAGACATGCCACCCCACCTTGAAGTACCTAAAGAATAGCAGGAGGCTTTTGAACCACTGAGAACCTCTGCAACATGTTGGAGAGTTTCTCGCAGTCTATCAAGGACTAAATGTCATACATATTTATCCTTTCCCAGCTTTCAGTGCTTTGTTTCAACTGCTGCTCTGTCCTCATCCATCAGCACTTTTTCTGGTATGTGATCTCTTATTTTCCCCCTATTTTACCTTCAGATACAAGGGTCCTTTTCTGAACCTCTTATCTCCTTCTTCACCATTTAAAAAATTCTTTTTTTCTCCCCACCTCTCCTCTTCTGCTGTGGCGAAGTCTTCCTACTGAAGTTCTGGTGAGGTGCCACTTTGGGTCTTAAGGAGATGCTGCTGCTTAATCTGTTATTAGGGTTGGAAATTTATCATGTGACAGAGTGATCCAATGACTCTATCAGGCAATCTTTAATCTTATAGCTACTGCAAGATGCAAAAGACATGAGCAACAGTGGACAAAATTACAGAAAAATAAGGTGGTACTCTGGGAAGACCCAGAACTTTGAGGCAGCCCAGATGCACATCTATTCTGGAGAGCTTCAACATAATTTTGTGCAGAGTCACATGATCAAGCTTGGTGCTACTTTAGATCTGTGTACCCTGGCTTCTGAGATCATGATGTAGGAGACAGTCTGGAAAAGCTGCTTTGGGATTCATGAGCTTAGATCCTTCACAAGACCCCTGTCTGTGATGACACATCCAGGGGCACTTTGCTGATACGCATTCACAATGACCTCTTGGTGCCAGCACTCCTGACTTCACCCTGGTTGTGTTTACTGCTTTTTTTGCACATCTTATAGGAGAACTAAATGCTTGTGGTAGGCACAAGGCATTGGGGTGGGAGTTGTGCGTAAGCAACATGCAATGTCTGTCTGTCTTTCTGACTGGGAGGGATCCTGTACTCTTTGAAAGATGCTCCCTTGAGCAAATGAAACATGATAACAAAACACCTATGTCAGAAACTGATTTCCTGGCTGCTGTCCTTTATGAATGACTAGGTCAGCACTGGTGATCAAGTAAATGGTGCACATAACTGCCATGGTGGTATTATCCTCCTGTCCTTCCCTGCAGAGACCCTGCCACAAAGCACCTTCAGCTCCTCAAGCACAACAGTCACATGCTGGTGCTGTTGTAATGGCATCGTGCATCATAAAATTGTGAATCTTCTCCCTGCACCACAGACAATGAGAAGAAGTGGAGAGTCCTGTTGATCCAGCATGCAAAAGGATTACCTGCTGAAGCTGCAACTGCTTGACGTGACATTTTCTCTGAAACCACACATGCACCCTGTAACAGTGTTGCATGATCATCTATCCTCAGGCAGCCTCTGAGGTGGCTGATTCTGAGGGTTTCTTTTGTAATGCATGTTGCTGAGTACAGATGGCCCTGAACCCTCTACACATGAGACTGAACAGCCACTCAGAGGAACTTGAGATCCATGGGGAGGATGCAGACTGTGGAACTGTAGGTCTGTAGGAGACACATTCTCATGCAGCCTGGCTCTTAGATCCAGTTTAGCTATGTGTGTGACTGATGGGACAGTTAGTAGTTCAGAGTGAAGCTTTTTTTCACCACAGAAAGTCTTTCAGTCAAGACTTACAGTTCCAAAAGATGTGTGGCCCAGCCAGAATCTATGGCCTGTGTAATACAGGAGCTGACAATAGACCGTGGTAGCCTCTTCTTCTGATACACCCTAACCTGACTCATATGGATATTTATATCTGGTGTATGATACATGATCTCTGTCTTTTTTTTTTTTTTTCCCCAGTTGGGAAGGAATGATGCTATCACTGAAATGTGTTGATTGTTTACCCTTCATGGACACATGCTGTTAAATGGATATGCTGGAATCAAGTGTGTATCCATTCTACATATATATGTAAGGGACTAGAGGGGATAGGAGCCCTTCTGCCTTTTACTTTATCCTAAGAAGCCATGGGTAGCCTTTTCATTTGATTGAATCATCAATGAAACTGGTGCTTTGCCAAATCATGGTGTTAGAGAAGACACAGCAGCTATGTGCTCCACTGCAATAAAAATCCCAAACAGCAAATACTGGCAACAGATTTCTATCTCCATAGTTTGCATTCTTCTATTATTTGGATTGTTAGGCTTATTACTGAAACCTAAGAAAGAAATTAATGGTGCTATTGTCAGTAGCTTCTGTGTCTGACATGGTTAGGGTAAAAACCAAAACGACTATTTCCCATGCAGAGGGAAAAAGATTGGATTGTAAGGGCTTTCTTTTTTAACAAAATAGTGCAGCCTACTTTAGAAACAAGTACACTGCAAGCTTTGAGATATTGTGTATGCCATCTTTGTAGCCCTTTGATTTTACACAATAGCATGCATCGCTCACAGAGGATAACAGAAACTGAGAGTGACTGGGAAGAGCCATTGCAGAGGCTAAGTTTAATCAGCTCTGCCAAGCCTGTCAAATGATGTGTTGTCTGTAGACATGCACCAATTTAGTACATGTAAATGAGTTTTGAAACTTTTGGGGTCTCAGCCATGTCAATTTAAGGAGTGTGTTTCATGATGATGGTTCTGTTCCAAGCTGTCTTAATATACTGTAGACAGGTATAAATGTGGTCAGTAGAAGAATTTCACAGCCCTTAGACATAGGAAGTTGCAGGAGTTTATTTCCAGAAGAAACTAGACTCATGAGAAAACTTTAAAGTGTTTGTCATGCTGCTGAGATGCATCATACAGTAGCTCAAGCTGAAGTGGACAAAACAGGAAGAGGAATGGGATTTACTTTTAAATTATGCTGAGAGTGTAAGGTGGCTCTGTGGCCACTGGGTCACGAGCAAGAACGACTCCACTACCTAAAAATTCTGCTGTGCCAAGCTTTGACATTAACACATGAGAAAACCAATAAAGTTTTCATTTTACAACTATAAGGCAACACAGTAATTGTTAATTGTGTGATCGCTGTGAGAAAAAAACCCACAAAAGAAAACAGCGAAAGTCTTAAGTACTTGGAGATTGCAAACTATTATAGTAGGTGATGGTTCTGAAGGCTCTTATAGTTTATTGAACCCTACTTTTCCATGAAACTCCAATTTCTTCCAGCACATTGCTGAATTTTCTATTTACTCATTGATGTTAAGGCATGTTGCGGGACAAAGTAACAGAAAACAGTACAGATGTTCTTTCAGACACACACAGGCAAAGTGTGAATATCGTGGTTATTATGTACATGAGAATTTCAGTGTCACTGCTAAACGTAGGCACCAAGATCTGCACACACATAGATGGTAGCTGTATTCCAGCTTTGAATGATATTGAATGCACTGTGCTGCAGGGAATTCAAAAGAAACTGGATTGTCTGTCTAGATCTTGGATCAAGTCAGAAGCTTCTCATGTTGCTTCATTCTCAACAATCCTCTCCCACCAAAATATAGCTGAAGGAAATCAGAGATTTTTAAATTCTGCACATATGCTGCTCTGATAGCTCTCTTATTTTTATTGAAATTTTTTTGACAGTACATGCCAGTGGCTGGCAATTGTTAGAAGTTGTGATATGCAAAGTGTTATTAATATGCTAAGTGACCACTATGTGAAAACGTGTGGTGCTACTGTCCGAGTAGAGCATGATGTCCCACTTAGGGTTACATTTTTCTTCTGTATGGTACATATTCTTTTAAGATGTACAAGTGTTCTTATATAAAGATATAAGAAAAATGGGCAAAAGGGTTTTTATACATCAGCATTTAAGAAGTTTTTAGAAAATCTATGAAATAAGAAAATAGCACAGTTCTTTTCAAGAGTAGGCCTTTATTTTGAAAAACAAAATAGAAATGCATTCATTCATTTGTATATGGAAGTAATTAACCTTTAAACATGCAAAACTCATTTGTGCGCTTAATCATATTCACAGTGCCACAGGGCATGGGATTATGTTTTACAATTCCCTACCTAACTATACGGATCCAGAACAAAAAAAGTAGAATGCATAAAACTGTATAACTGATCAACGCTCATGTAACTGCCTTTCATATTTCAACTGCTTTTAAGATACACTAATGTTTGGAACTAAAAAAGTTCAATAGTTTGTTATTCCATTATTTATATTCTCTTTCCTACCAAATGAAGAAGGGGTTGATGATTACTATGAAAGCTGTATTATACTCTGAATCCTATATTGGTGACAAAACTTGAACTTTGTTAACATTTAAACAAGTAAAAAACTCCAGACCAAATGATGCATCACTTGGTCTTTATTAGGCAGACAATTCTTACATATTTATCTTAAGTTTGAGCTTCTCCATGATTTTTATTTTTATTTTTATCTGCTTTTTTTACTAATTTCTCTGGTTATTCTACATTTGCAGGTCAAATGTTGACCTATTTCTCTGCCTCACGGTTTTAACTGTTATTCACACTCTTTTTGACTTGTTTGTTAAAACTATGTATACCATTTAGGGAAATTCTTATTATGAAATATATTTAATTTGCCTAGTATGTTTTAGGCATTATTAATTAGGTATGGCTCCTACTGCTGGAGCTGTGGCCCATAAAACTATTTTCTAAATGAGCAAGTCGCAAATATTCGGTGACAGGTTTTTGCTTCTATGTGGTTGTTTTATCAGTAGGTGTCCTGAACGTGATGGGATGGCAGACGAGATGTATATACACAGAGAAAGATTTATTGCATATAACACTGGAGTCTTAACTCCTTAACGTGGCTGTGGACAGAGACACGAACTCCAGGGTAAGAGGAGATGGACTGACTTTATTTTGGGAAAATCACCTCTATAAGCTTTACTGTGGGAACAGAAAGCAAACAACCAGAACACAGAGAGATGTAAACAACCTCACACCTGCTCGTTAACACACACAGAGTCCTTGGGTTCCCAGGATGTAACCAATCACACATCAAAGATATGATAAGCAATGTTCTACCCTATATCAAATTTCCCAGTGCTGCTGCTGTTCCTATCTGTTCCCTAACAGCCAACGGAGGCCCCTTTTTCTTTTCCCCTGACTATTCTCCACACCTTAAAACAGAAGGCACAAGCACAGTCAAATTGTAGGGAAATTGGGAGATTGGAACAGAAGTTGAAGTTTGAATGCAAAAGGTATCTTAACAATAAAATTTGTTACTTGTAGTTAAATCAGACAAGAAAGGTTAACCATTAAAATGCTAGCAACTTATCAAGTTTTATACGAGGCCTAGAACATTAATTATCAATTTTAAAGGATTCTATAATCTTAAACCTTAATTATGAAAATGACTTAACGGTTAAGTTTGCTTAATAAAACAATAAAAGAGTTAATATCTCTTACCCTTGGCCGGCCACAGCTGGGTGTCCCTGGGTGGGTCTTAATTCTTGACAATTAGTCTCTCTGGCAGGCATCCCTTCTGGAGAGGAGAAGGTCCAGCAACCTTCTGGGAAAGTGTACTGGAAGTCTGCTGATCGAAGATGGGACCAGGCTTTTATAGAATAAAGTGGATTGACTGCTGTCATTTAATCATTAGGCGTAGCTCCAACATCTCTCATTGAAGAATAAAAAGAAAACAGTAGAAAAACCATGAAGGCCTTGTTCTCACCAAGCAAACTCTTTTGTTTATCTGTTCCTTCTCACTTTATCTCCATTCCGCGCCTCGTTGTGACTAGGCTGGGCTCCATGTTTTTCAACACCGGAGAGCAGCTGGTGTTATGAACATCAACTTGGCCTCTGTTTGTACCTTTCAAGGTTGTCACCAGCTCAGAGCTTGCTAGGCCCTTTCCTTTCTCATGGGAATCTTTCACTCCAGGTCTGGGCCTGCAAAACTAAGACACAAAAACAGTTGAATCAAAGAGGGAAACTGAGGCAGGTATATTGAGAGATGGAGCGTCCGGCTACAGTAGGTTAGTGAAGAAGTGAAACATAACTACACCATTAGTTATTTAACTTTATATAGTCTGTATTTTTCTGTATGCTCCAGTGAGTTTCATCAGTGTGTTTAAATTAAACCTGAAGAAAGTTTGTATATGCAAATCCATGTTGTTTATGCATAACCAACAAGGACAGTTTTAATAAGCAATTAATTAGATTTTGTTCTAACTCTGCAGCAGGTCACAGCCAATCTTGCTCACCACTTTTCTGAGCATTATTTGAACAAATACCATTAGTGTTGTAGTGTATTTCATTATGCGAGTTGTGACTGAGCAAAGGCATAAAATGGTCTTGAGATGGGTGTGGTAGTACTTATCATTCTGGATATTTATATCAATACACCTAGGAGGCAAGGAGTTGAATAAATGTAAAGCTTTCTTACACTAGTGTTTAAGACTGGAGATAAAATACTGTTGCAGCCACCTTAAAGGTGTTTCTGATTCAGCATTTAATCATATCTCTCCCTCAAATTCCTTCTAAATGCTTTAATTAATATAAAAAGTATTGCGGCTCTTCAGCTAAAGAGGTTAAGAGCTTGAAATCTCTCCCCATAAAATCAACAAAAATGAAGCTATGCTAGACATGAGAAAATCCACCTCCCACTTTTCAAGAGTAGCGAGAAAAGCAGTAAGCTTAACTGATTATTGAGAACTATGTTTTACTATTTTTCACAAAAACAGCCAAAGGGCAAAGGAATTGGAAGTTAGGTAGGCAAAACAAGCCAGCTTTGGGAAAATGGATAACCACTGAAATCAGATGTCAAGTGAGACCGAGAAGAGATTTTTACAATCAAGATAAGATATATGAAACCTGAAGAAAAATCAGAGAGTGAGTAAACACTATTTGAGGAATTCCCCCATTAAAATTCAATATCTTACCTTGTCCAGTGGGGAAAAAAAAAAAGTTAACGGTTTTCAAATCAAACTTACTATAAAATGTAGGTCTAAGGACTCTCAGTGTTAATCAGCATCATTTTACCTTATCTATGCAGGGGAAAGAACAGATAGACTAGACATTGGACTAGTCTTCCATGTGCCTGAGTTAGGTGCATCACTTTGTTCCAGGAGGAAAGTGATGCCCTAAGGCTGCGGTTCAAAAAAACTTCACCATCAGAGCACAGAGATAAATTACAGGATCTGCTTTAGACTAAGATGGATGTCTCTTCTTCCAACTAAGGCTCTTCCATTGTATAAAATAATTTTCTTTGAGTAGGTGTTGGAAATTATCCTTAAATATCTCTTGATCTCTGGAAGGCTTCAAAACAATAGCTTTAGACCTAGTATACTCTGGGCAGTCAGATCTCCAACTAGTAGAAAGGGATGTGTTTCTGCAAAATGAATGGTGCTTTTTTTAACTCTACAGCATAAATAATTGTGTCAGTGTGGCACCGAGTTGGCAGTCTCTCGATTCACCCCTCCCCCCCCTCCTCCCCCAAGATAGGGAAAGAGGGAGAAAAATGAGAAAGAGAGGCTTTCTGGGTTGAAAAGTGAAACAGATTGATTTTAATTATTAGTGATAAGGGAATATATCTATATTTGTAAAGGGATGTGCAACACCCGATCCCCTCCCTCCTCCCCCAGTGACTCTCACAGCAACTCTTCTCCCTGGTGACTCCCAGCTGAAGGGGGGAGTGTCCGGGCACACGGACGGGGCCCTCGGGTGTCGGCTGGGAAGAAAAATAATGAAAAAAAAAGAGAGAGAGCCAAAGAGAGGGCAATAGAAGCGACAGTAAGCAGAAAAAGGAAAAAGAGAGGCCTGACTTTCCGTGATGTCTTAACCTATACTGAAAGCCAAATAGAGAAAATATTACGAGAAGGGAATATTCTGATTTGCTGATCCTGCCTTCAGTCTAATCTGCTCCCCCGTAGGGGGGGAGGCTGCAGACACTCAGAAATGACCTTGGTTATTATCAGTCCACTGGCGCTGATAAAAAGGTCACTGAAAGAAAAAAAGAAAATAAGCAAAGAGCTTGCTCAAACCAAAACAAAAATATTAAAATTACTTTAAAATAGATCTATTAATTTTAGAACACTTTATCCTTTGTGCCTAGTTGAAGATGTTTATAATGTACCTAGAAACGTGATGGTGATTTCAAAGGCAAATATTGATTTCTCATAGGAAGGGTGAAAAACTGATTATAATGAATGTGACTCAATGAGCTTTGTCAACAGTTACATCATCAGGAAGATTTTCCCTGCGGTACATTTCAAGACGGAGACACTTTGTTCACGAGAATGGACAGTTATTTGGTAAATCATGCATGGTGGCATTAGGTAGGATTCTGTGGCTAAACCAATAGACCTGATTAGGATTTATTTTAA
This sequence comes from Hemiprocne comata, assembly GCA_020745705.1. Lineage (NCBI taxonomy): Eukaryota > Metazoa > Chordata > Aves > Apodiformes > Apodidae > Hemiprocne > Hemiprocne comata. Next base: position 87,306,430 of record CM036587.1, read on the forward strand.
CTTCCTGAGCTGTGGAGAGTAGGGACTTACATTTCCTGCTATTATCATACAACTGGATTTTTCCAGTTCCTGCTGCGAGTTCTGTGTACAGACAAATGGTCCCAATAATAGGTCTCAAGGGAGCAAACCATCATTTTTCATTCATAGAACCTCACATCTGGAGTCTACCACTGCAAGAAAACACACTACTGAGCTAGGAATTAGTCACAGAAACAAAATATTACTAAGATTTGTTGTAGCAAGGCTTTCCCTCAGAACTATTTCCTACGTGATCAGTAAAAGATAGGACTAGAACAGACCTCAGGAGGCCAAATAATTCATCCCCACTTCTTACAGATGTTACTCCCCTGCAAGTATATGTCAGCTGTGTATTTTATGCTAACAGATGACTGCCTGATCTGTTCTTGGATGTCTCCAGTACTGGAGATTCTACAGCATATTCTAGTACTTGAATATCCTTGCTGTTCTTCTAATATCCTGCCTAAGTCTCCTTTGCTGTAGTTCACTTATTTTACTGTCTGCCATGGACATAGAGAACAGTTTATTCTGAGTAATGTTAAGACTGAGATTATCTTTCCTGCATTTTTTTCCCCCTAGCATGTTGGGAAGAATGAACATACATGCATGTACACACTCACACACATATATATACCTAAAAATGAACACATATAATTTAGTGTTTTGTCTCTTTTGCTCCTCTATTTTGCAACTCTATTGCTTCACTGGGTAAGAACAAACTTCCTTCACTCAGAACTTGATCTGCATCCTAACTTCAGGTACTAAAGACTCCTTTTTCCCCTCCGGTTCTTGAGCTTTTAGTGTAGGCTACAAGCTTGCTTTCTTTTCTTCAGATTAAAAAACTTTTCAGCCTTTATACAGTGAACGGCTGTTGCATGCCCTATTAGCTTCAAACATAGAATCATAGAATCATAGAATGGTTCAGGTTGGAAGGGACCTTAAAGATCATCAGGTTCCAACCTCCCTGCTATGAGCAGGGTCACCTCACGTTAAACCAGGCTGCACAAAGCCTCATCCAGCTTCACCTTGGACACCTCCAGGGAGAAGGCATCCACAACCATCCTGGGCAACCTATTCCAGTGCCTGCTACCCTCATGGTGAAGATTTTCTTCCTAATATCTAACCTAAATCTCCCCTCTTTCAGTTTAAAACCATTACCCCTTGTCCTATCACCACCCTCTCTGGTGAAAAGCCACTCCCCAGCTTTCTTGTAGGCCCCTTCAGGTACTGGAAGGCTGCACACTGGTGGCTTATGTCAAGCTTCTCATCTGCTAACACCCCTAAGTCCTTTTACTTGGGACTGCTCTCTAGCCATCCTCCCTCCCAGCCTGTATTTGTGCCTAGGATGGTGCCAACCCAGGTGCAGGACCTTGCACTTGGCCTTGCTGAACTTCATGATGTTGGCATTGGCCCAGAAAAATTGCATTTCTTGTGGAGTATTGATGTAGTTGCGGTTCCTCTTGCCAAAGTGTGAAGCACATTTTGACTGCTTGACCACTTCAAACATGAATTGTAACTATTGATGACATCTAAAGCAAACCCACAAAGTCTCCTGCTGGTCTAGGAGAGTTAGAACTAGTCATACACTAGCAGGTCATAATTGAAAAGAAGGAAAGATGATGTCTTAAAATCAGAAATGTTCATTGTCAGTTGCTCACTCTTTGGAAATCAATTTCTCCCTCTTTGTATTGTACCAGCAAATAGTAACTGAGAATTATTTTTCAGAAATCACTCATTTATTGACACTAATATTACTGTTACCACTAGTGTGGTACTTAGAAGTTTTCAGGAGACCTCAGGTTTCTCCAAGGAGCTCCAAATTTCAGAAGGGACTCTAAATATTGGAGGAAAAGAACTTATTCAGTATTTGCAGTGCTGAGATGCTGAGATGCTGCATTTCATGCACGGCACCAAGATACAACACAGGAAGTTCCAGCTCAACATGAGGAAAAACTTCTTTACTGTGAGGGCGAGAGAGCACTGCAACAGGCTGCCCAGAGAGGTTGTGGAGTCTCCTTCTCTGGACACTTTCAAGATCCATCTGGACATGTTCCTGGGTGATCTGCCTTAAGTGTTCCTGCTGCAGCAGGAGGGTTGGACTTGATGATCTTCAGGCGTCCCTTCCAACCCCTATGATTCTATGATTCTGTGATTCTATGATTCTATGATTCTATGATTCTATGATTCTATGATTCTATGTACACATGCTAAGTAGCATCTTTTGAGATTTTGTGAAATCCTCCAGATAACCTCTGAAAGGAGACTGACCTTTTGGCTTCTACTTACTGCCTTCTAAATTTCAATATTATTCATTAACACCATATTCCTTTTTATATGAAATGCAGATAAAAATATTAAATTCAGGATTCTGAGAGACAGGCATTATATACTTTCTGTAAGGTCATGGTGCTAACACAGCTATCTTGACTCTACACCTGGCTTAGTTATTGGAGAACAAGCTTGCAGTACTCACACAAAGCACAGCTTTGGGCTTCACAAATGCTAGTATATTGCTAGAAAACAAGGATGAGACTGAGCTGTCCTGTGTGTGACATCTGCTGGGATTGCCAAAGTAGGTGTTTGTTACCTGTGGGTCCCAATCTCTAGACGCATTTCCAATGCACCTCACATGCATTGAGTTTTTTGTGCAGCTCCAGTGGTGATGGTGATGGTGATGGCTGGAAGAAGAGGGCATGAATCTGTATTTCTGCTCAAAGATTAGCCAAGATATATATGGTAGAGTGCTCATACAGGATACCCAGGGTACAGATTGCACCTCAAGCTGTACCTAGACTGGCTAATGCATCTCACAATTAACAGTACCTATTAAGAAAATAGAAATAGCCACTGAAAAGGGAACAAAACCCCTGTCTCCCACACTCTTGAATGTGCAGCTTACTCACAAGGCTGAAGAATGTTGCTCACCTCTTTCCCCCTGTCTCAGCTCAGTGAATCAGTTATTTCTGTATGCAAAGGAGGCAAGAAAGATAGTGATCCTTTCCCCTGTGACTCTGTAGCCAAGTCTTTCTTCTCAAATATATTGATTAGTTGATATTCCCTTCCTTTTAGCACAAGCAAAGCTGAACTCAGGTTTATAAATTGGAGTGAGATTCACAGGAGAGGAGATGCCCTGACCTCATTGTGATTTAAAGAAAGAACGATCCTTGCTGTGCAATTTGTTATCTGGTTGGGTTTTTTTACTTTTTTCCTACTCTTAAACATTACATTCAGGGGAAAACTGTCAGACATGAATTCCAAGTAGAAGCACATATGTCCTTGTAGCCTTGATTTGGGTGTCTAACCCAGGCTTTTTGGGGTGGTTACACTTCTCTGAATTTCATTATGAGGACATTCGCTCTCCCTGTGAAGTTTATTAGTGGTCTGTGTCTATTGCATTGCTGCAGTCACTGGGTCCCAGCACCTCTCTAGTTAGTCCTTTCATGGATCTGATCCTTAAGCTCAGTGTAGGTACCCTCTTTCTCACAGTGTAGGTGTTTACAAGGATAACTGCAACTAGCTTGCAGTTGAAGACCTAGTATCGTAAATTAACAGAATACTGCATATAAACAGATTCAGCTGGATTTTATGAGCAAAGCATAGGTCTTCTTTTAGCAGATGCACACTGCACCTGAAGAAAGAATACCAATAACAGCAATACTCTTGAAGTATCTACAGGTACTTTGTAGTGTGTGTGCAAATTATAATAAAATACCAGACTCTTGTGTAAAATACTGTCTGCCAGATATTTTCTCGTCTTCTCTTTCATTTGTGTTGTGATCTGATAAGCTGGAGACATGGAGATTTCTTGTGGGTTCTTGCAGAGACAAAGTACAATATCGGGTGTTAAAAGACAATCACCAGGGCTAGTGTATGGCTGATGGAATATCGGGCAGAACCCCCTTGCTTTCTAAGCTCCCTCACTCTCGTGTGGAGCCCAGGTGTGGCTGGGCTCAGCCTTCCTTCCCCTAGTACAAGTCATACAGCAGGTAGACCCCTTTGTCCTGAGGGACCCTGTCGAGAAGATCTAGAGGTGATCTCAAATGGTGAAATTAAGACACAAACAAGGTCAGATGTCACACACACACCAAAGTTTATTGGAGTTGCACAACAAAAGTTCAAGATCCCTAGATCAGATAGGACAGAAAGCAAAAGACAGGAAAGTGAGGAGAAAGCAGAAATACAGAGAATAGCAAGTGATAGGATAGTTACCACCATGGTCCAGCGGCATCATCAGGTGGGGAAGCACTTCACTGTATTGACAGTGTCACAGCTTTTTATAGTCACAGTTCTTGACATCAGCCCCTCCTTCGTGTACATGCATGATGTGTCTCTGAGGTGGCCTTCAGGGGGGGTCTCACACGATGACTTCCTCCCCACAAGTCTTCCTCAAACCTCAGGGCTGCAGGCATTCAGTTTAGAAGGGAGTGGATGGGTACTGAGCTGTCTCCTTCCTTTGCGATTTTAGCACCTTCTGGCTAATTTCCATGTCGACAACATAAGCCATTGTTTGTTGCCAAGATTCATTTCCATTTCTCATTCCAATAGTGTTGAGACATCTTCATGCCACAAGGTTAGCTTCTCACAATCCGTATCTAGTCCTTGACTTTTTGAAAGCTGTAATGGTGGAACCAGTCAAAGGATAGACTAGGAGTGAGTAGTCACAACTTTATGCTCTTATACTTAATCTAAATAGGTAGACAGGAAAGTCACACATATATATATATCTATATGCAAACACAGATATCTGTATGTCCATTCAGTCTTCAAACTATACCAGATAAGTTCTGTGCTTCTTTTTAGTTTACCTGTTTTTACGGATCCAGATACGGCTATTTTTAGCAGAATATTCTTCAATATGATAGGTAAAGTAGCTTCTTTCTTTGTCTTATGAGAAGCACATTAATTAAAACTTAAAAAAGGAAAAAATTATCCTTTTCTCCCAATCCCTTCTATTATAGTTTTTATTTTGAGGGTCTGAAAGGCTTTCTGGAGTTTCTGTTTGAGGGGGTTTTTTTATGGTAGAAATTAGTCGCCACTTCTTTATCACTTGTTCTATGTGTTATAATTTTAGTGGAGAAAAGCCTGTTTAAATACATAGGATTCTCACCCATTTCATTTAAATGCAGTGGATGTTCTCAGGCCCACCAGAAAGTCCTTTTAAAATGGATACTTATCAACTTTGAGATTACTGAAATTATATTTGTTGAAAAACCACATCTCTCCAAATGTCTACACATGACCCTTCTCCTTTCATATCTAAAAGTGTAGGATAAATAAGATAGAAACTGTTTGGTTTTTGCATGCCCTCTTTTAAATTAGAGGGGGGACAAGATCAATAGACTTTCCGACCAATTCTTGTTGCAATCTGAGGATAAATACGTGTGTATGACTGGTGCAAGTGAACTCTGTGTAAGAATATTGACAGCAAATCACTGACCTGCTTAGAATCATAGAATCATAGAATTGTCAAGGTTGGAAAAGACCTTCAAGATCATCAAGTCCAACCATCCACCCTACAACCCCTAACCACTAAACCATGTTATAAAACACCACGTCTACCCCTTTTTTTAACATCTCCAGGGATGGTGCCTCCACCACCTCCCAGGGCAGCCTGTTCCAATGCTTCACCACTCTTTCTGTGAAAATTTTTTTCCTAATATCCAATGTGAACCTCCTCTGGCACACCTTGACCCCATTTCCTCTTGTCATACCGCTGGTCACCAGGGAGAAGTGGCCAACACCCACCTCACTATAACCTCCTTTCAGGTAGTTGTAGGGGGCAATGAGGTCTCCCCTCAGCCTCCTCTTTTCCAGGCTGAACAGCCCCAGCTCCCTCAGCCTCTCATAAGACCTGTTCTCCAGACCCCTAATCAGCCCTGTTGCCCTTCTCTGCACGCTCTCCAGCACCTCAGTGTCCTTCCTATACTGCGATGCCCAAAACTGCACACAGTGCTTGAGGTGCAGCCTCACCTGTCAAAGGTTTGATTCAGGATCAGCAATTAAACCAGAGGCAACAATGCTCTCGATCCCCTCCTCCTCCCACCCAGGTAGGGGAGGAGAGAGAGAATTAGGAGAGAGACTTAGCTGGATTGAAAACTAAATTAGACAGCTTTAATTATATCTACAATTATATACAAGTATTTTCAGGAATGTGCAAAAGCCTCTTGCCTCTCCCCACCCTCAGCAACTCCCACAGCACTGTCCTGAGCTGTGAGCAGTCCCGAGTCCACTGTCTGAGATAACAGCAGAGCAGACAGGGCTGTGGGGAGAGTTATGAGGGTCAGGGCTGAGCCTGGGGTCGACAATGATGGATGGATGGAGTCCTCCCCGGACGCCGGCCATGGACGGAAGAGAAGGGAAGAAGAAGCAGGAAGGAAGTTGTCTTCTGTGATGTCTGACCTTCCTCGGAGCTTACGTAGATACATGGAATGGAATACCTTTGGTCAGTTCTGCTGTCTGTCTAGTCCAGCTCCCCTATGGGGGGGTCACAGATACAATTCTCCTGCCCCGGTAGCCTCTGTAGTAGCAGAGCTAAGAAGCGACCTTGGAGTCTCAGCAGAAACATAAACATTCCAGTGTTATCAGTCCACTAGCTGGAACACTTGCTCCTAGTTAAAAGAAAGCTTACTGAAGGAAAAAAAAAATCAGTAAAAGGAAAATTAACTTAAACCTGGCTCAACCCAGGACATCACCAAGGCTGAATATAGGGCAGGATCACCTCCCTGGTCCTGCTGTTCACACTATTCCTGATGCTTAACCATTTACAAAGGCAGTCTCAGTTTTAAGGAGTAGTGTCAAAAAAAAGAGTAGTCCAAATGTAAAGTTAAGAGGGTAGCTTTTTCACTAAGGACAGATGGAGAAAGTGTCTTGGCAACCTATATAAAAATACTATCTCTCTGCCTAAACAGAAGACCTTCCTATCTAAATGTACAGTAAAAAAAATAGCATTTGCTCAGGACAGGCCTTTATAGTTCCATCTCCTCTCTTTTTATTCCTTTTTGAGCCCTTGTTTGTGTTCTTGAACACATTTTGTGTTTAATCAAATTTCAGCATTTTACAGCTTTCCGTTTTGGTCTCTTTAAAGAAATCATACTGGATTTAGACTGCAGAGTAAACAGTATGTAATAGTATTCTGATTCCATCATCTGTCTTGCTGCATTGTATAGTTGCTTCAAAGAATACTTCTGTCTACAGAAATTTCAATCAAATCCCCAATTGAAGTGTACTGTTTTACCTAGGAATATTCCTGAATCAAGTCTGTAAATAGACAAGATACAATCAGTATTTCCTTTTACCTGTAATGTGTGACAGTCTGCAAATTGCTTTTCATACTCTCAGGTACACCTTAGCAAGACCATAAGACATCATTTTTATGTAGCTCCTCATCAAGACCCATATTTGCTTTGATGGCACGGAAATCTAAAATTTTGGGGTTGCTGTTGCTATTTGACTTCAGTGCTCATGAAAACTGCAATCACACCTGTTTCACTGTGTATCCTGACTTACTTGTTTACACGCATCATAAATCCCTCTAAGAAAAGAAAAATCTTTTTCTTCTATTTGTGTCATGTCTGTCAGAGTGGGTTATGTTATGATCAATTATTATTAATGGTGAACAACAATCATAAAATTATGGTAATATCAGCTGCCAGCAGCAGTGTATGTTTATGATTGGCACTCTAGAGTGTACAGTCATTAGAATTCAGATCCATATGATTGTTGCTGGTTTCTTATGCTAACCTCCAGCATGGTGTGTTGGGTTGGTGTGGTAGGTTTGGGTAGTGGGAGAGGGGCCCCAGGGGTGGTTCCTGTGAGAAGCTGCTGGGAGCTCCCCTGGCTCCAAAATTCAGCCCCACCTCTGGCTGGGGCCAAGCCCATTAGTGATTATGGATGCACCTCCGTGATTAACATATGAAAGAAGGGGAAACAAACTGCTAAAACACTTCAGGGCAGAGGAGAGGGGGAAGTGAGAGCAACTGGACTAGAGATAGCAAGGGCAGTGCGGAAGGAGGGGAAGGAGGTGCCTGAGCAGAGGTTTCCCCACAGCCCGTAGTGAGATGGCAACTGTCCCCTGCAGCCCATGGAAGAGCATGGTGGAGCAACTCATTAAGGACCACAATGGAGCCCAGTGTGGACCTCTGGCCGTGGAGGACCCCACACCAGGGGAGGTGACTGTTCTCAAAGCAGGCAGTGACTCTGTAGGAAGCCTGCTCTGGAGCAGTCTGTTCCTGGAGGACTGCACCTGATTGTAAGGACTCATGTTAGAGGGGTTTGTGAAGGACTCTCTCCCATGGGAGGGATGCCACGTTGGAGTAGAGGAAGACTGTGAGGAATCCTTCTCCCTGAGGAGGAAGAAGTGGCAGAAAACAATGTGTGATGAACTGATCACAACCCCCCATTCCCCATCCTACTGTGCTGCTGGGGTGAAGGAGGTAGAGAAACTGGAAACAAAGTAATTTGGGCCTGGAAAGAAGGGAGGGGTGGGGTGAGGTACTTAAGCTCTGGGTTTAGTTTTCTCTTTGTCCTGTTTGCATCTAATTAATGATAAGTTAAATTGATTTTTTCCCTAATTTGACTCTGTTTTGACCATGACCATAATTGCTAAGTGAAACCTCCCTGTCCCATGAACCCATGAGCTCTTAGTTGGATTTTCTCCTCCCCATTCCACACTGGGGGGAGGGTGAGTGAGCAGCTGCATGGTTCTTTGTTGCTGGCTGGGCCTAAACCATGACACATGGCAATGAGTTACTTTTGTTCCTCAGCACATCTACTTCAGCTGTTATTTGTACAACCTTTGTGTTTTGTACTTGTTGTGCTAAGAGTAGGGTTGTGTGGGATGACATGACAGGTCTTTTTTGGCTTTGATGTTACCTTTTCTAAAAATGTCAAATCACCTCTTGAAGCTTTCCACTTGTCAAATATGAAGTGATTTAAGTGTTCAATTTTGTATTTATAATTTCTTGAAAATCTTGGGTAGTTCCTCTGTACTAGTCTTTTCCCAGGTAGAAATAATAAAAATTATGTCTAAAAGAAACTACGAACAGAAACGGTACTGAAATTTCCAGGTGAATGGGTGATATCAGCTAATTCTTTGGCACAAAACAGATAGTCCTGCAATATCATGTCAGAAAGTATATTGCACATCTCCAGTGACAGCATTTGTTCTTGAAAGTAGTTCCAAATGCATTAACATGAAGAGTGTGTTGTATATCCTACAGTATTATATTGTGGAAGATACATGAAAGGAAAAGAAGGATGCTTTGCATGTATGTTGTATTATTTTCACAGAAAAGGTGTTAAGGTTTGCAGCAGGTCACAAATGTTCAGATACTTCCTTACTGCTTTGAAAGTAAAGGGCAGGAAAAGGTCAGACAACAGCTCTAGATGATGTGAGTATATGGATAACCATTTCATAATAGCAACCTCCCAACCTGCTCAGTTATGGTGCAAACCACAGTGTGACACCCCACCCCATCTTGCTGCAGAATGGAGATACGAACTGTCAATATCTTTCATGCTTTTGCAATACAAAGAGTAAAAACTGATAAAACAGGTTTAGAAAAAGAATAATTGAATGTTATGATTTCTAGTCAGTATCATAGTCATCAAAATGAAAATGACGATCAGTAAACTATTCAAAGAAAAAAATCATATGTATCATGTACATTTTAGTCACATTCGAGTGAGAGATGTGACAGGTTGCAGTGCAGGGAAAAGATCAGCTCAGATATTTCATATTTGCACTGACACATTCAGATACATTTTTACAAGGACTAAATTTGTCAGAGTTGTCTGTAAACCAGGTGTCATTTCCCAGGATTAGAATGGTGTTTCCTGCAATGGATTCCCTTCCTTTCACCTCTTCCACATTTTTCCTGTGTTGACTAATCCAACATGATATCTTCTTGGCCAAAAATATATTGCCTCTTCATTTCTTCATTCTCAGACTCTTTTTCCACTCTTCTTCTGGGTCCCTGACGATTTTGACACAGTGTTACTTTTGAGATTACTGCCACAGTTCTTTGCTAAAGAGGTAGCAAAAAATTCTTACCTTTAGGTAGTTTATTTCTTTAAATGGGATTTTTAGCTCAATTGTTCTCCAAGGTTGATTATTCTTGATGCATCTGAATTTGTAGATTTATTGAAAATGAAGCATCTTTACTGTGCCACTGTTTACATTTCTGGTTTTGCATTTGAATCACAGCATTTAGCATTACATTTTAAGTCAGGCTCTGATGAAGTTCATGAAGTTCATAAGGGTAAACGGCCTTTTAGAAGCATGCACTGAAACGCAATGACTGTCAGAACACTGTTCTCATCAATTAGTGTTAGTAGATTGATAAGCAGCCTGAATAAATTCTCTCCTGCTCTCACAGCTTTTTTTTTTCTCTGACATTTACCTTATCTCTTTCATAATATTAAAGAATGATAATTCTAAGCTGTAATAGGACCCTCTTGATCTTAGAAGCCTTCTGTTTCTTACAAATTTATCATTGGTTTAGCTTTGGTGTGTTAATATGTTTCTGGAAGGTCTGGTGTTTGTAAAGGAAAAAAAAATCCTCTAAACTTGTACTGGAAATTTGGTGATGTCAAATAAACTGTGTGAACATCTCCTTTGACACTTTTGTTTTTCGAAGATCCCGAAGTTCTCTTTATGGTTTCAGAAAGGCCAAGGAAGGAGGGAAAATGGATATGAGAGTAATTTGAAATACTATTTTTATTTTTCAGGACAGCCTGGGGTTTTTTTAAGACCTTTTATTTCCTAATACTCAGGTTTTGCTATTAACTTTTTTTTTTTTAATCTTTCATCTGTCTTAAGAGAAAAGAGGACACTGTTTGTCTTTTACAATGGCAATGAATTCTAATTACATGCTATTTATTCTTAATATAATAGGTAGACATTCTGCAGGGAAGTAATTTTGATAAAAAGACTTCCAGAAGACATGTGCACTGCTGTCCTGAAATCAAATAAATGTTTCTGCCCTACTGGCAGTTTATAATGGCTATCGGTTTAAAATGTGCAAGGTGCAAAACTTATTTTCTAAAGCAAGAAAAAAAGCAATTTGGGACATCGAATTCTGAAATAAACAAACAAACAAACAAATAAATAAAATGTGCTGTTAGATTACTGTTTTAATACTACTACTCCAGTGTGCTGTGTTACATGAACAAATTGACTTACAGGACTCAAATTTGTCAACAGGCAGCTTTTACAGAAACTACTGATTTTTCATTTTTTACAGATACATACTTTTAAAAAGGACCAAGATGGCTAGAAAATTTTTTGTTACCCAAAAGCTTTCTTTTCTAAGAGGCACTCAGTTGTCTCATGTGTGTATTTAGCATTTCTAAGAGATTCAGGGAGAAGATGATATAATTCAGAGTTCTTCTAGGCAATGGAAGAAATAGCAGTCTCAATCAAACTCTTAAGATAACTTATCAGCAGGGCACTGATTGACAGCAGTGACAGCAGGAGTTCCTGAACCAAGTGTCTTTTGGCCTTGCAAGTTGATTCTTTCTGGGCCATCTGGAAGCAAACCTGAGCAAGATGTCACCTTTGTGAGCCCAGATATTGCCTGGGTCCTCAGATGTCTGAGTTTGCCACATGACTTTTGCCAGCCAACTGTTAAACAGGCACAGAGACAAAACCTTCTTCTTACCCTATGGCTGTCATCACTTTTTTTTTTTTAATAAAAAATCCCAACCTTTTTGAGTGATTTCTGCTAAGAACTGCCAACTTCATGCTAGTGCTCCCAAGAGTGCTGGAGATTCATTTGGCCTCCTTCTAAAATATTGATAGTATGAAGTTGTAGGTTAGGTGCTGAGTGATGAAAATAGCAGCCAGTTGACCTGTCAGTATGAGAGAGTTTCCCCTGGCTAACCATAATTGGCATAGACTTCTGAAATGGTCCATTTTTCTACTACTCTTTTGTCCTGTGGTCAAAGACAATGTCAGGTTATCGGGCCTATCAGAAGTACAAAAATTTACTTTGTGTAATAAGATTCTCTTTTGCCATCTTTTCCTCAGCTGTGTTCCTTATACCCTAATTTTCGTCAGGGCTATGGTCTGAATCTGGAATAAACTTGGCATAATTTCACCAAATTGGAGTAGCTACTGCTGAAAAACAGACTATTAATCTGGCTTGAATTTGTCTCTCATCTGCCTTTGTCTCTTGTGGCTCTTTGGAGAGAAAAAATTACTTTTGTTTTTTTTAAAGCAGTTGGTGATTGGCAGGGTGTTAACCACAGTGATACAGCTGATACACATGCCTCCCCAAAAGCAATGCGTTTATGAAGCACCCAGCTTCAGACTATTCAGGGTGTGAACACTTCCAATCTACCCCTCAACTGGGTTTCAAGGAAGTGTGCAGTGTGTTGCCAGTTGGGTGGTTATTATTTATGAGCATTGTTATGCTGTGCATGCAGCCTGCTGTCTTGAAGTTGTTCTCAGAATTGTGCTGATGACCTACATTGGAGGGCAATGTTTAATTCCAGATTCTTAAATGAGGCATGCCATTTGTAAAATTTCTGAATAAAATTACATTTTGGATCAATGTGAGCAAGGAGATCAGTAAAGCTCCCATTTGTCTTTTCCAACATGAGTGAGAATAAAGGTTCAAAAGCCTGAGATTTATAATTTTCCATGCCAAATGAAGGCTGCCTTCACGTTCAGTGTACAAAAGGCCATTTGGTTGTTACAGAAATTGCTGACTAAAATACCCAGCGCTGACACATTTGTCAGAAGACTGACAAGCATCTGATTCAATAAAGGTTTCTATCCTTTTGTTTGAAATTTTGGTGGTTGATTATCATTGTGAAGTAGATTGTTAGTGTACTATTTTCATCTTGTAGTTCATGCAGATATAGCTTATTTTATAGCTCTGCTATACCTAAAACCTAAAGCAACATTTTCTTTCTTTCCACATGAACTTAGGTGAACTTTTTTTAAGCAATATCACTGCTTTGAGAGTAAATATTTTAAAAAATATGTAACCTCTTAACACTGCAGATGACCATCATCACTGCAGGCAGATGAGAGCTGAAATGATGGGTCGATTCCAAGCATTTCATTTCTTTTATACATTCAGGTAAAAGAACAAATACTTCATAATTCCCACAGAATGCCCATGACAACTAAAAGGAAGTGTAAAACTCATGCAAATATTTTTCCTCATGTGATAGGAAGCTATCTGTGATGTCCAACTGGTATATTAGATAAGTAAACATTTGTAAAGTGGTCTAATCCTTGATACAATAAAGCAAATCTGGTGGGGATTGCAATGGGTTGTCTTTGTCTTCTCTTTCTAAAAGATGAAAAGTATTATTGCAAGGTATTTTCAGTTATGTTAAATTAATCCAGAAAGAAGAAAACTAGCTTCCTAGGTTCTTGTATTGCATTAGATGATCTTCTATACATTATTTGTTGGCAGTCCTTTATTGTATGAAGAATGCAGGAAAGGTAGTGTGGAGAGCATAGGAAGCACCTCTCTCCAATCACAAAGCATGGGCATGGACAATCTTAATATTGGAAGCCACTATTCTGCCTCTGAGTGATAGTGTGGCCCCAGTTTTTATTTTGAACTGCAGCCTTCCATATTTCTGTCTCAGTGTAGATGATGGAAATAACCTTTTGTGAGTATGCCACATGCAATGGTCATATTGAGTTTTCTGAGCCACGTGCTAGAAGACTCTATCTTTTGTAGAGCTAGATTAAATTTCCTCATAGATTAATAAGACATTGGACAAAAATAATCTTTGCCTGTAAGTGAAACATTCTTATGCTGGCCATGTTTCCATGTCCTGCTTCCCATGACCACAAAGACTAATAAGGGAACAGAAGGATGGTCGTATTTCTGTATATTCATCTGCTGCTACCTTTCCTCATGATCACAGCCACTGCTGAGAGAAAAAAACCTCTATGACATGTTTCTAATTCCTCATCAGTGTCATGTCTTACAATTTTTATGATTACATATGGACATTTAGAAAAATGTCTAGTGGCTATAATTTATGATAGCGTTGAAGCTGCTCTGTGGTACTGCAGCTTTACTTTAGTCACCCTGTTACTGACCAGACTACAAAATTAAAGTTGGAACAATGATTCATTTTGAATTAAATATTTTTGGTGACATTTGAGTCCACTTGAGTCAGAGATGGATGAAACTTTCAGAACTCTGAGTGTGTGGGAGACAGAGTGCCTTCGGAAAGCTGTCAGAGAGGACCCTACTACCCAGTCAGTTTCCCCAGGAGCTGTAACAGGTCCCCAGCAAACAGGAAGCGGTGAGAGAAATGGAGATTTTAACACAAACATTGTATTTAATATGAAACTTTCCTGCTTCAGGAAATGTTGGTATCTGGAACATTTGGAACATACCATAGACATGTTACTGTCAAGATCCCCATTAAGACAGCACCGATAGGGGTAAGTATAGTTAACCTGAACTTGCTGAGACTGTAACATGAGAGAGGGTCTGTAGGAAGTGGTACATGTGAGAAGCTCCAACTGAATTTGAGACAGTGGTCTTGCTTCATGACGGAGTTCCTTTTCTACACTCAGTCCTTAAGGGGTCACTTAGCTTTGTCTACTACCCTCTATTTGCTGTTGTTACAGACACCAATCACTTTAGCTCATAGCATATCTGGATGAAAATCTATTATAAAAAAGCTTGAAGCAGACATTTCTTATATTTATGCCCATCTGTTTGGCTGACCTGATGCCCTGTAAGAAGTGTAACTTCACATGTGTTTCAGGCAGACATATTTGCTAGACAAGACTGACTTCAGAGAAGTCTGCAAGACAAGCAACAGAAGCTTCCAGAAGAACCTTCTGTGTGACAACAGCACCAGTCTGGGACCATGACACAACAAATTGAATCTATCAGTGGGGTGTGACTGTGCCAAAGATACTATCTTTTTGATATCTCCTTTCTATGATCTTAGCTCTGTGCTTGAAGTGGAACTCATGATGAGTCCAAGATATAGAGAACAATGCTGACCTCCTTTGTAGACACTGGAAGTTTTTCTGATAATTTCTGTTATTGGAGTTAAGAATGTAGTTTTGCTGTACGTTCTATCCCACTGGAAAGAAAACAGCTTCTCTTTCCTCTTGCTTGTCTTTGATTGGAAGAGTGTTGCTTTTGTCTTGGAAATGGGTGGCATCTACCTCAAGCATCTAAGCCTCAAACCAATTCCCTTTTCCATCATCTTTGAGATGGGGCTTTTGTGTCTGTTGAAGATCATGGAGCTATCTTCAGCTCAATTTCGGGGTTTTTTTTGGGGTTTCTTTTAAATTCTGACATAACCTCTTCTTGGGATGTGTCTTGAAGCTTTGCCTGTAGCAAATAACTTGGGCTCTTGTGACATCTGACTCTTTGCAGTTGATACAGTGGCAAGTAGTCTTTCTTGTCTTGAATTGACCTGGATTCTAGCTCCCCATAAATTATCTGCTTAGAACTTGGTTCTGTCTGCCACTAATGTAGTCTCTTGCCTCGTTGTGTTTATGTTAACCATTGAGAAAAAAAGCCCCCCCAAAGCTGTTGGCTTGAATGCCATCCTCATATTTCAAGGAATAACTGCAAAATTTCAGAAGGTTTGGCTTTCCCAGAACTCTGGAAGCAGTTAGAAGATTTATGGGATTTGAATCTAATATATAAGTTTATTGATGATAAACTGTCTATAGAAAAGTCTGACCCTGGAATTGCATCCTGTCTCTGATGAAGAACTGCACAGAAATAGAAACACCATGATAATACTGTAGAATGCTTAGTTCTGTCTTCTCACTGCAGTTTCAGTCTGGTGACCCAAATGCTAAGCAACCAAATAAATGATGTCAATCACAATGCTGCCATCCTGCAGTATGACAAAATGAATTTCTTTAATTTGCTCTGTTATATGCAAAATGGTTGGCATCAATTACTTTCTTTCTTTCTCCAACGTTTTCTGGCTTTCTGTGATGTTACAAAAGGCAAATTTGCATAGCTAGTGAAAAACAACAGATTTGTGAATCTGCCTGTGATTCACTTTATTAGCAAGGCAGTTAGTTGCTAGCATGTCTTGCACAGAAAACAATGTTTTGTTGGAATTATATGTGAGTCAGTAATAGCTGAGACGTATGCTTACGCTGACTGACTCTCTTTAGCCCTGTTCCCTGTTGTACTTCAGGTACTAAAACTACTCCTGCTGGATTCTCTTCTGCTAGTTGGAACGATTTTCATATAGCTAGGTCTTGTCATTATTTCACTTCTAGTGAGTTTTAGCTGAAAAGAAATATTGTGGTGCCTTTTCAGTGAAAAACATGACTGACTGGATTCTAACTTAAAAGATTGTATGTTAACTCGGGTTGGAGTGTGGGACTACTGTGTGAGGATAGTGACATAACTTCTCTTATTTAGGTATGCCTTTTTTAAACTTCTGTTTATATGAATGGTTTTACTGTAATAATCAGCCTTGAAAGAGATAGTACACGTTATTTTATTGATGTATCAATTTAAAAATAAGCTTCAGTGTCATTTAAAAAATTTTCTTTATCCATGTTGTGCTAATCAAGAATGATAGTACACCTCGTATGGAGAGTATGAGCTTCTTACCAGCTGTTTTTTGTGGTATAAACCTGTACTAATTAGTTGAGTCAATGCATTATAACCTCTCTGGAGGCTTTGTTGGTAGGTCCTTTGCACTTCACTTCTTTTACTTTCTTTGTAAAATTAGTGGATCACAGGTATTTTCTATGGAAAACTTATTTCTCTATTGTGGTTTCACATGCTTTTCTACAGATGTTTATCTGTATGCCATACCCTTGCAAAAATCTAGCATTTGTGGTTTGAGATTATGACTTTTAGTGGACTACCACAAGATATGAAATCATGTAATAAGCAATCACTCAAAACTATAAAATTGTTTGTATTAACAGTATGAGTTTAATTTGGAAAACAGTCCTGTTCTCCATTTTTATAACTATAGCTTTGCGGGCAAGATGATTTCAGGTGAGATTTTCTGTAATGACACAGAGTGAGTACAAGATTCCTCATTTAGACATCTCACTTCCTGTCTAGATAGGCCTATTATGAAGTTAGATATCTAAGTGTTAATACTGTGAGTGCCTCCACATAATTGCAGGCACCTGTAATATATGACTGCCAAAGCAAAGGCAAAGCTTAAAAAATTTAGTTCTTTTTATCTCTTAAAAAGGCTGGAAACCAAGGTACTTTCTTTTTGCAAAATACCTACTGTGCAAGGGAATTTACATTCTAAGCAAGAAATACCTCTCACTGCATGAACTTCCAGGCTAATGGCTTCAGCAAAATGGATATAGAATTTTTTTTTCCTGTAATAGTATTAACATTTGCAGAGACAAAATTGTCAAGATAGCTATTAATGCCTCAAATTAAATCTCACTTAGAATCTTCAACATGCTGAAGGTAGTTCTTGATATATCCTTTGGGAAATCCATGCAAAACGTTTTGCCTTGTTTATGTCTGCCAAGCTGTAGCTAAGGTGCACGCTTCTTTCTCTTTCTCCCTTTAGCTGATCATTGGCAGTTGGAAATTTTTGACAGCACTACAAAAAAAATTGTTATATACATCTTAAGCTAATGCAATGATGTCCTGACTTGTGAGTTTTATTCACATGTGTTAATTAGAAAAGGCCCAGTCAGTGTATTTATTTGTGAGCTGCTGACAAGGGGACGTGACAGCAACTTGCAAGTTTAGTGTTGGAAAAAGAGAAATGGATGCACTGGGCTTATGGTTTGATACATGTGGGACAGGAAAACCTGGGTTCTGTTTTTTGGTGTTTTTTTTTTTTCTCAAATCAATATATAGGTTTTGAAAAGTAGCAAACTGAAGCCATCTGTAAGCATAATCAGCAACACCCATTACTGACTGCCAACTGACCTGAATTTTAACGGATAGAGGCATACGCATGAAGAGCTTTAGATGTCTGTAAAGCTCACCAGTGACAAAAGCATCTATCAGTGATATTTGCAGTATCTAGGAGAGTACTGAGGAACATAGTCCCCCTCCACATATCTAGGTTGAAAATTCCTGAGGAAATTTTACCCATTGATTTTGGTGGGAGTTTTCATGGACTGAAGGGACTGTGCTAATGAAGTGGAGAGAGGAAATAAAATCTCCATAGCAGTATGTTGTTCAACTGCCTTCTGTTTGATGTAAACAATTAAGCAGCTTTAATTTTTAATAACTGTTATCATCTGTCTTTGTCTCACTCTCATGTATTAGGAATGGTCTGGATGGTTCTGGTAACATAAGATCTATTTTAAATCTTTACTTGAACCTCAAGTCAAATGTTAATTGGTGTTTGAATACTTTTGACTTAATTATTTGGTCTGCCACATCTTTTTCAAAACAAGTGCTGCACTAAGGAAGGCAGCTCTTCTCTGTTGCTTAACTGGGTATAAGAGATATTTGGATTTTTAAAGGAAAATATTTCTTTGATGGAATTCCGTCTCCTTTTGCAAGCCTAAATTTTATATGTGGAGAGAGCATGAAAATGAGACAAAAGTTTATGAGTTTGTTTTTTTTAGAGATGTAATACAGAAGAATAAATTTATGATGCTTGTAAGGGAGCAATCTATTTATAATGAGATTCAAATGGTGCTGACATTCAGCATTAGTTTGTAGTTTCAGTACAGAATCTCCTGAGCTCTAGAAATGTGTGCATTTAGTGGTGTGCCTATGCAGGAAAGCTTGCAGAACTAGGTCCTTTAACATTACAAGAATCTGAAGACATGAGTCAGATGAAATTGTACATTTCCAGACAACATTAATGAAAATGCTAAATAATTCACACAAATCATTGCATAGAAAATACCTAGAATAGGTTTTGTGAAATTTATTTTCAGTTTTATAATATACCCAATCCCATTTTTGAAAATTGTAATTTAAAAGGTGTAATTCAGTAATGCTTATAGGAGTTATTACCCTGAATTAATACTTTGGCATTTTAGAATGTTCTGTGTAAAAAATTGCATGGTTTTGTTTGTATTAAAGTTATTTCAGAAAAAAAAATAATGTTCTGCTCTTTGAGCAATCTCCTTATCTACTATTCTTTATCTAAGTGAAAGAAGTAAATGAATATGATGCAAGAAGTTGTGATATTTTACCTTTTCCTGTGAAAAAGTATATTTTTATTTAAGGCTTTGTATGGCAAAGCCCTACCAGTTTCAAAAGTATCACCAGTTTGAAAAGTCTTAGCACTTTCACAACAGGGCTGTCTGGAGTGGTGGGGGATGACTACCAGTATATACTGCATTTATTACTGTAAATTCAGTTTCTTAGAACTTAACTCTCAGTTGCCCTAATGTAAGTAAGGAGTCCCTCTACTCACAGTGGTATGAAAATGTCTTCAGTTGCTGAAATGCTCTTAAGCTGATTTGGAGGAAAGCCATACTAGTTAAATTAGCACAACTTTTGCTTATAAAGACCCAGGTGTATGTGCAGAAATTGAGCCAGTTCCTGCTGGTTATTTTTAAACCACTGAACACCCCTGTGCATAGCATTGTTTCAGTTTTGACTGGCTTCTTTTAAATTTCAGTGAACTATAGATTTGAAATAGAATTAATTAGAACAAAAAGGGCAACCAATTAAAGCATCAAAGGCCAGCCACTTCCTGGCTGGTATTAGCACAAATATAGCCAGCAGCTTCAGGGAAGTGATCTTTCCCCTCTGTGGCACTTGTGAGACTGCACTTGGAATACGGTGGCCAGTTTTTGATTTCCCAGTATAAGGCACTGACATATGGGAATAAGTCCATTGAAGGGCCATCAGGATGGCCAGGGAAGTGGAGCACATGACTGGGTTTGTTTAGCCTAAAAAAGGGAATGTTCAGGAGACATCTGATGCTGTCTACAACTGTCTCAACTGTCTGATTGGAGGATACAGAGAAGATGGAGCCATATTCCATTTGGTGATGCACGGGGATAGGATGATATGCAAAGGACAAAAGTTGGAACACAGAATTGTAAAATGTTGTGGGTTTGAAGGGACCTTAAAGATCATCTAGTTCCAAACCCCCTGCCCCCTAGTGGGACACTTCCCCCTAGACCAGGTTGCTCAAACCCCCATCCATCCTGACCTTGAACACTTCCAGGGAGAGGGCATCCACAGCTTCTCTGGGCAACCTGTTCCACTGTCTCACCATCCTCATAGTGAATAATTTCTTAATAGTAACGAATCTAAATCTCCCCTCTTTCAGCTTGAAAGCATTCCCCTTGTCCTGTTGCTACATGCTCTTGTAAAAAGCCCCTCCCCAGCTTTCCTGTAGGCCCCTTCAGGTACTGGAAGGCCTCTATGAGGTCTTCCCGAAGCCTTCTCTTCTCCAGCCTGAACAACCCCAACTCTCTCAGCCTGTCTTCACAGGAGTAGTGCTCCAGCCCTTGGATCATTTTTTGTGGCCCTTCTCTGGTCTTGCTTCAGGAGCTCCATGTCCTTCTTGTGCTGGGGGCTCCAGAACTGGACACAGTACTCCAGAGTGGGCTCATGAAAGCAGAGTAGAGGGGGAGAATCACCCTCCCTTGACCTGCTGGCCACACTTCTTTTGATGGGAAACTCTAGTTAGATGAGATTATAATTTTTTACCATGAGGGTGATCAAATACAGGAACAAGCTGCCTGGAAGATTGTAGAATCTCCACCATGGAGGTTTCCAAGGCATGATAGGACACAGCCTGAGCAACTTTATCTAATGAGGCCTGCTTTGAGCAAATGTTTGGACTAGATGCTTCAAGCCTATATTATTCTGTATTATTATGAAAACGTTCTACTTCAAAACCACATAAGCATTCACAATGGGCTCTGCTTTGCCTTCCCAGAGCTATCTTAAAACCATTTTAAGTTTATGTGCAGATGTAGTCTTCACTGACCTTTATTCCCCAGATTTATCGAGACAATAAAAATGTGCTTGCAGGCTAGCTAGCAAGAATGGAGACTGGCAGGGCTTTCTTTCCACTAGAATATCATATTTCAACAGCATTTTTCATTCAGTGGCTGTAATTGTGTGACCTTCCCAATCTGATCAAAGCAAACAGGAAAGTGGGCAGTAGGCAAATAATTTAGACAGAAATCTAGAGTATGGAGTTTCCCAACTTTATTAACATTAGCATGTGTGATTCCTAAGAAAAGCTGAATAACGCCTGCAGACAAAGAGTAAGTTGCAGGTATGTGAGCTTTTCTTCTGATGTGTGATTGATACAATGTTGTATCAGTGTCAAAAATGTTTGGCCTGCTTGCATATCATGTCAGTCTGGAAGGCATGTAAACAGTAAGAATGGGGGTGTAAATTCATACAGCCAGTAAAGGGTACCATCCCACTTGCTGCATTTGCTTTTCGTATCTGGGATCCCCCTTCTAGGATCAAGGTTATTAAAACGTACTTAGTAAGTTATTTTGTGTCACTAAGTATATATATTTCTAAATTCATTTAAATATATTTTCCAGTGACTCTGGGACCACTCAGCCTCTGTGGGATCTACGGGAGACTGTAAGATTGGGAGTCTGGCTTGTGCTGCCCCACTTCCTGGGGTTTCAGTCTGCCAGGCTGAGGCAAAGATTACCTGGGGGAATTCTGCTCCACTCTGCATTTCTGTTACTGCCAAGAGCAAGCCTGATCAGTCTGTTCCACCAACCCTGGCTGTAGCCACTCCTGGCCTGTCTTCCACTGGTCCTCACTGAGGTGGCACTATCCTGCTCTGCAGCGTGGAATCTCAGACCATCAGCAAAACCACTACCTTTATTCCTGGCTTTCTCTGGCATCTGTGTATCCCCTTCTAGTCCACACACTGCTCGCTCCTAGGCAATTTCACATAAATTCTCCTTGGGAATATTTGTATCATTCCCTGGGCCTGGTGTGATGCAATCCACTGTAAAGACCCCAACTCTAGACCATCCTGAAGTTTTACCACCAAGAGCAATGATTCTGCTTTTCCCTTTTCTCATTTTTGGTCTTTGAATGAGATGTCCTCTACAGAAAACAGGAAATTGGCATAACGCATAGCTTTGGTTGCAGTATCACTGTCATCTTTATGTGAACTCTCTGTCCTGGTCCTGTCCTCAATATGCGGATCAGGTTCCTTGAGTTTTGGACTTCACTCTCCTCCAAGCATGCAGGAATTTCTAGTTTGTATTCTTGATTGTATGACCAACACTTGCTAAAGATTTCTTTTCTAAGAGTGTCTAGATTACTATAGATGATCCCTCAACCTCATCTTTAGAAGCAGATAGCCACATAGACAGTCATAGCATTTATCTGTGACCTGGGACTCCCTGCACATCAAGGAGGATATCACTGAACAACGACCACAAAGAAGGTCCTTCATTCACTTTTCTGAGGTAGACATGAGTAAGCATTTTCTCGTTTGAACTGTACGCATACGTACATCAGATGTTATTTCACCGGTCACTTTTGTGGAGGTGGGGTGTACTGACTTATTATTAACAATAAATATAGTTACATACATGCATAAAAAGGCTTTGAAAATACTGGAGTTTCACTTAATTAATAATTCAATATATTTTTATGATCAACTGTATTTTGACAATATTTGATGCTGGGTTTGTTTTTTTTTCCTGATGTCTTTCTGAGATCCAGGGCTAACTTTTTTGAGATAACATGTAATTAAAACTGCCCTATGAAACTTTCAATTCTTCCAGACTTTTCTGTGAGTCAGTTTCCTGTTGCCACATCAAGACAGAGGTAAGCATTTCTGCTCTAATAAGAAGGATGTTATTATAACCAAGAAAACAAAACCAAATGGGTGATAACAGAACATGTTTGAGTCAGTTTGTGGTGTAAATGAAACCTTCATAATATTGCTAACCTTGATCTCATTGTAACAAAGGCAGAAAGCAGCAGGCACTGTATGACTCATTTCACCTTCCAGAGCATGCCTATGTTTCCAACCGTGCCCACTTTCAGAAAGGGAGGGGGAACATTAACCCTTTCCAGCACAAGCATTCCGCCTGGTCCTGGAGCAGTGTGCGGAGCAGGCAGCCCCTGCCTTGCAACTGGTGTCGTGTCACATAGGTCATATTAATTGCATTCCTTAGGTGACTAATTTAACAATAAGTTCTGATGAGAGTAGGAAAAATTGCTGCTGGCATCCATGAGCTTGAAAGATCACAGGAAATCTTTGCTATGAATTTCTACCTGCACCCAAGGTTTTTTGCAGCAGAAGAGACACTTAGACATCTATCAGCGGGTGCTGTATTTTAAAATCAGCCTCTTTTTACATCTTTCGTTTTTGCTGTTGCAGAAATAGAATGTAATGAAGGAAATGGTAGATTTATAATTCTTAAATCAGCAGATTTATTCCTATATTCCTGAAATAGGCTTTAAGTTTTCTTCATGTTTAGATTTTCATTATTTCACCAGCAGTGCGTGAAAGAATCAGTAGTAGATGGGAAGGTAGAAACCTAAGGCAATTAAAGCTTAAAGGGAGGAAAGGAAGTATCAGTAATGCTGTCGGTAGTGTCCTGGAAATTTCTGCTTTCCCTTTCCTGTACAAAAGGCATTCAGAGAAATGTTCCTGAAACAGAGTGCTTCACAGAATGTGTTTGCTGCTATTGGAAGAGATGTGCTTTTCTCACCTGGCTAGAAGAACCAGTCACTATATCCTATAGCTTTGTTAGCAACAGTTCAAATGACTGATTTAAATAATAACAGATCAAAACCTTATTTTGTCAGTGTTTTCTTAATTGTCTTTTGTTTCTTTTCATAGTTTCTTAATTTTTTTTCCCCTAAAGAACAGAAATGAGTTTGTTTGGGTTTTTTTTGTTATTTCTTTTTTCTTGAAAGATGAAGACAACCAGTGACTTGGGAATAAGAATCGTGCCTTCCTTCGACTACTGAGTCAAAGACTCCCTCTTTCAGACTTTGGGCTAAACCCCAACCATTGTCTAATCATAGCCCATTTTCTGAGACATTGTCAGGTTTAAGCTGAACTATCCAGAGCTGTGGCTGCATCCAGATTGGATCTAGGACAACTGGCAGCTGTCAATTCACCACCAGACAACTGGCCACCAACCAGCAGATGGGAGCTCAAGTGTAGGAGTAAAACAGTGTGTGACATGAAAAATTAGCAATGAGATAAAGGCAGCTGAATTAAAAAAAAAATACAAACAGCTCATTTCAGGTCACAGTCCTGAACATCACTTTAAAAAACTGTATTCTGATGGTTTTTAAGTGCATTTGTTGAACATTACTTTTAGAAAATATCTTTGGATGTTTTAGAATTGCATTTGCTTAACATTATTGTAAATATTTGTTAATGTTTTATAAGTGCCTTTGTTTCACATTACTTTTAGAAACTATCTCACATTTGATTGAGTTGTCTTTATCCCATCCTTAATTTTTTCTTTCTCACATTTGATTGAGTTGCCTGTATTACACAATTAATGTTTTGTGTGACTCTGACACTTGAGCTCCCCTGCACATATACAGTTCCCTTGCAGAAAGCAGAGCCCCATAACCAGAGCTGCCTGCTCCCCAGGGTTCTGTACATGGTGCTGAAGGAGCCCTGTCTGCTGGTTGGTGTGGAACTGTTCTGATGGTGAGTCCATGGTGTGGAAGTATCAGGTGGCCAGTTGTCGGCAGACAGTTGTCCGTTTCCCTCCAGATACGAATACCTGAATTATGACTAGATTAACTTTATTATTCTAGTACCTTGTGTTACAGGTGCTTGAAGTTCTCTCTAACACCTTGCTGAAAACGTTTGGATAAACAAATGAGATACTCTCACTTTTTTTTTTTTTTTTTTTTTGAGAAACAGGCTGCAATACTTTCTCAAAAGGTTCTAAACATTTCAGATTTGAACAGATTTGAGATTAGACGTCTGCCAGTTGGTTGGAAGCTATGGTCATGCTTAATTTTTAGCACCTACTTATTGTTGAACTCACTGCTTTTCTTTCTTAAAGAGCTGCCCCAAGGCATTGTGTTTTAAAAAAACACAACTTAATAGGTTTACTTTCCATTATATTGTCTAAATATGCAGCAAATAAAGTAGAAAAAGTTTCCCAGTTCAGGAATTCCATTCAGTAATACAGCTTTTAAAGGTCCATCTCGACCTTCAACGTAATGGAAAAATGCTTCTCTCCCATTGTGAAGTTTTATTTGCTGTGGAGGTACAAATGTCTGTAATACAAAGGGAAATTGGAATAGTATCGAAGACAGAATCTCTGTGTGATGGTACCTTTGATACTTGCCCTTCTAGTATTCTCAAAACTCTTAATTTCATTTAATTGTAATTAATGTCAGTTAATTTTAATTATGAAGAAAATTAATGAATGTGTAAATTGGGAAGGAAGCTATAAGGGACCTCAACTTCAGAAGCAAATAAAATTCTTTTCTCATACTTCTAAATTACTAATAGTTTAAACCTGCAGACTTTAGGACACATGGATAACTACTTTTATGCTGTCCTGCTAACTCTATGAGATGTACTGAGAAGAGAAAAAATACATATGCATGGATATGAACAAAGATGGATCCAAATTAATGCTGAATCATTATAATAGAACATGCATGTGTTGATTAGGCTGTACTGGTATGGTATCTTCATGCAGATATGTAGGTTGTGCTTGAGGGGGTTTTTGTACTATATTATGAGGATGGCACTACAGACCAAATATCTAACCCACAACAGAGCTTTTTATTTTCACCACTGTGCTAAGGGCATCAGAGGTAAAGCCTTGGCAAATTAGCAATCCAGTACCTATGCTTTCCAGCCATCATATGTTGGAAGCATGTCTCCCTCTATTTATCATTAAAAAAAGAGGGCAAGGAACCCTTTCTTCATTCTTTGAGACCATTTTCTCCTCAGCCACCCAAAATCACCACTTTCCTCGTGTATTCTGCTAACATAGAGAGCCCATTAGCAGTATCTGGTGAGATAACTAGGTTTTTTTTTCTTCCCCTGAGTGCAGAAAGTATTGACCTTGGGTTTTTATCTATTTTTCAGAAATTCATGCCTCTGAGAAGAATGAGCCACTGTGAATTATGGCAGGAAAAAAAAAAAAATGTTATTTTGTTACAAAAACAAGGGGAAGAATTAAATCAAACATAAGTGGTCTAAAAGTGAAGCCTCTCAGGAAGGTCAAAATCTCTGCTTCCAGACAAGAATACACGTGGTCAGATCCGTAGCTGTGGTCCCAGTATTGCATAGCTCCAGCCTTCTTATTCTCAGAAATGCAGTCCTGGCTGTCTCAAGGGCTACTCTAGTAGATTCTCAGTTTATTTCAGTGTGATCTGATGTAACTAGGTGTGTCCTATACCGAATTCTGGGTAAGAGAAAATTTGTTAATAGTTATTGTAAAAATAACTACTCTGTGGCAATAGTGAACACTATGCAGTGAAATATCCCACATCACAAGAGCAGTAAGGGCTTCTTTAATTCCTCAGTTGAAACTTAGTACTGCTACTGCCTACTTGCCATCATTTAACATAGTTTGCTGTTGGATGCCTAGTTTGTAAGAGGAAGTCCACCATCCCCTACAAAATTACTCACTTTTCCTTTAAAATCAAGAGGTTGTGAAGCTTCATTCATAACACTATATTTCACTCAGGTGTCAATGATCCCTGATATCAAAGAGTAAAATGTTCTCTGAGTTAAACAGACACAGTTGACATCAGTTCTTCAGCACATGAAAGCAAAAGGAGAAAGGACAATGTGCTATGTTTAATTTTCTCTTTAAAACCACAGTTGTATATTTTTGAGGTCTGGAAGTCAATGAGAATTGGAAGTAGCTTTAGTGTGAAATCAGAGGGATATGTACACAATTAGACCTGAAATCTAGAGTGCTGTCTTGTCTCACCTACCAGTCAGCAGTGTTTTTGTGATGGTGTACTCTTTCACTGGTAAATAGCAACGACTGATATTCCCTAAACCTCCCACTTGGAAGAACTTGCTCAAGTTATATACCTCTGGGTATATAGTATTAAACAGTATTTGAAAGCTGAACTTGAAGGTGGTAGTTGAACATTATTGGTAGCAAACTGGCATAACACAAGAAGACACCTTTCTGAAGAACAGGTGGCAGCTGTTTTATTCTGACCACCCTAAGGTGCTGTTGAATTATTTTATTATCCATTTTAATGACAATATATAAATTCTTACAACTTTGTGACAATAGCCATCCAGCAGTATATTACTACTGAAAATGTGTCATTTAGAGGAACGATGCGAGACGACTCCCTTTTTTGAGTTCTCTGTACAATGCTGAACCTTACATCCTATTTTCATCAGTGCCTAAAACCTGTGTGAGTGAAATTTTAGTGCTACAGAAGTCGAAGGTAAAACCCCTGATGATGTCACTGGGCTGGAGTTTGAGCAGTCCTAACCATGATACAAAGAGCCACAGGAACATTCCTTCTTCTGAAACATCTGATCGAGATAGCGATTTGTGGTGGTAAGGGAACAAGTGGGGAATTCTACCCAAAAGCAGCATAGAAATCAGTGTCTTTGTAATCAGAGGAACCACAGAAAGCTTAGAAGGCAGGATGTCAGCTGCTTACTTCGACAAAATCTGAGCTCCTCGTTAGTGACTATGACTCTGCATAACCTCCTTGTATCGGCTTCAGCCTAAGAGGCAATAGAAATCTAGACTGAAGTGGGCAACCAAAGGTCTTCATTTGTTTTGTGGTAATGTGTTTAGAAAAAAAACAGAACTGTGGCACCACTCTAACAATGTGTATTCTTCAGAATATCTGCCTAAATACTGATGTCAAAACTATGTTTCTCTAACTTGAAATGCCTGGGTGAGCTAGTTGTGTAGTATCCCTTATGGTCCATGGAGATAAAAATGCAGCAGTAAGGTGTTACTCATGGTTAGGCGTGTATTCTAGGATGAGATAAACTGTACTTTGATGTGCCTGCTTCTGCTTAAGGACTATGAAGGTGCTCTAGGCAGCTAGCTCAGATGCAGTTTTCTGCTCAGTAGATTTCTAAAGGTGAATGAGAACCAGCTGTATCCTTAAGAGTGACTTAGATCCACTTCTAAATGAATACTGTGAACTTGTATTGCTGTTTCAACCTCATTGTTGCTCGTTAGACCAGTATGCTACAGCAGAGTGTGAGTGCTTTACACACTAACTTTGGAAACAGGCTGAAACCCAACATAAAGCTTATGTATTTTTGCATTATCATACTTTTCTCTTTCCACTGTGGTTTGGATAAAACAGAAACTAACGTGACTTTTAATATTCCAGATCCACATACAGTGTTGGAATACTCTAAATACTTCTAAGATTAGTATAGTAAGAATGCTTATACTGAGCATTACCATCACAGGAATTGCACTGCATGACTGGATGTTAATCACTACTAAATAGCAGTATCTTCAGATACTTCTGAGTCCATTCATTCCTACAACCAAGCATGCTGACATCTTTGAATTTAGTTACAATAGATGTTCTGTTGCATTATTCAGAGGATTAATGAAAATCTCCAACAGTACTGAGTAGACTAGTGTGGAGCCCTATTAACTCCATGGTACTACTGTGACTATTAGTTTTGTACCTTTTGCAGCTTTTGACCTTGGTTTCCTTGCATCCTAACAAAAATGCAGCGTGAGGTCATGCCAAAACCTTTATAAATGATAAATTCTACTGCCTTTCCATTATTCACAGGAAATATGATTCTGACAAATATGTACATTACATTGGTTTGATGTGACTTATAAGGAACATGCCTTAGGTATGATTTATTTTTGTGCTATCTTTGCATTTACAATATTTTTTATTCTAATACTTTTCTGGAAACTGATCTTAACTGAATCTTCCCTGTATTTTTACTTCCCCCATTTTAAAAAATATGACCTATGTGTTTTTTTTCCTAGTAATTTGCTATTTTATTTTCCCTTGAGGTCCTAGATAGTCATTTGATTGTTGTACTTCAGCCAGGTTTTAAAGTGTTTTTGCATGAAATTCATCCAACCTGGGCAGTTTGAGAATATTTAATTTAGCTGAACTATTTATTCTCTCTTATGCTGAACTCTGTCTTTTTTTCCTTACACTTTACTAAACTTTCTCCATTCCAGTCTCACATGTCAGTAATTTTCTGTCTTGAGTCATGGACCCATGTTATAACGGTTCTTCTGTTACTACTAATAAAGTTTTTTCTTGCTAGCTTTGGTATCCTCTGTTAGTTGCATCATATTTTTTGACATGGTCTTTTTTTCTTGTGTGTTTGTGCTATTCTTTCATACTTACTCATAGTGATTTGGCTTCCTTTTCATGTTTGATGTCAGTAAGTCACAGAAATCTGCCTTCTTTATGTTTGCTGGGTTGTTTTTTTTTTCCCTTATTCCTTTTTCCCCTTCTGAACACTGTGAATTTCATTGTTTTCTTCTTGCTCTCACGCAGGTAGCTTTCCCAGTCAGTTTTTCCCTCTCAACTAAAGCAAATCTGTAAGCGTTTTCTAGATGTTTTCTTCCTGTTTCCTGGGCACTTGGCATTCTGCTCTGTTCTTTTTCCAACCAATTAAAAACCTTTCAATTTCCAACAAATCTAGTCTTTTGCTCACTACACATCTGCTATTGGTTTCCTTCTCAGAATCACAGAATTGTTAGAGTTGGAAGAGACCTCTATTCTCAAATAATCACTCAGAAGATTCAGAGCCTAATAACCCAGACTTGAATGCAAGTTTATACACCATTGATGTACCTGAAAATGTATCCTCGTTCCTCTTCATAGTTTTCCTGAACTCACTGCAGGACTAATGATGAAAAGTAACAGTGTGGGTTTCTTCTTTTAGTCAAAAACTTTAAACTGTATGAATGCAGAAAGGGGAAATTATGGTGTAGCAGTTTGGCAGACATGTTCTGGAGATTTTGGGAGATTCAAACCTCAGAAGATGATGATGCTGTCCTTTGCAACAGAGGTAAATGCCACACTGGGGTATGTGAATAAGAGCACAGCTCCCCAAAAAATGAAATAATCTCTTTTGGTCTAAATAAAGCTGATTTGGGTTGTACTGGGGTAATGCACTCATGTTTAGGAAACCTCCACCTCTACTGGAAAAAGCCCAATGAAGAAATAAGAAGCAAAGGCCTGGAAAAAAGTCTACCATGAGACTAAATAAACAGGGACGTTTAGTGAAAACGAAATTGAAGATGATGTTACAGCTTTCATGTATATGAAACGTGCTGCAAAGAAGAAGGGAATAAACTGTTTACTGTGTCAGGGGAGGGTAGCAATGGGCCTGCATTTCAGTAAGGAAAATTCAGATTAGTTGTTAGAAAATTTTCCTTAATTATTAGGAGACTGAAGCTGTGGAAGGGATTGCCTAGAGAGGCTGTGGAATTATCTGTCACTATAAATCTTTAAAAATAGTCTGGCCAAATTCCTTGTTTTTTTTTAAAGCAGAGGAATGGACTAAGTAATTTACTGGATTTTTTTTTACTCCAATTTTCTGTTGTTGTAGGAAAGCTAATCTAATTTTTCTTCTAGAAAATCAGGCTGCAGATATTGTGAATAGGAGCTGTGAGTTGTAGGCTGTATTTGCTGCCTTGTACTCTTCAGGCAACACTGTGCAATCATCAGCCAGTTGTGCCTGTCTGCATCTCTTGTGACACTGTCCTGCCTGGCTGCTGCAGTCAGTGTCAGGCTGCCTAATAGAGACTTCTTCTGGGGTGATCCATGGATCACAGAAGAGCTAGTCTGAAGCTACAGAGGAGTTAAGATGAGCTCTCGGAAAGCACAAGGATGGGGAGTCTGACAAGAAAAGTGCAGAAGACTTGTGAAATATTTATACCTCTGAACTTGACAGATTTGCTTTGGTTCTCACAAGCCTCTTCCTTAAGAACTTCTTTTCAGGTCACCTGAACAGGAGGTAATGAAAAGGTCACATTAGTCCTCTTTCAACCTTTATTGGGCTATAGGCTGATTATAATTTGGTATCTTCCAGACATTTTAATGAAAATCTGCATGTTCTCTGCAATATTTTTAATCTTGGCAAAATCTTCTGCAGTAAGTGCTGCACGGAGTATTTTCTTGTGGTAACACCTCTATTCTTCAGCTTAACTATGTATGGAGATGCAAACCAACTCCCTAGTTCTACCATAATTGTGTTGACATTGCTGTATAAAAGAAGAGGGGTTTTTTTCTTTTTTTTTTTTTTAAACCATATTTTTATCATGGTATGTGCAGCTGAAACAGAGCTCTTCCTTGAGTATATGTGCAGGGAAAAGGGAATGAAGAGAGCTTTTCCTTCATTTCACTAACTTTTCAGAGCTCACACTTAATTATAGCCTTTGCATTTGCAGAGGCTCTAGTCAGCACAAAGGGAAAAGAATACTTAGGGCCCTGGCTTTGCTTCTTTGACCTGGCCACAGGAGGCACAGCATGCTGTTCTCTTAAAAAACATGGTAACAGCTATCTGTCCCATTTCATCTTTGCCAAGGAGCTTTTTTTCTGGAGCTCAGTATCTGAATTTCAGGTTCAGCATCGACCTGTGGCTCAACATGCCTGCATCAGCTTTCCTAAAGTTCAGGTTATCACATTAATCAAGTTCGATCAAGCCTAAAGGTTTTCAGATTCACTCCGAAATATCACCTATGCATTTAGTGACTGACATTTTTGAGTTAGCAACAAGCTGAACACATCTTCAATTATCTATTAAAAATCTGGTATGCTTTTGTCTGTTTCAAATAGCAGAACTTGATAAGGAAGATTAAAACTGAGAAGGAAAGAACTGGCATATGTGAGCCCTGTCTCTTGTGTAAAATGCTGAATTGCCATGGCAATACAACTATTTTGTGTTAGTTTGTATGACTTCTGTTCATCCCTTTGAATATTTTTTCACATACTTGAATGGTGTAAAAATCAATGGAGTTACCGTCATAATTAGCTGTCAATCATATAAAATATCACAGAATTTAGTATTTTATATTCAACCTCTTTTAAAAGAAGACGAGTATTTGGGTGGATGAGAGCCTTAGGATTGATAACACTTAGATATTATCTAAATGCACATTAAAAACATTAAAGTAGAGTTTGGATGGGGTAGAAAAACCAGCTGAATGTATCATTTTAAATATGTTCTTGCAATACACATTTATTTCAGAGGTATCTACTATTAGCATAATTGTTGCTCACCATTCTGTACTCTTAAGTATGATGTGGTTGTTTACTGCTTGGGACTTCAGAAACTGCAGAGGCTTGTCTTGCATTTGAAAGATGTTCATATCTTTATAACTTCTTGGGGCAGCAGGAGGAAGGGCACAGGGAACAGTGAATAGAAGTATTGATTGATGCAATAAAGATGCAAGTCATAAAGATACAAGTTGTCTGTAAATTCTGGCATGCAAATAAAATCTAGCACTCGAGTTTTTTGAAGTTATTTAATCAGTAGTTTAATGGTGGCAAGACATGCCAACCCTTTTGAAAACTTTTCAGTGTGGATAGTGGCTATTTCACTTGACAAGTTTATTTATTTATTTTTGATCAGTAGCTACTGTTGTAATGCTACTTTGTATCTTTGTTCTGTAGATACACTATACATATTTCCATAGCCAAAATATGCATATCAATTAACAGAATATCTTAGCATTGTGTAGTTTGCAGTCTAAACATGTCTCTGAAGAAGCCTAAGTCTCATACTCCATTCATTTTGAGAACCAACTCAGATTTGTTCTATTTTCTCAGTGCTCTGTGAACTCTGTGCATATTGTACATCTGTGCCATATGGAATGGTGGAAAAGAAGTTGTGCAAGAATCTAAATAGCAGAATCTATAAATCAGAAGAGTCTTTAGAAGTTGAGGGGAGAGGGTCTCCAAGTGATGTGGTTACTGTCTTACAGCAAAGCAAAAAAAGGACAGAACCATAGTTCAGAGGTGAAAAGGTTTTGTGGAATGCAGTTTCAGGTTACATTTGTCTACTTCCCTATGCACATGAGGTATGTGTCAGGGCCCTAAGGGTACTAATAAGCCTTAATGGCCCTAACCAGCCCTAACCCGCCTCACCTCTTGTCCAGGAGCCCCATTTCAGCTCAGCCTGGGGCTGTCAGTTTGTACCTGAGCTCTGTTGTAGGTTTATCTGTGTAGAATTCTGTCTCCTGCTGTTCCTGAATTGTTTGGATTTCCCAGCTCAGTATCAGACTTGATTTGCTGCCTTGCCCTGGTGACTGCTTGTCTGCTGGTGAAATGTGGTGCTCTTACCAGTTCTTGCCTGCTATGGGGCTCTGCTGTGGGCATGGGGGCCTTGTCTGTGCTGTGGTTGCTCTTGGCTCCTGACTGGTTATGCCTCATGCAGTGGTGCTGCATAGCATTCCCACTGCTCCAGTGTGACCTCCAGATCCTGCAGGGAGCTATGGCCAGAGTGCAGAGGTAGCATGTACCCCTTCAGCCCTCTTTAACATCCTCGACACCCAAAGTGACCCCCACTCCTTCAGTTGACATTGGGTGAGAGCCTGGGATTTACCAGTTGTCTGCAGATAACCTTTGCTGCCTTCCCAATGCCTAACCTACTGGGTATTACCTGCTGAGCAGAAATAACTTCCCAGCTTTTAGAGATGGCCCTAGGCTGAGCCAGGGTCTGTATGCAGCTGCTCAGTGTCCCCAGGCTCCAGGAGTCTGATGTCATATTCAGCACTTTAGAGCAGCTTTTTGGGGTCTGTATCCATGCAACTGTGTCCAAGGCTGTCTGCCTGCAGCTCTAGCAAGGGAGTCAGTTGGCTGCTGACCACGCAAGTAAATTAATGAAGCTGGCTATGGAACCTGAATCTCTGCAGTTGGGAACTGCTGATTTCAACCACGTATACCTGTTTTTTACTTCACTGCAGGCATCTTTGCTCAGCTTGATAATATCATTGTATATATTAAGATAATTTCCCAAAGGCAGTCTGTTCCTTTCTCAATAGTGGGACGTTGGATTTAAAGGTTCCGCTGAAAAGCAGAAGGATAATTGTCTTTACATCTCTTCATTCATGGTTGTTTTTATTGATGAACCTTTGTGACTTCTGTTCTTAATATACTCATTCATGGCATAAAATAAAGCTCTTTGATTGGTTTTGAATTGCATAGTATGGATAAAGCTGTACAGCCATTAAGTTTGTTCAGATATAGCTATCTTTAAACACAGCAAACAGGGATGCTTGAGCTTTTATTGTGTGATCAGATAGGGATATCTTTATTTTTAGGAGTATTCATTGATTTACAAGAGCATTTGTTAAATGTCTCTCCATCATCAAAAATGAAAGTTGTTTAAAGTTCATGTGTTTATTGATCTATGGATTAATTTCTCTAAGGGCTTTCTGTGTTTCTTGGAACATTCTAAACCCCAATTTGCCTAAATGAGGAAAAGTGAGCACCTTCTAGTACCATATAGGATTTGCAAAGAACTGGCCAAACTTGAATCTATTCACTTTGGGAGCACATGATAGTGCTTTACAAGTGATTTTGGTGTTCTGGGCAGTCTTCCTTGGGTTTTTTAAGAAATTAATAGCTTAAAGCTGTAAGCTATGATCAGCTTCTATCCTTCTTGTCAAATGATATTTTGCATTTATTTTAGTCTAGTATGAAAATATGAACATCTATTGCTTATCCAGCTGGGTTTGTGAGGGCCACTGAATGTGACATTACATTGCTCATGGAGCTGATCAGTAATTACGTTTCACAGTGAAGTGCTTCAAATCTAAAAAGATACTGCATCATCATTTCTATACTGCAGTTCTGTGTAGTTATAAATTTTATTAATGCTCAGAAAAGATAGATTTATAGCATTTCCTATGAAAATCAAAGTTAACGTTGCTCCGAAGTTCATCCTGCCCAAGTAAACGTGTGTGTTGCAGGATTCTTCATCATGTGCTCATACACAACTATGTAATAGGACATGGTTTTAGATCATAAATGCATGGTACAATGGAATAACATTACCTAAACACTTGTGATGTATTTTATCCATATTATTTGGCCTAACTTAGGTTGCCTTTCAGTATTGTAGTCCAGTAACAGATTTTAAAAATGTTAAGTAGCTCATTCTTGGACTAATGCTGTTTGTTGGCAGGGTTGTTGGGTCTGTTGTTTGTTTTCTAAACAAATAATTTCTTATTTTTCTTGTCAGACTCTTCTTTCTCTGCTTTCTCTCCTAGTGCTGAAGTAATTTGCTACTTTTGGTCCAGGACACAGGCTGATCACCTGCAATGATGAGGAAGGACCTTACTGTGTGTACCTTAATATTCTATGTAAGTATCTACATTTCACCAGTCACTGAAAAATTGATGTATTTGGAAGTTATGAGAAGTTAAGAAAAAACTTTGTATATAAGAGACAGGATGGGAATCTGATTTGGCAAGCCAAACAATATGCTCTGTTTTCCTGTTTTGAGAACAGGCCATAATGACTTCCCTTTAAGTCTCAGTAGCTCCCACCTCAATCATCCTTCTTTCTACAAGGCAAATATTTCACACGTGTGGTATTTTGTGGTTGTAATCTCAGTCTATAGAACTAGAGGGGTTTTTTAATAATCTAAAATATTATGGTTTGGAAGTATGGATCATTGCATTTCTATAACAAAGTTGGATTGGGAAAGGTCAAAAAAGCTTTGCATCTTTTAATTTGCCATTTGCGCTATGATCCTATGATTCTCTTTCACTAGGCTTTATTAAGGGCAATGCATGTTCTTGCAAAGGTAGTGATGTTTTCTGTAAAACTGATGCTGAATTTGTCCATTAATAGCAAAGGGTGGAACAGGAGCTTCATATCTAAGTTGCAATACATGTTGCTGTTCTTTGTCATGAAGTTTCTTCAAGGGACTGTCAGTTTCTGCAGAATACCAATTGCCTGGTAGAGTGTGCTTTACTTTTCTCCATGTTAACAGGTATGGGTAAAGGTTAGCACTCTCTCTCATACAGGCCCCTTGCCTAGGAATCTCCGGAAGTGGCAATTATTCATGGACTAAATTATCTCATACTAGTATCAGAGGAGGCTGAAGCTCACTAGGTGAGTACCATGCCCTCCTGCTAGCTCATCTCAGACCATTCCTTGGCATATCTTAACTCTTGTAGCCCTACAGTGTAAATTCTGTCAGTTCCTGTCTCTGTTTCCTTTCCTCCCAGTGTCCTGTCAAACTGTTCTATAAAAGGGTAGGGACTATTGCTAATGGTCTGGCTTTTCTTTCTGAGACATTGTCTTTTCAGTCAGCAGTTTTTAAATGCTAGTTTGGGGTGACAGTGGACTTTCTGGCTTCTCATTCTTCAAGCAATTACCTAATAATTTTTTTTTTTCTTTCCTGCAACCTCTTTCTATGGCTGGTTGGTGACAGATCTCACATGTCAACCAATCTGTATGACTTTTCCAGTCCTACTCTACCTAGACAATATGTTTCTTCTGTAATACATCCAGCACATATTGTTGCTAAGCACCAACCCTAGGTGCATGGCTGGCTGATTCTGGAGCTTCTGGCAACATTTGTTACAGAAAGTTCCCTAACCAGTTCAGAACAACTGCTTTTCCTTTATATAAATATAAAAATTAAAATAGGTAAATGTTTATACTATGTAATATATAAAGATAGAAAAATATATAAATAGATAAGAGCCTGGTTTGCTGAATGCTACCGTCTGCACTCCTTGCTAATCCTCCTTCAGAACAAAATTTGGCATGCCTCTTTTGGGATTTCATTTTGCAGATATAAGGAAGAGCTGATTTGGGTACAGATGCCACCTTCCTAACCACATGACCTCTAGACAAGCTGGACAATGTTGGACAAGTACAGTGCACTTCTCAACTGCTATATCAGTGAATTCAAGAACAGGATGTTGAGGATTTTGATTTTGCCTTCATTCCTGAAATGACTTGAACTTTGATTAGTGTTACATATTGCAAACTGGCGTATTTTTCACCGTTTATTAAAATATAATACATTTCAATATGTTTCACAACAACAATGCCTTAGTAAAGGGGAAGCATACTCAAGCATAATAATGTTAGGAGAAAGGAACTGATATCCTCCTGAAGGCTCTGGTAAGGCACATGGAAAACAAAGGAGTGACTGATGACAGCCAACACAGATTCACCAAGGGCAAATTCTGCCTGAATAATTTGATGGCCTTCTACAAGGGGGTCATGACAACGTTAGACAAAACAAGAGCAACGAAAGTCAACCACAGTCAGGACCTGTGCAAAGCCTTTGACGCTGTCCCTCACGACAACCTTGTATCAAAACTGGAACAGTATGGATTCAATGGATGGACCACTTGTTGGGTAAGAAACTGGCTGGATGGTCGCACTCAAAGAGTGATGATCAATGGCTCGATGTCCAGATGGAGACCTGTGATGGGTGGTGTTCCCCAAGGTTCGGTACTTGGACTGGTGCTATTGAACATCTTTGTCAGTGACATAGACAGTGGCATTGAGTGCACCCTCAGCAAGTTTGCCAACAGCACCAAAGTGTGTGGTGAGGTTGACAAGCTGGAGGGAAGGGATGCCATCCAGAGGAACCTTGACAGGCTTGAGAGGTGGGCTCAAGCAAACTGCATGAAGTTTAACAAGGCCAAGTGCAAGGTCCTGCACCTGGGTTGTGGCAATCACAAGCACAGATACAGGGTGGGTGGAGAATGGATGGAAAACAGTCCAGAGGAGAATGAATTAGGGGTACTGGTTGATGAGAAGCTCAAAATAAGCTAGCAATGCGTGCTTGCAGCCCAGAAAGCCAACTGTGTCCTGGGCTGCATCAAAAGAAGCGTGGCCAGTAGGTTGAGAGAAATGATTCTCCCCCTTTACTCTGCTCTTGTGAGACCCCACCTCGAGTACTGTGTCCAGTTCTGGAGCCCCAAACACAAGAAGGACATGGAGCTCAT
Organism: Hemiprocne comata; assembly: GCA_020745705.1. Classification (NCBI taxonomy): domain Eukaryota; kingdom Metazoa; phylum Chordata; class Aves; order Apodiformes; family Apodidae; genus Hemiprocne; species Hemiprocne comata. The sequence goes on from CM036587.1 coordinate 87,344,252, forward strand.
GGAGAAAGTCCAGAGAAGGGCCATGAAGATGATCTGAGGGCTGGAGCACCTGTGCTATGAAGACAGGCTGAGAGTTCGGGCTGTTCATCCTGGAGAAGGCTTCGGGGAGACCTTATAGTGGCTTTTCAGTACCTGAAGGGGCCTACAGAAAAGCTGGGGAGAGACTTTTCAAAAGGGCTTGTAGTGAGAGGAGAAGAGGTAATGCATCAAAACTGGAAGAGGAGAGATTTAGGTTAGACATTAGGAGGAAATTCTTTAGTGTGAGGGTGGTAAGACACTGGAACAGGTTGCCCAGGGAAGTTGAGGAAGCCCCATCCCTGGCAGTGTTCAAGACCAGATTGGATGGGGCTCTGAGCAACCTGATCTAGTGGGAGGTGTCCCTGCCCATGCAGGGGGGTTGGAACTAGATGAGCTTTAAGGTCCCTTCCAACTCAAACCATTCTATGATTCTGTGATGACTACAGAAGGAACCTAGACACCTGCATTAGGAGATGAATTCCATGCTTGGTGTTCAGCTGAGAAAGTATGGTCATCCTGTCCTTGCTCCCTGGTCAGCCTCTGTATTTTATCCAAGGCCTGGTTATCACAAAATTCAATATAAAAATCCTCAAATAATGCAGAGAGCTACAGCTGCACTTTCAGAGATGTGATCTTGTTAGCGTTCTGGGAGATTGCAACCATGTTACTGATTTGAGAACTTCCCATTTTCTGAATCCCATTAAAGCTATGGCATGAATGATGTATCAGAAAAGGAGCTGGTGCTAGCAAGGCTGCTGCTGTACAGACCTGAGACACCTGGGCATATAGTTACTGTTCCAAGGCTTCAGATCAGAGACTAAAGTGCATGTAGTGTTTAGATGCCTTCAAGATTAGGTGGCAGAAGTGTGTTGCCGTCTGGGGCTTTCAGTTTTGCCTTAGTCATATTTTATGCATCTACGTTTTTCTTATTTGACCTTCAGAAATACAATTCTGAAGTAAGTACATTTGTTTTTAAGCATTTCAATTCAACACTTTTATGAAAAATATTCTTCAGGTTTTTTGCCGGTGAATAGCTTTATCATTTTATCTTTCTGGGGTTTTTTGTTTGGTTGGTTTGGTTTTGGTTTGCTTTGGTTTGGTTGGTTTTGGGAGGTTTGTTTGTTTGAAAAGTTTATGTTATACAGTTACTTAAGAAAATACTCCTGTCTGTGTTAATTTAAGGCACTAGTAAACTACAAGTGATCTTTAAATTGTCTTCTTTCATCTCAATTTCACAGAGCCTAGTGCACTTTTTCTTCCAATTCTCCTGTTCTCACTGCTACTCTTGTATGGGTTTTGCCTTCCTTGTGATGCTGTCACACTCCACATTCTCTACTTTTTTATTCATTTATTTTTATAAATATATATAATTATGCAGCTATTACCTGCTTTTAAAGCTTTTAATTAAGGTTCCACTTTTGTGCTGCTTTTATAACAATTTTTTGCCTGGAAGGATCTATAGCTCATTTACTATCACCTTCTTACTGATTTTTTTCCCCATTTCAGAAGATTATTTTGCTGACAAACAAAGGCATGTATTTGCATATATTACTATTCACATCATTCAGTATGGTGGGCATTATTGTCAGCTATTGATTAAAACCTTTTTGTAAGTAGTTCCTTTGATATATTCAGTGTGATGAAGTATTGTCTAATTGTGATGCAGAGTCTGATCCTTAATAGTTCTTGCTCTTTTCAGAAGACTTCATTAATCTTAAAAAATAAGTGATTAATTACATTAAATAATTTATGATTATATGCCTTCAGCAAATCTTTCTGTCTTGCTGTCTGGCCTTGTTTTTGCTGCATATTACAGCTGTAATCATGAAAACAGCTAATGAGGTGATAGATGGGCACAAGACACTAGACAAACTTCACCCCAGGGGAAATAAGTGTTGGGGTTTCTTTTTTCATCTGGTTTTCTGTTGGTATTGTTTTGGGGTTTGTTCATGTGTTTTTTTTCTTTTCTTCCTAGGGGTTGTAACTGGTAATGCAATGTGGACAGTATCTTGTCCTAGCCTGATTTCAGGTTTGGTTTGAGAATGGCATAATTGTGTGTACCCTGGGCAGAAGGGCTCCTGCCTGACAGTAGCTGACAGCCTAGTAGTAAATTACAGCTCACATGTAAGGACAAACCTTTTTGTGGAAAAGAAGCCGAGGACATGGTAGTCTTGAGTGTATGACTTGTCTGATATACACACATTTAGTTTAGCTTTACAAAAATACATTTGGATATGTAAAGAAAGGCTGTCTAGAAGCAACTCTAAGCTGCTTTCTGGATGCCATATGAGGTTTACTGCAGTGATTCCTGAGCATTTCCACAGCAAGGTAGCAATTAGCACTGCAACCCTTACATTAGATGACACATACACAAACAGAAATACTGGAAGAGAAAAATAAAACTAGTCTGAACAATACCCACAGATTAAAACTTCTATGAGCAATGCATAATTAGGGGGTCAGTGAAAATGAGTTGCTAGACCTTTAACCTAAAGGATTTCCAGTATCCACTTGATGAGTAGAGGACAGCTGTGGAAGGACGGGACAAATGTCTGGAAGTTTGGGATGCGAACGCAAAACGCACCTCATCAGAGAGATGCTAGGTCATTCCTGCTGGGTACTGGCTCCTCTGGGCTGTCTGAATACCTTCCCTTTCCTCTTGGCTGTACTTCTCTGGCAGAAGCAGTATGTTTCTGATCAGATTTACCACTGAAAAATGACAGGATGGCTAGGAATCAGAGCTGCGGGAAGCAGCCCATCACCTGCACCTCTGTGCTTCCCTACTATTCTTAATTGAAGAAGGCTGAGAAGGAAGGAGATGGGACACAAGGGTGATGCAGACTTTCTGAGCTAGGCTAGCTAGATCTTAAACCTGTCTTATTGGGGAATATGGAGGTATCAGTTGGTCTGTGTATGCTAGAGGCCTTCCAAGAAAGGGCTGGGAAAAGGTCTGAGCTGGAGGCCCGAGGATTCTTTTGATCCAAGTGAGTAGGCTACGCAGATATACTGGGTACAAAAGTGAGGTCCTTCCTGCATGAGCACTTAAGATTAGTTTGTTGCTTTGTCTTAAGTACTAACTGTGCTTTTTGTTCAGTGTGTTGACCAGCATGTTTTACTCCCCTCCGTGGTTATTATTTGACTTTCTCCCAGATGTATCTTTGAAGATCACTGCTGTGCTTTTACAGACTTTAATATATACTTCAGAGAAGACATTATTTTCTCATGGTGCTAGGGACAGGAAGACAGAGGAAAATTTGGGTCTTTCCAGCTATTATTTCCCTGTTTCATTTTGGTTTTGGTTTTTTGGTTGTTTTTGGTTGGTTGGTTGGTTGGTTTTTTGTTGTTGCTTGTTTGTCTGCTTGTTTTTAATTAGTTTCAATCTCTTTAAAGTTTTAATTTAATGACAATTTTTTTTTTTTTTTTTTTCCTGGGAGCAAATAGAGAACTTCCAGATTGTGGGGGCACGAATGTGTGCATAAGAGAAGAAAAAAGGGAAAAGAGAAGCAAAGAGGAGATGGCTGGAAAGATACTCTGCAGCTGAAAGATACTGGTACAGACACACACACACAAAAGATCTTACCACTTCCAATGCTGTCTTTTCTAACTGAGTGCTTGCACCCTGAGATGTAGAGGGAAACACAGGAGTTACAAGACATACTGGGTTCTACCCTGGGACTAATTTCACATTCAAAATTTGCTTTACTTCAAATGTAGGATCTAGCCCTTTCAATGCTACTTTTTTACTTTATATCAGCACTTTCAATGCAGAGTAGTTCACCTTTCCAAAGCTGTAGTTTCTAGTATCTACTGTTTCTTAGGAGAATGGGATAAAATGTATATTAATTTTGCCTGATAAATTCAATTATTTCTATGTAGCATATATAAATCTATATACTAGATTTTGTCAGTGATTTCTGTGTGCTATTAGCATTATTTACTTTAAGATTTTGTGCATTATAATGAACTGTTATTATTATGAATGTACTAGTCACTTAGGATCCTACTTACCGGTTTTGACACTTCAGCACCAAAGAAGAATTAATAAAAACTAGGGAGATTGATAGCTGTTAGCTAGGAAAGAACATGACTGGCAGCAGAATGATACTGAATATTTGAGCCAAATAAGCAAATTCTAGGTCACATTTCTTTCTTTTTTTTTTTAATTCTTCTATCTCTTAGAGAAAATCAGCTAAAAACCCTCATATACATCAGAGAAGTTATGTCAAAGTAGAATGAAATGCCATGCAACTTGATAAAATAATTTAGACATTAATTTGAATTTTCTAACTGTTGTGGGTTTTTTTTTTCCTTAGCTCAATGGGTATTTTAAAATGAAATTAATTTCGATCATTAAGTCTGTTTTTAAACATAATCCCATGCATGAAAAATGCAAATCAAAGAACAAATTTAATTTCTAGATTTCCTTTCAGATTTTTTTCTAAAATCCGAATTCTGTATTTGGCAACTGAATTTGAAAGTGGGGGGAACTCATCTCTGTTAGCTACTGATTTTCTTTACAGTTTTTTGGGTGATCTTTATAGGAAGTTGAGGACAAATTAGTAACAATGGATTGGGTTATACTGGAATAGTCTTCCTACAGATGTAACATGCACTTAGAAATTATGTAAAATGGAGGGGCTCTAACTCTATGACAGTAGGAGACTGGATACAGAGATCTAAGCAAAAAGTCTTTTTCTGGTTTCCTTCTAAGAAAAATCTAATTTTGAACTATTTACAATTACTATTTTTTCTCATTTTTAATTACATACTTCTCTTTCAAATACTCTCATATTAGATAGGAGAGGCCTTGGGACATCTCACTTGTGCTTAGGCTTTTGAAGAGGATGTGAACTAGTCAAGTGAGCTGATTGAAATAAAGGGTTGAACAGAAGGTATGGCCAGTTAAGCAACTGGACAATGTAAGTGTTGCCAACTCATCTGAGGAGTTTATCCTTCTGGCTGAGCAGTCTTGCTCATGTTCATCAACTGAATAAAGATGCTGCTGTGCCTATAAAGATGCTGCTGTGTCTATAAAGATGCTCCTGCATCTTGTTTGCCATCTCCAGACTTGTCACCCCCTCTGCAGATTTCATAAACTGTGCGCACAGCATCAATAGGTTCAGTTCATGGTCTGATGTCTTCACACAACCCACACCTTCATCAGTGGTTTAAGTTGATATGCTGCACTGTGAATGGGAGCAACCAAGTCGTGCATTTCCATTCGTTGCGATGTGATAACTTCTGTAGAAGGATGATGTGGAGAGTTAGGGGTGGTGATAAATTAAACCATTCCTGCTAGACTTGTCAAAGTTCATCTGTCAGAGCCCCAATTCATGAGTCTAAAAAACTCTGTTCTTTGAACAGACACAGGCCTTTTTTTTTTTTTTTTTTTTAAACTCCTTGCTGCACATTTCTATGCACTCTTGTCTGCTCATGTGCTCATGGATGTAACACTGGACACATTTGAATCATGATATCATGTACTCTGATGTACAAGTTGGGCATGAAAAAATCTGTTCATACTAATTAGAACTTGTTTTAAATGGAGCTTGATATTACAAATAGGTTTATATAAGATGGCATCAGGACAAAGCTGAAGACTAAGACTTCATGGACCTCAAAATGCTTCTGAGGATGGTTTGAAGAGTCAGTGTAACTTGTATAACCAGTTTTCCCATTTAATTTCTATAGTTCAGTTACTTGCATACACATATATCTTTGGGTCATACGAACATTTTTTCCTCTTCAAGTGTCAGCTTGTTAAGAATTAACACCATACAGAATTTTCACTTCTGTTTTTTAAGATATGTTTTCTATATGCTTTTTAATATTTCTGAGCCCTCCTCTTTCAATACTCTGTCCCAAACCTTACTGTTTGCTCAGGTGTAGCCCAGCTTTCCTTCCACACCTCAAGACTTTCTTCAGCAACCACTTTACACTTCTGTTGAGAAATGTAGTCAGAAACATTAGATGGTTCTCAGATGGCTTTGTTTCCCCAACAGAAATGTAAACCCCATAGCTGCTGTACATCTAGAAAGAGCACACCAAGAAGCTTGTATTTGCAGCACTGTTTCACAGAGAGATATATAAACTTGAAGTGTGCTATGTCGGTGGCCAGGGCTTCCTATCACCCTCAGCCTGGATGCAGCTGGATCCACTATGTGTTTTACATTTCTATAGGAAGTAGCCCTTCCCCCACTCTAGTGCTAAGCAGCTTGGAGCTTTCATAAGAAATGTAAGCCAAATGCTCAGATGAACTGAAAAAGCATCTTGGAACATCTGTGGAGGCAGAGCAGATCCCCCCACCCTGTTTTTCCTCTGGCTCCGCTGGAGCCCAAGCAGCTGTTTGCTTTCATGTTCTGCTGAAACGTGCAAACTGGAGCTGTGGAATGCTACTGGGGAGCTCTTCCATGGGAAGCAGGATGATCTGTGGGAATCTGTGCAACAGGCAAGGAGAGAAGGTGTGAAGAAAAGACAAGAGAGAGGCAAGAGACAAAATTTAGCCCTGTTTCAAGTAGTTCTTTTGAGAAGCTGGTAATTTCAGCAGTTTCTCTGCTCTGAAAGCATTTGCAGCAACAAAGCGCTTTGTAGTTTATTTCAAGATATGAACTGAGATAAATGACCAGCTTATTCACCGTGACTCACTTCAACCACTTCTAACGAAGATTTTCCAGAGATCGTTTTTGCATTCTCTCTCTAGTAAGACTTTACATTTACTTACAAATTTTCAACAACACTCCCTTGTAATGATAAAGATGTCTCCTCCTCCTGTTTCCTAAATCAAATGCCATAGTTTTCTTTCTCCCTTGTGCCTATGAGTCTAATACTTAAAACAGTCTAATTCTCTTCACAGTGAGAACTAGCCTCCAAGAAATGGATAAAAATTACTCTAAATCTCATATTCTTGCTAAGTAGGTCTATTTTTCTTCAAAAACTTCTGCCAACAAAAACTAAACCCCAATATTTACACAGACTTTCCTATTTCTTAAACGTAGGGATCATAACTGGCACTTTGTATAAATAGTGATTAATTCATAAGAGGTAGCAGCTAATTTGAAGCATGGGTGTCATGGGTTAAAAAGACTGGAAACCATTCTTTATTGCATGATATTCTAAAAGGCTCTGTCTGCACCAATTACATTCATTGTAGATATCAAAGTGCCTTGGCTGAAAAAAGTCTTTACAGCTGTGTTTAGATAGGGTTAAAATAATACTATCCATCTGTCTTGTACTTTAAAGTCCTTTGACCAGCTAGTAAAACTGGAAGTATAGTATTAGAAACATATCAGTACTACTGTACAACTTTACCAGAAATACCAGGGGCATTCTTGTTTGATAAGATACTGCATTAGCTTTTCTTCATAAAACTATAAACAGTCCCCTTCATTTCCTCAGGCTCCTTTTTAGAAGAAGAGGTATCATAGAATCATAAAATGGTTTGGGTTGGAAGAGACCTTAAAGATCATCGAGTTCCAACCTCCTGCATGGGGGACACCTCCCACTCAACCAGGTTGCTCAAAGCCCCATCCAACCTGGCCTTGAACACTTCCAGGGAGGGGGCATCCACAGCTTCCCTGGGCAACCTGTTCCAGTGTCTCACCACCCTTACACTAAAATAATTTCTTCCTAATATCTGATCTAAATCTACCCTCTTCCAGTTTGAAAGCATTCCCCCTCATCCCATCACTACATGCCCTTGTAAAAAGGCCCTCCCCAGCTTTTCTGTAGGCCCCTTCACGTACTGAAAGGCCATTATAAGGTCTCTTCCAGAGCCTTCTCTTCTCCAGGCTGAACCGCAACTCTCTCAGCCTGTCTTCACAGGAGAGGTGCTCCAGCTCTCTCATCATTTTTGTGCCCCTTCTCTGGACTCACTGCAACAGCTCCATGGACTTTTATTGCTGGGGACTTCAAACCTGGACACAGTACTCCAGGTGGCACCTCAAAAGAGCAGAGTAGAGGGGTAGAATCACCTCCCTTGACCTGCTGTCATGTTTCTTTTGACGCAGCCCAGGACACAATTGGCTTTCTGGGCTGCAAGTGCACATTGCTGGCTCATATTGAGCTTCTCATCAACCAGCACCCCCAAGTCCTTTTCCTCAGGAAAATTCCTCACTCCATCCTCTGCCCAACCTGTGTTTGTCCTGACCTACATTCAGGACCTTGTCTGTATCTTTTGGTTGGATGAGGATACCAGTTTCCTTCTTTTTTTGTTTTCCTTTTACTTCTTGGTAAACCAGAATAAATGTGAAGATATTTAAGCCCCCTCAAATGCTTCATAACCTGCCCCAAATTGAAAAATGCAGAATTGTTTTACACAAGTTCCTTATATAGTACATCTCCTGTGTGGTCCATGCTATCCAGCAGTCTCTGAAAGCTACTCTGTCCTTCTCAACTGCTGTGTCCTGAGAGAGCAAAGCTGCTATGCTCTTGTCTGTCTTTGTGAAAACAGATGAATCACCAGTTGAGACTTATGAAATATACTTTTAAGTCTGAAAAATGTGTAGATAGTAAGTATATATGCATGCAAAGTTTATGTGTGGTGTTTATTGCTGTTGGTTATTTTGTTTCTTGTTGTGTTTGGGTTTTTTTCTCATTTACCTCCATCAGTTTGGCCTTGTGGTTAGTTCATTCATCTGCAGAATCAGAAAGTGGGTTATTATTTTTTTTTTTACCCATCTCGGTCCGAGACATGCAGTTTTTATGTCATGGCATGTAGGGTCTAATGACGTTGAAAAGTACAAATTAAGATCCATTAAAGAAAGATTTATATATGTTTTCTTGTCACAGCCTTGCAGATCAGGGAGAGCTTGCTGCATTTATTTTGTTCTTGGAATGAAGGAATTCATTAAGCAGCTTAGCTGTAAGGGTGGCAAACAAAAAGACTTTGAGAGCTGAAGCAAAATACTCCTGTGTAAGAGAAAGTTAGTTGGGAGGTTGGGAGGATATTTTCTTCTCAAGGTGCTGCAGAAAAGTGCTTATACAAGTGAAAGGTCTTGACTGTGCTCTTACCTGAAAATTTTCCAGATTGTGTTACTGTAGCTGAAACCAATGGCATAGGTAAATAGGTATGGAGTGAGCATTTTAACTAACAGTTTTGGGCTGTGTATATTCATAGCAATGCATGTAACTATGGAAGGCAAAGAAAATAGTGCTTTTGACTTGAATGACTAAGGCAGAATAGTAGATTCAACTAGTATCACAGTGCATGAGAGTATTAAGGGTCAGCATTGATAATTTTTTCTTATTATATCGCAATCACAGAATCTTAGGGGTTGGAAGGGACCTCGAAAGATCATCTAGTCCAACCCCCCTGCCAGAGCAGGGTCACCTAGAGCACATCACACAGGAACGTGTCCAGTTGGGTTTTGAATGTCTCCAGTGAAGGAGACTCCACAACCTCTCTGGGCAGCCTGTTCCAGTGCTCTGTCACTCTCTCAGTAAAGAAGTTTTTCTGATGTTTATGTGGAACCTCCTATACTCCAGTTTGCACCCATTGCCCCTTGTCCTATCACTGGACATCACTGAAAAAGCCTGGGTCTGTCCTCCTGACACTTGTCCTTAACATATTTATAAACATTTATGAGGTAATTTTTTAAAAAAATGACACTCATTGAAACTAGAAGTTGAAAAAGATCTGCTTGATTAGTGTTATTAAAGCTTAAAAATCAAGACTAAGAACTAGAAACATATTGCCACATAGGCCATCAGAGGGAAGACACTGCTTGAGGCATACTTGCTGAAGACCCAAAAACTTTATTTTAAGAATTACTTAGAATTCCACAAAATCAGTAAAAGTACATGGTGAAACTTAAAAGTATGAATGCAATTCTGTCTGCTGTGGTGGGTGACTCACAACCAATCATACTCTTATTTTAATGTAACTGCAGTTGCTGTTCTTACGACTGTTGGAATATACTGCAATGCTATTTTACGTAACCAGATAAAAAGGTATCACTATGATCTCAATAATGTGTCCTTATCAGGTTGTTCTTTTTGTCTTAAGAATTTTGTTCTCTCTGCAAAAGTGTTCTGCTTTTTTTTTTTTTTTCCCTTGATTTGTCACTTCCAGATTATCTCTTATCAAAGAGATACTCTGTAACGGAATAAAACCCATTTCTGCTGATCTACTAGAAAATGGCAAGATAAATGTAAATTGGGCTGAAATGCAGAAGCTTTGAGACATGGTATTATGTGGCATTATACAAAAATGCAAAAATCACAAGCCTCAGAAATGCTATTTTTTCCCCTCCAAATGGTAACAATTGTTTACCTCCTCCCTAGGAATCTTCCCAGGATAAAATAATTTTTATTTCTTTTTTTTTTTTGTCTAAGCTGAAATGAGCTATTCTATTGTCAGTTTGACACTAGAAAGATATTAATCTATGTTTAGTTCCATGGTTTGGATTAATGTTAATTTACAATACTGGAATAGGCTCAACAGATGACAAGCTCTTGAGCTGATACCCAGTTGTGGGATCTTGCGGGTATCAAGAAAACAATACCAGGTTATTTTCTGGCTTCCTCCATTTCCTATGGTTTGTACTTCAGAATAATTTATATTCCATTATTACATCCTGTGTAAGCTTGTAGCAAGCGCCGTATGGAGTTGGGAGATTGCAATGCCCTGCCTATGCTATTGCTTGTGTGTTTCTTAACCTCGGGTGTTTCCAAGGGAGACTTAAGTTGACATGACTGCAGACAAAGTTTTTGCAGTACCAGGGTTATTCCTAAGTATACTGATAGTTTTTTGTAATCTCATTACAGTGGAGCGTACCCTCTGTGTCCCTGAGCTGCTCTTCAGTATTTCTTGAATTCACCCAAGGAACCTGATGAATTTTAATGTGGTTGTTGCTTTTAGCAAACATTCAACAGCGTAAGTAAGGATTGCATTTTTAGGATTTTAAATTTGTGCTAGTTTTATCAGTAAAGATACACTTTAGCCTGCTTTCTCCCAACACAATATTAGTCATTTGAAAAAGCTAATGATGTAAAAATCTGGATATTATTAGCAGAAAAGATGTCCCGAGTAGAATGAAAAAAAGAAAAACCAAAACCTAAGACATTTCCACTAGCATTAATTACTAGTAAAATATTGTTGCTGGTAAAGCCTCATTTTTAATTCTGGGTACAGGAGAATCATCTTGTTGTTTTAGAGAAAAAGAGACCAAGTGCATCTATAAAACTCAACTGCAAATGTTTTCTCGTGCTGCCTCATTGATTCACAATGTCTTGCTGTGCATCCTTTATGATTAGGGGTTTACGAACCGTGCGGGTCAAAGTATTATTCTCAGCTTTGGTTAATTCCTCTCTTCTGAGGGCCCTGAATGTGCTGTATAGTAAAATCCAACACAGAGGAATTTCTACAGCAGCTTTATGTGTTTGTGTTGAAATCTTAAATAGAAACATAATCAGCACATCTGCTGGGGAATTCAGTTTTACTTTTCTGTGTGCCTCCATCACGTCTTGAAACTTTCGACTGCACCAAAACTGCTCAGGGAAGGGGAGCTGAAGACATTGGCAGCTGTGTACATTTCTTTTGGATCTTTCCTCTCAGAGAGGTGTTAGAGAGAGTTAACTTTGGACCACGCTGTGAGCTCACTGGTAGAATGCTACTGCTAAAATAATCAGCAATAAAGGGGCCAAATTCACAAAACCTGTATTGTTAACAGGCCATTAAAGTTGACAGGAGCCATATTTATTTCTCTTGACTCTGCTGTTTCAGGCTGTCTGCAAAATTCAAGTGAATGACACCCTGAGATGATTTAGGCTGTTGTTGTACAAAGCCAATTTAATCTTTAGCCTTTCACTTTCCAGGTCCCTTTCTCTTCCCACCCCAGCTGCCCCCAGCACACAGGCCATTGCTACCACCATGGGATCCTGTTGCCCTGTTTCTTCTTAATTTATTTTAATTGTCTTTTGTGACTGCTCTTCTGAACTGTCCCATGGAATTAGATTATCTTAAAAATGACCAAACAAGCATCCAACCACCACTCTCCATTTTTTGGGACAGTCTTTGTATTCTGTGCTGCTTATTACTGAAGCCATAATAACCGTTCCTTCCTTTTCTATGTTTTTGAATGGAAGAGATTCCTGCTAAGGAGTGATGCAGATCTGGATAATAGCATGTTACTTGTTCTGTCATGTGCAACAACTCTCTTGTCACAGGACACATGTGCACTCAAGGTTCATGCTGTTCTTCATTGGGGATTTATGTCATACTGAAAATGACAATTATGGATGCTACATTATTCTAGCTCACTTTCCTAAAGGCTGGAGTGAAATGCCTGTGTATCACTTAGCTTGAAATATTGGATCATGTTGGTGTTGTGTTAGTGCAGTGGCACTAACACAGATCCTCCCAGTTCCCCATTTGCCAAAAAGAAGAGAAAAGCTGTTATAGCTTGATAACTTCTCTGTTTTCCCACTTGTACTGCATCATCCGGTGCAGGTTCACTTCTCCTCACATGAGGCTGCTGCCTACATGCATAAAGCTCTAATTTAATAGCCTTATGGAAATTATCAAGGGAATACTTTGGATTTAAAATATAAGCCTAAGTGAACTAAATGCTTAGATGGTAAGTGCACAGGAAAATTAATTCCTTCACTGAGGGGAATATCTGATTTTGGTTGGAAATGTAGAAGGTTGCTAAACTTTATGGTGTGTTGGGTTGTTAGAACTAGAATTTGTTTTGATCAGACAGGGAAAAAAAACAAAAACAAAAGAGAAAAACCCTTTATGCTTATAAGCAAAATACAAAGAATGGCTTTTCCCAAGGGAAAATTGTTACATACATTTTTCATGTTGTCTCAGTATATCAAAGCAGTGAGTATGAGCAGGCTTGTTTTTTAGAACTGTGTTTTACTTCAGCAATAAAGTTAAATTGTTGTCTCTGTGCTTTTTTCTGTGCAATAAACCAGATTACTATGATGTCAGTAAATGTCTCACTAGCCCCTCCCCCAAAAGATTTAACAAATAGAGAACTCAAATTTATCAGAAATTTAACAGCATAAATAATACCTAGCAGGAGTAATTCAAGTGTGTGGAAAAAAATCCTGTGGGTTTTTTGTCTTTTCTTCACTTTTTCAATTTTTGAAAATACTAAGAGAAAATATTTTGTATGGAATGGGAATTCCAGAGTGAAAGGAAGAGGAATTCTTGCTCAAAAATAGCTTTTATCTGTTGCCTGGGTTACTGCTGGTTTTTTTACAGACACTTGCTCCTCAGCTGACAGTGTGGCTTTCCAAGGGTTTATTTTAACTTATGATCTCTTTACAATGTGGGAAGGGAAGAGGGAATAGATTATTAGGTATATTCAGCAGAGCAAATTAGAACTATTGATGAATGCTTGTGGAAGTTGTAGCTAACACTGAAGGAGGAAAACCTGTTAAGAAGCTGATGATAGCTTTCAATGGAAATCTAAAGAAGGGAGAAGGCAAGAGATTGCTGCTTCTCTCTTGAGAACCATGAGCTTTAGAGTTCCTAGGCCAACATCAACACACACTCTTGGCCAGCCAAGTAACCTGGCATCAGAGCAACCTCACTGGATTTCTGGTTAAGCCTGTCACAAACACAAGTGAAAGCACACCATGTCATTTGGGACACTGCCCTGAGGAAGGCTGGTAGGAAACGAGGCTTGGATATTGCTGTCTGCACAGACAGCATGGCAGTGCTCCAGCAGGGCAGCTGGAGCTCAGGCTGGTCCTGCACTGGCAGGACCTCGCTGATGGTGCACAAGCCCATGGTGTCTGACCACCATGGGCAGAGCCAGGTGCTGCTAATGGGATTTGTTGGGAGACCCAGACATGGCCAGCAGTGAATTGGAGCCCATGTCGGGCCCTTTGGTGTCCTCATGGCCCTGACATGCAATGTTCTGTGGAGGATGGCGCTCAGCAGGAGTTGTGTGAACCAGGGTATTTTGCTTCCTTGAGGAGCAGCACCATTTACCCCCTGCCACTTTGCTGTTACGGGAGATGAACTCTGACCTCCTTGTTGCCAAAGTTGCCAATGGAAGTCTGCTTTGTGGAAAGCATGGGACAGTCCCCTTCTTTCTCCCTACTCTTAATCCTGTCCACTAAAAGTGACTGCCAGCTTCAGCTCTGCACATTGTTGCAACTGTGTTTGACAAGTATGGGTTTTGGTGAAGTAAACCAGAAGTTATTCTATGCTTTTCTTTGTTTTCTTCTGGTGTACTGGTCTGTGGGGCACTAGTCACACTATTAATTGCAAAATTTTATCCAAGAGTGTCTTGAAGCCAGAACAGAGGGGCTGTTGGCAACTCCAACTGAGGCTGCATCTGGCCCAGGCTTCTCTTCTGCGATGAAACAATTCAAGTGTCTTCCTGCAAGTCACTACCCAAGGTCAATCAATATGTACTTCTATGAGTGTTGGAATTAATGAAGATTGGTCTCTGATGGATTAGTATCTTATGATTACGTTCTCTGATGTCTACTGAAGTATGAACTCCCAATGCAACTAATTGTGCAGTTGAGGCCCAGGAAATATCTTTCTGTGCAGGTTTTCAGTTTAGGATGACTGCCTGTTACAGCTTTTCCTTTAGTGGAGGCACTGATTAGGGTTTCTTTTTCTTCCCAGTTTCCTATTTCTGTGAAACTTAAGGATATAATGGCCTTGGAGATTTTTATCCTTCTGTTTAATGTGTTTGAAATTGGCTAGCAGGTTCAAAGACGACTGGGGAATGGAATGGAAAATTATCATATGTAGAAAAGTGTATTTGAATGAGACTTGCTTCTTCAAGAAGTCAGAGTAAAACTGGTGGGAGAAGTTTATTGCAGAAAGATTGCCTAGACTGCAGGAGCTAGAGGGCTGGAGAATAAGGCTGTGATCTATTCTGTTTGTAAATACAAGCTAAGCTCAAATAAACAAGGATGCTTTAACTCTGCACAGTCCACGATTTTGTTTGCAGAACAGATTTGGAAAGGAGTTTATTCCTAAAGCTTTACTGACTAGGTTGGGATACTCTGAACATAATATTTAATGTACTTATAACTGGCAGTTACAACTCAAGAAAAGAGCTCTTGGACTTGTCATAACTGTCTTGACAGTTCTCTGAAATCCATTAAGTCAGTTTGAAGCAGAAGCCAAAAAAAAGTTAAAAGAAAAATAACTTGGCCACCATCAGAGAGGATTTTAAAGACAAAACGGAGTGCATTATTTTGCTTTTGGGTAAGATCTTCATGCACTCACAGCTTGAGTACTTTGTCCAGTTTTGGCCTCCTGACCTGAAAGAGGATGTAGTACTATTGCAGGAGGAACAGAAGGAAGGGCAACTAAAATGATAAAGTGGATGAAGCAGATTGAGGAGAGGCTTAAAAGATCTGGCTTTCTTCAGTTTGGAGAAGAGGTTGAGGGGTGAGGTAAACGACAATTACAAAATCATGAAGGCAGCACATAAGGTTTGTTGGAACACTCCATCAATTGTAAAATGTAAGAATTGAGGGGCATTAGATGAAAACAGTAGTAGATAAATTTCAAACAATCATGAGAAAGTATTTTACAGTACAGGTTGTGAACTTCTGCTGTTTACTGCTCCTTGAAACTGTGGAGATGGATAGTATCAGTAGATTCAAAGGAGTTGCATGAATTTATTAACAGCTGCTCCATAGATGGATAGTAAAAGGACAGGGGAGGTTAGTACTGCCCATTCCCAATCTGTGAAGTCTGGATGCTGGAAGAGGGAACAGATTGTAGAAAGTGGGCCTGTAGTATTCCTGAAAAGCATCTCTTGCTGCTCTGTGGCAGGGACAGCACTGGGCTTGATGAAACATTGGCCTGAAACGCTAGAACATTCCTTAACTACTTCTGTCCTGACCCACATGTAAGGCAAAAACCAGCATGTAGATTGGAAGTGATGGTATATGAACCAAGAGTTAAATTCCTTAGTTTCAGCTGGTTTGTGTCAAAGGCAATAGTCACTTGCTCCCAAACATTGCTCTAGCACAGTTATAAAGCAGAGAAGCAATGGTTGAAACCATGCTAATATTTTTACTTGACTAATAGATTATAAATTTTTCTCAGCCTGCCTTTGCCTATTACTCTGAGCTGCATGTTCAAGCATGGATAATGAGATTGGTGACAATTTTCTTTTACAGTAAAACCCGTGAATTTGCTTAAGCATACACTGTTAACCAAATTTTCTTCTTTGACAAGAAAATGCCTCCTGTTTCAGAACTGTGCCATAAGATTATTTAGTGAAATGATGAAGTATGTAGAATAAAGTGACTGATCTGAGAGAGAAAAGAGAACTGTATTGTTATGCTGGTAACCAAAATCAGCACAATATATTTTGTGTGTGTGATTGTAACACCCTACCCTCAAAGGGAAAGTGCCCAATATTCTGGAGGTGCTAAGATATTTCTGAAGTAATTTTTAGGTATTTTCTAAATGGTATGGCAATAAGTAGCAACAAATTAAGTGTTCATTTCTAAGCCAGGTACTAAAATAAATCTTAAAAAAACCCCAAAAGCACAGACAATCTGTTCTCTGATAAGATAGTTCTCAAGGTGCTGTTATTTTCTCAAAGACAGCAAGAGTAACAACAGAAAAAAACCCTTCTTTGTGTATGTTGTACATTGCAAGGTGTTGCTTTTACTATCTTACATCATGCTAAAGCTTTTTTTTTTTTTAATCAAAATGAGTTTTTCATCTGCTTTAATAGCCACATTAAGCTGCATTTAAAATAACATGAAAGCCTAAAATACTTTGGAAAGTCCATTGGATACAAGTCTGTGTCTATTGGTTAGTACTTTCAAAGTGCTTTGGGCACAATAAAATCCTTTGTTTTTTTACAGAACCAGATAACTCACACATCAGGAGCCTTTTTCTGGTCCTAATCAGTGAAACTTTTCATGGAGTAAATTAAGTCTTGGAGAAGCACGTTCTTTCAAAACCAGCTGTTCTTTTTGCAAATGTTAGTCTTCCAACTGTTCTTCACTATTATCAGTCCATTTAAGGGCTAAAGTAAGATCACTTTATACTCGGTGGTTCTTAATGTCATGAATCATTTATTATAATGGGATTATCACTAATGCAAATAAGGATACAGATTAGAAAGGAAGCATATGGTTGTTTCTCTATTTTCTTTTTTTTTTTTTTTTATATGTCTCCTGGAAGAAGTAAGGTAAAGGATATGAAAAAGAGACAGAGATTGTGAAATGGAAATGAGAGAAATCCCTCTCTAGAGGATGCTTGGGAAAATAATTGGGAGATGAGGGGAGAGAAATAATTGAATGATGAAAAGGGATTTTTTAATATTTCTGGTGGAAGAACCTGAAAATTTCGTGGCATGGTGAAGACTAAAGTAAGTGGTTAATCTTGCCTCTGACATGACTTGAAACGACACAGGACATAGTGATCACTACTGGGCAGAGACTCTGACTGAGAGGACTTCAGCTACAGCAGAGACAGTGCCAAGCAGTAGTTCCTACTGCTAGCCCAGTCTGAAATTCTGCAAAGACCACATAGCTCCTTACTTTCCTTGAGATTCCAGGGTCCTGTCAGATCCTGGCATGCCTGTTACTTACTTGATTTTCCTTCAGTCTGTATGCTTTTCATCAGATACAGCCTATAGATCTAGTTAAAAGTAAGCAGAGATGAGCGGCATTGCCAGAGGCAGCAGAAGCTGGCCAGGTGGAAGGTGAGTTGCTTCACCAGGCCTACAAGTCAGGGCAAAAGGATTAAAGACCACATTATTTCTGCCAAGACAAACATTTTTATTGTCAAGGCCAAACCTCTTTTGGTCTGATGTTCATATCAGCAGTGAGATTAAGTCTTCTCTATTGAGAGTTTTATGTGACTAGTACAAGGGCTGTCCCACTTCTGTTGCTGGTATAGCAGTGTGAGCAGGCATGTATAGCAGAGGGCTTGGGTGGTCCATCCTACATGTAACAAAGTTTTGAGAAGTCTGTCCTTGTGTTTAGGGGAGGGGTAAGCTGCTTGCAGGCCCCAGGGGTGTCAGAGGTGCGATTTTGAAACTGAAGTGTGGGTGCTGCAGGCATATGTGGGGTTATTGTGCTCTCTGGGTGGGTTTGTGTCATGGTTTTGGCCAGTAACTAGGTGACAGATGCTCTCTGTTACCACCCCACTACCCTCCCAGGAACCCACACTCCTCACTTGGTAATTACTTCCCAACCAGAAAAGTCCCAAACTTGACTCAGAAGGAGATGGGGGTGGTTGAGTCCAGGGTCCCAGTGACAGTCCACAAAAGCCTTGGAGCAGCCGCACTAGTCCTATTCGGGGAGCCAAAGGAAGGCAACCTGTGTCAGTGACTGATGCTCTTCACCAGTGAGAAAACAGGATGCAGGAACACCACCAGCAGCACAGGTAGCAATAACAAAACAAAGGAGCCCCAACCCAGCCAGCACAGCAGCCATAGAAGCCAAAGGACAGTGCGCAGAGAAGTCCTTTTATACTGACCCCATGGGCAGGAGCGCTGTGATTGGTCCATGTGGGTCACCTGACCCTCCCTCTCCTCCCCCAGGCACAGCTGCTGCCCCCACTGTCACTGCCACACGGCTGGGGGGAGGTCCTGGGTGCTCTCAGGTCAGTATGGCTGTAAGCAGTTTTTATCCCGGTCCTTTCAAACCAGGGCAGCCTGAGGCAGGGTGCTATGTGAACCACCAAGTGCCAGAGGTTTCCTCCTCTTGGTGGGTTATTCCTGAACATGCTTTGCTTTTGCCGTGCTGGGAAGCTGCACTTCACAGAGGACAGCATCGCACTTGATGTGGAGGGATGGCAGGAGGGAAAGGAAATCTCATTCTTTGTCTGTATCTGACTCTTTCTAGAGTTAATAGTCTCCCTGAAACTGCCACTGGCAGGCAGCAAGTGGAACTTTAGTTTGGGCCCCCTAAGGTGTGTGACAAGTGGTAGGGAAAGCAACCATAGGAACAGCAGGCCACAAAGTAAATGAAGAGCCATACTGTGACATTGCTCTAGCTGTTTGTGGAGAATAGTAGGAAAATACATAGTCAATAGCCACAAAAAGATGTGAAGTAAAGGAGGACAGAACATAGACGAGGAGGCTTAGAAACACTAAGCAGTTTTTGGTCGAATGACTTGAGTATACACCATTTTAGACCGCTCAGCTAGTATCTAATAAGAAGCAGGGAAACTGATTTTGGAATTGTAAAAGCTCTGTGTAATGCTGGGAGGAAGTAGAGATACAGACAGGTGAATAGAGGTAGGGTTAGCAGGGGCTGGATTAGAAACAGTAGAGCATGCTTCCAAGCTGAGTAAGGAAAAAGAATTGGAAGGGGATGAGACATTAATAGTGAGAGTAAGACAATAATAATAATTTAGTAGCTTGAAGGTAAAAAGCAGATTGAACAGATGAACTGGCTTAGAATTAGCAATGTTATAATTGATTAAATCTTATTCAATAAGCAAAGTTCTAATTCAGACTTTTATCATGCTCTTTTAGCATGCTCTTCTCCTATCCCTGGTATTTTTAATAAGCATTTGGTTTGCACTTACTGCACCATTAATGTGTGGCAAGTGGCAGAAAAAGCAAGACACCATCTGTCTGGAAGTTAAAACTTTATTTCATTTTTGTATTTGTCCTTTGATTACTGTTCATCTTCACTCTGTAGCCTTAACAGTCTGAAAACAATGGGTACCTTCATCCTGTGAAGTTTTGGAAGCTGCCATATGCATTTCTATTTTGGAGAATAGTCTTCTGTCTCTGTATGCTCCCATGTTCCTGTCAAAAGGGGAATTTCATGCATGGTAAGTCTGACTTCATAGTTTCTCACCACAGCAGCATAGTACTTCTAGGTAAGTAAGATTTTTATCACAGAAATAATGGAAATCATGACCACCTGGTCTAGTAGAAAGTGTCCCTGCGCATGGAACTGGATGATCTTTAAAGTCTCTTCCTAAACTATCCTAAGATATGAGGTAGTTGTACAAGTAATGTAAACCAGATTGATTGATTGATTGACTTATACAGATCAATTTAAAAGGCTAAGTTATTTCTTTCCCCAACCATTTTGCAGACAGAAACAATTTCTCTCTGAATCAGTGCAGCTGGGCAACCAGAAGAACTAAAGGTCTAATCCAAACTCCTTGTAATCTACAGGCTCCTGAATCCTATTGAATTCAGTTGGCTTTATATCAAAGTGTAAACTGTAAGGATAAAGTTTTGAAATAACTCCCCTTCAGGATCAGTTTTCTGCTGAATATTAATCATGGTGTTGCTTTGTTCAGACATTGCATTGGCTTTTGGCATGCTTTGGGGAAGACATGAAAAATCCTATAATTTTTGTTTTTATTTGCCTTATGACTGCAACTAAACCTTGTTCAAATTATCAGTTTTTTGGCATCAATTTTCAAGGCTGTGAAGCCAACCTGAGTACTAATGTTTTTTGTGTAGTAAGATTCTGCATTTTGCAGAAGTCTTACGTGTCTGATATATATGTGTCTGTTCACTTATGCAGTTATTTTGGTATAGTCATGAAGACAAAGATTTTATATACATGAAAATGCATACAAATGAATTTTTTGTTCCAAAGATCAATGATGGGTTCTAGGCAGGCAAGTGAAGTCGAGCTGTTGCCAGAACATTTTCCCTTGTGAGTTTTTAAACATCCTGGCTCTGATATGGACAACATCTATCATTGTGTCCCATATGGCATGAACACATTGGCAATATTTATCAAAGATGCAGCTGAAACAATCTTAATTTCTACTTCCACTTTTGGATGAAATCCAAATGCAGAAAATTAAAAATGATTACATCATAGCTGTTATTCAGACTCTAAAAGTTTTTAAAATATCTAGTTCATTAGGGGCTTGGGATGAATTGTATCTGAGTTGTTCTCTTTGCTCACATAAGCAGTTCAGAATTGGAGGAGAGGAGGAGAAACAGAAGGCAGAAAAGCTTCAAAAGTAAAACAATGTATATGTCAGAGTTAATACTGACTGTTGAAATGCTCTTTACTTTTGTCCTTCTTTTGGGGCTTGAACTTTAAGTTTCAAAGTATAATCAGCATATATTTTAGTCTTAAAATTTGCAGAGAGCATGGGACATAAAGTACAGAAAGAAGTCCATGAGTTTTTCTGTGGAAGAAATCACTAAGGAGGAAAAGCAAATAGAGAATGCACAGGATAGCCAAGCAATAACCCTGACCCAGTGCATTGCATGTACCTTTTCAGTTCCTCTCACTGTCAAGTGATGGGGAAAAGAAAGACTACGTAAATTCTGCTAGCATCACTGTTCACGTACAGCCATTGAGGAAAACATCAGGAATTGCTGTCCTCTTTCTCCAGTATTTGCTCAACCAAAAGGAGAATTTTCAAGTCACTGTGAATTGAGTGCTCAGAACCAAGCAGGTCACGTAGTGTGTTGCAAAATAGAGCTTCAGGAAGGGAAGAGTACTGTTTCTCATAGCTGACAGTTGATGTGATTGAAGTGAAAGCTAAGAGATAAAATCCAAGACAGGTGATGGTAGCATATTTCTAGAGTTACCTGTAAAGCAAGTAGTACATTTATCTTACTATGAGATGCATTCAATGGATCCTGTTTTAGGGGCTGATTAATGAAGCATATAAATCTGGAACAAGTAGTATGAATCTCATGTCATTATAGTTCTGTGACATGTATTTGCTTTCTCTAAGAGACGATAAAAACAGGAGGAGATACCCTCTATAAAGGAAGGAGATGCTTTGCACTGATCCTCACTCCTTTTGGAATGGTAGTTTGTAACTGTGCAAATAGATTCAGTTAGAACTGCACCCAAGCAAACTCTCAGAAGAACTGAGCTTGTGTTGTTGGAGACAATTTCTTAGGAGTCTCCATAAGTTATATAGGAGTTTATATCTCTTAAAATTGCTTTACTGATGGCATTTTCAGCACTTCTTTGTTTGAGAGAGAGCAGATAGGATACCTTTGAGAAGAAATGATTTTGGCATGAAGTCTTGGCTCAGCTGACTTCCAAAAAGAAGAAAACATAATATGATATATTACTATTTTTAAATTCTTCTTGACTGAATTCTCTTGACCAGAAGCAGGGTATTTTATGTGGCTCTGGCACAGTACTTCTATTTATTTTATTAATAATTATTTCCTATAAATACAGCTTTGTTCAACCAAAACTACTTTAAATTCTATCTGAATTAGAAATAATTTAAATGGAAACTTTTCTAGGAGCTTTCTAGATAATGAAACCTGAAAGGGAGGAGTGTATACCTCTATGTTCCTTTTATTCAGTGGTTAGCTCATTCGTTTGAGGTATGGAGGAACTGCCTGAGGTGATCTGCAGTTATGTTAGAGTGCACCATTTAGTGGTTTCAGCAGTTTACCTTGGTTAAGTAAGGTAAAATCAGTGCTTTAAGTGGGTCTGTCAAGGAAGTAGGAGTATGTTTTGGAGCTCAGCAGAAGTGTGGAGCCCGTGGTGCAGGTTATGAGGTACATCAAGGAACTCTGAAACTAGTGCTTAGTGGAGACTAGGAACCAGCAGTCCCTCCATCTGAACTCTTCTGATCAGAGGCAGTGGCACCAACCTTGTGGCTACAGTGACCTAAGAGCTGAGCAAGATTTCATTCACAGATTGTCAAGGTAAGACAGTTTTGATGACCCATCAGAGGTTAAGTGTGGGTGCAATGAAACAGTTCTTTGTTATTGTTGTCAGGATTTGTCAAGGAAATAATCCTGAGTTTCAGTTTGAATCTAACTAAACTGAGGTTCATAAAACTTCTTTGCTAGCCAGTGCTTGTTGATGCACAAGTTGCATCAGTTTAAACAGATTAACTATAGCCTCTCACTTAATCTCACAGGTCAGCGTTGTGCCACAGTCTTCAAGCTGGTACTTGGTGCTTGCTGGCAACTCACCTGTTGTGGCCCTGGTTTAGCATTCAGCTAACTGTCCTTGACTATTGTCTGCTTCCCCATACCTTCTGGAACTGAGCTGGCTCATGCAGGGTTGAATTGAATGTGACCATACTAACTTTTGAGGTAAATTCTTGTAATGCAGAAGTGTCTTTAAGGTGATGTTTTTCTTTAAAAAAGGTTTTGTGTTCTTTTACAGGTCTAGGTCCTAAACTTGGTACTCTGAAACAATTTATAAACAAAGAACTTTTTAGTCCTGGTCACTTGTTTTTTGTAAATTGATGCTTTACAGAATCTTTTAGCAGTACTCTTATTCCTGGTGGATATTCAGAATAATAAAATATATTATCCTTGCTTCATGTATTTGTAGCCAGGTTCATGTTGTCTCACTGTATTACAGGAAGAATGTAAACAAAGCCCTACCTTACACTTGTAACTCTTTTGTTTAGGTATGAGTGAGAGAAATCCTGGGAAAATTGGTAATGCCATAAATATTGTAATTTAGAGGTATGAAGCCTGCAAGATATGAAAATAGATACATTTTTGCTCTGTGATGGCTTGTGGGCCCAAATGTGTGAGTTTTTCCATTAAAACTCCATAAATGACTAACCAAGGTTATAAATAATACAATCAAGCAAGCATAATTCTGTACGGCTTTTTGACATTAAGCAGCTGTGTGAATTAAAAACAAAGTGCTTGCACTCCAGTTTTCTCCACTTCTGTGCTGAATTTTGGTGTACTTTTTAAGTGAAACCACCAAACCAGTACTTTGCTTGTGAAATGGACAATAAGGATACATGTTTCGAGAAAAGACTTTTAAAATCCCAAAATATCTCTGTTTTTAAGCAAAAGTACATAACATAATTAAAAGCCCATGGAAGTTAAAGGAAAGACTTTCACAGACTTCTTCAGGCTTTTGGTGAGACCCTTGTGTCGGTGATTAATCTGTGCAGGGATGCAAAGGGTAAAATTATTCTTTCCTCAATATCCATAAAATGAGGACTGAACATTAGACTGCACCATGTCTCAGTAACTCTGTGCTCAGGTGTCACGTACACTTCCTTGTCAGTAAGCAGATGTGACACGATGCAATGTTTAAATGATGCCACACAACCTTGAACAGTACCCAGAACTGCATTTCCTGTTCCTCATTATATTTTAATTAAACATTGATGGACAGTTTGTTTACATCAGGCTTTTATTCTGTTAAAAGTAAGGCTAGCTTATTGCTATTATTAGTGAAATAGCTGGAGCAGCAAGTAGACGACTAGTGTCAATTTCTCTTGTGACCTGAGAAACTTGGTATAAATAAATTAATTTGTAATTGTCAGTTGAGCTGTTTTATTGGGCTGGAGTAGACCTCATTCTCTTTAGCTAAACTAGATTAATAACCCCAAAACATTTTGCTGTATGTACCTTGTGTACTTACAAACCTTATCTGTATGGTAATGCAGTATGTGAACTGTGCTATATAGACAGTGCATAATAAAAGAAAAAAAAAGAAAATCTGCAAATATTATGCAATGCATACTTTTAGGTACAAGTCTGGGCCCAGGAGCACTGCTTTTGATGTTATCTTAATTGCCCTCCTTTCTCCTGGTTACACTGCACTTTTTTTTTTTTCTCTGACCACCTAGAACATTCCTAACTTTCATGAGTTTTGTATCTCAATTCTGAAATTACTCGAAGAATGGAATAAGAATAAAAAAACCCTAAAATATCTTGCAGAAAATACAGTTCTACTAGCAATTGAAATTGCTTGTTACAATTATTTTTTCATTATATTTTTATTATGTTTTTTCTAATACCTACTGTTCTTCATAATTTTGCAGGAAATAAATCCTGATCTCAATACAATTTAAATGGTAGAACAGAATAGCTTAAATGTATGAAAAACACAGAAACCCAAACCAGAAGAAACTCTAAAGGCATAAAATTCTGAATAGAAAAAGTAAGCATTTGTATGGGGCAGATAAAAGCAGTGATATAACTGAGAGTAGTTTATAAAACAGAATATCTTTCAGCTTCCTGTAGGATGACATTCCAGTTGTTGTATGTGGAAGCATATGTATTGCTCATGTATTAGGCTATGAAAACCCTTGTTCCATGTTACAAAATGCACAGTAAATAATGATGAAATAAAGATTAATTTTGAAACGGAAACCCCATTTTCAGCTCTGTTGAAGAATTATTTTCTCAGCTAGCAAGGGAAACACTGTGCATCAGCCATAAATCTTATAGTTCATCAATAAAGTTACATAAATAAGAAACAGTTGCCTGTCCTTCTTTGAATAGCTTCTAAGCTGCAAAAGAAACTATAGAAGAATAGCTCATTACAAGTTAAGTCACCTTTACAGTTTAGTCTTCTCTCTAAAGTAATGATACAATTCCTAGGGAACTGGTTTCCAGATACACATTCCTTAGATGTCAGAGAGGTGCTGTTAGCTGGCGTGCCAGGAAGCAGAACATTTCTAGTCCAGCAATGTTGAAAAGAACTTTTCTGACATCAGAAGGTGTTTTGAGGCTTCTTTTAAGAAACAAAAGAAAAATTAGACTATGGGAGGGTTTTATGATGTTTGTTTGGTGGGGGTTTTTTAAGCAAAGAGAGTAAATGGAAGAGGAATGAAGCATTTCTTTGAAAGAAAGGGTTTTATTTTGGAGAAAGGGAAAGGAACATACTGATAAGTTGGTAACGTTAGGTAGAATCACATACTGATGTTCAATGGAAAGGGCCTGTGAATATCACCTGGTCCAGCCATCACACAAAGAAGTGAAAACTAAGGTGAAGTTGCTTGTAACAGCCTTGTCTAGTTGAGGTTTGAGTATCTCCGGGGATGGAGATTCCACAGCCTCTCTGGGCAACTGTGCTGGTGTGTGACTAACTTCATGTTGAAGAAATTTCTCAATACCTGATCGGTTCTCCCCTTGGATGTGATGTTCTCCAGCTCCCCACTCATCTTGGTGACCATCTATTGGACTTGCTTCAGTATTTCAATGCCTGGGATGGCAAAACTGGACATGGCACTCTAGATGTGTTTTCACTAGTGTTGAATAGAAGTGAGTAATCCCTTCCCTTGGCCTGCTGGCTGCACTGTTCCTAACACAGCCTGGTCCACGTTTGGCCCTCTTCACCACAAGCGCAAACTGCTAACTCATGTTCAACTTGTGAACTTTGCTTTTCTGCAGAGCACCTCCCTAGCCAGTGGGTGTCCAGCCTGTGGTTATTCTATCATGGCTGCAGGGTTTTTGCTTTGCCATTGGTTTATTGCTGCTGAGCTTCTTGAGGCTCCTGTTAGGTCTATTCTCCAGTCTTGAGGTCTGCCGAAAGAGGACCCCTGCCCTCATGACTATTGATCCCTCCCCTGAACTCAGTGTCATTTGATGAATACGTAAGTTGACAAACATGGTTGATGCCTTGTGCTTAGCTGGTTGCTCAGTTACTTCTCCTGTGTTGGCCTTAACCTTGGTCCTGTGAATTAGAAATGCTTAATTCTTTTACTCTGGGTGATGAACTAGAAAATGAAACAGAACTTAACCCTCCCCCCACCCAGAAACACCACCACTTTGTTCTTAGGGTTTCTCTTTTCCTGCCTGTAGCTGCCCATCAAAGTAGAGATGTTAGACCTAGAAGAAATTATGGTTCTGTTTTTTAGATAGCTGAGCTGTTGTTTAAGGGATTACAAGGCAAGTGTGATAAAGCTGTGCAGGATTTTGAACTGAAAACAGGGAAAAAAAATTATGCAACTTTTCACTCTGGGATTCATTATATCCTTTTCCATGGCATCTCAGCTCAGGTTTCAGAAAGAGGAAATGAGCTGGTGGATATACTGAGCCCTGCCTGCAACATGAGGCTTGTGCACATGAGACATCACTTGCAATAAATTGTACAATAAATTGTACAATAAATTGTACAAGGTAAGTCCAGTCATAGTTTGATGGGTTTTTTGATGTGTGGATTTTTTTGTTTGTTTTTTGGTTTTGTTTGTTTGTGTTTCTGATTGTTTGGGGTTTTTTTGTAAGTGAGCTGTCAATAAATCCCAAGTGCTATTTGCACTCTTTCTAATGGGATTCTGCATCATAAATCCTGTTTGCCATAGTGGGCTTACACAGCATGCTGCCCCTTGGGTACAGGAGCTGGCACTCAGTGGCTGTGCTGGCTTCTACCAAGGTTCTTTGGTTCATTTAGGAGAGAAGGAACAGAGTCATTTGTTTGTAGGAAAATGTAAAGATTTTTATCATCTGATACTGCTTTTCTTTCCGTGTCCTGACAACCATTTGCTTCAAGCAAACTCAACTGGGTTACCTCCCCTCCCTTGTTCAAACTGCTCATGCTAACCTGCCTGCAGCAGGTTAGAGGATACCCACAGGAACCTCACTGCTGACAGTAGCATGGTACAGCTGACACAAACCTTGATATTATTAACAAAATGGATCCCCGCTCTCCATCCACCTGTGGGTCTTTTAGGTCCATCACCTGCTTACGGCTTCAGTAATTAAGCCTCTCTTGCTGAAGCTGTCGGTATGCAAGCTCGTGAACTTAAGTCAGATGTGGCAGCATAGGCTGCAGTCTCAATTCTTGCTGCAGTACAGATGCTCCTTTCAGGAAGAATACAGTATCCACATGAGGAGTTTGTATGCAACAGCTGGGGTGTATTATTCATGTCCTAGTTTATATTCAATAGTTTCCTAGTTTAGGTAAACCCTAAGATGCTGCAAATGCAGGCTTATTTAGTTACATCAGTTACAAACAGGTCATTCTGAGGCTAGCACAGCAACCAGAACAGCATAAAACTTCGGCCTGGTTTGCATAGGGTTAGTGCAGATTGGATGACTGTGACTCCATATTAGATCAGGTAGTTCTTACTAGTTCCTGCTGTTACATATACCTCTTCCACAGTGAAAGTGATTTATTTCAAATTGTTTTAATACATTTTTGAAGGAAGGTAAGCTACTTTGGCACTCTTAATCTATAGTAGGCCTGTCCTACTGGATTGGTCAAATACAAAGCCATTCCAAAATAAAGCTATGGGGAAAGCATGTTCTCTTTATTTCAAATACTGCATTCAAGAGAATGGGTGAGGTCTGTGCCACTGTGCATGCCCCTTCCAAATTTAGCCCAGAACAACCTGATTTGTAAAAGTTAATTTTCTCTAACTTAATAGGAAGAGGTAACTTTTCAACCAGCTTTCTCACTGTCCCTTTTGAACCATACTGTAACTGCCCCCAGCAGGGCAGTTGGAGATTTGTGTTGCATAGAATAATGTTGAGGTGTTGCACAGGAGGTGATGCAGTAATCGGCACCCATGAGGAGGAAGCTATTCTTGAAGCATGTGTACTCAAGTAATCCCGCAGCAGCAAATCTGTTTTATATTAACTTGGATGCCAGCAAGCTTCAACTGTAAGAGTTTTTCCCAAAGCACTGTGTGGCACAGCTAAGAAAGGACTGAACTGTTCATCAGCACATGAGCTGATGAGGAAGGTGAGTAAACCTCATAACAGCATAGCCAGCAATGTAGTACACAATGTCTTAGCTTTGCATGCTCATTTATGCTTCTGCTTGTGTTAGCTTTCTGTGGAACTACTGATGCTGATATGGTATGATACTGTTGTCTTTGTAAGGGTTATGGTCAGGACTGAAACTACATACATAAAATATATCTCTTGCATCCCCACCTAGTAAACCAAATAATGCCCGAGTCAAGAGGGACTTGACTAGATGGCTGCATCCTGTCCCAGGTACATGTGGTACCAGTTAGCTAGGTACAGCTATTCACAATTTAATGTGTCTGAGCACAGTCTTCTCAGCAAACTGATTTGAGATATTGATACATTGCTCAGGTGTTGTTTTTTTTTTCTTTCCTAGAGGGTCCAGAAACCTAAAAGGTAGTTTCTCACATTTGAATCTAGTCTTAACTTAAAATATAATCCTCACTGCTCAGGTGAGTTATGCCTGGGGATTCCTAATAATCACAGCAGGCAGAGTCTCTGCGGTATGTCTGTTTTAAAACTTATGGTCTCAGTCCTGAAATTTATTTTTATTGCAGCCAGTGATGTTCTAATCATCACTAGTTACCCAAATACAACATTAACTGGGGGGAAAAAAAAAGGTTTGTTTTGGTTTGTTTTTTTACATAATTTACACTAAAACAGAGCTAGCACGTTTCCACCACTCAAAACCCCCCTTGTACATTCAGTTCTACATGGTGGTCTTTTATTTGTATTGTAATTTTGCCTGATTTGAGGATTGACTATTTTACTGGGCATGGCTTTAAAGAGGGCAGTGCTGCTTGTATGAAACAAATTGTTAAATGCCACAGAATAGATGGGATTCATAAACATTTTAACAACCAGTTAAAAACCAAGTAGTACTTGATAAGATACTAGAAATTATATGGTATAGATCTTCAGAATCAAAGAACACCCATGCCCTTTGTAGCTTGCTGGAGTTCTATTTTTAGAGAGAATCTAAGTCCAATGTAATTACAGTCATACTTCAGAAAGTATTATTTTAAGTGTAATGTAACTGAGCTGGCCAAGGCTTTGAAGTTCATCTGCCTAGATGTTCATTTTTTAACTGACTCCCCAAAGACAATGACCAAAATGGCTTTTAAACCCAAAAGAGCTGACTTTTATTAGAATATTGCTCAGGAAGAACTTAATTTTTAAATAGGAGGGGGAAAAGTGAATAGGTAGGACAGATTAGAAATAAGGAGAATTAATAAATAACTCTCCCCTTGCCTGCTGTGCAGAGGAATCCATTTTTTCAGGCTTTGCTTCTGTGGGCATGGTGGTGGTGGTGTGGATTACAGCATGTCCTACAGAATCTGCATGGTATTTAAAAAGATTTTTTGGTTTTTGTTCTAAATTCAAAGACCTCTGATGCTTCACAGCTCTTTTACAGATCTTAGTTGCCTGCTGTAATACTGTGCTTGCTTTCCTTTTGCTGTAAGCTGTCCCTTGGAGCCTGGAGGCTGCTGTCCCTGAGTAGATCCCGTTGTACCCTAAAAAAATGAGCTGCTCTTCCTTATTTCTACTGGGTTCCCCCAAGAATACTCACTTCTTTTTAAATTCGTAGGTTCACAATCTGAGAGCAAAAAAATTAAGCAAGTAGTGTCCATCATAGTAAAATTATTAGAATTTGAGATTTCTTTAGTAAAATTATGTCATTGTAAATCCCTTGGGTTTATTCTATTTAAGTTCTAGATCTAATATATTCAAATATAATATCAGTCTTTTGACTAAGACACAGATAAATGGCTGCAATATTTGTCATCTCTAATAAGTACTCTGCACTAGACTTTCAAATCGGAGTAATTTTTCGTCAATTTAGGTGTGCTGAGGTTTTTTTAAAATTTTTTTTCAAGCACTTGTGTTTTTCTGCTCAGAGCTGCACTGACAGACCCCAGTAGGCAGATAGACAAGTTCACTCATATTCTTTCTAATACCGATTTCAAAGGAAATATACATGCTTATCTTTGCCATCCAAAGCTTTATCCCCAAACTTCCAACTTTGTTCCAATAGAAATTCATTCTGTTATATTTCGTAGGTGCATGTGATTCCTTATTGTCTGAAATCATTATGTTGGTTTTTAGATAGTGCTTCTTAGCCCGTCTAGTGATTTTAGGCTACCTTTGTTATGGCAACAGACACATTTTCAGAGAAACCAATGCCCATCATGAAAATCAAACAGACTTTCCAGCATGTTTTTCTCCTTTTGCTTATGTCTCTTCCACATTTGCCTGTAGATTATTTTGGTATCACCTTTACTGCTTTTGTTACTGTTTTAACATTTTCAAAGTGTTTCAATTAATTTACTTTTATCTGGGATGCATGTGTTACCAGCATTGTTACTAACCATGCAATGTTACTTGCACACATCTTACACAAACCTTTACATTTGTAGGCAGTGTCATTCCAAGTTCAGCTATTTCCTCTTTAGGTTTTTATGTACTTTTTTCTGAACAGCACATTTGTAACAAAAATCTGGAAGACTTTTAGGAGAGATAAAGAACATGTTAGTATGAATGCTAAATTAAGTTTCTTCTAAGCAACTGTGGCTAAAATCTATGATAAATCAATTCATTATACTAGTTAACAAGTTATCCTTTTAGAATAATATAAAGTTCAATCATGCATCTCAAGATGCATTCTCAGACATAATCCTCAAAAATACTTAGTGAGGATCAGAGAATCACATATCTCTTGGAGTAAAAATAGGAGATAACTGGTGGTGTTTAAAAAATATTTTAAAAAAAAGGCCTTAAAAAATGAAAATATAGAGGGTCTAAATGCAGACCTTAAAGTCTGTTGTAAGTCTTCATAATCTCTTTCTTAAAATCATTTCATGCTTCTTTTCATGTGACCTGGGAGAGGATACAATGTACTGAGGCATATATATATAAACTAACGAAATGGAAAACCAGATTAGAGAGGCAGCAGTTGCCTTTCACTGTGATTATATTTGGGTCAGTTTATAAAGTCATACCAAGCTGAGTCACAGCACTGTGTGTCTTTAGCATTATTTAAGAAAGCTGCATGCTAAAAACTGGAGTGGACAAAGCAAATAATATTTTTCTTAAAACTACTGCTATATTTTCAATGTCAAGGAAGTCTTAAGGTCAATAAGTTTGATTTGAAGGTTTAGTTTAGTTTCAGGCAACTGAGCTTGTGTACAGAGGATGTAGATATTGGGGGCTGGTGGTTATTTTTTGCTTTAGAGTTAGCTCCCTCCCTTTCACTTTTTCCCTCCTTGTTGCCATTTGGAATACCACTGCCAGATTCAAATGAGCTGTTGTTGTATGGAATATCTCATATGATAACAACCATCATGAAACTTGAATTCAGTCTTTGGCCTTCAGCCTATGATACTTCGTAAGGTAAATTTGTTTCATTTTGTGGGAAAACTGCAATGTTATTCTACATATAAAGTTGCTGAGATGTGTCAACAATTTGAATTTACTGTTCAAACTGACTCCCTGGATTTTCATTTATCAGTGAAAGCATGCCACATTCAGGTATATAAATTCCCTAGCATAGTTGCCTGCACACAGGTATTGTTCTGACATAGCATATTAACAGTTTATGTTTTTTACTTGTGAGACAAATGAAGTGTGAGTCAGCTTATGAAATATGAACACACTTGTTTTAATCATATTTGAAATATGGCAGGTTAAATGTTTCATACGAGTTCTGTTTCTGCATTTAAAAAGTGGTCCTCTTGATGGATCTGTATATCAGGACTTTGAATGATGTATTTTTTTATACCCTTATATCTAAGGATACATCAAACAATCTTGGGTTTACTAGGTTTTTCAAACTCCAGGTCTCCTACCGGTTTTATATTTTTATGAAGGTATAAGCAACATGCCTTCAGGTGATATGTGACCATAATCTGTCTGGGTTTTGCAATACATTTGTTTTGTTGTAACATGATTCTCCTAGCATCCTGTGGGCTAAATGTACACACATCACATGGGATCTGTGGGTAAATACATGTTCCAGAATCAAATATGCTCACTTGGAAACACTCTGCAACAGGTCCCAACACGGTAAGGTTGTGTGACCTAGCTGCTCATGTTTGTCAGAGTATAGGTGAAAGAATGATTTATCTCTTAGAAAGTTAGGTCATTCTAGAGAGGGTTATGTAAAGGTAATATTAACTCTCTGATTCATGTATGCAAGGAACAGGCAACTTGCAAAATCTAGAGAGACCTGGTGTACTGTTGTCGTGGTTTAACCCCAGCCAGCAACTAAGTCCCACATGGCCTCTCACTCATGCCCCCCTGGTGGGATGGGGGAGAATGTCAGAAAGGTGAAAGTGAGAGAACTTGTGGGTTGAGATAAAGGCAGTTTAATAGGTAAAGCAAAAGACACACACACACAAGCAAAGCAAAACAAGGAATTCATTCACTCCTTCCCACCAGCAGGCAGGTGTTGAGCCATCTCCAGGAGAGCTGGGCTCCATCACTTGTAATGGTTACTTGGGAAGACAAATGCCATTGCTCTGAATGCCCCCCCCACCTCTTTCTTCCCCCAGCTTTTAAAGCTGAGCATGATGTCATATGGTGTAGAATATCCCTTTGGTCGGTTGGGGTCAGCTGTCCTGGTTGTGTACCTCCAGCTGGTGGGGTGGTATGAGAAGCAGAAAAGGCCTTGATGCTACTGAACAGTAACTAAAACATCCCTGTTATCATCAACACTTTTCAGCACATATCTCCAACATAACCCCATACTAGCTACTATTAAGAAATTTAAGTCTTTCCCAGCTAAAATGAGCACAAATGTCAACCCAGTGTCAGGAAGGCCACCCTGTTCTCCACCAGCAGTCTCACAGTATTCAACTAAAGTTAGAGCTATGGAGTATTAAGATGATCTAGGTTGACAGAAATGCAGATGTTGTGGTCATTTTTTTTTTTAAACCAAGAAAAACCAAAACTGTCAGAAGTGTATTGTTGCATACAAATAGACTTAAAATATTACATTTAGTAGCTAGAATAATTATCCTTGGTAAAGGACAGAACTCTGTTATTAACAGAAACTTAGACCTTGACAATTTTGCGTTGTCAAAGCCTTACTTGAACAAATAAGGTACTGCTTGTGTAATATTCAAGTACCTAATGCTGGAAAACTACTTCAAACAAGTTGCCATCATCCTAAGAAAGCATGAGCAACCAGACATCTGATGGAAATGAGATGCAACTATGATAATTCTCTCAATAGAGACCGTACTGACAGTGTCCCTGCCATTTTTCAGAGAAAGAGCATATATGAGTTGAGTTAAACATCATTAAAAGCTCTGAGAATAATCTAGAAATCTTGTAAAGGGGGTCATCAGGAAAATGAATGAAGACATTGGGAATGCACAGGGACTTCAGTGAAAGACACCTTTTAGAGCCATTCTAATGTATAATCATTCTTTGTTAACCTTTGCCAGATTATTCAAATTAGTCCATCTTTATCTCTGAATAGGACTGCTCTGTCAGGTTCATTTTATAGGCTGACGATCAGCAAATGAGCATTTAATTCATAGATTTCAATGAAGTGGCTGTTTTTGTAAAATATTTTATCACTGTTTGTAGATGAGATAATTAAAGCATGTAGGATGTGGTGGAGTTACGCAGTAAATCAGCAGCAGAGTTAAGAAGGGGAGTACAAAGATCTCTCTATTCTCGAAATAATGCCCTGGCTACTGGGCTGTGAATTATTTTTTATAGAAACTATGTCCTTTGCAAAATTTAGATGAACCATAAAGGGCAAGGGCTTTATAATACCTCAGAATTTCCTCCTGACTCCCCTTCAAATTGTCTCACCTACAATCTGCAGAAATTTCAGTCCTGATGAGGTTTTCAAATCCCCTGCTGTTTATTTCAATTGTGGAGCAAAAGTAATGTGATTTTAATTATGAGTTGTGCACTTTAGATTTCAAATTCATAATATTGCATGCTTCCAGATACTATCCTGGTGGATTGCTGCAAATCTACGAAGAGAAGTTGTTTCCAGTAAATTTGCCTACCCCTTCACAAAAAATTCGTTATACATTTTGTAGCAAACTGCTGGAAGGGTTTACTGAGCCAGTGTTCATATTTCTTTGTGTTTCCCTGGTCAAGGTGGAGATTTCTTCCATTAGGTTGCCTAAGCGTTTTTGAGCTCATTTGTAATATTCTAGAAAATCCTAATGTAACCAGGCTGTTTGATTACACTCATTTAAAAGAATACTTATTTCTGTTTGCTTTTAGCCCAATGTCTGGTATTTTCTGTCTGATGTCCCTTAGCACTTCAGTTATCAACAGTGAATAGTGATTCCCTCCTATTCACCCACTGCATACTGCTCTTTGTATTATGGATTTCTGTTGTACTCCCTTTATCATTCCTTTTCCTTTCTGTAGAATCCAATTCTGTTCCTTTTTTTTTTTTTTTTTTTTTTTTTTTTTTTTTTTTACACGGAGGTGTTGTTATAATTCTTTTTTCTTTTTCTAGTAGTAGTCTGTTTTTGGAACACAGAAGAGCAGATAATTCTGGATTTGAGTGCATTACTGATACATACTATGGCATAATGATATTTGGTGCTTGCTATTGATTTTCCAGTATTCTATTGTTTTTCTGGTCACCAGTGAACATTTTGCCATTTGTTTTCACACAACTGTCTACAGTGACTACAAGACCTCTTTCTTGCAGGTAGTAAGCTCATCTGTTACTGTATGTGCAGTCAAGGTTGCTCATTACATGTATTTAATACATTACATGACATGTATTACATGTCATTGAATTTCATCTTCTATTCTGTTGGCTGGATTGCTCATCATCATGAGGTCCTTCTGCAACTGCTTGCAACTAACCTGTTTACTCTCAGATACAAAGATCATACATACAGTAGTGTGTGTCATTTCATATCAAGTTTCCTTTAGAGCTTTCTGGACATGGGCAGAGTTCTTTAGCTTCCGCTACTGCTACAAAAGGTATTAATTTTTATTCAGTTATACTGAAAGTAAAGCTCTTTCTGGACCTCTTTACTGGTCATCACAGAGAGGTTTGAGTCTCTGATGGGAGAAACTTAGACAAGCATAGTTTATACATTGGCCACCAGGTGGGATGATTTTTAGCCTCTGAGGAGCTTTGGAAAGCATTAGATCAATGTGCAAACTGCTGTAATCAAGGCCAAGGACTTTGCTGGCTCCCACCTGCCTTAATAACAAGGGGAGCAATAATGTGTCAGGCAGTGGAAGTCAAAGTAAAACGCATCATGGTAACAAGGAAAAAAGAAAACAATGGTGTATTAAGTAGATTTCTGTAAGTTGAAGGGTCATGTGTCCACTGACTCTACTAACATCACATTTTAGGAAACGGGAGTGAGAGATGCTTTCAAGGTCATCCTATCATGAAGGCCGTGTATGAACTACTTACCAGTGGCTGCTATTTGGGGATCATACTGTGCCTAGACATAGGTGTCTTGTGCAATTTTAGACATCTTCTGATATCCTGCTTAGTTCCAGCTGCCAGACCAAAAGGCCTCCCATAGATCCTGTGTTACATTTCCCTCACCACCTAGAGTTTGTGGGTGTCTGTATCTGTGCTTCCTTCACATCTTTGTGAATGACTGTGCAGACTGAATGGTTATAATGGGACACTTGAAAAAAACTTAACTGAAACCCTAGTTAGTTGCACAGAAGACTTACACAGAAGAGGAGCTTGATGATGACTCCACAGTAGCAGCAAAACCTTATTTGGGGAAAATTTTTAATACAGGGAATTATTTCTGCGTTAAAGTGGATATTTAATTTGGATGAAGCAGCATATATTTGGTGAGAATGATTAGATATAGTGTCATAATATTCCCCATCCTCTCAGAAACACACCTTTTGACATTTTACTTTGGCAATTTTCCTTCCAACCCCGTTGCCCCAGATCTTCAGCTCCAGTGAGCAGTTTTTCTTCTTTACTATGAAGAAGGAAAACAGTCCCCTTACTTTGGGCAGGAGCTGATATTCACTTGACTGCAAATTCATATATAATTGTGAGTTTTCATAGTGATCGTTCTCCTCTGAGCATTATGCAATGTTTTCCCACAACTACCATAACAAAAGAACCCCTTCGGATTTATTTCCATCTTTGTGTAAGTTTAGAAAATATATAGCTTTGAAGATTTCAATGTCTTGCTGTCCAGAACAGTGGAAAAAAAACCCAAAACTAAAGCACTGTATGATGGCTCCACTCCATTTCCAGTCAGAAGACTACCATATGTAAGATTTCAGAGGCCAGGGGTTTGGTATTTCCCAGCTTTTTGAGAGGTGGTAACTTTGATTAATACATTTCAGTGGCTGGTCAGAAAGCTTTGTTTCTAAACTTTTTAACAAAACCAGACAAAAAAGGAATTCTGTGTTACGGTTTATCGGATACAGTGTGTTCTATCAGTTACTGCTAATGAACAAACAAGGTATCATTAGAAAAAATGTTGTGACTGAAGTTACCTTAATTCTATCTCTTCAGTAACCTCAGCCGTGATAGGCTACTTGTCAAGGTTTAATACTGGGCCAGCAATGAAACAAGTGACAGATGCTCTCTATTAACCCCTCTCCCTTCCCAAAAAGGCAAAGAAAAGAGAATAAGGGAGAGACACTTATAGGTCAGAGGCTAAACCAAACACTTTAATGAAAACAATCACAGAATCATAGAATGGTTTGGGTTGGAAGGGACCTTAAAGATCATCTAGTTCCAACCCCCCTGCCATGGGTTGGACACCTTCCACTAAGCCCCGTGCAGCTTGGCCTTGAACAATTCCAGGGAGGGGACATCTACAATTCCTCTGGGCAACCTGTCCCAGTCTCTCACTACTCTCATAGTAAAGAATGTCTTCCTAATATCTAATCTGAATCTACCACCTTCCAGTTTAAGGCCATTCCCCCTCATCCTATCACTACACATCCTTTTAAAAAGTCCTTCCCCAGCTTTCCTGTAGGCCCCCTTCAGGTACTGGGAGGTCACCTTAAGGTCTCCCTGGAGCCTTCTTTTTCAATGTAAAATAAAATAATGAAATATCTACAAATATACAGAAATATATACAAACCACTATCACGTCCCCCCTCCCCCCAATAATATTTACATCACCACTGAGGCTGCAGGGCAGCCCTGGGTAAGTCCCAGACTGGGCTCCTGGAGTCAGTGGCAGATGGAAACTGGATTCAGGAACATACATGTCGTTGTTGGGACGGACACGAAACAGGCTTGTGTGCAAAAAGACATTATTATTGTTCCAAGCCCTTTTCTATCCTCTCCTATACATGTGTGTCTACATCTCATTGGTTAAGCAAAAAAATCAACAGTCCACAATTGGACAACTTTTCTCTACTGTAACTTCAATAGACTTCTTTTACATGTCCCATCTGGTGGTTTGGCAGATTTTTCACCTGACAGTCGCTTATCTTGTTTACTCAGCTCTTCTCAAGATTCTCAGGCCTCTTCAAGGGCATGGTTATCTGCTCAAGGGTGACTTCAAACTTGGATTCCAGTCCCTCGGACCAGCCAAAGTTTCCCACAATACACATCAAGATCAAAGGCAGAAGAGTAGACAGAGTCTTCCCAGGACATTGGCCGTGGACAAAGACAGCTTGACCCTGGTGATCCCTCAGCTTTACACTGTGATGTGTATGGGATGGGAAACTTCTGATCACCTGTCTGGTCTGCTTCTCCCCACAGGACAGTCACAGGTGTGACCCTTTTTCACAGATCCCAGAATTGCTGGAGTTGCAAGGGACCTCTAGAGATTATCTAGTCCAACACCCCCACTAAAGCAGGATCCCCTAGAGCACATTACACAGGACTGCATCCAGGTGGGTTTTGAGTATCTGCAGCAAAGTGGACTCCACAACCTCCCTGGGCAGCCTGTTCCAGTGCTCTGTCACCCTCACAGTAAAGATTTCCTCACATTTAAGGGAACTTCCTATGTTCCGGTTCGTGCCCATTGCCCCTCGTCCTCCTGTCGCTGGGCACTACTGAAAAGGGTCTGGCTCCATCCTTCCTGCACCCACCCTTTAGGTACTTACAGGCATTAATAAAGTTTCCCCTCAGACTTCTGTTCTCCAGGCTAAAGAGTCCAAGCTCCTCCCTTCTGTTTCCGGCACATAAGAAGTTTAGCAGAACCAAGCAGTGACCTTGGTCTCTATTAGAACAAGTATAAGCAAGAATCTTTCTGAACACCATTCTTCAGCAATAACTATGAACATCAAGCATTATCAGCCCTAGAAGCAGATACTGAGTGAAAAACATGCTGTTAATTTCAGAAAGCGCAGTTACTTAGAAGAGATTTAACTGAGAAGTAAAATTACTAAAAAGAAAATTGGTTCTTTCCTGGCTTAAACCAGGAGAGTATGTTTTGCAAACAGAAAGGTTGTCATAAACCTCTTATTTTCTTTTTTTAAAAAATCTCTGCATAGCACAAACCGCTTAATGGTTTGTATGAAACCAAGTAACAGAAAGAACCTGGATTATGTCTGCCATAGATTCTAGGGATAATTTAGTTCACAAATGGTGAAAAAAGGGCTTACAAAAAGACTTGCACTGCTCCATTGCAGAAGGTGGTTGTAGGGTAGGTAGCAGGGCTCTGTATAAGTTTTCTCCTTGTCTGAGTGTTTATGCAGAGCTCCTGAATACAACATTGATTTGCATTTGCATCCGTCCCTGGATGTGTTTAAAAGTCATCTAGATGTGGCGCTTCGGAATATGGCTTAGTGCTGGACTTGGTAGGGTAGGGTTAATGGTTGGACTAGATGATCTTAAAGGTTTTTTCCAACCTAAGTGATTCTAAGTGATATTTGTAGAGCCGTCCCTTCAAGGAATGGAGAATTTCAGTAAATGGATGGCATAGTTTGTAAGTGTTGAAAGTTAAGTTGTTGTGTTTTGGGGTTGGTTTTTTTGTGTTGTTTGTTTTTCCTGGGAGTCTTGAGAATTAGACTCTACCAGAAACATTTTACAGAAATGAAAGCTGGAACACTAAGAGATTTGCACTAAGAAAATGAGTCACAAAGTTAAAATTTAAGTCTTTTACTCCAAACTTGTGGGTTTGTGCAATTTATGATAAGTTCAAAGATTGGTATTAAAGCAAAGAATAATAATTTACTGTTGTTGATAAATACTTTTGTAATTATAATTCTAGGATGTTCATTCAATCTGTCCTCATGCCTTTGTAACTTTGAAGGTGCTCAGTGCAGAGAAAGAAGAGCAATGGTTTTACTACTGTTGCAGGAAGCAAATTTTGACAGATGTCTGTCTTTATATCATAACTTATTATGAGAAGCACAGCTGAAGGAAGGAGCCATTCTGAAGTGAAAGTGGCAGCCATCAGAACTCTATGTCAGCAACGAAAATAATGTGTACATTCTCCTTTCATAGCACAGGGAGGGGGGATATGTATGAGTACTTGCTTTTGCAACCAACAACAAAATCTGGCAGGGAAAAAATTTATAATGGAATTACATCAAATTCTGCTTCAAGGACATCTGACATGTTTGCTGAAAGAATTTTTTTTTCAAACTATTCTTCTCTGACTAACTTCTCAGACATTACAAAATGCTCATAGGAATAATGACCTATGCCACGAAGTGGAACCTGTTTTATATTAATAATTTTAGAATTAATAAAAAGAGAAATTAGAGGTGTGAGCAAACTATATGAAAAACAAAATTGATATGATCTATAAAACTATTTAATGACTGTGACAGAAGGGAGGTTATAGTGTGATTTTTTTCACAAGATGCAAACCAGCAGTATTAAGCCCATTAAACTAAAGCCAAGATAGTGTTAAAAGATGAACTGCTTCTCCAGTTACACAATTAACCTGCATACAGAAAAATGGTAGAAATAGATACAGAAGTAGTTACAAGACATTTTTTTTCATGACTATTTCTAGTTACCTGAATTCTCTAAATGGAATTTAAAGGTTACTGCTGTGAAGAATTCTAGAATCTGTTGAAATACCTGGCAATAAACCTTAGAAAAATTGATGCCTTTTGAGCCATCTAATCAGCTAATGACTTCTCTGGATGTATTCTATGAAAAACATTAGAAATAACTACAGTTGTTAAATAATAAAATAAAGTTCGTTACTGTTAAAATAATTTTTGAAGGACGATTTGGTTTAGTAAGTCAAAGAAGAATATTTAATTTTTTTTTCACCAGTAGAGCCTGCTTAAATATAAATATTAAGGCTGAACAGAATATAAAACAGCTTAAATCAGTTACAAAATAGATATATTTGCCTATATTCTTTCTGAGATCGTATCTCAGAGGTCTGTCCCGATTTAATCCTTTTTTTTTTTTTTTCTCCAGTATTCGTCCTGTCTGAGGAGTAGAAGATAAGTATTCTTAAGCAGAGAGGGCAGTTTTCAAAATTAGATGATACAACTACTGTCTCGGTGGAAAGTCATACTAAAGAGCTGTGTTCCCTCTGCAGATGAGCCATCTATCATCAGTCTCTTAACTGATGCCTGGATTAAGTGTTTTGATTCTTAAAGTGTGTCCTGCTCCAAAGTCTTGGAGAGATGTGGAGGTAGATTGTTTATAGCTTTGTCATTAGGAAAATAAGTTTTAACACTACTTCAAGGTGCTGACAGGTCAGGTTCTTCAAATCACAGTTCTGAAGGATGCTGCACCCTGTATAATGTCTTCTGAGTGCTATTTTGCTCTCTACAACTACCTGAAAGGAGGTTGTAGAGAGGTGAGGGTTGGTCTCTTCTCCCCAGAATCAAGTAACAGGATGAGGAAATGGTGTCAAGTTGTGCCAGGGGAGGTTTAGGTTGGATTATTAGAAGAAACTTCTTCACTGAAAGGGTTATTAAACACTGGAACAGGCTGCCCAGGGAGGTGGTTGAATCACCATCCGTGGAGACGTTTAAAAGACATGTAGATGTGGTGCTTAGGGACATGGTTTAAGCACTGGATTTGGTAGAGTTAGGCTATGGTTGGACTTGATGATCTTAAAGGTCTTTTCCAACCAAAATGGTTCTGTGATTCACTGCATCAAAAACACTGTACCACGTAACAGTCCCTTTCTGACAGCTTGCAGAAATCACCTCCCTTTTCTTTGATGCTTTTGCTTTGATTTTCATATTTTCGAGACACTGCTTCTTTGCCAAAAACTGAATAGCTGTGTTATGTTGGTGTGTTCCATTCAGCTTTGAAGAGCAGACAAATGTACTGTTCTCAAATGCCTTCTCCTTGGGGGAAGTACTCTCAGGCTTCTTGATGGCAGTAGGAAATGAGACCAGAATCCTTTGTACTGTGTATGTTAGCATCGAGACAAAGATTTTGATACTGTGTTAGACCATTCCAGTCCACCTGTTTACTTTCCCTAAGCAAGATAGTCCGTAACTTCAGAAAAATGGAAAATGGAAGGAGTCTGCTTGTAATCCTTGCAGCCCTTAAG
Source organism: Hemiprocne comata (assembly GCA_020745705.1). Taxonomy (NCBI): domain Eukaryota; kingdom Metazoa; phylum Chordata; class Aves; order Apodiformes; family Apodidae; genus Hemiprocne; species Hemiprocne comata. The sequence goes on from CM036587.1 coordinate 87,386,025, forward strand.
TCTCCCTCCCTATGTGATGCTCTTTGACAGGTGTAATAGTCTGATCTGCCAATGTCATGGAGTTGGTCCTTATTCTCCCCTGGATAACGGAGTTTAGAGCAACTTTCTTATCAGAAAAGTGGTTAGAGTCTGACACCAGACTTCAGAGGTGAATGACATTACTTTCTTCAGACAACAAGTAGGAAAGGTACCAGTAGTGCCAGGGTTCATAACCAAGAAGGGAATGACTTCTGTGTTTCAACAAAGTCTTTGCACTGGAAGTGCATTTACTCCTTTGTAGGCTGACACATTTCTGATGTAATATGTTTCTACCTTTCCACCTCCACATGGCCTTTTGGATTTTCTCAGAGGTCCTGGCATTAGACAACATGTCTACAGAAATATTGTTATTTTGCTCGTGTAGATATTTGGTTCTTCAGACTGTGTCTCAGGCTGAATCATAAAGTTCTGCCTGTTCAGCACTCCATAGGTCAAAAGAAGCTAACTGTCCAATGCAAAAGTCCTAACCATCCAACATTGTTTATACATTGTTCAATTATTGCTCTGAATCTGAATACTCTTCCATGTCTCGTGAGTCCTGTGTCTCAAAGGATGGTTCCAGCATCTGAATGTGGATTTTTAAGACTCATTTTCACCCTTACTGCTCATGTAAGGTCATGTGTGTCTATTCTCAGAGACTTGATCATTTGCTACTTACCTGATACGCAGAACTAAATTTTTTTGGGGGTATCAGGGTATCTCCACTTTATATTTATCATCTGACTTGGCAGTAACGAATGTTTCTTTGTTTGGCTAGGAAGTTCAGTGAATCTGAATTCAGAGACCTTGATGTCCTGCTGAGCACAATTTAAAGTTAATATGCCTTTTTCTTTCTTCTTTTCAACTTTGCTGAAAGCTGCCTATGAGCATTGGTGATTTCTCTGGCAAGGACAGTTTAGGAATCTCAATAACATGCCCAAGGAGTACGTTCCTGTTCCCAGTAGGCTTATTTCAGACTTGTCCCTCAAATCATCCCCATGCTTGATGCTGCCGATATTAGATGGCTTTTGTGCTTTGTTCATCTACTGTAATATACCTTGGTATTTCTATTGGGACACACAACTTTTTATTTCTATAAATGAACAACTTTTTATAAAGGCAATTACTAGAAGAATTATTTATGCTGAAAATTTGGATGATTTGGATGATTTATAGGAAATATTGCAGGTGAGGTCCAGTCCACTGGCCCAGAAAGTTGCGAATCAATCTATCAGACTGTGTGAAACGTATTTGGACATGGTTCCTCTCAGACTGAGGAGACTCCAGTTGATATCAAAGCAGTTATTACATTGGGCATAAGAATTCAGAAGAGTTACTGGGACAATGATTTTTATGGTACATGTCACGACCCACAAAGTGGGCATGGCACTGTCATGTCCCACTAGGTGGGTACAGTGTTATCACATCCTGCAAGGTGGGCACGGCACTTTCACATCCCACAAGGTGGGTACAGCGCTATCACGTCCCACAAAGTGAATCAGAATCAGAATCACCAAGGCTGGAAAAGACCTTTAAGATCATCAAGTCCAGCCTATGACCAACACCACCACACCGCCTAGACTATGGCACTAAGTGCCACATCCAGCCTTGCCTTGAACACACCCAGGGACGGTGCCTCCACCACTTCCCTGGGAAGTCTATTCCAATGTCTAATCACCCTCTCCGTGAGGAAGTGCTTCCTAATACCCAACCTAAACCTCCCTTGGAGCAACTTCAGGCTATGCCCTCTTGTCCTGTCACTGGTTGCCTGGGAGAAGAGCCCAGCCCCAACCTGACTACAACCTCCCTTCAGGTAGCTGAAGAGAGTGATGAGGTCCCCCCTGAGTCTCCTCTTCTCCAGGCTAAACAACCCCAATATCCTCAACCTCTCCCTATAAGACTTTCCCTCTAATCCTTTCACCACCTTGTTGCTCTCCTCTGGACCTGCTCCAGCACCTCAACATCCTTCTTGAAGTGAGGGGCCCAGAACTGCACACAGTACTCGAGGTGAGGCCTCACCAGTGCTGAGTACAGGGGGAGAATCACATCCCTACTCCTGCTGGCCACACTATTCCTGATACAAGCCAGGATGCCATTGGCCTTCCGGGCCACCTGGGCACACTGCTGGCTCCTGTTCAACCGGCTGTCCACCAGCACTCCCAGGTCCCTCTCTGCCAGGCTGCTCTCCAGCCACTCTTCCCCCAGCCTGTAGTGCTGCCTGGGGTTATTGTGGCCAAAGTGCAGGACCCTGCACTTGGTCTTGTTGAATTTCATGCCGTTGGCCTCGGCCCATCAATCCAGCCTGTCCAGGTCCTCCTGCAGCCTGGTCAGTGAATGTCGCTGGATTAAAGGCCATTATAGAGTCCGTCTCTCACAACCACCTATAACACTGGTTGCCCTCTCTGGACAACCTGTGGCAGTGCTTGGTCACCCTCACAGTAATTGTTTCCTGATGTTCCGAGGGAACCTCAAACCGGAGCCAGTGCTCCATGTGTGGCCTTCGCCAATACCGAAAGGAAGGATCACCTTTCTCCACCTGCAGGAAATACTTAGCCTAATGCAGCCCAGGATATCATTAACCTATTCTGCAGCACAGGCACATTGCTGGTTGATGTTCAACTTGGTGTCCACCAGGACCCCCCACCCTGGTCTTTTGCTGCAAAGCTGTTCTCCAGCTGGTCAGCCCTCAGCCTGTTCTGGAACCTGGGCTTGTTACCTCCCAGGTTGAGGCAAAAACCCAGGTTTGCACTTGTCCTTGTTGAACTAGAGGAGGATCCTGCCAGCCTGTTTCTCAAGCCTGTCAAGGTCCCTCTGGATGGCAGCATGATCTTCTGGCATATAAGCCACTCTTTTCAGTTTGGTGTGATCTGAAAACTTGCTCAGAGTACCTTCTGCCCCATCATTCAGATCATTAATGGGAATGTGTCATGGTTTGGATCCAGGTTGGCAGTCAAACCAATAACAATAATGCTCTCAGGCCCACCCTCCTCCCCCAAGGTAGGGAAAGAGGGAGAAAAAATTAGAAAGAGAGGCTTTCTGGGTTGAAAAGTGAAATAGATTGATTTTAATTATTAGTGATAAGGGAATATATATATCTTTATAAAGGGATGTGCAACACCCGATCCCCTCCCTCCTCCCCCAGCGACTCTCACAGCAACTCTTCTCCCTGGTGACTCCCAGCTGAAGGGGCGAGTGTCCGGGTGCATGGATGGGGCCCTCGGATGCTGCCTGTAAAGAAAAATGAAAAAAAAAAGAGAGAGAGAGCCAAAGAGAGGGTGATAGAAGTGACAGTAAGCAGAAAAGTGAGAGAAAAAGGAAAACGAAAGGCTTGACTTCCGTGATGTCTTAACCTATACTGAAAGCCAAATAGAGAAAATATTATGAGAAGGGAATATTCTGATTTGCTGATCCTGCCTTCGGTCTAATCTGCTCCCCCGTAGCCGGGAGGGAGGCTGCAGACAGTCAGAAGTGACCTGGGTTATTATCAGTCCACTGGCACTGCTAAAAAGTTTACTGAAAGAAAAAAAAATCAGCAAAGAAAAAGTTTGCTTCACCCTGGCTCAAACCAGGACAAGATGTTGAACAGGATCAGGCCCAAAACTGACACTTGGGGTAGTTACTGGCCTCCAATTAGACTTCATGCTGCTGATCACCACATCGGGTCCTAACTTCAGCCAGATGTGGTGGCTTTTGCATTTGTATTAGTTTTTGTTTGGTTGGTTGGGTTTTGTCTGTTTTGTTTTTTTTTTTTTAATACTGTGATTCCCTTGTTGGTTGGTTTGTTTTTTTTTAAATGCTTGTGAATGCCATCTTTATTTTTAGGCTTTCAGAGTTTAGACAGCTCCTCTTGACAATTTCGAATATGACATGGAATGCTGCTCTCAAATCCATAAGGCAATTATAAAACAACTTTTGTTTGTGTCACTCAGGTAGAAATACTATCCAACTATATATTCTGTGAATGCTCACTGAAAACCTTGAGACATAAGTGCAAAATTTTACATGTTGTAAAGTCCTGCCGATTGCTGGGCTGATAAACATCAGTTCCCACCTTAACAGAATGCAGGGAGAAATACAGCATTTCACTTATCTTTATTATAGTTGCTCCTTGGGAAAGAGGCTAGTGTTTGAAGAGAGACTTAAAAAAAAAAACTTCATTAGAATTTCTTCAGGAAAGATAATTCTGTCAGGAGAAATATTGACTCTTTTTATTGATAATTTGGGGGATTTAGTCTCAGCTGTAGATTGGGTCTTCAAGTAAGCTGTTGAGTCAAGGGTGAGGATTTAGCCTCCAGTTGCAAAATGGCTTAGTCTAGTCTTTTAAAAAAAAACCCAAACCAACAACAAAACAACTTCCAATTGCAAGTGTGTAGGATCCTTTATCACCACCTGATGTTTACTCAGGTCTTGTAATTCTTTCCATTAAAAGGCAACCCTGTCATATGTGTGCATTTTCAATGGAATTGAAGAGAATCCAGTATTTTCCAGACTTGAAAGTTATATTAAGAAATATTAATTAGTAGTTTTAATCAACTACAACACCTTGAAATATTCCATTTTAAACTGGGAACAAGTGTTCCGTTAGGTCAAATTTAATACTTCAGTGATTATAACCCTTGATACCATATAAATAACTGGAAGACCATCAGATGTTTTGTGTGCTGTTGCTTTCGGGCTAATTAATGATACCACGCTGTGAAGTCCAAGGCATTTCCTGGGCATCAGTAGAATACTCCCACTTTTTTTCATAGTCAGCAATTCCTTATGCTCTGTTGTTATTGCTATTACAGCCTTTGGGGGAGGGGTGTGTGTGAAAAAAAAGGGTGGGAGGGTGTTTCCCTTAGAGCAACATTTCACCTGTGTATTGCCCTGGTGAGCATCTGAGTTGTCATCCTGTTTCTTGAGTTCTCTCATTCTTCGAAGCGTTGACAGAACAGCTTTGGAACCACTTCAATAACTACCCAAATCTTGCATGCAGGTAATTTCTTTAGCTTCAATGTACTTATTTACTTAGTTAAAACAAGATATTTGCTGAGGCCCCTGTAGGTTTTTGTTAATTTGCTGGGTTTTCTTTGTAAATGAAGCAGTTGAAGTCAATCATCATAACAATAGTGCTGTTAAATAAAGACCATGGGTTTCAGCTTACAAAAATAAATGCTTTTTCCCCCCCTACTTTTTATGGAAGATATATTTTGAAATAAGTTTTCATTAAAATATAGATAAATTTAGTCACAGTATATAATAATGTAATTTTATTAATTTCTATTGAAGAATTAGAACTTGCCTTCAAATTAAGCAAGTCTAATTATACGCCAGGTAAAATAGTAATACATTAAATACAAATATCTGTAGTGATGCCAGACCAGAAAATGATGGCGAAAGTTTTTTTTAGTGAAATTAACTATTCTATAAAGCACACATTTTTAATCTTGGTAATATCATAATTCAGCAATTTAAGTATGCAGAAATACTAAGCCAAATTCTGTTTCCAGCTGTATTTGTCTTAGTTTAAAAATAATCTCATTTATATCAGTAACATGCATGTAATCATGTGTTTAAAAAAACCCAAACACACAACTTGGCTACCTCCCAGCTAACTGGGATGTTCTAGAAAAAGTTGTGTGTCTTTGTAATGCTATAAAGACTAATTCAACAATGATTAACAGGTTAAATATGACACAAATATACCTATGTATTGCAAATTCCACTATAATTTATGAAAATACCAGATGACAAGATATTAATCAAATAAGAAATCCCTTAAAGGAGTTAATATAGTTCTGTAAACCATAAAAGTGGAACTCAACAAGTTTATCCCCAGAATCCTGATAGAACATTTATTGTTCCTTATTTTTATTCATGAAGTTTCATTTCATTAGGACAGTAAGCAATCAAGTGCTGAGTGGTTATAACAGAAGCAGCATGTACAGGGTCAGACAACGTGTGACCTTACCTGAATTAAATAAGCACCCAGAAATGAACTGGTGTTCTTTATCACTGAACCATAACTACTAGTATGTCATTGCAGCATTTGTATAATTATGTAAGACTTATTTTAGAATAACCTTATGTATAATCATTTGTCCATTACTATCTGGGTATACAGGGCTACAGAGACAAAATAAATAGTTCTGTAAACAGTAGAGTGAGTTAAGGGGCCTTGCCCCCTTCATATTGTTTTTTTTATCTGGCTAACTCTGATAGCACATCACAAACATCCTTCCATCTGAGGTTTCAGATCTCCTTATTCTGATCTTTTGCTAGCATTATTTTATTTTGTGTATTAAGGTAATTGTTTCCTCACAAGAAACACTGAACTATTATAATTTCTTGGAACAAACTAGAGAAAAATGATGAAATGCCAAATAAAACATTTTTTTTTCGTTTTTTAAAAAATTTTCATTTAGGATAAAAAACACTGTTCTTAAAATTCCTGGCAGATTTTTTTCCTATGGGTCCTTGTCCTGGACATTGGTCCTTGATGTCTCACCTTGAAGGCTGCATGCTGTTCTGCTCCCTCTTTCTCCGAAAGAATACTCTGCCTGTGTAACCACAGGGATGGGCTTTTCCCCGAGTGCTGTTTACCCCTTCCCATCAGGGATGCTCCTGCCTTTCTGCCATCACCTACCTTACACTCCGTGCAATCTGCCTACCCAGCCTTTTTGGCAGTTTGTGCTCTGCTTTGCCCTAAGCCAGCTCTGGTCTGAAACTGCTGTACTGAGGTTAATATAATAAGCCCTTCTGACAGCACAGCACATTTTGAATTGGAGTGTCTTCTGTCCACCTTAGCAAGTTTGCCTGAAGGCCTGACAGACAGTCCTGCTGTTTGTTAGTGTGCAAGGCTTGAGTGTAAACTTTACTTAGCTACTTTAAGACCCTTTTGGAGGGGAGGAGAATTCAAAATTGGGGTGCAAAGATTATTCATATTTAGCTTTTAATACCTTTAACATTGCTCTTTCCGTAACTTGTCTAGATTAGTTGCAATGAGGTTGGTTAGTAGCAGGGAATATGTTCTGAGCAAGGTAAAACATCACACCTTCCTGTCTGGAAAAGGGCAGGATATCACAGTGAGCTATAAAGTCAGGACTGGCATGAAGAATGGGAGCATGAAGTAATTAAATCACTGTTTCTCAAAATACAGGGATGTGAGTCAGTCTGTTGAATTATTTGATTTAAAACTAATTTAAGTACTTTTTCACAAAATGTACCATTATGTTGTGAATTCACTCCCTGTGCAACCTTGCAAGGGCTAGAAGTATAAAGGGTTTCTAAAGCTACTCAGTGAATTAATAAAGAATAGCTCGATTGGTGACATAAATCCACCTGATCTGGATGCAGACTCTGAAGGCCCATGTCTGACTACTGGAGTAGTATACAGGAACCTTTTTTTTAAGCAATCTCCAATCATCTGCAGCTGGCCACTTCTGGAGGAAAGGACCTAGGCTCAGCAGACCAGTGTCTCAGTAATGTAGTTGTTCTTGTGCTTTCTATTTCCCTGCTGCTCTGACTTCTGACACCACAGTCCCTGAATGTGTCTCTCTGTCTCCTGCTGGTAGGGACCCAGATGAATACTACACAGCAGAGAATAAGATGAAGGACTAGACCTGCCTGTCAGGTTTTGAGAGATGCAATGAAAACAGAGCCTGGCTTTTCAGCCTTTGAACCTGAACCTTCAGAGAAAGGCTTTGGTGAGGTTAAGAGAGATCAGCAATGCAGAGGATGGCATTTGATTTGACCCCCAAGTGCTGATGGTTTCATTTATATGTTGGTGACCTGGCACGTTGCTGTCCTGTGCTAGACTGGGGAATTACAATGCCATTTCTTAGATGCTTGGAACTGTACAGAACAATGTAGTCACTACAGAGTTCATGCTTGCTAGCCTTGAATATAAGCAGCACGTAACTAGATGAATAAAGTCACTGCGTATAATGTATATCCCAGCTGCCTTTATTCCTCTAAACATGCAGTATGGCAGATGACTGTCAATGCTAGGTGACTGCAATTTTAGTGTTCGTGGAATAAAACTTGGAAAATGAAGGGTAAGCAATACTAACAAAGCATAGTTACACAGAGATGGGGACTCAGAATGGTATTCTTTAAGATATCTGGGGAGGGAAGCTCAAAGTAAACTGTGATTTCTCTCTCGTACATAAGCATAAAAATCTAATGAGAGAAAGCCATGATATGCCACCAGCTTTGTCTCAGCTCTTCCTACCTACTCTACTAGGGAATGAGTTAAAATTTGAAAATATTGAATGACTTGTCCATAGCAGTTATCATTTTTATATTCAGGGTATGTATATTCAAAATGAATGTGTTCAAGATATACCTCACCTTGATTTCAAAGCATGCCTTGGAAAAATGGGGTCATGACCCATTTGCAAGTGAAGATTTCTTTGTGGCAATTTATTTTCTTTGCTGTGTGTTATTTCTTTTAGATTGTTTAATATTTTAAGTGTCTGGAAATATGTTATGTACATTATGGAACACAATCAATATTAGCTCTGTGAGCTTATTTTTATATTAATATAAAAGACTAAAGAGAGGGTTTAGGTAAACCAGTGACATTGGAGTCCAACACTGTGATTGAAAAAACTCTGCTTGGTGGTAAAATAATCCTAGAAATAGTTCACTAATTCTGTCCCTGAAGAAGTGACAAGTTCTGCTGATGCTAGAAATCAGTGTTGATCTTTTAGCCAGAGCTGCTTCTGTCCAAGCAGAGAGATGCCTGCCTCCCTGCCCTGGTCGGACTGGGACACTGAACAGAGTGATGTCTATCCTGGTGTGACTTCTCAGCTTGCCAAATGCTCTATGAGCTCTATCTGGAAGGTGCAATGATGTGTGTCTCTGTGTGTGTCAGCATCTACCAGCTACCTGAGAGCTTACTCTTAGCAGAAGGTTGCCAGTAAGTTACTGGCTATAGCGCTTAACCAGGAAACAGAGGGCACAGGCTCTGCTCCTCTCTTCAGCCTGAGGGTACTCCCCACACCCCAGGGCTACCACCCACACTGCAGAGCAGCATTTTCCACTTCTCCTGACAAGCTGGGCCACTGGAGGTGAAAATAATTTAAAAAACCCTCTAATCATACCAGAAGGCACAGGGTGCCATAGTTGGGCAATGTAGATCTTTGGACTCTAGCCACAATGCATGGGATTCCTTCTGTTTTCTATTTCTGGAATTATTATGCATTTTGTTTTAAAACAGTCATTAGATAAGGGTCTCTCAAAGTTTCTTAGACATTTGATGCAAACATGGAAGGGAAATTCGGAAATACATGTACAAAGAATTAGGGTTATTATTTGTAGTGTCCAATACTTGAAAGCTATGTGAAATACATCATCAAAATCCTAGTTCACTGCACAGAAATATCTTCACACTTGATTTTCTGTTTTGCTAATCTTAAGCTAACAGCTAACTATTAAGTTGTAGAGGATGGCACTTAAATTAAACAGTGGATTCATATATCTTTTGATATAAAATCTACAGTCCTCATTTTGCTGCAATGTGTGTCCTAGTTCAGCAGTGGATACAGAGGCTGTGCTAGTTAGAATGATGGCAGAAACACATAGATAGCCTGCTGTTTCAATGTATATACTTCTAGTGATGTCTAGGGCAATAAAATAGTGGCAGGGCTCCATGAAATGTAAATACATGCACACCTTTGTTTATAATTTCAGGAAACCTGGAGCCTATCTTCATTCTGGCCTCAGTCTTTCCAGCTGTTGGCCATCTGGATATAAACCAACACAACTGTGTCTGATGTCACACAGAATTACAGTTTTTAATGAAAACATGTTATGCCCATACAAAGTTCTCTTAGATCTAGACTACTCTATGCCTAGTTATCTGACGTATTTACTTAGCTTTTCCAGAGGAAGTGAGAGCACGATTCAAACATGCAAAATGAAGCTTTTTAAATTTTACAATTTTAATAACATGGGCTTGGATTTGTGTTGGTTGAAGAGTTCTAAATAAAAGCAGAATGGAAAGTGAGTCCATAAAGAAAAGGTCTGAGACGTCAAATGACACCTTTGTAAGCAACAGAGGATACTGTCAAAGGGAAAATACTACATTCAGAAAGATCAGGCACCTTTGAGAGAAAGAAAACTTAATACTATGGAAGACAACAAGCTAGAAATATTTGAAGAAAATTAAAGGGAAAAGTGTGCAAAAGGTAGCAAAGAAAACACTTATTGAATGGCTTGTTGTATTTGTTTTTGTTGTGGTGTTTTTTTTTTTTCCTTTAATATTATTTAGACAAATAAAAGGAATTCAGGGATGAAAGCTGAGATAGGTCTCACACCATTCTTTTTGAAAAAGAGGATGGGATTGAAGATGAGGTTGTAGACCAAAGAAAATTAGGGCAGTAAGAGAGGCTAACAGAGAGGATGAGGATGAGGGAAGAGAGGAGAAGAGAGGAGGAGAGGAGAGGAGAGGAGAGGAGAGAAGAGACATTAAAAAGAATAATGATAAAAGGATTGAGGGTTTTTTTTTGATATTTCAGAAGGGTATTTAGGCTTTTGAAATAAGCTATAAATAGCTGTGAGAGTAGTAGCAAGCCTCAGTAATTGAGCTTCTCCATTGTTTTGAAAGGACATTAAAAGCAAACCAGTTCCTTGACTCCCTACTTTAATGCCTCTACAGAAATACATATATGGCCTACAGAAGATTGTTTCCACATTGAATGAAGATGAACACAAATGTCTCATGACTCAGGTTATGTTACTGGAGAGAAACAGGGAGATGGCAAACATCAGCTCTAGCTGATACAGCAGTGGTTTTCTGGGCCCTCTGCATGTTGCCTCATCAAAGAAAGTTGAAGTGTAGGGACTGGGTGTGCTTTTCAGGAGGTTTACATGAACATAGAAAAGCTGAGCTTGGGCTTTTCATCATTTAAAGGTTTCCAGTCAGTATGTTCTTGAATGAATGCTTAATTTGAAGTATGCTTAGAACTAAGATGTTGGGGAGAAAAGTTAAGAGCAGAGCAAGGGAGTATTGGGAAAGTAGGTAGATAGCAGGAGAGGAAGGAGAAGGAAGCTATCATGTGCCACTTTATGGAGTTTTCTGAAATTGGAGAATAAATGCAAAATGTACTGCAGTCTTAAATAAGTCTTCATGCAAACATGCAAGAAGCAGTCAAGACTTTATTCCTTGACCTTTCCTTCCTTTGAAAATGACTTTTCATTTCTTTGAAAAGGCTTCACTCTTCTTTGCTGAGGCGTGTGGTGTGAGAATTGGAGATAGTACTTTTTAAAAGAAATGGGACTCTCTGAATGGATATAAGGTGGATTTGCGTTTTATTTTCTTTTCTGAGGATTGTCAGATACTGTAACAGGTTGCCAGAGGGGCTGTGGCATCTATGACCCTGGAGGTTTTCAAAACCCTGAGATACTTGATGTGAATTCAGTGTTAACCTTGCTTTGTGGAGGAGGCTGGACCTCCTGAGGTCCCATCCTACTTGAATGATTGAGTAAGTCTGTCTGTTACATCTTTTCTGTTTGCTTTATGAGCCAGGAGAACAGGAGGTGGGTTATGTCCATACTGAAATTTCTATATGGAACTTTAAATACTACCAAAAAGAAGCGAACAAAAATCAAGGGGAAAAAAAGGATATATTCCTTTTCCCAGTAGTTCTGATTATTGTTGATTCTCACATGTAAAATGAATGCAGAACTAAAGAGTATGTATTACTTAGGGTTGTTTTAGCCAGATCCTAAACCCACTGCAGCCAAGAGAAGTTTTTCTTTAGATAGCTTCTCTGTAACGGCCTGTTACAGTAGTGTGTCAAAACCAAAGTACACCAATTATTGGAAAATTTAACAGCAGATTTATGGCAGTGCTTTTTACACATCTGGCTGGCAATATCACTGCTAGGAAGAGCTGTCCCATCTGTGCAATGACTCTTTTCTTTCATGAGATATCAACAAGGCTGTGCTGCAGTACAGAACCTGGCAGGCACAAATGGGGCTGAGAAGCTGTTAAGCTTGTCACAGCTATCTGATTATCCAAAGTATTGCAGATATGATGACCCTGATTTAAAAGGATACTTTGGCAGTGCATAACCTTGGTAACCATTGGCTGGTGGCATGTCCATGGAGCAATAAGCAGAAGTCAGTATTAAAATTTCCTGCAAAAACATGAAAAGAGGAATTAACGGAAACTAATGTATGTGTTCCTTGCTGTGTCATGTATAAGGATCTAGACTGGGTAAGGACTCTGAGACTCTTGCATGCAAAATGTCTGAGATGGTAAAACTTGAAGCTGATTTTTCTAAAGAGCCAAGTAATTCACTAAGGACTTTCCTTTTCAAAATGTGGGTTGTGAAATCACATACTGCCTGGCAGTAGTTCTCAGTGCATTAAAAAATGCTGTTCTTTATGGCAGGTTAATGTATATGAACAACTAGGCTGAGGAAGCAGGGTAAGTGTAGGTCCCTACAGTTTCATAATTTTTATTACAGCTACAACATCTAGACAGTTGACTGATGAACACTTTGCACAAGGAGTCTGCTTAATTGCATGATGGGTTTTGTCAAGGGCTAGTCCAGAAATGCCCTCCTATTTGTCCTGGGACAATTTCAAAAGTTTTTCCTCCCCCTTTCCATTAATTCACTGAAAACGTATCTCCAGAGTTTGTAGCTGATCTCCTCTGTTTACCTTTCCCTCAGCTTCACTTCCCTGATTAAAACCACCATTTCATATTTACTGTTGTTAGTGAAAGCATTGCTGTATTTTTCAGTTGAAACCTAAAAAGACTTCTTACCAAAAATCCTATTTTTATTCTAGAAAACATTTTGATGAAAAAGCATTGATCACCTTCAGGTTTTTTTGTCTTTCTTTAAAGCATCCAGTACTGATTGGCTACTATTGCTTGCATCATGTGTGGCTCCATAGAGGAGTATCTATAGGCAAAACCTATATTCCTTCATAATGGAAAGGTTGTGTAACACCACTCAAATATCAGATGAAACTTTTGCAATTAATTTTGGGAAATAGAAGAGTTTGATCATGCTTCAGAGGCAGAAATCAAGAATGGCAGGCTCAAACAGCAGTCTTTTTATCAAGGAAGAGGGTAAGTCGTCTTCAGTCTTACTAAAACTACAGTAATTTCTCCTCACTAAAATATTGCTAGTAAATCCAGGGTCACTCTACCAGACATGCAGAACTACATCCACTGTATAGAAGATGCTTTACCAGTGATGCTTTCTCTTTTGATAAGGTTGAGGTTATTTAAAGACGAGAGTAGGGGGAATTATTATCAAAAAGGAAATCTGCAAGCTGTTTAGCATTTCTCTTTTTTCCTGTCTTCTTTTCTAGGAAATGTAGTTGCAGCAACAGATGTTGATCTAGCTTTTGACACAATTTATAGTTTGTTGCTAGACCGAATGTTGTAGATCTCTTAATATGTGGTAGTTGTTTCCCTCCCCCTCCCCCCAGTTGTGTACAGTTTCTTTTGGCAAAAGGAAGCTCTTCAACTAGACTGAACTTTGGAATGTGTCAAAATATAAAGCCTGTGGGGCCTTTTGCATGTTTATGTTGCTTTTGCAAACATGTGCAATGCCAGCTGTGCAAAATGTCCCCTTCAGCCTGAGGCTGAGCAGGAAACTGCACCCTGTCTTCCTACGCTTGGCTATGTTAATCCACATTTGTGATTGCCAAGCATGATTACGGCAACACGTTGCACTAAAAAATCACATTGCTATCCAAGTCAATAGACCTTAAAGGAATTTCCAGAGAGGGCTCTGGGCTTACTGAAATACAAACTAGGAATGCTAGGTCCAATCTTAACAAGAGATGTGGCTACCCCATAGTAGCTTTCAGGCTTTTGCACAAGCAGTCTTCCACAAATCTAAAAAACCTAAAAGCAAAAGCAAACAAAGAAACTCTAGTTCTGTAAATAGATTCTGAGATACCACAAATTAGAAGGAATTGTTAGATATTTTCATGCTCTATAAAACCCAGCAAGGAACCATGGCCTTCACTTCTGTTGCTTTGTAGTTCTGTTACTCATGGATGCCTGTGAACGTTCTTCCTACACTGATAAGGTTGACTGGTCCTCTTTGCCCTGTAAAACTGGGCCATGTTTGTATCTTCATTGGTGGATTCACCAGCTAAACAATGTGGGTGAAACCCAGAGGCGTTGATGCCTTTTTAGTGCCTTACTTTTCACACATAATGTGGTTTATTTCTGACGCTCCTTGTGCAGTCTGCTGTAGCCCCCAACCCTTTTTGTATTCCACATTAGGCAGCAGTGAACCATGTCCTTCTGTGCAGCAGTAACCTTTACAGTCATGCCTTGAGAAGCTTGAATTTTTTTCCTATCTGAAGTTTTCTTTATTAACAAAAGAAAGTACATCCTGTGGTGTTGTGTTTCTGTTAGTGAACAGATTATTTATTTTTACGTATTAGAGAATCATCCTTTAAAAATGTTTCTGTGAAAGGTCATGCAAATAATCTTCCCAGTGTGAAATGAAACTGCATGAACTCTGAAAAACAGTTAAAATCTTTTCTTGAGTATTTGAAATTTTGCAAGTCACCATTTTATTTGTGACCCTTGCTTTTCTTTTTTTTCTTTTATGTTCTGTAAATTGTTCGTATTTTTTCCCTTCCTGCTGCCAAGAACTCCATTGTTAGTGTCAGTTCCTAAACCATCAGCCAGTTTCAACTTAATTTCTCTCCTATATAAAATAAACTTGAGCTACTGAATATCCCTGTTTAGTTTCTCACTCTGGAAAGTGGGTTAAAAATAGGTAAATAAGGCTCATGCAGCTACTAAGGAAGCAGGTTGGGACTTTGAGACTGAAGTCAGTTTAAAATGCTACTTTTTTATATTCTAACCTCTGCTTATCCACTGCTTGTCTTCACCTCCCATTCACTCCAGAAAACCTCAATTTTTTATTCTTTCAGCTGTCACTTTCCTTTGCAATCACCTATGGAAAGGGAGTATGCATAGAAGTGTTTTACACTGACATGGTATATTTGTTTCTGGCACATGAAAATAAGTGTATTAAAATGTGTCATCTACTTACTAATATTGTGGTTTTGTAAAGTTAGTGTCTCAGGAACAACTGCTGAAAAAAATGACACTAGTTGGCTGAGAACCAGGCTTGTGATGTGTAAGAATTTGGCAGTCATTTCTCCTGGAGGTTATTAATTTTACCTTTGTATATGGAGGAACTTGATGTTTTTTAACCTAAGGTCTCTTTCACTTGAAACATCATAGAAATTAACAAAAATAGAAGGGCAAAGACTTTAAAATAAAAATTACCCCCATGGCAATCAAGTATGAAGGAGCTTAGGTGGTAAATAGCATAAAAATATAGTCCATTTTCAGTTGTTTCCTGTCCAGAAATAGGTTGGTTTTCTTTTTTGTTTAGTAGAGAACAGGAAAGACAATAACTTTGTTTTTCTATTCAGTGAACAATTGCCATGGAATTATATTTCAAGAAATGTTTATTTCCACCAGGACTGAAAAATGAACAGAACACCGATGTGCCTCTCTTCTGCCTAGGGGTTATGCTTCAAATACTGTATATTTTAAAGTATTTTCTCCTGTGAATATCATTGCAGATGACTGGAAATGGGTATATTGTTTAATCAAAGTAATAGCAGTAGCTATTATCACATCTTTTGAACATTCAGGCAAAAACCTTGTGCCATGTCTGCAGTTTAAATGTGCACACAACTCCAGAGACATGAGTTACTCGACTGACACCTGAGGCCTGGTATCTTAGGAAGTCAGACACAGGGAGAAGACAGAACAGGAGCACCAAGTGACAATTTTTTTACAGTTTTGTCTCTCAGTTGTTTTGTGTTTTTTTTTCATTGTAAAAAATACTATCTAACTCCTTTATGTCGTATTTATTTTTTAAAAAGTTAATGGGTTGCATATGTTCTAGTCATCTTGCCTTGAATGGGCCACAAGATCTCTTATTCCCACATTCAAGCAAAGACATGTAGACTAGATACAAATCCTGAAGCTGTGTGTGCGTGCCAATGCTACTGGCAGAAGTATGATGGTAATTGGTGTAAAAATGTCCCAGCTGCCAACTTGCCAGCTCAGGTACTTCCATCTGTGCTGCTGCTGTGGCATGAAGTGCAGTCCAAGCTGTAGACTCTTCAAATCTGGGTAAATACTTAAGACTAAACTGCACCGTGCCTTGGTGCAATGGCTGCGTGGCTACCACCACCCAGTCCAGACAGTGCAAAGCTAGTTTTCCAGTCTCTACATTAGGTGTGGCCATATCTTTTATTACTGCATAGACGTACTCTAAGGCGTTGCACCCTACATGTGGTCTGTACAAGCTAAAACAGAGAACATCAAACTAAATGTTCATTACGTCTGTTGGTTTGGTTTTGCTTTTACTTGCATTTTAGACATTTAATTCCATATAAAATAAGCTGCTGTGGCAGGTTTTACAAGGTTAAAGTTAAAAACAATCATAATGAGATAACTGGAATGAGATCCCTGCATAAACCTTTGAACGTGAAAAAAAATGAAGTGTTTATTAAAAGACTGTATCCACTTATTTCTCTAAAATCTGTGGTGCCTTGTGCACCATCCTCCTCTTCTCTCCCCGTCAGTGCTGAAGGCCCAGATCAGCATCCTGGGAAAGGATGTACTATTTCTGTAATATACTGTTTTTCTTCTCCCTTTGATGACTTAGTTCTTTGCTCAACACCTGTTATTAAAACAGAAAGCTAGGGAAGATTGAGATGATTCAGTCAAAGTGCTTTCCTGCTGAACTTTACTTGCTGGAGATTACTTTTATACTGGTTCTGTGAAACACATATTTTTCAAATGTCACTGATGAAATTACCTTCTGCCAAAACCTTTGCTGTCTTTAGACTTGTTTATTAGTTTATTTTTTCCATTTGACCTTCAGTACATAGATTGTTGGGAATGCAGAGTAAAAGGAAAGACCTCTTCTATCACTATCTGTCCTGCGTCTTTCTTTAAGGGAGGAAAACAAGTTGATATCGTTATGCTTATATTTTTTTAACTTTGATAAAGTCCAATATACAGGCTGTGCTTATGCATGCTCTTGCAAAAGAAACAAGTTTTCTTGATTGTCCCCTTTGTCTGACTGTAAGACACAAAATAAAGTACTTCAGTTTGCAGCTACCTAACCATTGCAATTTAGATTGGAGTGTAAATTACATTTTAGAAATGTATTATTCACCATGTCACCTTAAAATAACACTAAGGATGCAGTGTTATCAAACACTCTCTTTTAAAGATGTGCATGGTTCTGATAGGGTTTTTTCTTCATATTCCACATGTTCCCAGTGCACACCCTTCCTTTGATGTTCCTTCCTATGCCTTCTTTGATCTTCATTTTCTAGCTCCATGTGGATAGTGTTAACTGTAGTCTTTTAATTTTGCATGGTGATTCAGTGGAATCCTGTAATAATGAAATGCTCTAGGTACACTAAAGGTAGCTAATATTTCTGCAGCAGCACCAAAATAGTAAAATGCAATGGAGATGAGGTGGCGTATGACAATTGAGTTCTCATGCTCTTAGTCTCTTTACATTGATTTTTCTCCTGCTTGCACCCCCTTCCAGTCCTTGCGCTCTGGTGCTGTTATGGTTTATTAAAATTTAGTCCCTATAGGTGCTGTATTGCTAACAACTTAATATAGCGTACTGTCGCTTTCATACAATCTTTTTCATTCTAGATATTTCATTTTTTGCTCACTGATGTTTCATAGTGCCTTTCTGTGAACTTTCTTTGTGTCCTCCAGTATTTAAGTTTTCTGCAAAATAGTCATTGACTATCTTCACTCTATTCTTGATAAGAGAATATCTTTTGTTGTAATCCAACATAGACCTTTCTTCTGGCTAACTGAAGGCCATGCCCTGGAAAATCTTCTGTGGTGAAAAGACTCAAGCTGCCTCCCTTCCTAATTCTAAGATTGAGATAGTTAAAGTGTCTTCACCCACCAATTACAAACCTCATTTCAGACTGAACTGCATATGTCAGGTCAGAAGATGTGCATCAGGAGTGCCTGTGTGTCACACATAATTAATGCAGAGACTGCATTGCTCCTAAGGACTGACCTCAGGAAAAGCTTAGTAGGAAGAAAAATCAAAATAATATTAATGTCATCTCCATTTAGAGGATAAGTAAATGTACTCATGGTTTCCTCCTTGCCCAACTATAGTCTGGCAGCAGAGGAGACAAAGGAAGGAGAGAAGTAGTACCTCCCATGCACCAGGCTCAGGAAGGTAAATAGGCGAAGAGAGAGTAAGAGGTGATTTTATGCAAAGCTGCTGCACTATGCCAACCATTTATTGTTCTTTCCTCAATATGTCCCTCTGTGTTGGTCAGTTTCAGCAAATTTAAAATCCATATTACTGGTTCAGAATTGGTGGGGAACACAACAGTGTCTCATGTGCCTTCCATAATAGGTGCAATGCTTTGCAAGAGGAACTGAAGGCTGACAAAGATGAAGATTCACCTAACTTGGAGGTGTCATCAAGGCTGAGTCGGGCTACACCCCACATCAAAACCTCTCTACTAAAGGAAAAAAGGTGAGTCATTGTCATAGGCGACTCAATTCTACAGGAAGCTAAAGGCCTGATATGCAGACTGACCCATTTCTTAGGGGGGTCTGCTGCCTCCCTGGAGTCTGGGTTAAAGATGTTCGGGGAAAGTTCCCTTCCCTAGTAAAGCCCTTGGATTACTATCCGTTATTGATCTTCCAGGTAGGCAGTGGTGAAGCAGCAACAAGTCCAAAGGCAATGAAGAGAGACTTCAGGGCCTTAGGATGACTGGTTCAAGGATCAGGTGATGTTCATATCTATCCCTCCAGTTGTGGGAATTGATGAGGTAATAAACAGGGAGAGCCAGAAGATCAATACCTTGCTCCAAGACTGGTGTCAACCGGCAGGACTTTGGGTTCTTTGACTACAGGCTGATTTTCATGACACCAAGCGTGCTGGCAACAGTTGGAGTACACCTGTCTCAAAGACAGAAAGGATCCTAGTGCAAGAGCTAGCAGGGCTCATCAAGAGAGCTTTAAGCTAGGTTTGAAGGGGAAGGGCACAAAACTGAGCTTGCTAGAAATAAGCCTGGGGCCAGCACACAAGTATTTGAGGGATGGTGTGCTAGCAAGGTTTTTCAGTCTGATGTTTCAGTGGAGGCAGGGGATGGAGATTCATAGTGCAACAGAGATGCAAGGGTTTCTGATTGATTGGTTACCATGGAAGTGCCTGAGAACAGTCACCTAGGAATTAGGACTTCTCCTCACAAAAAGGTGGAGGGACCATTGGCCCAACTGAAGTGCATTTACATCAATGCACACAGCAAGGGCAACAAACAATAGGATCTGGAAGCCACTGTGCAGCAGGAAAACTGTGATATTGTTGCCCTCACAGAAAAGTGGGTGGACAACTCTCTTGACTGGAGTGTTGCATTCAATGGCTACAAGCTCTTCAGAAGGGATCAGCAAAGAAGGAGAGGCAGTAGGGTGCCCTGTATGTTAGGGAGTGCTATGAATGCCTGGAATTCAATGATAGTGACAATAGGTTTGAATGTTTATGAGTAAGAATCAAGGGGAAGGCCAACAAATCAGACAGCTTGGTGGGAGTCTGTTATAGACCACCCAACCAGGATGAAGAGATAGACAAAGTATTCTATAGACATCTGAGAGAAGTCTCTTGATTGCTTGCCCTTGTCCTTGTTAGGGACTCCACAGATGTCTTCTGGAAACATAATACAGCAGAGAGGGACCACCTCGGAGGTTCCTGAAGTGAGCAGAGGATAACTTCCTGACATAGCTGTTGAGGGAGCCAACTAGGGAAGGCACTCTGCTGGACCTGCTGTTTGCCAACAGAGATGGACTTGCTGGGGCTGTGACGTTTGGATGGCTGTCTTGGACACAGAGACCCACAAAATAATAAAGTTCTCTGTTCTTGGAGCAGTAAGGAGTCGGGTCAGCAGAACTGCCACCTTGGACTTCTGGTGGCCAGTCTTTGACCTGTTTTGGAGAGTGGTTGACAGTCCCTTGGGAGGCAGAGTGCCCAAGTGGCCAAGAAGGCCAACGGCATCCTGGCTTGTATCAGAAATAGTGTGGCCAGCAGGAGTAGGGAAAGTGATTGCCCCCCTGTACTCAGCACTGGTGAGACCGCACCTTGAATTCTGTGTTCAGTTTTGAGCTCCCCACTAAAAGAAAGATGGGTGCCAGTATGAGTTCAGAGAAGGGCAACAAAGCTGGTGAAGGGTCTGAAGAACAAGTCTTATGAGGCATGCCTGAGGGAACTGGGGTTGTTTAGCCTGGAAAAAAGAAAGCTGAGGGGAGACTTTATCCTTCTCTACAACTACCTGAAAGGAGGTTGTAGCGAGGTGGAGTCTGTCTCTTCTCTCTAGTAACAAGCAACAGGACAAGAGGAAATGGTCTCAAGTTGCGGCACAAGAGGTTTAGATTAAATATTAGAAGAAACTTCTTCACTGAAAGGGTATAGGCTCGAATAGGCTGCCCAGGGTGATGCTTGAATCACCATTCCTGGAGGTGTTTAAAAGACGTGTAGATGTGGTGCTTAGGTATATGGTTTAGCACTGGACTCGGGAGAGTTAGGTTAATGGTTGGACTTGATGATCTTAAAGGTCTTTTCCAACCAGAACAATTCTGTGATTCTGTGCCAGTAGAAAGGATGAACATAGAATAGAATACTGTCCAAGGCCAGTAATGTCTGCCTGGATACTTCTAGCTAAGTATGACGTATTATTAGCAGCCCACAGGGGAGTGAGGAGACAACAGTAGCAATCCAGGGAAAAAAAGAGAAGGGTGAAATGCAAAGATGATGTCAAAAAAAGCCTGCTCTAGATACATGGAAACAATTAAGACCTTTTTCAGGGCTAGGACCTTTTTTGAATACAGCCTTAATGCAGCTGCTTAATAACAAGAAATGAGGAGCCATATCTGAATAGAAAGAGAAATTACATTAAAATAGCTGTTAGAGAACTCATAACTTAGGTAGTTATAGTTCTGTCAAAGAGATTTCCCTGGCATGACAATGGAGCTCTTGCTAATATGCCCACCCAGTCCAGCCATCTGTTTTCAGCTGAATTAATATTGATGCACAGCAGGATACAGTCATGAGAGGGACACCTGCCTGAGGCTGCTCCACAGCAACCTTTCTTATGCGCACAGAGTATTAGAGCCGTGAGTGTTCTTCACTGGTTTGGAGGAGCATACATTTTTTCTACCTTCACACCTTCCACCTTCTCAGAGTGTCTCTGGAGTACTTTGATTCTTCTTATTCATACAGGACAGGATTAATGAGGTGACAGATGGCATCCCTCTGTTTTTCATCTCCCATGAACACTCTACAAGCTATTGGTCAATGCTGTTTGCCCTCCATTCTTCAGGTTTCCATCTGACAATCTACGTTATTAATCCCTGTGTAGCTGGCCTTTGATCAGCTCCTCTTTTCTTTCTACACTGATGCTGTACATGCCTGTGTTGGAAAAAGGAACTGCTGCTGCTATAAATGCATCTGGTAAGATATGGAGTCACTGTGTCTTGCTACATTGATGTTTTACTTCTGCAGACTTTGGCCTGTCCCCTTTGAAAAAAACGAAGTGGTTTGAGAGACTCCTCCTAAGACCCTGTGACCTTTTGTCTGCTCCCAAATTATCCTGTCATTTCACACAATAATTATTCAGAACTAAACTCCTCCTCACGCAATTTATTGCTACATTTTGTCCTCATGAAGTTCATATGGAAAGGCTGTTCAGGATATGACTAGTCATCCTCTTAAAGACTTTTCAGTCTTCCACACAATTCAACTCAACCAGCGCATTGCCACCTCTGTTGTTTCCTTTCTCCATCATAACAATTATGTCCTTCATATTTGCTTCATACAATATAAATAGGCAAACTGGCAGGAAGCTGACAAATCCAGCCTTTCCAAATCTCTGAACTTGAAAATGAGACCAACATTTCCAATTCAGTTCTGCTCCTTCTTTTAAAAATATCTCTAGAAGTGATTTCATCACAACACACAAACTGGAATTAATTGTGAACAGTGGGCACATAGTCACAGTATCTTCATGCATTCATCAGATGTGGTCTCATTTTTAAACCCCAGTAAAATATGGGGTTTAAGAAATTTGGTTCTGTGCTTTCAAAGTCATTAATTTTGACAGCCTGCTCTAGCAAGTCAAATTTTAAAAGTCAAATCTCTCAATAGTGTTTCCTTGACTATGTATAGTAGCTTATGTTTAAAGAAGCTTTTAACAGCCTTTTTGGCAGCCAAGAGAATGAGAATGGAGATGGAGGAGCCTGGAGCTGCTGCTGGGAGGAGGTGGTCGGGTCTTCTGTTCCGTGGCTGCTCTTCAGGAGAGCTCTGTGTGTTCTGAGAGTCTGCCTCAGTAATGATTTCTACCAAGTATTTTCTTCCTAACCTGTTACTCCTCCTTCAATAAGCACAGTAACAAGACTATCATTTACTGAGTGAGAGTAAAAGTGAATCCTGAATTAATTAATTCAATTTAGTTTTATGTTGTTTGGGATATTTTCTTTAAATCTTTAGCTGAAAGTTCTTTTTCCCCTCCAAGAGGATATATTGCACCTTTCACCATTATCAGCAGACTAATACAATTATCTGTTTAATCCTTTTGTGGGAAAAATTGCTCTTCAGACAATTGGTTATTCACATCTCTGAACACCAGTGAAGTAAATAGAATGAAATGGACTCAGGAATGTCAACTTGATCTCATTATGTGCTGCTGGTAGTGAAACACATCATGATTAGTTTGATGTGGCAAATTAGAAATCCAAACCAGGAAAAATGATAAACGTCATTCTGACTATTTCATTCAGAGACACTCCTCCTATTCCTATTCCCTAGCTTTTATGGGAAAAAAACCCCAACCCAAAACCAAACGAGAAACCCATACTTCAAAAACATGGAAACTCTGCAGAATATGGAAATATAAAAAAGGACATGCTCTGATTGAACATATTTCAAATTTTCATGACAAGGAGAATATAAACGCATAAAAAACCCCTTTGTACCTACGTCTCACTCACAGATTACCAAAAGTGCCTATATATCTACTCAACTATTTTTGAGTGCTCCCACTTACGTGTATTAACAGTTGTAAACAGTTAGACTTCTAAGACCTAACAGTGTCTGCAGGCAGATGTTTTGCTGACTATTCATAGAGCCCAATCCACTAGGTCATTAGAAACCGTACTTGGATTGTCATGTAAAATTCTGCTGGCAAAGGGAAGATTGGAGAAAGTATTCTGCATTTTAAATAGTAAGACTGTATTTGGAGAGGTCATCTGCTGTGTTTGAAACTCTAGTTCCTTTACATCTTCATTCTCTGTAGAGATTTAAACTCACATTTCCTGTAAATGCTCTAGCTACTGAGTTCTAGTGATTGGAATTGTCCTCACTGGGTTTTGCAAGGAGCTGTGGTACCACCAGTCACTCTTTCCCCCTTCTGTGCTTTATAGGAAATTATTAGGTACTTGAAAAAAGGACTCTTCAGTAAAAGTAGGTGCTTTCTTATTTTAAGGAATTAGATATCTCTGAAAGAGAGCATGCCAAAGCTTCACATCTTTGCTATTTTAACTGTCTCCATTGCTTTCTGTGGACTTTTTTCTGTCCAGCTCCCTTTTGCAGTGTAGCTGCCAGTTCCACTGGACAGGAAGGTATCTGAGTGCCAGATAGTGTAATGTTCAGTGTAAAAGTAATTTTCTGTCTAAATTTTAGTCTTTATCACTGAGCAGTTAGAGTTGACACCCATGGAAGTTCTTAGATTTTGAAAATGTCTGTCACTTCTCATCTCTTGAATCAATTTTAAATATGTCCATTGTGTGTTTACCTTTTGAAGGCCTTGCTATAACATTTAGAGAGCCCTGAGGCTTACCAGTGCTTATATCTGGCAAATACAAGACAGTTTGCATGTCCTGGAATATAAACTGCCATGATACCTCAAAGGTTTAGAATAGTACCTGGCAAGATAGACTAGAGCATTTGAACTGAAAAAGGATTAGACCATTTGGTTTGACAGGAATATGGGTACTTTGTTGTAACCAACTCTAACAGGTGCTATCACATTAATGGCAGATAAGTGAAATGTGTTAGCACATTTCAGAAATAAAAATGTGTCAGAAATAAACACTGAAGTGAATATTAGAGGTACTGTTCATGTGAATTCTGACAAATTTGTTTTTTATTCATCATCTGTAATTATTCAGGTACAGCTTTTAATTGCTTTTTGCAGAAAGTTCATTTTGACTGTGACTCTCATTTTCTGCTCCTACAGGGTGTCCTTTGTTATATTTTCTTTCTACAATTAGTGCCTGTAGCCAGTCTCTTGCTGCAGTTCATACATAGTCTTTCAGTAAATTCAATTGACTTTGAGCTTTTCTAATTTAACAGACAAACAAATACTGTAATTTCTCAGTTTCTTCCAGCTCTGGTTCCACTCAGATGACAAGGATAGACAGCAACAAGGCTTTCACAGTGTGCAAGTATGTTCATTAAATTACATTACACTTCTAAGTTATATTACCTCTTTCAGTAGTACTGCATGAATAATTGTGATTGTGGGATCAAAGGCTCAAAGCTCTGTGTATTTGGAAAGCAAGGTTATGTTTCTTTCTTAAAACACCATAAAAATCTAAATATAAGATTCAACAGCTGATGGATAAACGATTTCTAGCTACATGGATTTAATGTGAGCTGTTCTTAAAACCAGGCGAAGATTAAATTTATTTTCTGTGCAGGATTCTGGGTGACATTCATTATAGTATTCAAGAGGAACGTAAAATAATATCACAGAAAGTGCTAAAGGAAAGTATCTTATTTTGTCTGTATTTCATACACAATGAAAATCTTTTACATCAGACAGCAAATGGCATGTAGATTAGTAAAATGCCAGCACAAATACCTGCATTGCTTACCTAGAGCAGGAAACATTATTAGCATCCTTTGATACTTGTACCCATTCTCTTTGGGGCAATAGTATTTCTACACAGAAGAAGACAGAAGTGAATTATTACTTGCTCAAATCAAGAAGGAAGAACTGGGTTAGGAAGAGTTAACAGCTCAACCTAACATGTCCAAAAATACTGGAACAAAACATATATACTACAAGACTAAGCAGAATAAGGAAGCAACTGAGTAACTTTGGTGGGGGCAAGGCCCTGTAGCGATGGTAACAAAATTGACTGACTCAGCAAATCACTGGTAGCCCCAGGTGAATTGCATTTTGTCTTAAAAGGTTTGGTTAAGGAGGTAAACCTGAGCAGCATCTCAAATATTTGAGTTCTGAGTACCCTACTCTAAACAGGTTTATGGATTTCAATTGTGGTAGTAAGTACACTAAACAGCCATTGTTTCAGCTATGTTGTCATAGACTCATAGAGTTTAATGACAGAAGGAAGCACTGGATCACACTGGTTCACCTCCTGTATATCCTATTACACCTGTCTTAATAATCCAGAAGGCCCAGGGCTGTGAGTCTGTGTTATGTTTGATTTAGCAGCTTTTCCACAATAAATCCAGTTCATTGGGCTAACCTTCTCCATGAAAATCAGGGGTGTGTCACGTGCACCAGTTTCATCAGACTTGTGCTGGCGCATTCTTTGCAATGCAGTCTCCACACCCTGATGGGCCTGTGCTGTAAAATGGCCCCATATTGCAACTCATTCTCTTTCCCCACCTCCTGCCTCTATTGATCAGGTAACTCATGTCTGAGGAAATTTACACTTGACTAGTATATGTTTTTCCAAAAAGAACATAGTAGGTGAAAGCTGTGCCTAATTTCTATTTTGAATTTGTCTGATGTCAGATTCTGCCCACTAGTGCATGCTTTTCTCCTTTTAGTTTCAGGGCTCCATTAATATTCATTAACCTGTCCACAATAAAGATAGTTATACTGTGAGCAAGTCACCTTTCATTTTTCACCTGTGATAAAGTGACAGTTTGAATTATTTAAGAACCTTTTTCCCTAAACTACAGACTAGTTTTGTGGCTCTTTTCTTGATTATCTTCAATTCTCAAAGCCCTTTTAATAATACAAATATTGACAATGATTATGTTATCTGAATCCTAGTTTCACTAAAGTTGCAGAGAGAAGTAATTTCAACTTACTACTACTGTTCATTGCTTTCCCTTTTATCTGTCCTTTTTGAATAGTATGACTCTGGGAGTTATTTGTGAGGTTTTTGTGCTCTCCCACAAGACTGCTCTGATGTTACTCGTTACCCAGATGACGTAGTATGAAAATGCATCTTTTTGATTGCCCATTCAGATATAAACATGATTCACTTTGTTCTGAATTATCACAGAATCACAGCATGTTAGGGGTTGAAAGGGACCTCTGAATATCATTGAGTCTAACCCCCCCTGCCAGAGCAGGACCAAAAACTAGGGCAGATCACTCAGAAAGGCACCCAGACAGGTCTTGAAAGTCTCCAGAGAAGGAGACTCCACAACCTCTCTGGGCAGCCTGTTCCAGTGCTCTGTAACCCTCACAGTAAAGAAGTTCTTCCTCATGTTGAGGTGGAACTTCCTGTGCTCAAGTTTGAATCCATTGCCCTTTGTCCTATCACTGGGCAAAAGTGAAAAGAGGTTTTCCCCACCTTCTTGATGCGCAGCCCTTCTGTATTTATAGACATTAATTCGATCCTCCCTCAGTCTTCTCTTCTCTAGACTAAAAAGCCCCAGTTCTCTCAGCCTTTCCTGGTAAGGCAGGTGTTCCAGTCCCTTAATTATCCTTGTAGCCCTTCATTGGACTCTCTCAAGTAGATCCCTGTCCCCCTTGAACTGGGGAGCCCAGAACTGGACACAGTACTCCAAGTGAGGTCTCACCAGGACCACTCTTCATTCTGTGTTCAGTCATCTTACATGAGGTGAACAGCTTTCCTAGCCAACACTACGAGCCTGGTGTCATTCAGTCAACACTTGCTACCCTGTTCATAAGACATCTGATCAGGTTAGGTATGGACAAAAGTATCTCACATGTACTAGCAATCGTGCAGAGCATGCATGCACCAACTTACCCTATACCATGCAAACATATCTATTGTTACTTGTCTTTTTGCTGATATTAATTTCATATGATTTTATTTTGGCAGTTCAGAACTTCAGTAAAAAGTTTAATAATGTGAGGCACGGTAGTTTTGCAGTGCTTTCCTGGCAATACTCTTATGGAAAGAAAGTTCCCTGCTATTCCTGGAGATTTCTAGAAATGTCTGTCTCTTGCGATGTGTTTCTCAGTTAGCTCTTTTTCACCCAATAAATTATGCATAACATGATACTGTATAGCACTGGCCCTTTAGTATGTCACATTGCACTAAATAAAATGCCTTGCATAATTCTACATTTATGAATAGCTTGGCAGTTATCTCCACTCTCCTTCAAGTACAAAATGAGACCTAGGAAGGGCTTTATTCCTTAAGAAACCCTTAACTTCTGTCCTTCAAGAGTCAACAGTGCTGTCTCCTTGCTCTCTCTGACATCAATGTCATATTCAGTAGCCCACTGTAGTGCATCTTCTTCTCTCCATCTTTTTTGACTTTAACAATGCAAAGGGGAAGCTTATTTTTGCTCTATATACTTTAGAATGATGGATTTGTTGCCCTTTGTATTAACGTTTTCTGATCCTTTCTTTTATTTTGCTCGGAAATGAATAAAAGGGATACAGAGATAGGAGATAGGATAAGAAATGTAGCTTACTGACAGGAAGCTTGAAGTCCTCTTGTACGTGTTACTCGAGAATTGGTTTAGCTCTTTGCTGTGTTGAGTACTGAAACAAGCACCATAATGCTTTAGAAATATCCTGTGTGCATTTCCAGTTGCTTGATGTGTAACAGGCAGTTTTTAGGAGAATGAGTGCAGAAGCTATCTATAGAGGTGCATGAGAAGGCAGCGTTTGCCTTGTTCTGCTGTGAAATGTTATGATGTAAAATCAATGCAGCTTATGAAGAGCATTCCCATAACAATTATTGGCTGCATAGCATCCTTTGCTCTGTGCTGTCTGAGACATATGTTACTTACATTACAGGTAAGTGTCCTTTTTCATACATAGATAAGTACCTCATAAGATGATAAGATAACCCCCTGGAGGCAAACAAGCAGCTTCTTCATCTAGAAGGGCTGGCAGGAACTAGCTTCACAATCTGCAGCTGTCCAGGGTACCAGCAATAGAATGCTCAAAAGACAAAAGGGACATGTTGATCTTTACTTCAGCAAGATCCTCTGTAGTTCCTACTACAGAAGTTTTTATGATGCAGTCTATGTCACCTTTGGGTAGTACATGAAAAGCTGGATGAATACATGACTTACTTTCTTGTCTACTTTTCTACCCAGGAGAAGCTGAATAGATTTGAATGTAGATAAGAACCTTTAGAGAAAATCCCTTCTGTGAAGGACAATTCTGTGCCAATACTTCTGTTAAAGATCTCTGTCAGCTATTTCTTAATCAATAGCATGTGCATAAAGTGGGATTTGGCCTTTATAAAAAATACTCAATTTGTATTTGAATTAAGTGCAATACATCAAGTATTTTCTTACACCACCTTTTGCCTCCTGGATTGCAGAATTGTACTTTGTAGTGAAGGGAGATTAAACACTTCTTTTGAACACCAGTTGGGAAGAGGTCCTTGTGTTTGAACTGTAGATTAATAAGTGGTCTGTCCTATTAAAAAGTATGAGAGTCATGCAGCAACTGTGGCAAGATCAGCATCAGGGAAGAGTCGCAACAGGATTGAGACAGAGAGCTCATTATCCAAGCACAGCAGCAAATCCCTTCTCCAGCCTTGTTGAGGCTGAAAGGAAGGGGAACGGGGATGTTCCCTCTGGAATTTGGCTATTAACACCTGTCGGGACTGTCTCAACTCTTACAAGGAGAACTTACCTCAGAGGAACTTGCTCCCCTGGAGTGAGATGATAGTGAAATGCACTGAAGCTCTTCAGGAACTTCTTTTTATGCAAGGTCTCATTTACAAAACAGAAAGATTCCGTAGCTGATCGAGGGTCAGCAACATGCTGCTAAGCCATGCTGCATGCTGTCTGGCTGCAGCTGCATCAGAAATGATACCTGAGACTGGTTACTGAAAGGTGCCAACCAGATGCTGACAGTGGTTTACGCATTTCAGTCTCCATGCTGACCTCCATCTAGTATTCACACAGCAGTCCCTGTTGCTGGAGTCAGTTGCTAGCCATGTGTTATGCTTGAGTAACCTTGGTTAAGAGGGGAGATTAATTTAAAATGAATATATCAGACCTGATTCCATTGTACATGAACAGGTGAAAAGACACAAATATTTCCCTGAAGGAATATTTTCCTTTGGGAAAGGAAAGGCATGCAGCCTGTTCCACTGTTTGGGTAGAACTGAAAAATGTAATAGATTTACAGCAAAAAAACCCAGACCTGTGATCCTGAATCACAGAAGCATTACTCAACAGTTAAATGTCCTCATTTTTGAGTCTATTGTGTGATACTTACACCAACAAAACATAAACCTTGCAAATTTTGTAAGCATGTGAAAAATCCCTTCTCTGATATAAGGCAATGACACAGGGTGAACTGAGGTCTGAGATTCCTCTGTATAGATGGTTGCTATTGCATGTTTTGGCAAGTAAGAAAGATGGAGGTGGTCCAAGTACTTGGAGATATGTTCTGGGTCACTGAATACATTTCAGAGAGGCTTGGTCATAACTAAATGTATACTGGATTTTCTTATTTACATCAAAATAAGAAATGTTGCTTCCCTGGGAGCAACCCCCTTCACTCAGTCATGTGTAGCTTTGTTAGAGATATTGATCTTATGGCTGGGACATGAAATAAGGTAGCACAGGAGTATCTCATACTCAATCCTTATCCACAGACAGGCAAATGGGAAACTTTAGAGTGAGCCAAAGAATTTGGAGTCTGTGCTCTGGCCATGCCAAGCATCAGTTTTTAGCTGGAGGACTAGGGATGAGGAAATGAAATATTTTTCAGGTATAGCACAGTCTTGCAATAATCACAATATCTTCCTTTGCCTAATATGGTGTAAAACTGGTGTAAATATGTAAAATTGCCCAGCATAACCTGTCCAGTTTTACATGATGTGTGCAGCCTACACCAGTAGCAGAGGAGTGGCCATAACTTTTGTAGATGATGGTGACAAGAAGCTGGAAGAGAATATCTATCTGTTAAGATTGAGCTTGCACTACATCATCCTTCTGTCACAGGCTCATCTTTTCTTACACATGGCTCCTTTCTTAGATCCTGCTTCTTACACCATCTAGCTTATGATGTTTAAGAGTTCTTCCTATGCATTCAAATGTGGGGGTATGTGTAATTATCTGTGCACTGCTATACTGCACCAGGTAGGTCATTTGTGTATTACACTCACCTTTCGAAATAACTAGTGAAATTGAGCTAATCAGAAAATCCAGTTCTTTTTTATCTTATCTACTGAATATCCTGTAGGACAGTATCTTTCTATATGATTCTGTTAAAATGACAAGCAAGTCTAACTCTTAGATCTATTTAGTGCAGGAACTTAATTTTTTCTTTTGGAACAACCAAATATTTGTCCAGATTAAAAAACAAAACAAAACAAAACAAAGCCCCAAAAAACCCCAACCCCCCCTCAACCCCAAAAACTAACAAACAAACCCCCAAAAAAACCCAAGAAAAAGCCCAAAACTAAAATCAAACCCCAAGCCAAAACAAATCCCAGAAATCTGTACTCCCCAAGTTAATATCAGAAGAAAAATTGGCTCAGTGACTGAGCTGTCAGTGCTGAGCTCAGTGATACAGAAAAAGTAGCTAAGCTTTAAACCTCCTTCTCTCTGAACAGATGCTATTAACTTTGCAGAAGGACCTTTTTTGACCTTTATTTTTATGACCCAGAATCTGCAGTTCTTCTGTAAGTGCTCATCTGTATGGAAACCACTCTAGCTACACGTGTGGCCCTGTATACTGCACTGAAGTCTTCAAACAGTACTGTTGTTTGGCCCAAGTGTATGATCAGTAATATCAGTTCTTTCAGCCCTTCATCCAATGAGGGCATAAAAGAAAGAGTGACAGCAGTTATCTAGAGATCCCTCATCCTGCCTCTGAATCTCTGCCAATCTGTAGTTCATTCTGTAATCTGTCTTTCTCAAGCCAGTAGGCATGAATTCCTTGTAAAATCTGCCAATTTTCATTCTATTTTTTAAAAAAATTATTTTAAAATATTTCTCAGCATATTTTGCATCACAAAGATTTCAGAAGTTGGATTCAAAACATGAGACACTCCTCCTCCCAGAGGGGCAAAGATTCCATTGCATTGTTTTAAGAAAAATACTACCAGGCTCATCTGCTCTTCCTGTCAGTCATCCTCTTCTAGGAGAAGGAAATATGGACACTCACAACAAAATAAGATTGCTCTCTGAAAGTAAAAAGTAAGACCTTGAAGATTTCTATCTCTGACTTGTATGATCTGTGTCTTGCTCTCAGCAAGTATGTAGTTCTCAAGGCAGATAATCGCACGGAACTGGACCAGCTTGGTTCTTAGTGCTGAACTTCCTGTGCCATGTGTCACGGTCTGGGGCTCCTGGGTGAATGTGCGACGCAGCGTGTTGGGCAGATGTGTGTATTGAGGTATTTCGCGAGGTGCGTTGGAAAGTGGGATGTCTTTTAGGCAGGCACGAACACTCACCCCCAAGTTCCACACTATTTACAGGCACGCTCCCTCACACGCTGTCCTAGCGCGCCTCTCACTTCATCCGTCGCTGGCCATTTCCCTCGCGGGAGAACGGAACTGCAGCTCGGGACTCCACACTCGCTTCGCGGTATTTACCGCGTCTCAAGCACACGCACACTCACTCTGATTGGTGTGTGGGACACCCCTGAACCGAGCGCAGGAACCTGAGTGGTCAATGGTCCCGCGTTTATACCTCCATACAACCCTTCCCCCCTTGGGTATTTTAGGAATACCGGCCGTGGAAATAAGTAACCACAACTCGGGGCAATTTAGAATTATGTGCTTTTTACTTTACGATTCGTGAAACACAACAACAAAACGATACAAATGGAAAAGGAACTAGCAACCACTTATCAAAAGTGAAAGTGTATGGAGAGGGGTGAAACTCGCACTGATTGGGAAGGATTTGGGGACGGACAAGGTATCAGGGAAGACCCCACAACCCCCTCCCCCCTCCCAGGGAAATTTAGGATCGGGAAGAATGCGGTAGGGAAGGCGATCTTTTGGGGAAGCAGTCTTCCGCCTTCCTGAGGGGTGGAGTCGGGGACCTGCCTCAGCTCTTGGTGGCCAGCGTCCTTCAGTGGCTTCACAGAGGTGAGCTCACAGGGGTTTCAGCTTCTAAGAGCCTTTAAAAAGGCTTTTGCCCTGGCTCTAGCCTCTGACAGGTGATGAGTAGGAGGCGGCGGCTGGCAAGGTGGATAGTCCCTGAGATGGCGGCAGGCAGAGGCTCTGTGCAGTGAACTTCATTTTCTTTGCCTTCTTCTGCGACGACCCGAACCACCACCCACAGCGTGGCAGCCGTGCATGTCTTTATAGGAAACAGTGAGTTGAACCTCAGTTCCGGATTGGTGCACTTCTGAATCTGTTAGCTGATTGGCTCTTTTGCACCAATCAGCTTTCTAGTCTCTCAGGTGCTTCTCCGAGGTTGCAACAAAGTAATTCTTCTCCTGCCTCATACCATGCCAGTCCTCATTTAGGTCTGCCAGGGTTTTCTTTCCTTTGTATTGTTCTTAATTCCTGAATTTTAGGTCCCTTTCACCATGAGAGTCAAAAGTCCATTGTTTATGTGGGGCATGCTCCTCACACCATGCTACAGAAAGCGTAGAGGGGCAAACCAAACCAAACCAACAACAAAAAAGATCCTGTTTGCCTCTATTTTCTGATTGAGAACAGAGCTCAAAATACCATTTTGGTAGGAATGGCGAAGTGGAGTCCCAAGCCAGCTCAGCTTTTAAGGGTATTCTAGTCTCTACATTAAATATTATTTCTTTATCCCCATAAATAGCAGTGGCAACACCGATAAAGGCTCTACATCATCACCCTAAACTACAATCATAATTGTATAAATTATTGTAGTTGATGTATTGTTGATACAAATTATCTCCTCTTCAATATTATCCAATGTTGAGTTTATTAAGGTGCAGAAGCCAATTTCTCTCCCACTTTACCTTCAGGGTGCAGCAAATTAAAATGGCCTAATACTACTGTGGCCTCAGTTTCAAGAACTCTCAGATAAGATTTTAGAGACAGAGACAATGAACACCCAATAAAAAAAGAAGACACAGATTTTGAATCATAAGGACTTACCCTGCAGCTTCTCCCAAGAACCCTTCATCTTTATCATGATATCAGTACACACCGTTTTGCTCATACATTGCTCCCAATTGATCTCAGAGGTTTGCAAGAGGTGCCAACTATAGTTGGTACTACCCTGAAGACTGAAAAGTCAATGATCAGAGAAAAGAGGCCATCAATTATCAATCCACTTAGGTCCTAGAGAGAAGTTAGCAATGTTTATTAAAGAAGACATCTTGAAGTCATTTAAAAATGATACCAGCTACTATCATTCCAGATGCTCAGAAAGCTAAACAGCTTTCTCTAATGACAGCTGCTCCCAGAGATAAAGAACTCCAAAAGCCAGATTAAAACAAGTAAAGTAAGTACTCTTCTATTTCAGTCCAACTGTGCCTAGCAAACAAACATTATGTAAATACTGCTTACTGACAGAACAAAGCATCTGCTTTTGTGAACAGATTTCAGTGTCAAGGTAAATAATAAAAGGCTAAATGTTCTGAAGTATATCTAAGTTTCCATAACACTGGAAGTTTGGTCCTTACAATTACTTATTTTTCCATATAATGTACTATAATGGTTGTGATGATGAATGGTTCATGAAAAAATCCGCAGAGAGAAGAACTCAGTGTGGGTTTTTCTCCATTGAAGGCACAAACCTCTTAAGCAACTGAACACATGCCATGCAAAGTCCTTGGAAGAATATCTGCCCAAATATATCCTGATCTTTTCGTGGAACCCCTTCAAATACCAGGGCCAGACAGCTGCAGAGTACCTACAAATTTGCCGTGATAACCAACCAGTTATGCTTTAAGAAAATGTTTTTCTTTCCCTTTTAAAAAGCAATGATCATCTACAAATACAACCAATTTGTGATATAAGCAAGATAGCCCAAGTTTGATATGCTTAAGAAAAGTGACAGTTCTTCGCAAACCCTGTCTTTAGATATAATCTTTACCTTTTGTTTTAGATTTGGGCTAGAGTGATCATTAGTCAGGCCCTAGAAGTCATCTATTTTGGGTAGTCCAATAATTAAAGATTATTTTTGTGGCTTTTCTCATCCTTTTAATGGATGTCTTTCATGAATAGCATGTTAATATATGTATATCTCTATTTATTGGATATCTGATTGATAGGAAACACCTTTAGAAATCAAGGGAGAACATCTACTAACAATTCATTTCTTCAAATAAAAGTATTTTTTCTGTCTTTGACTTGAGAAAACTGGAATTCCCCAGACTCAAGATTATAACATTCCTTTCCTTTCTTTCTCTCTATTTTTAAAAATCTTAAGGACACTTTTTAGCTTCCTTCAAAATGTATGCTTCCATACTGCGAGCTCTTTCTTTCCCATAAAACATCTGTGTGTCACACCAAAGTAAAATTCAGACTTTCTCCAGTGCTAAGGGTGTTTATGGAAAGTGTTAATCAACTAGTTGTGCATATGGAGTTAATGCAGTTCAGTTACTTACTCCAAGCAATAGCTTTCAGGACAAAACTAGAGTCCTTGGACTGCAGCTTTTTGTGAACAGCTGAATTGGATTAGAATCTGAAGCAAATTGTCACTCACTGGAGCTCAAATAGACTGCAAATAGCAATTGCATACCTTCCAGAGGAGAGATTTCCAGTCCATCTGGATGGTCATCTGTAACCTCCAGATAAATCTGTCAGCCACAGATTTTAGACTGTTTCAGACTGTTACACCACACGTGAGCTTGCACTTAGGCAATGCCTGAAGCCAGACGTCACTCTTCCTCCATTACAGAGCTGGCAGAGGTTGGTATATCAAGCTGTGGAATGTCAAACAGCTACATATGTCTCCTCTCTCGGCTTAAACTGAGGATGTTCATAAAGATGCATCTTTCTCACAAAAACCTCATTGCTGTTTTATATAAAGGGCTGCTCATTGGGACCATTGGATGATCCTTGCTATATGAACCCAGCTGGAGATGATACATAAACGTTGTGGAAGGCAAGGAAATCAGAGTAACCTGGAATACATTCCTTCTTCCTTTAAAGATTTCCATTGACCAGATGTTCTCAGACAATACATCTCTAAGTCATAATGAGAACAAGTATGGAAGAGCCCATTCATTACTTTCCCAACCAATGGCTGGCAATGGTTTATAATTTTTTCTTTTTTTTTTCAGGAGACAATGTCTCACCAGTCTCAAATGCTCTCTTCCATGGTCTATCCTTGGATCAATGTTTCAACAGTGACTAAGTCCAGTTAAAGACCTACAGGCTATCAAAAATACATCACAGTTTTGTTTTTTTTCTTGGGTTTCGTTTGGTTTTGGTTTTGTTTTTGGGGTTTTTTTTTGGTTTTTTTGTTTCTGCAGAAAGAGTCTCAAAATGCTTGCAAATGTCAGGAATGAGGTCTCAGGCATTTCCTCTGATCCGCTACCCAGATTATGAGAAAAAGCAGAAGGGATTAAACTATGTTGATCTTAATAGCTTCTACTTGTCTGAGGCAGTTGTACCTAATGGATTTCTTGCAATTCATCTCAGCCTCAATAAACAAAAGAGAGGAATATTTTCTATGTAACTTGAGATGAAATAGATATAACCCTGAGTCTTCATTGCTTGAGAAAGCCTAATCAGTGCAGTGTGAATCAGGCCATGACACTGACCACTTAATCAGGAAATGGCTATCAAGAAGAAACAATCCTGGGGTGTGTAATAAGTGGGGGCTTGTACCTCCCTCCTTATGAGAAGATTCTTCCTTAATGATCTAGCAGTATAGTTTCTGGAGATGTGTATGTTTTCAGGTGATGACATTTGCTGGAAAAAACATGCTTCCTAACATCTCAACAGCTTATTTTTACTGTCTTTTTTCCTAATTACTGTTATTCTTCTTTAAGATGCAGATTACCTACTGTAAATTTACTTTTATCAGTAAAGGATATGTGTTTGCTTCTAGGAAATCCTAACCTTGGAGAAACAGGTTTCGAGGTTATGTCATTGTATGAACAACTGTAAATGGGTCTGTAGGTGTGTATAAGTATTACAGTCTGAGAAAAAACGTAGAATTCAATACAAACAAAGCCTGGAATTTTAAACACAGAAAATGGACAGAGTCAGACCAGCAGAATTGCCTAGAAGGCCTGAGTGATTGAAAACTTAATTGGTAACTTGCGTACCAGTCTCTGAACAATATGAGAAAACAGGTGGTCTTTCCAGGAACAAGAGAGAAACTGACTTCACTAAAAAAGCCTTCACTTTTATATGCAAAGTGATGGTGTAAAACCTAATGAGGATATGCAGTCCAGGAAACATCTGGTTCTGTCCTTCTGACATATTTGATGAAGTCTGCCAACATCATTTATATATAATTACACTAGTTTTAGTAGGACTACTGCCTCTGCAACTCTAATGAGAAAAAATATGTTGCAATGTTGGCAGACGTTTGTGCTTTTCTAAAATTCCTAAACTACAACGTTTGTGCAAGATCCTAGCTGAGGAATTTATTTGCTGGGTTGAATCAGTTCAGCTTCCATGTGATACAATATAAGTATTAATTTTGTTATCATTATTGCTCTTAGGACCCCCAAGCCCAGATCAGTCACTCACTACACATAACAGAGCATATTGTCCATCCGTAATGAGGGGTAAAATACTGAAGACAAGCCAGCATGTACAAGGAGATTATGCGACAATGTCAATCAAATGCACTCCTCTTCTGCACTCTAGCAGTATAAACATTATCAGTTGTTTTTTGGAGGGGATTTTTAGGCACTACAGTGAAGAGATGAGCAAGAAGGAGGCATGGAAGAGAAAAGCCTAAAGCTATCTGTGTTTATGGGACCTCCACATGGGCTCGAGAGGCAGCATTTTTAAACAAATAAGCAGATGGACAATATGTGGACTAATTAAAGCTTGAACCTCACCCCTGGATAATAAATGGAAAATTATTAATAGAGTGAGAATGGCTGTCAATGTCTTTAAAAATGATTTTTTTTGTTTATTGTGAGGGGAACTGTCAAAAATGCGAAGAGCTGCATGAGCTAATCGAACTGGTGGGTTTTGAAGACAATCTTGGCAGCAGTGTATAATTAGATATGCCTGGGACAAAAATGCCTTTGTCAGGGCCAAGATGTTACAGTAAGTGAGCTGTAAAATAACTGTGACCTTAATGAGAATTTTAACAGCATGAGTGGATGAAAAAGGCCAAGTTTTAGAGATGGTTCTGCAGGCATAGCAAAGACTCTAAATTAAACCTGGCATCCAGGTTACGGGCATTTGAGACTGGCAGGACGAGAAGAGTCCTTTCACAATCTGGAGAAAGGGCACAGGAAGAGATGGACTTGGAGGTGAGACCGAGAGCTCTGTTTGAGCTATACTGAACTTGAGCTGAGGGCCAGGCACTCCAAAGGGCATGTCAGCAAGGCATGCCTTGATCTTACCCAATGAAGGCAATATTTTCTGTAAGGGAATAGAGGTCTGGAATGAAGCAGTATCTGACATCCTGCAGATAAAAATGAAAATGGAGTTTGTAGGTGAGTTGAAACCAGGAGGGGATCAGGAAGAGTGGAATAAGAGCTATTGGAAGTGAAGAAAACATGACCTATGAGGAAAAAATAAGGCAATTGGGATTTTTTCATTA
Organism: Hemiprocne comata; assembly: GCA_020745705.1. NCBI lineage: Eukaryota > Metazoa > Chordata > Aves > Apodiformes > Apodidae > Hemiprocne > Hemiprocne comata. Next base: position 87,423,932 of record CM036587.1, read on the forward strand.
AAAAAAAATATTACTGTCTGCATAAGCATTATAGGTAGCTGGAAAATGGAGAAAATTAACTGCTCTTGACTGCAATCAGAAAAAGAAGAGGTTGGTTCATGTTGTTAGCTAAAGGAGCACAAAAAAACTCTGCCATAATATGAGTAGCAATCCATTATGGATGTGATGCCCCCTCCACTGGATTAGATACATGCCTGCCAAGAACAGCAGGTACCAAGGCTAGGTACAGCTGACTTTGCCGAGGGCTGGAAAGATGGATCTAATAATTTCTTGCATAGTCTTCCAAGTTTGCGCAAATTTGAAGGTCCGTGAAAAATCTGAAAGTTGGAGACCTAATGGGTATTCATCACCCTTTTAAATGTTCAAATGCATCCAGGATTATATGTGTTTATTTTACTGATATTTAAAACTTTTTCATGTCTAATATGATTTGAAAAGCTAGGCAATACTTAATGACTCTAGTCATTAACATGTAGGCCAGTAAATCTCTTTTTTTGCCAGAAGTAGCAGAAGGCCACAGGTGTGGCAGTGCAGGGTCTCAGGACGTGTCTGGCCCTGCCTTGGTTGAGAGATGGTTTTAGCCATGCCAGCAATTGCCTGGTGGCCACATGCCTGTGGCTTCCCTGCGTTGACTTTGCTCTGGGAGGGCCTGGGGCGGAGGCTGGCACCCCTACATACACTGTGGGACAAACAGCCCCTCTGGGATAATGGGGCTGGGGGAGGGCAGCTCCCAGACTTTGCCCGGGAAGCAGGGAGAAGGAGGCAGGCTATGATAGGAAACTTATGAAAAGAGCCCCATGGGCACCCTAGGGAGGTGTTCACACTCACCAGCTTAACTTAATCCTGATGAAAAACCTGGGATGCTGCTAACTGGCTGTGACACCCTTTCTTGCCTGAGGAAGCCTGATGCTATCAACCAGAGGACTAGAGGGAAAAAAGAAGGGCAGTCATGACATCAGAGAAAAGGGGTACATTTTAGTAACCTTTCTTGAATAGTAGTGTTTTAGGAGTATTATTATTGATATTTTTCTGTAGATTTTGTGCTATTATTATTATTATTATTAGACTAATCATAACTTTCAGTTGTGTTTTTTAGTAGGTGATCAAGATACCTTATGGCTCATGGTAAATGCTTAGCTACATGTACATAGTGTGTTGCCTTTTGCCTGGAAGTGTAATCTTTTCATATGAAAGTTTGATGCCTTCCTCTTTAAACAGAATTGCTTAGTTTATTCAATACCTTGTATTAAAACTGATATGATATTTGAGGGATAGGATACAGAGTTTTAGTGCCATATTTCTAAGACTGACATTCTTTGAATATTAAAGAACTGTGACTCAGATATAGTTGGGTATTTTTTGTGGTAGTGATATTTACACAGAAAAACCTCTGTAGCCTAAAACAGTTGTGTTAATTGCCTTTTAAATTAACAGTGATTTGTAAATTGGTGGAGCCTTTACAGTATAAAGAATAACCTCGGTCCGCAAAAAATCTTCTACAGAGGCCACACTGAATTAAAATTGGGAAAAGGAAATAACTTGTTTTAAAAGCCCAGCTCTGTCCTGTGGCTACTTGTTAAACATAGTCTTTGAGTACAGTATTCCCTCTCTTCTGTCTCCCAAGTAGCTTACCTGTCCAGCTTTTTTTTTTTAACATCTGAGTAAAGGGGAAGGAAATGCAGCCAGCTATGAACTCACTGTACTGGAAGTAGTGACCCAGTCAATCTTACTCAGCATTGAATGCCTAAAAATAGGAATTATCATAAGATAATCAGGTGCCTTGAAAGGATATTAATCCTGGGGTTTTTGTTTGTTTTCAACAATATTGTGTTTTCTTCTCATTTTTGCAACTTTTTATGTTTCTCTTTTTGTTTTTAAAGATTTCTTCCAATTTTTTGCAATGTGTTCAAAAGCCAGAGAGACTTACCATATGTAGAATTTATCAAAGCTTTTCCACAAAAAGAGTTATTTCTTCATCCACCTTTCCCCCCTCTTGTTAGATTTCTTCATCTATCCTATATAGTACTCATAGGGTCTTTGGAAATACTATTTTTATATAAATTAACTTATTAATATGATTTACTTGGTTAAAATAAGGAATAAAAAGTATGTGGAAACGCTAGCCAACTTACTATCTAGGAGATTTGTGTGTCTGGAATTTTAATCTGTTTAGCACATCTTGACCAAAACCATTAAATCATGTGTTCTTTATATGTTTTAAATTGTAGCCAGCTATAGCTGTAACTAGAAGCTGAAATGAGTTGCACTGATGCAAGCTGTGAGCTAGGCTGGCACTGTGCGCTGACGCTTAATGGTTTTCATTGGTACAGTTCTGTCATTGTGCTTGCAGTTCCTAAGTAACCACAGCAGAGCTCTAGAAATAACCAGGCTCACTATCTGGCCATTGTTTAAAACACTTTAATGTCAGTTGTGATTTTGGCTTGTAATTTTTGGTCATAACATTGAGCTCAAAAAGTTCTTGTCGGTATTCATCATTGAATCTTAAGGCTTAAAATGATAATTTTGAATGGAATTGGTAATAATGTCTTAGACTCTGATGCTGTTCATTAAGGAAATAATCCAAGCTGTAGAAAATTGTTTGGAAATCAAAACCCTCTGTGTAAATGTGGTAATCCTGACAACGTTTGTGGGTTTTTTTCAACTCCATCAAACATCAGAGCAGAATGCTCTCTCCATTTGTAGGTATAGTGTTTTGTTGCATTTTGCTCAAGTGCTTTAAATACTAATTTTAGCATTTCTGTTTAATAAAAACTGAAGAAAATTCACCTGTTCTTCTTCATGTACTGCAAGAGGCACTTGAACATATGCTGATGATACTGAGTTACTTTGAGTAGCAAAGATGAAGAGTAACTACAAATTCTGCAAAAAGACCTCAGAATGTAGCATGAGCGGATGTTAAGAGGGGAGATGAAATTCCACATATGTAAGTGTGATGAGATGCACAGTGAAGGAAACAACTCTTACTTTGTGTGAGCAATGATGGATTCTGAACTTGCTGTTCAGGAACAAGATATTGGAGTTGAGAAAAGATCAGCTCAGCTCTCAGTGGTGGTCAAAAATGGGACTTAATGTTAGGAATTAGTGGAAAAGGATAGGGAGCAACCCAGAGAACCTCCTATTGTTTCTACATACAGTTTAATGCTATATAAAGCCATAGGATTCCTAAGCCTAAAATGCTGTTTGCAGTTCTGATTCCTCCGGTCTCAAAAAGGATATAGTAGAAGTAGTAAGGATACAAAAAAGTGGTAGCAAAGTTACCAGCCCTATAAAATTACTTCTTCATGTGAGCTGTATAAATTAAACAAGGCCCCTCTACCTGAAAGAGACTAAGACAGAAAATTGAGATCCAAAGAACTGTATGAGGTCTGGAGAAGGCAAACAGGGAATGACTAGTCACTCTGTCTTATGATACAATGACAAGGGAAACAAACTAGGTGGGAAGATGTTAAAAAGAAGTGTGCCTTTTCAAAATATACCTCAGCTGTAGCATTTCTCACTCTAGGATGCCACGGATGCATCAAGTCAGTGGCGGAATAAATTATGGAAACATAGGTCTATAAAGGACAGTATAAATGTACTAAGATCCTGTGTTACTGGACACGTGTAAATCCTAAATCACTGATCGCCAGCTGTATGTTTGCCTTGCTGAACTCTTTCTTAAGCATTTGATATGGGTGACCACCAGAGACAGGATACTTAGGTTAGATGGACCATAACCCTAATTCCAGCTCTTCTACTAAGGAGTCTTAGGGCTCTGTGTGGAGGGAATATCTGAATATTGTTTGGATAAGATGGCCGGATTTTAGGCATAGTGCTGGGAAAACATTTTACTATTTGGTTGACAAAACCAAGGGTGACATTTTTGCCTTTTACCTTTTCCTTACCCTTCACTGTTTTGTACCTTACTGCTTTTCCTCATCTGCTTGCTTTTAAACTCTGCATCTTTTTCATTTCTTTTTCCTTCATACCAAGCAATCCTCCAGCCCTAAGCACAAAATAGAGGCACCCACACTAGTGAATATACTCTGAAGCATTTTCAGTTTTCCTTCTTTCTACAGTGGAGGTGAGCTGAGCTTAGCCTAGAGTCTGTGCATTTCCAGCTATCAGACAAGATCAGGAGATGCCACAGGGGGAGGTTTGTAGGGAGTTATGATTCTTGTTTAATGTCCACTTTTAATATTATTTGCAGAAGAACTTGCAGTCTGTTGTACACTTGTTTGCCCAGTGTTTAGAGATCAGTTTAAAAAGTAGTCTCAGAACAATGGCAAAGTCCAAGCTCCTGGTGCAGCATCAGTGGCTGACACCCTGGTGGGATCCTTGGAGGATCAGCCATGTTTGCATTGGATCTGTTATGCTTCCACTACGCTTTCAGCATTATGCTAGCAATAACAAAGATTTGGAGGGATACAAGTTTTTCTGTTTTGATCCAGACAGTGGTGCACAGCTCTTGGATTTTCTGAGATGGAGCTTTTCTAATAAGGTCACTTTGATCGGATATTTAATTCTAGTTATGCTCTCATTATTCTTTTTAGAAAGTGTTCTCAGCTATATATACATACATAGCACAACATTTTACCCCTTCTCTATTGTGAAATAATAAAAAACCCGCCTGGATGCAGTCCTGTGTAAAGTGCTCTAGGTTATCCTACTTCAGTGGGAGAGTTGGACTAGATGATCTCTAGAGATCCCTTCCAACTCTAACAAGTCTGTGATTCTGTGATTCTGTGAAAAGGACTTTGGTAAAAGTCAAGGAATGTTTTCCAAACGAGACGCGAGATGTTAAGTTGGCCTCCACTCTTCTGCCTTGGCATTGGAATGGTAGTAATTCATTGGCAAGTTAAAACATTCCCTTTTAGCTCCCGATTACCCAAACTAGTTTGAGCCCATAAACCATCAGTCTTTCTTCATTTACCCTTCCTTCCTTGAGGCAATTACTATTGATTTTATAACAAGCCGGGTCTGGTATCACCAAGCGCAGCTGTATACAAGCTGAGTGATTGCTAGGACATAACAAATTACATTTTCTACAGGCTTTAGTCAAATGTGTTTCCATTTATAATCTGACCAGAAAAAAACAATCAGTAGGACTTGTTCATTCCTTCAGCACTTTAATTTCAGTTACAGAGAAGTGAGTTGTAAGAAAAAGGAGAAAATAAATACCAAGAAAGGACATATGTTTGTCAGGTAATTAATTTCTGAGAAACCGCATGTATCCTTAAGGATGTTTTAATTAGATATAGTTAGACACTCCATTCCTAGGTTCTGGCAGTGTTATGGGATTCTCAGATCTCTCTATATAACCATAATCTGGTTATGTTGTGCGTTATATACAGTGTGTGTTTAATAATGGTGCAGCAGCTGGTGGCACTCCGCGGCAGCCCCGGGGCTTGCAGCTGAGGTTTGCCTGAGGCTGGTGACCTGGTTCCCTTACAGCCTGAAACAGGAGGAAACGGCAAGTGACATTTAAGCCGTATGTCATGTGCTGACCTGGGGATGCCACTGACCCCAGTGTAGCACGATGGCTGGCCTCACTGGCACCCTCCCACCCAGGCTCCATGGTGGGGGCATGGAGCCCCAGGCTGCCACCAGCAGCCCCTGGGCTGGCTGGCCTCGCAAGGCACACAGTCATTCCTTTGGGCCGGGTTGTGCTTTGTCTGCTTGTTTTGTAAGCTTGTGAATATTGGGGTTTAGTGACAGGCTGTGGGTACATTGTTCTGTTTCCCCATCCTCTACTCCTAGTGTGTCCATTTCTCTTGCGGCCATCCCTAGGAGCAAGCATTGCCCGCCCAGCTGGACAGAGAAGGAATGCACCAAAAAAATAAGGCATCCTTTTAGGAAAGTGCATGTTTGACAACCAAAATACCCACTATAGGGGCATGATGGGATTTTTCAGACAGGCCCGGGTGCTTTTGAAAATACTGCTACTTGTGTTTAGGGACATGGTTTAGTGGTGGACTTGGCATTGCTAGATTAACGGTTGGACTTGATGATCTCAAAGGTATTTTCCAACCAAAATGATACTATGCTATAATATCTGAACATCTATGGCTTTTTCCCATCCGATTTGAAGAGTTTATCTCTAACAGCCTCCCCAGAAAATCACAGAGTGTAACTTTATATCAAACATAAGAACTGTTATTTTTTTGATAGAACAGTAACACCCATTGGTAGATCCAAGCCAAAACAGTTTCATGTTGTGTTAACTACTGAGTAAATGCACAGAGAGAGATAAACTCTTTTGCGGTTTCCTAAGGTATGATATTTATTGATGACAACGCAGTGTCAGCAGTAACCAATATTGTTGTGCTCTTAAATAGATGAAAAAACTGTACTCTTGATGTTGCATAGTTGTCAAACATGGGATATATGTTAGTTATCTGTATTTTTGGATGAGTGATTTGACTTTGAGAACTGAAAGAGTTTAAAGAGTTTCACATTTAACATGAGGAAACAAAATTCTGATTCTCTTTAATTATCTCAGCTAACAAATCCAGAGTATTTTGCTACCCTCTAAGTCTTTTCTTGCTGATCTCTTCAGTTGTATTTGCTACACAGAATATGCATTTTAATGTTGTTTTGTGCATTTCTTCATAGGGACATCCAAGCAGAATGCAATTGCTTCAGTCTTAAAGGGTACTTTTTCACGGTGTGTCATTTTTAAGGCTTGCAGGGTACTGCAAGTTGTCACTAAACACAGCAGGAACTTTGAGCTTTATTTATTTACAGGATCTATTAGTTTTTCTCTAATTGAAAATCCCATTGGTGTACAAGAAAATGTAGGCACTTCGTTTCCTTAAAAAGCTTTTGGTTTTATCAACCTAGAAATTATATAACCCATTCTTGCTCCCAGTAAAGTCAGACAAAAATCTTTGCCAAGGATTTGCTGTTGACCAATACTTCAAAATGTTTACAGATGCTCTTACTGCATCTAGCGAGGAAGAAAGATCCCAGTCAGCCAAGTGGGAGGCTCTTCCTGACAATCTGCTGGAAAGAATGTCCAGACATTCCCGATGGCAGCTCCATGCCTGGTGACCCTGGGAACGTCAACCATTAAAAGTTGAATAGAAGTGTTTGGAAGTTATGTTAATCTTGTCATTTCCTCAGCTGTTGCGAAATAAACATTTATAACCAGCAGTGGTCTATCCGTTCCCATTGCTTTTGGTCATAGCAGCAGAATGAATGCATTAGTGCCCACAAAGAACTTCTTCAGTTCATATGCTTTTCACCTTAAACAGTAGAACATCTCTCCAGCTCCCTTTCTAAAAGAAAAACGCTAACAATGTGAATAGTTTAGAAAACCAGTAGTTAATACATCTAGACCAAACCTGAGTTCCTATAGTGAAGTTCCTGAACCAGTAAAAGGGCAACAAGATCGACCATCTGACATGTTTTTTTGAGCTGCTCTGTGTTTAGTTCCTCCAAGTGAGATGACTTACTGAGACCACTTCTTTTTTAAAAAAAGAGTATCTAAATGTGGCTATCCTACACAAATGTCTAGGCCTTCTTTCCCCTCCCTTTACAAGAGTACTTCACAAATCAGAAGAAGGAAAATCAGGTGAATTAAATAAACATTCAAAGCAAAAAGATGATTACAGAACATATTTATTTGTTGTTTTTTCGTTACTATTGGTGTATAAATGGAAATATTTGCTTTGCTTCTCTCATTTGAGAAAACTGATTCATCCAATTAAAAAAATCCAACAAAACACAACAAGGAAGTTGCCTTATGAAAATACAATGTCAGAATTTTTAAAAGCTTCAGTTTTTATCCTGGTTGCCTAAAATGAGGATGAAGCTATCAGTTAGTTTTTAATAGTCTTTGAAATCACCGAACAGTCTCATCTGGACCACAGAGCAGAAGTTTTGCCCCTGCCAGTCTCTCAGAGATCGTGTACATGGTAGCTAGTGGTCAGCAGCAGTGCACTGGTCAATCAGTCAGTTGCCAGTATCGAGCTCTAACCTGGTCATCACACCTGAACCCTGCCCAGATGATTGGACAGGCTGGGCATTAGGTTTGGAGGGCAGGAGGCTGGAGGACATGGGGAGAGCAGCAAGAATGTGAGGGATGGAGGAGCATCATTTACACATTTTCCAGGACATGGAAAGCAGGAGGACATGAGGGTTTCACCATTCAGACATAAGACACAGCCCAGGGAAAGCGGGCTGTGATACATCTTGACAAAGAGCTGCTTGTTTCCACGTGCAGCTGCTATGACATTGCATTTCCTTCTGTCTCATGGAGACATGAATAATGTCTCATTCACTGTCTAAAATTCTCCCAGAACTTGATGCTAATGAATATGTGTCAGATTTATTTTTTTTTTTTTGCTAGATGATTTATCATGCTACAACCAGAAGCTGCCAATCATCTACACTGTTGAATGACTTCTTGCTTTTCTCCTATGCATACACACTTTGGAACAAACATGTCTCTTCCTTTGTGCTAGTTATCTACTTCTACCAAGTGCTCAAAATGAATGGTTTTGGGGAGATTTTTCTTCAGAGAAGTTCTTAACTTTAAAATTAGTTACTATCTTGTGGGCCATGTTGCGCTGTCTTTGTGGCAGACATACATAGCTTATTTTTGTGAAAAGTCAAGAATGTTGGCAGACACGGAGGCTTGGGGCTGCAGTTGGATTAATGTTATTTTTCTCTTTTTACTTGACATAATTAATTAATTTTTTTCCATTTGTTGACTGAGTCCTATTATTAACACTCTTTTGGTAGCAGAATAAATTGATTATTAGAATTAAAAAAAGATAGCATTAGCCCTGTAGCTCTTATGTGTTTCTTCCTTTACCCACTCCTGTCTTCTAAATTCGAATCCCAGTCCACAGCTACCAAATCTGATTGAAAGCTGACATGTTTAGGCAAATTATTTAATTAACAGTTTTGTCACGCTGCAACTACTTAAAAAATGTTAGCCTTTGTAAACATATGGCTGATGAAAGAACTAACAGTAAACAGCCTTATTTTGTTTATATAGCACCATCAGTACACACCCCAACCCCCTTGCAAGCCCTCAGCTTCTGCTCTGAATTGAGAATGTCCATTAGAGACAAGAGGTACTTCAAGGCATGTGGACATGACAGTCTTGTCTCCTTTTGGTATCTTCTGGTAGCATTTAAATGGTGGACTTCACAGAATCACAGAATCTTAGGGGTTGCAAGGGACCTCAAAAGATCATCTAGTCCAACCCCCCTGGCCAGAGCTGGGTCACCTAGAGCACATCACACAGGAACATGTCCAGGCGGGTTTTGAATGGCTCCAGAGAAGACTCCACAACCTCTCTGGGCAGCCTGTTCCAGTGTTTCATCACCCTCACAGTAACAAGTTTTTCCTCACGTTTACATGGAACCTCCTATGCTCCAGTTTGCACCCGTTTCCCCTTGTCCTATCACTGGACATCACTGAGAAGAGCCTGGCTCCGTCCTCTCGACACTCGTCCTTAATGTATTTATAAACATTGATAAGGTCAGCCCTCAGTCTCCTCTTCTCCAAGCTAAAGAGACCCAGCTCCCTCCGCCTTTCCTCATAAGGGAGATGTTCCACTCCCTTAATCATCTTTGTGGCTCTGCGCTGGACTCTTTCCAGTAGTTCTCTGTCCTTCTTGAACTGAGGGGCCCAGAACTGGACACAGTATTCCAGATGCGGCCTCATCAAGGCGGATTAGAGGGGGAGGAGAACCTCTCTTGACCTTCCAAAGTTAACATTGGTTTTAGTTCCCTTCCTCTAACCTGATTTCTTTACTGAACCCTCAAATATCATCACATAGTAAGAAACCTTAGTAGTATAAGTGGATCTGGGGCTTAACTGCAAAAAAACACTAGCTCCTGCTCTTTGGTAGCATGTCTGGACATCTCTCCTTCTATTGAGTGTTTTACAATGAGGCTTATCTTCTGAAACTTCTAGCTTCTTGAAGCTGACTCAGGATAGGTGTTACCTTCTTCAGCAAAATCTTGTTTATGTGTCCAGCCAAATAATTAACACGTGATATTTTTAATACAGCAGTTTTTATCAAGTAAAATACAAATAAATACAATAAAAACATTTTGAATACAATACTGATGTAAGTAATTTAAGTAATTACAATTGTTTGAAGCTATAGAAGGCAATAAAAGAGATACAAATTTGGTAACTGAACTTATACCAACCATTTGACATCAGCAGAATGCTAAAGGGCCATAAGTCAAACACTCAAATGTTAGCTAGTACTAGAACTTCGATCACCAAGTGCATGTTAATTCCATCTTCTTGTAACGCTACTGCTTCCTACTTTTGTTCATCAAGGAACATCATCTTCCTTACACCCTGAACTGACAAAGCCACAAAGCAAACTGATTTATGCATATTTGGATTAAAAACCAACTTGTAGCAGAGAATAGCTGTATATTTTTAAATGGACTCCCTGCGATAAACAGACGCACTGTACTTTGCCAGCAAAGTTGACAGCTGTTTGGGAAATGGTGGGATCTCTTTGGTTAGAGCATTGTTTTGGGACAGAGCACTGCAGGAAGGCTAAAGGTATGACTGCAGAGAGTTCAGCTCAACACAGGTTTTGCACAAATTTTTGAAGCTACTTATAGATGATTTGAAAAAACATTTTAAAATATTACACTTTTGTACCATATGGAAGGGATTTGGGGCAGCGATCAGATACAAACAGAGGTATTAACAACAGCACGATGTGAGAGCAACATCCACTGTCCCAAATGCATAGCCTACAGCATCTGCTCTTGTAAATGACACTTGGTAGGGGAACCTCCCTCATGTATGTTTAACACTTACAGGTTTGACCTTGAAAGGAGACAGGCAGAACAGGCTAAACCCCACAACTGCCAACCTACATGCACAAACACTTTGCAGGGCTGCAGGCTGGGCTTCCTTTCAAGGCTAGGATTACACAGGTACCTCCTTACACTCCTGTTGCTCTAGTCTAGCATGAATTAGACTAGTGATGGGATAGAAGACCAGACTGTGAAGGGGGTGCTTTAGTATCCAAGTTAAATCAGCAAAGTAAATGAAGTCAGAAGGTATTTTGGGGGTTTTGATTGTTTGCTTTTAGTTTCTCGGTGATAAACAAATTGCTTTTAATTTATTTGCTCTTTTGTCTTTGCCTCATTCTACTTCTATAGCCCCTTTCAAGTTGTTAGGCATTTTGGTTTTTAACAATTTCAGACTAATAAAATTGGTTGTAAATAACACCATCTAATTTTTTCCCAACAGGCAATGGAACAGAGTGTAGGAACAACTGAGGAAACTATCACTTGAACTGGACTTACAACTTTTATTGCTGCTACTAAATTATCTGACCTGATAGGCAATGTATGGCCAGAAAAAATAATTTATTATAACATGCTGTGTGCATCTTGATAAGCTCCTGACGGTCTTACTTTCTACGTCAATCCTCTTGACAAGTACTTCTAGCTTATTGTGCTAAGACTGAGAGTCTTAAGAGAATGAAAGGGCAGAGGGTGAGGGAGACCTTGGTCACACAAATATGCTGTCTGCTCCTAAATAAAGGGATAAATGAACTCTCATTAAAGACATCAGTGGCACTCATTATAGAAAAACCCTTTTCTGACTGGTCTCTTTTTGTTTGTTTCAGTCTACTTTACATGCATTTTTAGTGGATTTAAGATATGCTCAAAGTAAACCAAAAATGTTCACATAGGAGTTCACTCTAGTTCAGCTAAACCACTTTTAAAAAGTGACTTAGGGGCTGGCTTACTTGGAGAATTTACCGTGAAATCCTTGTGTGCAGACAACTTCACCATCCCTTCCCATGCTGCATGCCTCGCTGCCTGGTCCTCACTGCCTGCCTGGTGTGCTTTCATGGGGTAAATATAATTTAGGGCTCCTAAGACTAGATCAGCTCAAGTATATGGGCTACACAGCTGGCTAAGATTTCTTCTAAAAATCGTGATGGTCTAATTCTGTGAAGGCAGGAGTTATGCCAAGTATCATCTCTTCCCACAGGGCCCCAGAAAGGCCAGTGCAAAAGCCTGAAGTCCCGATAAGGTCTGTATCCTGCGTTTTAGACCATTTGGAAAGGATAATGCCATAAATACATACTCTTTATCCAAATCCCACTTCTACTGCTGGATGATGTAGTAACACAGGAATCCAGTATTAATGAGCACGGACCTGCAGACAGAGAGAAGCAACTAATGGATTGCTAATTCATACCATGGCTTACTTTAAGGAGGTGTCTTAGGGCTAACGACCAAAAAATTTAAACTGAATGAGCCTGTAGAAGAAAGCTGTGTAAAGTAGCAGAATATGTTATCATCCAAAGTAGAGGAAAAGACATGCTAATATTTGTATTAATTTAAAAATCCCTGAATCTAGATTCAAATATAATAGGACTTACGTCTTAGGTCTGTAAATAATTTCAATCTAAATTCTGATCTATTTAAGAGACCGGAGTTAATAATTATTTCCTATTATTTCTATCCCTCACACTTTTTGACTGGATTTCTCCAAGGCATTCTTCTTACTCCTACCTTCCTCTTCATTTTGAAAGTATCCATTCAGGACAGTGCTGAAAGATAGAAAAACAAACACATAAAAATCGCTTGACTGCAGGTATTTATTGTAAAATATTCCTTTTTTTCCTGGAGGAGATATGAAGGTGAATCAGGAAATGGATGGCTTTTTCAGATCACACGAATCAGTACCCCAGAATTCATCATTTTCACCAAATATCTGACTACTTTTAGGGACTTGAAGTTTACAGCCCTTATTTAAGGCTCATATAACAACTTATTTAATTGCCTTCTCTGTCAGAGACTTTAATGAAAAGAAAGAGGCAATTGCTAAAAATCAGCTTGCACATTTTTAAATGCAAATGCACATTTATTTATATTATATAGTTGTGTCAAAAATACCACCTTAAGCATTCATAAAATTAAACTTTTGTTTATAAAGAGCCTAAACCATACAAATACCATGAGAAACACTACTTTATTCTCTCCTTTGATCACAAATGGTAAGTATAAACTCATCAGATTAATATCTAGCTCTCAAAAGCCAAGTAATTCAGAATCTCATCTCACTAATTCGTAGACATTACAGGTACTAGTCAGTGTAACCTTTAGATACAGCACATAATGCAAGACAATAATTTGACAGAAAACAGGAGAGAGTTTGTTGCTCTGGCATTTATTTCCCTATGATTTAAAACAAGTACTGCAATGGTGCCTTTTGCTAAGACAATTAAAATTTTGCTCAGTCTGAACTTGTCTTTTGTCTGCTACTGGGGTATGCACTAGTGGGTTACAGCCTTGCGTGTCCTCCTTTTTAACAGTATCTTCCCTACTGGAAACATCTGAGGATGACATTCAAATATGGCAGACTTGTGGTGATTCAGCCTTGGAAGTTGACTTTGCTCCATGCAGGTGGGAATGCTGAGGACTGCCACAACTCCAATGGAGCAGACCAAATACTTTCCTGAATCTCAATGGTAAGAAGGAAGAAACAGCAATGCAGACCTGATGAATAGGTCTCCCAGCAAGGTCACATAAGCATAGTGGATTCAAGATACCAGACTGCACAAACTCTCTGTTCTTTAATATTGGTTCAGGAAGGGGAGGTTCACATGCACCATGCTCCTGGCTGGTCTGCTCTGCAAAGTTTCTGGTCACCAGGAGGGTTTCTCCTGAGTAACAGATGATGTAATTGAAAAAACAAAAGCAGGCAATTAACTGTGAGATTTCAAAGTTTTTCTCTGCATGTTTCTCATGAACTAAACAAAAACACGTAAAGTTTGGAATGGAGTAAAAAAAAAACCAACACAAAATGCAGTGAAAATAAAGCCTTTGAACTCTGTCATTGTGAAACAGCAAAGTATTTTCCCTACAACAGAAGCATAGCTCAAGGCTCAGTTTTACTTAAGCTAACTTCTCCCTCCCTTTTGTCTTTTTTTTCTTTTTTCTTCTTCACCTAACTTAAACCTTGGGCTCACAGTATCTGAGTTTGTTTTTCTAAATGACGAAAGACAGATATACTATCCAAGGTGCTTTTGATGGGCAATGTGAAGACAGGCCTTCCCTTACACTATGGCTTTCCCACCTAAACAGATGGAAATCCACCCCCTTCCCTGCTTTCTAACACTCCTTATATCCTGCCACCACAGGGAGGAGCTGAAATCTGGCTTCCCACCAAAATGGCCAAAAGCCTGAAGGTGCTGTGCAGCTTTTCCTCTTCCAACTGGCAGCACCTTACCACTTGCATATGCTGTCATCCCTTAACATGCCAGGCTTCATTTTGTTGCAAGGAGGGATCAAGAATTAGTAACACTGAGAAATATAAGGACAGGAAAATACAGTGCAGAGGAGGAGGTGATCCACACAGGAAGGAAGGCTGGATGGAATTGAGACTTGGTCATCTCAATGTTTTATTTTCCTTCCCTAAATCAGATAGCAAAGCTTCTCTTGCTTCTTTTGCCCCTACCCTTAGCATAATACTTTCAGATTATGTTAGAATATCCTTATTTATTTTGATTATTGGAACACATACAGGCTTAGATTGGTAGGTAGCTATAGAGCATGTGATTTAAATCCTCTGGGGATGATACAGAGAAAGTATGATTTCGCTGGAGTTTTTCTTAGGATACACAGTAAACCATTAATCCAGTATCATACAAAGGTATAAAAGTATTTTTTTCCTTTTTTTTTTTTTTAAACACATGTCCATTGCTTCAGAGTCAAACTGCAGAGGAATTGTTCAGGGCTAACATCACTTCAGGTGCTACAAATTTAATGTTTTGCAGTCATCTTTGCACAGACATTGCTTGGTTTTAATAGTTAAGGTATGTACGTTTTTTGTTTTGTTTTTTTTCCAGCAGCTGGAAAAAAGAATATATTTCCTCTTTAGAAAGTGAAAGTCTAAAGCTACTTAATAGGTAAAGATACACACAAAGTATGGGACTCACTGACGTGCACAGATACGTCTTAAATTAAAACACTTCAGACAAGTTAATGGGGAATGTATGTGAATCATTCTATATCTGCAGTTACTTTGATGGCAATTTTTTTGTGTAAAATCGATTCCTTTTTTTGCATACAAGTATTTTCTGGAGCTGAGGAAATTTCACAGCAAAGTAATCCCACATAAATATATATTACATTGGTGTCTTACAAAACTGTGTTGCTATAAATAAGGAAACATCCTTGACTGTCAGGGTTACATGACTGTAATGGGAAAAAAGTTCAGCCTTTAGTATTTGCTTTTGTGGTTTGGGTTTGTTTTTTTGTTTTGTTTTTAGTACCAAGAAGCAATCAGAAAGAATGTTCCAAATTCCAGAGCTTTATTTTTAATGATAATTTCAAACTTTCATTAACGTTTCACCTTGAACAAGTTTCTTTTATTACATCCTTCCTTGAGCAGGTAACTAGGATCTGCAACATTTTGGCTTGCAGGTAAGTTTTGGTTCTAGCTGTTTTAATTGTCTTTTTATAGGATTACTCTAGTATGGATCAATTCCATGGTTCTGTTTGTTTTAATAAACTCTCAGTGCTTTTGTCTCCTAAATGGAGGTATTGCTGCAAACAACACAAGTCAGTTTCTGCTGCGGTTTGCAGTGGCAACATGCAAATACTGCCATAAGAGAAAAATAAAAAAACTTTGATGGAATTCGTTAAAATACATGTAGGAACAAAAATAACCTCCTGGTTTAATGCAGATGGGTTGTCTAAACACAAAAGCATGCCTCAAAAACATCCCTGAGGTCAGAAACACAAACGTACGTACCTGGGAGAGATGCTTAGGCGCCCCGGCCGCCAGCCCCACAGTGCCACGTCTCACCGCCCCACTCCCGCCGCGGAACCTTTATAGGGAGCCCTCCCGGGGCCTAAAAATAAACTTTCGGGGCTGACACGTAGATCTGTGCCGTGGAGGGAGGGGAGGGGGCGGAGAGGGACTCGCCGCAGGCTTTTACGTGGTTGCAAAAATGCCAGCGCCGCGCTCCCTCGCCGAGCCGCGCAGCGCGGGGTTGGCCGCTCACCCGGGCAGCGGGACGGGGTCGCTGGTGCGGGGATCCCCCTGCCTGCGCTCCTCCACGCCGGCTCCCGGAGGCCCGGGGCCGGGACGCTGGGCTTTGGCTCGCCGGCTCCCGAGGAGGGCAGCGGGGAGCCGGCGGCGGGAGCGGGGAGCCGCGGCGCGCAGCCTCGGCACAGGCGGACGCTCCCGAGGCGCTGCCGTACCCCTCTCGCCCCGGGGCAGCCCCGGTAGCCGCTGCCGCCCGGCTCTCCTTCAGCCTCCTCTACCTGCTGCGCCTCGGCTTCGGCGGCGCCTGCCCCAGCCCCGCAGCCCCGCTGCCCCGCTCGGCGGGGAGACGCGGAGCCCCAGGCACCGGGCGGAGCGCCGCGCCCTCCCATCCCCCGGGAGCCCTTGCGGACCCCAGCACCCGCAGAGCTGCCCCTCTCCCGCGGCCTCTCCCCTCCTCCCTCTCTCGCTTCGCGGTAGCTGCTGCAGCTCGCCAGCATTTGTTGTGCTTAGTTGTACTGGCGCTGGGCGCCTCTGCTCAGATGTGATCGGAAGAAGAAGCCTCAGGTCATGCTTTTTGGGCTGCGGTAAGTAAAGAAAAAAAATTTAAAAAAATAAAATAAAAAAACCAAACGCCAAGCACAAATATCTCAACCAGTTGCAACTTCTCGGCTGGCCCGGAGGGGGGAGCGCGGAGGAGGGAAGGGAGTAATGCGAGATCACCCCAGCCCGGGGCAGCGCGTCCACCCGCGCATCTCCGGGGACGAAGCGGCCGCCGCAGCGGCCCCGGCTGCCGCTACTCCGCCGCCGCGCTGGGGCGCCGGGTCCGGCGGGCGCGGGGTGCGGCGGACAAGACGCGCAGCTGCCGCGCCGCAAACTTGGTGTGGAGCGAGCGAAGGGCGGGCTGCCCGGCGGGGCTGCGCGGGGCGAGGCTGCGGCCATGGCGACGTGAGGCGGCAGTGCCGCGCCGGGGAGCGGGGCAGAAGCAGCGGGCAGCAGCCTGCCCCAGCAGCCCTCGGGCGCCTGCAGGTAACCCCCTCACCCCGGCCCCTTCCCCCCGCGCCGTGCTCAGGATGGGGGCGGCAGTGCTTTCGGAGAGCCGCAGGGATGGCGCGTCCCCGACCGCCCTCTCCCTCCCCGGGGCCGTCTCGCGTGGGCACCGCTGGGACGCCCGGGGGGGCGAGGAGGCCGGCCGGGAGGCGGGAGGAGGCGGGAGGCGCAGCGGCAGGATGCCGGTAGGGGGAGCCGGGAGCGAGGTGGAGTGGCGCTGCCGCTGGAGCCGGGGCCGGTGGTGGGGAGCGCGGCCGGCGGTGGGAGCCCGTCTCGGGCACTGCCCGGCCCCACTCCCGAAAGCGCACCGAGCCTTTTCGAGCGGACGGTCATTCCCCCCGAAGACTGAGAAAAAAACCAGCCGGGCAGGCAGCCGTATCGCCAAGGGGGTTGAAACCCGAACTTCTGCCCCCGAGCCGCTCCTGCCCCCCGGCTCGCACCCGCCGGAGGGTTTTCTGGCCCAGGAACGTGAGGTGCGTTTCGGTCTCTGAGCCCTGGCTGCGGGAGGCAGCCGGTGGCTCCGAAACATTTTGCAGGGGTTTTGACACACTTGGGCAAGTGAAGTTTGCTTTGCCTCTTCTTCTGGTGAGAGCAGAAGAGAAGCGGCGTGAAGGACACCGGTGGTTGTCTGAGAAACGTGGGGTTTTCGGTGGGATATTCCTGCAGCACGATTTTAAATCCTAAGTACGTTTATTGTCGTTATTATGTAACTGGGCTGGCTTCGGTCTGTGGTGTAACTCTGATTTAGGATTTCCTGAAGAGCCGAGTTTGAATTACCATTTGCAGCGATGCAGGAGGAAGCACCTCGGTCTGTTCTTTTAATCCATCTTTTTGTGAGGATTGCTTACCGGATAACTGACAGCTGTTAGGGTTTGTCGTATCATTGCAGATGCTAAGTAGGCAGGGTAGATTGACACAACGATAATCCGCCTGGGGTTATTGCTGGAGGGGGCAGCAGGGGTGGCGGGAGCTGTCAGTGCCGTCCGGTCCTTCAAGCGAATCGGACTATTGGTAGGAGAGGTCCGTGCATACACGCCTAGGCATCCTTGAGAAGATGGTTAGAATTTGCAAGATTACAACTAAGAAGAACATCTTAAAACTAAAAACAGTTGTTGAAATTATAGTAATAGCATGCTCTGGTAGCCCTAAGGTAGTGTGAAGACTGTATTTTCAGAAAGCTGACTAACCGCTCTTAGTTTGAATCTTGGTGTGAAGGGCCGGCTGATATGATGCTAGCCCAGCCAGAGCCCTGTAAAAATATGATTTTTCATAATGGAAGTGCACTCGGGTCTTAATTGTACCAGTTTCAGCATCTTCTGGTTGTTAGATGAATAAGACACTGACTCAGTTTAGCAAAGTTTGACTTACTAAGAATTGTTGAACTTGGTGATGTCATATTATAATGCATACTCAGTCAAAAGTGTATTGCTGTCTCAGAAGGCTGAGGTCTGGCCTTAGGTACTGTGCTTAGTCTAGTGCAAGATTTTGGTAGACTTCTGTATTTTGTGCTCTGTTCCCAGCTTCCTCTCCAGCAGGTACCAGTAATATAACTTTTAGTACATTTACTAATGGATTCATCTCAGTTTCTCATTATAATGTTGAACAGCTGTGAGGAGTCCTGCTGAGAGCTAAGACTTTGCTCGGGAGGGTGGCAGTTTACTTTTCTGTTTGAGAGGTTGTTTTGAACTAAGTAGTGTGAACACTTGCTTTTAAGTTGTATTGCTTATTCCTTAGAATGTCGTAACAGTTTTGTTTTGGTTGAGAAAGCTGAAGGCGTTAGTATCTGTAGTGTCTCATTTCTTTTAATCTTTAACCAGTGCTGTTTTCTTGAAATACTTGCAGGTAGTAGGAGTGCTCATGCACTTTGTAGTGATCCATAAACTTTGGTTATCTGAGGTTTGCTGTACTCATTTCCTGTTGGGCAGAGAGGCAGAGGGTGGAAACTCTGTATTGTTGCTGTTTTTGGAAGAGAAGGAGTTGTGGTGGTTCTTTTCTTTCCCTCCAGCTACTTGGGGAAACCACATGGACTCTTAACTGCTGTTGATGTGTTCTTATACAAATACAATATGTTCTTACACAAATACAGGATTTTCACTGAATGAAGTTCTTTACTTTCCAGTGAGTAAACGGTACGTTACAAGCCATGAACTACGGAAATGCAACGTAAGCCTCCTGTGAACTACAGTTTCTGTGTTAAGGGTTGTGTGAAGGAATTCAGCCAAGGGAGCAGCTGAGCTCCTGGGATGAGCAGGAGCTGACCCTTTTCTGCACTCTGTTCTGCAAGGGCTGCATCACTCCTAGTGTTGGCTGTGGGTTATTTCTATGCCGTAGAACACGTAAGTGGATAGTTGATAGTACTATCAGTTGATGGTAGGTGTGTACCAGCAGTACTATCAGTTGATGGGGGGGGGGAAGGGTGTGTGACATCTGATACTGTTATTTAACTTAAAGCACTATCTAGTAATTAGTTAATATGTTGTGATGACTGACTTAGGAATAGTAATTATATGTGATTTAGCTCCAGATTTAACATCTCGTTTATAAAATTTTGATATGATCTTGATGTTTGGTAATGTGTGTTCTGAAGTTACTACAGCTCCTGAGATGAATTGGTATTGCTGCTGCCATAATTATAGGAAGCAGCACCGAGGAACTTCTAATTTTCTGTAACATCATTTTATGGAGATGTTTAATGGGAGTTCTTGTCAGTGCTGAGTTCTCCAAATTATTGTTAATCAGTCTGTTTCTCTTCGTTATCATCCTTTTATCCTCTTTGGCATGTGTATGCATTCCTATTCGGGAAACAGCTTTAAGTTACAGACTACACATTTGGGCTTTCCGAATGTGTTGTATAAAGCTCTAACTGATTCAAAAGGAGGAGTTGTTTTCGTCAAACACTGTAAACATTTTTCAGACCAACCCTTTTTAGGTATGTTTGTCAGTTGTTCGCGGTAGGACAGTTTTAGATTCCAGGCTGCAGCTGTGAGCTGTGGAAGAGAGGTGGCAGTCTGCTCTCTGCAATCCTAACCGAAACCTGGGGCATGCCACTGCCAGAGCTGTGCAGCTGAGGGACAGTTTGCTGTGAAACCTATTGTAAAAACAGCAGACTCTTTCCAAAAGAGGTTGGGGCTTTTATTTTAGTTTGCTTCGTAAATGTGTCCAATTACTTATTTAAGAAATTTGCCAGGTTGTGTCCAAGTATAGCATGTTTGCTTAACATTTGTTGGGAAGGTGGCAAATGTAAACCAAGTTAATGACCCCAAACTTACAGGCTAATTGATGTCTTGTTCTTTATTTTGCTAGAATGTATATTCCAAAGTATAAAACATGTAAACCTCTCGTTATTTAGTGGCTTTGCTAATGCATCTATTCTCAAATTTTTGTCTTCCCTGAGGTACTTTGATGCAATCCTATTGTGTGCTGTTTCAATCAAGTCTTTATCTCCATACTCTTTATTTTTGTATTACTATATTAATAAGATGAATCTCTATTTGGAGACCTTTTGGGAGGAAGTATGTGCTTGTGTCCTGGTGTGTGTAAATGGAGCTTAATAACAGAGCTGATGTTCATCAGTGATAGTAGCAGAAAGCTGGGATTGTTATGAAGTCTGCACTGAGGCCTTTGCAGGTGAAATTCTTGAGTTTAACTCAACTCTTAAAACTTATCTTTTCAAATGTTGTCTTTTCAAACAGTTTGAACAGTTTGTTTTAGAAAAGGTTTGAATGCTGCGTAGCATGTGAGCTACACTATCATTTCCAAACTTATCTCTGATTAGCTTATCTGTGTTATGCAATTTCTTGTGTAATAGCAAGATAATATAGTTTTTCATTCCTTTGCCAGTTTTTAAAATCAGGATATATTCCTGAGCTCCAGTATACCGTACAATTGTTGGATCTTTGTTTCTGACAGAACTGGTCAGCCTTTTCGTGGCTATCAACCCCCATAATGGAAATTACTGTTTCACTTGGAGGGTGTTGATTGAGTAGCTCTACATCTTTGGCATATGATTAGCTTATCTTGAGCTCCTCGCTAGATGAACAGTAACGTGCCACCACTTACGAGTATTTGTTTGGTTTAGGAGAAGCTTATAGAAATGGTAACTTTCAGATGCCGAAATGCAGCCTGTTGCTGTTCTCTCTTTCTGTAATGTTTGGGATGGTGTTTCTTAGGCTTTGCTGAAGACATGTGATTAATGAGTTGGATCATGTGTGATGGCTGTGGGATTGGCTTGTAATGTGAATGGAATGGCCTGAAGAGATGGGCTATACTGCAAGTTAGGAAGTTTTTCCACCTTTTTTTCCCCACCCCTTCTCTGCATTTCAAATTTGAGCTATTTTCTCTGCTACTGCCTTCCTTCTGTGAATTGCTAGTCTAGGTGGAAACCCAAAATGCTATTGAAATGTGCTTACTGGTTAGACTTAGGTTTAACTGAGAATCAAGAATGCTTAATGTAAAGTTAACTAGAAGGCCTCTGTAGCTAGAGAGAGTATTTTAATAATTCTGGGCCCTGTTCTTCTGACCCACAGCATGAGTGCTGAATCACTTGTTTCTATTGCTGGTGAACTGTATGGGGATAAAGGCATACAAATGAATATTTGTGTTGTGGTTTTAAAAATGTTCAGGCATTGTTCTGCATTGTCTTTTCACCAGCACAAAGTCATTTCAGGAATTCCTGCCTCTTTTTGTAATCCAGATAATTTCAGTGATCTGGTTTCAGTGGAAGCCCATTAACATTTGCATTGACTCAACCCCCTAGTTACGGAGAGTACCCTAGGAGCACTGCTAAAATGGCTTTGGTGTGGGAGAAGGCATACAGGGTGAAGCCCTTTCTGTTGACCTTGTCAAATAGAAGTGAAATTGCAAGGTACTTGAGGGAAAACTCTTGGCCTTGCTAGTTACAGCAGGATAGGTCATGTGTATTGCTTTGTGTCTCTCCAAGTCCAGCAAAGTGTTAGGGTTTCTTTACTAAGTCAGCATCAAAATTGGAGGCTGTGAAAAGGGATTATATTTGTCCCCAGGCAATGACTGCTATTTTCTGCAATGTGCTTCCTGGCAGGTGCTTCAAAAAGTAGCAGTACAGCTGGGCTGGTATGTTACTTAAACTGAGCTGTGTTATTGGTGGCCTCATCTCTTCTGTTTTATCTTTCTTACTCTGAACTTGCAGTAGGGTTATCTGATTGCTTTATTAAATTTTATTATTAAAAAAGTGTGTGCATGATTTTAATTTTTATCTAGCTTTTCTTGCTCCAGTACATGCTCCTCCTTGCTCACTTTTTCAACATAAGCAATGAAATAAGCAATGACTTTGTAAGAATGTCTAGGAGACAGATAGTGTACAAAAGTTCTACTAGCATATCATGTTATATTACCCAATACTGCAACAGGAGATTTACAGCTTAGCCAAAAGATGGGATTTCAGCTTTGGAAGGGAAGAGAGAGAGGACTGTTTCCTCATAGTATTCTTCACAGCCTATCAGCCTGGGATAGGCTAAGAGTCTCACAACTCTTTTGAGCCTTAAGGACTAGCTGGGATGCTGATGCAGCAAAAGGCAATGTTGGTAGCATTGTTGTCTCTTGCACCTGTTTCTGACACTGCAAAGCCTCATTCAGGCTCTCACTTGATAAAATACTAAAAGAAAAATAATAAAAAAAAAATAATTCCTGTCTTCTAACAAAAGCATCTCTTTGTGACTTGAAGACCACTGGCTGCTGTGTTCCCTGAAGGCAGATAGATAGAGGATGGTGTGCCAGTCAGAGAGTGTTGTTGAAGTTTATTGTCCTCCTTGGCAATTCTTCATGTTTATGTCAGTCACTTGTCTACTGAGTCCTTTTAGTTTTGGCAACGTAACTCTTCATGTGGAGCCATACTGTGAACACCGTTAGGAAACTGATCCTCTTAAAAACACTTTTTGTCTTTGAAGTGCCCGTGGTCACTGATCTAGTAAGGCCCCGTAGGCACTGGTCTTAGTGTAACTGCAGGTGTGCAATGGGTATAGTAATGTGAGGAACGAGGGGAAAGGAGGATTGTGTGTACAGAGAAAGATTCTGGTTCATGCCTCAAATAACAATGAAATGTAGGACTGGCAGAAGAGCTCTGGTGGACTTTGCCTCAGTGGTTTAAAGTGTTGTCCATACAGCTTTTTTGTTAGGTTAGTTTTATAAGAGGCCACAGGCTCTCATGTGGAGATTGGAAATGGACTGAGGCACAGACTTATGCCTATTTTCACCAGCCATCTAAACTCATCTACAGAGGGCTGAGGTTCCTGAGATGCAGCACCTCGTTGCATTGCCCTATAGTGTGTCAGGAAGTGGAAAATTCAGGGTAATAGGCTGTTAAAAAGTGGATCTCAGTCTTCCAGAGCTTGCGTGTCAGACTGTATTGAAAAATGATAATGGATTCTGATAAACACTTTTGGAATTAATAGTATAAAACGACATAACTGTTCTGAAGATCTGCATTGATTTATCAAAAGCATGAGTTCATGCATACCCATCTAGGGATGTGTGAGAGGTGAAGAAGTTGCTGGTTTTGGGGAAAAAAGCTTCTCTTGATGAATGTGGGTATGAGTGTTAAGATGCTGTTGCCCCAGGCCCTGGAGACCTGTACAAGTGATGCAGTTCTGTCATAAATCTTGGTCAGACTCTACAGCCTCACCTGAATTGTCCAAGAGATTTGCAAGATTTTCCAATTTATCTTCCTTTGTTTTCCTGAGTGCATAGTGTTGGTCTCCTTATCAGAAGCATTAGATAAGTCTTTAATACTGAAGACAAACCAGTGCAGCTTGGGCATCATCCCTTAACTGCTGGTAACAAAAAAAAAAGTGTAACTAGCAACAACAGTAAAAGGGTGATCCAGGCATTCCATCTGAATCTTTTTGCCATTGTTGTCTGTTGTTTTAAATTAAATAAATGGTCTGGATCGAGGGACTTGTTTTCTTCCTTCACTATCCTTTCTGTAAGTGAGCTTGCAACTAGCTTTTATTAGAAAATTCCATTTTTGGAATTTATAACTAGAAGGGAAGATTGTTTTGCATATTTACTTAATCTGACGGCCAATAGGATCAGTACTGGCATTTGAAGAAAAAATAGTCTTGCACTAGGGTACACACTTAGTTCTGATATTTAATTTGAGTCTTTGTCTCTCAAACCCGCAATCGTAAAGTGCTCTTACAATTACATGAGCAAATGTGTTATTTTCCTTTGAGTACCCATATGAATGCATTGCCTGCAATGGGCTGCCTGCCTCTTGGGAAAACACACTTTAATCTTTTTATACGATGGCTGTTGACAAAGCTTGTCCTTCAACTTCAGTTGTAGAGATGCTGTGTTGTAATTGTGTTGGGTTTTTTTTTTTCCAGAAGGTTAAAAAAAAACACTTCTATTTTGTTGCAGAGGCATATCACTAATATTTTGATAGGAAGAAATACAAGAATTGCATAATTGCAAATATAGGGAGCTCCATTTATTTGCAAGGAACAATTTCTATGCTTAACTTACCTTTTTATCTACTATGAATTGCTTGTAGAAATCAGGCCTGGTTCATAATTGCATGTATTTGTTAATTTTGTAGATTTAACATTTTAAAAGTCCTTTTAAAGAGAGAGGTTTTTTTCTGTGCTACTTTCATCAACCTTGACTTTTTTTATAGGTCCAAAATTGCTAACAAAGTAAACACTGAACATTTTGAAAATGGCATTTGAACTGAGTGGAGCAGTTGACA
The DNA here is from genome assembly GCA_020745705.1 of Hemiprocne comata. Classification (NCBI taxonomy): domain Eukaryota; kingdom Metazoa; phylum Chordata; class Aves; order Apodiformes; family Apodidae; genus Hemiprocne; species Hemiprocne comata. The sequence continues at coordinate 87,448,710 of CM036587.1, forward strand.
CCACACTTGTTCCCAGCTCTCTGCACATGCTGGCTCATTCAGACATTTACCTGTTTAGCTATAGGTCAGGTCTAGAGAAATTAATTGCAGATGAAACCTGAGGATTTAGAGATTTCTGGTTTTAACCATGAGATTTGGTTCACTTCTTGCCAAGCTAGATGCTTGTTCTCCCTTTGCCACATTTTGTGTTGTGCTAAGTGTTGCTTTATGGCACACATGAGTCCCTTGTTTCCTTCTTTCATATTTGGTGACTAAAACTTTCTAAGCCTTATAAGAAATTGTACATGAGTGTTGAATGTTCTTACTTTCACATAAAAGGTCACTTTCCACAAACGAATTTTCATATAAGAACTATGTTTCTGTAAGGGATTGTATTAGTATCTCTAGATAGTTGATAACTGGGATGATGAATCTCAGGAAAAACTGTCTGTCTGTTCCTGAGTATCATTTATGTTGTCTTTTAGGTACTTCTAATGCCACCCTGTGTTCCAAAACCTTAAGAAGAGGAAAAAACCCCTTTGAGTTCATGATAGTATCTGGATTGACTTCCATCATTGAATAACTAGTCCTACAAGCTTTAGGTTTATGTAGACTGGAGTGCTCATGGGAGCCTTACTTTTGTGACTGCATCCTAAGGACTGGAGTTAACAGGATTTAGTATTACATTGTTCAGGTTTACATGCTGTATTGTGACTGAAAAGAGTTTGGAATTGCTCTTGTAAGCAGCTAAGAAGGGAGGAGGTGGTGAGCTAATGGATCTTCTCTTCAGCCTTAGCAATGGTAACTGGTATGTAAACTATTAATATCTTCTTCTGAAATGTTTTTTCATTTAGTTTCTTTTTGGTAGTTCCCAAGATAACTGAATTGAGGTTGAAAACTATTCTCCTTATCCCTTGGTCCCGGGAGCTCATCACCAGAGACAGCTGCTGCATCGATTTTCCATTATCAGTTTCTCTGGTGGTAGACTTGGCTGTTCAAAAATGAATGGAAATATAGAATCCTTGCCCCAAGGCATCTTATGGAATGAGTCTTCGTTCACACAGAGAGGTCTGTACTTGTTTGTGTGGAATGATCACTCCCATAGCTTGGCATGTGAAGTGAAGCATGCAGGTTTCTCTGTGCAGAACCATCGAAACCAGTGTTTCTGGTGTCTTATGCAGTGTGGCATGAAGTAAGCTGGAGCCACCAGCTAACTGCCTTCCTGTAGCGTTTCTGTTGACTAGCAGCTGCCCGGATCCTGCAGGTGACATGTTCAGTTTGCCAGAGGTGCTGAAGTATAACACACCTGTATAGTAAAACTAGAGTGTTGATGGATACTTTAGTAGTGTGTGACAGATGTATTAGAACTAATGTAGGCTATGATAAGCAAAACTTAGCTGAACAATAACTTCCATGTAGGAATTGCTGGGTAGGGCTCAGTGACCAAAAATTATTCTAGTTAGATGACTGGATCATAGTAATGCTCCCTCCTGACAGTAAAACCTATGTGTACTTTAAAAGCTGTATATTAATTATAAAATGTATCTGTGACACTTGTGATTTTTTAAAGAAGTGTTTCCAAAGAGCATTTATGAATGTTTCCTGGTTTATTGCATGCATGGTCAAAATTAACCTTAGCTTCCAGTTCGTATATATATTTACAGGGGTGCCTGGGTGGGTGTATGTACCCTGTTTTCCCCTGTACGTACACACATACGCATTCACACACACACTTTTGCAGTCTATCCCAATTTATCAAACAGATTATGTGCTTCTTGTTTGTTTAGCCAAAATACTGGTGTAGCATCCCAGACAAACAAAATAATAGTGGAAGGACAGAGAGGCCTTTTGCTGGGAGTAACTTAGAAGCTTCAGACCAGTGGTCAGTGCATGAGACCATGCCAAAAGACAAAGTGAATTGAAGTAGAGATCAGAACACTGTTCTGATAGTTTTATTTTGAGCTGTGAAGAGCTTATCTCTTTGAAGAGCAAAGAAATGTTGGCATCAAATATTGATTATCTGTTATATGTAAAATTCATAAACTTAACTTTATTCTGGCAAGGTGGACTGCAGGGACGAATGAAACAACCACGATGGCTATAGTGGGATCTTTTAAAGGCAGAGATCATGATGTGATTTAACTGGATTCAGAAGGTACAATTGAATCAGTATGATTTTGGTAAATTATGAAATTATGTTAATTTAGATGGACCAGAAACGTGGATAAGCTAATTGGACTATAGTAATAACATACATGGAGGTCTGAGGTTTTAATATCTTCTCATTTTCTGAAAACTGCTGAACACATTGTAAGTGCAAGTGTTCCTCAATAGTTTGCCTCTGATTTGATGATATATATTGCCATGTACCCTTGCTACAGGCTGTGATTGAGTCCATGTGTTGTCTAAGATTTAAGCACAGTTGTTACGTTTTCATTTCTAAATCCTTCAGATTATTTCCCCTTCTGTTTCCTCAAACTGCTGCTGTAGTTCCAAAAGTGGGATCAAGAGGTCCTAACATGGTATTTGAGATAATGTACAATAGTATGTTGCTTTTGTAGGTCCAAGCACATTAGCAGAGAAACGTTTTACAGAGTTTGTTACCTACCTTTTAGTATAGTGATATTAATAAAATGAGCTCTTGTGGTCTGTTGAGTTCCTTTTTGCTCTGTGTACATCTTAAGGCAAAAAAAAAAATCAGAATAAACTTTGCTTAATTGTATAGTAATTTGACTTAATCCTGCTTGATCTGCCACAGGCAGGGTGATCCCTAAGGTATAAGGCAAGCCAGGGTACTTCTGCATTCTGCTAATAAATTAGATGTATGTGAATGTGTAAATGAACAAATACTCAAATGATTCTTTTGTGCATATAAATTAAAAGGTGTGAATGACAGTGCTGGTGTACTTTGCTGATCCGTCTCCAACTAATCCATTGAGGATGAGAATCTGTTGAGAGTTTTTTGTCTAGGTGGAATTACTATTTTCTGCTTTCACTCTTTGGCAAGTCAGCCAAGATGGTATCCCAGCAGGTAAAATTGTTTCTGTGAGCAGGCCATGTGCAAACTCGGCCTTCAGTCAGCCATCGGAAGCTGTGCTGGGTGTCATGTTATCCCTGTTAGATCTAAGACATGCAGGTCACCTTTCCTGCATTCCCATAGCCCAGGCCGAGTGTATTGCAGTTACTGGACTCTGGGCAAGCAGGGATACTTGGGCTGGTAGGAATCTGCTGGCACCTGTGTAGCTGTCTGTTTGTTTTTCCTCCTGCTTTGTGTCCTGAAGCTCAGGACAGAGAAGGGAAGTTGCTGTTGTGTGAGTAGGTGGTTTTATTTAGTACTTTTTTTATAATGCTTCATTCAAGGATTAGAGATAATGAGGTAGGTGGTGGGCAAGATGGGAGAAATAAGAAGTGGGAGAGGATGTTTGGGGTGAGTAGGAATGGAAAGCTTCAGAGGAAACCAGAGCCTCTGTGTCACAGGAGAACAATGTGGTGGGAGCTATTAGACTGGATATGGGGAACTGCAAAATCGTGAAAGCCTCTCTTCCTTCTCTCCACACCCCATTCAGTCTTGCAGCAGTACCCTCTTTGGCCTTCCTTGGCTGTTCACAGGATCTGACTCCTTTTGGATAAGATGAAGAAACAAGGAGTCAGCTGGCCATATCCACTGCTGCTGCACTACTTTTCTTAAGTACTTAGAGGTATACAATTAGCTAATGAAGCGCTTAACATGGAGTTTCTCATACATATAACTATGAATTGCAGAAACCGAATCTCAGGTTGGAAAACTGGGTCAGGATAATAGGAGTAATATCACCAGCTCTGACGGTGTACACTTTTTTCATTTGTGTTTTGAAGGTCTGTGGATCTACAGGGCTTTCAGCTGTTCTACAGGTACGAACTTTCCGTGCAGCTGGTTTGTTATTTGCTTTGTGTTTTTTCTATGACTTGTGATGCGCTTTGCAGTAGAACTCTACTGTGGTTTATATGATACTATGGACATGTTATGGAGATAAGTTAATTTTTCAAACTTTAAAAGTGCACACTGAGGTGCTTTGATATATGGGATGGGTTTGCATCTCTCTATTGAGTTCCAGAAGTAAGTGTGAAATGGCAAAGACCTCATTTTAGCTTTTGGAGAGAGATCTTTGGTTCAGTGTGGTTTTTTCATAACCCAGAGCCAGACTATTCACTCTCCACCTTCTATTCCTTTTTCTTTTAAAAAAAACAACCCACAAACCTACTTTTTTTACTGAAGCAATCGAAAAGCCAATCCCCTCAGTCATCTGAGAACTCATAATCAGCCGAAGACCTATGAAGCATTACTGTTCAGTTTGGTGTGGAAGCACAGTTCAAGTAGGTTGGAATAGCATGGTGGACTTCTGCCTTAGTTCCATTAATTATGACAAAAATGAAACACAAGATATTTGCTTCAATCATCTGTAATACAAAGTGTACTTGGAGATAATAGAATTGCAGTGTAGCTTCTTTATTCCACTGCCAGCACATCCAGACCTTTTTTTCCCCTGTGTCTTTAAATACCTTATTGAAAATCTCTCAAAGGTAGTTTTATTAACTTAACATAGTGCAGATGTCACTAGCTGTGAGAAAGAAGTCACAATGACTTGTAGTGTTGTGTCAAAAATATCATTAAGAGGCTTAGAACAAAGGGAGCAATTAATGAATAGTCTTCACTATGAACAAATGTCAGAGACTCCTCCAGGGCTAAGCTGCTTCTGTGCCATATTCATTAACTGCTCTTTTGAACAAGGTTGGTGTTGATGACTGGGTTTAATTAAACATACCTGAGAAAATCCACAAAATCAAATCAGAAGTATTAGAATGAAAAATTTGCATTTATTTAATAAATACTTTTTCCTTCTCGGGAGATGGGGTTATGCTTCATATAACTGTTTCTGGCTGGTATTTTCCCCTTAACTATTGCAATTGTCTTCACTGAAGATTTCTGTAGAAGGTACATCTTATTGTTTGCTTATGCATGCCAAATACCATGCTCACATTTAAACCTCTGTGATGAAAAGTGTATTAAAAGCTGTCATAGTCCAAGACATCTCTCAGAACAGTATCAGTCTACCTTTTGAAATGTGACAGGTAAGGGAAGAAGCACATGTGAGCAGAAAGGTAGAAATCTGAAACCTAATTGGTAAACCTCATTCCAAACTTGCTGACCCTGTACCTCAGTTAAAAATACCTGCTTGGGAAAACTAGACAGCAGCTCTGTGGAATAAACTCTTCTTTAAAACTCGGCTGCCCATTTTAGTCGCTGACTTACGGGTCAACATAGAAACTTGATGATGGTTGTCTCCAACATGTTATTATGGGGAATATGGTAATACATATATAATTATGCTTGGTTTTTACATTTTTGATTCTATTATGCCACTCAGTAAGACAGAGGCAGGCGTGGTCAGTGTAGTACAGATGCCTGCAAGACTCCACCTGGTGAAAGCTATTTCTGTATGTTCTTCCTGTGCATTGAACTGAAATTTGCAGTAAAATATGTAAAATACTGTTGTTTTGGGTTTCTATGAGAAAGACTGTGAGGGAAGAGGGAAGATCAATATGCACCACAGCTGACCTCTTCTAATTATACTGTTTCCAGGTATTTGTTTTGGTTTTACTTGTAAGTTCTGTTCTGTAAAGTCAATCAGAATATGAAGAAGAGTTTTGCGAAAGAACGTTGTAGTAGTTTACAGTTCTGAGCCAAGTGGTAACTGGAAGCTTTAATAGCCTTACAGTACCACTTTAGAAGTGGAGACATGCCATTGGACGGATGTTTCAGAACTTTGTAAAAATAGCATATCCTATAGTGGGCATTCGTCCAGAAATCTAAAATTAGGATTGTATCCTGGGTATGATACTGCAGGTGGTCACAAGCACTAAATATTATTCAGCACCCTCTCTTATTCAAGCAGGTCTTAACATATATATTTGAAACATTTTATGGTTTTATGCCAGGCTGACTTGCTGTTAGGATTGTTTTCCTTAATATGACATCAAAATGTGCAATGTGTTTCATAGGTATTAAACAGTCTTGGCCAGAGATGTTTAACATGGCCCTGTGTGAGTGGAAGTTGATGGCACAATTCCAGCTGACTTCAGCTGGGAGTATAAGTAGATCCTGACTTATTTCTGATAATACATATAAACACACAGTCAGTTGGCAGGGTTGAGAGTGATTTATTTTACATTATACTATTTTACTTGTAGCATTTCAGTAGAGTTTGGCTGTATAAGCTTGAGGAAAAGTGCTATCCCCTGTATTAGGAGAATGTAAAGCTTGAGGAAAGCCAGAACCTGGGTATTATGGCTTGATTAATTGCTTGAATATTTATGCAAGTTGAAGTAGGTTTTGATTAGTTGTACGGGGGAAGTCTGTACTGACTTTTTCTTTCCATTATCCTACCCTCTTCTGCTCCTTTCTGGAAATGTAGAGGGCATAGGCATTTTAAGGGCTACAGGCAGGAGGTTTCTTTAAAACCCATTGGAATGACCTGTAGAAACAAAATAGGATTTTCTTCAGACTTATTTATTGAGTATAGGTGTTAGTTCTTGTGTTTGTTTTCAAAGAGTGGTAACAAGAACATGTGTTTCTTTCTCACTCTCTCAGTAGATACGTCTGTGTGTGTGTATGTGGAGGGGGATGCAAGAGAGACAACAGAACTCTGTGTATATGTAAATATTCTCTCAGAAGAAAAACATCTAGGGAAAAAATGAATGTTTCCTTTATTTTTTCTATTTTAACTATATATCATAGAGTAATAGAATCATGGAATGTCTTGGGTTGGAAGGGACCTATAAAGGTCAACTAGTCCAACCCCCCTACAATAAGCAGGGACATCTCCAACAGAGCACCACTTGACCATACATTTTTTTAAATTCAAACAGAGCATATTAATAAATCTTTTGGAGATTATCAATAAAAAGACTGGCTTTTAAAAACATAATTTTTAAGTAAGTTGGGAGACTTCTGTTCCATGTTTTCAGATTTGTCTGCATATCTAATAGTTTGAGTAATGCTGGGATGAAGAGGTTGAATTTCAAGATGTAGCATTCACTGCTAGAGTAAAGAGAAAGCTATTCAGATATACAGAAGTGGCAGTACAGCAGGTACCGTGGGTAAGGCAGAAGTGTAATTTGTCCAAAGATCCATGGCAGAGGCTTTTTCTGTTTATTTCCTTTAGCAGGGTAGTGGCAGACTTCGAAATAGGGTTTGGATCTGAGGTGCACTTGTATTTTGAAAGCTGAAGGGGGAAAAAAACCACATATGAAATGTCTAATAAAGGTGTTTTTAAGTGATTGTATTTTTTCTCTCTCCTGGCATTGTGAGGCAGTTTTACAGAAGGTGTGTCTTCAGAATGGTGTTCTCTTTTCTCCTTTTTCTGTCTTCATAATTCAGCCCTTAGGGATGGGAAAGTGATTTGAAAGTGTAATGGTAGCCAGCAGCTGTACAGTAGCCTCCCTTTCCACCACATGATAAAGGGATGAGATAACAACTTTCTTAGTTCCTCTTCATCTATGCAATGCGAAGTTTCAAATGCTTCATGGCTTTACAGAAATTGAAGTGCTGTAGCACAGTGAACCTAAACACAGTGGCCTAAGCAAGTCCGGATTTTTATTTTAGCTATAAGCCTTTGCTATTGTGGCAACACTAAATAAATAAGTGGCTTCAGTAAGAAAAGTAGGCTTTTGTCCCCCAGAATAAACCTGACCTTAACAGACCTGTAGTATGGAGCGGTGACACAAGGATCCTGGTTTCTTATATGTTAGAGAAGCAGACGTTACAGCCATACGGCCACGGAAGCAAATGGCATTACAAAAGCATCAGACAGCATGTAGCTCAGTGCATTAGCTTGAAGCAGAATGAGTACTGCAGATCTGGTTTACTTCCCAAGTGAAATTTTTGTCTGTTTCTTCTTCTTCACCTGCAGGGAAGCAATAAATGCAAGCACCAAAAAGAAACTTCTAAGTAAGTATGTCGTACAGGGTGCATTTTGGGAAAGCTGAATACTGTGTCATGGGATATCTAGTGAAGTTGTAGTTATTATCTTAGCATGATACCTATAATAAAGCTGTATAAATAAAGAAGTAACATATACTAGATTAAAATAATACAGGCCTATAATGCCTTTCTTCTGTCTAGGGAGAGAGATTAATTTATACATGCTGTTTGCAAAAGCTTTTGTAAAGGAGTTCAAACTGCTAAATTGGTCAATTATATCCAAGTTCACTGAACTAAATTTATTTTTTTTTAAGTAAGCACTTAGGAGCTACTAATATTCTAAAGTGAAAAACCTAATGGTATTCTAGGGCAACGTAATAGTCAAAAAACACAATTAAAATAAGAAAATTCAGAAAAAACTTTGGTTTCTCCAGTCTTTCTTTTTAAAAAAGTTCTGATAGCTTTCTAAAACTGAATTTAAATTTAACACTGATTTCAAATAAAGGATTATGCTGGCCTGGCTGGAGGGCTGGTGAAAACTCTTGAAGGCAGAGCTCATGTCTGGATTCTCTCCTTCCCTTGACCCCTCAGCTGCTGCACTCCTCCCTGTGGGAAGGAAGCATTCCTGTTCCTGGGGAATGTTTGTGAACAAGCAACATCCATGGCTGGGGTGGTTCAGCTCTTTTTATAAATGTCACGGTTTGACTCAGGATCGACAATTAAACCAGAGACAACAAGCTCTCAATCCCCTCCCCCTGCCACCCAGGTAGGGGAGGAGAGAGAGAATTAGGAGAGAATTAGGAGAGAGACTTAGCTGTATTGAAAACTAAATTAGACAGCTTTAATTATATGTACAATTATATACAAGTATGTTCAGGAATGTGCAAAAGCCTCTTGCCTCCCCCCACCCCCAGCAACTCCCCCGGCACTCTCCTTAGCTGTGAGCAGTCCCGAAATGTCTCAGCCCGCAGGCAGGAGATAAGGCAGAGCAGACAGGGGCTAAGGGTAGAGCTATGAGGTGCCTGAGTTTAGGGGTCGACGGTGGTGGATGCATGGAGTCCTCCCTGGACGCCGGCCATGGACGGAAGAGAAGGGAAGAAGAAGCAGGAAGGAAGTTGTCTTCTGTGATCTCTGACCTTCCTTGGAGCTTATGTAGATGTATGGAATGGAATACCTTTGGTCAGTTCTGCTGTCTGTCTAGTCCAGCTCCCCTGTGGGGGGGTCATAGATACAATTCTTCTGCCCTGGTAGCCTCTGTAGCAGCAGAGCTAAGAAGCGACCTTGGAGTCTCATCAGAATCATAAACATGCCAGTGTTATCAGTCCACTACCTGGAACACTTGCTGCTAGTTAAAAGAAAGCTTACTGAAGGAAAAAAAAACAGTAAAAGGAAAATTAGCTTAATCCTGGCTCAAACCAGGACAATAAAAGGATTTAAACTTCACATAAAAAAGTTATTCCCATATTATTGTTAATTTGATGCTAATTTTAGGCAAAGTTGTTTTAGATACAGAAGTAGTCCTCCATCTTAGTAGTTTAGGTGGCAACTGGAGCCTTGCGTGAGAAGCAGAAAACATGAGTAGTTCTTTATGACGTGACATTTTAGGACAGATTGACAAACAGCTTGAATGACATTTGAAAATGCAAGACGTTGTAAGAACTCACTGCCTTAGCTGAATGTAAACACTGCTGGGAGAAAAGCAAGCTTTTATTTAAAAAGAAAAAAAGTGGGAGAGAGGAGCAAGCTATGCTTTAAGCTGGTTCCTTGTATGATTAACACCTGGACTGTCTTCAGGAAACGGCATGTCTTTCTGCTTTTATAATTTCAGAGTGGTTATTGACTGAGCAGTAGGGTGCTATTTTTTCTTTATCAGATGCCTGACTGAGTTCTTTGCAGTCTTCTGACTCTCTTAGGAAGCTAAAATTGGAATTTTAGCTATCGGACATAGAAATCATTAACGGCATTTATTGACTTCTAAACACCCTTCAGTTATCTTTACGCTGTCAGATCACCCTTATCCACCTTCCACAAACCATAATTGAAAACAATGACATTTCTCAACTTTTGTGGACAGGTAACATACTGGAAGAGATATTTATCTGGGAAAACATCATTCAAGATGAAGCTATAAGAAACTGCATCTGCTAGCAGCTAGCAGTTTTAACAAAGAAATCTCCAATAAAAAGCTATGTGCCTCTTCTAGTTTGTCCTTCAAATTAAACCAAGAGATGCTTTGCAGAGGTCAGATAAGAAAGTTGTAATGGAAGTGACACAGAAATCCATTAATGCTGACTTCAGATTTTTAGATTTCAGTATCTATAGCTTCATTGCATAGTGAAGTTCAGGTTTTATGTTAACAATTAATACTCTGGTTTTGATTCTTCAAATTTGATTTATGCATGAAACTCCTTCAAAAGAGCAGGTGCTCAGTGGTGAATTGCTTCAGGGTGAGGAAGTAAGAGGAATTAAATGCAGCTTTAAAGTAGCGGTCCTATTTACAAAAGAACATTCCCCATAAGGACTATTAATATCCCATCACACTAAGAAATTAAGAAAGGGTAAGGGTAGTTAATTAAAATTAAAAAGCAAAGAATTCTTCTACTAGCCCAGAAAGTAGGACGCAAAACTTAAAAGCTAAAAAGGAAGCATACTGTAAAAATATAAACACTTTTTGTAATGCATTAGCAAGTCAATATAATTTTCTTATATCTCACTTTGTATTTGGAACCAGAGCAACATGCAGGTACATCTTATTGGAAATGTATGATTATATTTCTGTAGAAACTTGCAAGTTTCTTCACATTAAATACAGTGAGGGAGATCATAAATTGATAGATTAGAGAGAAATAAATGAAGAGATGTACTTGGTTACAGTTACGTTACATTGAATTTACAGTCTGGGGGTGGTAAGTTCTCCCATGTTTCAGAGTATGTGGTGTGGAAGTTGGGATTGGTGAAAAAAAACTTCTTTCTCACACTGTGTCACAGTATCAGTTGGAGCAAACCTCTGTGGCCTTTTAGGCACGGATTAAAACTATTCTGGGGATGAGATGGCTGGAGCCTTCTTTTTTTTTTTTTTCCCCCCTTTAAGTTACGTGCTGACAAACTAAATAAAATGCAGCCCCTATTTGCTAAGCTTTATTTCTGTTTGTTGCCTTAATGTGCTTTTGGTTTTGTAGATCATCCCTTTTTGGTAAATTTACCAGATAATAACATCATCTTCTTAGATGTCTTGTGCCAGCAGACACTGGGAGATGAAAATGCTCATCACATCTCTGTATGAGTATTTTATTAGTCTTTGTTGATCTGGAAATTATATTTATTACTATACTTTCTGAATACTGTGTCATACTGCTAAAGCAAAATAATAGTCTCTGCCATCTCTTATGTTTTTACAGAATTCAGTCAGCTTTTACAAAGTTTCTATCAGGTGTGGATACGTGTAGAAGAGTTGCTAAAAATTTGTGCGAGAAAGATAAAAGGAAGGTTGAGATGAGTGGTCAGGAAGTATCAGGGTGTTAGGAGATGGGTTTGGAGTGAGTTCAGAGCAAAGAGGTTGATCAGGATGTGTGGGAAACAGATACGTTGTTCTCAGTCCTAAGATGCGGAAGGCTGGCATTAATTTGTCAGGAGGAATGTGATGAAAAATGAGACTCGGAAAACCGTCTGAAGGCTTGAAAGCAATCTTTGATGTATTGTGAAACATGTGCCAGTGACATTTTCTAAAACCAAGGATGGCGTGCTGTCAGCTCTGCTTTACATGAGGACTCCTACTTTTTTTCTTTTTTATTTCAGTACTGTATGATAACGCTAGCAATAGATGATGATAATGCTATGGGATACACGGGAAGGTGATGCAGATGCGCTGCAAGTGGCAGTGGAGGTTGCGGTGTGTCCCTGTGGAGGCGCAGGGAGCCACCGGGCAGGCAGCCCATGGGGCCAGGAGCCCAGCTGGGACTTTACAGCGAGCTGGCAGCATTCACTTGGTAAGTAGCTCTGACACACGGTCCTGTTGCATCACTTGAAAAGGAATTAAAGTGATCAATAGGTCCTGCTCAGAGTGATGCTCCCTCCAGTTCTCCTTGGCAGCAGTTTGCCATCAGCTTCGCTGAAGCGCGGCTCTGAGTAGGAGCCCCCCGGCATCTGTCCGTGACTTCTGTGGTAACTTGGCTCTGGCAGTGAATGTGTGTGGAGTGCAAAGGTAGCTGTGGTGATTGTGGCTTCAAGTTTTCCGCTGAAAGTACACTAAACTCATATCTTTATGTGCTACCTGACATTTAAATAAAGGAAAAAAAGTGCCTCAGCTGTTTTAATTGAACTTGAATCATTTTAGCTACGTTCACGCTAATCATTTTGGTTGTGCAAGAGAGGGAAGGAAAACTTGTCTTTACATGAAATGCCAAATGCAGCCTGACACCAGACTGCGGAAGGTGTTCTTGAGGGATTCTGGACTTGCAGTTTGCAGAAATCCTGGTTGGAAGGGGTAGAGTGCTGTTTGGTTTTGAACATCAAATTTGCAAATGCTTGCTGAGACTTTTGTTTGGTGACTGTAGTTGCTGCTGGCCCCTTTGAAACATACAAAAGCATGTTTGCTCCACTGTGGTGATTAGAAAATATTAATTTTGTTACACACGGAAGTCCCTAAGGAAAGTCCCTAATGAAAAGTCAAACGTTTTCTGCCACTGTTAATTTCTTGACTTTTTGCAAATAAATGTAATTGCTGCTATGATTACAGAATGCCAAATTGAATTTGGGGACATATGCAATATTCTTTTAGCGCTAGTCTAGTCACATAATTGTTAGTGAGACAAAGAGCTAGTTGAACACCCAAATTGGTTTGTTTACTTCAGTAGCTTAACTGCATTAAAATCAAAGAGCTTGCATGGGCAGGGGGTAATCTGTGTCATTGCTGGGTGCCATTAATCACCCCCTTGACTGAAGGCAAGAATTTTGAAAAGTGACTTGTAGATGATTGAATAACTTTACTCTCTGCACCATTAGTGGTTCCCAGCAGGCTGCTAGTGTGCAATCATAAACATCTGTGCATTTGAAAATCGCCACTTCCCTAAATAGATACGTATTTTACAAAGAAAAAGACAAGAAATAAGAAGGAGAATTTTTTTTTTAATGAGTGGTGTTTTAGAAAAAGGTCTAACTGGAAATGTTTCTGCTTTAACCCATATATGTGACCATATAATCTGAGTTTATCTTTAGATCTTTATGCTCTTGATGGCATTAGAAGATTTTATTTTTTTAGAATTTCTTTTCATTGTTTTGGCTCCATGGGATCTTTCTGACATTTGATATCCAGTAGTGAAAGAAAATGTGTTCTGCTTGCCAAATAACTCATGGATGTTTGTGTTTAAACAGTGCTTTTAAAGTAAACGTAGCCACTTCCACATAGACACTGCAGTGTGCATTACTTAACCAAAGCTCTTTTGGAAACCAGAACCGAGAACAAAAATTGTTTCTCCAGGCTATCCTGCTACTTCTAAATTGGTCTTTTGGACAGGCATTTAAATACAGAGGGAAAGAGTGCTGGGCAGTGACTATGCTTCTCCTCTGTATTGTCAGTATTTCCCAGTGCCATTTTGGTTGCTCACCATGCCCCAGGTGGGTGCTGTGTATTTGTTGACACCGTCACAGAATCACTGAGTGTAGGTGAGGTGGGACTGGTGGAGATTGTCTGGTTAACTACCATGTTTGTTTGCATTTGGCCTCTTCTAGCATGTTTTATGGAGTATCTTATCTTTAGGAACTTTACATTATTGAAGATTTTCAGTACTTGGCCTAGATATCCCATAGAGCATTAATCCAAGACTAGCATCTTGAAAGCGTGAGATTGGTAATGCTGTTTCACAATTTACTTTTCACTGTTCTTGCAGTGAAAAGAGCTCAGCTAAAAGGATGCAGTAGGTACCAAAAAACCCCCCAACAAACCAACACCCCCCAAATAAAAACCCCGAAAACCAAACTAAAGGAAGAACAAACGCCTCCTTCATTGGTCAAAGATAATTGGTTCTGTAACGAACATGCTTTTTATGTTATCTATGGGCAAGGATATGACAGGCTTAATCAGTTTCATGAAGCAGTCAAAATTTACTTTGTAACAAAAGGTGAAATGTTTGCATCCATTAATCAGAGTGGTGCTGGGGTAAGATAAAGACATTATTTAATTAAATGTCTAGCAATCAATAATGAAGAGGAGAGTGAGATAAATTGTGTGTGTTCTCTAACAGCTACACAGAATGGGACTTCTAGGTAAGTATCTGTTCCTCCAGGATGCAGTAAAAAAAAGTTGGTGTATAGTGGGAGAATAGGACATCTAAAGTTTCTGTTAAATACCTCTTTGAAGCTATGATCTTAAAAGACAGGGCTTCTTTTCTTACTTTAGCATTTTTGCTGAGGATGAGAAACGTTACATGGATTCAGAGTTCCCACTTTTCTATCAAGTGGGGGCAGGGATTTTTCATGCTGTCTCAAATAACTTGCCCAGCTCCTGAGATGGGACACCCTTTGTCTTGAATTTGGTACCTAAGAAGTCTCACATCCCTCAAAATCCTCCTAATCAGTACTTTGTGAGCTTCTAATTTGTTTAATTTCTGTGCCTGTGGTTCTAAATGTAAGGAAATGTACTCATCCCTGGTGTCATCCATGAGGTGATACCTAGTTCTGAGCAGAATTCACAAGTTTTGAACTCCCCAAAGGTATTCAGGCTGGTCATCTGAACTGATCATTCATTTTGCTAGTAAGGAGACAGTGGAAAAAAGTGTGGCTGGCAGAGGGATCATGATGTGCCTTTTTTTTTTTTTCTCACTAACCTCATATTTTTCATCTGTATGTGTTGTTTCACCTGTTTCCTTTTCTTTAGATAGAGAATATTACTTTGTGATTTAAAAAAAAATCCACAGGAACAGAGGCGTTGCATGTACAAATACTTTCTTGCAGAATTTCTGTAGCCAGAGGACTTTGAGCAGCTACAGTAAAGTGGCAAGGATTGCTTGCAAAATCCCTGTGTCAAAAGTGGATTTCATGTTTGGTTGTATGTGTGGCCATATGGATGATCCTGATCCTGTTAAATGCCTTCTACTGCTGAAACTATTTGTACACGTAATGTATTTTTAATAAACAAGAGAGGGTCTTTGTGTGTCACAAGCAGGAAAAGGAGTTTTAATCTCATGTAGGGAGAATCGAATACAGGGGGGGTCATTAGCTTCTGGCACTTGTCCTGGAACAGAAACTGCAGATGCTATTAAAAGAATGTGGCTGTAGATGAAACTTGTCTTTAGCATGAGCATCCAGTAGATTATGAGGACATAGCATAAATAATATTTAAGTTTTAGAATGCTTTTCCTTCTAAAACAGAGAAAGTGAAGAACTCTTATTTGGCCTGTGTGATAATTTTTGGTATTTTTTTTTTCTGCTCAAGTACTTGTAGGTAGATGCAAATGGTTTGTTTTTAAGATTATCCCTAAGACTTTTAGTTTTGTTTTTTGTTTGTTTTTTTTTTTTAATTGGTGACTGAAACTTGGTTACTTACCTGTTGTTTCTCTTCTCTGCTGTGACTGTCAATACTGATGCCCAGTTCTGCTGGTGGATTTAGTGTTGCAAGGCTGAACTCCAAGCGCCAGTGTTTTCAGTGGGCAATCAGCAAATGGTGATGCCAACTAATCATAACAAACTGAGGCTAAATCCACACAGACACTGGTAGGCAGACTGCTTTGGATACTGTATTCACTCTTTGCTTGTGCACTCACATTTGCTGTTTAATGTCAACTCTGAGCTTTTGTAGTGCAGTTTTTCATTGCAACTTCTGAGCAGCCGTGCTCTCGGGGGCTGGGTGGCTTCCCCAGCAGCAGCCCCAATGCCTCCTGCACGCTGCACGGTGTGCTCTGGCAGTACCTCCCGCTGCAGCTCTGTGGGAGTGAGACCTTGTGGCTCAGCTGCAGGAAACCACTGGGATCGTTGCAGAAATGGGAGATTGCAGTAAGTGACACACGCTCTCCTGGGATCTATGGATTTGGTCTTGTAGGTGCTCTGTATCGGAGCCTGTTTTTTCAGAGGTCGTGGTAACTGAAGCTATGCAAAACCAAGCAGCCTTTACAAGAGGTAATAAAAATAAGCATTTACATTCCTCTTCCTAGATGTCGTCATTACTCTAATGGTTTTGGACTGAGGCTGTAATCTAATCTCCTAAAGCGTCAGCTTGCTTTATTTATATTTGGCTTCTCTTCTGAATTATGGTGTCCTACCCCCTCTCTGATTCCAGCAAAGTGTTTTTGTTTTGTTTTGTTTCTTTTCTTTTTCTTACAATTTGGTAATCCAAAAGCACTATGTATGTTGTGCTCTTGCTTAAGTTTCTTCTGCATCTACCTTTGTTGACACCAAGTGTTATTAACAGAATTTTGCTCTTCTGATTTTGTTGAGAATTTCCTAGCTGAAACCTGGACTCCCAAAGAGCAGTGGGGAAGAACAGGTTGTGTGAGCAGAACTAAGGCTGGAAACTTAAAAAAAACCAACAAACAAATCCCCTCAAACTCATAACTTAAGAAATTGCTAAACAATCCTAACTACCTATATTTTGTGGTTTAATTTCTATAGTGTTCCCAATCCTTTGTCTTAATTCCTTTTCTGTCTTAGGTGGCAGCAAAAGCTGATTGCCATCTTGTAGCATGGCCCATGGCAAGGAAGTGGCCTGATTTCAACAGTTTTTACAGTCTCTGCAGAGTTCTACATTACAGTGTTATTTTTTTAAACAATAGCTTTGTGTTAGTACATGAGCCAGGTTGTGATAAAGCAAAGTGCTGGGAGGAACATTATGTTCCGGAAATAGTCCCCTTGAAGGACCAGTTGAGGATTAAGGCTCTAATCTGTGACTTTTAAGAATGATGAGTTAGTTAAGAGTTGCCTCATGAAAAAATACCATCAACTGTGTGAGACAGAGGCAGTAAGGTCAATTTTGGATCTATTTGGAAATGATGTAAAAACTTTCTTTTTGTATACTTATTCATTACTGTTTTATTTGTTTTGAATACTTTTGTTCTTCTTCTGAAATACTTGCATATGCAATTATTTTCACAGACTCCATTGGGGTTATTGTGTGCACTACATTTACAATATCGCTCTGCAGAGTGTAGGTGTTCCTAAGTGACTGTTTTATGCTTTTCATCTTCAGATGTGCATTTTTATTTCCAAGTATTGAATACCGATATTTGTACTTAAATTACATGGTTAGTCATTAAATTAAGAAGTTATGGAAGGAGTTTTGAATGCTTTGGGTTCATGTCTTACCACAAAAAAATTCATATTTCTGTCTGCTAAAGGAAAATCAGGCAGACTTTTTTTGCTGTAGTTTATTTTGTTTGTTATTTTTTTGTTTGGTTTTTTTTTTGGCGGTACAGTTGGCACAAAAATCACCAATAGTATTCAACAGTAAAATTGTTCTAGGACCTAAATATATTCCGGTATGTTAAATGTAATGCTTAACTTTCAGTGTTATGTTAAGTATGAGGAGGTCCCTCTCACAGTGTACATGAGTGTGCCTAGGGGTGTCTAGGGTAGTTAGGCTCACCTGCAGCATGAGCCAGCAATGCAGAGTGATCTGCACTTGTGATGCAGGGTCCTGTGCAGATCCTCTCCGTGTTGCAGGCACCATCAGCCAGCTGTCGTGTAGTGAAGGGACTGGGGATAGGAGCTCTTTTCCATTGGGAGCTTGAGTCCTGGCTTTTGGGCTTTTGCTTGGAGATGTCAACATGGATTTCCTGGCATAAAAGAAGTGACTCTTTCTGACACTGCTTTAAGCATTTTTTTGTTTTGTTTTTAGTTACGTAAATTGTGCGAGCTGCAGCGTAAAAATGAGGAAATTAGAGAGAGATTCATATTCTCTGCTCTGCTAAAAAGCAGGTGCTGGAAATGGTGCACCTAGCTATTTTGTACCATTCAAAATTATGCATTTATCATCTGGCTTGCATTAGAAACTGTGAATGATACTGGTAAAAGAAGTGAAAAGGAGAAACTAGCATCAAAGCTAACTGCTTTTCCATATTTTAAGGTAGAGATGAAAAGTCCACTGACCTTTTTCATGCTTGCAAGCATAATTACAGCTTGAATAGTATACTTATAGGAAACAGATTTTCAGCCTTGGGATTGTGGGAGATAGGCTTTCAGAATAAAAACAACATGCTCAAGCATTTTTATTTTTTTTTTCTCTAAGAATATACAATAATTATTTCTAAGTTTCAAGGCTTTGGAATAAACCAGTTAAAACGGTGAGTTAAAAAACCCTACTCTGCCCTGACCAATGGGTTGTTGTCTGCTCTTTACATTCAGCTGTATACAAAGAAGAGAAGCCCTTTTTCTCAAAAGCTTTGAAAGTTGCAGTTCTTTATCTCTGAGTGGACTAGAAAACAGCTATTAGTCAGCTTCAAGCCTTGGCTGTCATCTCTTTCAGCATGTATGGAAATATTCCCTGGCTTTAGGGAACAGGCATGTGAAATCTGTGAGATGAAGGTTGCTTTTTAACAAACTTAGTCTTAAGATTGATTTGTGCACTTATTAACTTGTAGTTTGATTATAAATTCTTTGTTTGCAAAGTACTGAACATAATTTGTTGCTAAACAAATTACAAACTAATGTAGAGTATTTTTCAGCAAGGCATGTATGATGCTCTTATCTATTTATTTTGATACCAAATGCCATCTGTGTTCTTCATTATAATGCTGCAGTTTTAGCAGTTTGTGCTACGTTGCTAGAGCGAACCACATATGTTATTAATTTCTTTACTAACTGACATTGATCTCTTGTTCCACACTCCTAGTTCTGAAATTTGGGGCTCTGTTGCTTACCTCTAAATTCCTAATCCCTCAGCCATGAAATATGTTTCAAGTTGTTTTGATACTATATCGATGTAAACTTAGGATGTCTCATGGGTTATCCACCAAGGGCTTCCTCTGACCAAGAAAAAAAGGATACTCTATATGAAGAGAGTGGCCATCATCTCTGCTCTACCCTGACTTGACTATAAAGTCAAGTATTGGCATAATTCAGCCCTCTTACAGATGATTTAAAAGAAATATAGATGTGGTGTTTAGGGACATGATTTAAGCACTGAACGGGTAGATTTAGGTTATGGTTGGTTGATTTAGGTTATGGTTGGACTTTGTGATCTTCAAGGTCTTTTCCAACCAGGATGATTGTGTGATTCTGTGATCTAAACCGGTGAGAAAAGTGGAAAGTGTCTGAATTGTTCACTCACACTACTATGCCATTGAGGATGGTGGCATTTTGTTAATGGCGCTCCCAGAACTACCCTGCTTCCATGTTATTTGGTCTAGCCACACTGAGTGTGTTCTGGTATAAATTCAAAAAAATGGAAAAAAAATAAATTGTATGATCAGAAGCACAGAGGTACTACTTCTTTCCTGGTGTCCTGTCATGCATCTCATTGCCATGTTCTGAATGTGTCCACACAACTCTTAAAGCCAGCTCCCATCTGAAAGCAGTGCACCTGTGCAGTGCCAGACTTAAGATAACACCACTCTGCTGTGTCTTAAGAGTCTTATTTTTTTTCTGTGGGCTTGTTGCACAGCTTGGAGATCATGAGGTATAAGCCATTCAGCAGAAGACGACATAGCTATGCCCTTTGTCACTTCTCTTTTGTTTCTTTGGCAAGCGATGAATTGACATTCTTGGTTAGAAATATAAAGGCTGTTCACTTTTTCTCTTCTACCTACAAGCCCAAACCCATATGCTGTTTGGAACTTTTAACAACATCTTTTTTTTTTTTCCTGCCTTCAGTTGCTGGTTTTGTTATTACTCTACTTCAAATATGATGCATGGAAGAAAACCAAAATCAAGAATTTGCAATTTAGAAAACTTGCAGCTAACTTTAAAACTGGAAAGGCTAACCCAGAGGTTCCATGTCTGCTTCAGAATAATTCACATCCCACTTGCAAGCTAGGAACCCAGAAAACGAGGGAGGTGCCTGTGGGAAGTTACCATAAGTGGCTTGTTAATCATAGCTGACTGAAAGGATAATGCTGGTGCAGGCATTGTCTGGAAGCCTCAATCCCATCATTCTCTATAACCCTGAGTTATCAAAGTGAGAACCAACCTGCAGAAAACCTCTTCCTCCCCCCCAGCTTCTTCAGCTGTAGAGAAGTGTGGAACAGAGGCAGAGCTGAACACGGGAGATGCTGGAAAAGGACAGAGCAGCAGCAACAGGCTGGTAAGTGAAACTCGAGGAGCTTTCCAGCACTGTCTGATGGGCCTGAGCGTGTAAGGCAACCAAGTCCAAGCAGGGATCAGGTGACAGACCAGTAGTGGTTGAGTAATAAGGAGTGGAAGCAGGAATTTGGAGTACTTGAGGTCAGCTTGAGCTCTGCAAGGGTCATTGCTTAAACATGTTTTCCTTTCCTGTAAGAAAATGTTGGGTCTCTTTGATTGGCTGAACTGTTGGCATGTTTTATCACAGTGGACCACATGTTGCAGGCCATCAAATAACATTTGACCCTTCAAATGGGATAGTAAAAGAAGCTAAAGTGACATTTAAATTTTTTTTTTCTCACCCTTCTCTAAGGGAACCATGATATTCTGGAGAATACAAACAGAATTATTTTTTATCAACAGCATTATCTCTCTGCTGGTTTCACAACTTTGGAAGTGATCTTTATCAGAATTTAAAGGTCAATCCTTTTGAAAAAAAAGGGTGAAGTGATGAGGGTGCAAACGGGAATCAGCCCTGCTTATTGTCAAGCAGGTTCTATGTTCCATGGATAAATGGAAACCTTGACTGCTACTTTGTAATTTAGAAAAGCTAGCATGCATTTACAGCTATGCAGGAGAGGAGCTATCTGTTTTTTTTCTGAAGATGTCTCTAGATAGCTCTGGTAATTTCTACATGTCTGTTAGCTGGGGCTGAAAACCACAGATTAAATGGGCAATGTTATCAGTAGCAAAGAAGACTGATCCCAATTGCAAGATTTAAGTGTGACCTGCTCCTTTTTAGCACCAGACCAATATATGTAGAAATTTGGTTGAAGGACTTGGCCTGGTTGGAAGGTCTGATGTTGGCCATGATGATTATTTGTATATCTTCCTCCTGTTCTTCACATCGAGGAGGAAGATGAGCTATAAATTTTGATTCTTCAGCTTTAATTGGGACTGGATGAGAGAACAGGGAAATTGATTACCCTTTTCTGCACTGTTGTTTTCTTCTCATTTATCTTTGTGGCTAATTTTTTCAAACCTGTGGGTATGTATCAGTACCAAGACCAACTTTTTGATAGTTTAGATTTGGCTGCGTTGTAACTGCATTTTTACCTTTTTGGATTCAAACTTCTTTAAAAATTCTTGTGGGTGAAACAGAGTTACTAATATAACCTTTAGCTTTTTTTTTTTTCGGTGACTGAAGCATAATGAGTGTCACCATCTGTTGCAGACCTCTAGAACTTTGTATGCTACTCTTATTGGAGAGTATGGAATGCATTTTATCGGTGGGGAAAAAGAAGAAATGGGGAGTGCATTTTTCCTGCCTCCTGGAAGGTGGAAGTATGTGCACTTCCCCATTTCAGAGGACCTCATTGCCCAGTATCCATCACCTGATACTTGAATGTACTACTCTCACAGGACTCTGTTACTGTTCTTTATCCACTGCTTTTAATAATTGCAAGGGCAGCACGCCAGCCTCATTTGGAAGAGTTTGTCAGAAATTGGCAGTTACAGGAGGGGTGCTCCTTCCTGCCTGTTGCCAAGGGCTTGCCCTCACACATACCTAGGGCATACAGTTTTCCAGGTTTGATGGTAGATTGAAATGGCCCTTGCTTGTGCAGACCTGGATTTGCTCAGTCTGTCTATGACATTTCAAATTTGTATTTACTTTCTAAAGTAGTCAGTGTCAGATTTTGATAAAAAATCAGTCTGAATTTCTGGTCAAGACATGTAGCATACATTTGTGCAGCCTCTAGTCTCCTGTCTAAGCTTTAGAAGAAGCTTCAAAATGAAAAACAAATCCTTAGATTGTACTAATTATTATAAGTATTTTGTACAAAATTTTAAGGACTGCAAAGAGTAAAGGACAATACAGATACAACAGAAAATGTATGTGTTACTGTCATATAAAATGTATTTGGTTGATGACTATGTGGCTACTAAATGAAAAGAAAGGAAAATGTGAAAAGAAAGAACAGGTAATTAAGGATTGTTTAAAGAATACTGACAGGAAGCTAACTTATCAGGATGGAAAATCATACATAACTTTAGAGAATGTCTTAAGGAGGGGTTAGGACTATCTGCAGAATGAACATGAATACATATTTTGTGCCAGAGGAATGTTTTCCTGGTGCCAAGTCATGTTTTTGTCATCCTGACTGATTTTTTTAAGTATTATTTTTTAAAATCATCTCAATCTAGATAAGGTTAAAAAAACCCCACAAAACCCTCTACAGTATGTGGGTTTCAGTTTGTTTTTTCTGACTCTCTTTTAGAGCCCTGTCTTACCTTAGTTTTGAAACCCTGATGTTTTCTAGTCGTGTGATTGCACTGCGTAACATACTTAGGCTTGCTGCAAGATTTAAGCAGATCAAAGCAGAAGTTTACAAGATGCTAGTTTTCCAGTGTTACAGGTGATTCTTGTGAAACTGCCCTTTTTCCCCACTTCTCTGCATCACTCTGCAAAAAGTATATAAATCCCACCTTTTTTTTTTGATCCAGCAGGTCCGCCATAAGCCCTTGAAGACAGTAATTAGGTGTTTGTGTGAGAAGCGTGTGATATAGGTCAGTATCAATTATTGTATCTGTAGCACAGACCACTCTTACATGAGTTATTGGAGGATATGGTAGTGAACTGATTTGCTGCTATGTGAACTGGTTTTGGGATAGACCAGAATGTGGCCAGTGAATTTCAGGGCTGCTTGCTAAGGGGAGGAAAGGTGGAAGCTGGAAGTCATCATAGAACCATAGGATGGTTTGGCTTTGAAGGGACCTTAAAGTTCCACCCCCCCTGCCATGCACAGGGACACCTCCCACTAGACCAGGTTGCTCAAAGCCCCATCCAACCTGCCCTTGAACACTTCCAGGAAGGGGACATCCACAACTTCCCTGGCCAACCTGTTCCAGTGTGTCACCACCCTCACCATAAGGAGTTTTTCCTTATGTCCTATTTGAATGTTTAAATTTAAAACCATTGCCCCTTGTACTATCCCTACAGGCCTTGGTAAAAGGTCTCTGTCTTTCTTATAAGCCCCCTTTATATCAAAAGGCCAAAATGTTGCTTTCCAATACAGCATCTATATGGGTTTTGCTCTACAGGTCACACATACTCTTTTTGTTTGTTGCTGGTGCAGACCACTAAGTGTATTTTACCTCTTCTGCTTTTTAACCTTACCCCAGTCTTGCATGTCTCCCAACAGTGCCTTTTTTTTGCTCATCTAGCCAGGCCATCTTGTCTTTGCAGGCTTTTTGTGCCATGTCTGTTCTCTCTGCTGGTCAGTCCTGATCTCCTCTCCTGAAGCCTTGCTGTCCTGTCTCCTCACAGTCCTCCCCTCCTTTTTTCTCCAGCTAATCCCAAACTCAGTGCCCTGGATCATCGGAGTTTTATATTTTTTTACTTCAGTTATGCAATGTCCTTCAGGTTTTTTTCACAGGGCAAACTTTCACATTCTTTTGTGTTCCATCTCTGGTCTCTTGTCAAAGTTTGTTTTGTCCTTCTCCTTCCCTTCCTTTTATTTCAGGCCTAACAGACCACAGGAGCCTGACTGTTACTATTTCAGCACTGTGTCCTTATGTTTTCCCTCATTACCCTTACGTGGCTGGTCTCTTCAACCAGCCAAAAGAATCTTAATTTCAAGTCAAATGAACCCCATCTTGCAGTGGCAGGTAGTTCTCTGATCATGTTTTATTTTCCCTGAAGATACTGCCTCAACTGAACCAATTCCATGCCTCTAAATAGATTCCTAGCCCTCTTCTTTTCTTTCTTTCTTTCTCACCCAGCAGCTTCTTTTGCTCCTTGGGTATCTCAGTAGAGTCACTGCTACTGCAGGAGCATCTCTGCCTCCCTCTCTTAGTTTCCTTCTCAGCACAGCTGGATCTGTGTTCTGTCTTCCACCAGTTGCTCATTTGAGGGAGGGTGTTCTGCAAGGTCCATGTGTAAGCAGGCTGGCCAGATGTTGGTGTTGAAGGCTGTGATTTATAATATGTATATTTGTCTCATAGTGTTTGACTTCGGCGTAAAGAAAGTGGTATGTGGAGAAAGCATAGATCTTAGCTGAAATACAGTATGCTGCTGTTCTCCAAACGTAGTGTGTTTATGATCCAGGATAATGTAGCTAAAAGGATCTGGAAACTTTCAGAAATAAAATGTGGCATTTAATCATTATACTATTTATTTTCTGAAGCAGCAGTAAGCTTGCACCCTCTCACTTTTTGACAGATGAACTGCTAGGGCTCAGGGCATCAGAAGGGCTGGTCTGTAAGAGGAAAAGATTTAACTGAATTTGGATAGACTGAATTTGGACAGGCTGTATTTGTTCCAAGAGCTGGGCCATACACCTGGTGGACAATAACTTTTCCAAAGGAGCCTGAGTTAGGCTGGGGAAGACTTCACTCCACCCTGTGGACTGAAACTGTTATACTGACAGGGGGAAAAAAGTCAACATGATAGATACCACTCAAGATCACACTGGACATTTTTGTTTTCACCAGCAGATGATGAGGGATCAGCTCATAGTGCAAGGACTGGAACGTGGCCAGGACTCTGGAGATTGCTAGACAAGTTACTTACGTGACTGAAGTGCATGGCCTCAGCCTGATGTTGCTTTTTTTTTTTCTCCTTAACCACTAGAGTGGAGGTGATGTGCTTCCTATTAATAGTGCCCTGTAACAGCAGTACTTCAAGGAGATAAGTAACATTTGCACTCCCATCCCTTCACACACTTATTCAATGCAGGGTGTCAAAATATGTGACCAAAAAATGGTGGAAGGTCTCTGTGAAGAATGTCAATAGGTTTTCTGTTTTCTCATTTCCATTTAAAATGTATTCATAATATTCCAAACAGAAAGCACTGTAAATGGTAGTAATTTTTCTGTGTGTTTACTAGAGAACTGCATGATTGTATCTGTTTAATCACTCTCTGTCAATATTCAGTCTCAGGTGCTGAAGTTTAACCCTGTGTGACACTTCGATTGAAGTGGAAGATGATTATTTCTGGCCTATGCACCAGAGCAGAGAGAAACTGAAATGGCAGAATTGTAAAAATAATGGCATCAGTCTTTCTCTCTGCCTTTACACAAACATACTGAGGTTGGATGATGTTAAAAATAATACTCTCTAGGGGGTATCTAGTAATTATGTGGAAATAGATACTGCTTTTCCTTCTCCAGTCTGACTCAACATGCAGCCTGACAAGATGCCCCCAAGATTTATCTGTGTGCTTGCTGCCACTGAAAGGGCAGTCTTAGTTCTGACTATGTGTTAGCTCATCCTCTGTTGAACAGATTTCCTTGGCTGGTGACCTCACCCAAAAAATGAGAAACGTTTTTTGTTGTTCAGAGAGATGAACTGGCTTGCGAAGCATCTCGGTGAACTCTGAAGAGTGGACAAAGTGAAGGTGGAGTGGGTCCCATCCATTCTGGCAGCAGTCAGCTCTTTGCTTAGCTTAGCCACCTTGGTTGACCATACAGCAAATATAGGTGGAATTCAGAGCAACACTAGGAAGACTTGTGGTGTTCTGTCCTTCTCCTGTCATCAAAGGCAGTGGAGTGTCTTCAAGAATAGTCTTCAGAACGGTTCAAGATGAGCAAGACCCTGTATTTTCTATTACCTTGGTCCAGGCAGTGACTGAACTGTTCATCTGAAAGTTCCTCAAACTCCTCAGTCTGCAGTTGCCATGAGAGGCTGGCTGCAGTCCAAATGGGTGAAGACAGGATCTTACTGTGTGAGGTGTCAGACAGCCCTGAGGGTTGCTGGTGACATCTCACTGGCTCCAGCAGCTCTGCTAGTGCAGAGCACAGGAAGGAGAGGTGGGTGGAGCTGAGAGGGAAGGATAAAGAGGAACATGGGCAGGGGGGAATATAAAAAAAAAAAGGAACAAGAAAAGAAAGGGAGTAATAATAAACTCCTGCATGTTTTTTATGTTGCTTTAATGTTTTATAAGGACAATGTGGTAAAAAACGACTGATAAGAAAATAAAATCATTCAGATTCCCAAAACTCTCTTCTTTGATTGCCCTGCACTTCAGTGCCTGAAGGATTCTCCTTCTTATTTCACTGAAATAATTTTGTTTGGTCATCTGAAGATGTCACCTTGGTGTGAGGTGGTGGTGATGGTCGCACTAGCTGGGGGACAGCTGGCAGAAGCATGGTACCTCCTCCAGCCCTGTGTTGGGTAGGAGGGAATGCGAGAGTCGCACCAGGCCATCTGACTTTGCTGCTTGCTTATTCTGTGGACCAGCGTGGGAGGTGGGCAATTGAGATGGCTTTCCTTTCTCCTGGGGCTGTTCTGTGCATCCACTGTCTGTATCAGGGAGCAACCTGTATGCTCAAAGTGTAAGGAATACAGAGTACGCAGGTGGCGTGGGATGTGGAGCTGAGGGGAAGGGTGAGTACTTTTAAACAGTTACAACAGTGAGCGTGAGGTGAGAGGATCTCGTGTGCACCAGTCTGTCCTAAACAACGATTTGAGCTACTGCTGTTGGCTTTATGGGGAGCCATTTTTCATGAAAGCCTTCTGAGAGGGCTTGCATTTACATTACTGTTACAGTCCTGGGCTGCTTTCAAATTACAATTTAAATTACTATTTTTAAATTGAAAAATTACTTTTCAAATTACTATTTTAGCTTGCATTTTGAAGAAACCTTGGATCACAGGCGTTGTATTAATTTCCAATGAAAGAAAACAAAAAGGAGATCTCTACCTACTTACTAATGGATGCTCACTCCAAGTTACAGACTAGAAATAGAATGAAGTGAAATACCCCAGAATGTATATAGTATAGTAACAGACATTGTGTCCTTAGCTTTATTATTGGGGAAAAGTTTTATCCAGAAAAATAGCCTTTAGATATTTTATATTGGCTCATTAATTTTCTGTGGCTCAATGTCCTTCTCATTTCAAGGGTATGAGGCTTTACTTACAGATGAGTTACAGGTAAACCTTAGACTGGGCAACAGCCTGTAGCAGAGCTGGTGGTAGAGGAGGTCTGTTTCTGTGTGAAATGCCAATTCCACAGGGATCAGCAGCTTTCTCCAGCCTGAGCTGGATGCAGAGGTGATTGAATCCTGTGCCAGATAGCGACAGTGTTGCCATGTTAGCTTGTGTTTATACCAGCATTCAAGTTTTGACTTTTGTTGCTATAATTATTATTCACTCCTGAGCCAACTGCTGTTGCACCAGATGGCAAAAGTGATCACACTATGACTCTGCTTTGCCTTGTCTGAAAGTTCTCACCATCCAACAGTGCCTGCAAAAATCCACTTGCTACTGAGCACTTCTGGAGATTTGGCTGCTTTGCTGAGGTACTTCAGTGAGAGCAAAGTTTAAAAAAAAATCAAATTAGATTTTTTTATCTGTGTGTACTGTATCACATGAATTTGCAGTACAGCTGATTTGGATCTGTAGATTCATTATGGAAACTCATGTCAGCTGTTCTGAGTGTACACACACACAAGACCTGGCCTTAGTTTCCTTAACTTATGATGTATGCACTTGCGTACACAGTACTTTGTTTTCTTTCTGTATTTCATTCTGAAGAATTACATGGAGAAAGAATAGAAGACATTGTTCCTGATTGAAATGTGTTCAGTCTTTGGAGTATGTACATGAGTGGACTGCAAAAAAGTTAATTTGATTGTCCAACCTGCTTCCTCAAATAATTGATGGTCTAGTAATTTTCTCATGTCATGGCTGACTGGAAGAGGGAAGACAAGTTACAGTGCTGCAAATGGTGCTTTAGTACATCATATCCAAGTCGTGAAACAAACTGGTGAGTTTAAAATTCCATGTAGATTGCTCCTTGGCATATATGGTTACTGAAATTCTATTTTAGCAATTCCTGGCATTCCTCATGTGTGATGGCCTTTTTGACTGGGAGATGTGTTCTAGTGTAATGACAAACAAATAGCAATCCTATCTGTATTTGATTATACCAGGGAAGATGTAGAAGAAACAATTATTTGCTAAGGACTGTATCACTTTGAGATTTTCTTTGCCTACCTTTAGGAGAAGCATAAACTTCCACTTCCTTTTTATTTATTATTTTGTGCAAAACATAAATCCTTGTGGATGCATCTCTACTTTTAAGTTAGGGTGCCCAGGACCACTCTCTCACACTGCAGCCAAACTATGTAAGACATCCTGCACTGATACTGCTAAACTTTCTAGCCTTCAGAAAGGGGATTGTATGTGTGGAATAGTTTCTGGATACTGCTGGCTCCTGGAGCATGTGTAGGAGGTGTTGAGATGAATGATAGCTAACTCTGATGGAAGCTGTGCTGGGGGTTATTCTAACAAACGTTGTAGATAATGAAATTTCCAGTGCCTGGCAATATTTATTGGTACTATTTAATCAGCTTGTGCAGATGTAGCCTTTCTTGGTGGCTTCTAATAGAGCACATATAGCTAGGTAAAAATGTTTGGGACAAATGATAATTGTATTCTGATGGCAGTAAAATTGCAAGTTGTACTGGTGGCACTTTCATGTAATGAGGTACTACTTGTGGATGACTTAATTTGTACCCTATGCTGACCATTTAGCTGTCTGGTTTTAGATGCATTTTTTAATACATTGGTTTGGTGCACGCATGTGTGATTAAAGCCTTTGTTACCTGTATGTGTTGGTTTTGTTGAAGAACCAGGGAGAAGAAAGAGCACAGGCCACCGTTGTACTCTGCGACTGTGATTCACTTTTCAGACTGTCTTCAGAGCTGCTTTGGAGCAGTTTCCACAACAGCATTTAAAGATAAAATTAATTAAAACTGCTGTTAAAAAAGGTGTGCAGTAAAAAATTTCTCTGCTTACTGAGCAAAGTCTAAGCAGGTATGTATTTTAACATGTAAATTAATATACTGAGTTTTTGATATCCCCACTGAGCTGCCTGAAGGGCTGCCTCCAGAGACCACAGTTACACATTTTGGAGTTGTCTCCAGGCCACCCTTGCAATCAATATTTACTGTAATTACAAATGAAATGAGGGAGTCTCAAAATGGCAGGTTCATTTAATGCCATATTATAATAGCATAGCAATGAACTGAGGATTAATCAAAACTTTTTAAAACTGGTGATGAATTGATATAGTGATTTGCATTTGGCTTAGTGCTGTATGTCTGTTGACAATAATTTACTTAAAAAATTGCATTGCAATTTCCTCTTAATTGCACATGATATGCTTCGGGGTGACAGGGAAGATATTAAAATATGAGTAACAGATGTGATGTTAGCTAATGGAGCATCACATCCCATATATTTTTCTCATCCTGTTATTTATTTATCTGCAGATGAAGCATTTGCCTTTTAAAAAGAGAAGATCCACTTCTTCCTATGAAGTTTCTTGTTTGTTTTTTTTCTCCAGAGGGCTGAACAGGTCATCTTTGCCTCATAAATCAGTAAGTGAAGGACAGCCAAGTGTATAATGGTTATGTACCCTAACGTTGTTGGAAGTGCAGGATTATTAAGTCTCAATGTGGCCTTCAGAATTTTAGATGTGCAACACAGCGTTTGAGGTCTGAGCTAAAGATGCCTGGAGGTAATAAATGCTTTTGCATTCTTCTCAGTGGGCTCTGTAGGGAATCCTTTATAGCTCTATTCTGCCATGGATTCCAGAAGTGGCCAGGTAGACTTGCTCTTGTCCTAGGTTAAGTCTAGGGAAATTCTGTTTCCACAGGCAGAATTCTTCTAGTAGTGAATGACAGCATATGCAGACTGCTATGTTCTGCATCCTGACTTCTTAAGTTACTATGGTCACCCTTGCCCTGCCTTCTCTTACTGCTTAGTGGAGACATTGTCTCTTTTGTGCCATGGAATGATACAGCACCTGAAGGAAGTCAGAGGTCTTGAAGTTTCTTTAAGAGCAGATAATAATTTTGGAAATCCAGTGCTGGGGAGGTACTAAGCATGCTTCCCAGCTACTTCTCTTGAAGCCTCTTACCCTTTCCCCCAAAAAGAGGGGTGTCTTGGTTCAAGACTTTAAATAAATTGTTTCTTTAACTCATTGCTAAATCAACTTGAATTAGATTTCTTCTACAATAAATTGCATGTATTTGCTCAGGAGTAAGTATGACAAACTTGAAATTTTGAAGGTTTTTTTTTCCCCACTTATTTAAGTAAAGGAAAGAAGAAAAGTCACCAGCCCAAAACACACCAGCACACTTCCCAACCAGCCATTAGAAATGTATTAAAATTTACTTTATTTTCCTACTAATGACTGGCCTGTGCATTTAATTCTTTGCTCACCTGTCAGAAAGTTTGAAAGAAACTGGTTTATAAAACTTCTCAATGAGAGAAAATTACTTTGAAAGTGTAGGAAATTTAAGCCCCTCCAGTTTCAATTTCTTCTTAGTTTTCTTGATAGTTCTCTTGGAATGAAAATGTCCTCTAAGCCAAAGATCTAATCTTGTTGTGATGTAATAATAATATCCTTTAAAGTCCTTTTCTTATTGAAATATAGCAGTTGTCTTTAACGTTTCTGCTGATACTTAGAACTACATCCCAATATATTCCATCTGTGAGAAGTCTTACTTTGTGACAAGTATTCTCAGTCTGTTCCAAACCAACTTCATGGTCCATGTAACTTCTCACTAAGAACACAGGTTTTAAATATTTTGAATAGCTTAATATAGACATTCTTGTGTATTTCCATAGAGGCAGTATGTAGCTTTCTGAATACATTTTAACAAAGAAATGCTGCAAAGGGTTGTGCTCTCTTTTAATAATGTGGAGAACTTATTTGTCACAGACCGACGAATAATAGTTCTGTTTAATTCCTCTTAATTTTTAAGACATCACCCTAATTTTCTGATTTCTTTCTTTCCATGTTTTACTGCTCAAATTATCATTACATGATCAATTTCTTTACCAAACCTTAATGCTCCCCTTGGCTTTCTCTGGCTTGTGTTACAGTTTTGCAGTATTGGTGCAGAGTATAATGGAGAGTATAACCTCCCAGGTCGATCCTGGAGTTAGTCAAAAGCCATCTGGACATGATCCTGGGCAACTGGCTCTAAGTGACCCTGTCTGAGCAGGGGGGCTGGACCAGATGACCTCCAGTGGTCCATTCCAAGCTCAGCCCTTCTGTGATCCTGTGATATCCTTGCCAGTGTAGTTGGCCTGTCAGTAAAAAGGGTAAAGTTGGCACTCTTAATGTAGATGTGACCTGTAATAACTTTGCTCATGGCATGCTATACTGTACCTTTTCTGTCTGTATTGCACTGCAGTAGCCGCTTTCTCCTGGCAAGGATTTAGGCACAGAGAGAGGATATTGTATGGAAAGCTGCATTTTGTTCGTTTGTACCTTCACTGAGCTGAGATTTCACAGAGTTTCTTGTACTGACAGTCTGGAAATTCTGTGACCACTGAGATCCAAGAGAGCTTAAAAAATAAAAAGGTGCCTACAGGTGAGAAGCACTGAGGAATTCTTATTCTTTATGCATGTATTATACTTTTGATGGTGGAAAAAGTATTTCAGATTTATTTTTTTTTGCAGCTCTGTGACAAGTGTAATCCATTAACATGAAAATCAGTAGCTTTTCTTTATAGCTGGTAACACTGTTCTAAAAAAAAAGCTTGCTGGCTTCTTTCAAAATAAAACAATAGAAATATCTGTGTAGTAGTTTTCATTTTGACAAATCAACAAATTTTGACTTATTTAAATTAACTGCTTTTCAGCTCTATCCTTCTGCACAGGATAAACTTCAGTAGTTGAGCCTTGCCAGAATGAACCATTGCTAGTTCTTGCCTTTGGTAGTGTCTTTAAGGTCCTAAGTAATGTTGGTCCTAAACTGACCAGCTTTTTTTAGCAAATGAACAAGGAAAATAAAAGTATATAGGTGGTATTTATGGTGAGACCTTAAATTAGAGTTTATTGTAGTAGCAAACTGTCCTTAACAGTCCAGCTGCTTCTCTCATAAAATCTGCAGACTTCTCTGTGTGTGTGGGATGAATGAGTTGTGACTGTTTCATGTTTGTGTCCCTGATGCCTGGCTAGGTGTAATGCTTTCTGGAAGAATAATGAGAGGGGCCGTAGTGATTTCCTCCCATTCCTGATCCCTCTTCAGCCTGCCAGGGCAGGGGCTAGCCACATCTGCAAATTTTATCTGACTGGTGACTGCAGGGTAGATGGTAAGGAGGTGCAAGTAAGATACCTGGCTGCAGTCACTTCCTAGATGCTTTTTCCTTGATAGTGATGTCTGTTGCTTTGTTACTATAATCAGTCTCTCGTTTGTGCTGCGTAAGACATCCATGTGTCTTTAATTTTAAGAGCAGTCTCATGTCATGATAAGCATGGAGCTCGGTGCTGAGCAAGCGACTTGTGTAGCCATGTGAAAGTGTTGTGTGACTGTGCCATATACACAGAGACAGGAGAAAAGCATATCTTTTAGGACATCCAGGAATTGTTTGTCTAGCTGGCTTCAAAGAAAATAGTTTTCCAATGGAAAAATAATTTATTAATGTTTAGTTCAAATTACTGTGGATTTCTAAGTGTCATAGATAAGTTTGTTATTTTTAAAAACTCAACAGAAGTGAAACTGAACTCTCAGTTGCATCATGCACTTCAATGCTAATGTGTATAGCCCTTGTATTCACATATTCACAAAATAAGTCACCTACATTAACTGTTAAAACCTGATTTGGGAGAAGTCTTGGTTATGAAATGCTGTGCTAACCACTCAGACATTTCACTCTCTTTGTAAATCAAGAACGTATACTGGTCATATTTTACTAGAAAGCAGTCAGTGTGGATGGTTTTCTTCATACTTGCTTAACTATTTACTTAGACATTTTTAGCATACAAAGAAAAAAGCAAAAACTTCAGTCATTGTCCAACTGGGTAGTCCATATAGGACTCTATTCAGACATTTTCAAATATGAATATATGTTTTTTAATCTTCTGCATGTTTTTATAAAAGAAAAGCGCACTGAGATGGTGTCCTGGTTTGAGCCAGGATAGAACCAGTTTTCTTTCTAGAAAAGAAACCAGTAAACAGATGAATAAAGTAATTTCTGAGGAAAAAGGGAAAAAAAAAAAGTTTTCAACTCCCCAAATTCTTTTGCATAAATGTCATTTTCATTGTCTCTTTTGCGGCATCATGTGTCAAAAATTGCACTTAAACACAAAAGTAACCTTATTTTGTAGCCTTCAAGGGGAAAACTATTTGTAATAGTAAAATATTTAAAAAAAAAAAAAAAAGCATAGGAGTTGGGAATGGGCATGTGACTGCATAATGGTGTATTGCGGTATTATTTTGTCGATGAAATGGGTGAAGAGGAACTTGATCGGATATGGCTGAATAACAGGGTGGATCTGGTGTATCTAGAAGTGTGTGCTTGGAGCAGGGACATTTTGAAGTTTTACTCCTTTTCTGTTTTTACTGCGTGAGAAGGTATTTTAACCCCCCAAATACGCAAAATACCTTAAAATAAGAATTACGTCATACTATCTTCAAAGTAGTAACTTGTATGTTCTTTCTGACTTTATAGGGCTAAAGAGTAGAAAAGGTTGAGCTCAAGACTTCAGTGAAGCATGTTAATGAAAGAGATTAAAAGATTGATCATTTAGAAATAACTAAAATGACCCTCCTGGCATAAAGGTTTAGCATTTTATTCTGCATGCATATTTATTGTTCACTATTAATCATTAACTTACACTTTGAAAGCACAAACAGACTTTTTATCTTGATAGTTTGTGAGTCAAGGAATACAAATACAGGTTTTCCAAAAAGTGAAAAATGAATAAAAAGAATTAAGGCAAATATTCAGGGAGGAGCTCAATTTTGGCTTCAGTTCTTTTACTGCTGTCTCAGGACCTGTGGCATAGCTCCTTTACATAATAAATTATTCTGTCTAATGTGTTTAATTTTTATGTCTTGTCTAACCATAATATTTGAGCATTAGTGGATAAGCACTCGTTAATAAAATCAAAATAGTTGTAAAGATGGTTCTCAGTAACAGTTTTAGTAATAGCTGAGTAATAGTGAGTCATGCTGGGATGCAAATACTAGTTCTGTAAGTACTAAGTCTTGGGCAGGACTGTGCTGTAGTGGGCAAGTGTGACTGACATGCACACAGATGTTCCCAGGCGAGTTTTCATGTATCTATTTCAGGGGCTGATAGGTTGGAAACACTGGTCACCTGAGCTTCAGCCCTACTTTAGATTTGTAGGGGCGTGATCAGGTTCATGCCTGCCCTGCTTCTGATCTACACTAACCAATCTAGAGCTAAATTGGTATGTCTGCAGCAGAGAGAAACTAACAAAAAAACCCCACAAACCTGAAAAGGAAAAAAAAAGAAAAAACAAGTTGACCAGGGGTTTCCACTGGCAAATGGTCTGCAGCTGCATAAGAGAAGGAGAAAGCAGTATTCTTTTCTGACCTGTTTATGAGAAATTCTACAGTACCCGTAGCCACAGAACTGTGTGGGCATATCCTTGTGTAAACAAGCCCTGCCCTCTGTTTCAAGAGGGTAAGTGTGCAGCCTTTTGCTACGTTACTGAGATTTTGGCCATAGCATGTTGCAGATAAGGAACTCTGTTTATCCCACATCTTACATTTATCTCGTGAATTTTGAGTCCTTTACAGCTTAATTTATGGGTATTTAGGGGATGAGGAATGACAGCATTTGCTTTCTAATTCAAACTGAAGTGATTACTGCTTGTTTGTTGCGTATGTTCATGTAAAGACATCAGAAAGGTGATACTGACCGACAGGAGCTTGGAATAACTTTACTATACCCATAGGTGATGAGGGTACAACTGAGATTAGGACTGAGTCAATGATTAAAAGAGATCACCTTAACAAACAAAAAAAAAAAAAAAGAAAAAAAATTGTTTTATAGACTAGGGTTAAACTTTTGGGTTCCTAGCTGGTGACATTTTAGGTCTAAATGAGTATTCTGTTTCACTGAACATAAACATTTATTCTTTTCCTGGTGCACAGAAACTTTTAGTTTGCCCGATACTTATCTGTAGAAACAAGAGCATATTTCAATTATTACTAATTTTGAAGAAATCGAATGAGAAAAGTAGGAAGATATTTCTAAAAAGTTGTATTTGAAGTCATGTGGAATTTTCTGTTTGAAAAAATCCACCATAGACTTGGCACGTGCAGACAGGAATATTTGAAGTTTCTGTTTTGATTCTACTTAATTCACATTTCTCAACTGCCAAAGTATTTTTTTACTTTGCAGTCTCCTTTAAGGGCATGACTATTCTTTTAACGACAAGCTGTCTGCTCGTGGCATTCCTTAAAACACTTGCTCAGCTGCTTCCTAACTCAGGATCAATAACTTCATAGATAATTAAACTAACCACCTCCTAAAGATAGATGTCATCTTCTATATACTTTACACTCCTGCTCTCCTACTCATCCTTTTCGACAGGCTCTGCTTATGCTAATCTGCTGAGTTGAATATTAATACATCCGTGCCTGGCCTTAGCCAGTGAGCGATCCTGTGCTAACAGCTGCACTACTGGCATGGTAACTTCATAGCCTGAAATGCAGGGACATATTTATTTATCCTAAATATAACTAACAGCAATTGAAATGCCATTTTAAAAAACTACATTTAAATATCAGCCCAGTTGTTGTCCTTGTGATATTTTGCTTGAGATTATTGTCTCAAAAGTTCTGAAATATTTTTGCGGCTTTAAAACTAGTGTACACTGATGATATTTTTTTACCTTTAGATACAATATTGAACTTGTGATTTATATTAAAGCACAACCAGGTGACTGCCACAATGCATGACTTTGAACGGCTAAGCAATCTGAAATTTATAATTCTTGTCATGAAACACGATACTGTTCTGCAGCAAAATACATTAAGCTGGTGTAAAAAATACTGTCTTAATTTAGAAAAAAGTGTGCATTCATGGTTAAGATCTAATTCAGCACAGTTAGTGTACTTGTTAAATATGCTTATAATGATTCCTGAATTGTGTTTTCATGCTTTCCTCGAAAAAGTAATTTTTAGTCCATTTGATATTTCAGTGGAAGATAAACCAGGTATAAACGTCTTAAGGCAGTTCCTATGTTCATTGTTTACAAAGTTTAACTTTGTCATATCATGTTGCCTCAAACAAGTATGGAAGCCAGATGCAGACATTCTCTGATAAAGATTAAAACAATTTCTTCTCTTCTAGATTTTCTCTGTTAAAGGTTTCTAATCCATGTTAAGAATAGGGATTAGACAAATCTCTAAAGAGGTCATCTATTAAATAAAGATTATAGGCCTTCTGGTTATGTTTTGGAAGAGCATACATATTAACCTTTTTATTTGCAAAAGGTTAGAAAAGGCCTTTTGCCAAAATAAAGTTTGAGGTGCAAAAAACAGTGATGTAAACTCGGGGGGGGGGGGAAACATGTCTACGCTTCAGTGTGGAAACTCTACTTTCAGTCAGTGATTGCTAATCAGTGGCATTTTATTTTTGTATAACTTGCTGTGATGCGTAAGATTTCTGGGGGAAAAAAATGCATAAGGCTGAGATTATTTTAAAAAGGCATTCTATACTTGCAATTTTGTATCCATACATAGAGAAAACTTCCGCTTCTAAAGTATCCTGGAACACAGGAGGCTTTTATCATTGAAGCTACAAGTTTGCATAGTGTTATTGAAGGGTTTGTTTACTGTTTGTAAAATTGGGATACTAGAAGGATAATATTTTCAAAGGCATTATCTCTGCTAGAGGAAATCCCATTTGATTTCTCTAAAAAGTCAAAATCAGGATAGTTAATATGTGAGCCATGATGAAAGACCTGGTAGCTCTCGAGTTGATGTCTTAGTACTTAAAATGACTAATGAGACTGAGTATAAATTAGCAAGAAATTGTGACTTAGAAAATAGCAGGAACGTATTTTTTATAAAGTCAGTACATGTCTTGATATATTTGGACAACTTAGTATTTTTTTTATATAGCTGTCTCGAAAAATGTTCAGGAGCAAATCACCAAATGAAAAAATAAAAAGAACACGTTCAAAATGTTTAATAAATGTGCACTCCTCCTGTTCCTCTACTACATCTCTTTTAGTAGTGGAACCCTTTTTAATAGTCCAGAATACTGAAACTGTTACAAAACTAATTTATATACATTTCCCCATGAATACATATTAGAACATTCAAATATAATGTGAATATTCTTATATGATAATTGTATGGTTGTGAGGAACTCTTTACTCAATTAAATTCAAATCTTAATACTGTTGTTTGGACCTAAGCTCAGAGGGAGGTGGGGATGAGGGAGGAAGTGAATTAGTTTTCTGTGTAGCAGTTGCTGTGATTTACTCATCCCTAACTCATTTTTCTGACCCCTTCAGCTTCCCGGAAAAGTAGATTTTAGTAAAATGTTAGTAACATAATAACTTTTACAACAACTCCTCTTTTAAAGCACTACACTGTTATCACTATCCTAATAGATATAATTGAAACAGTTGGAAAGCTGCTCATTATTAAGTACCTTCAACTCCAGGGCTGGCAGGTTTTTTCATAAGATTGTAATTAATAGTCAATAAAATATTTTTGTGGTTCTCAATATAATACATATTAAAAGAAAACAATATACTAAGTAAAACCAAAATTAATATGTTAAATCTTTCTTGCATATTGTACTAATGAAATTAATGAATATCTAATGAGTGCTTATGTTATAACTCTGCCATTACCTGGCCAATAGCCACTTGTGGCAACTGATGAGCAGACAAGGGGATTTCTACTGAGGCCATTGTGTTTCAGCATGGTAGTGTAAGCACATCGTTATGGGGGTAGGCATTTGGTCAGAGCAGGGATACCCAAGCTCTTCTCAGGTATGCTTGGCTCTTTCTGCTTACATCTCTCCAAAACAGCTGCTGCTGTCTTCTGATCCGCCTTTCATCTTGGCTGGTTTAGTGGGCTGGCCTCTCTTCCCTTGCCTTACCCTTGCTGCTGTGCAGCACGAACCCTGAAATAATTTCCTCAGCAGAGTTTACTGGCATAGTGGCCCACTGCATTCTTCATCTTGCTTTTAATTTTGGCACAGTTTTATTTTGAAAGCCCCAGCAGACTGGTATGGCCAGCAGTTGAGTACAAGTGATAGCAGCCCTAGAAAAGAGTTACTACACTTGCTGAATCAAGAAGTGGAATTGAAAAACATGATTGGTAGTATCTTTTCTTCACCTCCTCTTTTCACCTACCCCTTATTTTTGACTTCACTTAAGCCAGTGATTTTCCTATATACTTCTGTGACAACATATAATTTGGATTAATATTTTAAATTATAAAATCAATTGTAATGTAGTATCAGCTGTCTAGCTCCACCCTTTTCTAGTTTGTAGGCTCTATACAGGAGTTGAATTTTTCCCCTATTCCCAACTTTAAAACCTCATCAGCTGTTTCTTCCTTGATGGTGAGCGGTTCAAACTGTTTCTATATAAAGTATATCTATTTTCTAGTGTTTGAGGCACTGTAGCATATCAGTGGTGATAGCTAAACTGCTTAATTTTCCTCTTATTGTGGGCTGCATCTTTAAGGAGATAACTTAAAGAATTTGGACATGTGAATGATAATGTAACATACTGATTTGCTAGTTAGTCACTACCTTTCTTTGTGCAGTCTTCTTTATTAATGGAAAAACTTTTCTTAGTGATGGAAAAACTAAAGAAAGTTATTATTAGCTCAGGCTAGTAAAAGTCAATTTAGTTAAAGAAGTAGCATGACTTGAAATACCTGGCCTGAGATACAAATAGGACTAAGCTCAACTGTTCTTTCTGGTGGGGTAATGTTTGCTTACCTACTTGTGTCAGAAGTGGTTGGTGGTGGGTCTCAGCATTTCCACTCTCCTCCCTTCCTGCACTGGGCAGCAGATATTCCTACACTGAAGAAATTCAACAGCATGTTAACAATTCCCCAAATTTTTTTGGCAGCTGAGAACCGACACTTCTATTGGGTCACTAGAGAAGGCTTCTCAGAGCCTTGTACAAGTTGGTTACTAGTTTGGTTAGGAATCTTTTTGGGATAGCTGATTTGTTAGAGGGCACAGGTGCTTGCAATAGAAATGGAAGTAATCTCTTCTTGAAATCAAAGACTTACTTAATTGGAAATTTGATGGTAATTATGATACTGGATGCTGGATATTGATAGTGGTAGGGTATGAGCTCTTACAATGAAATAGGGAGGGGAAGAAGGAAAACAGTGTTGTGTAATTTAAAAAGAACCCACTACAATTGTCCAACTTCCTTCTAAATTTTCCAAAGCATATTTTATTTAAAAGGTGGGCTGCAAACAAAGGGCCTCTTTGTTTGATATCTACTGAGTTTTAAATAGTTGCAGATGTTATATGTGACCTCAAGACTCTGACTTATTTTTGCACTGTTACAGCCACAGTATGTCTAAAAAGAACAATTTTTTTTTAAGCATGTAACATTTGGATATGTAGTTTAAAAGTCAGCACTGTTTGCAGCATCATTTGCAAAACTTTGAGGGCTTAAATCAACAGAGCAACCTGAAATTATATTCTCGTTTGATAATTTGGCACTGCACCTGTGTGTCTGCCTTTGCGCTAAGTACAGATGATGCAACACAATGGTGTACAGCAACACTTGAGAGTGCTGTAGTGTGCTTTCAGCACTGGTTTCAGCTGGTCTAAGGGTATTTTCCATGGATGTGTGGTGGGTTGACCTTGGCTGGCTGCCAGATGCCCACCCAACCGTGCTCTCTTGCTCCTGGTGTCTCTCCCAGGTCTGCAGGGGCATCTCTGCTGGGGCCCCTGGATCCCCTCCTCTTCCCTCCTGCTGTCCCCTCGGGGCTGGCAGGGCTGTTTCTCCCCGTTTCCCTCAGCCCTGGCTGCCGGGCAGCGTTTTGCCCTTTCTGACACAGGTTTCCCCGAGGCGCCCGCCCGTGGCTGAGGGGCTCAGCTGTGCCCTGCGCTGGGGCCCTTGGAGCCGCCTGGAACCGGCTGTGTCCGGCGCGGGGCAGCCCCAGCTGCTGTGCACAAGGGCTGCCCCTGCTGCCCCTGCTCCTACCCAACACCTTGACACCTACACCAGGTACAACGTGCACAGACCTCTGCTGCTGACAGGGGAGGGCTCCATCTCTGTCCTGTAAAGCCAACTGTGTGGCCCTGGGCTTCTCTCATGCTGGCTGAGGTGAATACTGTAGTTGGGAAGTTGCTTCAACTCGCTGTAATGGCAACTTGCTGAACAACCCCAATGGTACAAAAGTAGAAGGGAGGAGGAGCAGTTGTGCCAGCATGCTCTATCTTCTCACGTTGTACTTCACAAGAGGCAGCGGTTGGTGCTGATGCCAACAGGTGTTTTCCCTAGTGGCTTTTTCATTCATCTTCAGAACGAGGGAAGAGCAGAAGCATAAACAGAAGGACTCATTTTCAGCTGGATTAGTCTCTGGTCAGACTGACCTTGTGGCTTGTGAGTGATGGTGCCCGTGTGGGTTGGAGGGCCTTGCCTCGGCTGCTGGCAGGTGAGAATCAAAGCATTCCCACCTGCGGCAAGGGCTGCTTCCACAGGCCCTGGAGGACCGAGGGAGCTTGCCTCCCAAGAATGTTGGTCCCTCCATCTCTGTATACAAGGTGACGGTTCTACAGTTAGGAAATTTTACATCTTGAGGACCTCTGTGGATGTGTCTTGTCCTACCAGTGTTGCTAGAGTTGGCAATGATTTTTTTACAGTGGTGTCTTGCATGATGGGGCATTGCATATGCATTCTGAATGTTTCTCCACTAAATTCTAGATTCTGAATTTCTAAATACGTCTTCAGGAAGACCAGAAGACTTCAAAAAAAAAAACGTTAAAAGGGTTGATCCTGGTTTTTCTTGCAAAGATAATGCTGGGTGAGGACTTTAAAGAATGCTTGTCACTACAGATTGTGCACTTGCATAGATGTAATCTTTTGTTTGCATGTGTTAGGCCTGAAAGCATATCACAGTTGTCACTACAATATGTTACTCTCTTATAAGCACATAATTATTTTGCAACTGAATACAAGGTTCACATTGCATTGTAATTAAGGTGACATGCAAATATTTCCTGTGGTTGCAGTGTGAATTAAGCACAGGCACCCATATAAATGCTTTTCTTCTTTCTACATCTATTAATCCAGGTTGCCATTAGCATGAACAGAAGCACTCTGCTTTGGAGGGGGTTCAGTTTTGGAAGGAGAGCACAAAGCTGCAGTGTCTGCGTGCTGGCTGTGGGCTTTTCTTTCTTTGCCTGCGTACCAGCTTGTTTTTATCTTTCATCACTGGATCATGATGTCAGGGCCATAAAAATTGCCTAGAGCAAGAGTTAGTATTCTTATTTCATTATAATAACATGAGTGTTGAAATTGTGGAGTAGTTCTAGTCATACAGACTTCTAAAAATTATTTGGTTTTAATGTACTCAATGCTGTATGTTTAAAAAATTAGACTGTAGTTAAAGAAAAAAAATAGTTCTTAGTTTTCAAAAATAGTATCTGCAATGTGATGGATGTTTTTATGACAACGCTTCTGAGAGTAAGATGGTGATTTGTTTGAAGTTTTTTGGTCAGTGTGAAAATTTACTGTGAAAACTGCCTGTGTTTGTCATGTTAATTTTTCAGGGGTATGAAGTTCAAACTTTGCAAGTTTAAATATTTAGCACTGAGGCTGGAAGCTAATGCACTTCCTATGAAAAATGTTATAACTCAAGTTATAAGTACAGTGAATTAATCCAACATTCATATGGATAATTTCTATTCTGTTTATGTGATTAATTAGTGCTTGCTATGTTCTAGTGAACTGCCGGATGCTGAAATGAAGACAGAATATTTTATGTTTATTGATATAAGTATTTTAATACATTGGATTAATTGAAGTAAGAAATTACTTTGATATCCTGCAAGCATAATAATTACATTGATCACATTGTTTTGATCTGTTAGTCTTCAGAATATGTTTGTATGTTTGTTAAATTGTTAATGACTTTTTCAGATGTCTGCATACTCTGACATTCTTTGGAATAATGAAATTGCTGTATTATTGAAGTGGGAAAACAAAGCTTCTCCAAAGCTTGTCAAATGCTAGTGAAAAGTTAGAAATGGGATCTGCTTAATGATTTATGCTCACACTGGCTCACCAGAAGTTTTGTGAAACATCTAAACATTCAGGGACTCTGGTGGATGATTACTTAAAAATTATTTTGAAAACCCTTCTGCAACTGTAACCTCTGCCTGGAAGCATAAGGTGCTAGTCACTAAAAGTAATAGTGTGATAATTTAGCTTCATTTCACTGATTCTAAACTGGCACGCTCAACAAAATCCTAGTACCATAGAAGTGGAAAAATAAGTTTCAAGGTGCCTGTTGGTCTCTGTAAAGCTTTTGATTTGTTTTTGTCCTGGTTTGAGCCAGGATTAAGCTAATTTTCCTTTTACTGATTTTTTTTTTTTTCCTTCAGTAAGCTTTCTTTTAACTAGCAGCAAGTGTTCCAGCTAGTGGACTGATAACACTGGAATGTTTGTTTCTGCTGAGACACGAAGATCAGTTTGTTCTACTCAGTGAATCTGCCACTGCAGATGCTACTGAGAGCAGGAGAGTTGTATCTGTGACCCCCCATAGGGGAGCTGGACTAGACAGACAGCAGAACTGACCAAAGGTATTCCATTCCATATATCTACGTAAGCTCCGAGGACGGTCAGAGATCACAGAAGACAACTTCCTTCCTGCTTCTTCTTCCCTTCTCTTCCGTCCATGGCCGGAGTTCGGGAAGGACTCCATCCATCACCGTCGACCCCAGGCTCAGTCCTGACCCTCATAACTTTCCTCACAGCCCTGTCTGCTCTGTTGTTATCAAAAACAGCGGACTGAGACATTTCAGGACTGTTCACAGCTAAGGAGAGTGCCAGGGAGTTGCTGGGGGTGGGGGGAGGCAAGAGGCTTTTGCACATTCCTCAACATACTTGTATATAATTGTACATATAATTAAAGCTGTCTAATATAGTTTTCAATCCAGCTAAGTCTCTCTCCTAATTCTCTCTCCTTCCCTGCCTGGGTGAGAGGGGGAGGGGAGCAAGAGCATTGTTTGTCTCTGATTTATTTTTTGATTCTGAGTCAAACCATGACAGTTATTATAATACCTTCATGTTTTGATTAGCTTTTCTACTCAAATAACTCTTTCCATATAGATTTTTTGTTTGGTTTGGTTTTTTTTTTTTAGTTGCAGTGCAAAGTTTATACTTTAGCTCAGAGCATCACTTTTGTGGCAGGGAAAATCTGGATAAATACATACATAGATATATCACCATGAGGATAAACATTGTAATGCAACTAAGGTGACTTCACTTAGAGTTAATTGGTCTGGGGTGGGTTGACAAGAGTAAACATGAGCCAGCTATGTGCCCTGACGATGCTGAAGGGTAACAGCATCCTAGGTTATGTCAATGGGAGTCTAGGCAGTATGTGAAGGGAAGTGATTACTCCCATTATGCAGCACTTGCTAGACCATGTGTGGAATACTGTGTCTGGTTTTGTCCCTCCTAGTACAAGAAGAGTGTTGGTAAACTTGAGTGAATCTAGTGGACAGCCAAGAGAAGATGGTCAGGGGGCTGGAGCATGTAAGGAAGAGAAGAGATGGAGAGAGCTGTGCTTGTTCAGCCTGCAGAAGAGGTGGTGTGAGGAGGCCTAATAGCAGATGCATGGTGGAAGAAGCAGAGATAAGTCCTTAATTGAAGCATGGCATTTCCAATTTCAAAGGAAGAAGAAAAGACAATGATGGATAGTGTGAGGAGCAACTGTGAGAGGAAAAAGATGACACTGGAAAAAAACAGGAGTGGAAAGGGAAATGAGTTGTTTGGAAGTGGAAAGGAGGAAACTGCTGGTTGACACCTGGTGCTGGTGGCTTGAAAGCTTCAGTTACATATTCACAAGAGCTATGCACTCTTAGTCTGGGCATCATTGAGAAACAGTGGGACAGAATCATCACCATTTAGCAAAACAGATGCTCAATTCTGGGAGCAGTATCACATTGCCTTCCTCATAAGAGTTGAGGAGAATAGTTTAAAAAGTCAAAAGTATACCTTAAACCACCAGAATTAATAATCTTACCCAATTAAGATAAAATGAAACAGTTTTGAGGCAAATTTTTTTTGAAAAGTTGTGTATGTGTGTATGTTTTGGATTTTGTTGTGGATTTGTTTAGATGTTTTTAATGAGTTGTTTTTTTAGTTTACTGTTGTAATTTCAGGTACATATATAGGATCCATGTTGCTTTTGCATTCACTGAT
Organism: Hemiprocne comata; assembly: GCA_020745705.1. NCBI lineage: Eukaryota > Metazoa > Chordata > Aves > Apodiformes > Apodidae > Hemiprocne > Hemiprocne comata. The sequence goes on from CM036587.1 coordinate 87,493,070, forward strand.
TTCTCTCAACAGCCAGTTCGACAGATCCCAGTGTGTCATGAAAGTAAAATATATTTTTTAAAATTGTCACAAGAAAGAATGTTTTTCAAAATGCTAAGCCTTACTGCTAGGATGACTAACATTAAAAGTAAACATATGATACCTCCTGTTTTTGTCACAACCTGAGTAGGGCAAGCCAGGGAGATTCAGGTTGGACCCCTGCTTTCTAAAGTCCTTCTCAGAGAGGAGCCCAGGTGTGGCTGGATCCAACCTTTGTCTCAGACCTGGCCCTTCCAGGGAGAGTGATTAAAATGTCACGGTCCAAGGAAATGCTTGACTGTCCAATACCCCTTGATCAGATTAAAGTGAAATGACACTCAAGGTCTGTATTTAAATTAGGTTTAATTAAAACTATAGAAGGAATACAGATACTTCAATTATTTATCTTAGGCTGCATGATCATAAAGGCTGACATTTAGATCACAAGAGTCTACAACATATGTTTAAGCTGAACAACCTGAGAAAAAATCATGGTTAGGCCTTGCATATTGATGTTGGGAAGGAAGAGAGAGAGAGAGAAGGAGAAGAAAAGTTTAGAGAGGCAGATAACAGAAAATCACCAGTCCTGGATCCAGTGTTGGGCCAGCCAAGGGGAGAGAGTTGGTGTCAATGAGGCTCCCAAAGCCCACCATTGCAGCCCCCTGTTTTATAGGCCTAGTTCCCTTGTTTCACAAGGATGAGCAAGCATGATTGAGTCAGAAGACTGAGCAGCTGGAGCAGACCTGCCTCCTCCGCCCCTCCATCCTTATCTCAATCGCTGTACATGAAGGAGGAAGGACATATGCAGGCCATCAGCGTTGTCTCCATCCTCTCAGGCAGGCCTTTTGAGCTGCAAACAAGACTTTGTTTAGGGGTTACAATGGGGTTTCAACACCCATTCCAGCGATTATGGGTCCTGAGGGCTGGTCCCTCCCAGTTTTTTATACGAAATCCCAGTTTAAATATCAAAAGACTTAATTTTAAGGGAACAACTTAATTGTGAGTTGTGGAAGTGAGGGCCATTAGTGGGCTGGGTTCCCTCATCTTTTATATTTCCCTTTCATCCATTTGCTTAGGCCAGTTAAGTTATCAGATAGAAGCAGACCCATTAATTTATAAAGGCTTATTTTGGCTTTTATCCAAATAAGCAGAGCCAATCCGAGAACATTTCACGGAAAGGATAAAAGACAACTGAGTATTCAGCTTGTAAGGCCAGTTGTGGGTGCACTCTGGAGAGAGTTTGGTGGGTTGGTCTCACTGAAGAAGAGACCCAAAACACAGAATTTGAGTTGGGCACTACTGTAAGCAGTTTACAATTTATGATAGAGAATTAAGTGGTTTATATGGACTGTGTGATGCATACCAATTCTCTGGACAGAGAAAGACCAGAAGTGAAGCGTTCAAAACACTGAAAAAACCCCTATGACTTCAGACTGCCAGGATGGCTTGTCACTCTGAGGTTTTTGTATAAAATAAAGCTGTTCATATATGATATGCATGGTAATTCAGTGTAGTATTCTGTTTATACATAGGCTGCATCAAAAGAAGTGTGGCTAGCAGGTCAAGGGAGGTCTTGTGAGACCCCACCTAGAGTGCTGTGTTCAGTTCTGGAGCCCTCAACACAGGAAGGACATGGAGCTCCTGGAGCGGGTCCAGAGAAGGGCCACAAAGATGATGAGAGGGCTGGAGCACCTCTCCTTCAAAGACAGGCTGAGAGAGTTGGGGCTGTTCACCCTGGAGAAGAGCTGGAGAAGGCTCTGGGGAGACCTTACAGCAGCCTTCCAGTACTTGACGGGGCCCTACAGGAAAGCTGGGGAGGGTCTTTTTACATGGGCTTGTAGTGACAGGTTGAGGGAGAATGGTTTCAAACTGAAAGAGGTGAGATGTAGATTAGACATTAGGAAGAAATTCTTTAGTGTGAGGGTGGTGAGACAGTGGAACAGGTTGCCTAGGGAAGTTGTGGATGTCCACTCCCTGGAACTGTTCAAAGCCAAGTTGGATTGGGCTTTGAGCAACCTGGTCTAGTGGGAGGTGTCTCTGCCCATACAGGGGGTTTGGAACTAGATGACCTTTAAGGCCCCTTCCAACCCAAACCATTCCATGATTTGCGTCTTTTTGCCTCTCTCCTAGATTAGAGGGGACTGTTGAACATTAGTGGTAACAAGATGCACCTCATGCATGCTAATGGAATATAAATTTTTAGAGGTGCAATTCGTACCTGTCTCCCAGTGGATTCAAAAAGTGGTGCATGAGGAACAGATCGTTAAGCACCAGTAGCCAAGCTTTGCTAATTAGCACATCTTCAAGTGCCAGCTCTCTTTTTGTCCACTGAGAATGTAAATTATGCTTTTTTTCTCCCTCAATCTTTTGGGCTTCTTGTGCAGTTTATATCTTTAACTGGAAGGTAGAGACTGCAGAGTTTTAGTTTTCAGTTCTCATGATTAATTGAAGAACATACATGGTTTATTCAAAAGCAGAGATGCTGCCAAAAAGGTTCTAATTGGTTAAATAACCCCAAGCTTTTATTGCTCAGAGTGTTTCTTTATTGAATTATTAACACTATATCACCTTGCAAATCAGTAGCACTTAATGACTGATTTGCCTGAGACTATTGATATTTTTCCAATCAGTGGTAAATTGCTATGATGACTTATTTTGCTAACTTGTAGTTCACTTACTCTGTTTGTTTGGTAAAATGCTGTTGATTGTAAGAAAGCATCAACAGCTGAAAAATAGCATCCAAATTTCAGCTGGTTTTAGTTTTTGTTTTGCTCCTGAAGAGAAGAAATATTTAATTATGTTCAGAAGAGTGATTATGGAGAACTTTTCTGAAAAGGGCAAAGAAAAAGAAGAAAATATTTTTTGAGAACTGTTCAGCATAGATGGTATACAAAAGCAGATAAGTGTAATGAGTTTATTTAGAACCTTTATGTTAGCTTTTCAACCTGATTTTAGCTTTTATCTAGCATGTGAGGGGTAAGCCAATGTGCTGGTTTGATTTGGTGGGGTTTTTTTTCGTAGTGGGGAGGGGCCCACTTTAAGAAGCTGAAGAGCTCCCCCTGCTCCAAAACCAGCGAGCCAATGAGCCATTAGAGAGACAATAGATGCGCCTCTGCGATTAACATACGAAAGAACTGATCTAAGACCTGAGCAGAGCTAGCAGTTTTAAAAAAAGAGCTGAGCTGGAGGGACAGAGCTGTGCCCATGGTTGGTCAGGAAGAAGGTGCCCAAGCAGAAGTTTCTCTGCAACCTATGGCGAGGTGGCAGGCTGTCCCCCTGCATTCATGGAGGAATGTGGTGGAACATTCCCTGAAGGTGCCAGGAGGGGTGAACTTGGATTTGCTGCCAGTGGACGTGGATTATGCGGCTGTGGAAGACCCCAGCGCCAGGGGAGGTGACTGTTCCCAAAGTGGCCCGTGACTCTGTGGGAAGCCCACGCTGGAGCAGCTTGCTGCTGACCTCATGGGAAGGACTCATGAAGGAGAGGTTTGTGGAGGACTCTCTCTCATGGGAAGAACCCCATGGGGAAGAAGGGGAGGACTGTAAGGAATCCTATTTCTTGAGAAGGAAGGAGTGGCAGGAACCACCAGACTGTGAACTGACTCTAAACCCCATCCCCTGTCCCCCTGTGCCGCTGGGGGGAAGGAGGGAGAGAAATCGGGAACAAAGTAATTTGGGCCCGGGAAGAAGGGAGGGGTGGGGTAACGTATGTAAGCTCTTCTTTGTGTGTTGTCTGTGTCCTGTGTGCATCTGATTAGTGTGAAATTAAATTATTATTTTTCCCCAAGTTGAGTCTGTTTTGCCTGTGACCTTAATTGGTGAAGAACCCTCCTTGTCCTTTGTCCTGACCCATGAGCTTCTAGTTGTCCTTTGTCCTCCCCATCCCACAGTGTGTGTGTGGGGGTAGAGGGGGTAGGAAGTTGAGTGAGTGGCCATGTGGTTGTTTCTTTGTTGTCATGTTAGGCCCAAACCATGACAGCCAGGCAGCTGTGAGGTGTACTTCTTTCTTCTCTTACCAAGTCTTTGAAAAAAAAATTTCCTTTGAAATTGCTTCAGCAAGTAACTGAGCCCCTTTATGTTGAGCTGTTCAAGAGTAGGGATGGATGAGTAGTCCCAAAGAGATGAATAAATGCACTAGGAAGAGGTAGTAAAAAGGCCATGGTGGAGAGGAACAGACTTTGCAGGGTGAGAAGAGCTGACTGCATTTTAGATTATCACAAGATAGGAAGTGGGGTACTGTTGTTCACTAATTTCCACAACATAGGAACTGAGAGAAACTTCACACTTGATGGAGCTCCAGGTGATGGTGAACGCCTGGCACTTGCTGCTGCAAGAGGTAAGGGAGACAGTGTCAGATGGGATCAAAAAGGGGTTTGTTAAACTCATGGACAATGAGTCCATAAATAGATACTAAAAATAATAATTCAGGAACTTCTGATGCTGGAGGAATAAGAAGGAATAAGCTATAGAAATTGTTCAGGCCTGTGATATTTCTGAGATGCATCTTTGACTGTTCTGTTGGAAACACAGCACTGGGCTAGACAGACCATTGGCTTGATTCCGTGGGGCATTCACTAACCTCTTTGAGATAACAGTATTGATATGCAGAGCATTTTTAGCATGTAAATATTTAAGAGTTTGACTAAATCCCTCTTCCTTAACCTATTCCAAAGGGAATATGAAGTTCCCTCAGCTGCTGTCTATCAACATTTTTTATTCCACCATAGCTCTGAACCTGGATTTGGTATTCTCTTTGAGGGGAAAGGAGGTAAGTGCTTCTGTGTTCTGATAGTCTCTTAGCTTTCAGAGCAACCTTTTGGGATGATTGAAAAAGTGAATATATCATAGAACAGCTCTGAGGATGTGCACACAGAAGATACCCAAAGGCTAAGGAGGTGGGGGGGCAGGTGTGTGGTGAGGAGAAAAAAAATCACTTGGTTACCTTTGTCCCTTTGTCTCCTTCTCTGTTTGTATGTGTAGGTGATAAAACGGTTGTCCTGAGGAGGTACTGGAGGCTGGATAAATACTTTAGAGATTAAAGTAGTAACAGTGCATGTTTTGAAATTCCTGTGTTGATTTTTGTGCATTTGCACTTTTCAGGAGTCCTTATAAACTTTTTTTTTGTTTGTTTTCCTATTCTGTATTGTTAGGTGAAAGACCCAAGTAAAGCAAAACAAGAAGGTGATTGCCTTGCCCATTTATTATACTCAGAAATGGTAGTTAGATGCATGGTGGGGAAAACCAAAGCTGCGATCTAATATTTTTATTATTCTAACCAATGGCATCTGTTACAATGATAACAAGGTAGCATTTTTAGAAATAGCTGTCCTTTAAATAACTTAAAATTTTTAATTATGTTTCAATAAAATGCTGATATAAGCCCATGATTGTATTAAGAATCAAGTCTGTTTTCCTCACAAAGATCTAGTCAGGTTATAAAATATACAGTATATTTTTCAGTACAATAAAGGGAATTATTTATTTCTGCGGCTTTTATGAGAACAGCTACAATTTGTACAAGACTTTCATGAAGTTCATATAAATAAGCCAATCTCACTGGAAATGTACCATATTATCTGAGAGCCAGTGCACTATTGTGCTACTCAGAGGTGAGGTTAGATGACTTAATGTATCTTTTACATTTTTAATTTCTTTGTAACTTTTATGGCAGTATGATGTAGTTTTGTCAGTGGAAGAAAGGTTGAAGAAAGGTAAGAAAGTGTGTACAAGAAAAGGGGTAAAGGTAGAATTTGTTGTATGTATTTCTTTAATATTTTAACATTAACAGGTCTTTGTTCGACATAGTGTTTTGGTTTTCTGTTATGAAAGAAGTCTTATTTCCGTATGGTGTAAAGGTAGACAAATGAGTTATCTACAAGTCCGTGTTCCTTGCACATTCAGTTTTCCTGTGCTACTTATCAGTTTTGTCATCTTATAAAGAAACGTAGTGAGTGAAGCTAATGTTTGTTTAAACAAATGGTTTTGGATTCTGAGCTCGAAAGACCACATCATCTCAGCAGAGTTGCTAGATGATCTGTCTGTGGATTCTGAAATGAGCTACCTGGAATACAGTGTTTTACAGCTGTCGTAAACTCTTGCAGTGGATGGTGGTTTTAATTTTAAGATTTTGGCTATTACAAGATTGCATCCACCCATGAAAGTAATTTCCATGTCCCTGTGAACAGGAACTTGAGTTTCCTGGCATTCCACTCAAAGGTGTCCTCATCATGATTGTTAAAGGTAAGAAGAAATCTTCGAACAGAAATGCAGTGATACAGAATCACAGAATCATAGAATCACCAAGGCTGGAAAAGACCTTTAAGATCACCAAGTCCAGCCTATGACCAACACCACCACACCATCTAGACCATGGCACTAAGTGCCACATCCAGCCTCTCCTTGAACACATCCAGGGACGGTGCCTCCACCACTTCCCTGGGAAGTCTATTCCAATGTCTAATCACCCTCTCTGTGAGGAAGTGCTTCCTAATATCCAACCTAAACCTCCCTTGAAGCAACTTCAGGCTATGCCCTCTTGTCCTGTCACTGGTTGCCTGGAAAAAGAGCCCAGCCCCCACCTGACTACAACCTCCCTTCAGGTAGTTGAAGAGAGTGATGAGGTCCCCCCTGAGTCTCCTCTTCTCCAGGCTAAACAACCCCAACATCCTCAACCTCTCCCTATAAGACTTTCCCTCTAGTCCTTCCACCAGCCTTGTAGCTCTCCTCTGGACCCGCTCCAGCATCTCAACGTCCTTCTTGAAGGGAGGGGCCCAGAACTGTACACAGTACTCGAGGTGAGGCCTCACCAGTGCTGTGTACAGGGGGAGAATTACATCCCTACTCCTGCTGGCCACACTATTCCTGATACAAGCCAGGATGCCATTGGCCTTCCGGGCCACCTGGGCACACTGCTGGCTCCTGTTCAACCGGCTGTCCACCAGCACTCCCAGGTCCCTCTCTGCCAGGCTGCTCTCCAGCCATTCTTCCCGCAGCCTGCAGCGCTGCCTGGGGTTATTGTGGCCAAAGTGCAGGACCCTGCACTTGGTCTTGTTGAATTTCATGCCGTTGGCCTCGGCCCATTGATCCAGCCTGTCCAGGTCCTCCTGCAGCCTCTTCCTACCCTCTGGCAGATCAACACTCCCCCCCAGCTTGGTGTCATCTGTGAATTTACTGAGGGTGGACTCAATCCCCACATCCAGGTCATCAATAAAGATATTGAATAGGACTGGGCCCAGTACTGATCCCTGGGGGACACCGCTGGTCACCGGATGCCAGCTGGATGCAGCTCCATTCACCATCACTCTCTGGGCCCGGTCATCCAACCAGTTTTTGACCCAGCGAAGGGTGCACCTGTCGAAGCCATGGATTGCTAGCTTCTCCAGGAGGATGCCGTGGGAGACTGTTGTCAAAGGCCTTGCTCTGTGATCTTTTTCTTTAAAAGCCATATCCTGGTGGTTCATGCTGGACCCCATGCAGAACAGACTTTCTCTTTATCATCACGAGGAGTTGGATTGTGGGTAAAGCCTGTAGAGCGACAGGTGTGCGTACCAAGATTTATATTGCTGTGCCTGTACATCAAGGCTATTGGCTAAGGAAACATATCCCCCTGAAGAGAAACAAAATATTCAGCATCTATACTAAGTTCTGGCCAGCTGGCACCTAGAGAAGGAAAAAAAAAACCCAAACAAAAACTTTGTTGCAACTTAGTCCTTTGAAAGAAGGTAGTGGGAACTTTAAAGAAATTATGAAAATGCAATAATTAGCGTGATGAATTAGTCATAGCAGCAATACTTAGTAATATGGCTGTGAGACATAATGAATCCAAAAGCCTCGAATTTGAACAAGTGGAAAATGGCATGCTGCTTGTCCATATTTGCCTGGTAAATTTCATTGTGGTCTGTGATCTTCGTATTTGGATACGCAGTTGATAATGATGTAAACTTTCATTTTCTCTAAAATTTGGGCTTCCTTTTTTAGGACGGATCCTAAAAAACATATTTATCATCAGATCAAAAGGTGGCTATGTAGATTTTTATTATATTACGTATAGATTTACTTCATGGTGTTTATTGTCTACCATTAAACACAGCAGTGTGTTTAAACAGTTTTTAAATGTGTTTTCTTTGTTTTTTTTTTAAATTGTATTACAAACAGAAAGTTATATTATCAGCAGCACTGCAGAAATGCAGTGTTTGTTTGTGCAAGAACAGAATGTTTGTAAATAAATTCAACAAATTTGTTTGCACTGCAGTTCAGATCTGCACTTAATTTTTTTCACTACTTTAAAATGAGAATTTTATATATACATAAAAAAATCTATTTTCTATTCCGGAAACTTTTCCTATTTATGTGCAGCACTTTGAGAAGTCAGAGTCAAAACTTGTAGAAAGTCAGGATTTCCTTCCTGTGACCACTGACTTGCTAGGGACTCACTGGGTCCATCACAAACTTAATTTTCAACTGCAGTTGATCAGCCTATATTTGACTGTCTTGCTACCTGCTACTGAGACAGTCCAGATAGGAGGACTTAGTGTATATTTTGTTATGTGATTTATTTTTTTTTCCTGATAAAATGGGAACAAAAGACTTATTTATCACTTGCCCATCTGCCTCCTAGTACCTGACAAACCACAATTCTGCTATTGAGCTGTTCTTTAAAAAGAAATTCTTAGTGTTTGACTGCTTGTTGTTTCCACCTGTGTGAAAAGGCAGTAATGTGAAAATCTATCTCATGTTCCCTGATTGTATGAGTTTATGTGAGGGTAGGCAGAGCACTTCACCAACTTATTGACTCTATAACAAGGAGTGTGCCACTTAAGTTTTTAATATTTCATCCGCAGTTCAGAGGAAATTATGACACAAATTTGCATCAGGCCCACAGCGAGTATTTGTCTGTGGTTGCCATCTAAGTCAAGGGCATCTCTGCTTACCTGGAAGGTTTGGTTTTTAAGTTTTCTCCTCAACTGTCCTCAAAGCTTGTGCTACAAAGGGCCCCACAAGAGATACTATGTATGGTGGTTGTACATGACCAGGATATTCATGTCAAATAGCTTTTCTCTTGGATTTTAGCAAAAGTAAGCCATATGTCACTTTTAGTCTTTCCCTCTCATTTCTTCTTGTTGGGCTTTGTTGTTTTGTTTTTTTTTTTTGTTTGTTTGTTTGTTTTGTTTTTTTCTGTACATGCATAGATTCTCTTCAGATTAGGGTGCTGCTAAATAGCCAGGTTGCAAGCTGGGTGTACTGAATGCAGAACAAATCTATTAACTTAATTCAGTGATGTGCAAATGCCTTTCCTGTTATTCTGCTGGACCCAAACTATCTGTAAGTATAATAGTGTACTTTCTAGTGCTCTGGGCTTTTTGAGTAATTGATTGGATTGGCTCCAGTACCAGGCTTAGTGTTGATTTTTGGGAGAATGATCTTTGCTGGAACTCTCAGGACCTCCAAGAACAGGGGTATTTATGGATGGTGGGAAGTGTGAAACAAGATGATTTCAGATACCTGCTAATTAAGAGTTTAAATCTGATTTGAAACTTCAAATACTCGCTTGGATTAAGTGATTTAAAAATACTACTTTTTTAAACACAAGCTATAATTTTCCCTTAAACTTCTAAATCCAGTTTAGTTTGTCAAGTTCTACTCTGGCCAAAACTAGATGAGGTTTTTAGTCATAACTGCTGTTTCAGTACTGGCAGAAATGCAGGTGTTGGCATATGCTATACTGTCCCTGCTTGAACTGTGACCCTACCAAGGCATTGCATCTCAGCATGGATTGCGTCAGACTTTATGCATTCCTGTGAATTGCTTGTCTGGCTATTCTAAATATAAAACCAAAACTTGAGCTTGTTACTTCCCTGATTCTTTTTAAGTAGGAAACAGCTGTTTTAAATAAATCCATTCAGTGGAACACTTCTGTTGCTTCCCCCCCCTCCATTCCAGTGAAATGTTAGTGTGCTCTGTTTGATGGATAACTGCTTCTCTGAATGCAAAAAGTTAGTAGTTTGAAAAGATGAATATTTATATTGAATAATTGGCTAATTAACTTAGTTTGTGTAATTCTCATCGTTATTTTATAATTGACAAATTTTATTACATACATTTTTTTGAAGTACAAAAAAAGGACTGGAAATTGTGATTTTTAACCTTATTGTTTTGTTTGGAATGAGCAGCCTGTTCCAGTGGTTGAGATGTATTTTGGATGTTCTGACACTGACTTCAATCAGGAGCAAGTATGCAGCTGAATGCACTTAGGCCTAATGCAGGGTATTGTTAGTACATCCCTAATGCTTTGATGCTTTCCCAGACTTATCACCTGGAACTCATGAGACAAATGGAAGTGGTTTATTACTACCCTGTGATAATTGGTTATTATACCCCTTCCTCTTCCTTCCCAGCTTCAACAGCATGCAGTTGATGTTGTGTATGTGTATCTTTAGGGTTGTACTTGTTTCTTTCTCAATCATGTGCAATGGATTTACTACTTAACTCAGTATTTTTCTGAAATGTCTGTTTGGAAGAGAGATGATTTCTCTGATAAGGCAGGGATAAGAAAATAGAGTTCAATTACAGGGACTTGTATATTTTAGGCTAATTACACAATGGATTCGTGGCAGTAAACTAGTAGACTCACGGGGAATAATGCTGCTGGAATAAAAAATAATGGAAGACAAGAAACAATGCAACCAGTATAGTCCCTTGTCCTTTGATTTTTTTTATCTTTGCTTTTCAATGCAAAGGCAGGAGTGATAAATTTTAAGCTCTCCGCGGATCTCTGAGCAGCTTGAGCTGACTGAATCATGTTTTCATATAGATATGAGCTTGCTCTCTTCTGGACTAAAAGGGGGCAGAAAGTACTGCATGTGAACTCAGAAGAGTATCATCTTGTCTGTTGCATGCATCTATGTGTGTATGCACGGATAATATAATGGTTGAACTGCAGTTATATCAGTAGATGTGAACACAAGGGTGAGCCACGTTTGTCTAAAGTCTGCTGTGATGTTTTAGAAGTTCAAGATGTTGGAGAAGCAGGGGATGTAAGATGATGGAAAACTTATGACCCAGGAGTTACAACTTAAGCAAAACAAAATGAAGCCTGTTAGATTTCTAAAGCAGTTGCTATCTGTTTGTCATATGAAGCTGGAGAAATGTAAAACTAGGGGAAGTAGAGTTTTATTAACTCCAGTCTCATTAGAAAAAAAAAAAAAAGGCAGATACTGTGAAATAACCAAGAGAGTCATGTTGGAATGATTTGTGTGAGCCTAGCAGAATAACTTTAGGTAATACCCATGCAAAACCCATTAAGATCATTGTACCTGCATTGCAGATCAATTTCCATTATAAATAAATGTTAGTTCAAAAGTTACTTTTGAGAAGATTTCATCTGAAGTCAAACTTGGCTTGTCTCAGATAAATTTCTGGCATCATAGTACATGCCAAGCCTTGAAAGTGTTTTGGTGAAGTACAGAATCAGAAAAACATGCCAATGACCATTAAGAAAGGGACTGTACTTTTGTTCTAGTATTATGGGAAATCAAGATATAAATACCACTGAATTCCTGTATCTCTATCACTGAAAATGCAGGTGGCATGGGGTGATTCACTATACGAGGAATAATTAATCTTGTGTGTCCCATAATCTGTGTCTGGACTTTGGAGGTCGACTTTTTGTGGGGCTGATTCTTTCCCCCTGCATTACTCACACCACAGGGGCACAGGTTTCTAGAAACTGGTTTTCTATGTTGATGTGGTATGATATTGCAGACTTAAATGTGTGTTCTGAAGATGCTTGTATTCTTTCACAGCTCTCTGCTTTTTCTCTAGCCCTTCTACTCAAGCCCCCTATTAATGTTTTAGAAGAACTGAATTAGTAATTGCTTTGACTGGCAAGTTGTAGTATTAACAGCCTCATGCTGTTATGGACATTGAATGAGGAGTATAGCAGTGTTGGTAACACTTAAGTTAGCGCTTTACATTTAATAAGCGCTAAGTAAGTATTCGGTGTTTAGTGTTAAGGGAAAAATAGTGAAGCCCTGTAGTTTAATTAAAAAAAATTATTCATGAGGATATGATTTCTGGGAGTACCCTTTTGATCGCATGAACATAATGAATTCTAAACACCTGGATTCCTACTTTACTTTTTTTTTTGTCTCCAGTATCGGTTTGTTTCAGAATATTTTTTTAAAAAACCTGCATGTAAGGAATTAAGAGTACAATGTACTTGACTTGAGTTTGTTATGGAATGCTCTTTGATTTAGAAATTAAAAGATGCTCATCTATTTTCCTGAAATCAAATACTGAGTAAGTAGCTGGAGAGTCAGATTTTTTTTAAATGGAAATAGAAATAAATGTACTTTTCTTATTATATGCATCTCAGCAAGTTTGTGTTTTCTGTAATTATATAAATTGCAAGGTATTACTCAGTTTGGCTCTGTGCCTTACAAGAGCATGCCTATTCCTGTTTTTTGTAACGTGAGCCAAGATGGGCAGTTTAGCAGGCAGTCTCTAAGCTGGCAGAATGCCAGCTTTGCAGGGAAAAACTCTTCAGATGCACAAATGATGAGCAGATCCCATTTTAATTGAAACTGGGTAAGTTCAATGCATAGGAAATGCAAGTTAGAGATAACTGAGTGATGCCTTCTTCTTTGTAACCTTTAAAATAGCCATCACACTAAAAACTCTGCTGTGTTAATGTACGCAGAAACAGTCCTGATGTCTATTTGTTCTTATCTGCTGTACACTTAGAGGAGCAAACCATCTGTGACTTTTCATGCTAGATGGTAACACTTTATCTTAGAAAATACACAGGAGATATATGTAGTGGTGTCTTAGCTTAAAAGCTCAAACATGGTAAGTCATGAACTTCATGCCTTAAAAAGAAAAATTAAACTGAAACTGAAAATGTTGTGAGCTGTATTCTCATACATAGTCATCTAATGAATATGTAACATTTATATTTTATTTTGAGTTACTTAAAGGCAGAGACAACAAATTTACAGTAAGCGACTAGACATTGTTTTATTTAGGAAAAAGTATCATAGAAACAAGAGTTAAGAGGGTTGCTAGTGAAGATGAGTGGTGAGCCAGGAAGACTTTTATGTTGCTTACTTGGTTCTTAAGGAAAAAGATCTAGCTGAAGGAAATACCCGATTCTTCTTTTCCTGCCTTAGCAGAAAAAAAAAAGTGTGTTGTTGTATAGATATATTGGACTGTATCTTTATGTAAAAAATTATTTCCTGAAGATGGTCTTATAAAGCCTAGTAGTATTGGTTTGTTTCTTTGCTTTAAGGTACAGAGAGGAGTTGTGATGTGGGGCCTTGCTAGTGTGTCCTTTGGGACATGTCCAGCCTTGCTCAGGTGTTGAAACCAAGGACCTGAGTGTCCAGAACAGCTGCCCTCTGCTTGCTCTCACCTGGTACCATTCCTTTCACAGCACCTAGGTCTTGTCCTCTCTGCACTCCTGTTTTTACTTCTGCAAAGGGTGACCCTCTGCAAGCCTTCCAGATGCAAAATTTATTAGTTTATTGAGCTACAGTAGTTAAATGCCTATGGTTTATAAGAGGTCATCTTATCTGAAGTATTGCTTATTTCTAAACTATAACTATTTTTTTCTTATTGTACAAGTGTACTGTGACTGTTGATCACTGTGACTCCAGTTCCATAGGATGACTGGCTATTTTCTCAATAGTTATCAGCTGCAGTAAATAGAATATATTACTGACCTTATTGAAATCAATAAAATTACTAAAATGATTAGCACTGAATACAGAGATGAGTTTTTTTGTGATCTTTTAGAATGCCTTTCATTGGGATTTGGATAAACTTGTCTGTCTTTAATGAGAATTAATATGGAACTATTTCATCTTCCTTGTTGATGAGATTATCTTTAATCCCGGTGGTGTAATAACAGTAGCATTAATAGGAAATAATAAGTTAACTCTTGTTTCTTGCTTAAGGGATTTTTTTTACTTAGACTGAAAAAAGATATGTTCTTTGTATGACTGATTTTACTAAACATCTCCTATCGCTTGTTGATGTTTTTCCTTTTTAAGGATTTCTGCTAACTTATTAAGAATTTTAATATAGGAGGGTAGGCTCTGGCAAGTGTGTAAAGCTGTGATACATCTTTTTATCCTGATAATTTTATTGTTTTGTTTTCTTGCCATATGCAAATTAATTTTTAATCAGTTAATACAGCTTTTCATCCACAATCCAACAATGTATTTGTGGTGTTCTGCTCTTAAGAAAAGCAAACCTTTTTATCTTAGATGACTGTTATCATCTCTTTAAAGAGAATACCCTTTAACCGTAAGCAAAGCTAACAGATTGTATTTCTTCTCCCAACATTTCCTGGATTTCACAGTTGTGCTGGTAGCTGAGGTAAGTCTGCCATTTTCCAGTAGTTCCCTTTCTGCTCTATATTCCTTATGTTAGGTGACTTACATATATTGGGTTGCTTGCGTGGCATTCCATCCCTTTGAAATATACCCATGTAAATGGTTTATTTTCTGCATGAGTATGCTCCCTATAAATATACAGTGCAGATTTTTATGAAGGGTATTTTATTATTGAACATTTTCTTTTTAAAAGCTAATTATCATATGAAGTAGTCTCTGAATGTCATGCTTGTGCTCTGAAGTAAAGGACAGGAGACAGATCTTTAATAACGAAGAGCTGTAATGAGAACTGTTCTGTTAACCACTGAGGAAACCTGAAATGTGGAAAAATGTTTCCACCTTAAAACAAAACAATGGATGATGAATGGAAGGGAGAACCCAGGAATAGTGAAACAAGTCTGTCTTGTGTTTTAAACAGCACTGCTTGTGCTAGGTGTTTTTCAAGGCATCAGCAAAGTAGCGCAGGGAGGGATACGGGTACAGTGAAGAGGTTTACAGATGCTGACATGCAGCTTCTCTTCATAGGTATTGAATGAGAGGAAGGCCTGATGATAAATTAGCAGCAGTGGCTGGTTGAAAGGCAGGTTGGGGGCAAAATTGGCAGTTGCTTACGGAGAAGAGAAAGTAGTCCATGTAGGGGCCTTGAAAGATTTTTGGTTTTTTTTAAGCACAGGTGAAACCTTTGGAAAAGGGGTGGAAATAGTGTCTTAGTGAAAAATATGTGCTAGGAAAATGCTTGTTTACAGCCATGTATCTGAATGTATAAGAGAAGGCCACAACTGTGTTTCACAGTGATGGATGTTGCAGTAATTGCACATCCTTTGCATTTCACCTCTCAAGCACATTTTGCATAGATGGATTTGAAAGACCAGACTTCAGAAAATGTGTGCGGAAAGATTATTTGTACATTAGATTTAGCTGCTTAGCATATTTCGGCATGAAAGAACTGCCTGCATGTAGTCTTCCTCACCCCAATGTCTATCCATGGCCTTAAACTGCAAGACCCTCCAGCACATTAACATTTTGAGTGACTTTGATAATTGCCTTGTTTCTGCAAAGAATATGTTGCACATTGTTCTCACCTGTTGAGGAAAGGCAGTGGAGATGGCAGGGGAAAGGATGCTTTAGGAAAGTGGCTGATGAGGTTAAGAAGTTGCTCAGAACTGCATTCTGAAAGAGGGACATCCTTATCCCTTAAAACACCCCAAAACTTACAAAAATAAAGATTTTAAAATATAAAGAATTCTAGTGTTTTTTGACAATTATTCTTCAGAGAATTACAGACCTCTGGGAAATTATTTAATTTCTCAGGGAGTTTTCCAGAGAGGTAAAATGCTAGTTATTTTACAAAGCATCTTTGGGTAAACTTTGTGTTTTCAGTGTGGATTCAGCTCTCGGCTTTTGTAATTTTTTAGTGTTCACATTTATGTACCTTTTTCTCATTGCTTTTAAAAAACTTTCCTGTTGCTGTATGCAAAAAAAACCAACCTGAAAACAAGAAATTCTGTTGATACAATGTGTGAAAAAAGTTAAACCTTTTTAAACTGGTATTTTCTTTAGAATAAAATTTGTTGTGATGTAAGCTTAGGTGCCTTTGTTGTTACTTCTGGGCCAGTTTAAACCTGTTTCTGGTCAGGTTCCCTTCTTCACTGTAACCTTTTTATGCTTCAGAGCCTGCTCAGCCCATGGGAAGTCTGGGACAAAGGAGGATGACACTGGCAGTGTCTGGACATGTGTTCTGAGTATTTCTAGATGTCCCAGCTGTCCCCATTTGTTCTTAAAATACTTAGGAGGAGATGAGCTCCCATACTTCTTGCTCAATATT
This sequence comes from Hemiprocne comata, assembly GCA_020745705.1. Classification (NCBI taxonomy): domain Eukaryota; kingdom Metazoa; phylum Chordata; class Aves; order Apodiformes; family Apodidae; genus Hemiprocne; species Hemiprocne comata. The sequence goes on from CM036587.1 coordinate 87,509,306, forward strand.
TTGCTTTTGGGTTGTTGGGTTTTTTTTTCTGTTTTACTTTTCAAGAGGAAGAAAGTTTTGTTTTCTTTCAAGTGCCCTTCTGGCAGTCCTTCTTCATCTGGTGAAGTGCTGCACTATTGATGACTGTGATCAGTACTTAGAGTAAGTTTTAAATTACTAAGCAGTGGGTATTTCCAGCCATTTTGCTGAAGAGTTTAGCTTTTTCAAAGTCCAAACTGAAAACCGTGTGTTCATTTTGGGAAAAGAGCAGCTTGAACACTGTTACGGCAGCTGCTTTAATATTTTTCTACGTTTCTCTGAAGATATACTGTTTATCAATCACAGTGTTAATAGCAGTATCCGTAGTACTCAGTTCTGCACAAGGAAGGAACTTTGATATGCCCAGTCCAGAAACAGAAGCTTTAGAGAAGGTAACTTTCCTGTGGGGTGACTTTGTGGCTCGATTTGAAATGCTCCTGAGATTCTCAACTACAGTATCCTGGTTGTATTCTAGGCCAGGATGAGGCAGCGTCACTGCAGATACCACCTGTGGTAGAAGCTGGTATGACAATTCAGTGTGTGGATGCCTGGTATTAAGAAAAAAAGGTTCTCTAAAATCTTGCTTTGGCACTCTTGCTGTTGCTTGTTATTTTAATGTATACTACAACCTTTTATTCTTAAAAGAAACACATTTGTTGGTGTGAATTCTGAAATAATTGTATATGATGCTCATAACTAGGAATGAAAGAGTTCCTCCAATTTTTCAGTGACTGATTCTTCTCACTGTTTTATGATAAAATATTGTAAATCTTTTTATATAATGGTTTGGATGATTATGATAAGGTATTCTATCATTGCTCTATATTTATATATCCATACATGTGTATATATGTATGTATGTCAGAATACTTGAATTTTAATTATGATGGGAGATGATGTTAGAAATAGGACTTGCATATTTCTTTCTCTGGTTCAGTGCAATTTACCTATCCCACCACACATAAAACTAAATGGTCATCTCTTGTGTTTAGATTCGGTGGTGGTGCTTTTACTTCTGCTTTCTTTTACTTACGTACTCCTTAGTATTAAAATTGGTGTTCTAGAAAAGGGCAAAACAGTGCAACAGAAAGGGATGCTGGCATCTATCGAAATAACTATGTATATTGTCTCCTTTTTTAGCTGGAAGTGATCAAGTTTTCTTAGGATTTAGTGAGCCTTTAGTAAAAATAAACCCTGACTGGGCTTTAAGCAATTATTTTCAATGAGTTGCAGCTTTCTGTTATATTCTAAACATATTCCTCCTTTTGGTTCAGTTTAATAATCCATGGCACAAAAGTGGTTGTTAGAGCTGTTTTGCAGGAGTAAGTTAGATTTTTTTCATGGAAAAATCAGGAGGCAACTCAAAGCGTGCCATCTGCAGGATGAGGCACTAGCATTTTAAATCAGTTTTTGGTTGGAACATCTGTTGGAGAAAATGCTTTGCCTTCCAAAGTGTGGCAGATTATATATTTATGAAGAACTTCAGAAGAGTTGCCATGATATTTGAAGTTTAATTTGCTGAACCTTGGTATTCATAAAAATGTCTGAGAACTCGAGGGGACAACTTACCTTTGTTTTTGTTGCTCTTTGAAATGAGAGCATAAGGTGATGTTCCAAGATAAGTAATGAAGTAGTGAACATTGTAAAATTAGATCATTAAAGGAGTGCAATAAAAATCTGAAAAACCTTTTAAGAGTGGGCTGTGAGTCAAGTTTTTACTAGAATGATGCTGTTTGGGAGCTGATTTGTTGGGAGTGATGATTTACTACGTTTATCTTATGTTTGAAGTTCCGGAAGTCCAATACCTACAATACATTTCAAAAAAGAGTAATTTTTGCGGTGTATCTTCAAGCATAAGTATTAGATATTCTGTGGAATGGGAAGAACATTCGATAGTTCAATAAATAAAAAGTATTTTTCATATTGGTTGGTGTTCTTGAGGTCAAGTATAATTATTGCCTTGCAAACGAATTTACCCACATTGTCATATAAGTCTGTCTTGTTGGGAACCCCATTTTGATGAGCGGGGAAGGAATTGATGTTATTTGGCTGAGCAGAGCAAGCTGTCAAAATCCATCCATAGCCATTCTTACGTGACAGATAGTTCTCCCCCTTTGTCTCTGATCCCATTTGTTTCAGAAGGCCTTATTGTGTTTTGTAATATAAAGAAAGCCATTTTGTGAAACAGATGGTTTAAAAATAGGACTGTCTGAGAAGAAAGAGCAGATTAATGTTTTTTGCTGCAGGATGAAATTATAGGAAACATTGGTTTCATTAAAAATTCACTTCCCTCACTATCCTTCCCAGTATTTTAAGGGCAGACTTCATCTGCTGCATGGTACCAAGTGCCTTGCCTTCTGATTGTCTGCTGGTATTTCTTTCTAGATGGAGAACTACTTCCTCATTAGTCCTTTGGGAGTAATTATAGGTATTGAAAGGCTGAAGCTAGAGTTGAATGAATTCCAGTCTTGTTTGTTTGGTGTTTTGTGATGACCAGTGGGAATGCTTATAGTGACCTGAATGGAATTTTTACCATGGTTGCTACTCTCCAACTCTCCTTGTTCCTTTGCCATCAAGGGGACAGCTCTGGCATCCTTAACCAATTTTTTTTTCCTCTGAGGAGATGGACCACACATCAGAAGTACTGTGTCTGTGAAAATAAATTGAAAGAAAACAAAAAAACTACTCCCCTTGGTTACGCTGGTGCAAATGAAGATGATGTTCTTCCAAGGCAATTTCTGTAGAGTACGTTATAAAAAAGGGGTGGGAGATTTAGGTTATTGTGCTGACTTTTTCCATCTTTTCCTTCCTTTGAATTGCTGACACACAGAGGCAAGTATAAGAGCATTAATAAAGTTCTGACATAATTTCTTTGATGGAAATCAGGCTAATGCAGAATGGGAGAAGATGCCTAAAGAAATAGACTGTGTCAGTGCAGTATATTACATACACAGTTAGCAGTACTAGATGAACAACTAACTTGTGTTTTCATACAAGTTTCCCCACAGGATTTCTGCTGTGCACTTTGGGGACTCAGAACAGAGGTGCTGTTGAGCAGCACTACTTGCTTTTACTGACTGCATCGCAATGCAACGCTTGGAAAACTGAGCTTGTTAATTTTGCCATACTGCTGTCCAAAGACTTTGACCTAGCAAAAGGTGTCAATCAGTAGGCTATAGAGAAAATATTGTGACAATGGTAACTTTCTTCTTTAGCTTTTGCTTATTAACTTTAGCTTTTATTGAGAAAGCTGATTTTAATTTACAAACTGCAGGGCAAGTTCTGAACCTGAAAAAGCAACAGATGTCTAACAGGATATATCCTGTTAGAAAGTGTAGTGAATTCTACCTTATTTAAAGAAAAAAAAAAAAAGGGAAAACATGGCACACATGGCCTACCCATCAAGTGTTTTAAGTAACCAATTATCTGTAATGATTCTTCTGATTTACAGATCTTTCAAGAGATGCAGAAGTGAGATAAAAATTTGGATGTTGTCAGGAAACAGCAAATAGCACTGTCTCTTGTTGCAGTTTTAAGCATGTAAGAATATGTCAAGAAAAGCAAGATACTTGGTGTTGAGTTTATTAACCTCCTACTTGATGACTTGTCTTACCCTTTCAATTTCAGTATTAGTTTTGACTTAATTCAGTTACTGAATTCAGGATTTTCTCCTCTTCTTTCCTCTGCCTTAATGCCTGCCTCTCAAATGGGATCTGCTTTTGCATTTACAGGCTATGCAGTACTTTCCCATTAATGTTTTATATGAAAAGGAAGTGTTTTCTTGACTAGCCAATATAAAAGCAGATGATCCTTATACTCTGTAAAAAAGTATACCTAAAACCACTGTATCAAGAAGAGTTTATTGCTGTCTTTTGTTATTAGTGTTTTTCTGAGCTACAATTTAGTGGGTAGGAGGATAAGGAATTACTGATCTACAGGAGTAGAAGCTTCTGCTTTGTGTTTTGGGCCTGTAAGCTCCATTCTAACTGCTCTGAGATATATCACCAGCCTGCCATAGCAAGATGTATGTAATAAAGTAAAAATAGTGCACTCATTTATTTTCTCTGCTCCCATTTTTTCCCTAGTAATGCTTGGTACTGGTATACAAAACAGTGTGAAAGATCACTTTCTGGAAGCTGAAAGATAAAATTTTCTTCCAAATGTTGCTGAATCTGAATTATATTAAGATTTTTGGGGGTAACGAAGAGGAACTGTGACATAAGTTGAAGTTGTATAACGAAGAACATCTTCAGAGCCTGATTTTGAGTAACGGGGTGGGGGTGGAGGGAGGAGGACACACAGGAGGGTGTGTCTATTATATCACTAGAGGGAACCACCTGTAGATAATTCTTGTAATAGAAATGTGTGGAAAAAACAAAAGCAAAAGCCATCTTTTGACTTTGACAGGTAATGGAGGTGAAGAGTAGCAGATAAACTGGTTTTGGTTTCTTTTCCACCACTACGAAAGGAGTGGGGAGATAAGAAAATAAATGAAAATGAAGGAAAGGGAAAAAGAAAAGCCAACTCAAACATGTATTTATTATTTATAAAATTGATTTTGGAGAAGAAAAGATTTTTCTATTAACAGCATAATATAGTTCTGAGACGAGTTCAAACAGTTGTATCATTTTAAGTTGATTAAGACAGAGCAGATGCTTCTACCATGTCTGGTGAAAACATTTTTGAGTGCTCTGCTAGGATGCTAAGGCTTCCAGTAAGTCAAGGTTGCCTATTTACAAGTAAATTGTCCCTTTTGATTAAGTCCTTCTTTCTGTTATTTAAAGGAAGGAAAAGTATGCATTAGAATTCTGTTTAATCAGACTGTCCACTATTGCTCAGTGTCTCAGTTTGGTAGTTAGGGTGAACCAAAACCTAGACAACGGAATTGCTCTCTTTCACTCCCCTGGCACCCTTCCAGGGGAAGATAAAAGGGCAATAAGGAAGAAAGACTTCAAGGTTGGAAGTTGAAATAGAACATGTTTAATGGAACAGGGAAGGGATAGTAATGTGGGATAATAATGAAATATTACACAAAATGTATACAAAAACTAGTTTTAATGGTTGCTGATGTAAGTGTCCAAAAGTCCCTCGTGGCAGAGCTGATTCAAGAGGAGGGTCCAGGGCTCTTCCTAGCAGCCGATGGAGTTGGATCCTGCAGAGCATGTGGCAACCTGAGAATGAAGAGCTGGAGCCTCTCTCAGATGTCCGAGCACAGGAAATTAAAAAGGAGCAGGAAGGGGCAGACTTCTGACCCTCCTGACTTTTATAGTGTATGGAAGGAAATGTGAGGGAATAGTGACCCCTCTCTGTTCTGTCACCTGGATCTCGTGGGATCCTAAACAACGTCCTCTCTGTAGGTCCTCGTAGTGATACCATAAAATTAGCCTGTGCCCCCTCAAATCGTAACACTTAGAAATTCCAGAGGAAGAGAACAAGTAGGACCTGCTGATGTTCAAAGTGATACGCGCTTCTGGACCAGCAGTGGCTGCATACTGTTATGATCTCACAACAAAGAGCACAGGTCCTAAACCCTGAGGGGGCAGAAATAGTCCTGTGTTGTGGCAAGAATTAGATATTTCTGTTAATCTGTTAACAGGTAATTAAAAAGGGTCTTTGTAGATAACGTTTTCTGGAAAAGAGAGGAAGAATACTTCCTCAGGAGAAGGTCATAAGGGAGCTGTGAAATGTATCCCTGCAGCTTATTGTCTAAATTATAAGAAAACAGCCCTTCGGATACCTGACAAACCTTCCAAAAATTAATTGTGTGTAATATATTCCTCATCTTTGTGAAAGCAGTGGCTTAACTATGGAATCTTTTTCATGGGAGGATTAAAATAAGAAAAAAAGAAGAAGAAACCCCAAATGTTTTAACAATGCAGATGTATCTGATCTAGAGCTACAAGCAATAATTGTATGCACATTTAGTGCACAGCATAAGTAAAGCAGAAATTTGAAGTGGTCTGGGAGTTCCAATGTTTCCACAATTCCTGATGCTTCCACATTTTTTTCAGTTTCATCTCATCTGTGATCATGATTGTAAAATACTACAAGTATTTTCAAAATTGTATTTTTTTTTACCCTATTACTTTAATGTTATTCAGTTTAAAACTAATTTTAACTTTGCTGTTCTGGGATAATTTAGTATACCTTTCTGTGTGGTCTAATTTTCATTTACAATCTCTATGTATCAATAGTGCCTCTAGCACAATGTCGTGTGAGAGCCAAATTAATTTGTTTTGAAAAAATTCAGACCTTGGGGTAGGAAGTTAGAGAATAAGTTAACACGTGGGGTGGATAAAAGCACTGGCAAATGCAAGCATGGGCAACAAGTGTACATATTTAGTCAGTGGTAGAGTTTGAACCTGATCTTAGACAAAGCATGATTATCTCAGTTTTATCTGCGTTGCATGATTTTCTTTGCTTTGTGGCATTGTTTCAAGTTCTCTTACCTTTCAAGGAGATTGAGAACTTTGGAACATGCCAACTTTTCCAGAAGTCTTCTTTGTATTTCTGAATGGAGCACGAGTCCTCACATCAAGGTTTCAATTTCAAGTCTGGGTGTGTCTTAGTTCTTTCTTCTTTGTGCTATTTATTTCCTGCACTTGTTCAAGGAAAATTTTAAGGACTTGCTCTGGTGCAGAAATTATAAATCAAATGGATTTTTCTTTTTATGTCATTACAAGTGATCAGATACAGCAGAATCATAGAAGTGCTTGCAGACAGGACATGCATCCTTCCATCCTGTCCTAGTAAGCGTAATCTTCTATATCACAATTCAAGTTGTTGAATATTCCTAAAGGCATTCCTAATAGCAGTTTCCTGTTTATTGGGGAGTTTGCTGCAGCTGTTTCTGTATGTATTACTGATCCATATCGCTAAGTTGTGAATTAACATCTAAATTGTGTTGCTTGATGAATTGTCAAAGATAATGAGAAAAAATACCAGATACTGAAGCTAGCATTGCATTTTATTAAATGTCCCTCAGGATAAAGTGCTTATTGTCTCTGCATACTTTTCTGCCTCTAAGTTCTCCCAACTGCTTGAGTGTGAAAGCTACAGGTCAACCCCAGCATCAGCTACCAACACCTCTTGCTCTCTTTTACGTTATGTTTTTGAATGAGATTGGTACCAGAAGCACGCTTGAAATACAGGAGCAAAATCAGATCCAGATGTTCTTTTTCCACTGCCTGATGTGAGCATGTACAATGTCAGTGTGGCAAATACAGAATCATGTACTTTGTGCTCTACGCATAGTTTAACCTTCAGGGGACAAAAAAAAAGTGAATGTAATATGCTGCTTGAAAGTGAATACAGGTTCTGCGAAGACTGGAGGTACTGGAGGAGAGCAAGGAGGGCTGTGAAAGGAAGTTAGCTGTGGCCACAGTACAGAGTAATTCTGGGATCTGCTGCCTTCTTTGTCATTGAAGGTGAGTGCACAGCAGGGGATAGGAGACTTGCTTTTAATGAGAGCTTATGATGAACTAGGCATTGTAATTGAATTCTTGACAGGGCTTCTATTTGTACATTAAACTCTTCTTCTTTTATTTTGTTAGTGCTGATCATAACAAAAAATAATCTGTTGAGGAGGAGCTTGGAAATTATTATGTGTGACCTCCCTGGGATGATGTCCAGGAATAGTGTTTACCTCTGTATCTTTGCTTTGCCTGAGGCAGTTGTAATTGCTTTAGCACTTCTAGCAGGCAGGAGTGTGCATGCATGTTGGGTGGCAAACAGAGGGATGGGCTGCTAGAAGAATGCCAAAGTATTTAATGCTTTCAGTGCTGATGGGGAAAACATTTGGCCCTGGGTAAGAATATTTCAGACAAGTCTTGGAATATGTCCAGTACACAACTACCATATTTTTGCTATATCTACAACCACGTAGAAAAAAACCCACAAAGCACCACAGCATGCAACTTTGTGCAGAAGAGAGAGTAGGAGAGCTAAGAAGCTTGCTGGGGAAAGGGGGGAATGTCTATCAGTTAGCAAGTTATGGTACCAGATGGACTATGCTGTGTGTTCTGGCTCTGGTGATGGATATGTTAAGTTTTGTCGTACTCTCATGCATGCTGAGTTGGAAGAAGCAAAAGTATCCATCATTGAAGGAGGACAACCTAAGCCAAACAAAACAAAAACCAAACAAAAAAAGAGAGACAGAATATGAAAGCACTGTAGATTAAAAAACTTCTGTTAACTCACTCTGTTATCTTATATCATAAATTATTCCAGTACACTTGAGCTGGGAACTGAAGTTGTCCAAAGCTTGCTGATGTGTTGCACCAAAAAAAAACTCCACTGTATTGTTTAAGAACTCTCCCCCCATTTGGAAAACTGACTGACTGCAGATCTGATTTTTTCCCCACGTACCTCACAATTAAAATTAATAGACTTACCAAGGATTTAATATGGTCTCTTGTCTTTAAAACGTAGTGGATAATAATTTCTTCAGATCATTTTGGAGTATTCAGATGAGCAAAGTGGATAAGCCAGCTTGTGGAATAAACCGACATGCATGAAAACTGGCACCATTGTTAAACACTGTACATTGTAATGGTGTTTTGTTGGGGTGTTATTACTTCAGCTGCACAATTATGGGAGCATGCTGCATATTAGCAGATGCTTTCCTCATAACCTCAAGCTATATGCACTGAGTTATTTTCCTCTTTGGACTATCATCTTGGATTCTCCCAGACTACATATAATTTCTTTTTTTGCTCAGTAGCAGTGCATGCTGTAGGCAATAGTGAGTGTAATACTTTCTGCATTGTTAGGCAATGAGCATTATCAGCAGCTGCAATATTCAGGATTAGTATTTTCATTATTATTTGGCATCTGCAGTACCTTCCTGAATCTGTTCAGTCCTGCTTCTCCAGAAGGCAGCTGGGCTCTGTGACTGAGCGAATGAAAATATACCAGCCTGGTATCCTGCAGTACAGAAAATGTCTTTCAGAACAGTAAATAAAACCCAAGGTTTACCTGAGGGTTGTGGACTTTTCTCCTCTAAAAGGTGTTTGTCATCTAAGCTTCACTTGATCTTTTTAAAACTAGATTGGAAAGGTTCACTGTTTTTTGCAACAGGTCAAATAACGTAATATTTTTGGTTACATATCTAAAGATGCTTTTGCGCAGGATTTCTTTTCTATGATAACTATAGTTTTTTGGTTTTACCTTTCTTAGCTTTTTACCTTCTTCGGAAAGTAAAGTATCCATATACAGGTTAGTGAAAGAAAGGGAGCGATGGTTTGGTTTCATGTAGACTAAATGCATAGATTACAGAATATTCTGTTTTGCTTGTTGCCTAAATTGGCAGAGATCATAGAATGCAAGGTTGGAAGATACCTCAAGTATCATCTGGTCTAACCTTTTTAGGTAATGCTGTAGTTTATATGAGATGGCTCAGCACCCTGTCAAGCTGAAACAGCGAAGAACTTTGTAGGGATCAGTGATATTTAAGATTTACATGCTATCATGAGTTTTGAGTGTGTGACTTACATTTCAGAATCAGTTAGAATATGGAATTACTTGGCAGAATTCCGGAAGAGGCATAACATTTTATTCCATGGGCAGTTGCTCTTCTAAGGGTGGGTGGAGTGACACTGAGACTGTCTTACAGATGAAAATTGTAGAAGAGGTAGAAGCAATACAGTGTTGCATTTTGGGGAATAAAGGAAATTTCTCAAGATTGTTGCATAGTTTCCTTCATGCAATATTAAAGCATCAACACAACACCCAAAAAACATTGATTTTTATCAAAGTGTTGTAAACATGCACACAAATAAATCTTGTTTACATTATGATACGGTATTTAATCAGTCTCCTTTGACTTTCATTATGAAGTTTTTTGCTCTGGTAATGAAACTCTTGGTCTCTTGTGTTGTAAGTAACACAAACTGGCTGAAGGGTGCTGAAAGGTGTTATCCTTGTTAGTATCTGAGAACTAGAAAAGTCTGTCTGGATTATCAATTCAAGGAACTTCAGGTTCAGGAAACCAGGTAAGAATTTGGAGACATGTAGACAGCAAATACCAGTGGCAAGAGAACACTGGGTATGTCTTGTAGACTTCAGTCAAAAATGAGAAAAGCACAAGGATACATAGTGTCATGCTCAAGCATAAATATTTTCAGAAGAAATTTTGCTGTCAAACTCAAGGAGATCAGAGTTGCATCAGAACTGATTTATTGTGAAGAAAAATAATCAGTTGTGTAATTTGCAGAAAGTTGGATAAAGGGCATGTTTTCCCCACTCTTTGAAGTCTTCATGAAAAACATTACTTCAGTGAGAGCAAGACCACAATAATTTCTCCATTATTACTGTTTTTCTCCATCTCTACCACTTTAAGCTAGGTAATGCTATATGTTCTGTCAGCAGTCTTAATAATGTATTATACTTTAAAAGTTACTATTTTCGGAATCATGGTTTCTGGCGAGAACTTAGGGCTGCTCTTGGACTGTAAATCTGTGGTGGTTAGTTAAAAGGTTAAATTTACACTAACATGTCTTGTTGCTTTGACCTACATGAAATTAAAGCAAGCAAGCAGGGCAAATTCAGTGGCTTTAAATGAGCTATTATTAGTCAAATCCCTGCAAAACCAAATAAATGTTATGTCATTCTTTTTTATAATTTTCAACCAGACAACTCTGGCTGACTGGTGACTTCACATATTCTGATCTATGCATTCCTGTCAGCAATACATTTCCTGCCCTGACACACCAGTCTCTGCATTTGTTCATATTTTTGGCCTATTGAAGAATAAAGTAATGCTGTAAATAGAGTTAAAGCCGTGAGTAATTCATGAATCTAATTTTCTTTGTCAAGTAGTATATCAATATGCAGAAAACGACTAGGGCTAATATTCCTGAGCGTTGGCACGTGTTGCAGCAAATGCAATAAATCTGCTTTATGTGACTCTTTCTTCTTTTCTCCAAAGATGATCTTCACATGGGCCATGAGTGTCTAGTTTTCTGATTATGTTGGATATACCATGCCTATGAAATAAGCCTGACAAACTTGGGATGAGTCAGGTCTATTGCTTACGTGATTTGTACGTGTGAGTGTGTGTAAGTGTGCGCGGATGTCCATGGTTCTTCGTGACTTGGAGGTGGTGTTCAGCAAGGCAAGAACAATGCTGGAGCTTAAGGGAGTTCTGGTACTGCTCCTGTTTCGTCTGAATGTGATTTCTGAATTGAGCCAGAAAACACATCTGTGAAGACCTGGATGTTTCCCAGCCCTGCATGTGAAGGAGTATGAAAGTGGGTGTAGCCCTCCATGCATTGAGGTTCTGCTGTGCAGCATGTGTCTGTGGATGTCTGCCTGTTTGGAATGTATTTGTGTGGGCTGGTTCTCTAGTCTCAAACAGCTGAAACATGCTCAAGGACATTGTTGATTTTTCCTTTGTTCTGCTTTTTTCCCTAAAAATTCCTATATTTATTTTGTTTTGGCTTTACTTTACTCAATATTGTGATTTGAAAAACATAAACAAAATGCAGCTTTTAAGAAGGGTATTCCTATTTCTTTCATATTCCTTATCCCTAGATTTTGCTTAATAATTGCCATCTTTCCACATCTGTTCTTTAGTCCAGCAAATAAGCTGGATTTAATGAGATCTCTTTCCTTACGTGAGGACCTCTTCAGCATAAGAAAGATAAGGAGGAATGTTATTTTTTGTAGAAGGAGCACAAGGTTGTATTTAGCAGCTGTTTTAACCATTCATCCCTGAAAGTGGGATATGTTTGCATAATGCAGGTAATTTTGGAGGAAAGGAAGAGGAGGGAGGATATTTGTATCTTTTTCTTTATTTATTTTTGATTATTTTTTACCTCCCTCTCAGTTTTGGTACAATTTCAGTTTCAATATGTTTTTCTTTCCTTCTGCCAGGTAGCAACAAAAGGAAATAGTTTGTTCAGTGCTATTTTAAGCAGTACATAAAGTTTACTAGTATGTACTCAGTTGTCCTGTGTGTAGATGGTGAGAGCACTGAAGTGGGGGAAAAAACTCATTTCCCTGGTGCTTAACACTTCTACTTCAGCCCCACCAACATCAGCAGGAGTTGCTTGGAGCAGCTTGCCTAAGGTGATTTGTGATCTCTGTGGGGCAATAGCCAAGGCTGGCTGGCAGAGGGATGTGCAGCAAGCATGTTCTTATACCTCTCGGTGTCCTTTTTGTGCCTTGCAGGGTGAACAATGGTTGCTGTTAGGTGTTGTGTGAAAATTCTGGGTGCTTGGACAAGCTCCCAGCTGACTGGATAAGGTGAGGTTTCTGCTGTGGCACGGTGCCTGAGCAGTGCTGTGCTGCTGCAACAACAGAAGTGGGAAGTCTCAGCATGCAGATGAGCCACGGTGTCTAGACATGCTACCATTATTTCTTTGCTCAATTCAGTGTGTAGCCAAATATCTTTCCCAATGTGCTAGACAGATGTGAGAGTGGTGCCCGTATCTGTATGACTGCAAAGACTGTGAACTGCATGTGCACTTTGCTCCCCCACCAGATTTAATCATGCTGCTTGGTCTTACCCACAATTTCAGTATGCCATATTCTAACAGCACTGGGAAACAGTACCTCTATGTGTTTATCAGTAAGTCTAGTGGAGATTGCTGGAAAACTTCCATTAGTATACACCTATATATATTTTTATTAATCTGCAGAAGGTTGTTTTTGGGTTTTTTTCCCCATTCTTTTAAGTTAGTATGCTTCTGGGCAAATAAAATGTACCACTGCTGAATTCCCCTCTTGTGTGCCTGTAGTTATCACTGAGAGTAGGGAAGAACAGCTGTTTGGCAAGTGAGTTTGTCTCTTGTTTTGCCTGGCCATTTTAATGAAACTGTTTGTGTTAGACTGAAACTGCTCATCAGTTTCAGAAGTCATTTTGAAAGGAAAGGCTGGGAGACAGAGGCAAGGGAGGGTAGCCGCTGTAGCCTTTTTGTTTTATCAAATGATGCTAAACCAAAGAAAAAGTAAACTAAAACATGGCTATATGCCCCCAAATAGAAAAAAGTGGTTTTTGCAGCCAGCGTTCTGATTTTTGTGATTTAATTTACAGTGTCCGTAAGATTAGTTTGCTGTGGGCTATGTAGGCTGACTTAGCCTAACTTTAGCTTAACTAAATGAATAGTCAGGCTAGTTTCTGGTGTTACCCTACCCACAGTATCTACTGTATTGTGCTCAGTGCTGCCACAGTCATAGGAACAGCAGGGTTACCATATGAAGAGATAAAAGGGAAGCAAGACATGAATCTGCAGAAATCTAAGCTTAACAAATTTGTTCTGTCTGTGTGCATGTCTTCCCTAAATGAGTATGGTGGATTCAGACAATGCTTTCCAGTTTTGTCTAGGTAATTCTTACGATTAGAATAAAACCAAACTTGCTAAAACTTTTATTTTGCTAAAATAAAATCTGAGATGTTTACATAGGAATATAAATAATGAAATGAGTGGTGGAGGGACAGTGGGCAGGCTGAAGTGCATATAGAAAGCGCTTGTCTGTTTTGTTTGGAAAAAATGAGGTATACAGCCTTCTTTGTAATGTTTCAAGGCATAATAATTCAGCTGCTGATTCTGATGTAGTGAGTGCGTACATAAATCACTAGCACACTGCATCTTTGAGATGGGTTGCTTGTAGTTTTCTGTAGAGCTTACTGCATGGTAACAGTTCTGATTAATTAGTTGACAGACTGGATGTCTCTGAGTACTTTGTCATTAACGTGCATGGGTGGTGGATAGTTGTGCTGAGGTGTTCAAGTATTCTCTGGTACATAGTAATATAAAAAGCAGAACTTGGTCCTCTTCCAAGATTTAAATTTGTCCTTGCCTTTCTGAAAAGTGGTTGCAATGTCTTCTCAACAGTATAAGCTTCACCTACCACCTTGGACTATGATATTCAAAGTCACCTTCCATCCCTTAGCTTCTGTTAATTCATTTGCCATGGATAACACTATCTAAATCTGCTCTTGGCAACTTGTACAGCAGAGTCTGACATCTCTGAGTTTCAAGGAGAGGTGTGTATATGTGTTCCTACAATATGAATTATCAATTTAGAAGAAAATATGTACATGATAAAATTTGGAAGTACTTGGTGGTAGGGAGCAGGGGGCTCGTGAAAAATTTAGACATGGCGAACATAAAATCTGGATCTGTGGTGTCTACCCCGGAGAGTTCTTGCTCATATGATGATTCCTTGCTATGAAATGTTTTTATGCAGTACTGCTTAAGCATTAGGCATGTTTTCTGAGACTTTCGTAGGTCTGAAAAGCACCAGAAAGAAATCGGCAGCATTTACAGGCATTCAGTGGAGTCACTTTATGTAAGTGAGTAAACAGATTGGAACAATGACTCCTTTTTGCCTCAAGTCTCTGATCAGGTTCAAGGGTGAACTGTTGATTGCTAGTGTATTTGTTCAGTGCTGTAGACATTCTTAGTCAAGGAAGGAATGCTTAGATTGGATGGATTATTACTTTTTTTTTCCTTCTGAAGTGAAGTACCTTTTCTTGAGGTGCTGGGAGCAGGAAGCTGCTGTGTGATTCCTGTCTTCCTGTTTGAAGTAAAGATAACACTTGATTGATAAGCAGGACTTTATTTGTTTCAATAAGGAAAGACGAAAGCTGATTTTTTTAAATGTTTATATTGACTTTGTAATTCCTACTAAATGGGTTAATATCTAGAAATCTTCTTAATGATGCATCTCTTTCTTGAATATCTTCTGTTGTTTTGCGACATTAGACAGTAACTGTGTTTTTCTCTTGAACTGTCTGTGTTATGAAAAGATGAAAGAATACTAAAGTTTTACCCATCTGAATTTTGTCGTGGATTTCACTTGGGGCCAGATTTCAGCCAAGATTTTAGGCATGTTTAATTTTAGTAGTAGTTAGGGCACCAAGGGAGATTTTTACAGTGAGGATTTTTCTCAAATGTGTACGTCCTATGGATTTTGGTAATTCTCTCACAAGTACTCTTCTGATTCTCTTTCCAAGCTGCCAGTTATTTTAAAGAATTTTTTTTTTTTCCTGTTTGGGTCTTGTTCACACTGTGTAGTTCAGTGCCTTATATTTCTAATTTATTGTCTTGAAAGACAGATGTTTTATGACTGCTATAAATGTCTGAGAATTGCTGATGAGCTGTCTCTTAAATACTATTATATCTCTTTTATGCTTCCTCATCTCATAGGAGCCTACAAGCTAGACCCAGGACCCTACTGTGCTAGGTTCTGCACAAACGCTGAACAGAGGCAGTAGAAGATTACAGAGGGATGGTGACTAAAAGGTAGGTAAGAGACTGTATTTTCTTCACTGGGTAGACAGTGATGTCATGGAGAGATTGTAAGATGTTGTCTGGAAAAAGACTTGTGAGGTGGCTTTGTAGACCATTACAGGTATTCTGCCTTCCTCTACTCCCTGAGCTAAGGAAATGCAAGAAATGGAAATGGAAGGAATGCAAGAAAAACAACCAGCAATTCTGCTTTCTTTTCTTTTTTCTTTTCTTTTCCTCTCTCAATTTATGCTCAGCTTCAAAAAGGAAAACCTGTGAAAATGGAAATGCTTGTTTAAAGAAAAACTGGAAGGGCAACTGTAAGAGTAACATGTTTGACTGTGGCAGAGACACTATTTCAGGATACTGATTTGGAGGCTCCACATAAATGCCTACCATCAGTCTAAAAAAAAACTTAGGAAAAGGAAGCCTTTATAGCTAAATGACAAGGTAGAAGAAACTATTAAAAGCAAGAGGACATGTTCAAGTTGTGGTTGCATTCAAAGAAGGAAATGGGGCAAAAAAACCCAAACCCTATCAGGCTAAACATAAAATTAATAAATGCTTTTTTCAACCACACCAGGAGCAGGAAGCCAGTTGAAGAGTCTGTGGGGCCTGTGTATAATGATACTGTGTAATGAATGAGCTGAGATAAAGATATGGCAGAAAACGAAATAGTTTTTGTGTGTATGTGCTCACCACTGAAAAGCGTGGTGTGGTTCCTGTTTTGGAACCCTTCTTATGGGAAGCTAAGGAGATTGCCTTTCTCAACTGGAAGCATTTGTAGGAGAGACTGTGGAACAAATTACATGTTCCAAATTTAACAGGTCCAGATGTAGCTTACCAAAGTTTTTAAGGAACAGAAGAGTGAAACAGACCAGCTACAGACTGTGGCATACAGCTTCTTGCTTTAAAGTGTCTTAGCAGTTGGGAACTTGAAGATGTCTAATTTGATGCCATGTTTTCGAAAGTATTCATGTGGAATCAGGCAGCCTAAAAGCTAATACACCTTTCCTTTAAATTGAGCAGCTGTTTTAGGAAGGGCATTGGATAAAATGATAATGAGAAAGCATTGATTTCTGTGAAGGGGAGCCTGATGAAGAGTTTTAGAAACAGATTGATATTAGTCTTCAGCTACTTGAAGAGTGCTTACAAAAATGATGGAGCCAATGTTTTTAGTAGTGGCAAGCTGTGTAACGGGGGGTTAACATACACAGATTGAAGATTGAAATATGCTAATTGGGTATTGCAGGAAAGTCTTTTTCACTGTGAGGGTAGTGCAGTGCTAGAAGAAGTTAACCAGGGAGGAGGGGATAGAATCTCTACTGGTGGAGGCTTTCAAGTCTTAGTTGAACAGTGCTACAGCTTATCTGATCTACTGTGGCTTTTAGTGGTTGGTCAGACTGGGTGACTCCCAGAGACCCCTTCCAGCCAGCATTTTTGTGATTCAAAGTTAAGTCTTGCTAAAGTGCTGTGTCCTTTGAAGGAGGTAACCAGCATGCAGTTGAAAGAGGTATGTGTTGTTCTACTTGAATCTTGCAAAGCTATTTCTTATTCAAAGTCCTCTCAAAAAACTCTTAAAGAAACTAAACAGGCACAGGTTAAGGGGGAGGGAACTACCAACTGTGGAAATAATTGGTTAAACGGTAAGAAACAAAACACCGGGAGAAAAATGGAAAATCCATCACCAGTGGATTTCCACAGAGAGCCCTGTTAATGCCCAGGGGGATCTCCATATTTTGATTGGCCTTAGATCTTGGGACTAGAAGCAGTAATTTAATGAAAAAAAAAAAATTGTTCTGTACTTTACTAGCCATCAAAAAGCAAATTTGTATCAGGATTTCTCCAAAAGGAGAGAGGTCAAAATGTCATTAGGCCACTCTAAATCTGTGGTGGGTTCGTGTCTTGAATATGGTGTGCAGTTCTACTCTCCTTATCTCAGAACAAGTGGAGTAGAACTGGACAGGGTTCAGAGAAGGGCAGCAGGAAAGAAGGGCAGCAGGATGCAGAAGTGACTCGTGGAGCAGGTTCTGTGCAAGAAAAACTAGCTAGATGAGAACCTCCATGCTGCAAAAGAGATAGTCACTAGATGCTAATGCTAACAGTTTATAAAATCATAAGGTCTGTGAGGCGTGTGGATAGAAAATGGATACTCAGTGCCACATTATTTTTGTATTGGAAGAGATGCCAGATGAAACAGGCAGGGAGCAGTTTAAAAGCTGGGAAAATAAGTTATTTGCCTAGCATGTTGGTTCTGAAATTCCTTGCCATGAGATGCTGTGCATGCTGCATGGGTATAGAGAGCGGCTGAACAGAGTTGCAAAAGAAGGCAGAAAAGAAAGGAAAAAAAAAAAAAAAAAGGTGACAAACAAACATACTACCTCTAGGTAGGGAAGTTACTGAGCTGCAAGTTGTGGAAAGCTGTGTGGTCTTTTGGGGGCAGTGGAAGAGAATATTTCTGTATGACTGCTCTGGTTTTCACTATTCCTTTAGACACCTGCTCTTGGCTGCTCCTAGAGACAGGATAGTGGGTCAGGCTGGATATTTAGTCTGAGCCAGTTTGTTCCTTCCATTTGGACTAAACATCCTGCCTTGCCCATTGAGGTGGTTCTTACTTTTATAAATAGTAAGGTCACAGAGTGCGGTCCCAGAAGAGAACTCTGTTGATAATGTCATTTTTTTAAATATTCAGCAGTTAGGTAATTTGATTTCTTACCCTGAGCTTGGAGACTTTTCCCACATTGTAGGATAAATGATTTTTATGTTATTTTGGCACTTGATAAATTATGATTAAATTCGTCTTAATATGTTCAAGCTATTTTGTTATGAGTTCAGTTCTTAGTCCAGAAGTCTAACTTCTTCTCTTACTGTGTTCCCTGTACAGTCTGTACTGCCTGTCAGAAATGCAGAATTTCCAAAACACCTTTTCCCACTGCTGAAGACCTAGTGATACCCATTTCAGTGTAGAGGATAAACTTTGGGGGGAGAGATAAGCAAGATGAAATGTCAAAACGTTGAGAGAGTACAAAGAGAATGAGAAGAGTGCTGAGCTTGGAAGAACCTTTGTGTTTGTGAATTAGCTTGAGAGGGAAAATATTGGAGTTGTATTATGATGATCAAGGGGGCAAGGCTAAAAGCAGTAGGGTTGCATAGTAATAGCAGTTGAAATGGCCAAAACAGGTAAGGCTATTGGAAGAGAGAGGGTCATGGGAGAAGATTAGTGGAACATAGGTAAATTGAACCAAAGGGATTTAATGGGAAGAGGTAAGCAAGGATAATAAACTACTGAAGAAAGTTCTTAAGAATTAACAGGATTTTAGGAGCTTAGAGAGGAGCAGATACTGAGAATAAAAGAAACAGTGTCTTCTTTTTTTTCAGTCAGTGATTTATGGACCTGAGATGGATGGATCCGTGCAAGTATTGATGAGTGTTAAAATTTCCTGTACCATCATCTGTACTTTATCTGGGAAATTTTCTGAGGAGACTTGAAATCAAAAAACATAGGAGAGGAGAACAATGTTTTTTCATGAGAGTAGAGAGGGTAGTTGCTCTTGGTAAAAATTAATTTTGTTAAAAAGGTAGCAAAAACAGACTAAAGCAGCTGAAATGGAGACTCAAAGGTTTTCTAAGTAACATGGCCAAAACTTGCAAAGACGAAGATGACAGTAGTGTTTCAAACAGTGATGTAGGGTCTTGAGGAAAGAGTATTTTTCTTGCAGGAAGAGGGCATGCAATGGTGTGGTTTTAGATAAGTGGAGGGGAATTGTAGAATAAGAGCAGTTACAAGGAAAAAAAAGGAAGAGGAATATCACATAGGTTATTACCAATTAAAAATATTACTTAAGTCAGCCATTTCCCTACCCACCTAATTCTCTGAGCTCATCCATCTGTGAAGGAGAGTCCTTCCTTATGGCCCTTTTAACTCTTCTGGTTTCTTCCATATGGCATTCTGTATGCGGTGATGGGAGGTTTCCATTTATGCAAGACTTGGGGAATTTTAACCAATGAAGTATAACAATAAAAGGCTCATTAGTAGTAGTTGTTTTTTAAAAGGAGCCTGCGTTGCTTTAAAGCAGCAATAGCAATTTCAGAGTGGAATTGATGTCAGTTATTAATTGAAATAAGTATGAAGGAGCTTCATACTCCTTCAGAAATTCTGGGCCTCTTATGTAACATAACTTTGGACCACTGAGCTGCAAACAGCTTTGTACTGAAGTGATGAATTGTGCTATAGTTGACTCTGCATATGAGGTGAAAGAGGATCAGAGAGGGATGGATGAGGTCATGGTGTCTAATGGAAAGACCCTTTGTTTCTTGCTACAGAAAAGGAGACACTTTCCATTAAAGCCTGTTGTTAAATCTCTGAATTAATGGCATGTGGAAGCAGGGCTTTAGCTAGCACCTGGTGTGAAACTAAAACTAAATGGTCTTCCAGTTACAATTTTCCTATCTTTTTTCTTAAAAATCTAGTTAGGAATAAGGTTCAGCTTGACCCCTCTGGCACAAATGCCCTCCGCCAGGTACTTCTTGCAGTATTTCCTTAAGTATTCCAAATATCTTTCAATTGCCTGAAGTGTCATGGTTGCTTTCTCTTGATCATTGCAAATATCAAAATAATTTGTAGAAATGGGCACTGTTTTGAGACCCTTTGAGCTATCCCTGTTGATCCAGGTTTGGTGTCTTTATATATTTTATTTTTTTTCCATGTGACACATTTTTGTACTTGCAATGTGTGCATTAATGTAGTGTGTATAATCTGTTTGCACTGGAAGCTCTTTGTGCACAACACTGCAAGTAGTTTTAATTATTTTTCACTCAGCTTCAGGCTGCATCTTTACAAAATAATGGTGGAATCCAGTGCTGAAAAACATGTAAGATTGACAGCCCTGGAAATTGTAATCCTGTTTTTCCATGGACCTTGTATCTTGGCCATATGACTCATCATTAACCTGCTGAGATGACCTCTGCTTCAGATATTTATTATTTACAGAGTACTGAAAGTTTGCAAAGACTTTGCACAGTAAGAACATCGTGTTTCAATTTGTGTTTTCAATATCTTTCTATATGTGTTTATAGCAGCATAAATACAGGTTTGTGTCTTTAAAAGGCAAAGAACTATGAACTCTACTGGATTTCGTATGTAAAAGAGATGTGTTTGTCGATAGTTACATTAGTAGTTTTAGAAATTGAAGGGGCTATAGTGGTTGAACTAATACATGATAAAATGTTATATTTTTATATTAAAAAAAGTTAACAATTCAAAAACCAGAATGCATCATGGTGACTTGAGCAATGCAGGTTTTCTACTAGATCACTCTGTGATGTCCCATCAACACCATGGTGAAATGGTATGTGATGGAGGAGAGAGCTGGTCAGGTGTGAAAGATTGGAGTGAACCTGTTGCTGTAACCAAACTATGCTTTTGGAATGCTCAGTAGCCTGCAAGTCTCATCTTCTCTCTGGAGTGAAGCATGCTGAGGTAGAGCATAGGAAGTATACCTTGCTAAAAAAACTTGTTATTACTTTTTGGTAAGTTGAAGATCATTCACATTTTAAAGTTGTTTTCTCAAGTGATGCATTTCCTAATGCTGATATAAATTGCCATTTTTTTATTTGGATAGATACATAAAATACCAGCAAATTTCTTGTTTTGTTTGGTCTTTTATTGTGTCCAATGTCTTTTCCTTTTTGCCCCTTTTTAGGTCAAGTTCTGCATTTCATTATTACACAAGGCTACCAGTGTAAAGACCTTGCATCCAAAGCATTTTCCTTCTGGGCTTTCTATTTTGAATTCCAACAGTTCCATTCCATAGACCCTTCTCATACTTATGATGCTTGTATCTAGTTGCACCACTGCTATGTAAACTAACACTTTTCTAATCTGACATAATCATTTTCTGACACCACACCAGCAGCCAAAGGGCATATATCAGTCAGAGCTTTATTTGTAAGACATTTTATTGTACTTGTGTTTTTCCTTGTGTTACTAACAGAGGCCATTTTGTGGTCTTGTGTGTTTGTTTGTTTTGTGGGTTTTTTTGGGTTTTTTAATGGCCATTTTCCTTGGTATTCATTCTAGAGCTTTCTGCTTGAAGTCTGTTTCTGAAATAACATGTCTTCTTTAGTAATCTGGAAATTACATCAAAGCAGAGAGTTGGTAAATAAAGGAAAAGGAGTTTAACTGCAAGGGGGTTACAGGAGAGCAGAAGGAGGAGGGGTTTTTGTATAGGAAGTAAGAGCATACTTTGTACCACTGGCAGGCTGAGAAAAGAAACAAGAACAAATACTGGAAAGTTAGTGTTTTTGTGTTTTCTGTATGTTTAAATGAATACCCTCTGCTGCTGATCAAAGAGGGTTTTGGTTGCCTCAGAAAAGAGAGGCACTGAGGTCAGCAGTGACTGGAAGGCTGAGGGCAGATGTGCCAATATGTCTTAATTTGTAGTGGGGCTCATGTATTCCCTTACTCTGAGCTCCACCCTTCCTTAGGGCATAGTGGAAGGCAGCATTCATGCAGTGGGATAGCCACTGTCTTGGGGCACATCAGGAAGGAATGGGCTATTCCACTGTCACTCATAGCATCTTGGATACAACTTTCCTGGCTTTCTTATTTACTTACATGTGTACTCTGCCACACAAACTTCATGATGGGCACTGAGATCTGCCAAGCTCTGTGATGAAAAGGAGATGAGAAACCTGTGCAAGCCCCAGTTGCCAGTGTGAAGATGTTTTTAAGGATTCCATGAAGGGCCGCTTCAGGATCTGTTGTCTTAAAATTGAACTGGCCTCTTTGCTTCTTTTTAGGAATGTGTCTGAAGTGGTGGGAAGGGCAGGGCTACTCATAGTCACACAGAGATCTTTCTTCCTTGTCTTTTAACCCACCCTTCTCGGACATCAGTACATCCAGTTCAGTATGTCAGACTTTTATATCCCTAAGCAAATGGGCAAAGCAGTTGGTCTGGCTTGTCATGTGTGCATTGATTGGCAAGTCTGCAGGTCAGGGTGAACTGAGGGGGTGGACTCATGAATGTGCCATCCTCATTGCTGCTGAGGAGTTAGTGGAATCTTGGCATACCTTACACTGAATGATGTTGCTGGTGCATGTTCATAACATGGGTTAGCCAGCACCCAGCTTAGGACTGAGACAGCTCTGTATAGCTTAGCAGAAGCAGGTTGTTATGTTGCCTCACTGAAGGGTATTGAGGGAGGGGAAGAAGGAAGCTGGACATGAGTGGAGGGAGAGTGGAAAGGGCAAAACTTATGTGTGGCATGAGATGCAGCGTGCTCTGATGGGCACAGCTTTTCTCAGGCTTTACCCTTCTTCCTATGTACAGCAGCTATGGTGGTCTTAAAAATGCATCTGGTGGCTGGTTTCCTTTTGAGACAGGGGATGACTTGAGGGAGAAAATAATGCCAATCATGAGTGAGCCACATGAATCTGGGTGTTGAGACATGCTGTTGTTGGCTAATACTGGACAAAGCTTCGAGACAACCAACTGCTAGAAAGATCTAGATCGCTTGGGAGTGTCTAGTGTCTTTGCTCAGTCTGTGGTGTTGGAACAGGGCCATAGACTTAGTATGGGAGAAGATGAAGGGGCAGGCCAGCAAAGTGAGGTGGAGGCTATGTCGATATACTTTGGGGAATTCCTATGCTTATTGCTATGGGCTGTTGCCTAAGTGGGTGTCTGGTGCTACCAGCAAAGTGTATGGCATTCAACTGAGGTGTGTCAGTGTGTTGATGTTGTGGTTATTCGTTTATCCCAGGAAAGGAATCCCACCTGTGCCGTGTGTGCATTTGGTGTTTTGAGCAATGTGATATGTGAGAGTATGAAGATGTACAGAAAGTACTGCAAAAAGGGGTGCAGGCCATCCTATATGGCTTTTAGGTATAGATCTTGGTGGTCTCAGGTAATACCAGCTAAGGTTTTTCTGACTGCAGGTCATCCAGCTTTGCCTGACGGTGTGCTGCAGAGCTGGTGCAGTGGGGAAGGGAAGTTTTCCACAGGCTATTGCTATGACATCAGTGAATGCACTGTGGGGCATAAAATGTAGGAATGGTCATGATGTTTCCCTTTAAGCACCTGTGGGGGTAATAGAAAATTTGTATGCAAGCAAAACAGCCTAAGAAAGCTGAAACAGTGCCTTTATTTTTAGAAACATTTAAGGGAAGACGTAACCATCCTGCATTATTTATAAGCTCAAGGTGACTTCAGCACATTCAGTCTCTGAATCTTAGATTCCTCAAAAGGAGGAGTCTAAGATATGTTTCAACATATGCTATCAGTGCATACATACTGTATGCTTATAAGATTCCAAAGTGATAAATGAAAAATGATGGCTACAAAGCTATTAAGTCTAAAGTGATTTTGGATATGATGGAGACATCAGTGACACTTCATGTAATTTAGTCTTTGACTGATGGAAACTGTCAGCCACTGAGAAGCGATTGGGAAAGATGTCACCAAACAAATTGGATTTTCACAACATTGTTAGTTTGTGAAATAACCTAAAAGAATAGATTTTTCCTGAATGCTCTTAACTGGAAATCAATAAAAAGAGCATCATCATTAACAAGTAGATAAAACATGGAAATGTAATTAAGGTAAAATAACTTTTAAGAGGATATTTCAGACCTGGAAAAAACAGTACGTTTCATTTGTTGAGACAAACGCACAGAGCAGCACAGTTTGCATTCTGAAGGGAACCCACAAGAGTCTTCTGTATATTGAAACAAATATGTCACGAGCCATTCTTCATTTAACCTGAGGTTATTTGAAATCTCCTTATCGCGGTTTGACAGCTTCACTGGGTGCATTCCACCAGATAATGTATGATTTCTGTTGGGTGAAGTTTTGCTACTTTTAAACTGACTTAAAAATAGAACTTTAATTTGTAACAATGACGTTGGAGGAAGAAAATACAGCTATGATTTATTGTCTTCAGAAGGATTTTTTTTTTTTTCTGTCATGCCATATCTTAGGATCTAACAAAAGTTAAGCAAGTTTGTATTGACAAGCATGTGAAAGGATGTTCCTCATATGTGTGAAACCTTCATATATGAATTAATGGGATTTTAAGTATAAGCATTGTGTTAATGTTGAACTTTGCCTTTTGTTTTTGAAGATTCTGATATCGGATATTTTAGCTGTAGAGTGGTCTTCGAAAATATTTGTGCCTTCCATTATTTTTAATTATACCTGGTTTATTTTAGGAAAGGATTTATTAGCTTGGTCTTTCACAGAAGGTGTAAAATATCTCTACCTGGATTCAGGATTTAGTGAAAAGCTAACAAAAGGTAGGTGAACTCTCTGAAAGGTTTGACATGGTAGAATAGTAGCCTACTTACCCTAGGTGTTTTGTATCATCAGTGCAGAGACACTGAATATTTCTATTCATCTAAGTGTCCTCTGTAGGTTACTCTTTCTGTTGCTTATCCAAGAACTGAATGAGGAATCAATGAGTTAAGTGTTTTGAGTGCTTACCTTGTTAGAAGAGCTACATATAAATAAAGAGATGGGGAGCAGAAGTGTGCCATAGTGTTGATGTGGGACAGGAGCTCTGAGCTACCTCACCTCTCCCTTTCCTTCATATCAGTCTGCTAAACCTTGCTGTCATTTACCCTATTGCTGTAAAGAGAGACGATGTTTGTTATCAATGACAAGAAAAAATCAAAAGCTGGTAATTGGCTAGGAGTTGAGAGGAGGTGAAAGTCTGAAATGCATTTGCAAGTGGGGTGCAGGGGTGAGTAGATTTGACATACAAAAGTGTATTCTCCTCCACTGTATTTCAGTTGTCAAAGCTGTAATCACCATGCATTTGCTGAAATGTGTTTAATAACTACTGCCCTTTAAAACTGTACCAAAGAACTGCAGGCCTGAAGTCACCATGAGAAGGATTAATTTGCCTGTATCATTTAACTGAAGCAGGCTGTCTCAGTAGTCATTTCATGATAGTTTGGAGCTCATCCAACAGTTCTTTTAAGTAGTAACTGCTTAAATATAATCTTTATTTTGGAAGTTTGCCTACTATTAATGTGCAGAGTATCTCCTGATAGTTTTGTTTTAGGAGTACAATTTTGTCCTTTAGATTGGTGATTCACATTTTAATATGTGTTATATTAAGTCTTTATGAAAGCTAAATCCCAAGTACTATCAAGTACTTTTTTGACATTCAAAATGGTAGTGAACTGTTTTCAGTTTAATTTTTTTGTTTTTAAAGCCAGCTATTTGAAGTTGCTGTATTACTGTCTTCCTTCTGGTTTCTGTTACATGCATGTAGAAATTTTGGCCTGTTTTTCTGTACAATTTACAAATATAAAAAAGTATGTCCAGATGGCTACAGCGATAATCTGTGATGTGATGATCTTCTCTCTTAATTATTTGACATGTACGACTCAAATCTCTGTTTCCTCTTCCCAGTTTATATAGAATTCTACAGCTAAACTTGTATTACTTTCATATTACCTCCTTTTTACCTGCTTCCATTAACCTTGCCTTCACTCAAAACTACTTTTTATACATTGTCAAGATTTTGCACAAATTTTTCACCCAACCCTATCCTTCATCTGCATTCTCCCCTCAGATGATAAAACTTCCCTCTTCCCAGCTATTTTTTTTCCTGTGGTTATCTCAGTCCATTGTCTTCTGCTGCTCTGTTGCATGGATTGAATGTTCACTTTTCACTAGGCTTTATGAATAACTTGTAAATATAGACTTCTATGCTCTGTATGGAGCTACAAGTGAATAAAATATAACCTATTAATGTCACGTGGTACAGAGCTTAGATCTTTGCAGAACATGGAAATTAATGGCTGTGCTTGGTCAGAGGTGCATCCAGCCCAGCATCTGGTCTCTGTCAGAAGCAAACAGCACGTGTCTCAGGGAAGATGGTAAGATCTCAGCAAGCAGTTAGTGATGCTTTTCCTAAATATTGTTGCAGTATCAGGCTCAGGAAGTTTCTGAATTTCACACTGCAAAATGAGAGTGTCTAGGTATTTCATAATCATCAGTGGATTCTTTTTCTGAGTCTGCCCAGTGTCAGTTTGAAGCTATGCAATTTTTTATAACCAACAGGATCCTGCGGTAAAGATGTGTCTACTGAAGTGCTACTACAACACCTGAAATATTTTTACTACAGAACAGCTTGTTGTATGCCATGTTGATGGTGTTGACCATCTTTTGGGCCCTAAGAAAATGTGTTTGGTTTGCCAATAGTAGTACCACCTGGAAATGGAGCAGACAAGTGGGGTATAGAGAGAAAGGAGAAGATAAAATGAGGGGATGTATGTGTAGATCCCTAAATTGCTGAAGTTCTTCCCTCTCCATTTCCTTTTTCTGCACTAGCTGGCACTTCTGCCCTCTCCTGACTTGTTTTCTCTCACTTCGTGCCTGTCATTTGGCTGTTAAGCTTCCTCTGATTTTCTTTGCAAACATTCTCCACTTTGCTGGCAAATAAAGCTTATAAATGATTACTATTTTGTTTTTCCATTAAAGTTATTTTGTAAAGGAAAAACTATACTGGCTCTGTAGTCTGTCTGAGGAGGAGAATCGTTCCTTCCTCTGCCTCAGACTGACTTCCGATGGTCAGACTGATGGTCACAGTTTGGTGAATATCCCAAGCAAAGCATGGTGGAAGGTGCTGTGGATGACTGGGCCAGGAAACTAGCTGTGAGGAGAAGGAAACCAGAGGTGGGAGTCTGGGGCTTGGGAGGATACCAAAAAGGCTGAGCAGCTAAGGCATAGCTGAGAGAAAAAGAGAGCTGAAAAAATGAGCTGAGTTTGCTGGAGCTTGGACATAGGCTGCATTGATTTGACTACTTTTATTTTTATTTTTACCTCTCAGTTGCTTGTGGTGCTCTTCTGTCCCTGCTGCTGGCTTGGCTGGTGCTAGCATGTGGAAGCTGTGGTCCACTGGTGCTGTGCCCCACTGATGAGGCAGACATGCCCAGGACGTGATAAATGAGATCTGAGGCGTTACTAAAAACTTGTTGCTTTACTCAGGTCACTGTTCTTCAATCAAGCACTTGCTTTGCAGAAATCACGAGCAACACAGCTCTTTGAGCAGCGCTGGAGAACTAGCTTTGATGACAGATTCTTCTTTTATGAGTTGTCACCATCAGCTACAGATATTAGCAGACTTCTGGCAGAATGTCACTATGAATTTAAGAGCTGATTTCTGACTGTGTTAGTCTATGACAGCTGATGGGTGATTGCCTCTTGCAGATCTTAAAATTCACGCCACTGCAGAAGTGAACGGCAATATTAAAAAAAAAGTTGAAGGAACTCGGTAACCAGTTTGTTAATTGAAGCTGACTCTCACTTTATGAGAATACAAATTAGAATATGCTACTCTGCTGCATAGCAAACAGTCCACATTGCTGGGTCCAGTGATGAGACATGAGAGTGTGCAAATGGATTATTTCACTGCAGAAGCTCTACAGCCTCCAGTCTTATCTTGATGTTTAATGAGGTCATCTTTGAGCTATTGCTCTCATCTAATTGTGTATCTGAGTGATATACCAAGTAAGGAATGTATTTCAGAGTAATTATGTTTTAAAGACCTATAGCTTTTATTAGACAGAAGAAGAGAATTAATTGCTATAGTAAAAATGTCTGGTTGGTTTTTTTGGAAACAAGATTTAAATGAGTTTTGAGACCCCACCTGGGATACTGTGTCCAGGTCTGGAGCCTGAAACGCAAGAAGGACATGGAG
Source organism: Hemiprocne comata (assembly GCA_020745705.1). NCBI lineage: Eukaryota > Metazoa > Chordata > Aves > Apodiformes > Apodidae > Hemiprocne > Hemiprocne comata. Next base: position 87,537,268 of record CM036587.1, read on the forward strand.
CTGCTGGAGCGAGTCCAGAGGAGGGCCACAATGATGATCCAAGGGCTGGAGCACCTCTCTTATGAAGAAAGGCCGAGGGAGTTGGGATTTTTCTGGGGGGACCTTACAGCTGCCTTCCAGTACCTGAAGGGACCTACAGGAAAGCTGGGGAGGGACTTTTTACAAGGGTGTGTTGTGATAGTACAAGGGGTAATGGATTTAAACTGAAAAGGGGAGATTTAGGTTAGACATTAGGAAGAAATTCTTTACTGTGAGGGTGGTGAGACAGTGGAACAGGTTGCCCAGGGAAGTTGTGGATTCTCCCTCCATGGAAGTGTCCAAGGCCAGACTGGATGGGGCTTTGAGCAATCAGATCTAGTGGGAGGTGTCCCTGCCGATGCATGGGGGTTGGAACTAGATGATCTTTAAGGCCCTTTCCCACCCAAACTGTTCTATGATTCTGTGATTCGATGATCTTTCACTGGTGGAGAAGGGAGGGCTGTTAATTGAGACTGATGTAGCACTCTTGATGCCTCACCTACATCATCTTCTTCCTTCTGGGCTGCAGGGCTTGTCACTAGTGGTGTTGTCAGGACTGAGAATTGAGAGCATACACATTGCCAGAGAATTTAGCTAGATTTTTTGGTAGGTGTGATGACAGGGCCTTTTTCACATGTTCCTTTCTGTAGCAATCTTCCTCTCATATGATTTGTATGAATTTGAGGAGTTTAGCTTTAAAAATTAAAGAGCTGTTATAGAAAAAGGCACTGAGCTACATTGTAGAGGTGTTCATATATTCCAGTTTTATGATCATATGGCAGTATGACTGCTGATACCCTTCTTCCCAATTTGTCCATGTGCTTACTTGGAATACACAACAATGTGGGCTTTTTTTTGCTAAAGAGAAAACGACAATTTCCCCTGTCTGCTCATAACTTGCAGCAGCAAGCAAATGTTATGTTCTTTTAATAAATTTTAAAAAGCTGTCATTAGCAAAACAGAAGAAAAACTAGGTACTTTTAATAAAACTGGTATGACCAAAGATGAAACAATTATTACTATTTTAAAGTGTGTATAGTAGAAATATGGCAATACATCTTTTTTGGGACTCATAATTATTTTTTAATGAACCCATACAATGTATGGTGTGTTTCTATATTAAAATCATAGGGGTTTAAAGGGACCTCTGAAGATCATCAAGTCCAACCTCCCTGCTGCAGCAGGAACACTTAGGGAAGATCACACAGGAACACCTCCGGACGGGTTTTGAAAGTCTCCAGAGAAGGAGACTCCACAACCTCTCTGGGCAGCCTGTTCCAGTTACCCTGACAGTAAAGAAGTTTTTCCTCATGTTGAGCTGGAACTTCCTGTATTGTATCTTGGTGCCCTTTCCCCTTGTCCTATCACAGGGCACCACTGGAAGGAGACTGGCCTGTTCTTGACATCCACCCTTCAGATATTTGTAGACATTAATAAGGTCCCCTCTCAGTCTTCTCTTCTCAAGACTAAACAGCCCCAGGTCTCTCAGCCTTTCCTCATGTGAGGGATGTTCCAGTCCTTTAATCATCCTCGTAGCCCTCTGTTGGATGCTTTCCAGCATATTTCTGTCCCTCTTGAACTGGGGAGCCCAGAACTGGACCCAGTACTCCAGTTATGGTCTTACTAGGGCAGAGTAGAGGGGGAGGAGGACCTCCCTTGACCTGCTGGCCACACTGTTCTTAATATATCCCAAGATACTATTGACTCTCTTGGCCACAAGGGCACATTGCTGCCCCATGGATAACTTGCTGTCCACCAGACCCCAAGGTCCTTCTCCATGGGGCTGCTTTCTAGCAGGTCAACTTCTAATCTATATTGGGCGATGGTGTTAGACAGATATTTTGTTTCAGGTTCATGCTTGGGCACAAAGGTGCATGTTATCTGGAGTACTTAGTTAGCATGAGTACATTTTTCTCAAACTTTTACTGTTCTGCAAAGCAAGAACTGGAGCACAGCACCCAGGGGAAGTGGCATGAGTCTCCCACAGGAAACTACATGAGTAGTATCTGTGAGGGTAGATACTCGTGTCCATGTAAAGAAACCCCAGACCTGTTTGTGGATGCATGAACTCAGAACCAGTCCTGAAACTGAGCTCTTCTAAGCATGACAAACTCTGCTGTTTGTACATTTGTATTCATACAAGTTCACTTCATCATTCACTGGAAGTGCAGTTAAACTGACACTTAAAGAATCAGCAAAGATAATTGAAAGCTTCTCTGCTGCTGGACAGCTGTAGTTAGTATGGCAGCTCTCTTTTTTTATACAGTAGCTTATTTTAAACAAAATAAAATGTTGGTAATAATTCAGAGGTAAATCGTACTTCCAACACCGTCTATTTTAACTGATCTAGAAATACTGACATCCTGATTATTTAATTTTAAATAGTCAGTGCCTGGAGGCAATAGTCTTTAAATGAATCTTCTTGGACCTAGCAGTAGCAGTTACATGCCTTGCATGCTTTGCTGTTCACAGTTTTTCCCCGTAGCAATGAGGATAATTTTATGACTCTGCTTCTTTTTTATTTTTTTTTTTTCTTCTTAAATCCCCAGGTTGTTTTACAGACTTGTAAAATGCAATTTGTCAGAAGCCAGATTAAAGATCCATGCGAGTAAAACTATACAAATAGTATAGGTTAATGCACTGGTTCCCAGATATATAGAAATAGTTAAAATGATGGTCAGTGTCACTATTATGGGTATGTTTTGAAGACTTTTGATTTTACCATTATATGTAATTGTTGAGAGAGATTTACATATGGAAATCAGGGAAACTAGCCTAAACTTCTCATGTTTAGGGTTCTCTTGGCTTTTGTGTCTTATGCTCCAGGCTATCACTTTTTTGCACAATAGTTGCACTTTCAGTAAGGAAAAGGACCTATTTCAGGAAAGTTGTCTTTTCCTTCTTCAAAACTTCTCTCAGTTGTAGACTTTCAGAGGTGCATGGGTACAGAGTTCAGGTGCTGCCTCCACAGACTTGCTCTTGCAGCCAGTATCTCAGGCAGAGATGGAACTTGTGCAGCAGTCCTTTCTCAAGGATGTAAAGGAGGGAGCCAGCTAACCCCTGGTTAAAAACAGCCTTTTGAAGGCTTTTCTAAGTTGTCTGTTCAATTCTGTTTTCTTTCTCCTGTGCATGCTTGTCATGGTTTGGGCCTAACACGACAAAAAAGAAACAGCCCCGTGGCCGCTCACTCAGCTTCACCCACTGCTCCCACCTCACACACTGTGGGATGGGGAGGACAAATGCCAACTAGAAGCTCATGGGTCAGGACAAAGGACAAGGAGGGTTCTGCACCGATTAAGGTCCTGGGCAAAACAGACTCAATTTGGGGAAAAATAATAATTTAATTTCACACTAATCAGATGCACACAGGACACAGACAACACACAGAGCAGCACTTACATACGTTACCCCCACCCCTTCCTTCTTCCCAGGCCCAAATTACTTTGTTCCTGATTTCTCTCCCTCCTTTCCCCCAGCAGCTCAGGGTGACAGGGGATGGGGTTTATAGTCAGTTCACAGTCTGGTGGTTCCTGCCACTCCTTCCTCCTCAGGAAGAAGGGTTTCTTACAGTCATCCCCTGCTTCCCATGTGGTCCCTTCCCATGAGAGAGAGTCCTCCACGAACCTCTCCTTCATGAGTCCTTCCCATGAGGTCAGGAGCAAGCTGCTCCAGTGTGGGCTTCCCACAGTAACAGGCCACTTTGGGAACAGTTACCTCTCCTGCCACGGGGTCTTCCACAGCTGCATAATCCAAGTCCACTGGCTAAATTCACCCTCCTGGCACCTTCAGAGAATGTTCCACCCTGTTCCTCCATTAATGCAGGGGCACAGCCTGCCATCTCGCCATAGGTTGCAGGGAAACTTCTGCTTGGGCACCTTCTTCCCCCTCCTTCCTCACCAACATTGGGATCTTCACCCCACCACTACCTTTCACCTCTCCAGCACAGCTCTTCTTTCTACTGCTTGCTCTGCTCAGTTCTTATATCGGTTCTTTCATATGTTAATTGCCGAGGCACATGTATTGTCTCTCTAATGGCTCTTTGGCTGGTTTTGGAGCAGGGGGAGCTCTTCAGCTTCTTACAGGAGCCACCCCTGGGGCCCCTCCCCCACTACTAAAATCCCACCAAACCTGTATTACACTACAGCCAATGCTGTAGTGTAATGAGATGGATAGTGAGTTCTTGTTCCTCTTCTTGTTGCTCAACTGAGTTAAAGTTTGTCCTTTTTTCATGTGAGAACTTGTGATGAGGTCTTTGTCTGCTGCCTTGATTCACTGTTCTCTTGTCTGATCAGGGTCTGTGAAGACTTTCCTCTGAGTATTTGCAAGTAAGCTTCTACTTGCAGTTTCCCAGCATGTAGTTTATACATTTGAATTAATGCATCTAAAATAATAAATACCCTTAAATTAATAAAATAGCAAAGTAAATTTAAGCAGGTGGATGTTGAAGTAGAGAGAAACACAAACTCTTACTGTTTATCTCTGAAAACACTCTATCAGAAGTGCATTCGCGTCCTTCTTTGTCTCTCCTTCAATGTCTAACCTTGTCTTTGGATATTCTGATTGAGAGAAATAAGTGTTTCCTGCCTCCGTTTTTACCATGTGAAATGCACGCAGTGACAGGAGGAGTTCAGCTAGGTATGAAAAAAATTATATATCCCCAGGCTTCTCGCACAGCATGACTATACACGTGTCAGAGACCAACTATGTCATGTAAGCAGCTTGTCTTTCCAGAGGATGCTGTTTGGATTTAGAGGCTGAGGAAAGGGATTGTTGTGAAAAAATCTTTGCTTCTGTTACACACAGGGGATGAGTGGGGAGAAATCCTGTCGATACCTATAGGGATAAAAGACATCAGACCTGTCAACATTTGAATTTTAGTCCTTGTTAATACCAGGATTAGACCTATGAAAGTTAGTATCCTTTTCATAATGGACACCATGGCATCCAGAACAATGTACATATTTAGTATCTGGATAAAGAGTACTGGTCATTTTCTCTCTGGAGAAACAAGATTCTCTCTTTGTTGTGTCCTGGGTAGAGCTGTTTTTTGAAATATAGCTGATATAGCAGCCTGGTTACATAAAGTCCATAGAGCTTCATTTTCAGCCAGGGAGACAGAGAAGGCTGAGCTTCCAGTACTAATGTTTCATTTTATTGTTTTTTAATTTCTGTCCATTATACTCACGAGTTTAGGTGTTTTCTCATAAAGAAACCTGAACTAGAAGTAGCTGCTATTGATATACTTGTATGACCTAAAGTTAGTAATTTCCATTAGCTATGATATAACTCACATAAACTGTTGACTTTGGGCAAGAGTAGTGTATAGTGCTTGAAATGTCACCCTTGAAGTAAATGAACTATCAAAACCTTGGAACAAGCACTTTATACCCCTGTATATATGAGTGCACAGAGTTTCTGTGAGCAGATACTGCCTGCTGTGAGCCACAAGGAATCTCCCCTCCCCTTTTCTTTTCTATAACTAAGCAAATTTAGCAGAAAAGCTAAAATTGACTTTTAAATTTATGTATCGCACAGATATATTATGTCTTCAATCTATTTTAGTTTAAATTAATGAGGACTAGGTGTGTCCAGGTCTTACCTGGAAGGCTTCTAAAGGCAGCAAAATAAAGTGATGAGAGAAGAAGTTAATCTTATGAAAGCTGGTGCTACAGCAATGTTAGAGAGCAATGTTCACTACTCATTCTGCTTTCTAAGTGTAGTTTTTCAAATACACTAGTTTTACCGTGAAGTATCTTTTAATTAACAGTCCTTTGTTTCATGTGTTTAGGATGTTTGTTTTACAAAAATAGAAAGTTTCCACCTTATTAAACAGCATACTGCAGTTCAGTGAGATGAAATATATTAGAATTCAATATTACTGATTTTTTTTTTTTTGCTGAATTGCTCCATTAATTAGCAGAATGTCATGTCTGCCATTATGGAGGTGTCTCAAATCTCTAGTCTTCCTCTCCTGAAAAGCAGTGCAGTGTCTCACAGCTGTGTGCTATCAGCAGGGAAGCCTGTGGGACTCAGTAAAGCTGCCAGTGGCAAACGTTATTTAGGCTGTTACTGCTTGGACTGTTTGTTATGATAAAGCTAAAGGAATTGGGTTGGATCTGAAATAGTATTGACACACTGAATATAAAATAAGGGTCTGGTTATTGTATGTTTAAAAAAATCAAGGAGTTGAAACTTCAGCTTTATTCTGGTACTGAGTGAAAATTACATTGTTGATTGGTGTCTAGATGTTAGTAGAAAGGGGTCTTAGCACTAGCATCTGCAGTGCACAGCATTGTAATCTCACTTGGCAAACAGGGATTAAGCCAGTGTCAGAACCAGTGACCTTCCCTCCTGTAAAGCAAAAGTATGTAGTCAGAGCATTGAGGTGAATGTTGTCCTACTGCTTTCTGTGCTGTCCTATACATACTCTACGGATAGGCAAAAAATACACACTCTAGGGCTGTTCTTCTGTCAACACAATCAGTAACGTGAAGGAGCAATTCCTTTCCTACCTTACGCTTGCAAGGAATCAAAGCACTCTTTCCTTTGTGAGTAAGGCAGAGCAAGGAGCAGTGGATCCAAGTGAATGTGGAACATACATTTAGATACATTTGCTGTATCTAAAAAATAAAAAAAAAGTTGCAGAACGTTATTTTCCCCACACACATTACAAAATGAAACTTTAAAATAGAAGGATGAGGGAATGAATAACTGTTTTTGAATCCTGCTGGGTGATAAAGGAAATCAATATTCCTAAATTGTGTAACTGATTATAAGTTTATGAATTAGAGGAGTAGCTAATACTGTACTTTTGAGAAGTCAAGTACTACACAGACAGAAAGTAGTGTTGTTTTGTTTTAAACATCAAGAATTGTCTGTTTTTTTCCTGTGGTTTGCTCTTGTGCTTGAGTAAATTTCTTTGAATTCTCCAGGTGCTTTTCCCACATGAGTGCAAGAATTTAAAAGAAGTGACTGCTGTGGAGGACAGCATGACCACCATGAAAGGAAGCTGCCTGCTTGCACTGCTGTTGGCAGGACTTGGGGTATTAGGAATACTGGAGCCTATAACAACAGAAGATACCCACTGCCACAGAGCTGAGCACCCAGTTATTGCATATAAAGGTAAGGGGTAAACACAAAAATCTTTTCCAGAAGTAGGCTAAGGATGGTGTAATCTCTTCATGGGAACCTCTGTTATAAAAGTAGAATGGTATGAAAAGAAAGAGTGCATTCAGTCCTGTTATATATTAGCTTGGACTGTATTCCATACAAGTTAAATCCAACTAGACTTGCAGTGTTTGTTCACAATTTGTGCTGAATGTGTCATTTAAGGGTGGGTGACTTCCATTCCTTTGTGATTAAAACCAGTCTGTACTGTTGCATGAGGTTGTTCCTTTCCAGATGCAGGACTCTGCCTGTGTACACTTAATTTAATGAGGTTGCTTTTGACACTTGCCTCAAGCCCATCTGGGTTCCTCTGGATGGCAGTCCTGCCCTCAAGCTTATCAACTGTTTCTCTGAATTTGGTGCTGTCTTTGGTGCAAACTCTCAAGATTGCACTCTGTAGCCTCCCCTTGGTCATTGATTAAGGTGTTAAGCAGGCCAGGTTCCCAGGATCAACCCTTGTGATATTCCCCTTGGTACTGGCCTAACGGTGGAGTAAGATCCATTAAACATTTACTCTCTGGCCTTGATCATCCAGACAGCTTTTTGCGCATCTGCTTGTCCACCTAAGGAGACAGATGGTAACATTCTAACTTGCAGTGATACAGTGTTGAAAGCCTTGAGATAAATTACATTCCTTGCTCTCCCCTCATTATTAAAAATAATCATTTTATTATAGAAGGCAACTGGGTTGGTCAGGAATGATTTACCCTTGGCAAATCCATGCTGACTGTTGCCAGTCGCCTTCTCCTCCATATGTCCAGAAAGGTGTGTTCCAAGAAGACTAACTCCATAAATTTCCCAGGAGCTTAAGTGAGATTCACTGGCCTGTAGTTTTCATATTTGTTTTCCTGCAGTTACTGAGGACCTACCTTCATCTCTGTGATTTTTCAGAGATTAGAGTGGTCTGATATCTTGGTGTTCGTGAATGTAGCTTGTGTGATTCCATGGATTTATATAAGTTGGGATCTTGCAAATCATCCCTGATTCAGGCCACACCTATTGCTGGTTGTTCTTGAACCCCTTTAGTAAATACCAGATGCCTTTGAGACCTTGTTGGTGACGACTGAAACAAAGGAGGTATTGAGTCCCTCAGCGTCATCTCTGTCTGCTGGCACTAGATCACCTGCCCAATTCACAAACAGGCTTTCCGTGTTTGACCTTTCATTACTATGCTAGCAGTAGAAACTGCTTGTACCACCCTTGGACATTCCATGCAAGTCTTAACTCCCATGGAACTTTGTTTAACCTGACACCATCCTTACATGCCCATTTGGTGTTTCTAAATTCCTCCTTGATCACCTTGTCCCTGCTTACACCTCATACATAGAGTCTTTTTGCATTGGAGCTTCACTGTGAGTTCCTTGCTTTGCCAGGTCAGTCATACATGTGGTTGTCATCTTGGGTATTGGGACGGACCGCTAAGGAATACTTGGAACAAAGTGAAGATATTGTCTGCAAAAACCTGAGGCATTTAAAAACTTACATGATTGTTTTGTTTATTTGAGTTGAGATTTTTCCATTAGTGTCGCAACTTAGAATGAGTTCCAAATAGTTTGTAGCTATGAGAATGTAGGGATTAAGATGTATTACATTACATATTGCATTCCTCCTGTTTTTCTAAGAAAGCACATGTGTAATTTTTTTGTTCCAATGAATTAGGATTTATTGAATTTTAATTGAAAAAAGATTTGTTTTCATTCTTTTCATAAAGTTAGAGAAAATAATGTGTTTTCTACAGAAAGGATTTTATTTCTGGCATTTTAATGGTTTAGTAAGAGTAATGGTACCAGCTGTCCCTTTCTGCAATATTGGAGACTGAACTAAAATGGTTACATTCTGTACCTGGTACCAGCAAACCTTCAGTCTGCTGTGCAGGAGGGACCTTTGTCTCTCTTATATTATTTGACTAACTAGTGTGATTTATATCTGGTTTTCTTAGCATTCACATTGTGTGTATAATTTAGTTTAAAAATGTTATTTTTATCATAACACACATATGCAATGTTGTAAATTAAAGTAGCACAGTTAAAATTCTGGCACTTAAGAGCTTAACTTCACAAACTAAGGGATCACTGCATGTACTTTTTTTTTGTATATGCAACTGTAAAAGCAAATAATTGAGACTCATTACCAGAGCCACGTGCTAAAAGTTGATTAAAAATGTGTCGATTTATGAGTCTGATTCAGCCAACGTGTAGGAGAGTAGCTTGAATTTAGCCTGATCCTCCCTTTCAGTCTGTTACTGTTCTTTGTCACATTCAATTTCTAGCTATATCCTTCCAGTTCTAAGTTACTATGCTAAGGCTGTTTGGGCACAGACACCTTCTCTGTCATCTTGTTTCAGTTGTATCTTTTGATGTAGCCAGACATAGTGCTCCAGTTAGGGTTTACTGAACAAAATCAATTCCTTTTTCTGTAAATATATGTGGGAAATACAATTATATAGAAGCATTTACTGTCAGATTTGTAAAATGGGATTTCAATGCCAGACTCCCTCTTGACCTTTGTAGTAAAAATACCATTAATCAGTACATATCCATAGCATACCTTAGCTTTTATGAACTGACATATCTTGAAAAAGATTTCTTTCACTTAAAAATATTCTGACAAGCTGTATTTTGTACTCACTACAATAGTCTGATGGAAATCATCACTTAAAGTATATGTAAAAACATATTTGCAGTGCAGTGTGTAGTATGTGACAGGTAGGGGACATAACCAGTGTGGGTGCACAGCGATTGACTTGTAGTTGTAGACCTGCTAGTTAAGGGAAAACAGAAGATATGAGGCTGAAGGAAAAGATGATTGACAGGTTTGTCTTTGAACTTCTATGTGAGCAACGGATTACTTGGGCTATCAAAGTGTAAAACAAAAGAGATATGTGTGAGAAGAGCTACTCTGTGAATGAATCCTGCAGTAGAAGTTGGCAGGATTCAACCATCTGCCTTCCTGATCTCTGTATTCTTCCTGCGGCATTTACTGACTTCAGGAATGCCTATAGGAAAAAGCCCTCTCTATCTGTTGACATTGTTAGTGCTGCTAGGCGAACACAGTGTCCTGAAATCAATTCTTAACAGCTTTAAAACCTTTAATTTGAATGCTGCATTAATACCCTATTCTGTAAAGTCATCTTATAATAATATTAAATCCACAGAGCTAAGTGCTGTGTGGGATGCTGAACATCAGCCAAGGCTGAGTGGTATTGAGTGGTAGGTACTTTAAAGCTTGTAAACTCAGTACTCACTTTACAGAGATATCAACTCTTTTGTTTTATTTATAACTGACTGAAGCCTTTTTTTGTAGTTTCTGGTATGCCAAAATAGCAATGTACTTACTTGATTTGTCTTCCTTTGAGGGGCACAGTAGATAGAGTTTAAACTATTAAATAAAACTAATGGAGTGAGAGTCTGGTGTGGCTTATGGATGAACAGCTGCAAAAAACTAGTAAAAAGAAAAAGTAGTCCCCAGAAGTTGTCATAGTGAAATATGAAAAGGGATTTTATTTCCTGAAAGAGCTTTCTTTCCCACTGCTCATCAAAAAGTGCTCACTTAGGTGATGATCATTTCAAGCTTCCTTTTGTAGAGAGGCGTATACTGTTTCTGTCACCGATTTTCCCAGCTAAAAAGTTTTGGCTAAAAGACCATGATATATCTCCTGATATTTAATGGCAAGTATTTGAGAACCAGTTGAGAACCGTTACTCAAGCAGTTTGTTTGCTGGTGGAAGAGAGAAGAGAAGCTGCAGAAGCAGGGGAGATACATCCACTTTCAAAGGATTTTTGACGTGATCTAAAAGTCTCTTTCATTTTATCTCTCATAGATAGCAGCAATAATCACACTGTAATTTGTTGATCTACATACTTAATGTTAGGAATGCATAACAGACCTGTCTCCCAGAAGCTATTATAAATAAAGTCTACTGTAGGTCTGAAAATGTTTCAACTCTGAGTCTTTTGTCACAGGTCTTCCCTAGATTAAATTAAGCCACTTTGTGTCTCCCTGGAAATTCTGTTTTCTCATTGGTTGAAGTTGGTAGGAACTATCACAGAGATCAGATTTATATAAAAGCAGACCTCGAAGCATGGCATGGATTGAGAGGATCAGCCCAATATCCAGTGTTTTACATGGTGGAACTAACTGTGATGATGCGTAGTCCCTCTTTTAAATTCCTTTCTCTCCAAGGAGGAATCTGCCACCAGATGTACAAAGGTGTGCTAGTCTCTTGAAATTCAGGCTTTAAAAAGAAATACAAATCTGTCTGCATTGTTGCACACATATACCGAAGATTCATCAGCTGTGCTAGGATTAAAGTCAAAACATTTTATAAATTGTGTGCAACTTAAAGAATTGGGTGCAAGGAAACAAGATGCAGGTGACAAAATTGACACAGAGACTTGGTGTGAGATTGTTGGTCTTTGCATATTTTTCCATATCTTTACAATGTGTAAATAAGTATATTTATGCTTGAAATAACTTAAGAGTTAATAAAGAAAAAGGACTGAAATAAGCTAGTCTTTAAAGACAGAGCCTTAAAATTTTCAGTTTTTTTGTTTTGTTTTATCTGGATATGCTTTCTTATGCATGTAGGTATGAAATCTTAGCTCTGTGAAGTGTATTGGGCTTTACTGATGGTCAACTTCTTGGAACACACAGTCTCTTAATGTAGTAGAGGGATGTGTTTAAGCTAAACAGTTATAAAAAGCTGTGGAAACCAAATTTCCTCTAGGTAGGAGTAGTGTGGGATAAACCACAGACAAGCAGTGTTCAGAAAATTAAGATGCTTGTGAGAAACAACGACTGTTTATAAAAGTTGAACTATTCTTACACAAAATCCAAAGCAAACCAGTTGAGTAGTGTAATGTTTGTTTAAACATTTCCGTAGCTTTAAAAGTACTTAGCCGTTTGCTCTACAGAACTTCTGTGGTAGCTCTCTGTGAAGCTGAAATTTCATTACTGATTTAAAAAAAAAAAAAAAGTCTGAAAGTAGTTATAGTGGCACCTTGTTTCACCTCCACATTTGCTGAATTTTGAAACTGTCTGAGCGGTCAAAACTCACACACTCAGTTGAAGACTCCTGCTGTGGACAGACCCCATCTATGTGGTAGAGTTGAAGGGACCATCCCAGTTGCTTAGTGGTGTGTAAGCTGGAAAAAAAAAAAATTATCCCTCTCCAGTTTCAGAGGTGAAGTTGTAAGTATTTTTGTTCTCCAGTTTACCTGTGTAAAGTCAAATTTCTTAGCCTTTTCGGTCAGAAATAGTGTGTAGTTGTGATCTTGACTTAATTGATGTTGTGGGTATGGCTGAGATAATCTACTCTGGGGCAAATCTCATTCTTTTATGCTCCCATAAAGTAATCACAATTTAAGGTTGTGCTGTCACAACAAAAAAGCATGAGTTGACACAATTTTAGAACCTGTGTTTAGTGATATTTTAAATACATGCTGTGCTGTAAAGAAGTTATCTGTTGAATAAACATGCTCAAAAATAGCATGTCTAAATCCATAGAAGAAATGAACATAAACCCTTCATTTCTACTCGAGGTTAACCAGAAAAGAAAAATAGCATAACTATTTTTTGATTCCTTCATTCGGGAATCCTAAGAAATATATTTTCTTAACCTTATTGTCTAACCACCACAGAATTCCCTCACTTGATATTTGTGTAAGTAATATGGACTCAGACATCGCTCTGCTCATTTTAGCATGTGGTTTGTATACAGAGTGCATGCACTTCACATGTGCCAAGAAGAAATAACGTGGGTTGAATGAAGAAGGATACATGGTGTATGAACTTGTTTTTGTTTGTGCTGTCTTCTCTTTCCCCTTATCTTGTTGCAAGCTACTGTTTAATAGCAGTCTACTAAGCTGCTCAGTTTTTGCTTTTTCCTTCTCTTTTCACTGGTTTTCAAAAATACACTTTAACGACCTCCTGCCAGCTTCAGCAGTGGGATTGAGATGTATTGCTTCCCATCATCTATCCTCTTCTGGGTTTTTCTTTAAATAAAGGTGATTCATCAGTGAATAAAAGTTGCTTTCTAGATATTGCAACTTTGGTTTGTCTAGATGGTAAAACTATGAGATGGCTTGCACTACCCTGCTAAGAACAAGCCCCTCTTAAGAATGAAAAGCATTCTTCCACCAGTTTTGTATTTTTTGTATTGAAACAGGTTTGCCTTTACTTTTGTACAGGAGACTGAGTGCCTACTGGGTAATGGCAACTTTGAACCGTGAATTTGGTTATCCTCTCTCTGCAGGGACTGCATTGCAACATGCCCGAAGCTAACGAATGTTGACTGAAGAGAAAGAGCATGTATATGACTAGTTAGCATTCCATGCTGAGGAGCTCAGAGTTGGCCCTTTCTAACTTGCCCTGGTGTAACACATTTGTGCCCAGCTCTTCACGGAGCTCGTGGCTGTACAGTCGTTGCGGCCGGGCAGGGCGCAGCAGTGCTGTGTGGAGCTGGTGGCCCTGTGGGCTCCACTGCTGATGAGAGTGCCTGGGCAGCCTGCCTGGCCTCTTACAGCAGGGGCAGCAGCATGGCTCTATGTTTTGCATGAAACCCCCGTAACTCAGTTCTCGGTTACTTCTTCTGAAGGAACCTGGACTGCTAGTTCATGAAAGATGGTGACAATTGCAGTTACTGGCCCTCTGCTTCCGGTCAACTCTGTTTTCATACTTCATAGTGACCAAAGTTCTGGAAGGAAGTTCCAGTGGTCTTCCCTTCCAGGTTCTGCACAGCATTTATGGGACCTGTTTTGCACTCACTTGGTGCTACCTGCTGCCCTTACTGCCTGTCACTGAATGTCACCTGCTGGCTATTACATCAACTGAGATTTGGGGGAGCACTGGTGCACCCTTGGGCCTTGCCTGGAACTATATGATTTCCAGGAATCTTAGAGGTGTGGAGGAAAAACACTTGTTAATTTCAGCCCTTAATTTCTTAAATAAACTTCCAGAGATACTTTGTGTTTATTTGACAGAATGGGTGGAAATAGAGAAGTGCAGTCAGTGGTCCTTCAAAATTATTTTTTACTCACATGCTTTCTTTCATGCCTCACTTCTGAGGCACTGCTCATTTGCTATTGACAAGACTATAGGCTGCTGAATAGCAGCTGACTTTGCGTGGCTGAACATGGAAGATACTTGTTTATTACCTGGCAATTTGGCACATTCAGGTGAGAATACAGTTTGACTTGTAAGCTTGTCTTTCCACTTACAGTGCTGTCTTCACATTTTGTTCTGAAGGCTTTATGGACAAAGAACTGCAGTTCTTCTCTACCATTTCTGAGAATTAGGAGTTCACCATTTTACAACTAGGTCTACAATAAATTGACTAAAGGAGTTGTTAATAATGACAAATACTTGGACTTTGACAGTGCCGTTTAGAACAAAAATTATTTCAACAAAGAGAAGTGCTGTTCGGTTGTTTGTGGGGTTGTGGTTTTTTCTTTTTCTTCCTTGTCGCTCTCTTTTTTTGGCTTGGGGGTGTGTTTTTGTTTTTGTGGTGGGGAAGTTGGGGAGGTGGGGAGCATGTTGCACTTTGAAGTCTTGGATCCAAGCTCTAACCAAGATTAGTGTCAGCCTTTACCCTGTATGCCTTTGTTTTTTTGGTCTTTATATTTTTTGCATGAAAGACCTGAAAATATTTTATGAATTACAGTCTTGGGCAGCATTTATAGAATCAAGAAACTGTATTATGCTAAAAGAATATAAATAAAGAAGCTTAGTATGTTCATATACTGACTTAAATAAGAATGTGTCATTACAAGACAATCAGTTCTTGAAAGAAGGTCTTGCTGCTTGAAACATAGGTTTTTCCCATGAAAATAACATATCTTTATTATAACTGTCTATAGGCAGTTGGCTTCATGATTCTGTTGCCTACAATACATACAAAAAAAAGTGAGCAGGTTTCTTTACAAAACTACATGTTGAATACTGGTTTCCCAAAATCATACAGCATGGTTTCCATCCAGATGAATTTTGTGACTGGTTCCAAAGTCAACATGTAAGTGTTAAAATGTGAAAGGTTGAGCCCTTCTGAAGAGGGGGCATGTCTGAAGATGTCAAGCATGTTCCATGGTCAGTCCATCCCTCTGTGTCAGGTATGGGAAGACAGGCGGTGGCAGCACAGGGGCCAGAGCTGGTAAAGGGAAGGAGGAGCTGCAATCACTGGGAAAAATCTGTGGGCTCTGTGATGTGTGAAGTGGGAAGTTACTGGTTTTTGACTGGCAAAATAAACCTTTCACCAGTGTGGGGATGAACACAGGCAGCAAGTAGTATTTCCACATGCCCAAACACAGCTGAGCTTTGTGGTATAGTTTTCATAGCTCAGAAAAAGTCCTTTAAATAGTAGCGTGGTCATCTCTGACACTGAATGAGTCTCTACCCTGAAGAACCCATCAGTTGACCTGCAGGGTGATTTGCAGTGTAAATTGGGTGAAAGGCTCTCTTGGTTCATCCTCCTTTTTTCACTGATGTTTTTTTCTTTCTCCTTAGAATTCTCACACCCTTATTTTTTTATTTTAATTTTAGATCTCTTTGGTTTATTAGTTTTCTGTAATCTTTCCTCCCCCTTTTCTGCTCTTAAATTCTATGTTTAAGGTTTAAACCATTCCTCATGTTTAGAAATTGGATCGGGACATAATATTAAGGCTAGAATGATAATACCAGTGCTACAGCAGGCTCCTTACACCTTTTTTTCTGGGCCATCTCGACTCAGCAGCTGACATAAACAGGATATTAAAACAGAGAGGAACATAAGACTGGTGCAGGATAGCAAATCTTGTGTTTCCCTGAGGTTTTATGTTGTATACCTTTTGCTTCCTTACCTGCACATCATCTCATCTCTACTTTAGTCTGCTTCTAATCTGATGACAGGCTTCCTGTATTTTCATCTTAAAACTATGGTAGTTTTTTTGGTTTATGTGTTTGGTTTTTTGTTTGTTATTTTGTGTTTTAACTGTGCAGTTTGTCTGTTCTATGTTTCTGGACTGGATGCCTCATCATTTACCTGAGTATGTGTCTGTATTTATACATAAGAGTTTTGAGTTGGAGCAGTGCAACCTGTGAACCGTTCCATCATGTGTAGCCTGCTAAAGTAAATTGGTTTTAGTAGTTTCCAGTGATCCCTCAGATCTCTTTGCTTTCTGCCTAAGATTCTTCTTTTAGTGCATGTTAAGCTATTTACTGATATACAGAAGGCTCATCCTAAAATGCAGTGAAGGTGACTCTTTGGTTGCCCTTACAAGCATGAGAACTGAAATCTGTTTTATCATTCTCCAGGTGTCCCTCCTCTGGAAGTTCGTTGTTATGTTCATTTATTCTCTAAGCATCTGCTGCACCTGAGCTCATATCTGTTGTACAGTCAGGTTGAAGAAGGGTGAGGTTGCTGAATCTTCTTCTGACAGCTATGAGAAAACAAAGTTTAATGATTACTAGGAGGATATGTATTTCCCATAGCTGAGACAGTGGAGAATCTAAATGGTGAAAGGGCAGATTACAATGCCTCCTGTGTTTCTACAGCAGTGGATTTCAGTTTATGCCAGTGTGGTGTCATTCAGGCTGATACTTATGAATATCCTATTACAAAATCATGAGAACAGATGTATGCAATGACGAAACAGAGTAAGAATAACAGTTGAATGCAATCTACAAGTAGAAAAGCATGAATCTGCACTGTTAAATGCATTATGGGGACTGGAACTAAGCCTGCCAAACTCAGATGCCTCAGTTTTGGCTCTTCCCCTCTCCTTTTTCCTTATTTTTTATTTGTTTCTTCATGATAGTCTGCTGGCATTATATTTTCGTGTTTCCTAATTTGAACAATTAGTAAAGATAGGTAGGCCTTTTGTTTTAAAGCAGACCAGGATTTGGAAATCCTGTTTCAACTTTTGGCTTACTAAGAAGATCAGGTAACTTCAAATTTTTAAGCACAATGCTTGGCAACTTAAACTGTCACTAAGCATGCTTAGTTATTATTTTTAAGTACAATGCTGTCCTCAAATGACTGATACTGTATAATCTAAAAATATTGTAACATCAGGTATGCCATGTTTGAGTCAAGGGTTTGTTTCCTTAGAAGTGGGAAGAGTCTGGTTAATGAGATCTCTTCCAGCTGGCTAGCATAAATTTACAAAGTAGGTTTTATTGTTTTGGTTTAGGGTTTTTTTGAATGATCTGGCACTCTTGTTTCATGCATTAATGTGTATGAGAAAAAGAAAACTCAAAGGAGCTGTAATTGTATATCGTGGCTGATACCTTGTCACAGCATAATTTCTGTAGAACTCGGCAGTGATTCTGAGTATATAAAAATTGCTCATAGCGCTGAAACCACTTTCATCTAGGTGGGGGTTCAATTTTTTGCCCTTAAACTTTCTTGTATTTGTATGCAATGTGTGTGTTTGAACAATGAAGCATAAACAATTCAAAACCCTTGTTCAGAAAAAGAAGAAATAAGTAGTCATTGCAGCAGATGTTACTGTCTCTTCCCTGAGGGTGCAGACAGTCAGAACCCAAATTCCCTTTAATTATCCCAGTAATAGACATATGCACACATGTAAGAATGCAGAAATACATACTTCTAGCTGGCGAATCTCTGGCAGGACAAAGAAAACAGGAATGCAAGCTGGGTTGAGACTTGAGAGGACCTTGAGACTTGAGAGGTTAGAGAGGATTGCAAAAGCAGGGATTGTAGAACCAGAGCAGGGCAATTGCTCTAACTGCACCTGCCCTGCCTGGAGAGTGGGAGGTAAATTGCAAAGACAGTGACTTAGTGCCTAATGAGAGAACCAATGAAAGATGTGAGGAGTTGGATATAAGGAAATAATTTTACAGTAGGCTTAAGAAAGAAGTTCAAGTTCACTTGTTTAAAGTCAAGATGCATATACTTTAATTATGCTTTATTTTATGTTTTTCCCATTAATAATAAATAAATTACTTATAGCCCTGCCTGGTTACCTCAAAAAATGTTCCAAAGCTGTAATTGTTGTTTAAAAAATGAAGGCCCAGTAAGCAGGTGATGGATTATCTGGAAAATGTCAAGAGGCTTACGGTCTTGGGATCTGTTTTATTACGGATGATTTGAAGTGGAGAGGAGCTCAGGGAGCTGGCAGAACTTCTAGATAAGGCTAGAGCTACATATTTATTTCTTGACCTCTGCAGTTCCTTCTCTTTGGAAGGAAAGGCAAGCTGCAGGACCGTGTTAAGTTGTGTTGGATAGTTGAAGGAAGGTAGCTGCCCTCTTTGGGATCTCAAGAGACCTTCAGAATATTGGACCTTGAAAGGGAGCTGTAATTTTGAGGTTATTTTTGTCTTCTTTTTTTTTTTTCCTTTTTTTTTCCTTTTTTTTTTTGATTTTGCTGTTGTTTTTTTGTTTTCTTTTTTTTTTCCTCTCCCTGTAAGAAAAGCTGAGCTCTGAACTGCAGATGGAGATCTTACACATTTTCAGTTCCAAAGGGGAACCAAATGTAGTATGGTAAGACTTAAAAGAGGAGTCTTTTAGTTTGTGGTTGCTGATTTAATCATGTTGAGCAGAGTCATAACTTCATCTTTTCTTTTACAGAGGACTGTATTACATTAGCTAACCCTGCCTAAACTATTTTAAAGTTCTTTTCCTTGGCGGGAAGAAATTATATTTTATTTTCTTATGTCTTCCTGGATCCGTTCTAGAAACTTTACAGTTATTACTATTTAATTACCAGAATGCCTATGGCTTTCAATGTATTATCTAGATAAAAGCATTCTTAATTTTTATAAGGAATATTTTTAATTTTCAATTATGTTAAACATTAGGGATTGGCTATTATAAATACATATTATTTTGTTTCCCAGTTACAATGTCCACATACTCTTAATTCTGTATCACAAAAGTCAGCAGTGTACACAGCCCTGGTATAAATGTGTTCTGTGTGGTAAGGACTAAATGCAATGTCTTTTTCATTAACCTACAATACTGAATATTGTAACAGACCCAATGCTTTCATTTTGAAGAAGCATGAAATGGTGTCAGCTGATGCTGTCTTTCTGTTTTTGAGCTAGTACTTTTTGCATGTTACGTACTGTCTGCTTCTTGTGTAATCCATTTAGATGATTAAGAGTCTTCTGGTAGCAAAGACTTAGATCTGTTACATCCATGACTTTCCTTAGCCTTGACATCTGAAAGTTTGTACCTTATATATGAAAAAGTGAACATGACAACTACATTCTAATCTCAGCAACAGGAGTTTCACTGGGTCACTGGGCTGGGATTGACTTGGCTTCTTGATTTTTTTTAGGACAGATATGTCTCTCTCTATAAGGTTTAAATGTTAGAGAGTTGCTTTTTCCTTGTTTGTCTGTTTGACTAAGGATCTTAATGCAGTAGTTTGTCCTGGTATACTAAAAATTACAGAAAAGGCACCTTCCGGACCTCTTAATACATCCTGGTGGAGTATATATATATATATACTTGGCACCCAAGAGCCAGATTACTTGGGTGTTTTCTTGCTCCCTATATTAAAGAAGCAACTTGGAGACTAAAATGCAATACCAGTACTATCTTTAGGCTCTGCTACTGTAAGAAGCATTAATAATTATTTTTTCTGCCTCTGAAATGCATGCTAAAGGAGGCCAGGAACTGTGAAGGGTTAATTAATGCTCAGAGTGTTGACTCAAGGCTATAAGTATATCCAGAGCTCCTGGCTTTGCATCCTACAGAGAGTCTGCATGTACAGCCTAGGCAACGGGCTCTGTACAGCGTCTCCCTGTGGGGGAGACCTCCTGTGGAAGCAGAACCTGTGCAGCACTGGCAAGACGTAGTGACCTTAGTGATACTGTTCTGCAAGATGACCTGCCTAGGCGGTCAGGATCACATCGCTCAGGAGGTATATGGTCTTGAAAGCAACTTAGCATTGCATATAGAAAGCATATATCTGGAATTATGTGGTTTAGAAAAGCAGCCTGTAACAGGTGGGTCTTCTCTACTTTGCAGTGAGCTGCCATCTTTAAAGTGTTGGGTTTCTACCATGGCCCTTATGGAAGAGTAGCAAGTGGCAGGGTAGGTTTAGATTTTGAGATTAATGTAATTAGCATATTGTTTTTTCTGGAGTACTTCTAACTTCTAGAGTGAGTCTTTTCTGTAAGAGAAATGGAAAAATATTTGCTGTGCTCACAATAGTTGTTAGATAAGTTTTTTTTGTTTATTATTTGCTTGCCTTGACTTTTCTTTGCTGAGCTTTCTCAAAAGAATTGACACTTTTAATGATGTCAGGGTTAATGCATCCAACAGGAATGAACCCATAGGGAGAAGCCATTTCTGGCCTGTTTTGCAACAGTGCTAGGCTAGGATAATAGAATAGTGTGGTCCAAAGTAAGTGCAAATATGTCAAGAATGATGTTAGATCATAAAGTAACGTACAGAAATGTACATTAAGTACAAATATGTAAAGAAGGAATTGACAAATATATAAAGAATAATTTGCGTTTGTATGAGTTGAAACAGTAGGCACCAGAAATAGAAGCACCGTAGTTGTGGTGGAGTTTCATGGCACTGCAACCCTGAGGCGTGCATGAGGTAGTTTGTTCAGCTATAGCATGGTGCCCGAGCTAAAAGTCTGCTTGCAACTGTGTTTTCAGAAGCTCATCTGAGGAAAAAAATACCTGTGTGTATCATCTTAAATTGTCTGTTACATGTTTGTCTGCTTTCTTCCTGTTATCTGCTTACTTTTTTTTTTTTTTTTAAACTTCGGTGCTCAACATGGAGTCATTGTGTGTATAAATGCTGAGCAACACATGCATTGAATAAATCCTAGAAAAATAAGTCCTGTTGTTTACAAACTAAGCCTCAGCCCCTTTTGGATAAGCAGGTGTGAACTGTGATTTGTTTCAGAAGCAGTACAGCCATTCCTTGGCTGAACTGTCATGATGGAGTAATCTTTGTGGAATAGTATTTGCACCTATTTTCTTTCTGCCCTTAGCTGTGCTACCTTTTTTCCTTTTATCTGCAGTGAATCAATGACTTACTAGCAAGGGTATGTTCAATGCATTTTTGTGAGGAGAGAATACAGTCAAAGAGCTAGAAAAGACTGGTGATTGGAAATGTAGGGAAAAAAGTATAGACAGAAGTGAATCATAAAAGATACAACAGGCTCTGGCATGATATTGTTCTTCTTTTTTTTCCCAGCAGAGAGCAATACTTCTTTTCCTGAGGTTGTTCTAAATGAATTTATTATTCATGGATATATTTATATGGGAATTTAAGAATGAAAATGTTACAATCACACTGAATTGATACTGATGATGCACAGAAATTACTGAAGAAAATCTTGTTTTTCTCAGTCCTAGTTTTAAAATAGTTAGGGACAGCAGGGTCCTGAAGCTTGACCACAGGGTATTTACAAGTGCCACTAACTGTGTCCTTTGCAGAGTGAACATTGCAAGTAAGTCCCAAAATGGGGCACACTGAATGAGTGAGCAGGTGGATCACCTCTTGCCAGCCATGACAACTTGCTTAGTAGATTCCCCTCGGGTTAATGGGGCTGTCACCAGGGCAGTGGGGGTGATGTAATGCAGTCAACATGGCACATCACGGTGGAGACTTCTGACTTGTCTCGCTGGCTTTGAAGAGGTTAGTAATGTAACTTGAGTGTCAGAGAAAGAGAAGATCGAAGTTAGGCTAAAATCCTTATGCGACTTCAGGAAGATGGGGAGATGGGGATTATTGTATCATCCTTAACATGAGATACATTTAATTATAAAATGACTTTAGCATGTGGTAGCATATTTTAATTTTGTTATTGTAAGATTAGTGAATTTGTTATACTGGTGCCACCCAGAGACTTCTATTAATATTGCAAATCAGCTAGTTTTCAGCTGTGGTGTTATATTATTTATGACTGTTATTACTGTTATTGCTGTTATTATTGTTATTACTATTTTGCTAACAGTTTCTTCAAGAAGGCGGTATTGTGCATCTGTTTAAATTTGTTCTCACTATTTTCAATAAGGGCACCATGGCATGAGATGTCTCATACATACAACATTAAACATTACAGAAATTTTTAATATCTATGTAAATTTTTTTGTGGAAGTTGGCAAGTCTTTACTGTCTTTTTAACTTTATTATTTGCCATTCAAGATCAATTCTGGATTCACTTCTCAGCATACCCTTCTATTCCTTATTAGTAATTTCTGAATTGATTTTACTGTTTATTGTAGCTCTACTTTGAAGGGCTCTAACATAAGGAAACCTATGTTAGAGAGAACTTTACTATTTAATTTGCAAAAAGCTGTAGAACTGAGCCCTTGGCAAGTCCTTGGACAATATAAACCAAACAAGCCATGGCCTGTTCAGCAGATACTAAATTTAAGGTAAAACTGAGACAGATTTCTGAACTTTCATTTTTTATATGGGTATCTAACATCCTCCTGCCTAGATTTGATTGTTAACCTCCGTTGTCTTTAAAGCTCTTTAGGTGACTCCACTGATTTTTCCTAGGAGCTGAGGGTGCTTCAGTGCATTTGCTTTGCATATGTTTATGAGCCATGGCAAACTTTGTTTTAAGCTATTAAAAAATTCCACCCCAAACCTGAAACCCCAGGAAAACCCACAGCATGTGATTGACAGCTTGTCAAAGAGACATGTAGCTTTGTAGCTTTCTCAGAGTCTAATATTTTCAATATCCATCTTTTAGTTCTATGGGAAAACATGTATTTTCTTTTAGGAATATTTTTGAGTTATAAGGCCTGCAGATTTTAGTTCTGTAATAGCAATTAAAAAAAAAAAAAAGTAATCCTTTTTTGCTAAGGGTAAGTATGTCTTGAATGTACTGAACGGACCTAATGTTGATGGGAGACCAGCTGTTAAGAATTTATATATATCATGGTGTAGTTTTCTATGAACAGCTTTTAAGTCCACGATCCATGTCTGCAGAAGGGTTAATATAAGTATTTAGTTTTAATGGGGAAAAAAAATTCAGGTTGAAAGTGTGTCTGATAAAATGTTTTCAGTATCAAGAGTAAGAAGTGAGAAGTCACTAAAGGGCTAAATATTTTATTGTGCTGCACGTGAACTGAGGGCAGAGGAAAGTGAGGGGAATATCCGGAAGGGGAGGGTTAGAATTGGAAATTAGCTGTGATCCACAGGCAGTATGATTAGGTTATGTGTCAAGACCAGCTTAATTAACTTACACATTTATTTATGCTACTGTTATACTATTCAAAATCTATAGCCGTGTTATTTTGTAAAGCTTGTCATGTTGCATCTACATGTAAACCATTAATAAAGTGAAATTATTATTACTTATTACTTTTATTTGAATTAAAAACTCATGGTAAAGTAATTTATAGACCTTTAATAACTTGTTACACATTTCTGATGCTAAGGAGGTAACTTGTAACAGAACTGAAAGGTCTTGTTTCACCTAGGGTTTTTCAGCTAGATTTTGCTGTTTAGATGAAAGTAAATCTAATTATTCTGTTTACTTAGTTGTATAAATTTTCTGTCGTGTAACTCAATGCAGAATTTCAATAATAAGCTTTTAATTTTATGCATTACATGGGTTTTGTTTGTCTCTTGTTTGTTTGTTTTGTGCTTTAGTTTGGGGGTTTTTTGTGTGGTTTTTTGTTTGTTTGTTAGTGGTTTTTTGTTTGTTTTCCCATACAGAAATATTGGTAAATTGTAGCTTTATCCCATAAAGGCTTATTCCTGTGTGTTATATGATGCCACTGTGACACATGTAAGATACAGTTTCAGAGTGTTTGCTGAAAAAACCCCATCTCTACCTGCCTTTTGCTCTTCTTAACCTCAAGTAAGAACTTTGCTGAATGCAACTAAGGATTAAATAATTTGTATTTTGGAGGGACAGAGAGGAATTGCATTTCAGAGAGATTTGTTAGCAAGTCTTCATTCTCTTCTTTTTCTCTAGCCTGGGCTTGCCTTGCCTTGCCTGGCGCCTGCTCCCTTGCTCTAAACCTGGAAATGATCTCAATCACCTGCTTTTGCTTCACCTTCAGGCTTTGTTGTCCCTTGCTAGACAACTGAGGTTGCAAAATCAAGTACAAAAAAGCTAAGAAATGCCTTGTCTGTGTAGCCATATATATATAAATATAAAGAGAAATAAGTATATATAAGGGTACAGAGGCCTATAACATGTATCTGTATGTATATATTTTTCCCCTCCCACATAATCCTGCTAGGTTCTATGCACAGTGTCTGTAGTAGCAGCTGATGGCAGCTGTAGTCAGGTATCTAATATGTGGCCCCATCCCTTTTCATGTCCAGTGTTCAGACCCTGATTTAAGAACCTATCCAGTGCAGATGGAATCCCTAGTGAATTTAGCTACAAGTTCTGTAGAACATGTACAAACTAGCATTATAGGCTTAAAATTGCCCAGATGCATACAGGCTGTCATTAAAAATGCAGAAGTTGGTTTTCTCATACCCAAGTGATTCTACTGCACAGTTCCATCTGTTTTTTTCCAAAGCAGATGATATTACAGCTTCTGCACAGTATGTTTAATGGTTCCCTGCAATGGCTGAACACGTTTTGACACAGAATAACATTTTTCTCCTGGGCCCTCTCCTTAGGAATGGATGAACTTTAATGCTTAAATTAAGAACAAATCATCCTGAAACAGGAACCAGACATGAATTTTTTTCAACCCAGTCATTTGCAAAAGCAACAATATGCTCATGAGCAAAGAAAGCAGCTTAAAATGGGTGTTGGCAACCTGAGCTGCAACTGGTGATACCAGTATACAAAATTGCACTGCCATGGCACTCTCAGTGGGGTTAGCGTTGAATCTGTATTCTAAATGATCATGACCACGTTCTTACCTTTAATCTTTTTATTGACTGTTTCACACCTATAGTCTTCAAATAGATAGTTCTGCATCCCCTTGTTCCATACATACTGTTAAAGAAGGGTCTGGGAAGACTCCCCTGCCACATCGTGAAAGCCCTCTTGCTTTCCAAACTCCTTCTCTGAGAGGAGTCTGGGTGCAGCTGGATCCAGTCTTAGCCCCTGACTGTCAAGAAGAGTTTAGACCCTCAGTTCTCTCAAAGAGTCAGTTTATTACAGCTTGAGCTGGGTGCCTTCAAGGAAGGGCCCTGCCCATGTTTTACCTCTGCCTTTTAATGCTTCAAAATCTGACCATGTGCTTGTTCATGCAACAATTATCTTCTATGATGATTTCATCTTCCCTTTCTGGTTGGTTCTACCCTCCTCTATGCAAGTATTTCCGTTCAACATCAGTTACTTCTTGTCAGGATAATTGTTCCAACGGTCCAGTTTCTCTAAGTTTTGTTTCAGTTAATCCATCTTTCCATTGTACAAGATAATTTTGAGTAATTATCTCATTGTCTACATCTTGTTTCAGTATTCCAAGAGGCACAGTAAAAGTTTAACTAAGGTTCAATCCCAGGAGTTCAGCTAAAGTTTAATTAGAATTGTGGCCTAAGGCCTTATCACTCCAGCTACTCATTCTAAGTCAAGTCAGTTATGTCAAGCAGTTTTCCATTTGCCCAAATCTTAAATATTTATACAATTAATTATAATATTCCTTTAGTCATTCTGTTAATCCAAATATGCTTGTGGTCAATCAGTTTCTACTTTCAACACATACATAGCCTTATTCACCTTTAATCTATGTTCTGGACCAGTGGTCCACATTTAAAAAAATAAAATAAGAAAAATGCTCAATACCCTGAGAACGGGGAGAGAAACTCTAAAAGATGAGGCTTTTGCACATCTTCCTTTTTTTTTAGAAACATTTACATCATTATAGCAATTTTATGTATTCTGTGTGCCTGTGTAAAAAAAAAAAATTTAAATTTTTTTTTTAATCGTGGTCTTTTCCGAGAACAACATTTGTGTTTATATAGCTGCACTATTGTGTGTCCAACTCGTGATACAAATGCAAAAATAACTATTAATAGTGCATATATTTAAGGCTTTGGTGTGCTGTTATTTTTGTCTGCTTAACTTTCAAAGTAGGAATAGATTCCTATTCTGAATACAAGTAATCCTCCTTGCTGATTTTCAGTAACTCCCCTACTTGCCTACTCTGTCTTACATACCACTAAATTGGTCCAGGAAAGGCAGGTTAAAAACAAAAAATCTCACATGAATGCCAAGCATTTTCCTTTTTTATCCCTCATGTCTCAACCTTTTTATAGCAAAAATGATGAACATTCAGATTTGCTTGTTTTTCTCATTGTTTTCCACTTGATCAGGCACATTTTTAAAGAGCAAAGCAAAAACTCAAACCCCTAGTTTAAACTGGTTCTGACGTATGGAAAATTAATTTTACTTCACTTGAGCATGTACCACTGAATTGCAGTTGTACTGTGATGTTTTCTCCTTTGCGTCAGGAGGAAAAACACAGCTGGCTTATAAACCAGACCAAAATTTGAATACTTCAGTCAGGCATATCTTGGGTAACTGTCTGTAGAGTAAATTATGTGGTATGGTGGTAAAAGTCTCCTATGTTTCCTTAGAGGACCATACTTAAAAAACGTGCAGCACCACAGTATCTGCAAATGTAATGTTGGCTATCTGATGTTCTACAACTATGACATTTACAGTAATGGTTGTATTTCTTAATTGTTTTTAGAAATTGCCCCTTGGTTACATGTGTTCAGAGCAGAAGATGCTGTTGACTTCTCACAGTTAACGTTTGACCCAGGACAAAAAGAGCTTATTGCTGGAGCAAGGTGAGAAATCTATTTTCATGTCACACCAGACTGGATTTTGTTCTTTGTTGATAAGTAATTTTGAGTCCTATTTAAACATCAGCTTGCTTTTGAAGGACTCCCCTGCTTTCCAGACCCACTGAACTGAATATTATGTATGCTTATTTCTCTTATTCCTGACCAAAGTTAAAGCACGGACTGCCTGGTATCAAGGATCCTGTTCTCATTTTTAAGAACGCTGTTGTTGTGTACTTTGCAGATGCCATATGACAATGTGACAATGTGACAAAAGTTACCATAGAATAAACCTTACAGTTATCCCAAATTTGGCTACACAATACAGCTCTTCGTGCTTGGATGATTCTAATAAATATTCAGTACAATGCCAGGAGTGATCTATTAAAGACTGCAGAATTTGCGGTAAAGTCAGTGATAATCATAATTTTTGCACAGTAGGACTGTATTTTGCAAGCTGTGATCAACAGTGACACTGTCTTAGATGTCAACATTAACGTGGTGACAGTCTTTGATCAACATTTTTTCTTCTATTAGCATATGAAGTGGAGTAAAACATTTTGGTTGGCACAAAATTTTAACCATCTAAACTTATTTAAACCTGTGTTCTGAATATATTTAACTCTTGAATTTATGAAGTTCTAGTAACTTTTTTTTCCTGTTAGATTTAGCATTGGAATATACTTCTGTTTCCTGATTTGTTTCTTAGCCAAAAATGATGTTCAAAATACAGAGTCATAAAATGCACTGCAAAAAAAAAAAAATTTTTCCATGTAGCAGTAGACGTTGCTTATCTACAGGGGAAAAACTGTGGAGACAGATACATGTCTCTGGCCCATCTGAGGTGGGATATCCTGTGCACTTATGTTTATTTTTCTGTTCTGTGAGCTGCCCAATGAAATCAGGCACAAGGCTGTCAACTGGCACTTGTTGTGTGAAGACTATCAGTGTAAGTTAGAGCTGTCTGAGCCTCTCAGTCCCATGGAATTGTGTGTTGGATCAGTGCACACTGTATTGATCTCAATAACCAATGAAAAAAACACAATTTTTTCCCCCTTCACTTAATTTTCCCTCCGTACTGGTCATCTGGGCTCCAAACCTCAGCAAAGAATGTGCTCTTTTAAACTTGTGGTTTTCATGAAGTCTTCTGAATCAGTATGGAATAAGCTTTGAAGGATTTTGTTGAATAGTCGTTGGCTATGAAAAAATGCCAACTGCCAGTTTTGTCTTTTGCAAAAAACCCAGTGCAGTGAAAGCAATAGGATTAATTTGGTTTCTCTCTAAGTTAATGCAGCTCCAGAGCTTCTATCTTTTATCCTGGCTAAAATTACAAAATTGAAAATATTCAGTGTTTTAAAAATCACAACTGAAACCTTTGTTTTCTGCAATCCAGCATAGCTGGCTGTTTTTTGTTCATAGAATTTGTTAGATTTTTCCCTTTCATTATTCTGCATTTCCAGTCTAAATTCTAAGCTTTTCCATAGCACTGTTGTTTTTGGCCTGGGAGACCTCACTTGAGGATGACTGCACTTGCCAGAGGGTTTCTTTAGTATTATATATTATTGTTATTAGTGTGTCCTTTCCACTATACATTTTTCTATTCTTGAAACATTGTGCCAGACTATATGATAAAAGTCGTTGTATGTCATGGATTCATAGATTCAGAGACTAAAACCCAGTTTTCAGGGTGATGTAGTCCCAAAAATGCAAGTCCTGATCTTGCTGATTACAGACCTGTTGCATGTAGTCCCCAGTACTATCTAGAATTAATCTGGTCACTGTGAATATGATGTTGAGTTTTCTGCTGATTTGCAGGAGCTGTGTTTGCAGCTTTTCATAATCTCAACTGACTGCGCTGATGGTTTTTTTTCTTAATGCACTATTTGTAGTTACCCTTCACCCAGGGCCATCTGAACAGAGAATTAATATTACCAGACCTGTCCTATGGCCGGTGGATAAAATTTTAGTACAAGTTTATTGCACATCTACCTCACGGGGTTCACATACCTGAAGAGGCATTGAAGAAATTCATTTTATGTCCTAAACTACAAATGTGCTCTCAAAAAGACAGTAAAGGGAATGCACTGTTAATTCCTCCTCCCTGGTGAAGTATAATTTGATATACAGTTCTTTCTTTTAGAATATTCAAACAATTTATTTTTTTATTGTCTTCCTGTAGTAACACTTCAACACTGAAAAACTAATAACTGTGTGCAATGTGATTTCAGTAAGATCTGAACACTTACAAGTTCCTGTTCAGCTGTGAAAATGATAAGTTGTAGCTCTCTGACATGGTTTTCCCTTCTCTTCCCAATCAATAGTAGAGACAGGAAATGTGTGATGTGGCACATGGGAAAGCTACAAATAAACTTAGATTATTCCATTGACGCTGCCAAGAGAAGTACTCCCAGTATGATACACTTGTCCAGCATTTAAAAAAAGCCAAAACAAAACAAGGAGTGATGCCTGCACATTTAGGCTTCTGGTCATGTTCTAAACCAGAGGAATGATTTTCACAGCCATGATCTGTGTACAGACACAGCTTAAGTTTATAATTTATTTTTTTCACCTTAATGGAGTTCAGTGAACTCTTCCCCCGAATTTCTCTGTCTTAAAAAACAAACAAAATGGTGTTGTGAAAATTTGACAAAATTGGAAATCCATTTTCTATCACTGATATTCACTATGGGTGAATCTCTTCCATTTTTTAAGTTCTACAGTCTCTGAAGAGGTACTAGAGATTGGAACTAGATGATCTTTAAAGGGACCTTCCGACCCAAACCATTCTATGATTCTGTGTGTCTCTCAACGCAATAGGAACAAGTAACTGCAGTCTGTTTTGTTGTTCACCTTTCAAATTCTTCACAACTCCTGTACCTCAGTTGTGGGGAGTGTCTGTTTGTTAGGTCACATTCATACGTTTCCTACCATGAAGTCCAATGCCTTTTAGTAGCAGCTGCTTTACTTTCTGAATATTGTTACACAGTGCAGGTTCAATTATATCTCCTATTCTAACTGTAAAAGGAGCTACTCCAACTTTGAAGTTTAACGAGGCTTGCACTTGCTTTTGTATCAGAGTCACTTGACAATCATTAACATCTTCCAGTGTAACAGGTCTGATTAATAACATATATTTGGTCTGAAGTGTAAGTGTTATAAAGCTTTTGCTTTAAAACAGTGTCATTTGGTCAGTCTGCTGTGCAAAGGAGTTAGTGTGTATTGTTGGTGAGGGCTTCAGAGGAAGAGGGGTATCTTCTAAAATGACTGATGGATTAACCTGGATCTCACAGTAACAAACTACAGTTGCCTTGCTTGCCTGGGATATTTTTGCACAAGTTGCCTGTGTAAAATATCAGATAGCTTGGAGAAATGGGGGAGTGGGATGGGTGGGGTGGGGACAGACAGGGGAAGAGGGAGAAGGAGAGATTTGTCTTGTCCAACTTCGATGAAACAACCCAAAGTGCATAGTGAAGACAAGCAAAGATTACAGTTTAATATATGAAGCTGAACTAAGGTAAGAAGAATGATTGTTCATATGGTTGCTGGGTTTAAAATCGGCATTTGAAAAATGTGACAGATTTTTCAGGATTACGTCAATGTGGTCTAGATTTAATGTAAAAGTAACTTTTTTTCTTAATAGGTATGTGCTAAATTATGAGATTA
Source organism: Hemiprocne comata (assembly GCA_020745705.1). Taxonomy (NCBI): domain Eukaryota; kingdom Metazoa; phylum Chordata; class Aves; order Apodiformes; family Apodidae; genus Hemiprocne; species Hemiprocne comata. Next base: position 87,567,803 of record CM036587.1, read on the forward strand.
TACATTTATATAAAATAGAAAAACGGGAAATAGATTGATGAGAAACACTCTATGAAGATAATTCAGTATGAGTGCAAAGCAGTTGTTAGTACATTTTCAAGACTATTGACTTTTGACATAAGGTGATGTAGTTATGTTCCCATGAAACTGTATCTTTAAAATTTGCCCCAGGCATTGTTCTTAACATCATGAATGACCTGGCAGATAAAAAAATAATGAGTTCTCTTGCAGTCTAAAATCTTCTAGGGAATTTATTTGCTTTCTTAAAAAAAAAAAAAGCCATATGGCAAGGCAGAATTTACTTTTATAATTAAGTGGCATCAGTGAAGGATTACTTGTCAGGCCTTAGCTCCTCAGTAAGCTCAAAGAAATGAGAGGCTGCTTGTTTATCTTATTCTGATAAATCCTAATGAAATATTCAGATTAATATTTCTTTGTGTGTTATTTAGTGGACTGACTTAGCATCTAATCAAATATGATAATGATTTCTCTATTTTGAAATGCCAGTAAGCATGGGGATTCATGGGTTTCCCCCAGAACAACCTTCTTGTCTTTTCCTATGTGATTTGCCATGTGTACTGCAGCATTTTCTTTGTTTCTCTCCTGGAAAGGTCAATTGAGGAGGGAGATGATCAGCTGAGGGGGAGGACACAACAGTGTCTGAATTGCCCTTGCAGTTGCCTTTATTCTCCTCTTTCCCTGACAATGCACTGAATGCCTAGGAGCTCTACTTGTTATAAATAAAAAACTTTTAGAAGTGTTCCAGCCATTTTGGTAAAACAAGAGTCAACTGGAAGCATGTCTCTCATTCAGTAGGTTAGGGCAAGAATCACAGAATCATAGAATCATAAAATGGTTTGGGTTGGAAGGGGCCTTAAAGTTCATCTAGTTCCAAACCCCCTGCGTGGGCAGGGACACCTCTACTAGACCAGGTTGCTCCAAGACCCATCCAACCTGCTCTGGAACACTTCCAGGGAGGGGGCTTCCACAACTTCCCATGGCAACCTGTGCCAGTATCTCACCACCCTCATAGTGAAGAATTTCTTCCGAATGTCTAACCTAAATCTCCCCTTTTCAGTTTGTCCTATCACTACAAGCCCTTTTTAAAAGTTCCTCCCTAGCTTTCCTGTAGGCCCCCTTCAGGTACTGGAAGGCTGCTGTAAGGTTCCCCTGGAGCCTTCTCTTCTCCAGGCTGAACAACCCCAACTCTCTCAGCCTGTTTCCATAGCAGAGGTGCTCCAGCCCTCTGATCATCTTCATGGCCCTCCAATGGACTTGCTCCAGCAGCTCCATGCCCTTCCTGTGTTGGGGACTGCAGACTTGGACACAGTGCTCTGGGTGGGGTCTCACAAGGGCAGATTAGAGGGGGAGAATCACCTGCCTTGACTGCCTAGACACACTTATTTTGATGCTGCCCAGAACACATTGCAAGCTCATATTTGGTTTCTCATCAACCAACACCCCATCTCCTTTTCCTCAGGGCTCTTCTCAGTCCATTCGCCACCCAAGCTGTATTTGTTCTTGAGATTGTCCCGAGCCAAGTGCAGGATCTTGCACTTAGCCTTGTTGAACTTCACGAGGGGTCCCAACTCTCAAGCCCATCAAGGTCCCTCTGGGTGGCATCTTTCCCTTCCCTCCAGTGTGTCGACCACACCACACAGCTTGATCTCGTCAAAAACTTGCTGAGGGTACACTCAATTCCACTGTCCATGTCGCTGACAAAGATGTTAAACAGCACTGGTCCCAGTACCGACTGTTAAGGAATGCCACTCGTAACTGGTTTCCAGTGGGTCATTGACCCATTGACCACTACTCTTTGAGAGTGACCAGCCAGCCATTTCCTTATACACCGGGTGGCCCATTCATTGAATCCATGTCTTTAGTCACTAGTAACTAGCGATAGGAGAAGAGGAAGCGGCTTCAAGTTACACCAGGGGAGGTTTAGGTGATGTTAGGGAAAACTTCTTGACAAAAAGGGTTATCAAGCACTGGAACGGGCTGCCCAGGGAAGTGGTTGAATCACCATCCCTGAATGTGTTTAAAAATCGTATAGATACAGTGCTTAGGGACACGGTTTAGCAGTGGGCTGGTAGAAGTAGGTTATTAGAGTTAGGTTAAAGGTTGGACTGGATGATCTTACAGGTCTTTTCCAACCTGAACCATTATGTGATTCTTTCCCATTTAGAGATCAGGATGTCATTAGCGATAGTGTTGAATGCTTTGCACAAGTCCAGGTAGATCATATCAGTTACCCTCCCCTCATCCACAGTGGTTGCCATTGACCACCTTCTCATTTTCCATGTGCCTTAGCAGAGCCTTCAGGAGGATCTGCTCCATGATCTTGCCCTGTTCACAGAGGTGAGACTGACTGGCCTGTAGTTCCCTGAGGTTCAAAATAATTTTTTTACATTTTCATTTTAATGCACTGTTTTTTTCCTTTTTATTTGGTGACTTTTTCTTTTTTTTCCTAATGCTTTTATTCATAGTGTGTATGAAGAATTATGTCAGAAGGAACTTGTTTAAAGGAAAACTGAAGTAATCCTCTCCCTCCCAAGCCTCTTGTGCTTGAAATGATGAACTGGTAGAAGCCTAGTTGAAGTTCATTCTTAAGATGTGGTAATTTATTTTCTAAAATTCAAGCTGGGCTAGTTCAGCTATACTTCAAAATTATATAGTTACTTATCAGAAATGGGTCTTGAGGCTATTAAACTTTATTTTTAATTGGATAATATATATTTAGACATATCCTACATGATTTTTTTACACAGAGTGTCCTAATAATGGTGGCTTCCCCGAGTACGTTCTTCTGCAAGTTAATTAAACTTGCTCTGAGGATTATAACTTGCTTTGAGGTGGCTTATTGCCTCAGTCGCTCCTTATCTGGCTGATGAAGGACTGTAACAGTATGCCTTTTCACTTAATTAGATGTGTGTTTGGGAACGTTAATTTGAACCATTACCACTACTTGCCATAATAACAGAAAGGCAAATTAAAGGATTCATTAACATTGGTTTAAGATTCTGTAATAAACGAATAAATAACTGTACAGGTTTGCTTCTTGCTGTTGTCTGCTCCCAGCAGGAGAATCTGAGAGTGTATTGTTAATGAGATGCTCTGAGCACGATATATTGGGAGAATATACAGGCAGTAGGAATTAATGCTGTGTTCTTTGAACTTCCATCTGGGTCTTACTGCTCATTTAACACTTGGCTCAGGGTAATCAATGTCTGTCTTACCACTGATTGATCTGATTTAATCTAAGATATGGTCTAATGTTAAAGCTAAAAGAAATTATCATCCTACTGCTGCAGAAAGAGTAAGGTCTTCCTCTCCCTACTGCTTCTCTTTTCTACCTTGCTAATGGGGTTCCTAAATAGTTTTAAAAGGTAGTTCTTTGTACCTTTCCTGCTCATGCCTTGTTCCACTATGCAATTTTCCCCTCCTTTTCACCAGTTCCTGTAATAGTCTGGCTGCAGAGTAACACTAGTCAGTTCACTAACCCCACAAAAGTTCCTTGTTTCCTTGTGCTGATTTAATGTCTTGACTTTTTTATTAGTGGAACTAACATGATGCATCATCAGAGGTAAGATGAAAACCATCCTTAGAAATTACATCAGATGAGTGATGTTCTGAAGGTACCTGTCTTTAAGTGAAGACTTAATGTGTATACATTTGATCTGTGCTAGCAGTAGTACATGTCCTGCTGCAGAATATGGCAACTTATGCTTTCTCTTAGTTCCTGGGTAGGCTGTGTTCTCATCTCTATTATCTGCTCTTTTCTTTCACAACTAATGTTAGTCCAAACATACAGTTTCAGTCCTACATCACCAGCAGGTTGGTCCTTGCTGAAGTTGTCTACTTGTGTGTATCTCTATGGCACTGGAATGCTGGGCAGGGACCTGCCAGCTGGCTAGAGGCTGATAACCATATTATAGAAGAAGTCCTAAAGAAGTACCATTCAGAGCAGCAATGAGATCTGTGAAGGGCTCTCCCCTGCCTCTGAAACACTGGTGCCTTGCATGAGATACTGCAGTGCCCTTGTGAATGCACTTAAGTGGCTGCACTCATTTTGTGAGAGGGCTGCTTGGATGCTGGGTAGGCATGTGGGTATCATAGAATCATAGAATCCTAGGGGTTGGAAGGGACCTCGAAAGATCATCTAGTCCAACCCACCCTGCCAGAGCAGGGTCACCTAGAGCACATCACATAAGAACGCATCCAGGCGGGTTTTGAATGTCTCCAGCGAAGGAGACTCCACAACCTCCCCGGGCAGCCTGTTCCAGTGCTCTGTCACTCTCACAGTAAAAAAATTTTTTCTGATATTCACCTTGAACCTCCTATGCTCCAATTTGCACCCATTACCCCTTGTCCTATCACTGGTCATCACTGAGAAGAGCCTAACTCGATCTCCCTGACACTCACCCCTTACATATTTGTAAACATTGATGAGGTCACCCCTCAGCCTCCTTTTTTCCAAGCTAAAGAGACCCAGCTCCCTCAGCCTTTCCTCATAAGGGAGATGTTCCACTCCCTTAATCATCTTTGTGGCTCTGCGCTGGACTCTTTCAAGCAGTTCCCTGTCCTTCTTGAACTGAGGGGCCCAGAACTGGACACAATACTCCAGATGCGGCCTCACCAATGCAGAATAGAGGGGGAGGAGAACCTCTCTTGACCTACTAACCACACCCTTTCTAATGCACCCCAGGATGCCATTGGCCTTCTTGGCCACAAGGGCACATTGCTGGCTCATGGTCATCCTCCTGTCTACCAGGACCCCCAGGTCTCTTTCACCTACACTACTCTCCAGCAGGTCAGCCCCCAACCTATACTGGGACATCGTGTTGTTCTTCCCCAAATGCAAAACTCTACACTTGCCCTTGTTGAATTTCATCATGTTTCTCCCCGCCCAACTCTCCAGCCTGTCTAAGTCTCTCTGAATGGCAGCACAGCCTTCTGGTGTGTCAGCCACTCCTCCCAGCTTAGTATCATCAGCAAACTTGCTGAGGGTACATTCTATACCCTCATCCAGGTCGTTGATGAAGATGTTGAACAACATCGGTCCCAGTACCGACCCCTGAGGGACTCCACTAGTCACACACTTCCAACCAGATTCTGCCCCATTGACTACAACTCTCTGACTCCTTCCCATCAACCAGTTCCTGATCCACCTCACTACCTGATCACCAAACCCATACCTGATCAACTTATCTACAAGGATGCTGTGGGAGATGGTGTCAAATGCCTTACTGAAATCCAGATCATAGAATCATAGAATCCTAGGGGTTGGAAGGGACCTCGAAAGATCATCTAGTCCAACCCCCCCTGCCAGAGCAGGGTCACCTAGAGCACATCACACAGGAACGCATCCAGGCGGGTTTTGAATGTCTCCAGTGAAGGAGACTCCACAACCTCCCTGGGCAGCCTGTTCCAGTGCTCTGTCACTCTCACAGTAAAAAATTTTTTTCTGATATTCACCTTGAACCTCCTATGCTCCAATTTGCACCCATTACCCCTTGTCCTATCACTGGTCATCACTGAGAAGAGCCTAACTCGATCTCCCTGACACTCACCCCTTACATATTTGTAAACATTGATGAGGTCACCCCTCAGCCTCCTTTTTTCCAAGCTAAAGAGACCCAGCTCCCTCAGCCTTTCCTCATAAGGGAGATGTTCCACTCCCTTAATCATCTTTGTGGCTCTGCGCTGGACTCTTTCAAGCAGATAAACCACATCTACCGCTCTACCATCATCTATCCACCTAGTAATTTCCTCATAGAAGGCTATGAGGTTAGTCAAACATGATTTACCCTTGATAAAACCATGCTGACTGCTCTTGATGACCCCCATGTCCTTGATATGCCTAGAGATAGAGACAAGAACAAGTTGTTCCATCACCTTTCCAGGGATGGAGGTGAGGCTGACCGGTCTATAGTTACCCGGGTCCTCCTTCTTGCCCTTCTTGTAGACTGGTGTGACATTTGCTGTCCTCCAGTCCTCAGGCACCTCTCCCGTTACCCATGACTTACTGAAGATGATGGAGAGTGGCCTAGCAATGACCTCCGCCAGCTCCCTCAGCACCCTTGGATGCATTCCATCTGGACCCATCGATTTATGGATGTCCAGATTACTCAACTGATCCCTAACCCAATCCTCATCTACTATGTCAAACTCCTCATCTATCTTGACTACTTCTGGGGCTATATGAGTCTGGAGCTCATGGGGAAATCCTGCAGGAGTAAAGACAGAGGCAAAGAAGGCGTTCAGCACCTCTGCCTTCTTTATATCCTCTGTCACCAGGGCTCCCCCCTCATTCAACAGTGGGCCAATATTGCCTCTAGTGTTAGTTTTGTTAGCTATGTATTTGAAAAAGCCCTTTCTAATATCCTTAACCTGACTTGCAAGGTTAAGTTCCAAGGAGGCCTTAGCTTTCCTAATTGCCTCCCTACATCCTCTGACAACAGCCCTATATTCCTCCCAAGTGACCAGCCCCTCCTTCCATGATCTGTAGATTTTCCTTTTCCACTTAAGTTTGCCCAGCAGTTCCTTTTTTAACCATGCTGGTCTCCTAGCTCCCTTACTAGATTTCCTAACCATTGGGATGCTCTGATCCTGTGCTTGCAAGAAGTGGTCCTTGAATGTTGACCAGCTATCTTGAGCCCCTTTATCTTCTAGCACCCTGTCCCATGGGATTTCCCTTAACAGTTGATTGAGGAGGCCAAAGTTTGCCCTGTGGAAGTCCAGGGTTCTGGTCCTACTGGGTATTCTGTTCCTTCCACACAGGATCCTGAACTCCACCATCTCGTGATCACTGCAGCCAAGGCTGCCACTGACCACCACTGCTTCAACAAGGCCCTCCTTGTTGGTTAGTACAAGATCCAGCAGCGCTCCTCTTCTAGTCCTCATTCCAAGAGTGCAGTCAGAGAATTTAACAGTGCCATGTTGCATAATGTGTACATGACCTTCACCTTTCAAAGTCTGATGGGAACAAGATTGTGTGTTGTGTAGAGATGCGTTGACATCATGTGCTTATGCTGGTATGCATCCTGCTTTTGAATTTCCCATGAAGAGTGAGCTTCCACTGAAGGGCAGGGCTCTGTTGGAAACAAACAGCTCTACTGGCAGACCACAGCATGGTTACGGGGAGGAAATTTGCCTTTGAAAATGTGGGCCATCTGAGTTCAGTATTTCCATCATTTAAGTACTTTAGCATTAACCTGATCAGTTGTATAATTTTTGATAATTTTGTTGCTGCAGTTTATTTTCTTAATAGACTAATTTTTTTTAAAAAGCTCAAACTTTGGCTACTGTAGACTCTTTACCTTCAGTCCCCACTCCCCCTCCCCAAAAAACCCAACAGCTCAAACAAACTTTATTTGCCAAATTTGATTATTATATGAAATAAGCCTGCATAAAGTGTGGACTGTCTAAAATGTCTATGTTTATTTAAGCTCATTCCCATTATTGTTTTTTTTTTTTGGAGGGATATATTACAATTTAGTTTTAAATTAAACTTGAAAAGAAACAGCAGATTAATATGTTTAACAATGAAATGTCAACAAAACCACACAGGATTTGCATGGCTGTTTATGTGGATGGATGCTGTACAGTGTATGCCATATCTGTCAATATATAAATACCAAAATATAAAAACTGGGGGCATGTACTTTGAGATATGCATTGCAGCATTAAAAAATATTAAAGATTTAGTCAGCCACAGTTATGACATACAGAGTTAGCATTTTGGTTGAGGTGATATTTCAGGATAAATTTGAACCTAACAACATAGTATAAATGAATAGATGAATAATCTCACAAACTTACATGAACTAAAGTATAGTATTAAAAAAAGCTTTAATCTGCGGGCATCAGGGGAGCACAGGTGACATATTCTGAGGCCTTCTCTGACTGGGAAATCTAGGTGCTGTGTGTGAGAAGGATGGGCCAACAGTAGAGGACAGTAATGCATGTTTGAGATGACATGACATGATGGGACTTGAGGAGAGTGAACTCCAGAGCTGCAGAGACAGACCACTGGTGCCTTTTTGCTTTTCCTGGAGAAACCCATGTCACAAAATAAATAGAAATGATGCCTGGCTCTTGTTGGATGTCTGTGTAGGAGTGCTATATTCTAGGATCTCTAGTCATTGCTGTGGCTGTGTGTGGAGCCAAAGGGAAATATCATAGAATCATAGTATGTCTTGGGATGGAAGGGACCTCTGAAGGTCATCTAGTCCAACCCCCCTAAAGTCAGCAGGGACATCTCACAGTAGAGCAGATTCCTCAGAGCCCCATCAAGCCTGACCTTGAATGTGTCGAAGGGATGGAGCCCCCACCACCTCTCTAGGCAACCTGTTCCAGTGATCCACCACCCTCATATTGAAGAACATTTTCCTTATGTCCAACCTAAATCTACCCTTTTCTAGCTTAAAACCATTACCCCTTGTCCTGTTGTTACAAGCCCTAGTGAACAGGTCTTCCCCAGCCCTCTTATAGGCCCATTTCAGGTATTGGAAGATCGCTATAAGGGCCCCCTGGAGTCTTGTCTTCTCCATGCTGAACAACCCCAACTCCCTCAGCCTGTCTTCATAAGAGAGGTGCTCCAGTCCTCTGCTCATTTTCGTGGTCCTCCTCTGGACACGCTCCAACAGGTCCATGTCCTTCTTGTGTTTGGGGCTCCAGAGCTGGATGCAGTACTCCAGGTGAGGTCTCACCAGGGCAGAGTAGAGGGACAGAATCACCTCTCTTGATCTGCTGGCCACACTTCTTTTGATGCAGCCCAGGATACAGTTGGCCTTCTGGGCTGCAATTGCTCATGTCCAGCTTTGGGTCCACTAGTACCCCGAGGTCTTTTTCCACAGGGCTGCTCTCTAGCATGTCTTCCCCCAGCCTGTATTCATATCTCAGGTTACCTTGGCCCAAGTGCAGGACTCTGCACTTGGCCTTGTTGAACCTCATGAGGTTCACCTGGGCCCACTTCTCCAGCTTGTCCAGGTCCCTCTGGATGGCATCCCGTCCCTCTAGCATATCAACCGCAACAACCAACTTGGTGTCATCGGCAAACTTACTGAGGGTGCTAGTAAATGTAGTCAGACTTATTAATACTGAGGAGCAAACGTCAGAGAAGGAAATAATATTTTACAGAACTTTGAGTGGATTAATTTAATTTATAATGTGATTCTTTCCTAGTTGACTCCCAGTAGTGTTTTTCTTACTCTGCCAAGCTCAGTTTCTCACTGGTCAGCCTATGATCAGCTGAGTCTTAATAAACCATGGTTAGTCTTTCATTCCTCAGGAATGTGTATAATTTTAGAAATTATTAAAAAATATCAGTAAGAAGAGCTAAGATCACTTTGCCATGTGTTTGAGGTTGAATTAGCATAACCTGCTAGTCTGAAACTATTTATCTCTGTGTATATGGTGTTTTCACATCTTTAGCGTTTGTCAATAGTGTCCTTTTTCCATTATTTTTATTTGCTAAGACTTCAGTTTCCTGCAAAATACAGACAAAAATTACTTATTGACCATTCTGGTTTTCATTACCATAATTTGACCATTTTCATATAATAGTTTAACTGGACCACCTTAAGTTTTATTTTATTTTTAATGTATCATTCTCAGCTTTTTCACATATTTTTTTCTGTCATATCTTAATATAATCAAATGAATTCTCTGCATCATGAATTTTTATTTATATTGTTTATCTCCTTTCCTCCAATTATTTTTTTTCATTTTTGTTTGTTTTTGTTCTGTTTTATTTCCAGTTGCTGATTTTACTACACTGCAGAACTAAAATTGGCTTTTACCCAAAACTCCCATCTTGATTGTGGAATCGTAACTTTTTCCTTAATAGTTGAGCCTTACAGAGCTTATACTTTTCAGTCTTTTTTTTTTTCCTTCCAGGAAATTAAATAAAATTTTCTTCTTTCATGTCAGATAATTTCTTGAAAGAAGTACACAGGAAGGGATCTTTTTCTGTATTTTTTTTGGCATGTCTGGTCATGCTGCAACCTCTGTTTATTGATTCATGCTTTGAATTGCAGATGCATATAGGGGCTTGGGGTGTTTTTTGGTTTTGTTTTTTTTTGTCTGATGTGTTTTTCAAAATCTTAGCCTATAGCGTGTTTTCCTAAGTTGTATGTGCCACTTTCATGTTCTTCTAATTAATGTTTGTGTTTAATACAACAGTATATCTTGTTTTTGTGTTCACATTTTATACCTGCTATTTCACAACGAAAAGAGTGAAGTGCTGGATCTAACAACCGTTACTAAGATGATGTACTTTAGAATATCTATGGGTTTTCAACTGATTTTTTTAAATAGACTTGTTTATAAAACTGATCTCCCGTATGTTCCTACTTTCATCTCTAGTCATACTGAATGTATTCACTGCAAGAGATTGAAATACGTTGTCATCAAGGAGGTGACTGGAGCATGCTTTTTGTGATGCTTCATTTAGTTCCCACTGATACCAGGGCAAGTCTTTGCCATTGAGTTTGAGTAGGCTCTTGATTAACTGGCTTTACTTACCACAGTTCATCTAGAAAAGCTGTTCAGTTCTGTGAATGTAAAACAAAATGCTTATTGCTACTGGGTATCTGAAGGAACAGAGATGCTAGAAAGATGCTGCTTTATCTCAGATTTAGTTGTGTTTTCTTCTCATTACAGTGACCTTCTGTTTGCAGATTTCTTTAACATATTTGCTTTCCTCATTCATTAGGCATCAAATGGAAACAAATTTACCAAGTACCACCAGTGTCAAATCAGTTGAACAGCAGCATGGGAAGATGTATTTGTCTTGCTTTTGTTACCACTGTATTTGGACAAGAGCCAGGCCTGCGTACTAAGAGGGCTGTATCTATGCTTCATAAATGTACTTAGTCGTTTTTATTTCACACCTTTTGTTTCCTTCAAAACACAAACTCAGGGGAATAAAGCTAAACAGAGGTTGAAAAATGGCAGTCCAGGGCACAGTCTCAATAACATATTAAAAAAAAGTACTGTCATGTATCTTGTGAATGGCATGTCTCTGCACATTATGAAAAGCACCATTGGCTTTTTCTATGGAATGCCAGATTTATTCATATCATATTTCCAGGGTCGGTTTTTTACTGTCATTCTTATTTATTTTTAGATTCTGCTCATATATGTTCTTTTTGAATAAGCTCTTGCACGTTAAAGGTGTATTCCTTAGAGTGTTAAACTATTGTATTTGTATTGCTAAACGTAGTCCTGGAAGTTTTACTGAAGTGAATGCATTTAGGTGGGAGTAGCTCTGACTGCACTCTACTAGTTTGCCATTTGTCCTAGCATTATTCATGTAGTCACAGGCACTCTCTGCTGTCCGTTTGCCTAGTTTACCTCTGTGTTGCAAAGGTATAATGTTTTTACAATGTTTTCCACATTGCTTTTCTTCCTCTTTCATTTTCTTTCTGCTGGCTTTATGAAGCTGCAAACAGAATTTTAGCTGGTTACTGGCAGCCACAGGAAGCTGAGAAATGTATGCTAATTAGCTCTGGCTCTTGGCTTGTTCACATGAATATAGACATTTTAGTCTCCCTAACACTTACAGGGTCAATATTTCTAATTCCACACTGGATATAGTAATGGATAGAAGTATTTTGCTTTATTGCATAGGATGCAAATCTCATTTTCTAGATTTAAAAAACCCCAGCAACTTTCAACCTCTCTTTTTTTTTTTTTTTTTTTTTTTTTTTTTTTTTTTTACCCCAGGATAACACTGTATTTATGTATTTATTAATTTAGAATTTTTACATTTTGGAACAATAGCTGACATTTTAATTGGCTGAAATGAAGTCAGGTTGAAATACCATAAAAAGATAGTAATTAATAATAATAGTAAAAAAAATTAATAATTTGACATTTTGTCTTTAAATGGCACATCAGTGATAAATCTTCAATAGATATCTCAAGATGAAGTATGCACAGAGATTGGTATGACACTATGCTAAGTACTGACCTGAAAATTAGAAGTGTGAGACCAGACTGTCTGCTTGTATATTCCACAACAGAGACCACATTTATTTGTAGAGTGAGATGAGGTGATTATGTGCCACCCGTGAGTCTGATGCCACTGAATTAAGAAAACAGTTTATACCTGCTGAGGATGCAGTTAGTTTCTTTGGAAGAAAACATGTGTCCTGATCCTGTAAATGGAAATAAAGATTATCATCAGCAGTGAAGTTGCAGTTTTCTTCAATATTTGGACTGAAAGCAGCAAAAACAGTGATGGTTGATGGAGGATTATATGCAATGAGATGAGGAGAAGTCTGACTATGTTCTCTGCTGAATATTTCTAAGCAAGATGTTTTGCAGATACAAAGTTTTTTTTGTCCTTACAGAGAGAGTGTAGATGGGTTAGAAAGACTGCATGCGTTGCTTCCAGACCTTGCAGTGAAAATTTTTCAAGTCAACTTACATGCAGCTTGGGGATGAAACTTGGTGTAAACATTGTTCTTCAATGTGCTGTTTTCTTTGTTTGCCCACTTCAGGTCTCTTCATGACACAAACCCAAGTATTTTTGTTATTTTTTTGTGGTGATTTATTTGTGCTAATAGCAAATATTTTGTCTTTATTTTACTTCCTCATAAATTCTTGCTCTTAATAGCCCACCTCTTGTGTTTTCATAGAATCATAGAATGGTTAAGGTTGGAAGGGACCTTAAAGATCATCAGGTTCCAACCTCCTGCTATGAGCAGGGACACCTCACACTAGACCAGGCTGCACAAAGCCTCATCCAGTCTGGCCTTAAACACCTCCAGGAAGGGGGCTTCCACAACCTCCCTGGGCAACCTATTCCAGCACCTGACTACCCTGGTTTTGAGTATCTCCTTTTAGCAGTATTCCTAGGGAAGACTAGTGACCCAATTCCTGTACATCCACAATTTAAGTAGACTATATTTGTACCAGCATCAATAAATAAATACACGTAGCTGCACCCCAGAGTCCATAAATAAAGTTGACTATGAGAATGGTCATATTTATGACATATGTGCTTTGAAAAAGAATATTTTTTTGTTTTTTAGACATGGTTTGTTTTTTTTCCTCCCCCTGTCCCACTGGCTTATTAAAAAAAACCTACTAGAGACACAAATGTCAGGTCCTGACCATCTGTGCTTATTAGCAATACCTCGTATTTCTTTGGAAAGAATTAAAATTATTACCTCAAAAAATGTGGCCTAATTTTAATTTGGATTATACTTCTACCAGTTGCATGGATGTAAAATTGCACATAGTTTTTGAATATTACAAATACTAAAATTTGAAGTTTAAATTTAGTCATCTCTGTTATCTGTTTTTTTGTTACTTTAAGTGAATTTGTTGAAATTTTAGAAATTAATGTTATTGTTTTGTTATTAATAGATTAAAATTGAAGTAATTTATATTAGACTTCAAAAATGTATTCCTTTTTATTTTTATTTATAAAACATAATCACTCTTTAGTGGCACTGGAAACTCAGAATGGCTTTAAAAAAGGTAAAACTTAGTCCGAACTGAGTCAGAACCTCTGCTAGAAAAGGGTATGCTCAAATCAGGTCAAAGATGGTGTGGTATTTGCTCAGTTTTATGAAGATCATGGACTGATACAATGAGAACTACTAAAAGAGCTGGTTTATCAGAACAGGTGTTACGAGACAGCTGCTTTAACTAGATAGGCATGGTAAGCTGGAGGGAGTTGTGATAGTGTACCTATGTTGTACCAGTATGTTCTGAAGGAAGTGCTTTTGGTTGGTGGTGCATGCTTGCCTTTTTGAGTGTCCTTAACCCATCATTTCCCCAGGTTTCAAGCAGTGCCTTTGTGTAACACTTGTTTGTGGTTTGCCTGAACTCCCCCCCCCCGGTTCTGTAGGTGCAGTGATATTGCTGTAAAAAAGAGAAAGCAGAGTGAAAAATCCTGTTACAATAAAAGCATGAGCTTTTGAAAAATACGCTTGGTTCATGTGTAGCTCCTGCTGTACATGGAAAAAATCCTCGGGTTTCAAAGAAATTAGACTTGTTATGACAGAACTTCCGTCAGAATTGTGAAAACTCTGTGGCTTCTACAGACACTCCATTATAATGGGATCCTTTGCTTTGAACTTTACATACCTGTGGCTGAGCTAATTGCATAAAGTTCCCATCATTGTGGAAAGAAATGGACAACTTTAATCTGCCTGTCCTCTTATTCTCATCTAGGCAGCTAACACTGGTCACACTAACCTGCCAAAGCATTGACTATTTATTTCCGTTGATTCTAAAGGAAGACTGGCACAATGACTCTAATGTACATGTATGCCATATAAATACCCACTTTATACATACACAGCCAGTCCTTGAAGCTGAAAATGTTTCAGAAATTGTCTTAGTCCTTAGCCCAAAGGACTGTAAGTTAAGACAGTCCCTGAAAGAATTTAGAGTCCTGACTGTGAGTCACTTCTAATTTTTTTCATGTCCTTTAATTCATTATGCTTTTATTTAAACATTAGTAACCTTTTTTTTTTTTTACTTAAACACTAGTAATAATTAATTTTTAATCTTCTATTTTTTTGTCATCCACAGAAACTACCTCTTCAGGTTGCAGCTTGAGGATCTCTCTCTAATACAGGTATTTTTTGTTTGTTTTCTTTGTTCCTCTGCATGATGTAGGTAAGCAGATGCTTTAAAGCAGATAATCAAGATATTAATAAGCTTCATAATGATAGATAAGTATGCATCTGTTTTTCTCCTCCTTGCATCCCCATATTATATAAGTCATATTATCCATTTTAATTCCAGATTAGCCTTTGTTCCAGGCCATACAAACCTAATGTTACTTTACTCTCTGCTGTGATTTTGTTAGGGTGGATCTTTAAAAAATGGAGGCTGGGAAGGGGAATCATCTCTTAGAAAAATGTTCCAACTTGCTACTGTGCAGCTTCTGTTTTGTGAATGTGTTATTATTATAGATTAAAAAAAATATAAGTAACGAATTTAATTCATACCTGCTAAAGTTAAATTAGGCAAATTAAACAGCAAAATTTGAAGGAAGAAATACAGTGTGAACACAGGTATCAGAATCTCAGTTCTGTAGGTAAGGCATCTATCTATTGTAGAAAAACTTATTAGAGCTTGGAATGTGAAACAAAGCCTTTTAGAGGTATTAGGCTTCATAGAAAGCTACATGAAAATCCTTGATCAATTTATTTTACCCTGAACATAACCTGATTTCATTATACCAGTAAGCTCATCTTCCCTCACTCTTTGAAGTGACGTTCCTTGCTTAGTTTTTCTTGCTTTTATCTTATTTTTAACCTTGGCATAATTTCTAACCTTCATCATTCTTGCGTTCTTGGCTCTAAGAGTTGTTTCAGTAAATTTAATTAAGTTAGCTAAGTTGCTAAGGTGTGAAAACTGAAAATTACAATTAAATAAAAATGTAGGGGGTTTTGTAATATTTTCATTTATGCAATTTAAAATTAACCAGCTTTAGATTCAGAACTGCACCTGTCTATATAGTTGAATATTGAAAAGCTACTGGAAGCAATATCTGATTTATAATTAACCAAAATTGCAGTATTGATAAATATTTGATTCTGCTGCTAGTTCTTAAGGCTGTGCTACACCAGGCGCTTTTAGTATCCAGAATTCCGACTGCTTAATTTAGCCTTATGTGACATACTCAGTATCCTAGCATATAATTTGGGTTAAGTCCTGAAGGTTCCTGTTGGAAGGCTGCACTCAGAGCTCTCTGATGGTTCTGTTGTAGTTTATTCTGCCAATTCATAGATTGAAGTTCACAGCTTTCCTCTGTTAGGATAAGTATCACTAGGCTGAATTCACTAAGGAGGGGGAAATCTGTAGGTTACAGAGGTTTGTAATTTTGCTGACTGACTCAAACACCCACCCACCCCAATCATAAAAAAATAAAAACTGAGGACAGAAGTTGTACTGCTCATGTTACACTAGAATGTGCAGAAGTCTTTAAACAGACAGTCTTCTCTAGTTGACTTCTCATAAAGTTTCTTGTTCTGTCTTCAGAGCTGTAGTGCCACTGGTTTGCCTCTGTACCTTCAAACCTTTTTCCACAACCCTTTAGGGCATTTGTATTTCTAAATCAAAACCAAATAACGTAATATCTTTTTTCTTTCATAGCATATCTTTACTACATCAACTCCAAGTATTCCCAAGATTTTTTTCCTTATTTTCAAGCCTACCATTATGACTGCT
This sequence comes from Hemiprocne comata, assembly GCA_020745705.1. NCBI lineage: Eukaryota > Metazoa > Chordata > Aves > Apodiformes > Apodidae > Hemiprocne > Hemiprocne comata. The sequence goes on from CM036587.1 coordinate 87,584,006, forward strand.
TCATATTTGTCCTTCACAGACCTTCTCTTCCTCTTTTTCCCCTCTGCTTTCCTTCTGGTTCTGTATGAGTGTCCCAGGACAAAAGATGTGTAAGTTATAGCAGCTTTAAATCAGCTGTGAGGTGAAGTCTTTCTTTTGGTGCAAGTAAGTCAGGATGTAAGGTGTAATATTTAGGACTCCCAAACTAATTACACAACACTCTAAGGCCATCTTGTAATGTGGTATGAAGTTACGAAGTTAGTCACTGATCTTATGGTCATAAAAGTAGGTTTGGAAGAGTTCTCAAGAGGCCATTTGTCTTCTTGAGGTATCCCATGGCAGGATCAGTCGTCAGTGCTGCTGGTTTTCCTGATGGTTACTTGTCCGAACTCTTCTTACAAGTCCTCAGCCATAAAGATCCACAACTTGTCATAGGCCTTGTTGAGAAATGTTAAAACACAAAGGAGTCTCTGTCTCATGCTGGAAAGTGTGAAAGCTTTTGTAATGAAAGAGACAGTCACTATTGCTGTGGAAATGTGGAATTCAAACTTACCAGCTACCAATCTGAAACCCACCTAGAGCCAAGAGTGTGTTTACCAAATGGTTCACCAAGATTTATAGACCTTTCAGATGAGTTTTTTTTGAATGACAGAATCCTAGCTGCAATCCCAGGCATCCCAACATGTTGTATAGGATTACCTCAAGTTTAATTTATGTAAACTTAGATTTCTGTATTTTATGGCATGTGAAGCTTCTCTCATTCATATGTGGTGAGAGAAATATTTTGAGTAGAATTAGAGGATATAAAATTTAACAAGTTAGCAATTAAATTATGGTATTTTGAAGCTCCAGATCTTTCAGACCTTAAACTCTGTTATGGTTTAGGGAGGTAGGAATAAAAGTGAGAAGCAAAGTAAAAGTTATATTAAATCCTTGCAGAATTTCACAGGAGAAAGCATACTGTGGTTTAACTCATTAATATTGTATGTGCTAGTTAGCATTTATATGCCAAGGGACTGAACACTTTGACACTTTATGTATGGACAGAAGAACTTTTAGCATTTTTTTTCTTCACACAATTGCTGTAATAATAATAACAACATAAAAGCCCAGTTTAATTCTTCTACTTACATTGCTCACTTTCATTTCTTTGTAAAAACATGCAGATGTTTCACAAGCTACTAAAGCTATGTTTTCACATCTGGAAGAAAAGGCACATGGTGAAGTGCTAGCTGTAAGAGGCTTTCAGTGTAGCACAATAACAATACGGAAGGGCTAGAAACAGGAAAACCTATACACCTGTTGTTTAATTGTTTTTTAAAAAATTGCTCAAGCTTTATCATTGCTATTGTGTGTCTTAAGAAGCAGTAAAATTGCTGACTCTTCCTCATGCACAGCAGATACTTCCAGCATGGAAGCAAGGATGATAGTTACAATTTGCATCCTCCTCTTCTACAGTTTTCAATTAGAGTTTTAGAGCTGTTTATTTTCTTTACATTGATGCTTTGATTTTTTTTAGTTTGATTTGTTAGTTTGTTCTTTCTTGTGGAGCGTTTCTATCTGGAAAATAAAGGGAATGCCTAAAACTTAATCTTGATCTTTGATGCACTTAAGTTATTTTTTTATAAGCAAGTTTCAAGTGTCTATTTAAATGTGTTGTTAAGTTTTTCCACACGCTGCTATGATGAAGATAAAAGCCTTCATACTATATATAACAAATTGAAACAGTAGAAGTCTTTTGTTGTAGCAAAGCATATTTGCAAATATTTTTTAAAGATGGACATTTATAAATATTATTTTGGAATATTATAAAAAATTGCAATATTATCAGGTATTGTTTTGTAACAGGAAAGCTGTCTAAAAGGAAATAAAATAATTACTCCTCATTTGCAAACTTTTCCAAAAAATACCAAAATATGTACGTGCCCTATTTTCTACAAGTGTGTACCTGGAAAATAGTTTTGACACACGAGATAAGCTTCCTTGTAAAAAATCAACACAAAACCAGACAGCCATTTGAAATGCAAGTTCTCACAAAAGAAATGCAGAACAAGGATTCAATTATTAAAAGGGTACTGTTTTCATCAGTTTAGTGGAAGTTAATCCCTTGTAAAACTGAGGGTCAGAGTGCTACTAGATTGCATCAGACAGGCTGTGTATCTAAACCTGAGCTAGGACTGTGCAGTGAGACATCATTGCCCATTGTGGATACATCAAAGTTGTCATCCCACATGTCATGGTTCTGTGCTCTGCACTTTACAGGAAAAGCCTGTTGTTTGAGTAAGCAAGTTTCATACGATAATGTCTGTAACAAACCAGTATTTGACATGTCTCAGCAATTTCCTTTGTGTAGCAAAATAAAGAAGACTGACACGAGTGAAAGCCTTTTAAGCTCTTGCTAGAGAGGCCTAAGAGTGAGATTGTTCAAAGCATTGTTGGAACAACGCATGCATACCGATTATGGATTAGGAAAGAAGCACTCCCTGGACTGTGGTTGTGGAAGAACAAGTATTTTATACCTCTCACTGCTATATGGTAGGCTCACAGATACAGAAGGCCTGACTCTGCATGGTTTTGTTTCATGACTCTCGCTTTGAGATTTCTCTCCGCAATTAATAGTAGAATAATCTATCAAAGCATTGGCCAATGTGAAAGCTGGATTTCCTGAAAACTCTCTTATATTCCTTAAAATATACAAGTGGAAATCTAAATAGTAGTGTTTAAGTTAATAGATTTGATTAAAAATATGTTTTTTAAAAAGATACATAGTCAATGTCATTATTCCTAGTGGGACTTTGACAATGATGTAAAGGATGTCTCTAAAAAGGGTCTATTTTTCATCTTTTTTTCCCCCAAATTCTTTGAAAGGAGATTTTCTGAATTCAAATATTTGTTTGTGTCTACCTTCTTGACAAGTTTGCCAATATATCTGTGAAGACTGAAAAGCTAATACATGCTGGCTTGTAAAAGTCTTTATGCCACAATTACCATAAATATGTTTACAAGCCAGCACGTATAAGCTTTTCACAAACCTAAGAGAACATATGCATCTTTTCTTCAACTATAACATAAACTTAACAAGTTGAGATTGTTAAGCCATTTACAGGGTACATGCTTGAGTTCGCCTTTCTCGTCTGAATCTTCCACCTATGAAGCCTGTTATCAATTTGAAATGCCCAGAGGGTTGAATATGAGCCTGTTCCACCTGCCTCTGTAGTTATATAATTCTCCTCAGATTTTATTCGCATGCTGGATGTACACATCTTTCAGTTAGAAATATACATACCTCAAAGTCAGTTTTTAAAGGCAAATTTAATTTACCGCAAGGTTCAAATTAAAGGTTCAAATTAAATTCTTTATGCAGGCTGAAAAGGTTGGAGGGTTTTTTTCATGTTTTATTAAACTTGAAATTTTGGAATATTGAGGGTTTTTTTGCTTATATAGATAGATGTAGATGTGTGTGTGTGTGTCTGTGTATACACACACCCTTTAATAAGGCATTCAAGGAAGTAAAGGCAAGACTGGACCTATGAATTGTCAGGAAGAGGAGCTGCTTTGGAGAATGTAATACAGAATATAATTTTAACAACACTTTATTAAAGTATTTACCAGGCTTTTAATCTCATTTTCAAAATAACAACTGCTTGTTATTGTCATAAACTGGGATGATCTTATGTCTTTTGTGAGAGACTTTCATAACCTAAGTTTGTCTTTTTGGCTATGGTGGTATTTGGCCCAATCTAGAGAGACTGGTGTCTCAACAGAGGTGCAAATCACTCAGACTTTCTTTACAGTTCATTTTTGGAACGTGCCCTCAGGTTCCCTTTGCTACAAACAAAATGAAAGCTTGTGAGAAGTAATCATGTAGAATCAAGTCTTTAATTTATGCTGGTATTAAAACTGTTCAGTTATAATGAATTACAACTTCAGAGATAAAGATAAGGAAGTGAGGCTTTAAGCTTTTAATCTCCTTAATTTGTGGAGTTGCCAAATAAACAGAAACCCTTAAAAGGCAGCTTGATGCTCTTTCTATAACTTACATTAGTTTTCCTTCTATTTATTTAGTTTCTGTGTTTTATCTTACTTACAGTCAGTAGTTTTGTAAGAGATGTCTGATTTGTGAAATACATGAAAGAAACCTAATGAGTCATCATTTTATTTTGGGATGAAGCTATGTGTATAGAAAAGGAAATGCAAGGAAAATTCTCTGATTTCACACTTGAAGAGAGAAGGGAACTAGCTTAAGGATGTCCTTAATTTGTGACAGGTACAGGTTGACAATATTGAAATAAAAAGTAGACTGAGATGTAACATTCTATTTGGGCCCCTAAGCAGGGAAAAAAAAATAGAACAAATGAAAAAACCTTCTGTTGGGTTCTTCTGTGCCTGGTATCTACGTAAGGGTGAGTGGAATAGAGAGCATTCCTCCCTATTACAGGTGTTTTTTCCCTTATGTATGCAAAGGGAGCAGCAGCCACCAAAACATTATTTCCACTTGGCTCCTTCATGTTTGTGGCTGGTACGTGTGAATGAAAAATGGATAAGCAGTGCGAGTAAGTTAGGGTTACTTTTGATGCTGTTCCAAGATCCTAGAAAGTTTGGAAGATGAGGGAGCTACTAGTGCTCATAAAAGTTAACTTTTAAAACATAAGACTCTGCAAAGGAGACTGAGGTGACCAAGTTGCAGAGCAACCAGAGGATGATAGAGCAAGTGCAAATTTCTGCTTAGGTGATAAGGAGGAGCATTTGAGGAGGCATTTGAACTGTTTGCTTTTGTGTAAGATGATGCCAAGAGCAGAGTTGAAAATAGAAAAAAAAAAAAAAAGACAAAGCACAGTACAACTGTGTATAACAATGCCTCTTGTATACAATATTTCTTCCTCTTGTTGATACCTTTCTGATGGCAGACTGTTGGATTTTGTTATACAGCAAGTGCACAAATAGTTAAAATTAGACAATTGGGAATTTAAGAAAGACTTAGGAAGTATTTGTGAAGCCAGAACTTGTCCTATGTGGCAGGTAGAGATGAACTTGGTGGCTGCTTTTACATCCATTACTGTTCTTTTTCTATGATACTCTTAGTATTTTTGTTATATTGTTTTCTGCATGCAGAACAGTAATTTCTGACCAAACTTATAACTTGATTGAAGCCAGAAAAAGATGAATTTGGCTAGCAATCCATAATTTGACATACTTTTAATTTTTTACCCGAATTACCTCTTTTACATGCAGCTGAAGAGGGCTTACTCAAGCTAGATAAAAGACGTTAGATCTTCACTCTGTAGTGTATTTGTTGGAAAATCAGTTACCAGCAGACAGTGCTCCATCTCTGTTGAAAGAAGTTTTGCTACTGAAACAGCTGGTGTTCATAGGTTCACCTATGTATTAATGAAGAAGGTGGCTACTATTCTGATACTCTGTGTGGGATGTTCTGAGTTCACATGTAGACCCCCTTTACAAAACTATGTAGAGCTCACATGAAGTGATCAATTGGATATATGGCTCCTCTTCTGCTCATCTCTGCTTGTTATTCATTTATACTTGGCTTCTACATAATTGGGAGGTTTTCGTCTCCAGAATTTGCAATTGCCTACTCTTCAGTACAGCTCAAATTTGTCAATGTCCTGGTTTGAGCCAGGATGAAGCCAGGATGATTTTTTTTTTTCCTCTTCAGTAAGCTCTCTTTTAACTAGAAGCACATAAATTTAGAAGAGGTCTAAGTGAAGCAAAAGAATATTGGCAAATTGGCAGGGTTTGCTGTTGTTTTGGCTTACCAGCATGTATTGGTATTACGGAAGATGGAGGAAAAGACAAGAAAAAGAAAGCTAGGCAGATGTAATTTTTCATTTGTTTGCTGTATCTGTCATTGTTTTGTGCCAGTACTGAAATACAAGTGCAAGTGAATTTCTAGACAAATAAGTCTGAACACATCACAGGATCACAGGCTTGTTAGAGTTGGAAGGGACCTCTAGAGATCATCTGGTCCAACTCTCCCACTGAAGCAGGATAACCTAGAGCACTTTACACAGGACTGCATCCAGGTGGGTTTTGAGTATCTCCAGAGATGGAGACTCCACAACCTCTCTGGGCAGCCTGTTCCAGTGCCTTGTCACTCTCATTGTAAAGAAGTTTTTTCTTATGTTTAGATTCTTTTTTTCTTAATGTTTAGATTCTTTTTTCTTATGTTTATATTCTTATGCTTATCCATTTAGCTAGAGAAGCTTAGCTTTTTTATTTCTGCTGTTTCTTTCTTACCTATGTTTGTTGGCTGCATTTCTTGTGTGTTTGCAATAGTTTTCTGTTCTGACTTCACGGTAAGTATGAAAAATAGGTACTAAATTTTTTCACTTTGACTGAAGTAAAGCTTCTCTTTTCTTTAGATATTAAACATTTGGGTTTTGTTTCTAAGATAAAGGGGAAGCCTGGATCACTTGGATGTATAATATGGCTGCATTTGTTCTCATGGGAAAACAGGTGATACCAAAAGGGATGTGTGTACATTTTACAGCAGATATTCATGATGTGATTTTTATAGTAGTATAATTTATCCCTTTCTGATCATTTTTCCTAGTATGTACAGTGGTCAACAAGACTGCATTACATGACATAAAAGTAATTGTGGAAACATCTTTTCCTAAGAAGGTGGCACCCATGATTTCACAAACATGGGTATACCGATACAGCTGCACAGGAGTAATCACCAAGTAGCATCTGTTTGAAGTCAGGCTGCTGCTTTCCAAATGTCTGGACTGTGTAAGACCACGGCATAGTTTAGCCAATTCTGGACTAAAGCAGTGTTCTGTGAAAACAGAGCAATGCTTGTGAAGGGACATGAGCTCTCCTTTGAGAATTAGCCTCTTTCTAGGTAGCCTCTATACAGAAAAAGTGCAGGAATGATAGCAGACTGTGCCAAAAATGAAAGCAAAGAATACTACTATATAGACTGAACACAGATTGTTTTCATTCTTATGTTGTCTTACTCAGGTGGAGGGTCTGCTGCAAGCATTTGCCAATGGAAAGTTTCTACTCTTTGACACCTAGATGCTGCATTGCTGAGCAATTTATAAAAGAGATGGAATACGGAGTGTGCTTTGAAGGAGATTATATCTGTAATACAGTACCTGCAAGCATGATAATTGAGTTTTGCTTATGAACACTGATAAAATCATAGAATAATAGAATGGTTTGGGTTGGAAGGTACCTTTAAAGGTCATCTAGTCCAATCTGCCTGCAATGAACAGGGACATCTTCAACTAGATCAAGTTGCTCAGAGCAACCTGACCTTGAAAGTTTTTAGGTAAGGGGCATCTACCACCTCTCTGGGCAACCTGTTCCAGTGTTTCACCACCCTAATTGTAATAAATGTCTTCCTTATATCTAGTCTAAATCTACTTTTTTTTAGTTTAAAACCATTACCCCTTGTCCTATCACAACAGGCCTTGCTTGAAAGTTTGTCCCCATGTTTCCTTTAGGCCCCCTTTAGGTAATTAAAGACTGTGATAGAGCAGTCCCAGGGCCTTCTCTTTTCCAGGCTGAACAACCCCAACTCTCTCATCCTGTCTTCACAGGAGAGGTGCTCCAGCTCTCTGATCATTTTTGTGTCCCTCCTCTGGACTCATTCCAACAGCTCCATGTCCTTCCTGTGTTGGGAGCTGCAGACTTGGACACAGGACTCCAGGTGGGGTTTCATGAGAGAAGAGTAGAGGGGGAGAATCGCCTCCCTCAACCTGCTACCATGCATCTTTTGATGCATCCACCAGTATCCCCAAATTCTTCTTTGCTGGGCTGCTCTCAATCATGTCCCAGCCTGTATTGATACTAGGGATTGTCCTGACCCAGTTGGAGAACCTTGCACTTGGCTTTGTTGAACCTCATGAGGTTCTCAAGCTTGTTCATATCCCTTTTCAGGTCATCAGGGATTTCATCTGACTGCCATGATTTTTCAAGTATCATGGAGAGTGGCTTGGCAACTACATCAGCCAGTTCCCTCTGGACTCTGGGATGCATCTTGTCAGGTCCCATAGACTTACATATGTCCACATTCCTCAGGTAGTCACAAACCTGTTCTCTTACAGTGGGGAGGACTTTACTCCCCCAGCCTGCCTTGCAGTCCATCGACTCGAGAGGTGTGGGAAGAGAGGGATATGGAATGTCATACACATGAAACTTCATTGTATGTTCTGGCCTGTAACATCTAATTTGAGTTCAACCACAGTTTGTATGCCGTGCATATTCAAAGAGTAGGCTTAAAGACACATGATCTCAGTCAGAGAGAGGATTGTGTTTTCAGGTACTGCAGAGATCTGTTCAACAGTGCTGCTGCTCTAATGGACATAGATGCTTTTGGGTCATTTTTCATGTAGGAGGTGAGTTCATCTTGTATCTGTATGTTAGCAGTCATCAGAACCTAGCATAAGGGCACTGTGTGGTCCACAGCATCCCCTGCCATTGCTTGTTGACCTATGAAATAAAAAAAATATATATCTGAGCCATATTTAAACCAGGAATAAGAGAAAATAGTGGAGTAGCATTGTGTCTCCTCACCACTAGGCAGAAAAATTTAAGATACACATCTTGACTCTGAGCTCCAAGGAGCCTTTGACATGGTGCTGTTAAAGGATGTGCTCAGCTGTTGAACTGTGGGAAGAACTGGCTGTTTCCATAAGGCAAAACATTCTGCTCCCTTCATCCCTCAGGAACAGGTGGAAAAATTTTCAAGGTTAGGAGACTAGTTTTTTGCTACTGCGATTAAGGAAAAGCAAGATTCTGAAATATGCAGCTGTAATATGTCCATGTTTCTCATCCTCACTACAGCTGCTTTGGATCACCTTTTGCCCTCATTTCATCTGTCCTTATTTTTCTACTGCCTTTTCCTTCCTCTGTTTTTAGTAGGCATTCTCTTCTCTTTTGGCATGTATTGTTTTAGTGATCCCAGATGGTACCACAATATGATGCTTCTGTTGTCAAGTCTGGAAGTGATAAATAGTCTCAAAATATGGAAATAAATCTGTTTATTAAAACTGGGAACTAGATAAGCTTTGAAATATCAGGTGTTAGGCATATATAAGTTTTCTATATAAAATTTTTGATTCAGCTGTTATTTTGGATTTATTTGAAGACAAGCAAAGTGAAAACATGTATTTAAGTAAGGTAGTGACATCATAAAGAGCTATGTTATTTCTCTTAATTGCATTATGGGTAAGATGATGGCCTTTAGAGGGCAATTCAATATATTGAGCATTTGGGAATTACACTTGGTCTATGGAGTCTAGACCTGCCTACCTCATCGCAGTATTTTTTAGGTGTTTGCCCTCAGAATGGAACTTGGAGTCTGAGGTAAGGTGCTTACGCTCTCTGCCCAGCGCATGGGGCTAACTATAAGCCCAAGCACAGGGTCCACTCACATCTGAGTTCTGAGCTATCTCATCCCACTGAGGAGGAATGCTGAGTGCACCGGGAAGCGTAAGTGCCACTCCTTTTTTGAGTTAGACATCTCCATGCAATTGGACAATAGGGATTTTCTTCTATGTCAGCCATATGCAACAGGCTTCCACTGGGAGTAAATTGTATCTAAAATATATGTCATGGTTTCTAAACTGACACAGCAGTGCAAAGTTGAAGACTGTGTGACCACTATTGGGCATTTTTAAACAAGACTTCATTCCTGACTGAACGTGGGCTGGTCTAGTACAGAATTAACCTATTAACCTTGTTGCAGGTTTATTTGCTGTATGTTTGTTGTGGTGGTGTTGGTTTTGGTTTTTTTTTTCCCCTTTTTTTTTCTTCTTTTCTGGTCTTAATACTACCTTCTCTAGTTAGTACTTCTGGATTTCACACGTTTGCTCTAGTGCCTGGAAAACTATTTTCTTCTCCAAATCTCTAAAATAATTTTATGATGTGATGGTGGTTGGTATACTGATTTTCCAAATGAACAAAATACCAAAAGAAAAAATAACAGATTGTTACAAAGTTGTGGGAAATCAGAAACTATAAGGCCTGTATTTAGGCCTGTTCATGTATCTTGATATACTTATGGTAAATTAGCTTGATATAAGTAATGACGACAATATGGTTCAAAGAAAATGAATTACTACAGAAGGAGTTTGATTATAGGTTAATATAACCTGCAGTTGTGCATATATTAAATTTTGAAAATTACTTCCCTAGTGAAAACCTATTAGTCTTTTTCCTAGGGTATAGCTACCATTGTAGTAATCAGAAATAGTGGGCCCCCAAACTGTTTGTGTTTTGGTTTAGGTTTTAAATTGACTGATTCATTTAAGTTTATTAAGAAGCAAATGAAAGACCTGAGAAAAATCTCAAAATCCCCATGTTTATTTGGGTACCCAGGATAAAGCAACATTATGGAAGTCAGTTCCAGGAACAAGCGGTAAGTGGGACAGAAGTAAAACCAAACTTCTGTTATTATTAGTTAAATAACAAGTTCATTGTGGCATTGATAATTTTTATGTGGTATGTGATTCAGTTCCTCAATGCTTTAGTCTCTAAATGAAACCTAAGGTGAGTATGATCTTTCAGAATTTCAAAATCGCCTTGGAGATAAATTGATTTGATAGTAAAGATTTCTCATTGGGAAAAAAAAATAAGTTGAATGATTTTTAACTAAATGCTGTGTCTGGTACGTGCACTTCACGTTGGTTTCTGTTAATTACATTTGAATATGAATGAGAGAATGCATTCATTCTGAAGACACATTGAGTGGAAAATGCAGTGGTTGCCCAGTATTTGTACGTGCCATTGCTTTTACAATCTGTCAGTAGCAATTCTGCTTGCAAGGGTTGTAACCGTAGGCCCACATGCTCTGAGTCTTTGCCTAGATTTTTTTTGACAGTTCTCGACAATGGTTCTGTGCCTCCTCACACTAATCTCAGGGAGCTGAGATGATGAAAGGTCAAACTGTTCCTTCATTCCCTGCCATGTTACCATGAGATGACAACAAGATCTAGTGAGAGGACAGACTTTGTGCAAAGTGGAAACGCAGGAGCTCATCTGCATGGATGTTCAGACTTTTGCACACATTTTAATTTCCATTGCTGAGATGAAAGCTTCCTCATTGAAACTCTCTCTGACTCCTAGGTACATGGTTGTTTTTGTTACTCCAGTAGAATTTTGGATACTGTTTTGTCTGAATACCTGGGCAATTAATAAAAACAAACAAACAAAAAAGAATTTTTATACTGTGAGACAGGAACAAAACCTTTTTCAATGGAATTTTTTCTTAGTTTTCTTAGGAATTTTTCTTAATTAGGCTAGGATTTATTAATGATGATTTTGTAATATGTCAGAACCAGTCTGAGGAAATAATAATAATGCTGCAAGTTTATAGAAGATCAAAAATATATCATCGTATATTTATGAAAACTGCTCTAGGCATGATTCCACAGTCTTTTCTCACATGACTGTCAGTTTAGTGTTACTTGTAGAACATGGTGCTACTCAACATGAGAAAATAAAGCTGAATGAGCTGGACTCAACAAAACCCTGCATATGCATAGACAAATAAAAGCTGAGTGAAGAATTTTGCATGCTAATGTGTTATGTAGACAAGATCTTCCATAAGCTGACTTTTTTTTTTCCACATAATATGTTCCACACTGAAAAACTGGAAGTGAAGCAAAGGCATCAGGAGACCTTCATGGATGCACACAGAGCTCCCAACTAAACTCAAGCATAAAAAGGAAGAAAGCAAGTGTTGGAAGCAGGGACACGCGACCCAGAAGGAAAATAGCGACACTGTCCATGCAGGCTGGAGTGGGATGAGGAAATTCGGGGAACATATGTAGTTGGCCGAGGCCAACGGCATGAAATTCAACAAGACCAAGTGCAGGGTCCTGCACTTTGGCCACAATAACCCCAGGCAGCGCTACAGGCTGGGGGAAGAGTGGCTGGAGAGCAGCCTGGCAGAGAGGGACCTGGGAGTGCTGGTGGACAGCTGGTTGAACATGAGCCAGCAGTGTGCCCAGGTGGCCCGGAAGGCCAATGGCATCCTGGCTTGTATCAGGAATAGTGTGGCCAGCAGGAGTAGGGATGTAATTCTCCCCCTGTACACAGCACTGGTGAGGCCTCACCTCGAGTACTGTGTGCAGTTCTGGGCCCCTCACTTCAAGAAGGACGTTGAGGTGCTGGAGCGGGTCCAGAGGAGAGCAACAAGGCTGGTGAAAGGACTGGAGGGAAAGTCTTACAGGGAGAGTTTGAGGATGTTGGGGTTGTTTAGCCTGGAGAAGAGGAGACTCAGGGGGGACCTCATCACTCTCTTCAACTACCTGAAGGGAGGTTGTAGTCAGGTGGGGGCTGGGCTCTTCTCCCAGGCAACCGGTGACAGGACAAGAGGGCACAGCCTGAAGTTGCTCCAAGGGAGGTTTAGGTTAGATATTAGGAAGCACTTCCTCACGGAGAGGGTGATTAGACATTGGAATAGACTTCCCAGGGAAGTGGTGGAGGCACCGTCCCTGGATGTGTTCAAGACAAGGATGGATGTGGCACTTAGTGCCATGGTCTAGATGGTGTGGTGGTGTTGGTCATAGGCTGGACTTGATGATCTTAAAGGTCTTTTCCAGCCTTGGTGATTCTGTGATTCTGTGAATCTGGTAAATGAATGGGAAGAGCAACAAGAACATTATTTTAAAATAAATGAATCAGATAAGAACCAACTTCTGCATGTTTCTCTTTAAGTTATATTCAGATTATGCACTCTTTTAATTCTCCAGCTATCCAGTAAAGGAGGCTGAGAAGGAAACTTGAGACTTGGGAAATGATGCATGAAAAATAATGTCCAAATAATCTACAAAAGCTGTGTAAACTAAGAATATTATTTCACTAAGATTTGTGGTTTAGTTGATGTTTCTCTTCCACACCCAGCTATGACACACAAAAGGAAGAACTGCTTTCATTTTAATTGAAAAGGGGGGGGGGGGGGGGGGAAAGGCCAAGTCATTCTTACTTCTTTAAAATCACATATAAAATGTAGTAAGTTATTCATTGTACAATTGCATTTTAATGTAGGTACACATTAACATAAAGGAATAAGGAATGATAAATCTACACAGGCAAACGTTGAACAAATATTTATGTTGTCATCACTAAGTTTGTCAAAGCTTCATTAACATCTTTGATCAAATAATGGGTGGCATGATGAAAAGCTTGTTTCTAGAAGGTACATTCTCACTGGGACTTGCAAGCTGCAAAGAAGAATAACTAGAGAGGGTGGAATGGAGGAAAAGAATTAATTACTATGAATTAATTCAATCAGACTGAGGCACTCTAAGTGAATTTTAGAGTTGTTCAGATGTACAGAACTCATGGATAGTGCAGTGCTGTGAAAGGCCTGTCTCTGCTTATCATGCTCGTGTATCAGGAAAGGCAATGCATCTTTTAGCCTGAGAACACAGTCATGCTAGGGCAAATGCACCTTGCAGATGGAGTTGGGGAGATCACAGAAAAGTTTTTTGTGTACTGCAAGAAGTAAAAAATGCATTATTTCTTTTTATCTGTGAAGAAGAAGTCATATTTACTGGACTTTTCCAGAACAGCAGATATACGTGCAGTGCAGAACATACGAGAAAGGATCTTGGGAGTCCTTACTAGGAGAGACAGCCATGCATATACTCCCTGCTGCTTCTAAACAGCCAGCTGAAGGAAAAGAAACAGAAAGCTGGAGATAACTTTTTCTAAACAGTGCACAGATTGTATCTGGTTTATGTAGCAAATCAGAGTCAAATAGATTAAAGAGCTTTAGTCAGCCTAGCCCAGAAAATGGAGCTCTGGAAGATAAAATCTGAGGAGAAAAGAGGATTAAACCCAGTACTTTCTCCAAGAAGTAACATCTGGTCTGGCTGAATACATTGCATGAAAAGCAGCCCTTTAAAAATGGCCACAAAATGGTCAGAAAACTAGAGTAACTCTGGAAGCCAGCCAACATGCAAAAACGTGAGAGACAAAACCCACCGGATCACCATGGCAGAGAAGGCTCGTAGAATGCTGAAGCAGGTTGGAGGCAGTGGAAGCGTAGGATGAGCAGACTGAAGGAGAAAGGCTAACGCTGTGTTTACCAAGCTGATATGCATAATTTTCAGCCAAAATTCTTACAGAGCAGGTGGTTGAGACTCTCCAGATGCACAACTCTACAAAGATCTGCAAATGGCTGTGCAGATCCTGGGTGTACTCATTCAAGTTTCCTGGCTGAAACATAGTCTGCCGAGAGCTGAGCAAAGCCCAGAGACTGTCTGAAGTAATTTACATCTCCTAAATCTGCAGTCAGGGCAGCATGTTGTACCTTGCATCTGGGATCACACAGCCCAACACAATCACTCCGTTGACTGGAGCTGGCCTCTCAAATGATACAAAACTGTTGCAGACAGTGAAATGGAGTACTTTAGTACCAATGGAATACCTTTAGTACCAAAAGTAGGAATGGAAAAACTGAAACAAAGAGCATCTCAGTCAAGTGATTCCCAAATTGCTCCTCCTGTAGGAAAATCACTGGATTTTCTTGTTTATAATAGCGTAGCTTACCTGCTCTTCTATTTGGGGCAGGATGCAGCAGTCTTATCAAACCCCAGTTTTAGAAGTGGGGGTCTGAATTGGAACCTATTTTGGGGCCACAACTCAACAGCAAGATGTAACTAAAATAAAGTAAAATGGAGATAAATTAATTGGAAGACTGCACTGTATTGAACAGCTTCATTCCCAGAAATGCCCACACTTGCAAGATAAAAAAGTGTAGAGCTGGCCAGTGAAAATACAGAATGGAATAGAATACTAGAAAAGCTTAGCTATTGTATCTCATTTAGAGGTAGTATGTCATATCCCTGATAAACATTTCTGATTGTTTGTGTGAAGTGGAACATCTTGGAGAAGCAAGTGAAAGCTGGAAAGTGAAGTAGAGTTAATAGTCTAACAGCTACCATACTGCCTTTGAGTGTAAGAGACTGGCTTATGTCTTTATTTGTAATCTGATTCACAGCATGGATTTGGACCTCTCTTCTGTAGCTTGAGTTTCCTAAACAGTGGGATTCAGAAGACTCTTTGATTTTTCTCACTTTGCAGATATTTAATTCAAGTTCCAAGAAGCTTTTCTAGTAAAGTTGTAGCAAAATTTGAAAAAGGCATCTCTGTTATTGTAGTTTGAAAAGTCCTTGCCAGATTTAATGTATTTGAGTGGTATAAGATTATGGCTTCAAGGGAGGCCTAGCCTGCAGAACTTCTCAGATGTGCCTGTGGCCTTCTCCTGGGGGCACGGGCTGGTGTGCTCTTGGTGCTGGCCAGTGTTTGTTATGCTGACATTCATGTCACAGCCGAAACCTTCTTATTCTTCAGGTCTCTCCTTTAGTTTGTCTATTTTGAATAACTGATAGAAGAATGGATGAGTGGGTTTGGATAATGGTGCTCTGCTACCCTCACAGTACAGTGTAGACCTTGCTAGAAGCACTGTAGTGGTTGTGCACGTGTGGCACACCAGGGATGCATAAATCTGGTGAGTGTGGGGATTGATGGCAGTATTAGCTGTAGAAGCATGAAACTGTACACAGACTGTGCACCAGACTTCCTAATATCATGGGACTGGAGTAGCAGATGTTAGTGTTAATTGAAGCATGTTGATATATCCTTTATCTCATATCCTATGTCTGTGGTGTAGACATGGCTTTAAAATGCCTGTTGAACAGCTAGTGTGGAAGTTTATAAATACTGTAACTACTGATTCTGGTGTTAATGCACTGCTATCATAACTACGCAGATATTGGTTGTAAGTCCATTTTGCTGCTGGAATTTGTTTTCCCTCCTGTTTTGTTCTTAGAAGAGGAAGACAAAGGCAAATTCTGCCACATAGGCTTCGGAACAGTCAGACCATGTTTGGTATAAGTCACATCAGAAAAAGGAGCATCTAAATCTGCTTTTTCTTGTCTCGAGAGTAAATAGACTGTTACAGATTCCTACAGCAAGTTTTAGAGGAAGGGACTGACTTTTTTTTTATTATTTCTCATCTGCTTGATTAGCAGAGATCTCTGTGACATGCCTGAGACCATGAAGTTTAATTCTTCAGGACAGTGGAAAGCCAGGCCCTCACAGAGAGAATGTTTGGTTCCTGATATAAGTTCTGCTGCTGTTGCTGTCATTGCTACTAGGAAAATTGGACTGCAAAAGGAAGCTTCTTGAAAAAATAACTCAGGACAGTGTCAACGTGCACCTTTTTTTCTCCCATGTATACATTATTCAGTGTAACCATCCTGCCAAGTTCCTGCAAAGAAAAGCAAACAAAAATGCCATCCTTACAGACTCCATCTAAGATATGTATATTCTTCCCTTCCTGTGCTTTATTGCTAGCACCAACGGTCTATTAGATTAAATTGCAGACTCGGTAATACTCAGAGAATCCTGCAAATAACTTATAAAAATAAGCTGAGTGATAGGAAATCTGATGAACAATCCTGTTGGTAGACAAAGAGAAAGCAGAGCTGAGGTTTCTTTTTCATGGTGGTGTCAACTCTGCTGGGCTATCTGGTGTAAGAAGAATGCAAACATACTCATTTTGGAGAACAGCTGGGGATCTGAACATATAGATGGGGATCTGAATACACAGAAGCAATTGATTTATGAACAGGTTAATGCTGAGAGTAAGCTGCTGCTTTTAATAGGCACAGCTAGTTAAGTCTTGATGTACTTTAGTATCTGCCTAATAACTAGGAGAAATTTTGAGCACTTTTTCTTCTTTCAAGTGGCTTTTTTAGCATTATTTTACAGAACTTGAAGATCAATACTTCTATGAATGGAAGCTTTTCAGCTATCCCTAAGGATAACTATAACCTTTCTGAAGAGAAGGCATGTAATACTGTTCATATGGGACCATCCTCCATACATAAGTCGGGGGCAAGCCTAAACATTTACTGTCTGTACAACAGACACGGAATTTTTAAGTTACTACTTTTTCTAGGTAGAAAGTATGAGACCTAGAATGCTATTTCTGGAATGCTTATCACTCTTGTTAGTACAGCCCTTTTTGATACTATGATCGATTTTGATGCAATCTTCTACAAGCAGTTTTAACAATATTTCTTTGCTAACTCCACAAGCTAAAAATAATAATACTTATTGCTATTACTAAATATAATTTTAAAATAAATGCTGCAGTCTTTGTCACTGAAGCTCTCCGGATTGATTCTTGGATTCTGCATGTTTTTATGTTATAAGACTGAGTTAATTGTCCAGCTGTAGTTTTACCATTTTAAACTCCAAGACCATAATCAGGACTTCAAGGAAGCACGGGGGCAGATGTTCTGGGCTTAGGAGAGAAACGGAGATGCCAGAAGTTTAACTCTTAAATAGACAAGGGAAAATGTAATACTGAGAAAAAGCTCATGTGCTACTTATTCTACTGTTTGTAGACAAGACTGTGATAGGACTTCTTTCTTGAAGAGATGAAGGGTCATGTTGTTATGAACAGATATAATAACATGCACAAGAGCAGAGCAGCAAGTGTATTTTACACACGAAAGAGCAAAGTATTAAAAACCATTAAGGAAGAAGAGAGCAGACAGGTCTCATTAAAAGTAGTTGACCAGAAATGTCTGTGAAAGAACTCTGTCAAATGTGAGTAGTACTATAACTTTCTACTTTAGTTAAGTTAAACACAAGTTGTGAAAATAAAATTTTAGTCTGTTTACAGTACTTTCTGATATGCATATTGAAAAATCCTTATCGGTGTTATTTAATGACAAGTAGGATTGTGCCCTTAGTATTTTAGTAGAGAAAAGTGTAAGCAGGATGAGGATGGAGAAGAAAGTTAATTAGAGTAATGATTGTGCTGACAAGGTGATAATGTTGGAAGTACATGCACACATGAAAAGTCTTAAACTACTTATATGCCTGTATCTCCTGTAAATTCATTGTGAAACTATTGTACGTGTAAGTAGCAAGGACCACCAGCAGAAGGTGGAACAGTAGATACCAGAAACCACATGAAATTTGTGAACCTTTGCCTACCTTCAGCTTGTAGGGGAAACAGAGAATTAGAAGGGAAAAGTACAAAACTTGTATGCAATACATATACCTGGATTTACATTCTCATTTATTAATTAGTAACTCAAGCAATTTAAAAATAAAACACAGACTTGACATTTAAAACCTGTTTTTACAAAAAAGCCACATTGAATGATTAAAGTAATTTTATAGGACTTCTCAGCACAGAAAAGCAAACGTAGCAGCAAGGAAATTAACATAGCATTCTTTGTGTAGTTCAAGACTGATTATTTCTGTTCTGTGTTCAACATTTCTAATGTTAAAGAAAATGAATATAATGAGTGTTGTGCAATGTATACTAATATCAGGAAACTTTCCATAGATATCCAGGGATTTCTATGATACTGTGTTTGCTATATGTATGTCCTTCTCAGTTGCTTAACTTTCTATATGTGCAAGACAGCTGTAGAGGGGCACTCATTGTTTCAAGGTTGCTTATGAAATCCTTCTGCTCAGGTTCAAGACCATTCATTTTTATGGAATGATGGCGTATGAGTACATTGAGTTGCATTATCAGCTGCACCTCTTTTATTGTAAGGTCTTTAGAATACAGTGTTCAGACAGCTTGGTTTCAAGTTTAAATTCTGAAGGTTTGAATCACAAAGTGTTTTGTCCCAATACCTTTTTAAGTGGAATAAATGGGGAATTTATGGCTCCCTGAATGTTAGTTAAAGTCTACAGACAAAATCTCTGTTCTCCTATTTGAAAGCTATAATACCCTGACAGCATGGATGGTAAAGATTAGAGTAGTGGTGATGAGAGAACTCAAATGTTAAACTTTTTATCCAACAGCTGGATATCTAACTTCTCTTCTTTCCAGTGTTCATTTAAAATAATTTGCAACATATGAAAGGTTAACTTGAAGACATAAAACTGTACTGATCTTTTTAACAAACTTTAGTTTTTCATGATAAACTGAAGATTTGAGCATGTAATCCTGACTTGGAAAAAATTCACATTTATGTCAAAAGAGGCTTTGTATCTGCCACATCAAGAAATCTGACTACTGTGCTGTTGGAGGGACATGTAAGGAACAGCCTTATGTTGGATGTCTCTGTGTTCTCATTTGGCATTTCCAGATTCGTAGACAGAATCCTAAATCCATCATTAGACACTGAAGAAGTAAGTAGCACTCAAAATGCTGAATACTTAGTTATTTTCTGTTACATGCAGTAGGAGTTGTGAGGCTTGTTGTATTTTCTTTTAAAAAGTCAATATAAATAGTTAAATACAGAGGCTGCTTGCTTAGGGTCTGTTTGCTAAGGGGTAGATTCGCCATGGAGACATGCAGAAAGTAAGTGTGCATTGAGATGACTTTTCTTTATCTCCATCCCTCTTATCTGCAAGTTGAGGCCGCATCCATTCAATTAGTAGTTTCCTGATTTTGAGTGTCTGAGCCTCACAGTTTCCTCAGGTCAAGGAACTTTCTTTAAAGGACCAGAAAGAATAAGTAAGTAAAGAATAAGTAAGTAAAACTCCTTGTGGGTGATGAGAATGATGATGGTGTCAGTCTGACAGATTCTCAAGTGGCCAAGCTGCTCAGATTGACAATGCAATCAGGTTTAATTGGGGATGTCAGTGTTCCTACACATCCTCTCTTGCTCAGTTTGTGGCTGAGCATTGCCTTCCTCTCCCACTCAGTGCTCTCACATTTCTGGTCTCTAAGCAAAAGGAATTTTTTTAGGACATTTTAGATGGTGTAATCAGCTCACTATAGTACCATGCAAATGTGATGGCACAGAGCAGGAGGCAGGAATTTGTAGCCAGCAGCAAGATCAGTTTGGGGTGAAGGGGAGCACTAAAAGGACTCAAGGACTCACCAGGATTGTCCAAAGGGATTGTGGAACCACAGCGCTCTCATCCCAGGGCAGAACTGGGAATGGAGACGGGAACCCATTCTTCAGATCACCAGCTTAGTACCAGACATGAACTCATCCTCTTAAAAGCAAAACAAACAAAAAAAACACAAACCCACCTGATGCTTATTTTGACTAATCCTTTTTGTTGTGTTTTTTTTTTTTCCTTTCTAAAAGTTGAAAAGATGAAGGGGAGACAGATGTGATTTATTTATTGGGAGTAGGTAAAAATACAATGGTCATGAATGTACATAGTGTTAAAGAAAACCAACTAACCAAAAACCCCAGAAGAATCAAAAACCTCTTAAGAACACTTAATCTTTTAAAATTAAATTTACAAGGAAAAAATAATAATGTGAATTGGTGAGCCACAACTAGTAGGGATGGATGCATCAGCTTGAAAAGCAGTAGTACAGCAGAACTCCTCTGCCATTCAGCTGCTCTTTTCAGGTGCTGCTGCTGAATATTACAGCACAGTCTGAAAAGGCCAAAGGCTTGGACAGTTTAGAGTTTGAAGGAGAATAAATAGCATTGTTTGTTCCTTACTTATAACAAACGCCTGCTGTTATTTTTCCTCTTAAGCCATTACCTCCTTGAAAGCGTTTTTGCCTCTGCTGTCTTATATAGTCCATGTCTCTGGATGCAGCTGGACTGAAAAATTGTACTGAAATAGCTAGTTTCCTTTCAAATGGAGCTACTTTGGTTGAAAATCTATTCTGCCAGTTTATAAATCTGTTTTTTCGTTTATTCCTTCAAACTGAAGTTGGCAAATTACCCTTAGTGGTTTCAGAATTTAATTACTTTGAGGGATATTGCTCTCCCAACAATGTAGAAGAGGGATAAGGAAATTAAGCAGAAAGCAAAACCAACTCTAAATAAAGCTCCTAGGCACAGAAGAGGAAAAACCTCTCTTACTAAATTGATGGTGTTGGGCAGTTTTGCTGATATCAACACAAAGCTGTAATGTGACTGTCCCAAATCTCACTGTTAAAGTAACATTTTCTGTACCATGGATGGCTCTTGTCATCATGTCAGTTGTATGCTATGGAGCTGCAGGAATTCGGAGATTCGCAAAATACCATGCACCCATTATGCTAATGAAAAACATGTTGATAGTAAGGGTTTTTTTCAAATTCAGACCTGAAGAACAATGACTCAAATCATGATTTTGAAAGTGTTAAAGTAAATGAATGAGGAAAGTCACTGTATGCAGACAACACACTTATTTTCAAAATAGGTATGTAATTTCCACCCACTCTTCTGCATTTTTGGGATTGATTCCCATCTTCTCCCCACGCTGCAATGTTTAAACAGTGTCTCTCAGGCTGTTCAAATTGTATTTTCATACTAACTGTAAGGTAAGGCACTGCCTTCTTTTTGAATTTACACCATGCCTCAATTCTTAATGTTGAATGGTTAGCACAGAGGCTGGACAAACACCTAGAAAAATAATTTTATGATGAAGAAAGCAGTTACAGCTGGTCCTTGGCAAGCTCCTTTGTCATTTTCATTGGCAGAACTTGTAGCTATATAGGTCTTTGTCTTATGCCTGGGAAGTTGAGTCGAGCTCTGGCTGCCACTTACCTTAGTTCAGCCCTACTACTTTTAGTTCGAGTACCAACCTGGCAGACTTCTGTCTGACAGTAAACTCAGTCCAGAGTAATCTTTGTGAGAAACACTGTCTTGATCACAGCAGCATGTTTCTTTCTACAAATCTGCATCCTGGCATTCAGTATCATAACATCTCAAATGGAGAACAAATAGTAACTTGGCTTAAGCAGGTGTCATGATGCCAAAAGCCACCATAAAAAAAAATTGAAACAAATAAAAAATTCAAACTGAAAAGCCATGTTGCATAGTTTGTGACTCAACTAAATCTGAATAACTTAGTGATACTAAAAATTGGGACTATTTCTTGAGCATTTCAACTGGAAGCCTGGAACTATTGCGATAAAGAACAGCACTTGTGCGAGACTCAGAGTGCTTCAATAATGCGTCGCTGTATCAAATGTGCAGAGCAACTGAGAAGCAGAGTGAAAAAGATACGCTTTTTTATTTACATTTATGCCTATTCAGGTGGGAAAAACTAATAAAGTATAGGAATCACATGAGGAAAAACTTCTTTACTATGAGGGTGACAGAGCACTAGAACAGGCTGCCCAGGGAGATTGTGGAGTCTCCTCTGGAGATACTTAAGACCCGCCTGGATGCAGTCCTGTGTCCTCTTGTTATGAAGAGTAACTTTAGTAATAATTATAAATGATGTTCAACTTTCATGTTTGTTGAAATTCTTTTTAAACAACATCCAAATATTTTGTTTAAAGTTTATTGCTCATTTGAAGTTAATTAAGCTAAGTCTGATAAGGGGTGATGTAACTGTATTTGGAGTTCTAATTAGAAGTTTATAACAATGCCTCGGCTGGGTCAGATCATACATAATGTACTGTCTTGTCTTCAGCCCACAGAAGGTGCCTAGGAAAAGCTTAAACATGTAGTGATACTTACTCAGAAAACATTCCCAACTATTTGAAACCTAGAAGCTTCCTGAGATGAAGTTAGTGTCTTGGATGGGTTTTTATCCAGTCAGCTTTTCAACTGAGCCAAGGGATTTGCAAAGTGGGGTAACCATAGGAACAGAACCACACCACTCAGTGACAGAAATTTTAATAACAATTAAATGTTTATCTGTGTTTGTTTTTATAGCACAAAATAGAATCATGTAATGAGAAGTATAGATAGCTAGCCATTCAGACCTGTAAGGATTTCCTAGAATTCTTTACAGTCAGCTCACTGCTAAACTGAACAACTTGGTATCTTTAGCAACTATTGTCACTTCACTATTCACTCTCTTTTCTGCATCCCCTAAGGATATGTTCAGCATTAATGAGTTCTGCCATAGATTCCTGTGGATCTCAACTGCTGACCTCCTCCCCTCTGAAAATTTACCATATATCTACCCCACTTACTTTTTAACCTCTTCCATATCCATGGAAGAGCCTTCCCTCTTATGCTCTCATTGCATGGTTTCTTGAAGAGGTTCTTAGACATCCTTTGATAAGAGAACTTGTCCAGTCTCTATTTGAAATCCAAACATATCATCTGGATATCCTGTACTCTTACTTTGTCCATATCTATATATATTTTTCTAGACAGTGTTGTTATAGGAGGCTGTTCAATGCCAGATACAGGACTTGGCCTTTGTTGAAATTTATGAGGCTTCTGTCAGTTTATTTCTCCAGTCTGCTGAGGCACCTCTGAAGAAAAGAACCCTGCTGTCCACCATATTGACCTCTTGTTTTCTCTGATATCTGTATAATTTAAAAACTTGCTGAGTGCACTCTGTCCCATTGTCTAGGTTGTTAATAAAGACAGTAAACAGTGTTTGCCCAAATATCAGTCTTTGACTGACTGACAACTGGTTACCAGTTGGATTTTGTGATACTGAATGCAACTCTTGAAGCCTGATGAATTTTTCTCATGTGTTATCATGTATTAATCTAGTCAGTAGCTCAATAGCTGGGCTGTAAGGATACTACAGGAGACAGTGGTAAAGATATTGCTAAAGGTAAGGTGAAACAGTGTGCACTGCTGTCATCAAAGAAGGCAATCAGGTTGGTAAGGTGTGATTTGCCCTCAGCAGATCTGTGCTTCGTGTTTCCAGTAGCCTTTTTTATCTTCCATGCTTTCTAAGATGACTTGGTCCATAACCCACTTGGGGACTGAGATGAGGTTGATGAGCCTGTAGTTCTCCAGGTATTTCTTGGCCTTCTTGAAGATTGGTAGACAAAATATTTCAGGAACTTTCCTTGGTTGCCTTGACTTTGTGAAGTTGATGGAGAATGGCCTTGCAGTGGTTTTGGCCAACTCCTTCACTATGCTTAGATGCTTCTGATGTGTTCCCGTGGACTCGTATAGATTCGACCTGTTAGAGTTTGCTGCAGTGTTTTCTTCATTTTGACACTGATTTAGTTTTCTGAAAGATGCTTTCTTCCTTTTATGAACTACTTCTGCCCTACTGTTAATCTGTGCCAAGTTTACATTTGCCCTTTCTCTCATGTCTTTTTTTTTTTTCTTTCTTGATAAGCAATGTTTATTTGTCCCATGTCTCTAGCCTGGGTATCCTTGAATGCTGCCCACAAAAGTTTAACTCTCAGCTGCCTCATTTAGCTCCTTTCTATCAAGCTGCTTCGTATTCAAGTTCCCTATTATGAAGCAGAACATGCTGTAGTAAATTGGAGTATTCAGTTGCCCCTGCAGTGCTGCTGAATCCGAGTGCATTTTGATTGCTATTACAGTGCTATTCCTGCACACCACTCAGGATAGTGAAGAGTTCCGTCTTCACTCTTGGGCCTCATGTTGGGTTGCTTCATGAAAATCTTGTTTTGTGTCTAAAACTTCTTGTTACCAGGCATCAGTGTAATGCATACCCAGACTTTCTGAGGGTAGCTGAAGCCTGACATTGCTACTGCAGTTTTTGACTTCCTACCACCCCACATAATGTATGTTTGGGAAGACTACCAATTGCACTGGAGAGGATGCTCATCTATGTACCCTAATCACTTCTCTTCCTAGCTGGCCACTGGAGAGAGGCTTCTGTTTTTCTCTTTCCTTTTCTATCCTAGTTTGGTTTTCATAAGTAACTTTGAAGCTAATATATATGGCATGAGCTATGGATCCCACTAAACTTGTCTTAGCTTTCTTTGTGCAACACCTCATGATAAGTCACAACTGTACCTCACTTCTTTCTTGTTGGCTTCTCTGCTCCCTTACAGTACCATAGGGAGAGAGAACCCAACACTAGATCATTTTCCTCTCCTTCTGCTGTCACCTGCTACCACATTGCCAGGACTTACCTCTTGCAGAACTGCAGTGTCCCTGGAGGTCATCTCAACAGATGCCTATATCTCTTAATCTAATTCTTCAACAGTTCAGTGCTTTCACTGTCCCTGTATAGGTGTTTACAATGACCTTTTCTGTCTCAGTCCAGTTGAGGATTCTTCCCAGCTACATAGAGTATGTAATTTTCTCTGAAAAGGCCAAAAGTCACTTGCCCTGTCTGCTCACTGGGTTGCATAATCATGTGTGATAGTGAGATACTCTGCCCTTTCAGAGATACAGCACATTTACTCTGTGTGACTGCCATTAATACTAGATAGTGCCCTTTCTTCATCCAGTCCTGCTTCCATTTGTGGTGTTTAGGTTGAGGAGCCTGAAACATGGCACATGGGAAGTGAAATTAAAATCGTGTTGACTTGTGGTAAGATAAAAAAGAAATTCCCTCCATACTCCCTGTGCAGCACGATACATCTGGTTCTTGTGCACAGAAAGCGGCCAACCCATTGGCATGTTTGGCTTGTTCTGTTGTTTTAATTTATACAAGGCCATGTTTCAGTTTGGAATTGAATCCGAACAGATTAGTATGTGTGGAGAACCTCCCTCCTAAAATAGACAAAACTTTGATAAGAGATGTTATTGTGGTGGGGACAGTGGGAGGGATTTGAAAGCATGCATTTTAAGTGTGTTCATACTGTTACCAAGTCAGAATTGTTATCTATGCTCGGCCTTGCATTATCCCCGCAGGATTGTTGAGATACCAATCTCTCTTCATTAAAACAAGAACAAAAGCCAAGTGATTGAGATTCCTTCTTGGCTTATCACATTTGGAAAGCTAGCATTCTTTCGACAGTAAGGCATGACAAGCTACATCTACACTAGAAAAAGAAAGTAATTTAGGAAATAACTTTGAACTAACACAACATCAAACATGATTTTGTATGTCATTTAGATTGAGATTAAAAACATTTATTGCACATACATTACTCCATTTATTGAGACAATTTTGTATTTATTGATGCTACTGTATTCTGGAAGTTGCTCGTGAGCATTAGGAGGCATTTAGTCGTTTACTGGACTGGTTAGTTTGAATGTGCTAATTTAGTTACTACATTGAGTAAGTTAATGAAACTATAGAGGAGTTCACAGATATGTTTGGAAGGAAGGAATTAAGTTGATAAATACAAAAATAATTCATAACTGCCATTAATCCAGTGTAGCAGATTGTTGTCAGTGGATTTGGTGCAGTGGAGTAAGAGAAGGTGGTAAAAACTAGCAAAGACTAAAGCCTTCTGTCTTCCTATTTTTGCTTACTTGCCTGTTAACTTTTATTTTACATTACTTCTGGTTTAGGTGTTTTCATATTCTGTTAATACAGCTGTACTTTGAGTGTGCTCTGGCTTTAGCAGTTAGTTCCAACTGCAAGGGGGGGTAGTCAGTGCTCTAAAATGAAGCATATACCCATCTCATTTTGGGGTACCCATTTTTTCTTGTCTATTTTACTGATTTGCTTTAATATTGCTATTACTGATGTTAATATGATTGTTATTAGTATTAGCAGTAACAGATCTCTTAAGGAACGTATCATGTTCTTGCCAAAGATTTTTTGGTGCCTAAGAATTTATTTTGAACAACTGAGGTTTTTTGCCTGAGGACATCAACCGTTTGTGTAAAGTTTTTGAGGTGTTATTTAATTATGCCAGAAAAGTGAGCAAAATAATGCAAAATCAAGCTCATGTGCATTCATAATCTTAATTCTGTTCTGAAGTCTTGCTACCCTAATAACTTTGTAAAAACATAATTTTTTCCTGGTCTAGCACAGAATAGAACTTCTCATAAAGCTGCCTACTATGTTATCTTATTTTCACCCCAATCACTTTGTGATTATGTGTGTGTAAGAAGAAGGCAGAACAGTGTTTTACAAATACAGCGATTGAAAATGTTTCTTTTCTTTTACTCTCATTCTTACAAATTACCTATTTTGCTCTAGAAGAGAAAAAATTCAGTCAAATGGTGGAGATTTTAGGAAGATGTGAAGTACTAAGAAGAGTTAAAAGGAGATTCTTTTACTAAAGATCTGGTTAGCCCTATTGATTAGTCATAAAAATACGATGTGTGTTAATGGATCTTCATCATTTTCAGTGTAAACCAGTCTATTGTGTGAAAGTAGGAACATGCATATGTTTTTGGAAGAGTGATTAAAAACCAAAGAAGTTACAGAGGTATGCATCAGAATCAATACTTTTGAGAGCCAAAGTGGCTGTGAGAAGATTATATTTTTTCCCTGAACTGTTTCCTGGCAAGTAGCATCATGAATGAAGATACTCACATTTGAGTTCAGGTGATTAGAAGAGGGTAGCATGCAAGGTATTACCAAAAAAAGTGCAGAATCAAACAAAAAATTGATAAGCACATACATAATGATTCCATAATAAAAAGTGTATTTTTATACACACACACACACACATATATAATCTCAATAATATAAGCACCAGTGTAATAATTCTATAATTCCAATACAGTGGCATGACATTTAAGTTTTGGGGGTTGTTTGCTGCTTCTCTTTCTCATTGGAGTGACTGGTCCTTACTTACATGAAACTTACGTTGAAATCTATCTGCCGCTTCTTGCTGTAGTGTAGATTTTGTGGGATTAACTGGAACTGCTTTCTCAGAGAGCTGCAGCTTTCAAAATAATTTTGGATTTGAAAAAAAAGGATCTCTAGCTGTGAATGTTGTTTGGAGTAGGGAAAAGGAAGGAGTGGTAGAAAGAAGCTGCTATGGGCTGGCTGACTGCAGCCTCCCATTTCCCTTGCACTGCTAGGGGGAAGGAGGTAGAGGACTCCAGAATGAAGCTGTGAAGTTAATCCTGTGAAAAGGTGATGGTGATATGGAATTCTCACCATTCTGCTTTTGATTTGCAACACAATTTATGAGAAAGCAGCTGGATGAGCATCTGGCAGCCAGCCAAGCTGCCTACACCCTACCATGGTTTTTAAATATAGACACACGTGTTTCTGTCCCACCTTTGCTTTCTCCAGTAACCCACAGATTAGAATTAATATTAAAAGTGTCTGAATTCAAAGCACTGTGATTAACACAGAATACTGAACAGCTTGGATGAACATTGCCAGAAATTACCTAATACTATTTCTAAGAACATGGCTGGGGAAGAATACATTGTTTAATCCATCTGAAAAGTTAGCTGGGCATTTTCCTTGAAAATATCTGGCACTGAGGCAGGACCTATCATATGTTACTGATTTGAAGTTCCTCTTCTGCTTGAGGAATTGGTTATGTAGCTTCTCAGTCACTGATAACGTGCAGGCCAAAAGGATATCTCTACCCAGCTTTTAAAATTAAGGATCACTCAGTTTCCTTTGCTACACAGAGGAAGCATAATTTACTGATGTGGCAACTCCTTTTCTGTAGGACAGTTTGTGTATTGTAAAGCTAAAATGTGGGTATACATATCTTTCCTTTAACTTAGACTCAGATCCTAGTCCTGCAGGTAACTTTAGGTGTAGTCTAATTCTCTCCTTGAAGATCCCAGGCAGCGTAAGAAACTGTGTGCTGAGAAACAGTTGAAAATTCAGGGCTGAAGTGTACTTCAAGAAAATTTATTACAGGAAAGTTTTCTTTGGTTCTGTCTGAGTTTAGAACTCAAGTATCTTCCCTGAGGAAGTAATAGCCTTGCATTGGAGATTAATTTTATATGAGCTCCCTCTTCTTCTGTAAATCTTTGTTCTTTTAGTATTTTTTTTTCCCTCCAACTCTTTTTGATTTGTAGTGATTGTGTTTTCAGAGTGAAAGAAACATTTCTATAGATGGCAAGATTTACCATGAGTCTTGGGCTCTCTATGAGTTTTTATGTGTTCATTGAATTTGGGTAAAAGAACTGGGTAGTTTCAGTAGGCACTGAAAAATTTCAGTAGATGTTTTCCATTGGAAAAAACCTCCACTGCAAGAAGTTACAGAATCTGCAAGGAGATCAGCAGACTGTTAAAAATCTAACAGTTTATTTCAAAAGCAGAACAAGTCTTGTTTCTTGAACTCTAAAAATCTTGGCTTGTCTGTCATTAAGACCTAGACCTTCTTAAGTGTGCACGACACTGAATATTGCAGAGAATTGCTAAGCAAATGTGTATTGAATTATTATAAACCAAAACATATTCCTCCCTGCACTTTAAAACAGACACAAATCCAGAGGTGATTTTTCAAAGAAGTTGGGTTTTTTCCCTATCAGAGAGAGTTATTGTCTTTTATTTTTTACCTCAAGAATACTAAGAAATGTTTATTTTTATGTACATTACACTTAAAATAGAAAATTAATTTTGAGGTTTTGGAGCTTTCTGTCTTTGCAGCTTTGTGGAGGTACACTCAGAGTAGCCTGATCTGAGTTTCAAACCCATTTCACTATTCACAGGAAGAGATATAAATGAATGGACTTTTGTCTGATTCTGAAGTTCTTCAGTATTTCAGGCATATGCGAAGAGGGTTTTGCTGTTATAAGCTATTGTGCAGAAGGTGTCCCTTTTCTATAGTGGATATTGAGAATGTTTACAGTTTCTAGCCTTTTGTTCTTCTTAGACAAAACTGCCTTTAATTTTTGAGTGTTTTGCTGTAGTGAAAGCTCTGAAATTTAGACCACATACTTCAAAGGACTCACTTCAGCAGAAAAAGCACAGGATAATTCTTAAGAAATAATTCGTAGTAATAAAGCAGTTTTTATTACTTTGCATTTAGAATGCTAAACTAGTGTTCAATATCAACCACTGTTAAAAAGCTAACAGCTATAACATACTCATCTGAGGACAAATTTTTAATGAGCTATCATTTGATGAAGAAAGCTGATGATATATGCAAAAAAAAAAAAAAAAGAGCCCCATGGCTGCACAGAAGTGCCTTATTAATAGTCACACTGAGCATCCTGTTGAATGAGCTTTATTTATCATGTTTTTATAGCTACCTCCACCGAGCTTTCAGCTTCTGGGAGGAAAGTATGGAAGTACAATATTGTTCCTCCAGTGTAGCAATCAAAGGGTTTCTAAACCAAGAAAAATTGAGAAGAGACTACAGGAGGAGGAGAACGTCATACACAGCAGGTTCGGAAATAAATCTCTTCAATTGGACTCCCCATGTGAGATTGTTACAAAAATTTCTGTGTGTCACTGACATTTAGGAAATACTTTTGCAACACTTAAGGGCTCTGAGTCTAAAGGTTTAGTAGAGCTTACTACAACTGTCCTGTGTCTGCTGAAATATGGAGGTCAGCAGGGAGGCAAATATGAGGGAAAAAGTTAGAGATTAATTGTTAAGGTGATGATGAAGATTGTTCAGTGACTGTCTGCTTTTCCAAAATTCCTTCTTAATGTGGAATGAAGTAAACACCTTTATGTAAAACAGGAGTATGTTTTCCATCTAAGTAGCTGTTCTATTATCTCTGCAAAAATGGCCAATTATGACTCACTTGGATCTGAATGTTTGTCTTTTAGAAATTGCATTGAAATGACTAATTTCACGTAGCTAATGCTAGGTTGCCAGATGTCACTGACCTCCACTAATTAATAACTTGAATGATGTAACCTGGAGGTGAAAAGCTCCATGTGTCATTGACATTGCTCCAGATTATTCACTTGTGTCAAAAAAAGAGAAAAATTAACTAACATTCAGGTTTTTTCATAGCCTCACCATTATCTCAAATCTTCACAACAAACTGGTGATTTAAAGTTGGATTATGGGTTTCCTTGTGCCTGCCGCTCATTCCTTTGCAATTGGAGTCCATAATGTTCTCCTGAAGACTTTTCATGTTCTGAGCAGATACTCTCCTTAGTCCTGATGCTCCTGTTTGTCTTTCTCACCCTTGATTTCTGTATAATTTAACAGTGCAGCTACACTCTAGTGATTCTCCTGGTAGCTATAGGTTCAAGCTTTCCTGTTTCAATAAGCATCTTTTGCTCTTTGTGTTTAATGAGAAATTGTATCACTCTGCTCTTTGTTTTTTCCCTGTGTCCACAGCTCACAGTATTATCTATGTGTTGATGACAATCATTTGTATGCCTCTTTTTGTTCTTCTCCATATTCTTGTTATTTTGTGTCTCAGATTACCTTAGTATTTGTCAAATTAAATAAAATAATTTTAAAGTAAACATAAACAAAATGGAAATTACTTTATTTCTTCTTTCCCTGAGTAAACCCTGTTGCCAACTCTTTGGATACTGAGTGTTGTTTTTCTTATTGTGTTTCATTTTGCATCATCCACTTTCTAAATGTCCTGATGTATCTGTTATCTTTAAATGGAAAGAAGAAAACTGAATGATGATTTTCCAAAATCACCTTTCTGGTCAATTAGTTTAACTAGAAGAATGTAGAATATCTCATGTTTGTGTCTCTTTGCTGTTGAACCATTTATTTCTTCACTAGCTTTTCACTGGACAAGCTGCATAACTTGATGGTTCTTACATTTCTGCTGTTGTTAGCATTTTCTTTTCTCTTTGCTTTAATCTGTTCAAAATCTTCTTACCTTGATTTGATTGCATATTTTGTTGAAAAATATATATGTTAAAATTCCTTCAACAGTTGTCTCTTTGCTGTCTCCTGTTTATAGGCTAACTTTTCAAAATCTTTTCATTATTGCAAATAACAATTATTTTAAAGTAGCTGTAGTATTTTGTGTAGAATGACAGATGGGTATTACTATTAACAGAATCAAGCTTTCCATCACTAAAGCTTAATGACAAAACTATTTGAATAAATAAAAAATACAAGCGGAAATTAGGATAACATTGTTATTCTCTTCTTAATGAGACATTAGGAACAAAATTATATGCGTACATATAGAAACAAAAATATTTATTTTTTTAGTCTCAGTTATACTGAATAACTTAGAAGGTATTTTAAATTCAGTCCTCCACTATATCTCTCAGATTCATCTGGGTTTATGAGCTCATATCTAAAAGTTGTCTTTGACATCCCAGGGCAAGATACAGTGTGTTTACCACACCTCTCAGAAATTATTTCGGGAGGGTTTTTGACTTGCATGAAGTCTGAAGTGTCATACCTTCCTTGACTGTCTGTGGCTGAAAGGTAAGGAGGGCTGATTGCTGGGCTGCTTCTTTAATCCCACATGCCGTGCTATTATGACTGTCTTGAACAGCAAGTTAGCACGACACAAGATGGCCCACTTTCCATTGCCTCCTCCTTCTTTGCATTTCCATGTTTATTAGCAGCAATGAGCAGGTATCCAGGGGAATAAACTTCATCTCGCCTGTGCTCAAGGTCCAAACCAACATTTTGTGGTACTTGGTTGCCAGAGGACTCTTCTTTTCACTTACTCTATTATTTAACCTGCGGGGTTGAGGAGTAAGAAATTACCTTGAAATGCCTTTCCCTTCCTTGGAGTAAAGAGGATCCTGGCATTTCTCATCAGCACCTAAAAGTTTAAAACACTATTTGTAAAACAATAAAATGAAATGTTGCTTTCAAAAGGTCTGGGAGCCTACTAAATACAAACTTTGCCAAAAAAACATGAAACGCTTTAAAACTCAGTGTGCTAGCACAGATGTTAAATCTTAAAGGATTCACATATAATTTATTCAATACATTAAATTTACTATACATAGTATAGTTTCAGAATGTGCATTAAAAATATGTTATGAAATCTCATTCGTACCTGCTGAATGGCTGCCAAATTTGGTAATGCAAGAACATTTGTTGTTTTACCCCTTTAGCACAATCCTGCATTCAGTTTTTAAATGTCCATAAAAACTGTAAAAGCCTCAGAACGCCAGATTGGAACATTCAAGACTTTGAAAGTCACACTGCAACAGTTCTGTTTTTTTTTTAATAACTCTGCGTGCAGGACAAAAACCCCTATTTCTGAACATCATCACATTTTGGGTTGACAACTTCCAGGTTTGGAGCTGCATTTTCCTCTGGAAACTCGTCTCTGTGAAATACATCCAAAGGATGTTTTGTGACATTTTTAGATTGTTGCAGAAGACAGAGGGGGATGCCCCGGTGGATGCATAGGTAGCATTTGTGAAAGTTCAGTCTTGGACAGGGTCTTGTGTCATTAAAGTGAGTGGAGTAGCCCAACACTAAGGGTTTGTGAAAGTCGTAGTAACTAAATTCTTCTCTAATATGCTTAACATTTTCTTTAATTTCGTCATATGAATTTTCAACAACTATATATTTGCATCGTCAATAAAATAACCTAATTAAAACTTTGGCTACTTCATGAATTGGCAGGGTATGTACTTCTCACTTTTTGATGTACTTCAGGCCAATATATTTGGGATAAATTTGGCATCAACTTCTTGAAGCCATATAAAACTTAATATATTACTTGGTTTAAGTATGAAATTATATCTCTATCAGGGGATCTCAGGTCTTACTGAATTGCAAACCCTGGAAAATTAGACCATGATTTGATGTTTATTTTCTTATCTTTCACACTGCTCACTTATAGGAAATGGTAATTTTCTAACTGTGGATGAACAGTAAAAGCTGGTTCTGAACAAATGAAAACACACATAATATTATTCCCAGGAGAACCGGCTGTTACATGTTTTAATTGGTGGCAAGATACTGCAGTGACTGTAGCCAATTAATAAAGTTGTTAATAGGGTGTTGGACTTATGTGATCTGCTGGCCTGTCAGTTCATATGGAGGTCTAAGAAGGATGCATTTAGTCCCCAGAAACAAGCTTTCCCATTTAGTGAGCTGAAATGGGAAGCTGTTTTTAAGGGAAGTCCCTTTTTAATATTTTACTGTAGTTTTTCCCGCAGAGGATGATCTCTCTCCGAAGCTTACTGTCAGGAGCCTATTGGCAAAGATAGGCAGCTCCAGCAATAATTGCTGCAAGGATGAGGGGTCATGAATCTGTGGAAAGCAAAGAAAATTGTTCCTCTGGAGTATAGAGAGGTATAAATCTTTTTTAAGTGGCTTTACATATTTGCTGGAAGCAAGGATGTCATTATACCAAAGCATGCCTTAAAGTTTCTGGTAACCATCAAAACCACCACTAACTCCGTGGCTGCTAATTTGCTGCTAATGTCTTGCTGCTATAGTTCTCTGTGGCTACATTCTTTCTTAGCATTTATGATCCTGACACTTTCTTTATGGCCTCTTTAAACTCAGCTTTTGGACTCCAGCATGTGTGTTCATTGAGAGTTAATTAGGCAGGCTGCAAGACGCCCTCGCCAAACAAGTCACAACATTTTGAAGCCATTGGATTGCTGGGCTGACGTGAACAATAAGGTGATATTACTCATGTTTGTTGATCTATATTATTGTGGCTTTTGCCATTATACCCCAGCTCCCCAGACTATTGTTTAAATACATGATATAAGAGATTAAAGCCAGCATAAAATGAAAAAAAAAAAAAAAAAAAGAAATATCATGTAGTTGTTAATTTTTGGCATTGTGTAATTAAACCATTTTCTTTAATGTTATTTTTGCCAGTATCTAATTAGCAGAGCCATCTGCCCAAGAAGTGCTGGACCATCTGTCTGGAATACTGTTCTGTTCATTTTCTGATTCTTAACTAATTAACTTCTTCCTCTATGAAATGTAACAGTACATTCCATTTCTATGCTTCAAAGAAGTTACTATATAAAAATACATATAAATGTGTACCTGTCTACATGTGTATGCTGTGAGTATCTGTGTAGCTACAGGAGCATAGTTCTTCTGGCAGATCTGATCGTTCTCAGTTACTTGTGCAGCTTCACTGTCAGTTGAATGCCATGTGCTTTTTGTTGACCTATAAGTACAATTAATACATAGCTCACCTCACATTCTAATTGAACAGTCCTTTCTTGATTGTGTTCAGATTTAAAATTTCCTCTCTGCATTAACTGATTAAAGTTATAATTGTGGAAAAGGGGCTATATTAAAGTTAATTACTTATGGGTTTGATTTTTTTTTTCCCCTTTTGAATTTTGTAAATTTTTTTTCAAAAAAATCATCGAATACTTTAGGTTGGAAGGAATCTCCAGGTGTCTTGCCTGGGGACTTACTTTGTTGCTATATTTTGGGCATGAAGAGAACCCCTTGACTGTTATTTTCCATTACTCTCTTTTAGTCTAAGGTATTTGGACAAATCACTTTGGATTGGAGATTTTCTTTCAGTTTTCATTGAAGTTAACTTCTTTGCACTTACTTAGTTTGCCTGCTGAAGATACAATAGCTTAACTTTTAAGCAAGACTTTTATCACAGAGTGCCTTGGGTGGGAAGGGAGCTTAAAGATCATCTTGGTTCAACCCCCCTGCATGGCCAGGGACACCTCCCACTAGACCAGGTTGCTCCAAGCCCCATCAAACCTGGCCTTGAACACTCCCAGGGATGGGGCATCTACAGCTTCTCTGAGCAACATGTTCCACGGTCTCACCACCTTCACGGTGAAGACTTTCTTCCTAATATCTAATCTAAATCTCCCCTCTTCCAGTTTAAACCCATTACCCCTTGTCCTATCACTATGTGCCCTCATAAAAAGGTCCCTCTCCAGTTTTCCTGTAGGCGCCTTCAGGTACTGGAAGGCCTCTATGAGGTCCCCCTGAAGCGTTCTCTTTTCCAGGTTGAACAACCCCAACTCTCTCAGCTTGTCTCCATTGCAGAGGTGCTCCAGCCTTCGGATCATCTTTGTGGCCCTTCTCTGGACTTGTTCCAACAGCTCTGTGTCCTTTTTTGCTGGGGACCCCAGAACTGGCACAGTACTCAAGGGAGGGGTTCTCACGAGAGCAGAGCAGAGGGGGAGAATCACCTCCTTGGACCTGCTTCTTTTGATGCAGGCCAGAATATGGTTGGCCTTCTGGGCTGCAAGTGCACATTGCTGGCTCGTGTTGAGCTTCTCACCAACAAACATCCCCAAGTCGCCTTTCAGCAAGCTCCCTGGCACCACGGTGCATGGCCCTGACTGTGTCTGAGTGAAGTTCCCTGCCATTATTTCTATTTTCATAGGCTGCTTACAGAAACCTTTGGAAATGGTGCTTTTGGCCTGATTGAGAGATGTGCCTGGGTTTGTGGGGCTGTTTCCATCGGTGTTGCCACCCTTCTGGGGCTGTGCTGTCAGTGGCTCAAGGTGCTGCAGGCATCCCTCTGTGGGCAGAAAGGCAGAAGCTGCTTTTATCCTGCCTTTGCTGCAAAGTGGGATTTTTCTAGAGGTAGTTTGTTCAACCAAACAGAGAAGGTACTGCAATGTATTTGTGTTCCAAATAATATGATTAATTTTAATACTACATTTTTAACTACATATGGATGGGTGTTGGATCTATATTTTTCTTCATTTGAAGATAATAGTTTAATTATAAAGCTTGTTCCTTCTCTGACTGGAATTTCTCTTCTCCCACTACCCCTTGAAAATGCTGGGAGGGATTAAATCTGGTGTTTTTGAAACACCTTACAAACATCAGCAGTGTAATGTTTAAAACACTGATACAGTTATTTGCAGTTGAGCTTTTACAAAAAGTAATGAGTTCAAACTTAGAGTTAAGTTGTGCACGAAAGCCATGTTCCTGTTCAGTCTGATTATATGTATGGAGCTTTGTGGTTTGTGTATTTCTTTTAGCTTAAAAAAACAGTATGTGTTCAAAAGTGAATGGTGAATTCCTCACTGGACTACAGTAGGTAAAATTGAAATTGTAACTGTCAAGTTCAGTCGTTAGAATTGAGCAAACTGACTTTCATAGGGCTAAAAATCTCACTGCAAACATTTTGCACTGCTCTACTGGTGACTGCTATGTAAGTAACTACTGGAAAGTAGTTATGCTGAAGATTGCAAATAGAACCAAATTTAGCCGTGGCATTAAATTTAGAGGTGCTTGAGAGACCATATTGATAGCAGGATTTGTAAAAGCCATGTCATTGTAAATAGTGTCAGCTTGCTATCAGAAAGAAAGTGATGTGCTACCTTAAACCCTGCTCCTTAACCTATGCAGCTACATTCTTTGTGGAGATGTGTAGCAGTAACGAATGTCATACCTATCCTTATTTTCTCTAGCACTGATGTTCAGAATCCATGTTTCCTCTTCCCCAGGGAGAACACACTTGAGTGTATCTAATTCGGTTCAATGAATTTTGTTGCCAGCTTAAGTATAATTTTAATTTAAATTAAAAACAGGACACAGAATGCTGACGGTTGTATTTTGCTGTCTGAAAATTGGAGCCTCTTATTAAGAAATGTAGGAAAGAAAAGATGCTAACATGAGGAACTTTAGCTGTGTAGGTCTTCACAGTCAATCAAACATCCAACATGGTATGCATATCGTATTTGCACTGCTCATCTGAACTTCATGGAAATATTAGCAAGCAGTATCAAGCAGGAAAATATGTCTATTTAACGGAAACAGTGGATAACAGTAACATCTTTAAGTAAAACTAGTTTTGCACTAGCTTTCTAAAATAACGTAGTCTGTATGTATCTGTCTGGTCTTTCAGAATTAAAACTTCAAAGTCTTAATTTTCTATTGACAAAACCCACATTTTTATTGTTCTGTTGGAATATTTTGTCTTTATGTGCTGAAGATTCGGCACACATTTTTCTCCTCTTTTTTCCACATTGAAATGACATTTAACTTGAGCAGTCTTCCACCTCTCTTCCCCCTGTGTGTTACCAGTAGGCTGTGTTGAATATATGAATTTCCATTTTGTGGGAAACTCCTCCGAATTTCCTAAACACTAGAAGAAAAAAAATTAGCTGTATTTAGAAATGCTTGTCAATACCTGCTCTTTTCATTTAATGAGCAATAGGACGTATGAGTGCAGTACTGAACTATGTGGGAGCCTTTGGGACCAAAGTACAACAGTTTGAACTACTCAGCTCTGTTCAGATGTCTTTGTAATATACTTTATTTGCTGCCTGCTCTGTTATTGTCTCCTCCACAGTGGAATCCAGGGTTATGCTACTATAAGTACACTTGATTTCAAAGGCAGCACTTAGCTTTGTCACCAGTGTGTCTGCACTTCTTGTCCAGACAATGTTACTCCTTTGGCATATGTTGCCATGAGCAGGATTTTCCCAGAGATTTTGACGTTTGGTTAGCTTGCAAGCATATGTATTTATGTATAGTTACAGCTGTTTATTCTATTTGGGTTCTTGCTTGTGCTGTTAACTGTGGTATCCAGAAATACTACAGAAGGTTTTAATATTTAATATCTTTCTTTAAATCTATGCATTTCAAGGATGTCAAAGAAACAGAAAAAAGTTTCTTTTCAGTTATGCTAATATTGGTATTAGAGGTTTTATGATGTGGTTATTAAAATTATTAATATTTAAGATTTGAGAGGTCTAGCTAAGACCTTTATCCTCACTAAAAGAACATTTGACTAAAAGCTAACATTCTGTGATTGTTTCCAGCTCACCACCTCTGAGCTAAGGTAATACTGGTTGTGCCACTCCTGCAGGCTCCCCCAAGAGCCGTATCTCTGTATCATCACACTATTTACTGTTTGGTTCCTTCTTAGAAGTGTGACAGTTAGCAAGCTCTGTAAGGAGTCCATCCCTCCAGACATGGACAGCTGGCTTTGCTAACATTGAAATGTTTTTTTTTCTTAATTTCTTTATTTCTGAAATAGTATATAGGCTGAGTCTCTGTGGTCACTTAGCAGAGGACAGGGGAACAGAGGGGGGGAGATGCTGTCCCAGTGTTCTCTCTGTGGTGAGAGTTAATTAAGCTTCTGCCTGACTTGTCCTAAATTTTGCTTGCATTATTCTGCTTTTGGAGTTCCCAGATTCTCCAACCCTGACCTGCTTGCAGAGATGCATTTTATGCTTTTCTCAGATTTCGTTAAAAGCTTGAAGAACTGCCACTTGTGGCTTCTGAATTTCCCATCTCCAAAGGCTGTTGATTTTCTTTTCCAAAATTTTTCGTGACTGTGATATATACTTAATTAGCTTGATTTGTGACATTGTGTAATTTTTGTATTTCACATCCTTCTTCTTCAAATAACTCTTACCGTGGACTTAGCAGCAGTTGCAAGCTGGATATTTTGTCTCTGAAAATTGATTTATTGATAAACATTTTATCTTTAACACAATATTTCTCTCTCCTTCCTTCCTGCTCTTCATGCTTTTGGTGCTGTCTTCTCAGTTCAATTTTAGCAATAACTTTCCTTCAAACCTTCGTTTTAAGAACCTGTATTACACTAAATCTTACTACTCTCATCTCCTACTGGTAACTCTTGAATTTCTCCAGGCATTTTTATCTTTTTGTGTTGTTTAGAATTAATATATTTGGTATCAGGTACTTGTATCAAGTGCCACGTAAAATAGATTTGGGGTGTCCTAATGGATTGATTAGGAACTTAAGTTGGTCATCCAAGAACAGTCTTTTGTACTGTGATCTCTGTTATGGACATAAATTGCTTTTTGTATTAGAGAGTCAAAAGAGTTAAGTCATTGCTGCCTTTTTGTCTTATGCATTGTTGCTTTTTCTCCTACCTCAGTAGGAGACTTCTTTCATGCTGCTAGATTCATTTTGTTATTAATGCTAGGGTCATTCACAAGTGGATTATTCCAGAAGTTTTCAATATATTCCTCAATATGCTGTAGTTATTAATCTGCAAAAGCAAACACTGTAAATGAAAAGGTTTGGGATGGAGAAAAAGAATTCCTGGCATTAATTTTTGTGAGTAATTTTTTAACCCTGAAATGAAAAAGCTCATTCTCAGACTTGTTGAAACACAAATCAGAGAGTACTGCATAGTATACTCTGGAAGCATTTCCCCTTTAGTTTAAATAGGCTTTTGCCCTATTATTTTATAATTAATTATAGGGTCTACTTGCTATTAATATAGTCTCCATTAAAATACAAGTACAAAAAATTACCTATATTAAATCTGAATGAATGGTCTTTCATTATTTCCTGGTAAATAAAAATGCAAAAGCTGCAGTTTCAATAATTAAGGAGCAGTGGTTAGTTCAGAAATCTCAATTCTTGCTGATAAAACGTGTAGTGCTTTGTGGCATTTTTATCTACAAAACACCTGGATGTGCACTGTCGAGGTGAAAGAATGCAAAGTGATTTAAAATGCACTCTGACTACACAGTGTATACAGGAATTCAAATATGTACAGGTATTGGCACATAAACACCAAGCATATGATCTGCTCCACTGAACAATAGAGTTCCTAAGTCACAGCCTTTGAATGTTAAATATGGAAATAATTGGAGTTACCTCATGCAGTGAAACTGTAGTAGTGCAGACTAGGCATTACAGTCCTGGCATAAATCTCTTGAAGAAGAGAGACAGCTCAAAAATGAGGATAAATTTCTTCTGCTTTGCAGTGCTCAGTTTCACTGTTGTCTTGTATGTGCCTGCCCATTGCTTCTTTCTCTGAATGGATGTTTTAGTGCTTCTGATTAGTGCTGCAGTCATACCATGAGAAACTAAAATCTCCATTTGATGCTTGAGATGAATACTGCAAGACCAGCAACAGGGCACATTCTCCTATGATGCAAGGTCTCTCAGCAGAGCTGACCTCAGATGCTGTGGTGATATAGCCCAGTCCTGCTGGGGAGAGAGGATCAACCTTTTTGTGTGTTCCTAACTGCTTTCTTTAATGAGACTCACACAAAAGTAGCTAAATAGCATGAAATGCAATTGTGGTTATTTCTCCTGTAGTGTTAAGTGAATCATGGGGGTGGCCAGCTTCACTTTGGATTAAGACACTGAAAAACTGTCAACAGGAAAACTACATTTTTAAGGAGGAAAACTTGTAACGTCATTATGGAAGGAATCAGTATGCCTGAAGCATGTATCTC
This sequence comes from Hemiprocne comata, assembly GCA_020745705.1. Taxonomy (NCBI): domain Eukaryota; kingdom Metazoa; phylum Chordata; class Aves; order Apodiformes; family Apodidae; genus Hemiprocne; species Hemiprocne comata. The sequence goes on from CM036587.1 coordinate 87,624,470, forward strand.
AAGCATGGGCTTAGATAGCTCTGAGGTTTATGTTTGTGTTCCTTGCATTTTTAACTGATTTCTGTTTGTTGCAGGCAGTGGAATGGCAATGTGATGAAGCTACTAAAAAAGCCTGTTACAGTAAAGGCAAATCAAAGGTAAGCATGAGACAGCTGTTCTACTTTAATAAAATTTATATGTTAATAGCAGGTGTAAGTCAGTGTAAAAATCTCTACCTTATGCATTTTTACTGTCTCCCTTCCCAAAGAGAGTTGTAGGAGAGAAGTCTGACACTGATGTATAAGCAAAGGAATAAAAAACAATCTGGGGAGTGTGGAGCGAGAGGCACAGGCATGTCATTCTTTTCTGAAATGATCAAGATCTTTAGTTTCAAACAACTTACTGTTTTGACTCTACAACATGTCATATGTAATGGGCTTTATTCTCACTTCATTTTCAGTGCTGTAAATCCTGAATAACTTTGTATTTACTTTGTAAAACCCTCCATTTGTTTCCCTGTGTATTAGATGGAATTTTAGTAACATTTATATTTCCTATCTACTGGCATATTGAAGAAAATAAAATTATGTTCACTAATTTTTTAGACATGGAACTTGATATATTTTTAGTATTCAGAACCAATTCCCTATCTGGCCAACTACAATTTATTTTATTCAGGACAAGTAAGTGTCATGCTAACATGGAACCTGTATGGATGTTGTTTTCTTTAGTGGCTGTCCTAGTCTGAAGGTAGTTATCAAATTGATTAGAAGAGCAGTTAGAAATGCATGCAATCTACATCTGTAATTATTACACTGTTTAATGATTAAAGTTAATTTAGTTAGAACATAAAGGAAAAACACATCAAGAGTTATAACTACAGAAGGGCACACTTGATTTCAGGACCCACGTTTGGTAGAACATGTCAACATGATTCTCACGCATGGAAGATTATTATCTTCATTGAGGAACACAATTCACTGTAGAAATGAGTTTACAGTACTGGGAAAAGGCATTAAGAATAATGTTGCCTTCTGTATCCTTCTCCTTTCCCTTTCTTTCCGTCCCCATATGGGAAAAATACCTAAGAGTTACTGGTCACCCGCTATTAAGGTGCAGGGTTTGCTAGGTTTGTAGAATTTATTAATAGCTAGAGAAAAGAAACAGGTTAGATTTTACTGAAAGATTTCTAACTTGAGTAGACAAACCCTGGTGACTCAAGTTATATGTGAAGGCTTTAATGGCAGAAATAGCTTCTAGTAAGTGTTCTGATCTACAATCTTACTTGTCAGTTCATGGAGAGAAAAGAAAACTTCTGGGACCTCATACTGCAAGCAGATGTTTCATTTTGTAAATTGTAATTTCTCCCTGGAAGATTTATGCTTCTTTATTTAATATATCCCTCAAGCATTCATCCTTGGTTTTCAGATGACAATACTCTGAAGAAAGAGAGCATGCTCAAGTGACAATAGAATATGACAGGTTGCATTGATCAACGTGCTTATACAGTAGAAACTATCATGGTAGGAATGCAATGTGTTACTGAAAGTTTTTCCCTCTGTTTTTCAGTGATTTTCCAAGTTTAAAAAGGTGAGAATAACATTCAGGTTTCTGGAAGTCACAGTACAGTGAATGTGGTCTAACATAATAGATGAAAGTAATGGTAAATTTGAGACTATAGTAGTGGACTTTTGAATATTCTGTTTACAATACTGTTTGTGGTGTAAAATCCACATTCAATTCAACAATCATAGAATCATATGTTGCTGTTAAATAATTTTGTTAGGAGAAATACTCAACACTGGTGAAATGCATTTAAGAATGGACCTTAGTGTAGTACATATGTACAGATTTTCATTCATGCTCATCACAGCCTTTTGAAGAGGCTGGTGATAGAAAGTTATTCTGGCACTGTAAAATAGTATATACACTATTCTGATAACAACCTTTGACATTGTTTCTTAGTATTGTTATTAGTTGGATAAAAATTTAGTCTTCCATTTATATCCATAGCCTTGTTCCTCACAATCTAGACAACATTCTTTATACTTAATGACTTTCAAAGGTAATCCTGGAAGGAAACAGTTCTTTTCTTACTGCTACCATAGGGCTTTTTTGGTGTGCAGACTTTGTTGCCTGAAAGCTTCATGTAGGTGTTCCTGGAGAATTCAGATACTGACTGAGAAAACATACCCAGCTGGAACCACGACTGTCTTTTTGAACTTTTCATGCCTCTTTTGCTTTCATTGCTGTGATTGTGTTTAAAATCAAAGGATAAATAAATTTAAGGCCAGATAAAAGATAGCCTAATGATGCTTTTATTTTATTGCCTTATGTCCAAGACTAAAACAAGGCCACAATACTCTCTTTATGAGGAGGATTTATGCATGCAGATGAGGAAAGTACCTCATCTCTGGCGTGCTCCTCTTCCTAGACAAACCACAAAAGCATTCTTTTGGAAAAACGGAAAATTGTCAAACCAGGAGGAATTCAATCTCTTGCTACGGTGATTTCCCTCTTCAGAGGGATTTCCCTCCCTCTTCAGAGGAAATCTGGGAGACATGATTCCAGTTACTGTTATGAGAAAGACTGCTTCTTGTTGTATAAATAGATCCAGCCCAAATTGGAGAGTTTCTGGGGGTTGCATTTCCGTATCATTTCTCAGGGTGACTTCAAATTTCAGGGCAGACAACATGTGTGACTGTAGGGAAGGGACAGGAAAGACTGGAGACAAAATATGCAGGGCCAGCCCAGACTGTTGTGAAGGAGAGATGAAGATTGCAAGGGTGGCTGTAGGTAAGGTATTCATTCAAATCTTCATTTGTCTTGGAGCTCTGTTGCCCACAGAGTAGCATGGGAGCAATGAGTTCAGGTGGCAAAACTAAAAGTCAGAGTGCCCTGAAACCAGAAGACAGCTTGAACCCTGAAGAAATTCTAGTAGTTTTGAGATAATGGTCAGTTAAATGCAACTCTTTTTTGTTGTTGTTCTTGAGAAAGAAGCAGCACAGAATTTTTGCCTCTAGCTGTTAGCAGTAGCTGTTGTTCTGAGGTTTATTCTTTAGGAGCCAATGAGGGAATAGAGCTGAAGGGAAATATATATGGGGACATCTGTCATATTTGACAGTGCAGTGTGTACTTGACTTTTGAAGGCTGATGTTTGTTACTGAGACTTCAAATATTTATCCACCAATTAAAGCTGTTGCTTAAAATAACTAGTGGCTCCAGGATTGAGCCAGACAAAATTACGTCTTTGTGGCCAGCATACATTAGCATTTAGAAGTCTAAAACACCACACATGGTTAAGAGAATAAAACTGGCCATTCATACTGGCACTTGTGGTAGAGACTTTTATAAAGGAAAATATAAATACACATGGTAAAAATACAATAAACCAAAGAGAGATTAAAAATATATATGTAATTAAAGTCTCTTATCCCTTGTTTATTTAAGATTCTAATGGCTGTGTGTGTTAGCATCTGAACTTTCAATAAAAGTATTAAAAAGCTAAAAGGTGTGTTTGAACTGTTAGCCTATACCAGAAACATTGCTGCAAATGGATAACCATTTGATTGTCCTTGAACAAGGACAACGAAGTTGGTCTTAAGTAGCAACCTAGCCTGTTTGGCTGCTGAATTGTTTCTAATAGCTGTGTTTTGTTTCAGATATGCTGATACAAAAGTTAAAAGTACTTGCTAAATGGATTTCTTTCTTTCAGAGATATTTTTAGAGGACAGTAGGAAAGTATATCGCATAGAGGTCAAGATGAAATGGAGGATAAGAATACTTAAAAGATGGCCACCAAACCTAACACCACTCTCCAAATTAAAAAAAAACCAACAACTTTTTTTTTAAGCCCTTTACTTTCACCAGTGCCACATCTAAAACATCTTTTTTTTTCACATCTGAAAAGTGAACCAGTTGAGCTTGACTCCAGAGCTAGAAAAGTGACACTGAATAATTAAAGCGACTAAATAATGGAGTCCTTTCTCAAGATGTGTTTGGGTGGTGATTATTCTACTCGTGACTAATATTTTGTAATTTACTTTGTATTATTCTGGATTTGTCATATGAAGAAAATAGCAGTAGTAAAAGCTGTTCTTTTCAGTTTTGATTTTGTTGTACTATGTACCCAACAAAAGTTTGATGTGAGATATCTGATTTGCCCTTGTGCTGTTGTATAGATTATTGTGAAGTTGGCACAGGACTTGGGAACATTAAAGAGAAGAATCTTGTGAATCCCATGAATGTCCGAGTTTAAAAAATTAACATTATTTTTTAACAAAAAGAGTGGGTGATGAGCGTGCAAGTAATTTGGCAATGGCACTGTTGCAGGGACCTCTGGAATATGAAGAGGAGAGCTTGGATGGGTTGTAATGTCAATACCCACTTATTTTTCCTACACTTACATTCCATGGCTTGCTGCAAAGGGCAGGATGGAAACAGCCTGAAGAATAAATTACTGTTATTTTCTGTGACCCTCCCAGAGCACCCTTCCCATGGAAAAAAAAAAGAAAGCAGAAAGTGCCTGTTGGGTTTTTTTTGGGTTGTTTTTTTTTGAGGTAGTTAAAACAACCTGCAACAGGGAAATGGCCTAGAAGTGAAATAATTACTTTTTTAAAGGCTTGTTGCACTGCCCAACTCTCTTGTATGCTTGCATATTAACTTCTGTTTGGTTGAAAGAATAGTAAGATTGCCGTTTGGTAAGTTCAAGATAAAGGTGTTTGTGGGAATCAAATCTTAATTCTAATATGTTTGACACTTACCTTTAAAGGCTGAAAAATAAATGTTTAAAAGATACATTTTCACGAGAGACTAATGCAAATGTAGTTTGGGTTTGTTTTCTTTTCAAATAGGTGAGGTTTTGTCTGAAATTTTAAGGGGGGGTTGAAACCTTAGTTTGGATGAGGAAAGGTATAGATAATAAATTCTGAGAGTTTTCTCAGAGATCTTGTAAAGTCTTTTGCCCATCTAGTTTTTCAGTCTATTTTGTGTCTGTTCAATTTATTCAGGATTGTATTTATTGTCTTCCAGGATGAAAGACTATTTTCAAGATAAACAAGCAATACATTTAATATAACTGTAGGCCACATAATGGGACTTCTGCACCATTACTATTACATGGATTTACTTAAATGACTCCACTAAATATCTGTTAGAACCGCATAGCTGTATTTTCACAAGTTTTTTAAAGCTTTGCATGAGGCTATCTTGTGAATGAATGCTAGAAAGCATTCAAGTGGAAGGTTCCAGGAAACTATATTTCTCCAAGCTTATTATTGATTTTTGTTTATTTTATTAGATAGGGACATCGATTTTACTGGAGCGTTTTAATCTATCCTACCTGCAGTTCTATGAGATTTTTAGGATTTCAGAAAAAGTCTTTCTCTCTGAATAAACAGTAGAAATTGCTGCTGGTTGCTGTATTCTGAAATGAGAGAAATGCATATCATAAACCCTTCACACATCCTAGTGGGGTAAAAAACATGTAAAATTATTCCTAAGACGTGAGCATCTATGTATTGAGGTAATGACATTTCTAGAAAAACTTCAAGTAAACAGAAACTAATAAAGCATTGTCCAACTTACAAAACTACTAGTGACAAATCTGCATCTGAACATCCCAAAAATTTTATTTGTACTGGTTTCAATATACTCGTGTTACTGACAACCTGTTTTTTCTCCTGTTTTCCTCCCAACTTCTCTCTGGGCCTGATAACCAGCATCTGATCTGTTGAGACAGCAGTGTATTATTTATGTCAGCATCTATCACTTTAGAGTTCGGCCAGTCCTTTGAAATACACATTTAGGAGAAATCTTCAATACTGAAGAGGTTTATTGTTATTCTATTAAGGACTTCTCACAGAGCTTAATGCATGCATGTGTTGTAGGTAGGAAATCTGTGTATATCATGATTGCTGACACATCAGGTATGCTGAAGCCTTGTTCCCCTAAATTTTTATGTGTGGACACATAACCCTGGAAAGGAAATTGTAATTAGTCTCCCCTATCCTTTGAAGTATCACTGAATATAGTCTTTATTTTCTGCATGGCAGGAGGAATGCCAGAACTACATTCGAGTGCTTCTTGTTGGAGGCAACCATCTCTTTACCTGTGGAACCAATGCATTCACCCCGATCTGCACCAATCGGACGGTATGAGTTACATGTTTTATCCCACCAGCTTGAATCTCTGTTCTGAGCCAGCAGACTAAAAGGCAGAGCAGGCTGTGATTAAGTCCAGGCTATTTGCATCTTGATGAGTGAGCTGATGTGTAAAAGGCTGATGTGGCTAATGGCAGGCCAAAGAGAGGAGTCAAGCAATGATCTCTTTGCAGTCTTTTCCTCAGCTGTGGGAGAGAGCACAGCTACAAGCAGCTCAGTTCCTCCCACATGCCAGTTTTCATGAACCTTGGGTATTTCTAAGAATTCTGCCACTCTGTCAAGTTTGGTTGGCATCAACTGGTTTAGCTATAAAATGTAGTTGGGTAGCTGCATACTGTGTATGTGTAGCACTGGAGAAGATGAGAGTACCTGCATTAGTGATTTCTGACTGTCAAGATATCAGGGTTGAGAAAATCTGTCATTCTGTTTCCGAAAAAAAGCTCATTGTGATGTATGTGTATCAAAGAAAGAGAGTCCATTAAGGATCAATAATTGTCATAATAAAAATCAAAATGTCACTGTTTGGACTAAGCTGGCTATTTATTTTTGGAGGGGAGAGGCATTTAAGTGCAAAGAATAGCTGTGTCACTAAAAAACTCCTTGGCGCATTTAATATATTTAAACCTCTTGTACCTTTATTTTCAAATAACATTTTAACATCATACTGTGGATTATGGCTGAAAGTATGAGAACTGCTAAATCAGAGAGATAGTTCTGCTGAACTGAAAAGCTCCTTTTTTTTAATCTCATTTTTCATATGAGATGCTTTCCTAGGACACACAATACAAATTTTTTTTTTTCATTGTCTGACCATTTGCTGCAAGGAATACCTTTGTTGATTCTGGCAATCAGATATGTTTTCTTTTTCATAATAACAAGCTGTGCAGTGATAATTAATTCTGAGTTGCTTCTACTATAAAACATCTTAGGTGTGGTGGCTAATTATTAACTTGCATGTTTTACATACCAAAGTGGCAGAAGTGAGATCAGACAACATTACAGTAAAACTTTCTATATGAGACATTTTCAGATTGATGTAAAGGCCACCTCATTACTGTTGTACAAAACCAAAGCAGATAACTAGTTACGTGTTTATGACAGGATTTTGCTCAGATTGATGCAGCTTGTCTGAAATGATAATTTTCAAGTCATCTTAATGCCAATTTCTCACTCTTTTACAGTTAAGTAACTTGACAGAGATACATGATCAAATCAGTGGCATGGCTCGTTGTCCGTACAGCCCCCAGCACAACTCCACGGCTCTTCTCACTTCCAGTGGGGAATTATATGCTGCTACAGCCATGGATTTTCCAGGAAGGGATCCTGCTATTTATCGCAGCCTGGGGGCCCTTCCTCCTCTCCGCACTGCCCAGTACAACTCCAAGTGGTTGAATGGTGAGTGCTGATGGACCATGAGACTCATCTTTTTTCAACCCATGTTTTCCATATTCATGGTCTTGAAATTCCATTCTGAGAATTTGAATGTTTTTAGAGTATTGTTTATCTAATTTTAAAAATTATTTTGCATAATACACTTTTTATTTTACTATGAGAAGTATTATGGCATTCAATATAGTGGCAGTTTGTAGATGTGCACTTTTGTGTGTAGATGTCACATTTGCAGGCACAGGGGTGAGCTGTACTGTGTCTCTCAGGTGCACTTATATGGCAAAGCTGAGTCAGCCAAGAACAGTAGCTTGCCTTGAGCATTCTTTTGTTGAGCCCTTCAAAAACCTAAGGCAGAAAATAAACAGTTTAGAATGGACTGAATTCTCCTGTCTTTCCCTGCAAGTCCCAGCCTTGACAAACAGAAGAAGTTATACTTTCAAGCTTCTTAGGGTGGCAGGCTGACTTTTTTTGATGCTTATTATAGCCTAAGGATAGGGACTAGTCTGCAAAACGTGTCATAATATCTTGTTGTAGCAACGACTCCCTGTGTCATGGATGTTAATCATCTGATGAGGATTTCCAGCTGGGAGAAGCTGTGAACAGGTAGTCTTGAGATGTAACAGGGCCAGTTGCCATTTTACGTATTACCAAATAAAAGCAGATTCTTCTGAAATGAAAGTTGTTATTTATCATAAAATGGGAAATTATATACATTACCATTTGCCTGTGCTTGTTCCAGTCAAAAAAACCCCATATTTTCATGACTCATCCTACGTGACACTACAGTCACTGTTATCACAGTGCATTTCATGTTACGATGGGATTATTTTCCTGTTTGAAATTAAGTATAAATATAAAACTTTCTAGCTTCAGAACATTAGGTCAGCTGCAAGTGACAGACTTTATTTTGAATGGTTCAGTTCTTATATAATCTGAATGCTGAACTATGTGTATTTGCTCGTTGTATTTTCCGTGTACAAAGAAGCCATCAGAGGTAGCTTGTGACCTTCTCTGAAGGTCAGCTGATTTTAGAGTATTAATTAGCAGAACAAAACCAAACTGCATGGAATGTAACAGAATTAGAGCAGTGCAAAATAAATGTGAGGGGAAAAATTCCTTGTATAGGAATTGTATAGGCAGCACCTGTGCTGCCTTTCAGCATGACCTGGACAGGCTGGAGAGTTGGGCAGAGAAGAACCTCATGAGGTTCAAGAAGAGCAAGTGTATGGTCCTGCACCTGGGAAGGAAGAACCCCAAGCACCAATACAGGTTAGGGGTGGACCTGCTGGAAAGTAGTTCGGAGGAGAAGGATCTGGGAGTCCTGATAGACAGTAAATTGTCCATGAGCCAGAAGTGTGCCCTTGTTGCCAAGAAGGCCAATGGAATCCTGGGTTGCATAAAGAAGAGCGTGGCCAGTAGGTTGAGGGAGGTCATTCTCCCACTCTACTCTGCCCTGGTGAGGCCACAGCTGGAATACTGCATCCAGTTCTGGGCTACACAGTTCAAGAGAGACAGGGAGCTACTGGAGAGAGTCCAGAGGAGAGTGATGAAGATGATTGGGGAATTGGAGCATCTCCCTTATGAGGAAAGGCTGAGACAGCTGGGACTCTTTAGCCCGGAGATGAGAAGGCTGAGGGGAGACCTTATCAATGTATACAAGTATCCAAAGGGTGGGTGCAAGGAAGATGGAAACAAGCTCTTCTCAGTAGTTCCCAGTGACAGAACGAGGGGCAATGGGTACAAACTGGAACATAGGAAGTTCCATTTAAACATAAGAAAAAACTTATTTACCATGAGAGTAACAAGGCACTGGAATAGGCTGCCCAGAGAGGTTGTGGAGTCTCCATCTGTGAAGATATTCGAAACCCACCTGGATGCAGTCCTGTGTAAAGTGCTCTAGGTTATCCTGCTTCAGTGGGAGAGTTGGACTAGATGATCTCTAGAGGTCCCTTCCCACTCTGACAATTCTGATTCTGTATTTTTGTCCAAGCATCTTTTTTCCACACAGCCATAGCATTGGAACTAATTGCTGTTCCACACCTGGGTGCTTCTGTCAAAAGGAAAAAATTCTTCACACTGAATTTTCAGTTTAACTGGATATGCTTTCTGCCAAGGGGCACACTAAATTTCCCCCTCAGACTCCTCTAATTAATCAGATTCACTGCATTTACATTTTGTCTATTTAAAGGTTCAGCTGCACCTATACATTCTCTGTTAGAACTCATTCTTCTACCTCAAAACTGTTCAGAAATAAATTCCCAGGAGAGTGTGGCTTTTACCTTTGGAGAGGAAGAACAATATGAGTTTGGTAATTGGAGCCAGTTCAAGTAAATCCAATGAAAGGCTGGAAGCAGCCCAGTTACCTGTGTGAAAGGGAGGGGGAATATCTTCTGGGATAGCTAAGAGTTGGGGATTCATCGCCTTGAGTTGAAGATTCATCTACTTTTATGACAATTTGCCTGCTCATTTGTGACTCAGTGACAAAAAACTGCATTAGTTTTTCATTGCTTGGATGGAAGTGAAGATTTTGCTGCTTTCAGTGAGAAAGTATCACAGATAATCCTGCAAGAAAAGTAAGACATCAACTGGAATGGAAGCTTCCTAGTCAGTATCTGTTCAGCAGCAGTAGCTGACAGTTACTGTAATTCAGCCTTGTTTCAGGTGTGCATGTGTATGCACACGTGTCTGTGAAAGTTTCCAATTTAAAGTAAGTTTTTTCTTTAGCATCCGTGTTTCCCTCAGAGGTGCAATGTTTTTTCTCACTTAGATTTTCTACTCTGCAAATCACGTTGGACCTATTCAGACCGTCTCTGGGGGCAATGGCAGTACTCTAACATGCAGCTCATTATCTTGCTCTGTGTGTTATTGTTATGCAATAAAGAGGTTGTTGATTTTAATGGCTATCATACTTCTCAGTGCATTCAGGGGTTTTCAGTGCTATCAGGAAGGCCAAAGGGACAAACCCATATGCTTAGGCAAGTCTGCTGTCAGTGTTCACTGAAACTTGCAGTGAAAGATCTTGACATGGGAAGCTCTGAGTCTTCATCACAGAGGAAGCTTTGTTCATAATCTTAATTGTCAGAAAGTCTGTAATCACAGGAACCATGACACACAGTGTGAAAGGGGAAAACGGAGCTGATGAGTCATATCACTGGGGTGAAATCCCATATTACCATGCTGTGATTTCAGCTTCTGGCATCACAGATATCACAAATAGAATAAATTTAAGTTGATATCCTGTCTGAGCTTCCCCATTCATTCTGGTTCAGCCAGAGTCCTGTATTTATTATCAGGTTCTGCCTTCTACTGGGGGCTTGATAAGTCCAGAAGCAATCCACATCAGCTGAATAGGTAAGTTAACAGTTATTTTCAGTGTATGTTACTGAGCATCATTCTGATCAGGTACTTAACCTTAGTAGAGTATATGGAGAAGTCAGTGAACTTAGATTTCTGTATTATCTGGGGTGATGAAGAGTTGGGATAGCTTGGTTAAAAATGCGAATTATTCAAATATGCGTAAAACTAACCTACAAGAATATACTGTGGGAGTATTACTGAAAGGAAAAAGGGAAGTTCAGTGGCCTCATGTTATGTGAAGCACAAAGATCTGGAGCAAACACAGATCCAAAAAGATAAATGAACAACATGGCAACAGTGCTAACACAGAAATTCTGTTGACTGGAGCTAGTTACAGTGGAGTCATCTTAGAGGGTCTCTGAATATGCTGAGACAGGCCCTGTGTTATCCTTACCTTTCTTGCCAACCCTGTCAGTACTCTGTAACTCTGACACTGTTCTCAATCAAGAGGAACGTGATCACCCAGATGAGGTAACAACTGCTGCAAACAAGCACTCTTCCCATCCAGCAGCCCACTTGGCTGCAGGATAGTAAACCTGAAAATGTGAAACCGAGAACCTCTTCCTCTCATGATGTCACGTTTTGGCCTTCTCTTTTCTCACGCAGAGAAAGAAGTAAGTTGCTCAAGTGAATGTATATGCACAAACAAGTGAAGAAAGTAGAAAGGCTGCTTACCAGTAACTCATTCTTTAAGGTGTATTGTTCTGCTACCTACCCTCCTTTTCAGTTTCTCTCTGAGTCTGTGTTGAAGTACTTCTTTGCTTGGGTGAAACAACTTGAGGTAACACAGCACACATTGAGGAGTATGTCTAAAGCAGACAGCTCTTCCATTGTTTTCCTCTCCTGACCAAAGCAATCAACAAGACCTTGAGCTTCACCCAACTGCTCAGGTCAGTAAAGGGCAGTATATTGCTAGAATATTTTAAAATTACCTTCATAGTACTAATAAAAAAATAGACTGTTTTAGCAGTCTGCTTTGAACGTTATTAAATGATAGCAAATAAAATATTTCATTAAGGAAAAAAGTACATCTTGATTTACAGCTGCCATGCTGTTTTTTGAGTCTCTTTAAGCTCTCTGTGTAACATGGAGTTTAAATAATATCCAGAGTTGACTGATATACTGTGCTTCTAGTTAGACTTTGCTTTAGAGTTGATCTGCAAAGTGCAACAGAGGCAGAAGTCATCCTTGTTTGCTCTAGAGGACAGAGGTAAATGGAAAAGTTATATTTGTAGACCACAAACTGCAATGGTCCAGATTGGCAAGGAAAAGCCTCCGCTGCTTAGACTTAGAAACTTTTTCTGTAGTCCATCATTTGCAGTTAGTAAAGGTATTTCTTCTTTCAGTTCAACTCCTCAAGTCAGTAAATGTTGGATCTGATGCCTCAGTGTGAAATTTTGTGTTAGTCTATCACGTCTGTTTGCTTCATTTAGCTGATAAAAGGGCAAAAGAGATTACAGAAAAAATTGCAGTCCTAATCAGTCCCTTTCTGTTTCATCACATGGAGAAGCACTGGGACATTTGGCTTCAAAATTTTCCAGATGACTTTGCTTGCAATTGCTTAGATCTCCAACTATCCTGAAATACATTGTAGCTGTTTTCTTTATCCTAGACATAAAATAATAGATGCTATTGGAACATGTTAAATAAATTAAAACTTTGTTCTAAATGTCAAGCCACTTAATCAGTTGGCAGCCCATAGATGATTAAAATGTAATCTTACATCAGATGTAGCTGCAAAACAGAAAAAATAAAATAAAATTTAAAAATCCATGCAGATTAGAAGCCTTTCCAGGTCTGAAGAGTATATAAATGTTTGGATTGTTCTGCTCTGCTGGCAGACTTAGTACTATACTTTTGTCCTCCTGCTGCCCCAAGCATTTGGTTATTAAATACTCTTAAAATAGTTCTTCTGAGATCACTTTCTTAAAAATGTTTTACTTAATAGAAAGCTTACTAATCTAGAGTAGGTACTTTCAGTCTTCACAAGTAACAGTAAAATTCTTAATAAGCTGGTTTGGTTAGCAGGGTTTAATACAGCTCTGAATCCATTCCTATTACAGTTTGTTAGCAGACTTTTATTATAAATCCTGCTGCTAGCAGGATACGTGGAGAGAAATTATGACCTAAGAACAAAAATTAATCCTTTCACTTTTGCTTTAAGGATTAATGGACATGGCTATAATAATTCAAAGTTATCCCTTATTTTTTCTGTTTTTTAATGAAAAGCCTTGTAATTATCTTGAGCAAACTTTTCTTCTTATGTAATATTTTATGTAACTCAAAACCAGTGTGTTCTGGAGATGTACAGTTAATTCGTTACCTTTCAGATAAGAGACCTGGCTGAAAATATCCAAAGCATATGCTATCAGTTGTTGCTTATTTTGCAAGAAGAGAGATAATTCCTTTCTTTTGGCTGTGGCACCTATAAGGTTGATTCTGTTCTTTTGTGTGCATCATGCTTTTTGCCAGTATACTAAAATGGAAGGGAAATGCCTTTTGGTTTTGAAACCTATCCTTAGGCTTCTTCACTGGAGCTGCTACTAGAGGAAAAAATTGAGAATTTGAGCAGTTGTGCTGCATTTTTCATTTCAAAGCTGTACGTTTTCTCTGAGACAGCAATGACAAACTAGGAGAGCAGTAAGTTGATGCAAGATGGAGGTGCCTCCCCTTACGTTCTCCAATGCCAGACTAAGTTATTGCAAAACTCCTTTGTAGCATTTTGTTACCTGTCTAAAATAGAATCATAGAATAATTTAGGTTGGAATAGACCTTTAAGATCATTGAGTCCAACCATAAACCTAAGACTGGCAAATCCACCACTAAACCATGTCCATAAGCACCACATCTACATGTCTTTTAAATACCTCCAGGGATGGTGATTCAGCCACCTCCCAGAGCAGCCTGTTCCAGTGTTTGATAACCCTTTCAGTGAAGACATTTTTCCTAATATCCAATCTAAACCTCCCCTGGCATAACTTGTGGCCATTTCCTCTCGTCCTATCACTTGTTACTCAGTAGAAGAGACCAATATTTTTCAGGTAGCTGTAGAGAGCAACAAAGTCTCCCCTCAGCCTCCTTTTCTCCAGGTTAAACAACCCTAGCTCCCTTAGATGCTCCTCATGAGACTTATTCTCCAGACTCTTCACCAGCTTTGTTCCTCTTCTCTGGACTTGCTCCAGCACCTCAGTGTCTTTTTTGTAGTGAGGGGACCAAAACTGAACACAGTACTCAAGGTGTGGTCTCACCAGCATCAAGTACAGGGGGACAATTGCTTCCTCAGTCCTTCTGGCCACAGCATTTCTGATATAAGCAAGGATGCTGTTGGCCTTGTTGGCCACCTGGGCACACTGCTGGCTCATATTCATCCAGCTCTTTATCAAAACCCCCAGGTTCTTTTCTTCTGGGCAGCTTTCCAGCCACTCTACCCCAAGCCTGTAGTGTTGCATGGGGTGGTTGTGACCCAAATACAGGACCCAGGTGGTGGAGAAAGGCAGCACTTCCCCTGAAGGTGGGATTTTTTTTTCTTTTTACCCACTGCAGGTAAACCAGCAAGGTCCACTTTCCATTTATGAAAAGACTACTAAAGAAGGCTACTGAGGGACAGAGCCTTGTCTTTTATTTCTCATCTAGCCTGCTCATGTCAGGTGCCAATTGGAGAGGCTGAACAAGGAAGGAAGAAAGGCACCCCTGCAAGCAGATCATCTGTGCCCACCTGCAGAGAGGTGCAGCAAGAGCCTCAGCCATATTAATGCTGCAGAAAACTGTAATTCACAGAGAGAATGAGAGAGCTTAGAACTCAAATATGTCTCAACCAGGGGAAGGTAGAAAAAGGGATGAATTTCAGGGAACATGAACACACAAAAACCAGCATTCACCAAAGAAAGGAGGAGGACAGAGGTAGAATTGAAGTCAGAGATAGAATTTCAGTAGCAGATGTGCCAAGCTGTAAAGTGAGAGGGAAAGGGGCTGATTATGAAAGTGAACTCTGGTTTCCTTTCTCTTATGAAAACACAAAAAAGGGAAAAAAGAGGAGAGAACCAGGTCTGCAAAGAAAGCCCTGTGATCGTCTCCCTCGCTGCAAAACTATATCAGAGAAAAAAGGTACATGGCAGTCCAAATGTTTGGAGATAAATGAGTATGCCATCATAATTGAGTTTTCTTTCCATACCGTACCTGCTGGTTTGTTAAATCTGCTTAAGGAATGCTAAGTTTTTTTGTTCTTGAGTATGTGGAATTCTGGATCATGAGTTTTAAGTAACCAACAAAACTTCTGCATCTTTTGATAGATCCCTATAGCCGAAAGCTCTAGAGGTTCTGAGTAAATTAAGGTAGTCCTCTGTATTTTTGATCCTTGTCCCTCTCCCAATATACTGCTAATCAAGGTATCTGTCCAGTGAATATAGGTGATGCAAAATCCACTGAACTCCAGGCGGGACTCTCGAGGACTTGAGTAGGTATTAGATCAGAATAAAGAATGGTTTCTGTTACTAGATTTGTCACTGGCAAATTTACATCAGCAAAATGATACAATAAGTTGCAGAATATTATGCCAAATAGCAACACTTTACCTGGAAAATGAAGGAGATTTATTTGAAGTAAACAACAGGAAATAAGGAATTTTGTAATACCATATTTGAAAACTATTTTTCGGGAAGGAAATAATTGCTTTTCATATTTTATTAGAGTACATCAGCAAAATGTAATGTCTAATGAGTGCATCCACTTCTATGATTATACTGAATTGTATTATAAAATCTATCAATATAAACAAGCAATATAAGAGAAGACTGGAAAAAATGTCTGACATACTCAGTTTTAGGATATTTGCAGTCCTTCCTCTTCCATATCCATAAAATCTTCAATTAAGTAAAAGGAAATGAATGTAAAAGAAATCATGGAGAGCTGAGGCATTGCAGAAGAAATAGTAGTCAAAATAGACTGGTAGCCAGCTATGCTATGACGGGCTATCATTTTAAGTATGAGTCCTAGGTAATTACGAAATACAGAAGAACAATAGCTATTAACAATTATTTCCACCAGTTTTATATCAGGACTTAAGATTTTACAGTTCAGCTCCTTAGGATGGATAGAACTAAGATGACTACAATTTATATATTACATTTAAGATTTTTAACACTGTAGGAAAATTTTACCCCACTGTTTAGATTCGTCTTCAAACATTCATGAACTGTGATGCCTTGGTCAGTCTGATACAAGATCTACACTGTTTTCCAACAGCTGCAGAGGGCTACACTAAATGAATATGCTTAATGAATATACGGCAAAGGCAAAATGCAAATAGGAAATTAACTTCATTAATTATATCAGTAAGGTGAAAAACAATAAAGTAGAATGGCGCATTTGGAGCTTAAATTCTTTCCATTATTTTAGGCATCCCTTTTGGAGAATGTTTCTCGCTGGAGGTTGAACCTTATTAAAAAAACTCAAAGACATCTTCCTAGAATTTAATGTTGTCATTGTTTAAGCTCAGTTGGCAACAAAGAACCATGTGGCTGCTCACTTATTCCCCCCCACCCTGCCCTGGATTGACAGGGATGAGAATCGAAAGAACAAGGTAAAGCTCATGGGTTGTGGTAAGGACAGTTTACAAGGACAACACAAGGCGAGAATAAATCATAGAATCATAGAATGCCAGATTGGAAGGGACCTCAAGGATCATCTTGTTCAGCCTTTCTAGGTAATAATATAGTTTAAATGAGATGGCCCAGCATCCTGTCAAGCTGAGTCTTAAAACTGTCCAATGTGTTGAAATCCACCACTTCCTTTGGGAGATTATTCCAATTCCTGTCTGTTTTCATGGTGAAAATTTTTATTCTGGAGTCCAATTGAAATCTCCCCAGGTGTAACTTGTACCCATTACCCTTTGTATTTACATGTGACTCATTGTAAAAAATGGAGTCTCCATCTTCTTGGTAGCCACCCTTTTATGTACTGGAACATAGTAATAAGGACTCCCCTAAGCCTTCTCAAGGCTGAACAAACACAGTTCTCTCAGCCGTTCCTCATATGGACCCTCTGCAGCCTGTCCGCATCCTTTTTGTAGAGCGGGGACCAAAACTGGACACAGTACTCCAGGTGTGGTCTGAGAAGCACTGAGTAGAGTGGGATAATGACTTCTTTATCTTTGCTGGTGATGCAAGAGAAAATACAGAGCGACTGATGCACAAGACAATTGCTCATCACTCGATCCGATATGCACCACCCTTCCAAGCCACAGTTACCCCTCCCCCACCCACCATCCCCCTAATTTATGTACTGAGCATGATACCATATGGTATAGAATACAGCCTTGGCTAGTTGGGGTCTTCTATCCTGGCTGTGTTCTCTCCCAGCCTCTTGTGAAAATTAACTCTATCCTAGCTGAACCCAGGACAAATGCCAGTAACTGTCTGTCTGAATACAAGTATTTGGGAGAAATGGATCTTTAGTGGCCAACAGTGTGAGAGTGTTATTCATTAATCTAATGAGGTCAGCGAACAAGCAACAGATAGATGTTTTTCAGTATTAAACCAGTATTTAGACATCTATGATTCTGAATATATTGTACATGCATATATCTAGGTATGTGTCTTATTTTATGTATATGTATAATCTGATCTGTGTCTAGATCTGACAAACTTCTAATTGTAGCTTTCTTTTCACACTTCTTGGACTAATTTAACTTTTGAATAGGCCTCTGAATGCATTGCACTTCAGATGTGAGTGATCACTTTTCACAGGGACAGTCAATAGAAATTGCAGCTTTTGCTGCTCAGAGTAGGCCTAGACCTTATAATCATTAAGGTTAATTGCTGTTTCCTCCATAAAGACAGACAGAGTTTTCCTTGTCATTTGGTTCACTGTGGAAGCAGTAGCATGCACTGACTTGGTAAATTAAGTCATACTAATCTACTTCAGAGGGTGTGCAGTTTTAAAGAGTAAAGAGCTCAAGCCAACTGTCTTGCTTCAAAACTCAGGAAGCAAGAAGAGACCAGGACTGCCACAGCCACTCTCACAGAGCTTTCTCAAGTTCCTGTTTCCCATCTCTCTTCCCAGAGAAAGTTTCTCATGTGCAGTTCCTCTCATCCTTTTACCCACTCAAACTACATCTACACCACTAAATAAAAACGTCCAGGATGTAAACTTACACATTACACCCTTGGTCATCCATACTGCTTGACTGTTGGCTCACTTCCCAGACTTTTTTTGGACCACTGAAGCCACTGCTTTCCCAGTGAAAAATGGATTTTGACTCAGAGAGAAACTTGCCTTAGAAACCTGCCTTATCCACCGTTAGCAAGAGATGGTGTAGGTGGGGCTGCACCATGTGGCTCCTTCTGCCCAGCAGTGTCCCATCCCATTCCCAGTAAGCTTTGCAGCCCTGAATCCCTGAGTCTGTCCTTACACTGCCTCCCGGGGCACACAGCCCTGCTTTCATGCCACAGGAATGCCATTCTCTGGGCTGCAGCCTCAGCGTGTGCTGAGTGGCAAAGCTGCAGGCAGTCCCTGGAGGAATAGTTGGCACTGTCAGATGGCATCAACCTGTGGCTGGTTGGGCAGTGAGTATGGACTTGGTCTCTTTGGTCTCTGAGTTCCCTGGGCAGTTGGAAAGGGAGAATAATCTCGAAGGAAACATTGCCTCTTCCTGTAAGTACCTTCTCATTAAGAACATAAACTATGTTCCCCAGAAAATGTAGGTTTGTCTCCAGCATTTAGAAAAAATAAATTATTTCACATTGAAGCACTATCTTGACTTCATAAGGTTCAGTCATCTTTTTTGCAGTACCTTAGATGAGTCTGTGGGGAAACGTCCTTGCAGGACAGTCATGCTGATTTATGAAGGAAGCTGTAGGGATTCCCAGGCTTTGCACTGAGTAAGCAAAATTCAGAAATAGCACACTGCAGTGTGTTTTAGCTGAGGCAATGCTAACCAGCCACCTGGTGCTTTCAGAGCATGGGCTTGTGTATATGCTCCGTGTTGTGTGCTGGAGATCTTTGCATGTCACATTCACAAACTCATTTTCTTGCTTTCCTGATTCCATTGTTTCTATTTAATTTGGGAAAGACTAGTCAGCCTGACACATCAATAAATTTAATACATAAAAAACATATAAAGGTCATATACAGTACTGGTGACATTGCTACAAGTTGAAAATCTCATGTTGTTCCATACTAGCTGTATTCTGTCTCATACCAGAATCCTTGCACTTGTTGTGATAATCTAATAATGCACCAATGAGATGTGTTTATCCTTCCAGAACTATTTGCAAATTCAGCAGAAAACAAGAGATTCACTTCATTTGCTGTATTAAAAACTTTTATGGGAAGGCCTCCATGTCAACAAATAGCAGTTCACAGCACAGTATCTGGAAACATGAACTCATTTTTCCTAGACATGAATCTCCTTTTTCCTTTGAAGCCATTCAGTTCACTTTTCCCAAAGAGAAGATGAAATTTATGAAGTCTGACATCATAATCCTTCCATATCCACAGAACATCCTGAGGTAGCTCTGAGAGTGTTACATTTCATGCAAATGAAAACAATTTTCACAAGTCTCAACAACAGGTCACATTTCAATCAGTTCATAATCAGTACAGTATATGCATAGGTGTTCGCAGATGTATATATTGTTTCTCAGTTTTGAATCCATGAAATATGAGTACTAGTTTTTATTTATACATATATTATGATTGTCAGTGCAACTTTAAAATATTGTCTCTTGAAAGACTGACATGGATTTTTCAAGAACCCTAAAGACATTCTGAATGCTTTTTATATGATTTTTTTTTTTATTATCATGTGGAATTATACATAGAGTGGTTCGAATTGGAAGGCACCTTAAAGATCATATATTTCCAACCCCCAAGCATGGGCAGGGACACCTCCCACTAGATCAGGTTGCTCAGAGCCCCATCCAACCTGGTCATGAACTCTTCCAGGGATGGGCCATCCACAACCTCCCTAGGCAACCTGATCCACTGTCTCACCACCCTCACAGTGAAGAATTTCTTCCTAATATCTAACCTCAGTCTCCTCTCTTTCAGTTTAAAGCCATTGTCCTGTCACTACAAGCCCTTGTAAGAAGTCCCTCTCCAGCTTTCCTGTAGGCCCCTTCAGGTACTGGCAGGCTGCTTTAAGGGAGCCTTCTCTTCTCCAGGCTGAACAACCCCAACTCCCAGCCTGTCCTCACAGGAGAGGTGCTCCAGCCCTCTGATCATCTTTGTGGCCCTCATCTGGATGTGCTCCAATACGTCCATGTCATTCCTGTGTTGGGGGCTCCAGAAATGAACACAGTACTCCAAGTGGGGTCTTACGAGAGCAGAGCAGAGGGGGAGAATCACTTCCCTTGACCTGCTGTTTATGCTTCTTTTAATGCATCCCAGGACACAGTTGGCTTTCTGGGCTGCAAGCGCACATTGCTGCCTTCTTACAGTTCATGAAGATTTTATTTGTAATTCATTGTTCTCCACAATTTGAGTGCTTCCAGTAGTTCTTTTGCCTCTACAGTGAGATGCTGTTGTGCCAGTGTACAGGCCTTTTGATATCAGCAGGTCAAGGGAGGTGACAAAAGAGCACTGGCACTGTGTAACTTACGAGGACTCAGGACAGCAACAAGTTGTCCTCAGAAGTGTTTGATTGCTATCTTCCAGTGAAACACCTGCGCAGATCTGAGTGTGGGGAAAACGTGGTGTGTTACAGACTAGTCTCAAGGAAGTGCTTAATAGGATAATGAGTGAATGTTATAGGGAGGAGTGAGAGAGCTATCACATCTGCTCAGTTTCAGGTATTCCAGGCAGATGATGACTATTGCTGCCAAAAAAAACTGCCCTGGAGAGTCTCAGCACAGCAGATAGAGAGAGAAGCAGCACAAGAGGCCATGTAAGCTGGGAGCTGGGCCACTTCTGGAAACGATGTGTCTGACAGAGTTTGGACTGCTGTGTAGAAATGCCAGCATGCTTGTCTTTCTAGTTCCCTTCAAAATTTTTTACAGATTTGAGATGTTTCTGCAAAATACTTAGATTCAATTACAGCAGCTTTTTTTCAATACAATAGTGCTGTCAAGAGATGTTCGCCTGTTGAATTTCTTTGGAGTGCTTCCTCATAATAGACGCTTTAAAACAGTTTGTGGTGTTTTTTTTTCCCACTTGCAATAAAATTTGGGAATGAAAACAAAAATGTTGCTTGTCTCTCAGGGGTACCAGTGTTCTGTAATGTTTCCTTACACAGAGGGGCTCGTCTTCACAAAACTGTGTATCAAATTAGCCTTTCCTTTAAGAACTCTTCAGGTCGTCAGTCTCTCTTAAGGTCATGGATTCTACATGGATTTTAGTGATCCTTATGGGAAACAGTCAATATGTTTATTGTATTGGGTATCTACTGTTTGTTGTTTTTTTTTCTTTTAATATTTCCATCTGTTGTCTTCTAGATTATTATATATATATATTTCTCTAATTTCTGCTGCATCACTGTCAGTTTCTTTGATCAGTTAAAAAAAAAAAAAAAAGAAAAAACCCCAATCTGTAATACTATCAAGAACTTTATGTGAGGTAAGGCTTAAAGGCAGTTATCTTGCCATCAAAGGCTCCCGTGTAGAGTTCTCTTTCTTTTCATTACAGCCTCTGAACACACCTTAGTCACACTTGGTTACCATCCATTATTCAACTAATGTGGAGTAATGGTGTGATGGCAAAGCAGAAGCACAGTTAACACAACAGATAAAGCAATTACATTGTAAGAATGCACCGTGCCCATGTGTGGAGAAGAAATACTCCGTGATGCTTTTGATGGTAGAATACAGCAAGCTGGGCCAGGCCTACCCAGCACAGTCCTGTGTGATAGACACCCAGAGCAGAGAGTCTGTCTAGCCACATTCATGGAGCTCATAATCCTTGCTGAACATGACCTAGCCTGCTCAGATGTCTTGGGGCCAATTCCCTGCAAGGATAGTAAAATGTGCGTTTTTCTCTCTTCAATGCTTTAGTCCAACTTTCATGTTCATGTCAGTGCATATATCACAAGAAGGCAGTAAATAATCTTTTATTCCGTTATTTTCAGAGCCAAATTTTGTGTCATCTTACGACATTGGGAACTTCACCTATTTCTTCTTCCGGGAGAATGCAGTAGAACATGACTGTGGGAAAACAGTCTTCTCTCGTGCTGCTCGGGTGTGCAAAAATGATATTGGTGGCAAGTTCGTGCTAGAGGATACTTGGACTACCTTCATGAAAGCTCGACTGAACTGCTCTCGCCCTGGAGAAATTCCATTTTACTATAATGAACTACAGAGCACTTTCTTCCTGCCAGAATTGGACTTGATCTATGGGATTTTTACCACTAATGTGTAAGTAAATTCCATAATATATTTTATTTTCTTGTTATTTGTGACAGTTAAAACTGAAGCTTCTAAACTGCTCTCTTCTGTGTATTTTGGTTCCACATGCCCTTGCAAGTCACTGTACAGTCTCTGACACCTATCTTCTGTAAATATCCATTAACCAGGTGGAAACAGTCACAAATTAATGCTAACAAATCATGATCCTCAAGTATTCTAGACAGTGAGCATGAATTTGAGCTTTAGCTGGTTTTCATGCTTTTGGTACAGTCTGTTATTAACACATTTAGGCCATTAACACGTGACCATCAGAAGGACATGAAAGTGCACAAGTCTATGGGGCTGGATGGGATTCATCCATGGCTCCTGAAGGAAGTGGCTGATGAAGTTGCAAAGCCTCTGTCCATCATATTTGAAAAGTCTTTGCAGTCTGGAGAAATTCCCACCGACTGGAAAAGGGGAAACATAACTCCCATTTTCAAGAAGGGAAAAAAGGAAGACCCAGGGAACTATAGACCAGTCAGTGTCACCTTTGTGCCCAGCAAGATCATGGAGCACATCCTCCTGAAGGCTCTGCTAGGGCATGTGGAAAACAAAGGGGTGATTTGTGACACAACACAACTTCACCAAGGGCAAATCATGCCTGACTAATTTGGTGGCCTTCTACCTTCTACGATGGGGTCACGGCATCGGTGGACAAAGGAAGACCAACCTATGTCATCTGCCTGGACCTGTGCAAAGCTTTTGACACTGTCCCACATGACATCCTGGTATCAAAAATGGAATGATACAGATTTGATGGATGGACCACTTGTTGGGTAAGGAACTGGCTGGATGGTCGCACTTAAAGAGTGATGATCAACGGCTCAATGTCCAGATGGAGACCTGTGATGGGTGGTGTTCCCAAGGGTCAGTACTTGGTCTGGTGCTGTTTAACATCTTTGTTGGTGACATGGACAGTAGCACTGGGTGCACCCTCAGCAAGTTTGCCAATGACACCAAAGTGTGTAGTGAAGT
Source organism: Hemiprocne comata (assembly GCA_020745705.1). Taxonomy (NCBI): domain Eukaryota; kingdom Metazoa; phylum Chordata; class Aves; order Apodiformes; family Apodidae; genus Hemiprocne; species Hemiprocne comata. Next base: position 87,647,709 of record CM036587.1, read on the forward strand.
TGACAAGCTGGAGGGAAGGGATGCCATCCAGAGGGACCTTGACAGGCTTGAGAGGTGGGCACATGCTAACTGCATGAAGTTAAACAAGGCCAAGTCCAAGGTCCTGCACCTGGGTTGGGGCAATCCCAAGCACAGATACATCGTGGGTGGAGAATGGATGGAAAACAGTCCAGAGGAGAAGGACTTGCGGGTGATGGTGGATAAGAAGCTCAACATGAGCTGGCAATGTGTGCTTGCAGCCCAGAAAGCCAACTGTGTCCTGGGCTGCATCAAACAAAACTCAACCAGCAGGTCAAGGGAGGTAATTCTCCCCCTTTTCTTGGCTCTCGTGAGACCCCACCTGGAGTACTGTGTCCAATTCTCAATCCCCCAACATAAGAAGGACATGGAGCTCATGGAGAAAGTCCAGAGAAGGGCCACAAAGATGATCTGAGGGCTGGAGCACCTTTCCTATGAAGACAGGCTGGGACAGTTGGTGCTGTTCAGTCTGGAGAAGAGAAGGCTCAGGGGAGACCTTATAGTGGTCTTCCAGTGCCTGAAGGGGACCTACAGAAAAGCTGGAGAGGGACTTCTTATAGATGTAGTGTACTAGATATAGTGTATGGCTGTTGGTATATGGATATATAGGTGTGGATATAAACATATAGATAGTCCTTGTGTGTTAGTTGATATCAGACTTGCCAAACCCTCAGTGCCTTTAATAAATCTATTGATTCCTAAGCGTTATTTGTGAGTGTGATGGGGAGCGGTCCTCAGCCCTCGATCCCCCGAGGTGGGGGTGTGGGTCGCGGCTTTACCTATCTCGGTCCGCGACACAAGGGCTTGTAGTGACAGGACAAGAGGTAACGGATCAAAACTGGAAGAGGGGAGATTTAGGTTAGACATTAGGAGGAAATTCTTTAGTGTGAGGGTGGTGAGACACTGGATCAGGTTGCCCAGGGAAGTTGTGGAAGCCCCATCCCTGGAAGCGTTCAAGACCAGGTTGGATGGGGCTCTGAGCAACCTGATCTAGTGGGAGGTGACCCTGCCCATGCATGGGGGTTGGAAATTTATGATCATTAAGGTCTCTTCCAACTCAAACTATTCTATGATTCTATGATTCCTTGATCTTCGAGACACAAGCTTGACCCTGGGCTAGCAGCTCAGGCTATGAGCATGACTAGGGAGGGGCTTCCTGCACCAGGCTGTAATGACTCCTGACTTACGGCATCGGATGATGAGCTTAACCCTGTTCCTGCAATGGAGTAATGTAGTGAATATAAATGCTGCTGTTTCAAAGAGAATAGCGGAGACTTTGGGACTACTGGAGTAAGAAAATTTGATGCTGGTTTCATCAGTCAGTTTAATTTAATTGGTCTCTTTTACTAGCTAGTTTGAATCTTAGATGACAGCTGTTTCTCAGGTGGCATGCTCATACACTGTTCAACATCATTTTTCATGAGAAGTCAAAAATACCTTTGACATCACCCTGCCACAGAAAACCTGACTGGAGGAATTCTTCTCCAGAAAATCCACGGGGCTATGGAATGGGAACGATGTTCCTGTCTCAGAAGGGCTTACCTGACAGTGAGGGGAATGATTAAAGATATTTCTGTGCTACAAATTCCACAGTTTTTGAGGTTGAATAAGGATATCAGGGCTGCCATCAGCACACACTAGCTCTTCTGAAAATGGCCTTGCTAATGTGAGACTACCTTTGCCACCTAAAACTAGACAGTATTTGAACCGTTACTGCTACTTCCTTCTGCCCCAATGGCTCAGCATTCTGCCTTGTCCAACAGAGATGGAATATTCAAAGACAAATTAATGACAACTGTTTAGGGTTGGGGATTTTTTGAGAACTCCATTTAAATTATATGTGTTCCTGCCATCAAATATTATAACTAAATTTTTGGACATTGCTGAAATGGCGTAGAGTTAGGATTACTTCCCCATTCTGAATACCTGTTCACAGATATCTGCACAACTTGTATGATCTACCTTTCAGCCCTGCAACCTGACGGTGGAGGAATGCCAGCATTTCCCATGGCAGTGAACAATGTATTCCTTTCTAGCAGCAACATTCTTCAACCTCAATATCTTCAGAACTGCAATGATTTTATTGTACCCTAGTGGGTTTTCTTCATATTCCATGAATATACTTTAATATACTTGTGGGGAAAAAAATAAAGGATTTTTGTCAATATAGACTGAGTAATAGCAAAACCTCCACCCTTTATGTGTGGTTGACTATTAAGTCCACTATAGTCAATGCTTCACAATGCAGCTGATTTTGTTTCTTTCAGACTATCCAAAAATCTATAAGCATGAATGTAATTCCTTTAAGGATTCCAAGAAATTCAAGAAGACATTGGTGTGGTTAATAATATTAGTGAACTGCATTTAGTAATAGTTTATACAGGGAAGGAATTATCAAATCCAATGACAATTGATTCTGCAGAAATTGCAAGCATTAAAATTAAAGTTCTGGGGTTTCTTTGAGCTAAGAGTGAAAAGCATAAGAAAGCAAATTGCTCTTTTTGCCTGCTATAAAATCCATATATCCTAACTCTTTTTATAAGTTGTTGGTAGATTTGATCCCCTGGAGTTATTTTTTCTCTCCATCATTTTAGAGTTTCTATAGTAGGCTTTCTTAAGACTTCTGTAAATTACAGGCTAAATTAAAAAAAAAAAAAAGTAAAAAAAAAACCAGAAAAAATATTAAAAAAGGGAAAAAAAAAAGAACGTTGTGTGAATCAACTGTCAGCAGTTTTACCTGCAGTGGGAATTTGTGCAACTGTCACCATCATTATCTGTCCCTTTATCTCAAATTGTGTAAAAGGACAATGCACTTTTCCATACTATGAGCTTTCATAGTCACTGGATTATATTCTTTACACTGTGCAGAATTATTCTACTGTCACGTACATCACACTTTCAAGACAAGAACAGGAAATTGTAGGTTTTGTCTAGCTGCTGTTTATTTCTGTTTATTACTCTTAACAGGATCTCTTGTAAAGCATGTAGTTCAAGTTGTTTTGTCATGATGGGTTTCTGTTACTTGCATTCTTGTTCCTGTACAACAGCTCTTGGAAGACAGGATTTTTGTGGAGGTGTCTTACCTAGGGGTTCCACAGGGTCTAGAGACACATCATAAATTGAAATTCCTTACTTCTGTGATGCTGCCATTGGTTGTATAGAAGAAACGTGAATGAGCCCTGAGAATAATCCCATCCTGAACTTTGTAACTAGAAGAAAGGCGACCCTAATGCTTGTGATTATGTGTTGACATTATCCCTGTGGTATTAGAACAGCAGCAGAAGGTAGGACATCCTGAGTTTCTCCCACATCAGCTACTTGGCAAGGCTGACAACAATTTTTAATCCCATGTCTATACCTAAATCAGGCCATCATATATTATTACCTTGAGATATCATCTCCTGGCTGAGCATATCTGCTTTGTTACTTACTTGAAGGATTGGAGAGTTAATGCCTTTTTTGTTAATTTTTCAGCAAATTGATTTTTAATGTTGTTACTTAGGTTAATGTTTATATTTCTTTTGCAGGAACAGCATAGCAGCCTCAGCAGTTTGTGTTTTCAACCTGAGTGCTGTAACCCAGGCCTTTAATGGACCCTTCAAATACCAGGAAAACTCTCGGTCTGCTTGGCTTCCATATCCCAATCCTAACCCTAATTTTCAGGTACAGATACATGAGAGAAGAACAGTAGTTTACATGAGGTTTTCTCAAAGTGCTGTATGGTTCACAGTTAGTAAGTCTGGTTTTGCAGTGTGTTATAGCCTAAGACCTTAAAAAAATTACCAGAAAAACAACAACAAAAGTCTTAAGAGATCCCCTAATTTCAACATACTTAATTTTATCCTTCAACAAAATAATTTCGTTTGAAAAGCAGATGTGCTTGGAAGGGTAGGAGAAAAAAGGCTTAACTTGAATCTTCTGTCAAAACAAAACACTCTAGTTATCTGTCAAGGTAACATTAATTCCTGGCTGAAGTGTGATCAAACTGCTGTTGTTTTTCTTTGTGCTATTAGAGCCTGAAAAGCAAACATTGTCAAAAAAGAAAGGAGGGGGGAGGGGAGAGGTAAAGGAGGCATGGTCAGGATTTTATGTAGTTCCTGTGCAAGGTGGTCCACACTCCTTGAAGAGTCTGATTTGTGACAAGGTGTGCCCCTCATTTGAACTTGGCAGCCTCAGAATGTGTAATAATCTGCAGTAGGCTGACCGTGTAAAACTCTTTACCCCAAGGTAGGTCACTCAGTGGAACTTTTTACAAAAGAAAAGGGTATTTTAGGTAAGCATATATGTATTTTCTTCTGCATAGTCCTTGCTCCTATTAGGGCAATTTTGGTGTGATTCTAGCAAAGGAAATAGAAGGGCAAACAGCATTAATTTAGTGTTTAACACCAGTAGCTTTTCACCAAGGTACTGAAGTGTATTCACCTTTATCCGCCTTTCACCCTCCCTTAATCTCAATGCAATTTCACAAGTTCAGTACTATTCCAATAATAACCTTCCCTACCTTCTTGTAAGAGTCATGAGACTGCCTGCATGAAGCAGAATCACCCATTAGGGATTGTAGGTAGTTTTAATTACTTCCTGATTTGTGCAAATGGAAGAAAACAAGGCACGGAATTTGCTCTGAGTAGAGGCCAGAGCCATGTTACCTTTCCTAAATAGTATGTTTGGCATTAGCCCCAAGTGACAAGATACTATTTAGGTAAGCCACATTGCAGAAGTGGGCTGTGTTTGTCTGTAACTTTTTACATATTGTAGAAATATTTATATTGTCAAAGTAGTGATAGTTAGAGTGTCTAAGTGAGACTAAATTTTTGAAGGAGAAAGTCCGAAGAAAGGCTTGTATGTAAAAATCGTATCTTTTTTCTGACTAGGTGAGCAAGGCCAGTAGAAGTTATTAAGCTCTCCCTACAAACCTTGTATTAATGTATTGATAATTATTTTGAGAGCACGCCATACCAAATGGGACATACAAGGAAAGATGACAGCCTGATGGCTGTGTAAAAACAGTTTAAGTCTCTACTGTATTGCTGGTGCTCACCTCTAAATCCCAGTCAAGACTGAGGTGTTGAAAAAATGTCTTTGCTTGGATATTCTGGCTGATTTTATGTGTCTGCTACTTTGTCGGGTTTACAAGAAGAGTGGCAACAGTTGTATCTCATTGAACAACAGCTTTGGAGGCCAGTGCTTGTGTTAAAAGCTGTAATGTGGCCTCTTACAACACAGTATCCAAGCAAACTGACATTGACTGATCTCTAGGTATCATTAGTGATGTCAGACTTCTGCTCTTTTACAGATGCTATCTTTTATTCTGTTGAACTTTCTGTTAGATTTCTGGCTCTGTAGCTGTAGCAGTGATGTATACCAGAAGCTAGCTAATGCTTAGAGCTACGTGTAACCATTTTTGTGACTTGAAGGTGCTTTACAGTAACATACTTCACACAGATTGAGTATATCCATTGACTGAGTCACTGATTTCCTTCCCAGAAAGAAGGATTTTTTGTTTTGGAAAGTCCGTATGATAAAATATCAGAAGTTCTGTTTGTGTAGTCTCAGAAATAGATTTATCCTCAGAGTATTCACCTACTCAGCATTAACAGACAGAAGTATGTCATTTGAAGGAATACTACTGGTATGTAGTGATAGTTATATCAGACATTTTATTTTCAAGACTGGATTATATTAATGAAATATTTTTCAGATTAGAATACTATTGGAGTCCCAGTTTTGAGGAACACTGTTTTTTTCCAGAGGTTGTTGCTTTTCTCTTTACACAGGAGAGTTCCAATCGTAAGACAAAGGACCATATGTATTTCAGTGTACTATGAATGTTCCAATTGGAATCATTCCTGCTTGATAGATTCAGAGAAATTCTTCTTTGGCATGCTTTATTTTCTTCAGTGACCTGACATGCAGGGTGCTTACAGAGGAAGTAATTGTTTCCTGCCAGTTGCTTAACTGTCTTTCCTCATATGATCTCTCATTCTGAAATTATTTGAGATTTTCTTAACATTTGTGGATTTGGAATGATCACTTAATTTCAGACTGAAATCATGGACAAAATGAAAAAAAAAAGCTGGTAGGTTTTGTACACTGTATTATTTTTTCTTAACGTAATTCATGGCATAATTTATGACACAGTAGAAAAGAATAAAAAACCTGGTGACTTTCACATCACCAACATATTTGATAAATGTTGTTAAGCACTGCTTTACTTCCCTGATGCAGTTATGCGTAACCATGTGGATGTTTGCATATTCACATGCACTAAGCAGCTTTCTCTTTTGTGTCTTTAGTTAGTAGAAAGAAGACTTAAACACAAAGATGATAAAGTGAACTGCCAGTTATTTTGCTTTGTTTATTTGTGGCATGCCATTAGTGAATGCTTGCTTGTAAGGAAAGAGTACCATTTTCAGATACAAAATAGGTTCAGTTCCAAACCAAAAATGTCTTTGCCGTGGATAATGCTTTATTACTGGGGCTCTACACAGTGTGTTCTTGGGTAGTAAGCACATGGTCTGAAGAAGCTGCTATAACTGTGCATGGTGCTTTCATCTGGAATTTCTGTCAGGCCCTGGCTGTGGTAGGACATGGGATTTCCTTCGAAAATTTGTGGTGTGCTTAGGACTGTGTCTGTTTCAGTTACAAAGAAAACTAGTCAGAAAATTCTGGGGTTTGTTGGATGGCAGTTTTTCTCCTTCCTGCCCTGTGAAGATAGGATATAGCAAAATATTACTATAATGCACTTGTGTTCAGTCAGGTGCCCTTCCATATTGTTTAGAGTTAGGGAGCCTCCACAGTACTCCATAGGAAAGCAGAGCTTCCTCAGTCTGGTCAGACAGTCTGGTCAGCATGAAAATGAGACCTCAAAGTGGAATTCCACATTCACACTACTAGATATACTCTTGTTTTCTATATTCTTGTGCTGTAAATCAAAGAGTAAATCTGTTGTTATTGTTGATGCATATAATAATGTTACTTTTCTGTGTTTACAGTGTGGCACCATGGACCAGGGTTTGTATGTAAATCTGACTGAGAGGAATCTTCAAGATGCACAAAAATTCTTCTTAATGCATGAGGTCATTCAACCAGTTATTCCAATTCCTTACTTCATGGAAGACAACAGCCGATTTTCTCATGTCGTTGTGGATGTTGTGCAGGGCAAGGACATGCTTTTTCATATCATCTATCTTGCCACAGGTATGGACTTTACTGTGGTAACTCCAAATGTTTATGAGGTGTAGAAGTTTTAATGTTCTGTGAATCAGTTATGAAATATGTATAGTGCACCTTCAACAGCAGCTTTTCCTGTTTGAGACCATTAAATCTTCCTTCTACCTTTTCTGAGTAGGTGGATTCAGCAGTTTGCAATGTCTTTGTTTGAACTCAAATTTTGCAGTCTGTTTCCTATTATCCTTTGAAGGTATGAAGCCTGTATGCTCTTGAGGGAGCAAATGGTTGGAAATTCTACAAACAGGACTTCACAAATGTCTCTGCCATTTATTCTTTTTATGTACTTCAGGCTACCATCTCACTTGAGATAAGATGGTTTAGGATCCTCTGAGATCAAAGTAGCTTTACAAATAATGAACACAATTACTACTATAGCTATTTTTTATTTTTCTGCTCACAAATATTATATTACTTTTCATTTTCCTCTCATTTTTAAGTCATTAATTACACAGTTTTACACCCTACCTTATTATTTGCCCACTTATATATGAGCTTAGCAGTGAAACAAAAACAATCCTCCACCAAAAATTACATTGGTTATAAATACTGCTTTCTTGGTTCAAAATTTCAAGCTTCTTAAAAATAGCTAGGGTGTCAGAGGACTTTTTTTGTAGAACAAGGATGTCCTCAGCTAAGACTGAAATACTAGCTTGGAGTAACATATTTATAAACTCAGGGGGAGTAATATGTTTAGAACCTTATGGTATTTCTCAAATACTTACTCCTATGCACATTAGTAGAGGATGGATCATCAAAGCAATAGTTTGTTAATGCTCATATTTTTTCTCACAGTGAATAGGCCCCAAATACAACAAAAGGGAAATAATCTCTTGATCAACAAGAGGAAAAAACCCCCTAATCCTATTTACTTGATCTTACAATCAGTGAAGTAAACTTCAAAATTGTCCTTGATTCAGTAGTAACTAGATCAGTACTTTTCATTACTAAAATTATTGTTTACTAATGCAAATTGTATATTCTGTAGCTTATCATTTATCAAGAGCCCAAGAAAAATGTGCATTGTGGTTTAATATACGATTTATTTTTCCCTTGAAAACATGACACCATTTTTCAGATAACATAGCTTCTTATAGTGTTTTAGCTTAAACCTGGCTCAACCTAGGACAGATGCATTCAAGTGAGACTATTTCTTTGCATATTACCCTTGTAGCTTTCTCATTGTGCTCCTTGAAAGACAGGCAGCAGTATAAAAGCTTGTAATAGGTTAAAACTGTGCTTGGATTTGACCAATTCTAGTCAAAACAGCCCTCTCTTTGGTAAATCATAACATTTTAAGTGAAATCATGCCAATACTAAATGCTGTTTCTAATGCAGAGGTCTCCTGACAGAAAGTTAATTAGAGAAACATGTATTGAATTGGTTTCATAGAAAGAGACTGTCACTGAATTGTGGGATATTTACATTATAATGGGAGCACCAAGAATTATGTAATTTGTCATAATTCTGATTGTCTTCAGTTTTCAGTTTCCCTTATCATGTTACCTTTTATGTTGGAGTCAGTAAGTGAGGATCTAAAACTTTATGTTTCATGGGTCAGTGATAAATTGTGCTCAGTAAACATTCTAAGTTCTTTTTGCGCATCTTTCTTGCTGCTCCAAAGTCATTATACTCCTTATGATGTATGCTTGCCCTCCACTTCTGTTCTCTGTACCTCTGGTTTTGGCCATTCATGGAAGTAGGATACAGCCTTAGCTGGATCTTTATTCTGACTCTGGGTCACACTTTTATGTTTTACATGATGAAAAAGCACAGGTAATACTGTGTTCTTCAAGTTTTCTTGACATAGCCATTCTATTCTGCTTCTATTTCACTGAATCACAGTGGATTTTGTTAACATTCCTTCTGCCCTTCTCTCCTCCCAGTTGAATGTAAGTACTAAGCTTTTTGTTCCCAAGAAATATTGATATTCACTTTTCAGAAAAATTACCTTTTTTACTAGATTTTGAAATTACCACACATACATATATATATAAATGCCATTCCTACAATACATAAATGTAGTTTTTTCATTTGAGGAGAAAGGCAGTATTTTACCTTCTTTGGGGTGCGAGTTGTAATTTTAATTTCATTATATTGGTAATCTTAGCATTTTATTTGTCCATAGTCCATAGTGCATAGAAGATGTGGAGCAGTTAGCATTGAATTTGCATCCTAAACTGCATGTGGTAAAAGATTACTGAGAAAACACCACTGCTTCTGTAAATGACAGAAACTAAAAAGCAGTGGCCTTCACTTTGAAAATAAGCAATAACTTTGAAAGCAGACCAAGTTTAATAGTTTTGAATTTCTCCAGTGTCCAGCCTTATTCTCACATACAATGTCATCTACCCCGAGCATGTACATGTTTGGGAGAGGGGGAAGAGTGGGGTTCCACTTACTACCAGACTGAGAAAGGTTGTCATGATTGTATCTTTTCTGATGTAATTTGTTTGCATTATTAAAAGGGGTAGCAAATTAAATTCAGAGTTAAATTTTGGCCACAATGCTCCATCTTCAAAAAAAGCCAAAGGAACAATCTGGGGAGCAAGAGGCTGGTCTGCATTCAGCCTTTAGGAAAATCAAGGAGCACACGTCCTTTGAGCACACTTCTGTGGGCACATGATAGAAAAGAACATGATTGGGAACATTAAGCATGGGTTTTCCAAGGACGAATTACACCTGATGAACCTGATTACTTTATGTGGTAAAATTACTGGATTTGTGCATGAGGAGAGAGTAATACCCCAACTTTAGCAAGACTTTTGACACTGTGTCCCACGATATTCATAAATCCAAATTAGGATGCATGGTCTGTATAGGTGGACAACTGGATGTATAAAACCTGCTTGGTAGTTAGTTGTTAATGGGATGTGTACAAGGGGTAAGGAGCTGAGTACTGTCCTGTTTAATATTTTAATCAATGACCTGCAACAGAGTGCACTCTATTAAGTGTGCAGATGACATTAGGCTGGAGTGATGGGCCAGCAAGAACCTCACAAAATTCAACAGGTGCAAATACAAAGTCCCAAATCTGGGAAAGACTAACTCTGTCCAATGGCTGAGGCCAGGAATTGACTGTCTAGGACACAGCTCTGCTGAAAGGGCTTGAAGACGTTGGTAGACAGCAAGCTGAACATGAGCCAAGAGCATGCCCTCACTGCAAAGAGGACAAACAGTGGCATCTTGGGCTCTGTTAACAGAAACACAGCCAGTAGATCAAGGGAAGAGATTATGCCCATGTACTCAACACACTTTACACTACACACAGTTTTGTCCTCCCCCCAGTACAAGGACGTTGATAAACTGGAGGAAATTCAGTGGAGGGCCACCTTCTGGTGGAGGCTGGAGCACCATGCAGTAGGAGGAGTTCGGAGAAGGAGAAAAGGCTTCAGGGAGCTTAGTAATAGCCTGCAGATACCAACAGGAAGTTTACATGGAGAACAGAACCAGGCTTGTCCCAGTGATGCATGGTGGGAAGACAAGAGACAACAGGCAGAGTTTCGGACTGGATATAAAGAAAAGCTTTTTCACTCTGAGGATAGTCAAGCATTAGATCAGATTTCCCAGAGAGGTTGTGCAGTCACCATCCTTGGAGGTTTTCAAGACCAGACAGCAATCCAGTCTGTGTTATAGCTAGCTGTCCTTTTAGAAGAAGGTTGGACTTGATGTCTCTTCCAACCTAAATTATCCTCTGTCTATTGTATGCCAGTACAATGAGCAAATTGGTTGGGATAAATCAAATTTTTACTCAGCATTGTGATAACAGGTATCATTGTACTTTCTGCTGCCAAATGGGAAGTGCATTCAACTCATATTAAGTACTGGCAGTAGGCAATTTACACCTAGTGGTGTAAAGCAGGATGGATCCAACCCATGCTGTGTGAAATGCACTCTGCATAACTTTTACAGTAGTTAGAATTCATTACAACATTCTTCCAAAATTGTTTTTTAAAATGCACAAAGCTGATTCACTGGAAAGGTAGGCATAGAGATTCGATTGAATACAAATGAATGCTCTGCTGTCTTTGTTACTCAAAGCAAAAATCCCAGTCTTTGAAGAAGATGGGCAGTAGTTAAGAGAAAATTCTCTCCTTCCCCCTCCCCCCCCATTTGCTTACTATCCACACTATTAGAATACAAATATTACAGAGGAGAATAACCCTGGCAGTATAAAAGTGTAATCTGATTTCATTAAACCTTAAGTAGATATAATATTACTTGAGGAGAGACTAAGAGTAAGCAAACAAATGCTTTAATGTGCTGTGTCAACAATCTTCATTTCCTAACCCTTTGCCAAATCATCATTCTGCTAGGAGATTCTAGTAGTAGCATAGTAGTAGTATCATGATTCTGGTTGGAAAAGACCTCCAAGATCATCAAGTCCAACCACTACCCTAGCTCTGCCACGTCCACGACCAAACCCTGTCCCCTGGGACCACATCTGACTTTTTAGATGTATCCAGGGATGGTGGCTCAAACACCTCCTCGGACAGCCTGGATCCCTAAGTCCAACTCCCGTCCCAGAAGAAGACAACCCCAAGGTTCATTCCATGTCCCTGAGGGCATTGTCCAAATGTTTCTTGACTATTGTCAGGCTTGGTGCCATTACTGCTTCCCTGGGGAGTCTATTCCAGTGCTCCACCACCCTCTGGGTGAAGAATCCCCTCCTAATGTCCAACCTAAACCTCCCCCTGCACATCTTTCCTACCATTCTGATGTGCTGGGATTTATTGGCTACTGCTCATATTACGAAGAAGTGGAGATTTCAAAAAAAATTCCAAAAGATATTTTTTGAAAATGCTGTTGTATTTTTCACACATTTGCCTTTAGCAGAGTTATAATGGGTAGTGAATCTTCACAAATATAACATTTTTCTCATGAAGCCCCAATCCTGCAGATTAACCAGGAACTAATCCCAACCTCATGAAACGATTTAAAAGTGTGCATGAAACTCAGTTTGGAAATGCTATCAAAACAGTTTGCTTTTCTCCTATTTGTCTTACTAAACGGCATTAAATGGATGCAAAGTAGTGCGTGATTTGATTCCTCTGTGATTTTTGTTACAGTTCTATCTTCTTCCTTTTGTTTTTGTAATCAGTACTCCACACTTTTTACTATGGAACAACCCTAGGTCTTAACAAGAAAAACTGTGTCTGTGTTTTTGCTAAAAAAATCTTGAATGAAATATTGTCATTTTCCTGGCATACTTCACAGTTTAATGTCTAAGTTGTCATAATATATGTAGTATGAGTGAAGTTACTGACCTTAAAATTATAAGCAAAAAAATATTGTTATATGCATTTCATACATAGTAAAGAGAGGAACAAAGTTTAAATTGACTGAATTTTTTCCAGTTTGGTGCTATTTCTGACTGCATTATCTCAAGTGGATTGAGGCTCTTGGAAGTAAGCTGTAGATAAATCTAGTAGAAAGGAGCTATAGACTTTTCCTCTCAGTTTGGGAAGCACCTTTTTAGTCTGGAAACTACAGTGTAAATGCAATAATAATAGTGATCAAAGTAGTCACAAGTCAAGTGTGAAAGTGGTAGGTAGTCTGTATGTATTAATACTTTCTAGATCAAAAACAGAGAAAGAGGGAAATCAGAGTGCAGATGGATAGTGGGGCATATACAATGTGGCAGGCAGTCATCCCCTTTTAAAACTATTTCTCTTCTGTTTTAACAGAAGGCATGGTTGCTTTATTTTTTATGTCTTTTCTTGACAAAGGTATAGTGTGCTTTTACACAGTTGTAAAGCCCCCCTGCAACAGCATTTAAACTTCTTCCCTGTAACTTCTTATCCTTCTGGCCTCATGCAGTCATTTTAAGAGGCTTGAAGCAAGGTCAGTCATCGGTTACTCTGCTGTCTAAAGCTGGTGCATGCTGGAAGACACCAGTCCTAACAGCAGCATGATGATCTTGAATGTTTGTTTAAAAAAACCCAGCAGCAAAGCAGAAAACTAATTACCTTATTCTCTGCTCCTTTTGCAGTGACCTCTAGCTCTGATAAAGGGAAGCTCTAGCTGAATGAATACGTTATTAACCTATCCTGGAAATGTTTTGCTGTGAAGTTTAAGAAAAGATTTAAAAGATTGCATAGTTTTGTCTTCAAGAGTCTGATGTTCATGCTGGGATTTATGCTAATGTCACTAAGAATGTTGGCTATATATTCCTGCTAGAGTATTTATTTTATTTTCCATGTAGTATAATTTTACAGATGAAGAAGGATAGTGTAAAATATTGCTGTTTTACTATGTAATTTAAACACAGAAATCTTGATTTGCCACTGCCTTGTGTATTGTGTCATCTGTACTGGGGAAAGTGGCTTTAAAATGTTACCAAAGAGAATGATCGTGTCTGAAGTCCAGGCTGCATAGTTATAAATTATACTATAGGGCTCTAGAGCATTTAAAATGTCCAGTAGTGCTGATTTCCCTTGGCTTTATCAGTGTGTAGGAATAAATCATTCTGCCAGCTTCAGCTGAAGAGCACTGAAGAGGTTTCTTAATAAATAGATGGTTCTAACTAGAGCTGGTTAAATTGTTCATTGACAGCGCTTTTTGTGTGAGAATCATAGCCCTTTACTTGGTTCACAAATTACCCACCACTTACTTGTAGTAATTTTTTTGTTATTATAATCAATCTATAAATAGGTCATAATTTTGATTAGATTGTTGCTGGTATTTGCTCATATAGTTTATTTGCATTTTAGATAGTATGTTCATTAATTGCCTGCTCCATGTAAATCGCATTTGTGTTCTGTTTTCTTGTGGGACAAATTTACATGGTAGTAGCCCTTTTTTTTTGTTCACAAATTACTATTATGTCTTTATAATTGCCCAGCTCTATCGGATAAAGACTATCAATAAATGTCCAAAGAACATACAGTGTGTATACTTCTGAATTGCTGCAAGTCAGAATTACTGCAGGAAGCAGCTACTGGCTGAAGAACAGCCAGCTCTGCTTGCATGGGAGCAAGAGTAATGTGTGGGCCAGGGAGGGAAGGACTGTGAAGAGCTAGAGACAAAGTCTCAACCTTTCATTAAAAGAAGACCAGCTCATCTTTATCACAGTGACACAAAGCTTTCAAATCCTGTTTCACTACTTCATAAACTTAGAATGGCCAAATAGCTTTTTCCATTCTTCCCTTGTAGTCTTTTTAGGACCATCACCTCTTCTTCCTGGCAGGAAAACTAGAATTGATAACCCTTATATTTATTTGTTATTAGATAATTCTAATGAACTGGATGTGAAGCTGCAAGTGAAAGAGGTATCTCACAGTGTTGTCTTGCTGTCTTCAAAGCTGTGTTATCTGTTAGTATCTAAACCTATACTTGAATCTCTTGTTTTGCCCCTGGCATGTAGTGCCAGTCAGTAGGCTTGGTCCTAATTTTGAAAATGGATATTGGAATTAGTTTTATCTTGGTTTATCTTAGTTTGACCTTTGAACTGACTGTGTAACTCTTGCGTGAGTACACAGTGTTCAGGACATTTCCTGAGAGATCTGGGGAGGAAGCCTTCCCTGTGAAGGGACTTAGCTGTATCAGAACTTTATAGAAAGGATTAGGTAATTCAGCACATTGCTGGATTGTGAACATTTTTAGAATATTAGAATCATAGAATAGTAGAGTATGCTGGGTTGGAAGGGACCCATCAGGATCATCGAGTCCAACTCCTGTCCCTGTGTAGGGCACCCCTAGGATCACACCATGTGCCTGAGAGCATCATCCGAACGCTTCTTGAACTCAGGCAGGCTTGGTGCTGTGACCACTTCCCTGGGGAGCTTGTTCCAGTGCTCAACCACCCTCTGGGTGAAAAACCTTTTCCTGATGTCTAACTTAAACCTCCCCTGATTCATCCTCCTGCCATTTCCCCGAGTCCTGTCATTGGTCACAGAAGTGAAGAGATCACTACCTGCCCCATCTCTTCGCCTTGTGAGGAAGCCATAGACTGCAATGAGGTCACCCCTCAGCCTCCTCTTCTCCAAGCTGAATAATCCAAGTGACCTTATTCTGCAAGGCCTTTTACTTTTAAAAAGCCTTTCATTTAAGTTGGACATGGAAAAAGAGTGACTCAATGAACCACTGCCAAACAAAGAAACTGGAATAGTTAAATCATGAGGAGAAAAAAAAACCATCCAAACGCTACATGAAACTCATATTTGACCCTAGAAAAAAAAAGGTTGGGTCCCAAGCGTGATGATATTATGATATTCAGTGTGCATTCTCAGTAAAGTAGTTGTTAAATGGGATATTCTACTGAAGATGTGTTTTTTTATTGTTTATGAGCCTCTTCATTCTGCAGCCTTTTTCCTAGTAAACCTCAATAAATCCAAATGTTTACAGGTAAGCAAATACAGGCAGTGCCACTAGTAATCAGTGGGAGTTTTCCCTGGTAGTATTTGTGGATTTTTTTTTCCCTTCCATTTATCCAGCTCTGGTGATAGGACATGGCAAATCTTAATACCCTAAAGAATTTCTCAAAAAAGATAGGCTTTATTTACTTTGTTTTGTGACTTTTAAGAGTCCTAAATATGTGAAGAGTCCTGTAACCTGCAGCCAGATTCACAAAAAGATAGACTAGAATTCATAGGCATTTTATAGTATCAGGTCACTGGGTAAGAGTCATAATATTTTGAGCAGAGACTCACTTGTCTACAGATTCATTCTTCTTGTTTTTATGTACTTTTATTTTCTTTCTTGTCCCATGAATCTTGGAAATTTGGTTCTACAGCTGCACACCTTCAGGGGGGATAGGCATGAACAAAGCCAACGAAGTGGTTAGATCACTTGCCTAGGAGGTAAGAGCTGATCGTTAACTAACAAGCTGTGTGAGATTTCCTGGTTATTACCAGATGTCCCAACTTCTAGATCATTATATAAAGAGTATAATGTAATGTAATTATTAAGTACTATGGCTAGTACTACTTTGATTTCCTACAGTAGTGAGATGAACATCTTCTGGTGAGAGGGTTTTAGGTTCATGTCTCTAATCTAAACCTTGCTTCTGTCTCTTGTCCATTTACTTCCTAATTTACTTCAGATTAGAAATAAATCAGCATCATTCTTTCCTTCTGTATTTCTGAACAAAAGCTGTACTTTATATTGGAATTGCTGGTGAAGTTCCATACACTTCATACTGGATTTGTATGGGATTTATGTACTGAGTTTGGCTGATCTAGGGACCGAGGCATAGGAGAATGTACTATGCAAACTGCAAATGAGTTTGAGTAGAGGATAGTCCCTAAAACATTCTAGTCAACCGGGTTTGTGATGCTTCTGGATCTGTACAGTAGACAGTTATCTTTCTGACACTTTCAATGAAAATAGCCACATATGATTCAATTAAGAAATCAGGCAAGGTTTATTGTGGGTTATTATCTGAGAAGTAGTTTTCTCCACTTGTGCATGTAAGTGCTTCTTTGATCTGGGCACTGGAAAATTTATTCAGTGGGAAAACACTATCATATTCATAGCATGCATTAGGTAGTACAAGGTATTTATTATTGTGGTGGCATGAAGGAAGGCAATAAAAAATAATAGTAGCAGTAAGCACTCCTTGTCCAGTCAGATCCAATCAGAGTTAATACATCTCAACTTTGGGAGACTGGCAGGGATCCAGGGCCTGTACTCAATAGTAATTTTACCTTTTGTGTACAGTGTGGCATTCTTCACTGATGCTCTGAATTAGATAGCAAGCTTTAAATCATAAGAACCATTTCATCTCGCTATTGCTATCTATGTTTATTACAACACTACTACTTCAGTTAGAGGTTACACATTTCTTTAGAGGTGCTTCTCTCCACTGTCCGAGAAGTCCAGTTCTAGCTACTGATAACCTTTTAAAAGGTCTTACCAAAACCGAAATATTTTCTCTTCTTGAGAAGAATTTTCTGGGAAATTAATATAGTTCATTGATACAGGGTTTTTTCATTTGTTTCATTGAGAACTGTCTTCCGCAGCAGCAACCTTACAATTTTATTTATTTCTATTTCAGAATCCAGGATATCAAAATTATGCATCTCTTGGCAGGTGTAATGTTTTCCATTCAGAACCATAAGAATTCTTTTGTCTTCTTTGCCTCAGGGCTTCAGGATTTTTGTGTATATGTGTGATTTTTAGTACAAAAAAAGCTGGCTGTTGCCAACAAGAGTGGCTGCAATTACCATATATTGCCCAATGAGCATTCTGTAGGATAGGTGTTATTCACATGTAGCACTTGATACTGGATCTGTTTAGTTATCATCTAACTATCCTTATGGAATAAACTTTTTTCGTGTTTGGGAATAAAAGAGTGTTGCCACTCACACTCTTCTCAACTATCTGTATTTGAACTGCAATTTAATTTGTCATAATTTATGTCTTGAATTACAAACTAGATAGCTCACTTTAAATACAGCCTTAAATACAGCCCTAAGGAATCCTTACATAATCATTTTTTATGATAATGTGTTGATTTAGAGGAGGATTCATATCCAATGGACCAAAATATTTTAGACTTCTGAACACATCTGTTGGGGTACTTGGTAGTCTTATAGCACATGCTCACAGTTAAGGTACATATTGGCAGGATCTGTTTGATTCAAATGCAGTAACCATAATCAAAAGCAATAAAAATGTACAATTTTATTTGCCTGTAGTTTTGATTCACAAAAAAGGTCTTGATATTCTATTTCATTTTGAATCTGACATTGAAGTGCATTCCTTTTCTTAGCCTGAAGAATGTGTATTTTTACATGCCAATTTACTTTGGTCTGATGCATGACAAAAAAAATGTTATACTGTTCTTCTTTGAGGATGCTGGCTGAATTTGTTGTGATCCTTGTAAATATTTTTTTTATTACTGAGTAACTTTATAGACAGAACTTGGGTAATTTAAATATAAATTCAAAAGGAGATTATTGCTTGCTAAGATTAGGGACTTCGTGCTTGATGTTGTCATGAATCATGCCTTGCACTGTATTGCCTGAGAGTTTCTGATACCTCAAGGAAGAAAAAGAGTGTGAGGTATTAGAGTCAAACTTGAAAGTCATCTGCCAAGTCCTGAGGAACATGTCTGTTCCCCAGCTCATTAAAGCCTCATCTAAAGATTGCATGCTGTAGTTTTAACCATATCCTCTCTGCTTGAGCAATGTTTCTTAAACCAATGTTGATATCTAAAATATTGCTATGTGTTTGAAGTCTCACATTTCAATGTAACTTTCTGAAGGGGATATAAACAGTGATATGTGGCATGAGGACATGATCAAGTAGCTGTGCCTTGAGCAAATGTGATACACTTCCATAATAATCCTCCGCAATGAGCACAGCAACACAAGAGAGAAAGGTCAGTCTGTTGATGCAGTCATCTGGATGGTAGCAACATTTACATGGGGTATGTAGAGAGGAGGTTTGATTCCTCTTGGACTCCAGAGTTCAAAGCCGTCTCTTCCACTTCCTTGTTGAATGCTTGATCCAGGAGAGAAGGGGCTGCTGTGGATGTGGAGACCTGAATCCACTCACTGACAGTGTTTTAATCTGCATGCAGAACACACGGTTCATCTGGCCTGCAGATGCAGGAGCACAGCAGCTCAAAAGCTAAATAGATAGAGAATTCCACTAGAGAGGTGCCTTGCTCCCTGCTGCAAAGACTATGAAAATATTTTTCCAATGCCTTTTTAATTAAGCAGTAAATTCCCTGAAATTCCCTAACGACATGGAAGGCACCTATTTCTTGCCAGGCATAGGATCATGTAATAAAATTCACATTCATGATTTTTCTTGTATGCAGCTGAGACTTTTCTATCTTTAGTTCAGCTGTTCCTATACACGGAGAGAGAATAAGGTAACTGCTTGTCACTGCTTTTGCCTTTGTCAGCAAATCATGTCAGTATGCAAGAAAACAGCATAACGAAAGAAGTGTTAAATATTCAGTAGGGAAAGGTACCTGTTAAAGTATCTATACTGAGATACTGTTATAGTTACATAAAACGGGTTTTATAAAAAGTGAAGTTTCAAGGTTTGGTTTGGTTTGGTTTGTTGTTTTTTTTTTTTTTACTTTAGATGGTATTACTGTTTTGAATACCAGTTTCACACATGAAGAGAGAGAAAGCTGGCAATTGAACCCAGGTCTCACAAGTCTCCAAATTGATTCATAAGTGCTATTACTTTACTAAAACTTTTATAATTGAAAAACTAATTCAGTGAGATTGCAAATAAAAGATCGTTAAAATATACCACTTCATAAAGTCTTACCATAACAATTTATGTAATATAAATAAAAGTAAGGTACCACAGATTGAAATGTTGATAAGTGAGTTTTTTATCAATGATAGTCTGCTAAGGAAATTTATCTGTATCTTTTGCTTATAGTTGTCCTGACTCAAGTGATTAAGTTGAGTGCATGAACTGCTGTTGATAGATTAATCTCCTCCAAATCGGATAAAATTTTATTAACTTGTATGTTACCTCTTTCAGTCACATCTTTGGCAAGCTGAAAATCTCATAACATTGAAAATGGAAGTAGTAAATAAAGGTGTGCCAATGAGCATGATTCATGAAAAATGCATACATTTTGAGATTGTTGAAATTACTTGGTTTCTTTTGTCAAGCAGGAAGAAACATCTGTTGTAGATCTAGGGAGGGTAAAAATTTGTCACTAGTGCATATGAGCTTCAGTCTAACAAGCTGAGAAAAAGCAGTGATTTAGTTTGATTTTCTTAGTGAAGGAAACAGGCCTAACTGATGTGGAAGCTAAGACACATAATTCAGCATGTGTTTTGATATTTGATGTGGGTTTTTGCTTAGACTTGTAGAAAAGACCAAGGGGAAGGCAGAAATAGGAGATTCAGTTTGAGGACTTAGCAGCTTTAAGCTTTCAAAAAAAGGCATGCTGCTTTGGTTTAAGCTGTTATTTGGTTTTTTTTCTTTTTTTTAGACTCAAATACATCTGAATTTCCCGTTTGAACTTGAGCTCTCTAGTTTAAATATTTTTTGAATTAGTCTGACTGGAGCTGGATTTAAATTCCAATTTGAGGCATGAAACGGCAACTGAGGAACGGTACACAAATTGCACTGTTTTCTAAAATATACCTTTTTGATTCATAGGAATCTCTCCTAGTGGAAACCTTAATTGTTCCTATTTATAATCCATTATACTTTAAGCAGGGGTAGGTAACTTCTGTTTTAAAGCAGATATTGAACTCTTCGCATGGGAGTCACTGGAAGAAATCTTTGCTAATTCAACTGCAAATTGTGTGTGTCTTTGATGCTTCTGAGACATTATAACACACAGAAATCAAGTCTACAGGGGACAGAAGTTTTCTAAAGAAAATATGTTTAAAAAGCTTTCTCTGGAAACGGATAAGCAGAAAATTGACACGATCCTGATCTCCACTGATAGATACATTCAAAAATTGTTGTATTTGAAAATGAAAACTATTTATTTTTTTCTGGGGGCTGGGAATGGGGATGAGGTTATTCTTCAGTACTTGTTGGGCTGTGTTTGTCATTAATTTTCATGTTCTTTCCGTCCTACTAGACATATGGCTTTTAAGAAAGCTCCTTATTTTGGAATAACTAGTATCTAGATCAGTGCTTTCTTTAATTAAAGGAGTCTTTGAATCAATAGTTCTCATTTCCTGTGTAGAAAGGATAGCCCATAAATATTCCCATCATATAGTAAATGCATATTTAATTTTGACTTATAGCCATGAGAAACTCCTGTAGTTGCAGAGGTACAGCTGATTTTATCTTGCAATAGCCACTAGGGCATTAAGATTGTTAATTGCTAATCATTTCAGAAGGTATGCAAATAGATTGCAGTTAAAGTTTCACCTTTCAGATTCCTAATAGTTGGCAAATGAGTTAAATTCTCTCTCCTGCATAAAAGCCCAGGGACCTGTAACAGATCATCATACCTCATTTGTTGACAGGCATTATCAACAGTGTATCTTATTTCAGCTTTAATTCAAATTAATTTCCAGTCGTGTAAGGTAGCACGTATTTACTTGAAATGTAATTGGAAAGAGGGAATGAGAAGGAGTCAGAACCAAAGATAAAGAAGGTAAATCTAAAATATTGTGCATACTTGCTTTTTTACAGGCTGTCTTTCAAAACTGCTGTTGTTACGTCCAAGAATTGAAAGACAAAACCAAACCAGATTGCAGAAATACTAGGGGTCTTATCCAGAGAATAATATTTTAATATAGTTTTTTTCTACATTTTTCTTCTGCTGGTTCCAAAACCCTATTCAGAAAGAGAGACAAACCTTTCCTGTTTCCTAAGTGTGATTGTTAACCAACTCTTCTGTGCTTGTTTATATGTAATTTAAAGGTAACTTTTACTAAAACATATTAAAATTATATATGCGCCTTCTAATTATTCTTTTTTCTTTCTAATTTTCAAGACACCAGACAACTGAATGTCTAATTTTAAGACTTCTATGTACTGTGTATAGTTTGGCAGGAAGCAGGAAATTTTGATTGATGAGTTGCAGGAGTTGCTTTTCCTTAAATTTGGTGGTCTTTGTTTCCCTGCTAATTTATATTAACCTCTCTCTTTCTACTAAGCATACAAGCAGACCAACAAAGGCCATGTTTATTCCTGGACTTTCCTAAAAGCTTTTAAGCAGTAAAATACTGTATTCTTATATGGCCAGGGATTCTTAGTTTATTTTTACTCCCTAGCAATAGCAGAAATACGTAAGCAACCTCTGAAATCCAAAGCCCTTTGAAATTGGGCAGAGGGAGAGATTGTTTTGGTTTAGAATCTGGGATCATTAAAAAACCAACCCCCCTCTTTTTCTTCCAGGAGTAGACCAAGAACTACAAAGGACTTGTTTTTATATGTACTTCACATGGGGCCAAAAACTCCTTGACCAAACATATTCACTATTTTGGGCTAAGGTCTCACATGAAGAAGCTGCTAGATTTCTCAAGCCCCAGAATGTAGCTAATGTAGCTCTTTTTTTTTTTGTTTTTAAGATCTAACATCTCTTGTTCTTCTTGTAGTCCAATTTATTTAGACACATAGATGATGCTGTAATGATTCACATAAAAATGTAGCTCACTTGGTAGACTATATAGATTTTTAGTTGTTTTCCAGTCTTGCAACTATAAAAACAACTAGGTAACCTAAGAATTTCAGTTTGGGCAGACTCACTTCTTAGTGATTTGTGTCTATTTTCTACAGGTAACAGAAACTAATCAGTATTTATTTTTGTTCCAGATTTTCAGTGATATTTAAACTAGCTTTTCTAGTATCAAGTTTGTCACATGGATTACAGTTGCTTCAGTTACTTTAATTTGCTGAACTTTAATTAAATGTTCATGAGCAGTGATTTGTGAGATTTCCAGGTTGCTTTCATACTTTTTTCTCAGTGTCCTATGATGGAGTAAGGAAATCTAAGATGCCTGATTCAGGGAGAGGTTTAGCTTTTCTATTTCCTGTGAGTAAGTGATGGCACAGAGGGTAACCAACGTTTTATGTAGCCTATTTAATCTTTAAAAATAAGTCTCCATATTAACAGGGTGGAACAACTCACAGCATTTCTTGGGGAACTGCAAGAAAATTATTTTTGTATTTGCAGCTACGATATTTATTAGAAGCTTTTGTTATACAGTATCATAATTGCCTTTTTGATCTAACAAATGTGCTTTATATCCGTATTTCTATTAATATCCACCATTGTCTTGTTATCATCATGATGATAATGAGCTGTAATAGGAAGGAAATTGCAGTAGTTTATTGTTGAAGTTATTCATAGGATTATCACAGCTTTTATGCTCTGTCAAAGATGCAAAATAGATCATGTTCAGATTTTAACCTCCATTTTTGACTGAAACTTGTAGAAAAATCATGGTATGTATTTTACTGCACCATTAAATATATTAAAAATAGATAAAAAGAACGAATCAACTAGAATATTGAACAGATTGTTCAAACAGTGGTTTAATTTCAAATGGAGAGACAAACTATGGACATGTAAACCAGATCTGAAAATAAAAATTAAAATATTTAAAAATGTAAAAGGTATGCCTTGATAAAGCATCAGTATTTCATATTCATTTTGATGTTCACTTTTTTCCAAAAGTAATGAAGATACATTTAAAAATATGAAAATATTTAAAATAAAACTCTTTTGTAAATTAAGGTACGGATTTTTAAATAAAATTATATTTTTTTAGTTTTATGTATCATATGTACCCATCATGTATTTTTAGTTCTTAAAGCAGAAGGGTTGAAGCTCAGTCTTTCTCTTGTCCTTCAGGCTGTAGTGTGATTAAAAACCTACTCCTGTAAATCAAGTGTAAATACATATGTTAGAAACCTGGAGGTAAAAGATAAATTAAGTTACAGGAAATGGTTATATTATCTTCTCAACAGGCCCTTGCTTTAAACAAAATTCTACCCCACCCCCATATGGGAAACAGATTACACCGAAGGCTTTAATTACCATATTCTACTGGTGATTTAACTAATTTTGAAGTTACTTTTAGGCAAGGTAAAAAAGACCAGGTTTTAAATCCTCTTGTAGTCTATGCACCATATGCATTTGTTTTGAGGTTGCACAGAGCTCTAAATCACAACTCCTGTGCTTTTCCTTTCGTAGGCTCAACCAGCTGCTGCATGAGCTGTTCCCCTGTCTTTTCATAGAATCATAGAATCATAGAATCCTAGGGGTTGGAAGGGACCTCAAAAGATCATCTAGTCCAACCCCCCCTGCCAGAGCAGGGTCACCTAGAGTACATCACACAGGAACGCATCCAGGCGGGTTTTGAATGTCTCCAGTGAAGGAGACTCCACAACCTCCCTGGGCAGCCTGTTCCAGTGCTCTGTCACTCTCACAGTAAAAAAATTTTTTCGGATATTCACCTTGAACCTCCTATGCTCCAATTTGCACCCATTACCCCTTGTCCTATCACTGGTCATCACTGAGAAGAGCCTAACTCCATCTCCCTGACACTCACCCCTTACATATTTGTAAACATTGATGAGGTCACCCCTCAGCCTCCTTTTTTCCAAGCTAAAGAGACCCAGCTCCCTCAGCCTTTCCTCATAAGGGAGATGTTCCACTCCCTTAATCATCTTTGTGGCTCTGCGCTGGACTCTTTCAAGCAGTTCCCTGTCCTTCTTGAACTGAGGGGGAGGAGAACCTCTCTTGACCTACTAACCACACCCTTTCTAATGCACCCCAGGATGCCATTGGCCTTCTTGGCCACAAGGGCACATTGCTGGCTCATGGTTTCTCTGTATTGAGCTCACTTAAGCCCTCACACAACCTAATTCTTTCCGTCATTGCAAGAATTTTCTGCCGTTAACCAAATGCATGTTTGCTTTGCAGTCGGGCTTTCTTTAAGTTCCTGTGGTGGAGGAAAGCAAATACCCATGTTCCTCATTTTCAGTGACCGGATATGTATCAATCCCCTTGCACTTTGATTTTGTACTATTATACATTCTCTACATCAATGTTATGTTTGGTGTTTCAATTGATTCTTGAGAAACACTTCTGCCTTGAAGACAACCCTAATACCCTATTTTTTCTGTTTGTATGGCATTTAATACAAATGTTATTTGATCAATCTAAACACTGTTTATAAACACCTAATTACAATATTTACAAGTAATTTAACATTAACAGATTTTTTTCTTTAATTTCAACAGTCTTAATACTATCTGAATGCTTTTCTTTTCCCACTGGGAAAATCATTTGTATACAACAAATAATACACAAAACCAGCATGTAATGTACTAAACCAAAATACGTTTCAAATACACTTTAAAGTATATTCTCCCAAATATCTATCTATTACTATTAAACTTTAAAACAAAAAACCCTGTGATTATTATGTTGACAGATCGTTAAGGGTGTCAGTGAGTCTGTTTTCATTTATTATAATATGTATGGAATAGACTTTTTCTTGCAAAAGTGGTACCTTATTCAAGTCACTTTTAAGTACCAAATATGGAAGTTTTAACTTACATTTTCTGTGTCTTGCATTGACTGCCCAAGTCCTCTATATTGACCACATTCTTTCATCTACTAAGACATCATACTTTTAAAAAAAATATTTTGTTGGGAAATTGCAGAATAGGCCCTTATTTACAGTAAGTGTTCTTAGTTTGTAATCTGCAGTGGATTTTGCTGTTCCTTGAGTGTTTCTTGGTATATGAAAGGAGATTTTCGGATCTCTAAGTGTACCCTTTTGTGCTGTGCCCTAGTAAGACCACATCTGGAGTATTGTGTCCAGTTCTGGGCTTCAAGAGGGACAAGGATATGCTGGAAAGAGTCCACTGAAGGGCTATGAGGATGATTAAGGGACTGGAACATCCCTCATAAGAGGAAAGGCTGAGAGACCTGGGGCTGTTTAGTCTTGAGATGAGAAGACTGAGAGGGGACCTTATTAATGTCTACAAATATCTGAAGGGTGGATGTCAAGAGCAGACCAGTCTCTTTTCAGTGGTGCCCTGTAATAGGATGAGGGGAAATGGCACCAAGTTGCAACACAGGAAGTTCCATCTCAACATGAGGAAAAACTTCTTTAATGTGAGGGTGACAGAGCACTGGAACAGGCTGCCCAGAGAGGTTGTGGAGTCTCCTTCTCTGGAGACTTTCAAGACCCGTCTGGATGCATTCCTGTGTGATCTGTCTTAGGTGTTCCTGCTGCAGCAGGGGGTTGGACTTGATGATCTTCAGAGGTCCCTTCCAACCCCTATGATTCTATGATTTCAGGAATACTTGTAAAGTCATAAATACAGGCACACAACTGGCCTGAGGATGTATTTGAGAAGATCAGAAATTTCCTCTTCTAGGAGCTCATACAGTGTATACTATAGTATAGTGGTCCCAAATCAGTATTGGGACCTCTTCTTTTTAACATCTTTATCAGCGATCATGATGAGGAGATAGAATGCACCCTCAGTAAGTTTGCAGATGACTCCAAGTTTGGAGGCAGTGTTGCTCTGCCTGACGGTAGGGAGGCTCTACAGAGAGACTTGGACAGACTAGGTCCATGGGCTGAGGTCAGTTGTATGAAGTTCAACAAGGCTAAGTGCCAGATCTGCACTTGGGCCACAACAACCCCATGCAACACTGCAGGCCTGGGGAAGAGTGGCTGGAAAGCTGTCCAGCAGAAAGGGACCTGGGAGTTCTGATTAATAGGTGGCTGAATATGAGCCAGAAATGTGCCCAGGTGGCGAAGGAGGCCAACAGCATCCTGGCCTGTATTAGAAATAGTGTGGCCAGCAGAACCAGGGAGGCATTTGTCCCTCTGTATTCGGCATTGGTGAAGCCACACCTCGAGTACTGTGTCCAGTTTTGGGCATCTCTATACAAGAAAGACATCGAGGTGCTGGAGCGTGTCCAGAGAAGGTCAACAAAGCTGGTGTGAGGGGCCTTGAGAACAAGTGACTGGAGCACTTATGAGCTCCTTATGAGGAGCAGCTGAGGGAACTGGGACTATTTAGTCTGAAGAAAAGGAAGCTGAGGGGAGACCTCATTGCCCTCTACAACTACCTGAAATGACGTTGTAAAGAGGTAGGCGCTGGTCTCTTCTCACAAGTAACTGGTGATAGAACAAGAAGAAATGGCCTCAAGCTGTGCCAGGGGAGGTTTAGACTAGACATTAGGAAGAAGTTTTTCAGTGAAAGGGTTGTCAGACATTGGAACATGCTACCCAGGGAGGTGGTTGAGTCACCATCCCTGGATGTGTTTTTAAAATTATTTCAGCCACACTCTTGCAGTGTTCTCCATTGCTGGCTATGCTGGCTATGCTTTATGCCATTTACATCTTAAACTTTGCTTTTCAGTTTTAAAGATCATCCTTTGATTTTGTCCTATTATTTGTTTAGTTCATTACAGGCTCAGTTGTCTCCAAGCTTGTTCTTTACAACTCCATCTCAGGTTTTCCAGTAAGTTCTTCATAGTCTCCTCTGCCTTACATGGTGATATTTCAACTGTAATTTTTCTTACCTCTTCATCTTCATTCACAGTGATTAAATTTCTAATGTTCAATTGCTGGTTTTGCAGGTCTCATTAAAAGTATTGCCATTCAAGTTAAAAAAGCACATTATTTACTCATCCTGGCCGATGTCATTATCTTTTACTGCTTTTTTATATACTTGATCATCCTTAAACCAAGGCTGTCAGGTGTCTGGATCTATTCCAACATGTCTTGCTTGTGCTCAGGATGTGAAGATGACATTCATTCAAATTCTTAAATAGCTTTTGGACTCAGCCTTGACATCTGTGATGAAACTGGAACTTTCCTTGTGTCCATGGCAATAATGTTACATCCATTGGGAAGGAGTGTGTTTACTGTTCTTCTTAGCTATTTTTTGGCAGATGTGGACAGTTAGTTTGGTTGTAAAGCAAATACTCACTTGAAAGATTTGACAGGTCTGAAAACCTTCATGCCCCAGAGTTGTGTTTGAGACTCATTTTTTTCCCTACTTCCCTCCTCATTTTTCTTGACAACTGGTAAGAAAATGGCTGAACAGACAACACTTTTGAGTATGAGATTTGTACAAGTTCTTCAGCAAATCTGCAATCTTTGCTGGAGGCTGGATGCATAATGTTGCACACATTGTAGTAGAATTGGAAACACTGGAGCAAAGCACCTGGCTTTGGAGAGTACTGGTGCAATGGCTATACTTTTCTGCTGTAAAAAAGCCTGATGTAGCCAGTATGACATGCTACTATAGTTTGAGGAGGTTGATAGCTACACACCCACGCTATATACTTTAGTCTGTTGAGCAGAGCTGCCAAGTCAATCTGTGTCTGTCTCAAAGTTGCAGGATAAAAAACTCACCCTAGTTTCGGCTCCCAGGTGGTCCATGCAAAATCATAGTCACAGGCAGGAGGAACAGGCAGCAGAGGAAGATAGGTTATAGAAGCTCAGAATTAGGAGATTTTACTTAGGCAGAGGTAAATCCCAGATAACTTCCTCCTCCTTTCCCTTTTTACTGAACTTGTGTATGACCCACATTGCTGCTGTGAGGAGTGGTGTTTCTCCCTGATAATCTGTGGGATCTCATGCACTGCTTCTGCGCTTAAAGCCCAGTCATTTATAACTTTCAACATTTTTGTATAAGTGCTGATCCTGTTGGACAACAAATGGGAATGGTCTGGTTTGGGAAATCCTGGAACAAATAAAAAGGAAATGGGAGGAACCGAGACTGTATGGAAAGATAAAAAGGAAGAACAAGAGCCATGGCAGTTCAAGAGAGCTTCCCAAGAGCTTCCCAAGAAGGGAAGACATTAGTGCTGCAGTTCTCAAAGTAAGAATACTTTATATCATTCTGTGGTAGCATGCTGCTGTAACCAAATTCTCCAGGTCATAGACCTGAACATAAAAAATAGTAATTCTACCGTCTACAATGAACAAATTTACTGAGGATAAAAGGAACACAAAATATTTGGGTTTGATCATATTCTCTTGTTCAAAGCTGTACTTCTGAATTAAATGTATATGAAGGCATGGGGGAAGGAGGCTTCCAGTCATGTTTTTTTTTCTTCTCTTTTATCCTGGGGGAGGTGACAGCAAGTGACTCAGTGTGAAGATACCAGACCCAGCACAGTGGAAGGAAGAAATATTCAGTACAAGAAGCATGTGCTGAACGCATACCTGATTTTTGTCTCATGCAGGAAAAAGATGGCAAACCAAATGCAATATGTTGAATCTATTGGCTGCCAATTAGAAAAGTAATGTAGAATTATACTAATTGATCTATAAAGCAGGACCAATTAAATTACATGTGTAAAATGATCTCTCTCCTTCTTTTCTTCCTCTTAGTACATTTTTTCAGCTTCTGTGCTCCAAAAAAATAATTTTTTTTTTTTTTTTAAACTCACTGACTAAATAACACAGCCACTGATTTTTGGTTTTTTTTCCGGAACTTCTCAGACAGTATTTTGCCCTTGAAACTTGATGTAATTATACTTGAGATTTTGCATCCAGCAATTACGAGTGAAAGCACTGCTTGTTATTTTCTTCATTTGAGCTGGTTATCACTTAATTGTGAGACTAAACTGACTCTTGAAAAAAGTTCAATAAATGTTTGAATATAACTCTACTTTAGGTTGTCTGAAAAAAGTGATAGTCAAATTAGATTTTTTTTAAAATATAATATATACTATATTTTAATGAAAATTAAAATTGTCATTTAATGAAAGGGTTTCTCTAACAATTACTCTTACATACAGTAAATCCTGACAAGCTTGTTTATACCAAGAAAGGAGGAAAATGTAAACAGTTTATGAAGTGATTGTATTATGAATTGAGGGGTCAGTCAGAAGACATGCAGACAAGATCTGTTTCACTCAGAATCTTTTTATGGACAAAGGGGAATGCACTTTATATACTGAGCTAAGCATTTATGGTTTATCTAATTAGTTTTGACTGTCTAATAAAGTTAACTCCGTATTATCTACTTATTAAAGTTTTGTTAATAATGTGGTTTAAATCTTAGACATAAACTTCCTACTAACTCCTCCTGTTATTTGGTGTTATGCTCCTCCTTCCAGTACTTCTCCAGGTCTTAAGGTTGACTATTCAGTCTTCCTCAGGAGTGGGGATGAGACTTTAACAATAATTAGTACCTTGTGTTCTCTACCTCCTCCTCAGTTTTGGAGTCTGCCTGAGGCTATTTTTTTGCATTTACTTAAGGTTGTTTACTTGCTGTTCCTCCCCACTTCCCAGGCAAAGTTTGGGAGCTGCATGCTTCCCTCCCTAGCCCCATTATCCCAGAGGGGCTGTTTATCCCACAGTGACTATGGTAGGGGTGCCAGCCCATGTCCCGGCCACTCCCAGAGCAAGGCCAGTGCAGGGAAGCCACAGGGAAGCCAGTTGCTGCCACAGCTAAAACCAGTTCTCACCAAGGCAGAGTGTTAAGATAGCTGTGCTGCCAGCTGCCCACCAAGCCTCTGGTCTTGTGCTAGTGATGGTAAAAAACAGATTTACTTGGCTGCAGAACAGCATCCCAAACATTTGTCCGGCAATTGTTACTGACTCAAAAGAGATGTTACAGTTTTTTGAGACTTGAGTAGGAGCTGAGCTCTGTATGTGTTTGCAGTGTTGGATATTTAACATTTAATATTGCTGGCACATAGAAGATCACATAATGCAGTTTTGGTCTGACAGCTACCTAAAATATTTATCAGTGTGAGAATGTGGTCATTTGTGTTCAGAACAAATGTTCTTTGATATTTTTTAATTATTTAAAAATTTTGCATGAGTGAATCCAAAATTTCATCAGTCGTCTGACACTGGTTTGTGATGCTTAATTGTCTTTGCTCAAAAATCACAATAAGAATGGAAGTGAAAGCAAATGCTGTAAGTTTTAGTTTTTCAGAGGTCAAAATCCAGGTAAGTAAGAAGAGGGATGCAGCCTCTTTTTATTTTTATATTCACCTAGACTCAATTAAGACTCACAGATATTCATGCATATGTGCTTTATTAAATGAAAGTTATACCTATCTATACCCCACAGTTTTTAACACGTAGAATTTTAAAACAGACTTGGGTAATGATGGAATTTATTGCTTTTGGAACTGCTTTAAACATACCAAAGTGTAGTACTATCTGACAACTCAAGATCAGTAGCCCTTACTGTGTGTGTGTTTTATAGTAGCCAGACTTAGAAAGCTTGTTTTCTAGTGACTACTACTGTGAAGTCTGTTCTGCACTAATAATTTTATTTTTACTGTATTACATCACATAGAAAACCTTAATGGCTGTTTTCAGGTTTTTTTCACTGTATATAAGCAATTTAGGAAACTCCAGTCAGAGTCATGCCACATTCTGAGGCCTTATTGAAAACATCTGGCATGGGACAAAGATTTGTTCAGTGAATGACACCAATTGGTAGAATTGCTCCTACGACTTTTAGTAACACATTTTCCCCTTGCCTTTGCAGACTATGGCACTATTAAGAAAGTACTTGCCCCAATGAACCAGACTTCAAGCAGCTGCCTGCTCGAGGAAATTGAACTCCTGCCGAAAAGTCAGCGAGAGCCCATCAGAAGTCTTCAGATCCTGCACAGCCAGAGTGTCCTTTTTGTGGGCCTTCAGGAACATGTGATTAAGGTCCCCCTGAAAAGATGTCTCTTTTACAAAACATACAGGTAAGAACAATCAGCTAGTTTTATTTGATTGGAGAAAAGTGTTTGCGGGGGAGTATGAAAAAATGGGAAGGAAAAAATACTGTAAGAAGGAATCCAAATTAATTACCTCTCTCATCAAAGACTTTCAATATACGCTGTTTATCAGAAGTGTCTCTGACTTCCTGTAGTAAGCTGTTGGAACTAGATGAGACTCTTGAGGAATTATATTGATATTTAAGTGACATTATCCGGATCCTGAATTGTGAAATGAAACAATAAGAAAAGTTTTTTACAGAAAACAGGTATCTGATAATGTGCAATATAGCTGCTGGTTTCATATATTTAAACCTTGAAATCTGGACAAATTTAAGGTTTTTTTTAAAGCTGTAACTTAGGGACTGCAGCCAGAATAGCTGGCTGAATAAAGAGTATCTCTGTGGGTTCAGAAAGAAAACTGGATTGGATGAACTGAGAGTAAAGACTAGTTGGAAAAGTGGCAATTCAAAGGTGGTGCTGCATCACAAAACCATAATAAATGTAAATATTCTCCTAGGTGAAATTGTTATGCAGCTAAAAGTTGCTCAATCAAACAAGGAAAATTACTTACAAATTATCACTTGGTTTTAGACTGTTAAGATAGTTAAGGAATTTAAAGTTCAGCATACAACTTTTTCTATAGGTTATCTAAAAGTACTTCTGGTTTGCAAAACACATGCTATTATACAATGTTTATTTCATGTGATTAGTTGTATCTTCCCTTTGATATAAGTGTGGTTCCAGTAAGTCAGTACAATTGTCCTATGTCAGATAGACTGAGCCAGTGTGATGAGTTTTTTGAAAACTGTGACGGATACATTTGGTTGTTTTTTAGCTTGTTTTGCTTTCAGCTTGTTTAATACACGTTCCTTTGAAAAGCTGGCTATTAAAGGAGGGAGAAAGGCTGCCAGTTTCCTTTCTTGGCTGCTACACTCAGGATCATGGAGATGTTATGTGTGCAGCAGGCAGAGATACTTTTCTGAGGGACTGGGCTCTGAGTAGGGGTTGGTGCCATGCAGGAGGCCTGTGAAAGGTTACTGGGTTGAGAACAAGACTGAAGGAAATGCTATGCCCTGGAAAACTGGAGTAGACCAGGGAAAGGCAGTATTCACCGTATTAAAGTTCTTAACCAGCCCTTTTTGTTTATACTGTCTTACGTAGTGTATTTTAGGCATTTTCTACTAAATTAGAAGTGATAAGACATGGAAAGTCCTATTAGAAGTCCTGCAAAGCTTACTTTGAGAAGTTACATAGAGGCAAGTCTCTGCCTCAAGCTTTTTCTTGGTTTAGAGGTCAACATAGAACCAAGTTTTATCTTCTTTGGTTTAGCATATTGAAACAGGGTGTGTGGTAGTCCTGTAGCCTTTGTTGTTTTGTTTTCTTTTCTTTTCAATAAGTGGAGGACATATATTGGGAGGGGTATATATATGCATGTGTGTATATCTGAAGATGGAAAAAAATCTAATTACATATTCTTATGCTTCTCTCTTAAGCACGACACGATTACACCATTCTGGTTGTACAAGACATTGAACATGGGTCCATAAGCAGATGCATTCATTTCAGAAAGGGAGACCAGGCTGGTATCCTGTGTTTTCTTAGGGACTGTGTAGCCATGATGGCAATCATGAACACAGAGAGCTCAATAATAGGAGTGTCCCAAGTGCCAAGCCTGCACTCCACTTCAGGCATTTCAAGAGTGAAGCCTTCCTGAGTTATGAGGGGGGTGTGAACTCCAAAATCCAGAGATGAGAATTCCAGAGCACGCTTAGCTGGTGTCTGTGTGGAGATCCCACAAGGTTCCTGGAACCTGTGCTTCTGTCAGGACAATTCCAAGACATATGAATGCTATCCTGCATGCAGAGCCTAAACATGTTTCTGCCCTTGCAGGGTGGGACTGCTGTCTCAAATCATAGACCCCATGCATGGCTGCAGGTTAGGCATTCCTCTCCTTGTTTGAGCAGTGGGGTCTAAGTGACTAGATTTTAAGAGCTTACTTTTTTTTTTTTTTTTTTTTGAAAGTGGTGCTGTTCCCATTTTACTGAGTAGAACAGTAGTTAAATGACTCAAATTCTGCTCAAGTCATAATTTATTCCTCTGCCCAGAGTTATGTGAAGTCTTGTCTTCCACTGGAATGACTTACTTAAAGGAGATAAAATTATTCCTCCTGGGGTTTTTCAGTCATATCTTCTGTAGTTGCATGACTTTCCTTGTAATACTTAATATCCATTGCACTAAAAGGGTTGCTGTCATGCTTTCCTCTTGATTAAAGAGTTCACCAGCAATTCTAGCTCTGTTTTCTGAGAAAGGAGAGGTTTTATAGATGTTATCTAGATGAAATAAGGCATCTCCTTGTCGTCTATCATTAGGGACTCGGGTTGTTTGGAAAATGGAGACATAATCTTTCTCTTCCCTATCACTTAGTTTTGGCTTGACTAGTTTTTCCTGGTTTATGCTGCATTTCAAGTGTATTTGGTTCTCTGCATGTGGAGAGAGTGTAGGTACCTCACTTGGGGCTACACATTTCACTAGATAATGAGATAACTGAAACCGAGTCGCATCATTGCTGGGTGCTTTAATACTCACATTCTTGTTATATGTTGCCAACTATTACTTCTATGCTATAGCAACATGTAAATAGAATAATGGGTAAACCTTACCTAAGGTAAAGCCTTGAGGTATTGTGGTTATTTTTTTTGGATTATTTTAATTTTATCTCTTCACATTTATCATACTTAGGGCTGTATAACTGTGCCAAGGCTACATTCTGAACTTCCATCAATAATAACTAGAGTTTCTTCCCCAGATCAAGGGCGTATGTAGTCTTTAATATCTGTTTCACATAATCATTGAGGAACAAAGCATCCTTGTGTATATACAGCAGCCTTAAAAAAGCCAAAAGGCTGAAAATGTACTAGCTCATCTGCTCCGGCTTCTTGTGTCATTGGCAGAGTCCTCGCCATCTAATCTTTTCTAATCTTTTTGTTTAGGTTTATTACAAAGCTTTCAGACAATGCAACTTCTGTTGAGCAGACTGTTCCACAAGCTGATACCTCAATGTCAAGATAATTTTCTTGAGATTGTTTCTTCCTTCTTTTTATTCGATTATTCTTGTTTTATCTTCATGTACGAGTCTCTGAAGTGTATGGTTATTGCTTTTGTTTCTAGTTTATTATGTCTCCTTAATTATCACTCGGATATGCCATACATATTTAGGTAATTCATATTTCCTTGTTAAACTGTTCCTCCAGAACTTTCCTATGGTGGACTCCTCTGTGACACAGTGTTGGCTCTGACAGACATGGCCTCTGATTCGGGACTGTCCTGTTCCACACCAACTCACAGCTTGCTCCCACAAAAGCTGTTACAATTGGCCCTTGAAAATATTGTTTTACATTTGGAGTTTAAATTTGATTTTGTTGTTGTTTGGTGTTCTAGGTGCAGTTTGGTGCACTTTTACTGTGACAGCAGACAGACCATACCACAGGCAGAGCTTGTTTTCACACCTGTAGTTTGGATTGCTCAGCACTTTCCATTATGCCACGATGTTTTTGTTGGGTTTTTTTGCCCATACTAGTTACTTGAATTGGCATTTTTCATGGTGAGGGGTAGCCTCCTGCAAACTTCTGCCAATTTCTGATTAGTTTTTAACATCCTGTCATAATCCCACTGTTTTCAAGAGTCAGCTACGGAAAAACAGTTTGGGATGTGTGAGTTCTTACAAACAGTTCTCCAAAAAACCCTGGTGTCTTCATGCTCCAGGAAAAAGCAGCAGATCCGTTATCTTAGTTTGTCTCTCCTTTTGGAAAATCCTTAAGATTTGACCAGGTTATTATCATCTGGGTATTGCAACTCATACATGTTTATCAAAATTCAATGCAAGACCATCAATATTATTCACTGGAGGTACTATTTTAACTAAAACTCTCCAGGCTCTCTGTACTTCTTCAGATCTGGGTATGCCAGGCATAAAGCAAAACTGAGTTTTGCATGCCTGCTAATTAACTAGAATGTGAGATAGGTAGAATTATTATCTTGAGAATCACAGAGTGTTCACAGAGTGGTCAGGGTTGGAAGGGGCCTCTAAAGATCATCTAGTCCAGCTCCCCTGCTAGAGCAGGATCACCTACAGTAGGTCACACAGGAACACATCCAGACAGATTTTGAATGTCTCCAGAGGAGACTCCACCATCTCTCTGGGCAGCCTGTTCCAGTGCTCTGTTAAAAGATAACTATTAAACGCTCAAAAGCTGCAATGTTTGCTATTTAGTTTGAAGGCTCTATGCATCTATAATAAGGAATGAGATCTGTAGCAGGGGGATAAAGACTCTGTTCCCTGAAAAAAAGAACCAGTTGGCTTTTTTTTATTGGCAGCTGTAGCCTTTAAAAGCAACCTTGGATGGCAGTGATTTCCCTGAGGCAAATTTGTTTATGTTATAATTTGTGCTGGAGTTTTCAATGCATCATTTCTGAAAGTAGGGACAATGAAAGGTTGTATTAGCCCAATGTTCTGCAAAATCTTATGAAGCAAGGGTCAAGAATTGCTATTTCTGACAGAAGATAGGTTTCACACGCCTAAAAGGCCTGAAAATTATAATCTTACGATGGTGTTATGTCTAAGTAAATAAATAGTACTGCTAAAGGCAGTAGAAATAGTGACTTCTTTGGTGTAAAAAAAAATCCCGAAACAATTTCTGGAAATTTTTGAGTATTGTTTTTCCTTGATATGCTTTATATAATATTGGGTCACAATATTATTTTGCTAAGTAATGTTGTCATAGTCATTCTACGATAACCAGAACTTTTCTCTCTCTTTACTACATTGGTTTTGTTTTGGCTTCTTTGTTAACCGTCAGCTAAGCAATCTGTACCTACGCAAAAGATAACTGTAGCAGCACAGTACTAAAAAGGGTACTGCATTAACTAAGAGAAAAAAAACAGTTATTGCAAATTTGGTTACACTTCATTTAATTCCTAGAACGCCAGCAAGACTGTTGGATTAAGTATTTAAACCACTGTTGCATTACTTTATTTTGCCTTAGTTATACCTGTTGCTTCCTCAGAAGTACTCTCACACTCAGTACAAACCTTTTTTCCTGGTAATAAAACATTGGCTATCATTACATAGTAGAATACTTATTTCTATATACTAAAATTATGCAAGTTAACAACACATACCATAAACTAAACTATTACTAGGTGCTAATGTGTCCAGAAGAGCTTGCCAACACATGGAGTTGAAATTGCTGTTTTGAAATAATAATTCTGGAATTTTTAGATATCCAGGTGGATTTCCGTATTTCAAAATAAGCAAGCCTCATTCCACTTTAATTCAGAGAAACATACTGCTGCATTAGAATGTTGGAACCACATGAGGACTGATCTGAATTATTGATTCCAGAGTAATATTCCACAATCAGAATCCTCATAAAATTCTGCAGACTGGGATAAATGGTAATCCTGGCTGCAAGACTAGATTATAAGCACATTAAAAAAATGGGTAGTCTTTTTTAAGGTATTACATACTCTGCAAAATTATCTTCAATTGGTGTGAACTTATGGGAATATTAGTAAAGTCAGCAGACTACAAATAAGCATAATTGAAAGTTTTTCTCACTCAAAAGAAGTAGAATATTAGTCCCATACTGGGAAGGGAATCAATTCAAGCTCTGCAGATGAGGTTTAGCAATAGTTCAGTGATTCCCTTTCTTCCTCTGTGAAGATCAAGGTTTCTGCAGAAAGTGTATTTGTCTATCTGGCCCACAAGGTGCATCAGAGACAAACTATACATTTACATTTTGCTGCACCTGAAATATTTAGTCACAGCTCTTTAAAGTTTGTGACTTATGCATGCATGTATTTATTATAAACACACGTTTTTGGCAAACAAGAAAGAATTTTGAAAAACAGGTGTAATTCTACAGCCTGCTCCCAATGTATTTATTGAAGCAGCCTTATGGGGAAAAGGAAAAGGTCTTTTCCTTTTAGTTTGCAAAGTTTTAAGAAAACCTGATGGACTTGGCTACATATTAGCAATTCCAATTTTGTTAGTAAGATATTATTTTAAACAAAGAAGTTAGCTAATAAGTAAAAAATTAAAACATGCGTATGGTTTCATATGTCGTGATGTAATTAAGTTCTTTGTTTTAAAAAATACCAAAAGTATGAGGAATTCTATGTTCAGTGTAGTTACTGGTAAGTTTGTTTTTTTTAAAATCTCCCGACATGTTTAAAGCAACATATTTTCCAAGACATCATTTCACTAGTCATTTGATACTTGGCAAATGTAGTCTCTGGAAGCAGAAGTGACAGAGACTAGATAGTAAAAAGAAAAGGGGGGAGGGGAAGAGGGGCATAAAAACCCAGCAAATCTGGAAGGTTTTTTGTTTTATAAAAGTTTATTGTATCACATACTGGACTGCTACTCAGTCAGGCCAGCATATACCCTATGCATCTCAGCTTGCAGCTCTGCATTACACACCAGTTGTTTTCCCTTGAGAATTATTTGCAGCTCTCTTAATATTCTTTAATCTTTTTTTGTGGACATTTTAATTTATTTGAAATTGTACAGAAAATTAATATCTGAGTTTGGGGTCCACTATTGGCCTGAATGTACGAGAGAGAGTGAGAATATTCTTGATGCAACAGTGTGAACTGTGGGCAGGATTCCAGGACAGGAACTCGGCTCCAATTCTAAAAGCCCAAACTGAGTGGCTTTGAAGGCCATCTGCTCCTCATAATACTCTTTCAGGCCAATGGAGGTATCTGCAATTACTTTTGGAATGAGAGGTAACAGTGCCCTCAAATGTTGGGGTACCTGCTATCTGGTTAGTACTTTCAAGGAGTCAGGTTGTAATTCCTAATTCTGGGCCTTCTATCTTTAGAATGTATTAATATTCTAGTATAAAGTTAACCTCAATATTTACGTTCAAAAGAACCAAGGTTGCAGCTGACTAAAAGGATATGGCAGTCATGTACCCTGTTTATATTTGTAGCTGCTAAAGATGCACAGGTCTTTTGAAGACATGGCGATGCCATATGGAAGCAAACGTGTCCAGTCTGGGCCATCACTGTCATTGCTGTTCTCATCTAGCAACACATAAATTTGTGGGAAAATCTTAAAATCTGATGCTGCTGGATTGCCTTGCCACTTGGGTAGCTCAGATTGCAGAGCCTATTTGCAAGCTCTAGTTTCAGCCCATCAAAAGGGCTTTGAAAACTCTACCTGCACCTGGTGGTCCCAGTATTTTGAGGCTCCTACGTCCTAATCGTGGGGGCTGGAAGCTCAGTCTTGGCTGAATGACATGGATGGTGCACCTCAGATGTTATTTCTTTACCATGAATGGCAAGCCTGCATTCTCTTGTAGAGAGTGTGCTCTGAAAGTTGTCTTGCCACTTGAAGTGCCAATATTTGGAGAATGTGTGTTATAAACAACTTTACTAAACAAATTAGACATAAATTCCTGATTCTGTATTTGAAGGGAGGAGCCTGTAGATTTAAGACTAGTATTTTAAGTGCATGTTGCAAGATTGAATTGCACCTAGATAGAATTTGGTTGTTTTACAGAAATTCAACTAAGAGGAAGCACCATTAGTCCACACAGAGTGACTGAGATGATGAAAGAATTTATTTTAATGGTATAGGTAAGGGTTAAGCAGGATTCTGAATATTTGACATGCATCTTAGTTTGAGCTCCTAGGACTTTATAAATTGTGTGCCTACCATTTATTTTCTTCTGCATCATTCATGTATATCTTTAGATCCTTGTTCTTCATTGTACACGCCTATGTATGTATATATCTACAAAACCAGTAGTCATAAAAACTCTGATAGGTACCTTTGTACAGAAGTCTGGTATCATATTCATGTATTCATTCAGAAAGGGATAGCGCGCTGCATTTGGAACATGAGGCGACCTTTTATCTTCAGTTGTCTGTTCAAATTTGTAGTGAGGAAGTGAGGAAGCTGGCTTCTGTGAAGTAAGATGGCGACCCCAGTTCAGTTCCTGGTATGCAAGATGTCCAGATCACAGTTTGCAGTAATTGGAACTAGGTAGGCATGGCTATCTCAGTAGAAACAATTTAAAGGGTTAGGAGACTGAAATACACTCCGTTCTTCAAAATGCTGTGTATAGGTAAAGACAGAAAAATGTTTCATTGAACAGTCTTGGAAGATGCACCACTTATGTTTATGTATTCTCTGAATGAAAAGTTACAGCTCAAAAGGATACCTCATTAGCACTTACAATGTATATTGACATGGGAATATATTCTTCCTCTGAAATAAGATTTTAAAATCTCTTTGAAATCAACGGTATCAGGATATAGCTTTTAATCTTATGGGGTTTTTTGTTCTTAGGAGCACTCATAACAAATTCTTTTTAAATTAAAACTGTATGAGGTTTTAAATATATTTTGCTCTGAATGATGTTAATTTCTGCCTTATTTCTGTCTGAATAAATAATCTCA
Source organism: Hemiprocne comata (assembly GCA_020745705.1). Taxonomy (NCBI): domain Eukaryota; kingdom Metazoa; phylum Chordata; class Aves; order Apodiformes; family Apodidae; genus Hemiprocne; species Hemiprocne comata. Next base: position 87,687,541 of record CM036587.1, read on the forward strand.
AATGTCACTGAAGTAGAGCAGTTTTGCTAGCCTGCTCGAGGATAATTATAAAATAGCTGAAGAAAATGACCTGCTTATTGCTGGCTTGCCTTAGAGTGAAGTGACTTACAGTTTTGTTACTAGTCAGTCAAGATCCATTGGTTAAGTGTTGCGTGACTGTCAGTGGGCATACCAAACTATCACAGCCAAATTATTGCTTTGAAGGGAACTGAACTACCTGTCATTTATGTTTGGTAAAAAATGTGAAATTACAACATTGAGGGAAGTTAGGATCAGTAGAAGCCAAAAGCTGTTGAATGTTTTTGTAGAGAGTGCCAACTCAACAGGGTAAGTGACATCAAGAGTCTTGGAATGAACCACTTCACTTTTATTCCTGAATTTCATTCCTGCACAAAATTGCTTGTTTTAGCAGAGCCAGGACAAACCACGCAGTTTTAGAAATGTGAGCTGGTGCCTCTGGTTGTAACAGACAAAGCATTCCTTTTCATCTCAGCTGAATTTGAGAGGTAAGGTAGACTTTGAGAGACAAGACGGCTAGTACATTATCCAGCTCTCCTACTTCCAGTGTCACTAAGTGAAAGAGTCCTGTCAACTGAAAGACCTAATAGTAATTCTAAAATGTATCTAATTTTTCAATAGTAGCATCTAAAATGGCTTTCATTTGGACAGAGGTTTGGAAGGAGGAAGGGATAAAGATGTGTAGTGGTATTTAATTTTCAACTTTCCTTACTTACATGAATGACGCCCATTTTGTCCAATTGTTTTTTGCTATTTCATGTATACACTGAAGCTGTTCCTCTTACTGCTGTCTTTCAGGAGAGAGATTAATTAAAAAAGAGTTAAAACAGTATAACAGTTTAACTTATGGAAAAATGTAAGGACACACAATTGTGTGTTAATAATAGTCCCTTTAAAGTTCACATTTCAGATAGAAGTTCGGACATTTTCATACTTACACACTTTATCCTCATTTTCTATCTATAACTTTTTTTGTTATCTGTTTGGGTTTTTTTTGTAATCTAGGCATAGCAGCTCAAAATAATTTGCTACTGTTATTCACACATTAAATTATCCCTCAAAGGAAAGAAAGTGGTTTTAAAAGGTGACATAATTAAGGAAGTACAGATAAAAACGTACTTGTATATTACCTCTCTTCTTTTCATTTAAAAATATCCACTTTGCAGAAATATTGGTGATCTAAGCAAGTGATCTAAGAAAAGAAATAAGAAAACCCTCTGAGATGTGAGGCAGGGAGGAGAACAGTAAAGGACTGTTGTGCCAATAGCTGAGAAAAGGGCAGCTGTTTAAGCCAGGTCCTGCCTCATTTCAGGTATATACCTGTCACGGTGAACTGAAGTGTCTGAAAGCGGGTGATAATGTTGAACTACACTTTCATGGAATCATTGTTGTGTCTGAATATAAGATTAGAAAAATTAAACTTTTTACAAAATGAGACTTAGCTATAATAATGACTGGGGCAATCAATTAGAACATTATTAAAAAAAAAAAAAGGGAAAAAAATGGAAAAGCTAGAGTTCTTAATGTGAGGAATACTTCTCAGACCAAATTTCCTGTTGCTTGTTTGGAATCGTTCACATGTTTCCAGGATTCATTTATATATTGTAGTTTAAGAAAAAAAAAAATGCTATTGAAGATTCATAATGCCTCTCATTTTTCTGCAGAGATTCACCTTGTTTTATCATGCTGCAGTGTTCTCCAAACCTGGTCACTTACTGAAATGGCCATGTTCACTGCCACAGAGTGATTGAACATTGCTTTGTCCCAGCAGTGCAAGGACTTTTCAGCATTTTTTTAACTTTATTTGTTCCATGAAAATAGCATCTGTTCTGATACCAGGAACTTAGAAGAATGTTTGAAATATGCTTTCAGTGCCCTACTTGTAACTTCTTAGTGACTTGTAATGAAAGGTGCAAGACCTTTTGATTTCCTTAGTGGAAAGTAATGTGAAAACAAAAGCAAAAGAAGAAAAGCAGAGTGGGAGAAGGATCAGATAACCCCCAGGAAAGAGGGAGTGTCATTCTAAGTGAAAGGATACTGACTTTTAAAATATTTTATTTGTTGATAAAAAGTGTCTAAAGCATAATAACTGCATTTAAAAATATTAGCGAAGTTGGAAAAGTGAGCACTTCTACTCTGAGAGTGCAGCTCATGTTGCCCATTGCACATTATGTCAGTCTTTCACTTTGTTTTATATTCTTTTTTCATAAAACACATGCTTTATCAGATATACTCTGAAGAACACCGAACATCTTGTCTTGCAAACACTGGAAGACCAAGACATGTAAATTTTCCCATAATTTGCATTAGTTGTCCTGCTTACTTTCTAGATAGTCAAATGGAAACATATGCAGCCTGAGTGACAAAAAAGCCAAGTGCTCACAGCTTCAAGAGCCATCACTGGAAACTCTGAACACCGAATCCCCTAAACCAAAACCTTTATCTTTGAACTGGCAGCCTAATTAGGGATACCTAGGGAGCTTTGGCTATTGTGTCTCTTATTCTATGCCTATTTTGCCAATTGAAACTACCCTCCCACATAGTTCTGGCAATCCACGTTGCCAAGTGTATTGTAGAAACTAATTCTTTGAAATGTATAAGCACTAAGAATCCTCTCTGATGGTATTATGGAGAAGCATACTAGGGAATTAGTAAGTCTGCATTTTTGACTGATGTTAGCATGGAACTACATGAGGAATGCCAGAGATAAATAGAAATATGAATAAAACACAGGATTTGTGAGAACAGAATCACAGAAGGGTTGAGGTTGGCAGAGGCCTTTGGAAGTCATCTGGTCAAACTTCCTTCTCAAGCAGAATCAACTAGAGCCAGTTGTCTAGGACCATGTCCAGATGGCTTTTTATTATCTACAAATATGGAGACCCCAGAACCTCTCTGGGCAACCTGTGCCAGTGCTCAGTAACCCTCACAGCAAAAAAGTGTTTCCTGATGTTCAGAGGGAACGTCCTGTTTTTCTGTTTGTGCGCATTGCCTCTGGTCCTATCATCGGACACCACTGAAAAGATCCTGGCTTCACCCTTCTTTGCACCATCCCTTCAGGTATTTGTACAAATTGATGAGATCTCCCCTCAGCCTTCTCTTCTCCAGGCTGAACAAACCCAGCTCTCTCAACCTCTCCTTGTAGAAGTGGTGCTTCAGTCTTTTAATCATCTTTGTGGCCCTTCACTGGACTGATGTGATGTGAACAGACAATTAAAGAAAGAATTATAATGCCCATGGATTTGAGTTAAACAAGAATGATCAGGCTAGCATTTTTTATAATATAGACAAAGTGTTTGAATTTATTGTATTTATGTATAACTCTAGGTATTCTTGCAAGTGTTCAAACAATTATATTATGCTTCATGATGATGGGATTTCCACCTCCTTTCTTAGGTATATTTAGCTGTGAAGCTGCAGACCTATTGCCTGGACTGATAATGCTTGATCTACTAGTGGCAAGATAAAGCTGCCATTTAATAGAGAAAATATCTTCTAGTTTTGTACAGTGGATCTTTCAGAGTCTGTAGAAAGCTGGACTACCATCCCTCTTTCTAACCTATTTTTCCTCCTCATGTGCCACTGGGAGGGAATGTCTAGGCCAGCATGTGGTATGTAAGAGGTGTGATGGCAACCACCAGCACCCTTTTGAACTTACTTTCAGGAATTCTTTAGCAGTGCAGAAAAAAATCAGAGAATTTTCTAATTAATTTTCAAAGTGTAGACATTGTCATCTGATTTCTGACACAGATGATAACTATAACTCCAAAACTGATAAAAAAGACTAACTCCTGAAATATTTTTTACTTGAAGCTGACAACATATGCTTTTTATGAAGTGCTGTAATTCTCTAGTAATTAAGTACAGTAATCAGTGTCAATGAGATACCATACATGCAGCCAGAGTTTCAGCTATGCACTTAAAGAAATCTTAGCTTTGTATAGACATTCAAATTCATTTTTCATCTGTTTTGTCCTTACATCTGTGTCATACCACAACAGGGATCAGTTTCACTGTTTTAGGCCTGTGAAATATGAAGAGATGCCACATAGTTTAGAGATCTTTGGCCAGTACAGATGAAGTTTAATGTTCATGTTTTCTGATTGTTTTTTATTCACAGTGCATGCATTGGATCTCAGGACCCTTATTGTGGCTGGGACATGGTGATGAAGAAATGCACAACGCTGGAAGAAAGTCTGAGTATGAGCCAATGGGATCAAAGCATTACTGTGTGTCCAGTAAGTCCAAATACATTCATTTATCTCATAAGTTTTGAATCCATGTGAATTTCATGAAAATGATCTGACATAGATTTTTCAAACTCAGAAAACTATTTAATGCCGTTTTCCTCAGGCCTTCCCATCAGATTTTAACAGGATGTTTAGTTTCTTTTCTATTTCTTATCAAACTACTTATATGAGCAAATCATTTATTGTACTTTCAAAGGATAATTGGTTTTTACCTGTAATGTCTGTGTTCCCACCTTGAATGCAAATGTTGACTAAGTTTAGAGATATTTGCATGTTTTTTCCTGCAGGATTTTTCTTCATTTTGTACTGAGAAAAAATGTAATCACTAGGGGTATAAACTTTTCTTTTAGGATCATTATTGCTAATATAAAAGGTCATATAACATCTTTCAAAGTCCATAAATAGGAAGGGTGAATTGTATGAAGTAAGTCTCATCCATATAAATTACAGGAGTGATAATTATAATGAGCTTACTGTTAATATTTACAGTGGCTTAACACTTCTCTTTTAAAATTATTTTGAATAAATTTCATCTAATAAAAAACGAACAACAAAGTTGACTTATATCCCTCCTTTTTAATGTGGTTACAGTGTTGTTTTAATATTGATTCTTTTTCCTTCACTACTAAGAGCACAAAAAGGTGGTTAAGAAGGATCTTCCTTGTGCTACTAAGCTCTTTCTTTTGGAAACCCATGCTTCTGCCTGCAAAGAGGAGACCTCTCCAAATCAATCCTGTTTTCATAGCTAAGGAATACTTGAACTTGTCCCCCCTGGCAACTGGAGCACATGCATCTATGAATTTATACTCATACAACATCCATTTTATATTCTCCATGTGTTTAATAGGCTCCTTTTAACATCTTACTGATACTCCTCTCTCTTAAGATAGGCTTTATTTAGTGAACTAGAGATGTGCAAAATTAGTATAAAATTTCTTCCAGCTTCCAGCAACTGGAGCACATGCATCTATGAATTTATACTCATACAACATCCATTTTATATTCTCCATGTGTTTAATAGGCTCCTTTTAACATCTTACTGATACTCCTCTCTCTTAAGATAGGCTTTATTTAGTGAACTAGAGATATGCAAAATTAGTATAAAATTCTTCCAGCTTTCACTTGGGATCTCTACATGTGTTGCAGCAGCCTGATAGATACAAACCACTATACTGATTCTGAGGTCCTTGAGAACTGCCACCTGTGTTCTGACTCTCTGTGTTTGACATTGAATAGTAACTTTTAAACCATTATCTTGTCCTGTCCTTTTCATCCATGCTCTCACATAGCAGCCTAATCAAAAAGACTTGCATTGGATTAATTTGCATTAGCATTTTTGCTCAAATCAGGAGCAGATTGGAGTCAAATACTCTGATTTTTCCCATCTACTATTCTTCGAGTCTCATCACAGAGCAGTGTTGAAGCTCACAAGCCACATGACTTTCAGATGAAATTAAAACAAAAATGTGCTCCAACTACCACTAAGCATTTGATCCATGGCCAGAGCAAGTCCAAAGTAAAGCCCACAAAATACACATAGTGTGTGTGTCAGGTCTTCAACACCAACTGTTTTATTTTCCAGATCTGCAGTTTATGTGCATACCAGTTGCTAATATAGTCTCAGCCATTGTCTCACAGAAACTCTGAATTCAGTCACTAGCGTAGTCCTTGCCTCCCTGATTGGCAAGTAACTAGATGCACTGTACAGTATATTCATTTCCAACTACATCGAGTTTATCATTTCTCCCTGCAGTAATCCCACAGGCTAAATGTGGTGATGTGGAAGGTTTGCTGGTGGCCTAGTTGGGTTGCTGTATTAGGAAGCATTACTGGAGTGGGTCGGTTGGTTGGTATTTGCATGAGCAGTCTGCTTATGGCTTAGTTTTTGAATTCTGGTGTGAGCCCTTTTTTTATTTCATAGATACAAAACATGAGGCCAAGAGGGGGTAGAGGAGAGGGGGAGGAATTCTTTCAAAACCAGACATCAATTCAGTTCCATTCAACTGGAAAAACAATTATTTAGTATCTATTATATGACAGTTGCGTAGGATATAACCATCTAGTCAAAGCAGGGGAGCACCAAGGGATTGCTCGGAAATTCACCCACAGCTTATGTTGCATGTCAGAGATGAAAAGACGTTCTGTGTGTCCAAAATAAATTGTAGTTGAGCAGCTTGGTACTACATAATAAAAGGAAAAATTTAGAATAAACTGTCTAAATTGAAAAGCTTGGGTTTACCACTTCACTGTCTTAAACCCCTGAACTCTAAGTACATGTTTTTGAACAGATTAGAAAACTTCGCAGAAACTTTCCTTTAAAATAACACTACATTCTGGCAAACTGCAATCAATTACAATTTTGCTTAGTGAGTCTTTCAAATATTTGTTTTTTATAGCATTTTTATGTGCTGTATTCACAGGTTATATAAGCCAAGATGTAATGAATTGCATTTTGTAGGCAACTTAACTATGTTCATCTTTTTTGCAGTTGCTATATACATATAAGATAATGTTGCAGGCAGAACATAACAGAATATTAGAAACCTTCCACCCTCCCTCTACGTGTTCCAGCATCTTAATTCTTACTAAAACTACACTGAACTTTTTAACACTGTAGAATATTAATCAGATTCATGCATTGCCAGTTTTTCTAAACTCAGAGAGGCCTGTTTATTCGCTAGTTTAGCCCAAAATTCAAAGTGCGACCAGTTGCACTTGAGAAATTATTTTCAAAGGAATTGTTCATGTTTCTGAATATTTATCAGCATGTCATGGTAGAGCAGGAAGGGCACTAGGAGAGAGGGGTAGCTGAGCATCTGTGTTAACATCTCTCTGAACTTCGAAGATCACTTTTGACAAATGTGGTTATTTTTATTATCTTTCTTTGATTTAATCCTCAAGTTGTTTTTTTCGGTTATTGTTTCAGTTGGCTCAAGTACACCAATTGTGCATGAATACAGATAGTAATAAATGCTATGGCACATATATCTGGTTGGTCAGATACCCCAATTATTCATCCAATATTTTTTATAGTAATGAAGGTTCATTGTTTTGCCAAAATATTTTCCAGCAGGACCACTTGCAATCCATTACTTAAAAATACAGTGTCTGACATTATCAAAGTGCTTTTATGAGGAAAGTAAAAATACTTTTTTTTTTTAAGTTGCGATTTTTTAAAACATAAGTAGACAACATGAAATAACTGCATTTTTACAGCCGCACGCAGGGAAAGAGTAGTATGCGATCTTACCTGAACTCATTAGCAGCTTCAGGAAATACTCCAGAGCCACTGAATTCTACACAAAATAATTTCAAACCAAATTGCTTTTGTCAGATTCAAGGACTGGGTCACTGAAGATATGACCTTGACTCTTAGTGCAGAGGCTCAAACGAGGAACACAAGGTGGGTGCAGAGAGACTCAAAACAAAGAAGATTGATACTTGGAGGACATTAGGAGACTAGAAAGAAAGGACTAGAGGTATCTGCAGAAGGGAAAGGGTGACAAAACAGGATCGTAGAGAGGGAAAGCAGAGTGTAGCTGTGCCAGGAAAGTACAGCCATTATTGTCTGATCAATTGTGATTTTCCCATTGAGGTGTGTCAGATGGTGAAAAGCTAATGGGCATAGGTTCTGTTGAGGGCTAAAAAGGCCCCTCATTAGTACCTTTTGCTTTCCTATAGTCCTGTGATGAAATTGATATCACTTGTGAAAGGGAGACACTAATAGAGAGACAGAGCAGGTGAGTCATGGGGAACATTAGAGACTGCAGTGGGATGATCTTCGCAGAAGTAAAGGGAAAAAAATCAAAAGAAACCTGCCATCAGTACGTCCTTCTTAGCTCAAGCTTTGAGCTAAGTTTTATGAATACTTTCCCTGCCACTTGATACAAATTATGGTAACCATAGACAAGGGTATGTTTAGTTTATAATTGTAGGTGCAACAATAAAGATGATTAGGTGCAGAACAGAAACAGAAAGCAGTAAAGACACTTTCACATCTCTGCCATTGATTAGATTGGGGACCCATCGTTGGTAGTTTATATATTTGTTAGACTAGCAGTGTAAGAGAGAATGGGTTTACTTGTCACTTAAGAAAAAGTAAGTATTTCCTATTGTCTCATGAAAAACAGCAGTGTATATGCTGCATGAGCAAAAGCTGGTGACTTAGTTTCAATTAACAGCTGTCAGCAGAATTTTGAAATGATGAATTATGTCAGTTGTAGCTGGCAGAATATACACATAGCTGTTCTCTGGAGAAGCTATATCTGTGAAAAATGAATCAAGAGAAAATTAATTAATAGTTAAATAATTGAACCTTTACCACAGTGGAAAGAATCAGGCAGCACCCAGCATCACAGTGGAAATATGTCTTGTATCTTCAAATTGTGAGTGAAATGTATACTTCCCTCACCACTGTTAAAATGAAACAGTATTAAAATAGCAAAGGGAGACACCATTTAGATCATTCATGACCATGTACAACTGTAATTCCTATTTCAATGTATAATTAAATCAAAATATTTAGAGGGACTCATTTAAAACCACATTTCACTTTTATGAAATGGTGCTATATGATATGTGCTTCAAAAAACTGGTGGCAAATACTATCATCATGGAGATTTCAGTTTGATTGATCTAGTTTTGTTACTCTAGACAATTACCCTCTGCTACCCTTCCATTTGATCTAGATTTGGGTTTCTGCAAGCATTCTTGCACATGCTGTATTACAGTGAGTGTCCAGGTTCCTAATCACAGGTAAGTATTAGGAAATAGGGAATACTGTCATCAGAAAGTAATCAGGAAAGTGAAAATATGCTTTCTATTGAATTCCTGTAGGCAAGCATGGTTGTGAAAGGTAAGAGTTAGTTCTGATTATTGTTATAATGGTGGCATCCAGTGGCCCGCACCAGTTGGAGGTGGTGGGAATTATGCAGCCACAGAAACTTTCAGGGGAACTTTCTGGCAGGAAGGTATACCTCTCCAGTGGAGGCTTTTACTGTTGGTGGCTGAAGGCTGTACCTCCATGTACTGCAGAATTAAGAGGTTGTATGAAGGAGCTGTCAGGCCCCAGGTGAGCCTTTCTGCTGTGTTTGTCTCTAGATGAGGAATCTGACAGTGGATGGGCATTTTGGAACATGGTCGCAGTGGAAACCTTGCACCCACAGTGATGGTGCCAATGTTGGCTCCTGCCTCTGCAGGACACGTGTGTGTGACAGTCCTGCTCCTCAGTGTGGAGGTTGGCTGTGTGACGGACCAACCATGGAGATTGCCAACTGTTCCAGGTACACAAAACAATTTCCGGTTGTATCATTTATGGTTTGAATGTTTTTAACTTAATCAGAATAGAGCCTAACCTTTGAAATCTCATCTGCAATCCACTGCTCCTGTTTTGTGCATGAAACTGCTCTTTGCAATGGCCTCAGCAAATGAGACATTAGGAAGTATCTCTGAGACTTTCTGGAAGAGAGAATGAGCCAAATGGCAAATAATGATTTCAAATGCTGTGTAGCAAATAACATTGTCCTTGGTCAATTTTAACAAAAGCTCAGAAATAAAAAATTAATGCTAGGAAATATCCAAAGTATGATACTTTTTCTCAGTCTGTAAGCCATAAAACTTTTTCTGGAAGTCAGAACTGTTCACTTTTTTGGAGGTCTCGTGTCACCATTGCATTACCCCATTATGCCTTGGGAAAAAATGTTTTCATTATATCTTTTGGTTGTGTCCTGACATCCAGGTCTAAATACCAGTCTGTATGCCACTCTTTAGCCTCTCTTTTGTCTTCCTCAGGCATGTAACCACTCCCAGAACAGTGAGAGCAGATAATTTCAAAGAGACTCAGAACACTGCATATTCTGAACTGCAGTAGGAGTTAATGTTTAAAACATTATACATACTTTAATTGCAAGGTGATACTTACATACTGGTGCATTCTGCTTATTTTCAGTGATTTTTTCTGCTTTTTGTCTCTGTTTTTTGGTTTGTTTGTTTTTTAACATCAGAAGCACATCATGGTAGCAGATAAAGCTGATTATTCTTCTGCACAAGATATCTGCAAGCTCTGTAAGTGAAAATAGTTCATGTTAGGGAAATTATTAAAAACATAGCAATATAGTATAGAGCATCAGAAGAATTGTGGAAAAGTATGCTGTGAGATACTGAGCAATCAAACAGCAACTATTGGCTGCCAGGTTTAGAAGGGAATTTGGAACATGATTTGGGACTTAATGTAGTACCATTGGCAGTATTACACTACTATTTTAACATCTAACTTCAGTTAACACTGCTATATTAGTAATTGGTTCCCAGAACTCATGGATCTCCAGATATTTTGTTCATTTTACCACTTGGATCAGATATTGCACTGACAGAGACCTTATTTTTTTTGCCTCCGTTACCATGATAGCTGATTATTTTTTCAAAAGCTTTTTATTCTGTGTTTTCAACTCTTATATCCCTTATAATAACAAGATATCAAGATGAGTGAAATTTAAATTGGTAAAATTTGTGATAAATTACTTGAATAATCTTATATAATTTTCATTACTTGATTTAATTAGTTTTTATTGCTGAAGAAAGTTTTTTCAAAAACAAGTAAGGCACTATTTTAACTTCTATGTTGAAACCTCAAGAATTCATTATAGCTTACTTTTATTTTTCTTCATTTCTGTTTGTCTTCTACCAATACAGAAACTACAAACTAGCCATCAAAAAGGTTTTGGGAGCTGCTGAAGCACATTGTTTTTTTCTTAGGACAGGGTATAAAATTCCTTTTGAGATGTTTGGTCTACTGTATTTTTTTCCTAGGGTACATTAGGGAGGGACAGGAGTGTCCTTTCTAAAAGTTCACAAATGCAGGGTACAGCATGCGAATTCTATTAGCTTTTTTGTTTCATAACAAATAAGGTGTTGGCACCTTATTAGAGTATCCTCTTGAAATTGTGAATTAAAGCATTTTGACACTTACTTTTTTTTCCTTTAGAATCATACGGGTTAGAAAAGACCTTTAAGATCATCAAGTCCAACCATAAACCTAGTCCACCCCCGCCAAGTCCGCCCCTAAACCATGTCCGTAAGCACCACATCTACATGTCTTTTAAATTCCTCCAAGGATGGTGACTCAACTGCTTCCCTAGGTAGCCTGTTCCAGTGCCTGACAACCCTTTTGGTGCAGAAATTTTTTCCTAATAACCAATCTAAACTTCCCTTGGCCCAACTTGAGGCCATTTCTTCTTGTTCTATAGCTTGTTACTTGAGAAACTGACACCTACCTCGCTACAGCCTCCTTTCAGGTAGTTGTAGAGAGTGATAAGGTGTCCCCTCACCTTCTTTTCTCTAGGCTTTAATCACTTGCCTTTCAAAAGAGGTAGCCTAAAAAATTGACATTTTAATCTCCCTGAAAAAAAGATTCACAAATAATAATTGGAACAATATGCAATTAAAAGTTCTCTTCAGAACTTTGATACAGAAGTTTGCAGATGAAGTTTACTCAGGATAAAGTAACCAAAAACAATCAAACACTTTCATATCTTTGTACTTTACTTTTTCTGTAATGGGGTCATTTTAGCAGTCGCCCATAGCAAAGCATGGAATACGGAAGGATTAGAGCGCCTTTATTTTGTAAAATATTCTTTAAGAAATGGAACAGAATGCAGTAGTAATGACTTCTACAGAAATATTAATGGGCCAGCTTCTGCTGACAGTCACACCTAATCAGCCATTCGCTATGTATAACAGATGACAGAGCCTGAGCTTTTTATTCTACCAGAAATGGAGGCTGGACACCATGGACTTCTTGGTCACCTTGTAGTACCACTTGTGGAATAGGCTTTCAAGTTCGTCAGCGTTCCTGCAGCAATCCAACCCCTCGACATGGAGGACGTGTCTGTGTGGGACAGAATCGTGAGGAGAGGTGAGTTACCTTTTTTCTACTGTCTGTTTTAATTTCTTCTGCTCAGCTTTATTCCACAGGACATTTTCTCCTTTATTTGCCATGTTTTTCTCTTCCCTTTCCTTTCACTCACTCTTCAACTCCACTGCGGCACAGCAGCAATATTCCCATTAGCAAGGCTGTGAGTCTGCACCAGTTCTTTCATCCTTCACTTAGCTGCATCCGTCCCGAGCCAACTGAAAGTTCCTGGTAGTGCCAGAGAATTGTGCTGAAGCAATGTGCTGCTGTCCCTTGAGACCCTGAGTATTGATTCTCCTTGAAAACTGATTGCAGTGTGTTTGAATTGTAACTCACCCAGCCTCAAGACCTGGAATTCAGAGCAAAATATAGTAAGGTCACAACACTGTGTTACTGATGCTGTGAGTTTATTTTTTTTTTTTTTTCCTTAAATGAATTAAGCATCTATATAACATGAAAGGAAGTTTCAAGGGCTTTGTTTTATATTCAATAAATATAATACACCTTGAACTCAAATATCTCGTGGTAAGGTTTCAGGTTTCTTTTTAATTGTTTGTGTATGTATTAACTCCTGAGCAGATTAAGTCAACTCAGGTTTTGATTTCACAATCTACTGCTTTTGCACTGGGCTGGGATATTTTGATACTAGCTCAGAATGTAAATTTCAGGCCTCTGATTCGATTTTGTATGTCTCTTCATTTGTAATCTGTTAGAAATTTTAACAGGAATTAAGTATCTCTTTAAATCAAACTAGAATATATTCTGATCAACTGCAACTCTTAGATGTTGTTTCCCGAGGCATGCCAAAAAGCCAGATAGCAGAAGACTGGTGTTGGTGTAAGAATTTGGAGCACTGTAGTCATCCATTCCAAGAGACATGTGTGAGATACGTTTCCTCTCGAGGTGCACTTGCAGCTTATTTCAATGTTTCTGTATGAATGATTTAGTATCCTATGTTGCTGTTGGATGAAAACAAGATTCAGTAACCTTTATAATGAGTTTTAGTGAGGGATTTAATTAAACACGAACTGTGGCATTTCTTCAGGTGAAGCAATTCCATTGAAGGGAAGTTGCATCATACATTTATGTATCAAAAGATCATCAGAGACCTGGTCTTTCTATCTCTAAATATAAAGGATCAGTATCACAGAACACACAAACACGTTTTGCTGTTTCAGAGCCATGAATATTTGTCATATCATCACAGAGGAGAGCATTTTGTTATTTTGTAAATTGCTTTCCGAAAATAGGTTGCCCAACCAAAAAACCATCACTGCCAGATGTAGATTATATCTACTGTTACATAGCTCTGTCCCAGCATAAAGCATATAGCTAAGGTAAATTCACCTGCAAATGTGAATGCATAATCAGTTTGAGAGTATTTGTTCATGCTTTCAGAGCTAAATATTCGTCTAGGTTGTATTTGTTTTACTTCATGAATGAGGTACCCCATGAATGTAACAGGCAGCTCTGTGGTTGCTCGTCATTCCCTTGAAATCAATGGCAATATTTACCAATTTAAAGTGTTGCAGATAAGTTGAATTGCTGCTAAAGAGGTGTGGGGGGGTGGAGTACAGTTGAGAGAGAGCAGCAAAGACGTGTATTACAAAGCAAATTTGCCTTGTGAAAATAGGTCAAAAGTGCAGCTGATAGATGTTTAGAGAGAAGATGGAGAGGGAGTAAAAATAGTATTTTAACAAAATTTGCTAATCAGATAAAATTATTTTGTAGTTAAGACTTCAGATAGCAGACATCCTGATGAATTCTTTAGAGGCTTAAATATTTCTGGTTTTTCCTGTATGAGAAACATTCACTGAAGATGCTGTAAAACTCTCTATGTTTCAGTTTATAGTGTGTCGTGTTCTGTCTTGACTTTTTCATTGGGTGAAAATGTTTGTCCTCTGCTTTCTGTGGAAGATGCTGTGGATATGGGCTGTTTAAGTCCACCGGTCTCCCTCCTATCTGTGCAGAAATGAGGGACATCAGAATGATAATCCCTTGCTTTTAGTGAGTGTAGTTATCTTTTATCACATAGGAGAAAAAAAAAGAGAAAGAAACATGGCAAATCAGAAGTAGAAAAATTAATTGGCTGCAGATGAGGAGTAAACCTGAAAGCCCTGGAAATTTTTGGATGTAAAAGAAGATTAGAAGCAGTACATATCGTCCCCCTTTTTTGGTACACAATCCTCTAGCAGATATTCAGAGCTTTTGGGCTTGTTTCCATGAGAACGAAGAACGGTTGAGAGTCAAGTGCCTGCTCTGTGTGGCATTGCTTGATTCCGAGTGGAGTGAACAGGCCCGGTCCCCTTCAGCAGAGCAGATCAAACAACACGAGGCTTTGGACTTGCTTGCATTCCCATGGCTGTCTTATCTGCTGGGAAGTGTGTGCTCCCATGCTCCTTTGTTTTTTGTGCTCCTTCCTCTTCTTCCAAAGATGCCCCTGGGAGTGCATGCCCTGGACCCCACCACCTTCTACAGCCTCCTGGGTGGGGATTTCTGTCGATTCAGCAATCTCAATGCAATAAGGCATGTGCATGCATTATGTGTCTGCCTTCAATTAAAGGAAACAAGCATTCCCATCAACCTCAATATAGTCTGCTTCCCAGTAAGTCACCAGCTGGTAATCACGAATTTGTTTTCTTAAATACATGCTAGTATAATACAGTTCAAAATTAGGAATGATGTGTTTAAAATAGAGAACACCTCTTTGTGGAATAAAAAAGACACCTTTGCAGCTATCATGTAGGTACCCTGTGGTGCTCAATGCTGCATGGCAGCACCGAAATAAGTTGATGCTTTACTAAATGTTGAGATCTTCATAGGAGCAAGATTAATAATTTCAGTTGTACTGGAATTGGCTGGAGTTAAAAATTTAAAAATTACTGTAGGAGCTAGTGGTTGTGGACACAACTGGACAGAGGATGTTCTCCCTTCCCCCAGTATGACAATTCCTTTATTAGGGCATTTGAACTTGGATTCACCGCAAGGGTAAATGGGAAGGGTCACTGTACAAAACCCACATGTCTCTAGGCTGTTCTCCCTTCTGACCTCATGGCATTTAGATCAGGGGAGAGGGCAGTGGTTTCACAGATTCAAGTTTCTTGCATTGCATGTTTTGTTGAGTTACTGTAAAATGTTAGCCCTGTGGGTCCTGAGAAAAAAATTAAGAGGGGAAGAAAGAGCAAAAGGGAATAAGGATTGCTGAGTGACTTGAAATGCAGCCAAAAAGAGATATAATGAAACTTGGCTCAAAGCCTCCTGCTGTAGCACAGCTCTCAAAGATCAATTGCAGGGATGTCTCTAGCTGTGAAAACATACCTGATATTTTCACAGGCTGGCTGGCTGAAATGAAAATAAGATTCTACTAGTATGCTGCATTGGTTTGGGTTTTTTCTTTTCCTGAAAAAAAGGAAAAAGTTACACTCAATTCTGTTGTTGTCTTTAAGAAAAAAGATCCTAAATGGAAGTACGTTGCATAGCCATTTTAAGGCTTTTAGCAGTTCCATCTTGTATGGTCAATTTCATCTTTAAGTAGTGTTGGTTAATGGAATTGCCAACCTTTGAATTGCCTAGTATGTCAGTTGTTAGGTTTCTTTTCTGTCTTCTGCTTAAGTGAGAGAGCAGGTGATAGGGCACATGGACACTAAAAAATGCACTATATAGTGGCATGAATCTCATATAAGTGAGATTTTTCACACCTAACTTCAAGTGTCCAGGAATGTGAGTGCTTATGTGCGAGTTAGGTGTCTGAACTTCCGTTATGGTCTGCAGAAAACTAGTCAATACATTCTGTGGAGAACAGAGTGATTCATCTCCTTCTACTGTATATTCCTAAAATTGGTTGAATTAATCATTCTCGTTTCCATAGCTTTACTGACAAAATTTCCATTGGCTGTAATGGGAGCTTAGATGTCTGTCTCCCATCCAGTCTTTACAGTCAATAGAGAAAAAATTCAGTATATTTAGGGCTGTATTTATATGACCTACATTAGACATTTGCTTTAGGGTGACATAAATCATGTTTTTAAAAGGGCTGTTTCTTTCCATGAACTGTTGCTCAAGTGCTCAGGTTTAGGTGGCTACTTCATTTATAGACAGCTACACTATACATGCCAATACTTTTAAGGTGAGATGAGTCCCACCCTTAATTTTACTTTTTACATGGCTGAATATCAGTAATTGACAACTTCATGGCACACTTGCTTTATTCCGTGTGTGTGCCCCAAGCTAACTTAGGACATCTCCATTAAGAACGAAAGAAATTATGCAAAATATGTACTCATTTTACTAAATAAATGGTAATGTTACATCTATGTTTCTGTAGTACACGTTGTCAACAAATGATCACAGAGAGAAACTATCACAAGCATTCACATAAATGACTACATGTGGCAAAGAGTATGTGCAGCTGTTGAAGTTTTGGGGGAGAATATCCAGGCGCAGAACATTCCTGTGCATCTTTAGTGACAGCATAATATGAACTGTGAATTGCAAATATTCAACATGAAGGAGGAAAAAATGATGGATTATGTATAAGCTACTGTTGAAAAATATTTACCCAAATCCCACACTGAAGAATTCTGAGATAGCAGATTCATAAATATTGATGATTTGGGGTTTTTCTCCCCTCAGTTTACTGGTAAACAGCAGACAAGGTCAATACTAGCTGTTAATAGTTTCCTTAACTAGAAAGGAACACAAAAGTAAATGTCACTCCCCTATTTACCCCTCTTCCAAACTTTTAAATTTTGATGTAGTTGCTAGGACCTAGGGACATATTCTGAATCACAGGCTCTAGCATATGTGACAAACCTACCTTTGTATATAATGTATACAAACGACATTTTTCCCCCACAGAATTCTGATTTCTGAATGTGCACATTTCTTGGTAATGAAGAACTAGAGCTTCTGCCAAAAAAAGAAAAAAAAAAAAGTTAATATGGTTATTCTTGTTGAAAATGGCAACAGTTTATACTGTCATTTCTCATTTCTCATTTTGTAGAAAATGGATTAGAGTCACTTTTCATTGCAGGAGAGTGCAAAGTGAAGGAAAATTATTAGAAGGGCAAGAAGACAGTGGATTTTGGATGCCTCGTGTAAAAAAATGAAATATTGTAACAGATTTATTTGCTTGTTCAGGACAGTCAGTAGTGGCTCAAACAAGAGCCACCCAGCTACACCCATAAAATATTAGAGCACTCCTTCAGGATCATCTGTTTTCTGAATATCTGTCATGGCTCTGTTTTATCTGAAATAACAGCTTGGTCTCTTTAAGAGTCCCAGTGACACTTGCTGGTGGTGCAAATCCTTTGGACCTGTGCAGAGTGTCCTTACTAAGCATCGTATGCCAGAGTTATTGAATGGCAGGCTTAAAAAAATCAGGAAGCTGAGGTTTTTACAAAAAAGAAAAATCTCACTAAAGATTTGGGACCCTCCCACATATATAAATGCCTTGTTACAATAGTGACAGCTCAGTAGTAAAATATTCCTGTTTCCTTCGAAACAGTAGGCCTCTGAATCAGTTTGCAGCCCCTGGGAAATCCTTCAAAGATTATAATAGCTAAAAACACCCTTGAAAAGATAGAGTAAGAACATTATGAAAACAGCACAGTTCTTTATGCCTAGAATCTATCTTTTAGCTTTTATTGTGACCATAAAAGTGGAGACACTGTAGAAAGCAAAAAGCAAGTTTAGGTCTCTGAAAAAAGAGAGGATGGATCCTAATCAGTGCTTAGCTGGAGACTGATAAAAGACTGCCTGCACAAATGGTTACCTCCCATTTGTTTAACTCACTAATGCCCCAGATATGTAACCACAGTTGTTTTTAATGAAGTAGTTGCCAATCTTGCTTACGTGCTTGCAGTACAATAGCATGGTTGTGTCACATGGATTGTATAAAGGCACTGAACAGAGCAAGCAAATGCTTCGCCCACACAGTTATGGCCCAAAAAATCCTCAGATGTTTAAACACCCTGTGCAGTGTGACAGCTGTTAGTTCAGTGCTTTATGAGTAGAGAGGCCCTTCGTATAAAATATTTATCTGTACAAACAGGTATCTGAGTAAGTCAAATGAGGGACTTTCGGAGGAGGCCTTGTCTTGGTACTAAATAGATTCTTTGCCTCCTTGTCTGCCTTTTCTCACAGGTACTGCAATGAGCATTTGTTGTGCCCCCCTCATGTGTTTTGGACAGGCTGGGGTCCATGGGAGCGCTGCACTGCTCAGTGCGGAGGAGGGATCCAGGCACGGCGTAGGACATGTGAAAATGGTCCTGACTGTCCTGGCTGCAGCGTGGTAAGTAATTCTCAGCTTTCCCTTCAGCAAACACCTATGACCATGTGCCATGGATGTCTCTATGTCCATAGGGCATCTGTGTATGTCTGTGTGCTCTGCCTGTAACATGAGCCACCAGAGGGTTTTTTTGTCTTAGTTTTGCGTGTGTGTGCTGAAATTCACACAGTTTATAAGTCAGAAATATATATATATAATTCAGCTTTTTCACAGTATCATCTAGAATATGAGCTTCCTGAGCAGATGTGGATGTGTCCTTGGCATGTTTATGACGTTCTTTATTTTTAGCACCAGAGTACGTAAGAACTCTAGCTATGAGCCCAGGACTCCAGTGTATTGGGTCCTGTACAGCAGAGAAAAATATAAGTATAAATTCTAAATATCTAAGGAGCCAATACATTAATATAGGGAACCACAAGGAAGTGCTGAAGTAAGCTTGAATAGTGATAGTGATCTTAACGTGGCAGCAGCCTAGCAGCTGCCAGGCTTTGAAGCTACAGTGAGACAATTTTGAATTAATAGAAGTGCGTTGTGGATACCAAGTTTATGAACAGAAACATACGGGAAAGCATGTAGGGGCTTTTTCTTATATCTGAATAAATATAGGTGGTCGGTTTTGTATGATGGGAACATCAAAATGAGACATTGTTTTCTTGAAGGTGAATGAGATGATGCATGGTGGTATATATGTGAAGGGAAGAAACATAGCAGAGAGGTGTAGAGAGCAGGGTGACACATTCACTGCAGTGCACTGGGGAGATAACCTCAGTGTGAGTATTCCTGAATGGAGGATACTGTCAAAGCCAAAGGAGAGAATGGTATTGCAGGACAATGAGAAACTGAAGCAAAGTCTTAGCAACTGTAGATAAATATCAGAAGATGAACCTCGGGGTTCATGAGAATTTGAATTCTAGTGTTGGATTGTTGCTGAAGGGGGTATTTTTTAGAAAGCATAAACTGGATGAAAATCTGAGGGGTCAAAACTACAGGAGACAGATTCTGCTGATGAATGACAGATGGTCATGTTAACCTCCACAGTGACCAAGAATGAGCACAGCTCAAAGGAAAAATGAGAGTTTGGTTTTAGCCATGTTGTGTTTGATGACCAGGCCTAATGTTCCACACTGAGAAACATGTACTCAATTTTTTTTCTAGAATATTAGAGAGGCAGACAAAAAAAACCACAACAAAAAACCCCACATTGTTTATTTTTTACATATTAAAACAATTTTTACATGCCTTCATTTCACAGAGTAAGCCTAATTCGAGGTTTGTCATCATCTGTAGTCTATTTGTTACATTGGCAGTAATTCATTACTATAGAAAGGGTAATTTATTACCTTTTTCTGATTTTAAGGTTTTGTGCACTTTCCCAGGATTTGTTCTTTTTTTAACATATATCTTGGTGGTAGAATTGCATTTTCAGTAGATTGAAAACATCCAACAGGTTTGTTCTTGCCTTTCAGCTGAACTTCAGGAATTAAACCAACAACTTGGAATTATACCTGGTTTTCCAAAATATTTGTCTCCCCCTGATGGTACCCAAAAAAAAGCAGCCATATGGTCTAGATTTATTGTTAAACCTTCCTGACTAGCATAGAAAAGAGCACAGTCTGAAGGTTTTCTGTCTCAGTCATCCCTGTTTATCCCATATTAATATTTTGTGAATTTTCTCGGGAAGCTGTGTGAGGAAAGTAGGAAAACCTTTAGTGTAAAAATTTCGTAATTATACTAATTTTGAGATTAATATTACTGGGTTTTGTGATTTATTACCAGTCTTCGCATATTGTCTCAGCTTTGTCACTAAAACAGTTATCAGTTCAGCTATGGAAGTATTTTTTTTGTTTCTTATTAATTGGAAATTTTTTGTGTTGGTGCTTTCAGCATTTAATTTTGGAGTACATAGTTGTCTTGCTAATGCTTAGGCGCCAATGTAAACCAAACTAAGCTAAAACTCCTTTATAAACCCTGGTGTTCTTAGAAGACAAGAACTCAGGTATGAAGTCCGTGTTCTGGTTAAGTTTCAGTAAAACTGAACCTGAATTTGCTCGTCTTGAGTGAAAAGTTTTGCAGCCATGGTAGGATCTTGTCAATAAGAAGAAAGTACTTTATTTCTTCAAAGAGTTTGTTTCATTAAAGTTGGAAAGAGCAATATGAAATACTTTTATGCCTTCTTGTGATTGTTGAATGGATGAAATATTTATATTAATAAAGTCCTAATGAACGAGGAGTAGGAAAACCCAACCCATGTTTATTCAGCAGAGGTTCTTCTGCTTCAATCAAATTTGTGTTTTAATTGTTGTAGGTATGAATCTTAAAAAAGAGTTAGAATTATGAATTTTTATTATAGTGAATAAAGGAGAAATTATTCTGCCTTCCCATCTTTACTGGTTGTAGTGGTACTGAACTTAGGTGGTGAAAGAGATTTACTGAATTTAATTTGTCTTTAAAACCTTCTATTCTGAGTTTCTCAGGGCACTTGGAAAGAAAAATTATCTCAGGAAAAGTCACAATGACATTGGTAGTAATTTACCCTGTCTACTGGGTAGCCGGTCTGGAGTAAAAGGTGTTAGGAACCAAACCTCCACCAAGTCAGTTAAAGACATAGCTGAGAATAGACTCAAGCACTTAAAATGTCCAGTTTTCTCATTCAACTATTACATAATAGCTTTAATCGAAAGGGAGACTCTCCAGGTTTCTTATCTACCTTCAGTGAGGATGAACTCTGGGGAACTTCGACAATGTTTGAATGGCGTGAGTTGCCACAGGTCTTCTGCAGCTGTGTAGTTCAGCGTCTGTGGTCTATGAAGTCAAGACTTGTATTCATAAATACTGGGAAAGAAAACTGTTTAGACAGAGGACTGGAGAACGTATTATAGACTAGATCTATGGGCTGAGGTCAATTATATGATGTTCAACAAGGCCAAGTGCCGGGTCCTGCACTTGAGTCACAAGAACCCCATGCAATGCTACTGGCCTGGGGAAGAGTGGCTGGAAAGCTGTCCAGCAGAAAGGGACCTGGGGGTTCTGTCCTAGATTGAGCCAGGTTTAAGCTAATTTTCCTTTTACTGATTTTTTTTGTCCTTTAGTAAGCTTTCTTTTAACTAGCAATAAGTGTTCCTGGAAGAACCATCTCCTGCCTTTGTTCTATTTAGTAGCTCTTGCATGCGTACCTGGAGAATATCAGTGGGTTTATTGTCCCAGATTCTCATGTCCTCCTTAAAATAATTATGCAAGAGAGACCACAGGTGACATCAGAGTGGGTCCTGTTTCTCTTGCTGCTGTCTCTTGGCAGGACATCTCCTCTTAATGGCTGAAACACGTGACCAATTGTCTCTAGAGAGTTCCTGGGGCTTACATTCCCATCTGTTTGGCATCTTATTCTTTCTGCCAGTCATTTGTTCAATGGCTGAGGTGTGGAACAAATGGGAATCAGAGATCATGTCTCCATACTGTCGTGCTCCGAAAGCCACTTCACGCACAGTTGGTCTTGTACCGTCATCAATGCATCCCATGAAGGAGAATATATGGGCATGTGCTGCTGGTACAGCCTGCGCAAACTTCTGGAACATTTCTGTGTCTCACAGAACGTCATCGGAATTTGTAAGTCCATTGTTATCATAGATCACCTCTCACACAGCCAATTCTCTCAAGTAGGTGATGGCTCTCTCAAGAGTGGGTGTTCTGCTTCGGCACCATTCATTGTCACCCTTATGGGGGTATCTCTCCCTCACAGCTGAAAGAAGCCAGCCCCACAGCGTGGTAGTTCCTGTCTTACTACCAAATACTTTATCAACACCAACATCTGTGGCCAGGGATCCCAACTCCTTGGCTTCTCTCTCATCCATGTCATAGGTTTCAGCCCCACTATCATAGCACTGGAGCAACCAAGGAAGAAGCCCCTCACCATCAATGAGGGTAAAGTCCTTTCTCATGAGGCGCAGTTCCTTTAGAGAGAAGGACTGGACAAGATCATCATCATCATCTGCTTGAGAAGGGCCTACTTTTCTATCTGCTTGGGAGTGGTCTGATTTCTTACCTGCTTGAGAAGTACCTGCTCCATCATCTGATTTAGAGTCATCTACTTTCCCAGTTTCAGTGTCTAACACAGTTTGAAGAAACTCTGGATTTCTCAGATGGGTGTGGGTAAAAAGGCTGGATCGTTTCACCTTTGATTTGCTCCTGGTCACAGGATTAACTCTTAGTTTGTATCGAAGGGGATTGGCCTTAATCTTTGCAGCAGCAGCTGTTTTGGTAGCGGTACCAGTGGTGGCAGCAGCAGCAGTGGTGGTAGCAGCATCACGGGTGGCAGCAGCCTTGCCTGTGGGCGATTGGCAGTGAGTAGAACAACACCTCACTCTACGCATCCACAATACACTATGAACATTCAGCAGAAGCATCCCTACTGAAACAATGCTGTTCAGATCAAGAGCTGGGAGATTTATCTTGAGAGAAAATGGAGAGATAAAACTGGACCTGCTGCTGCTATTACCAACATAGACCTTTTCATTCACTTGAGGATCTGTACCATAACTGTACACATACAGTGCCCCCATAAAGATCAGTATCAGAAACCCTGTAATCACTAGGCTGGTAATTATACAGTTGATTATGGCTACAGTTCTGTCTATACACCATAAAACAATAACAAGAGTAGCTACACAGAGCAGTATGATCCCAGCTGCATACCACATGTACAATTGCATGTTGGGAAAAAGGTCCAGCAGAAACATCACAGAAGGTGTCTGTTCAGTTTTCAATCCATCATTAGATTCAGCAGAAGTGTTGCTCATTGCCATCTGATGGATTCCTCCCATCAGATACGGAATTTGAAACATCCCCAATTAGTCAGGAACTATAATCTGGGCTTAAAACCAAGACCCACGTTGGGCACCAATAAATTGTTGTCAAAGGTTGACTCAGGATCGGCAATTAAACCAGAGACAACAAGCTCTCGATCCCCTCCCACCCAGGCAGTGGAGGAGAGAGAGAATTAGGAGAGAGACTTAGCTGGATTGAAAGCTAAATTGGACAGCTTTAATTATATGTACAATTATATACAAGTATTTTCAGGAATGTGCAAAAGCCTCTTGCCTCCCCCCACCCCCAGCAACTCCCCTGGCACTCTCCTGAGCTGTGAACAGTCCTGAAATGTCTCAGTCCGCTGTTTTTGATAACAACAGAGCAGACAGGGCTGTGAGGAAAGTTATGAGGGTCAGGGCTGAGCCTGGGGTCGACGGTGATGGATGGAGTCCTTCCCAGACTCCGGCCATGGACGGAAGAGAAGGGAAGAAGAAGCAGGAAGGAAGTTGTCTTCTGTGATCTCTGGCCTTCCTCGGAGCTTACGTAGATATATGGAATGGAATACCTTTGGTCAGTTCTGCTGTCTGTCTAGTCCAGCTCCCCTACAGGGGGCGCACAGATACAATTCTCCTGCCCCGGTAGCCTCTGTAGCAGCAGAGCTAAGAAGCGACCTTGGAGTCTCAGCAGAAACATAAACATTCCAGTGTTATCAGTCCACTAGCTGGAACACTTGCTGCTAGTTAAAAGAAAGCTTACTGAAGGAAAAAAAAATCAGTAAAAGGAAAATTAGCTTAAACCTGGCTCAACCTAGGACAGGTTCTGATTGATAGGCGGCTGAATATGAGCCAGCAGTGTGCCAATGTGGCCAAGAAGGCCATAGTGTTGCCAGCAGGACCAGGGAGGCATTTGACCATCTGTATTTGGCATTGGTGAGGCCACACCTCGAGTCCTGTGTCCAGTTTCAGGCATCTCTATACAAGAAAGACATCGAGGTGCTGGAGCGTATCCAGAGAAGGTCAACAAAGCTGGTGTGAGGGGCCTTGAGAACAAATGACTGGAGCACTTATGAGCTTCTTATGAGGAGCAGCTGAGGGAACTGGGACTATTTAGTCTGAAGAAAAGGAAGCTGAGGGGAGACCTCATTGCCCTCTACAACTACCTGAAAGGATGTTGTAAAGAGGTAGGCACTGGTCTCTTCTCACAAGTAACTGGTGATAGAACAAGAAGAAATGGCTTCAAGCTGTGCCAGGGGAGGTTTAGACTAGACATTAGGAAGAAGTTTTTCAGTGAAAGGGTTGTCAGACATTGGAACATGCTACCCAGGGAGGTGGTTGAGTCACCATCCCTGGATGTGTTTTTAAAAGTTGTCTAGACGTGGCGCTTGGTGATATGGCTTAGTGCTGGGCTTGGTAGTAGAATAGGATTAATGGTTGGACTGGTTCTTTTCCAAGGTCTTTTCCAACCTAAGTGATTCTATGATTATGTGATTCTATGATAATAACTATGTTAGACTTCATTTAATCTTGAAATGAAAAGAAGTCTGATGCATCAGAGGTGTAGGGTGGGCTAAATGCTGTCATGGGACTCCTTTCAACTATGCCGATTCTTTGTTTTTAGAACCGTTTTATAATGAGGGGTTGGAGGAAGAAAACCAACAACAAGTGTTGTATAAAGCTTAAGAAAGGAAGTCTTACAGCTTGTTTGCCACCAGTATCAGGCAACCAGATTTTATGTTGTAGGAGAATGGACCACTTCTGTTTTCCAATCTGTAACCAGGCTACGAGACTGTAGCATAGCCAATCTATTTAGCTGTTCTCATTTTGCATCTTTTACCTTATTCATGGTTGTCTGTGACCACCTAATGATTTACAGCACATAATTTTTACTAAGCATTTACCCTTCCTTTTATTTTAATTGTATCTCTCTTAGTCTGTAATATCACAGCAGGGTGCTAACGCCCGTGTTTTGCTTTTTGCATGTTTCCCATCAGTTTCTTCCTTGGGTTTATCTGTCTTATAGCAGAAATCAACCAAGACACTTGAATATTTTTTGTCAGTATTCAGTAGAGAGTTCTCTGCAATTATTGCACACTTAGCATCTTCTATAACAATAATAATAATAATAAATATTTGTATTCCTATAAATAATACAATGAGAGAAAAACACAATGATATTTTAAAGGTGCATTGCTCTGTGAAGTGCACTCACTACATGAAAATAGATGCCCAGAGACTTGGTACTGAAAGCATTTACACTAAATGTAGAAAACCATCAATCATTATGATATAGGAGAATTAGACCACAGAGACTCCTAAAGATCAAAAAGATGAAGCTCGAAATAAAAATCTGGAGCCATAAGGACCTTTCAAGGTCTTTATGTTAATCAAAGTTAGTAAAGAATGCTTGAAATTGTCTAGTAAGATATAGGACCATCACAGGCAAATTTAAGAGGAGCTAAAATCTGGTAATAGAAAGCTTAAGTGGATCATGTGCTAGAGAAGGAGCTGGGGAATTATGTGGACTGTGCTAGTATTACCCAGAGGACAAATATCTTCAGATTTTACAGCGTACTCAGGTAAGTTGTACATTTACTTCAGAAAATGCTGC
This sequence comes from Hemiprocne comata, assembly GCA_020745705.1. NCBI lineage: Eukaryota > Metazoa > Chordata > Aves > Apodiformes > Apodidae > Hemiprocne > Hemiprocne comata. The sequence continues at coordinate 87,713,417 of CM036587.1, forward strand.
TTTTCCCCTGAGATGCATAATCTCAGTTGAATTTGCCTCAGGCCAGTAATAAAAAATAAGGCTTTATTAAGAATTATAGCTAGAATAAGAAATCTAGTTTGAGTCTCAACTTGAGTGACATGCTTTACGTATTTTTGTCTGTGTTCTCATTTCAGACATGCTAACATATGCGTTGATTTTAGTTTTTGTAATGGGAGATGGGTGAAGTGTGTATACTTTCCACATACTATAACAAAGCAAGCTGGGTTTTGCTGTGGAATGAAAAAAAAGGAGAATTTTTGTTTCTTAGAAATAGTTGTTAGTGTTACATTCATATTATTATTATTATTATTATTTCAATGTTCCAGAAGTGTACTGAACACAAAACTTTGGAAAGAAAAGCTATCTGTATTCTAAAGTTTCTGCTATGACACAGCATGAAAAAAACCAACTTCTTGGAAAATCAAATGTCAGAAATGTGTTTTTTCATTAAGTTTTTAAAGGGTATTTGAAGATGGAAGGTTTTCAGAAGTAATTTATCCATCAGGAAGAACAGTGTCTGCCTTTAAAATACTTGACATCTCACAAAACAACCTCCAAATTCCTAGTCTAGAGAAAAGGGATCATAAAAGAAGATTGTTATTATGCTTTTTTATGGTTGTTTTTGAAGTTTCCATTTGACCTTTTTGAGTTAAAGAAAACTAAAATAATGCCAGAAAACATATTCTCACAAGCACAAGTTACCAAAAACTGTACTTTTTGCATTTAATTTGGCTACTTCTTACTCATTTCCTTTTCCAGTCCTTTTTCCTGTCTATAATGTAAACTCCATTGAGTATTAGTTTCGTATGTTGTAAAAGTTTAGCAAAGTAGAAAGTAGAGCCTGTCTTCTTTTCGTGCTGCCTGTGCTATTACAATTATAAGCAATATCAAGTAATTAAAGAGGGTAAAAAAAAAAAGCAAAACACAAGAAAGAGTTTGAGAAAATGCTAACACATATTGATTAATGGTACGTGCGCGCTCAACTTAGTCAGTACAGTGAATTATTGACTTGGCATGCGTAGCCAAGGTAAGTGTGGAACAGAAACTGATTGAATGGATGTGCATATATATCCAAATGTGAGGTGTTTAAGGTAGTCTTTAGCTATTCTAGTAATCACTTTGCTATTTGATCTCTTTTCAAAAAAGAGGCTAAACTGTAAGTTGTTGGCTTTCTTGCTTAAAACAGAGCAGTGCGAAGCATCCATTTTTTAGAGACATGTAATTTTAAAAATAATTCAAAGCTGAGAAATAAATCTTCAGCTGCTGGACAACTGTCCCTACTCCACTTAAAGCAATTCAGTTCAATGTATGACAATTGACACTGACTGCAATCTTGTTCTGAGATTCCTGTAGCAAGCTCTTCAAGGGACTTACTTCCAAGTCATGTTCATAGTTCCTTAACTACGACTTCAAGTCATAGTTCAAATCTAGTTACAAGTGTTCTCCAAAGTGAGTATTCTCCCATTCAAGAAGTTTGCCTTGAATATAGGTGTACTTGTGATACAGATGATGTATGTTTGATTCAGAAGTCCAAATCTTATTTAAAAACATAGGAAACAAATTTTAATGTAACTGCACAAGCTCTCTCACGGCTTTGGATGTAGGGAACAGCCAGTGTGTCCCTCAAGGTCAGATGATAGCCAAGTGCCTTAGGGAGTTGTATTGATTAGAGATAGGAGACCAAATTTGCTACATCTAAAATTTGCCGCACTGGTTATTAAAACATCAAGCTCACCATGGTGTGTCCTGTCACAGTTATTGCTATTTGTTGTGTTTTTCTTTGGCTCCCATGCTGTAGGTGTAGAGGTGTAGTCTTTGTTATTGTTACTTAGCTGTAACATTACAAAGGGCCATATGAGGCTCTGTGTTTGAATTGTGATCATGACTGTATCTGATAACCACAGAAGGCAGAAGCATCTGAAATGTCCTTCATGCTGCACCCAAGAGGCACAGCATTGGGCTCAAGGACTCAGCATTATGAGACAAGAACTTCTACTTCTCTTTGACTCAGCTGTTTTTTGAATATGAATGAAAAAGGAGAAGGAGATTTAGGAAGAAAGGATGTTGGGTGCTGATGGTTTTGCTGCACCAATTTTAGAACTAATTAAGAAGCAATACTGAAGCTGGAGGATACTTCCTGGGGATTTGTGCTTCATCCAGTCTGAGATTTTTTCATTGCGGGGAACCTAGAACATTCAGTTATCTCTGGAAAGTAATCCATAATTCTGTCACTGAGCACCTCAAAATCAAACCAAAAAGTAAGTGTCATGGTTTTAGCTTAATTTTGTCAAGTAGCAAGGCTTACAGTATCATATTGTAGTCTGTCAGGTATTCTTACTCTTCCGCTATAAGGAACCAACGCAGTCCTCCATTAGAACTGTGTTTGATTGAAGGATGGTCTTAGATGACAAATGGAATTGCACAATTTGCATTTTGGCAGACAAATTTGGATCATGTTTGCTGGTGATCTGAAGTTGTGGGGCACCATCAATACAAAGGTTCATTTGCATGTCATATAGGAGGCATTAGATGTCTTTGAGGGCTGAAGTAATAGAAACTGAGTCGTATCGTACGTGCGAAGTCATGAACTTAATATAAAATTAACAGGAACTTGCTCTCACTGTGAAGTACAATGAGGAACAAAAAAGGAGAATGGCCCTGGTGTGTGAGTCGTTTATAATACTAGCTATAAGCCAGAAAAAGTTGTGCAGCAGTGAAAAATGTAGATTCAGTTTTAATATTTTGGATGTTTCAGCAAGGTATTTCCAGTAGAGCCAAAAAAGGTAGTGTAGAAATTCATATAAGATAATATAATCTCAGAAGGGATGACTGCAACACTCTGGAGTGAAGCTAGTTGGTATCACACTTTTTGTTCCACATATTGCAAATAATGCAATTTCTCCACCACTGCTGTTATCTTCAAAGCTGAGCTTATTTTGGAGCTGAATTTATCTGACACTGTTGGATCAACGGCTGAAGTAATGGAAGCTCATTATGATTTCATCTACAAATATTCAAAGTCTCTTCTGTTACAAAGATATGTTTTGTAAGTATTCAAAAACTTTAGTTTTACTGGAGGCGGTTCAGTAATAACCTTAAGTTATTGTGCGATTGCAATCAAAATGGGAAAAAAGGGTGCATGAAGCTTGGCATTGAAATCTACCTCAGAAACATGATAGAGCTGTTACATGAAATGCTTACTGTTCTTATAGAATATGGCAAATGGTAGAAGGGAGCTGAGCCCTAGAAAGTGTGCCAAAGAAAGACAAATTATTGAAAGTCTGATAAATCAAAGTAGGCAGGGTTCTAGTGTATGAAGGACTAATACATAAATTAATGATAGTTTTAGAGAGGGAACACTGGGATGACTGTGTACTCTGTATTGTAATATACTGAATTTTAAGGAAATACTAACCCAATCAAGGCAATTAATTTATATCCAGGGCATTGTTAAATGGTGTAACTTGGTGCAAGAAATTTTTGAGGCTTGAATTGTAAGAATAAAAAAAGTCCCACACAACTGAAACTGTGTAGGATATGAGGGTGACCTAGAATTATAATAGAAACAAAAAACACTGCATTTTAGGTAGCATTGTAAACCACATTTTAAAGTTTTAAATATTTTTATTAATATTAACAATGAGATCCCCATCGATCAAGCCTGTCCAGATCCCTCTGCAGAGCCTCCCTACCCTCAAGCAGATTGATACTCCCACCCAACTTAGTGTTGTCTGCAAATTTACTGAGGGTGCACTCGATCCCCTCATCCAAATAATCAATAAAGATGTTAAACAGGAGCGGCCCCAGCACTGAGCCCTGGGGAACACCACTCATGACAGGCCACAAGATGGATTTAACTCCATTCAACACAACTCTTTGGACCCGGCTGTCCAACCAATTTTTTATCCAGCAAAGCCTCTCAGTACCCTTGGGTGTATCCCATCTGGCCCTGTAGACTTTTGTGTATCTACGTGGTGCAGCAGGTTGCTAACCATCTTTAGGATGTATGAGAAAACTTGCAAGTTACAGCTTGACATATTAACCTCCAAATTGTGAACATTTCTGCAGAGATCTAGGAGATCCTAAATGCCTTCATGGTCCCTAAGGATACCCTCATTGGCAGCTTTTTTTGCAGTTCAACCTGCTGTGCAGGTGTCCAGGCATTTCTTCCACAACATGCGAGCTAGGAGCCTGGGCAAGTATTGAGGAGAAGCAGGCTGTACCAGAGATAGTGTTTGAACCTCTCATTTTCTTAGTGAATTAGAAAGGAAAAGGAAACATAATTCTCTCCCTAAATCCTGTGGCACTAAAGCTACTTTGCCAATGACGCAGGCTGGATGGCCAGGGGCCAGGTCAGATGCGAGACTGTTATGGAGCCAACATCTGTGCAGCGCTCAACACGAGACTCTTCTGTATGATTGCTCCTTTACTCATAAGCAATCCCATTTTTAGTACATGAAGGTTATTTATAAACATAGTGGCAGATTCCAAGATTCTTTATAAAAGGCCATTTACATGTTAGTGCTTATGAGGACATTGGATACAGCTCGAATCTGCAGGGCGGGAGCTCAGATAGTGTGGCTCTGTCAGTTTCTTGTTCTGGTAATGTCATACCGTTGATGTACCCAATCAACACAAGCTGTACAAAAAACATGAGAGTTAATCAATAGACCCACATCTTTTGGCATAGCCTGACTTAGCTAAGTCTTCACACCCTTGAATGACATCAGCCAGCAGAAATCCAACAAGTGTATCTGGCTGTTATTCTATCTAGAAAACCAGGACCTATAATCCTGCTTTAATCTGAAATGGATCATTCACTCTATTTAAAGCATAAAAAGAGAGTCAGTCAGAAGTTTCAAACATTTTCAGGCACTTGCTCACCGAGCTGGAATTATGGTATATGCTTTCACATAGGAGCACGTAACCCTCTGCAAATTCACTAAGCTCCCTATTAAAAATAGTTAATTTGTGTGTCCTATTCCTCATTGAAAAGCTGATTCAGAATCCCCATTCACATATTGAATATTCACATCGCATTTCTGTGAGGTAGCTTGGCAGCATGAGTATTTTGTTAAAGATGTTTTAAAGTACTTAGAAAAGGAAGTAATATCAGTGCATATAATCTTCTGAAATGGAAGGCTAAAAGGAATATTAGACATAAAGTGAAATCTAGCGTCAGCAATTTGGTATGAAATATAAAAATGATCCATCACACAGAATGCGAGAAAAAAAAGCAAATTACGAATTATAGGAATTAACCCATCAAAAACCTTTCTAGGGGTCATAGAAATGTATTTTTGAAAAAAGTAAAGAACGCAGTCTCATTTGGTGTCTTTAGTTATGGAAATGTTTTTGGTATTTTTTTCTTCCCCCAGAACAATTGGTGCTTTGACTAAGAAGTATAACAATATGAGATGCCCTAACTATAAAGTCAAGTCTGACTTTCCATGATAGTTGCAAAATGTCAAAAGAACTAACTTACGTTGCTTTAAACTTCATAGGAAGAATAATATATACGAGCAGAATTTCCTGTGTTGTGAGAGGCAGGTAGGGTGAAATGGGGTGAGGAAAGGAAAATGTAAATCACGAGAGTGCAAGATGTAAAAAAGTATTTTATATTTTTTGAAGTAGAAATGAAAAGAGATTATTAATATTTTGCCTTTCTTAACGAAATACTTGCCTTTCTTAACTATATACTTAACCTTTCCCTTTTCCCCTTCAATAACCACTTCAGATTTTTCTTTTTTCCTGGAAGTGTGTGGCATTTTAGATACTACAGTACTTCCCTTGGTGTTGAATATGTTTAATCACACAGCTTCCAGTGCAGACTATGTTGGATGTCTTCCATTGTGAAAATGGACCATTTATTCTTCTCTTCCATTTCCTATCTTTTAAGCAGTTAATTATCTGTAAAAGGATAATAGCATTTCACTTAGCTTGTGGCTGCAAGTTTGCTATTGTGATATGTCTTCTTGAATTTGAAGTAAACTGTATCAACTTGCCTCCATATGTTTGTTGACTCCTTCAGAGACTCGGATAGGTTCATGGCTTCTTTTTATAAAAAAAAGCAAGGTTTATAGGTTTGTTCTGCAATAGGTGATTTTTGTTCATGTGTCCACTAATTTCATGCTTTATTGAGATTTGCCGTGATTTGCCCAATTCAGATGTCATGCTCATTGTTTCATAGTTCCCCTGAACTTCCTGAAGTATTTAAAAAAATGTTCTTTGTTCTGTAACATCTTCAACTAACACACCCTGCTGTGGTCTTGCTATTTTACAATGCCCCTTGTACGCCTTCATATCATATTGGACCTACAGACTCTAATAATCTTTCTGTCCCTGATGTGCTTGTAATAGCATTGAGTTTTAGCTTTTGTACCTTTTGAAGTTCCTCCATGAATTCTTTTCTGGCCTCTCTTACTGTGTTTCTACTTTGAGTATGCGAGATTTCATGTTTTTTTCCATTAATATTTTGTTTGTACACAGCTTCAGCTTTCTGAAGAGTGGCTTCATGCTTTTGGTCACCTTTCTCTGCCTGGTGTTTAGTTCTGCTGATTTCTTTTTGCCCTTCCTCAGATTTCTTCATTGAGAGCAAGCATTTGTTTTCTGCCTCTAATACAGTGCCCATGATAAGCTTCCCTCCTGTAGCATTTTGCTGGTCCATGTCCTTGACTCAGGTCCCTTATCAATAGTTGTACTCAACATAGCTATCTCCTTTGTTCATTTGTAGTGCAGAGATTAGGTCAGAGATTAGTCCCTTCATGCTTTTCACTTGAGAGGAGTCACCTCTCATAAAAGCAGAAAGCACCAAAGAAAATTCTTTTACATTTCTCTGGAAAAAAATAATTGGCCAAAATACAGTAGTTTTGTCGTTGTTTTCATATTTCTTAACCTTGGGCACCTAAACCAGGAGCCTAGTCTGCTTATCAAGGGCAAAAGGTGAGTTTCTGTGGAGGACTTTTTGAAACAACTGAGCTGGATGACAGCTATATTACACTTAAAAACCCCCCAAAACCCTCTCCTCCTCATTTCTACCCTAATGAGCTTATGGTGGAGCTATGAGGACTCAGAATCCATTACTTTTGAAAGTCCTCTAGAAAATAAACCTGTAGCTCTTCAAAATAATGTTATACTTCATATAGAGTCACAGACACATGAAGTGGTTTTATTACTTGATGGTTACTGCTAAAATGGGGCCTCGTCCAAAAGGCATTGACATCAATGTAGTCTTCCTCTGATTACAGGGGTGCCTGGGTCAGTCTCAGACTTTTTGTCATTCTGACTGCTTTTTAAAAACCATAAAGACTTGCTTATACATGGATTCTCAACAATTGAAGAGTTGGTTAACTTTGCCATCAAAGATACTTCTTATTAATGAGATGCAAGTGGCTTTTGTTTTTTGGCTGGCTTAATTGTCTTTTTAGACATCTTTTTCTCTATATACAGTTCAGTAAGTATGACCAAGTTTTTTTTTCAAATCTAGCTTTACACTGTAAAATTGTCACTTACCAATATCCAGTAAAATAGATGTCCTGTGAAGCTTTAAAGTTGCCATGTTCTTCTAGTGAAACGCTATTAAAGGCTGTGGAAGTATGAACAATCCCTGATTAATTCACTTTCCAACTCTTTAAATGCGCAAAATCAAGTACATACTCACTGAAATAAGGAATGTGATTAAAAAAATAAAAAGCTCCAAACCTCACAGCTGGAGCACAGATGCCAACAAACATAACTTTGATGGCTCACAGATGATTTTGAGTACAAAGCTGTTCCAATTGATTCCTTCCCTACATTTTCCTTGGAAAAATGTTAAGTGCTCTGCGGTTTGTTTGTTGGTTTTTTTAAGTGGTGAAGAGATTATACAAGTTCATAAAGAAAGAGTTTTCAGAAATGGATGCATGCTTATTTGATTCCATTAATTAAAGTTAACAAACCATATGTCTGTTTATTTTTAAGTGTACGGTATAAACGCAGTATAGTTTTCAGGGCTTTTCTGGATGTGAGTTTGAAAGGTAAATGAGGAAGTGGTGCAGTTATGCTCTGATAGAAATCTCTTGAAGGTTTAATTCTGCAGAGTTTATACTATGTCAGAAGACTTTTCTTGAACTTTACAAATGAAGGTATGCCTTCAAAGATCACCTCTAAAACTTTTCAAATAAAATCTAACAACGGAGTTTAACTTTCAATTAGTGTTGAAGTTAAAGAAGGTATGTATTAATATATATAGTTACATCTGTGACATATTTGGGTTGTAGGTAGATATGTTTAAATGTGTGTATGCTCAGGAAGTACATCAGTTTCCTGAGAGCCATTTTGTTGTAGAGAGATGATTTAGAAAAAGGATTACTTTACCCATTTCAGTTAGTGGCTTAGTTCACAGTATTGTTCTCATTTCCCTTATTTTGAATAATACCAATCATTGCATGAGTTTGGGATTATTTCATTCATGAAAAGCAGCAAAGCATGAATGGCTTCTATGAATTCTAATTCTATGAATTACTGCCAATAAAATTTGCATATCAGTTGCTGTTAGTTCTGTACAGTCCCAACTATAATTGAAAATATTGCATAATGGGACTTTTAATCATTATATTGGCAGTATTCCAGGTAACACAGGCAGATTAGAGGAAAGGCAGCATTAGGAAACATAAAGGATTATATTAAATAGCTTTTTTAATAACAATGCTGTTATTTTCAGGTCAGGAACCAAGGAGCAATAACTGTAATGCCTGTGGTACTGGAAGAGCATCTTCCTGACTTTCTGAATTATGATGTCTCCTTTTTCTTACCCTTAAACTATGTCTAGGGCAGAGCAGTACACATACAAGGATTTTAAGTGCTGTAATTAATGTTAAAATATTCCAGATTTAGAGGAAAGAATTCTCAACACATTTGTTAAATTCAGATAATTTTTTAAAAGGCTTCAGAATTGCAAATAAGTCTGGAGAATATGTATTGGTTGGGAAGAAGCAAATGAAACAGCTGATAGTGTATAATTAATGCAGTTTTACCTATACTAGCACATGCTACAGCTTCATAGTTTCATCACTTGGTAATCATCATAGAAAGGTCTTGAACTAAGGAAACTAGAGCTGAACAGTGCCAAGACTCCTATTACTGTTCTCTTCTTGCTACTACCTAAAATTTTTAACTTCCTGGACAGATTCTTGGTTTGTAAAAATCATTACACGTTAGGTCTTGAACAACATAACAAATGAGGTAAATATTTTCACCCTTTTTAGGAGAAAAAAAAAAGGGGGGAGAGGGGTGGGACCCATTTTTCACTCACTACTGCCTAAGTCTTCAGTGGAATTGGGTTGTACTGAGAAGTGTTGGAGCAGAACTTCCCATCCCTCCTATGCTAATCTAAGGGCCAATGACTGGCTGTCTGCAGATGAGGCAGCAGCTCTATTCGATTCGAGCCTCAAGTTCATTCCTTACCTTATTATTTACTCTATTCCTCTTGGTGCTGCTGAGGACTCCTTAATGTTGTTTTTCTTCACTCCTGCATTGAAATGGCGTGCTATGAATGAGAAGTCTGATTTGATTCTTTTCTAAAAATGGTATGAAAATAGAAGCTGGAAGTTCTGTGGAAAAATCAATAAATAAAACAAAAGGTTAAAATGTCAGTCTTTGCCTTACAACAATTCCCAGACCTTTATGAAAGTATCCAAATACTATGAAGGAAATTTTAATCCTTTTGAATAGTTCTCTTCATTATCGTCCTAGGTTTCTATTCTAAAGAGATTTCAATTTTACAGTCCTATTTGCATCCTCCATATTAGATGAGTATAATTACAGTATAATCACAACACGGAAGGCCAGTTTTGTTCCTGAAAGTTGAGAAGAATGCTTTGCACTTCTCCATTCTGTCTTTTGAGTCCCTCTACATTTCTTACAATCTTTAGATAATTGCTATTGCATGCATAAACTAATCTTCAGGCAGACCAAGACAAGCACAGGCAAAGCCCAGCAGGTCCCAAAGCCTGTCTTGGTAGTTTAATGCAAAACCTGTGGCCTGTTACAAACAGCAGTTACTCCATATTTACTAAGCTACAAAGCTAGAAAGCGTGTTGGTGGTTTAGTTATGATTAGATTTCAGATAGACCATCCATGTCAGAATGCAAGAATGGCTCCTCAGAAAGTTGAATGGTACTTGCCATACCTATGAAAAGAAAATAAAACACGTTGGATTTTGAATAATTGAACCTCAGCATTCACAGCAAAGTTTCAGAAATCCCATTCCAGCCAGGGATTGTGGTAATGACCTTGATTTGAAATAAGTTCTTTGTTTCTGGAATTCGTGCTGTAAACTTCACATCCACTAGAATAAATTCCTTATGTCATGAGCTTCTCATTCTTAATGCTGGCTAGTAGTCTTATCCCATGGGCAAGCAAAGATACATCTGGCTTTTTGTTTCGGGTGGAGGAAGGCCAGCCATTCTTATTTAACTGCTGATTAGTAGGTAACTCCCTTGATTGCAACCCTTGTATATTCATTTCTCATCATCTGTGATGCCAGGCAAGCCTGCATTTGCTCTCCCTTCACCAGAAATAAGATGGAACACTGTATTGATAAGACTACATAATCTTCACTTCACATGTTAGTGTTCTGATCAAAAGCCCCTCTGAACCAGATCCTTCTGTTTATTACTCAACTAAAGTAGATATAAAACACATAGGTCTCCTTATTTCTGTTCTTAAACTCCTGTGCCTGAAATGCTATATTATTTTTTAAATTAATAATCTTCACTGTATAAAAGGGACACATGGGACCTCATTAAAAGAGTCTCAAAGAAATCTGAATTTGGCATTCATGTAAATCCCTGTGACCGCCTGGCAAGGAATAGCTTTGTTTTGTTAAAACCCATACAATCTGTGCACCCACTTGTCCTTCCTGCTATCAATAGAGGAATGGAAGCAGAGGACTTCTTCAGATAAAACACAAATTTAGGATGTGAGTAACAATCACATCTAGTACTATTATAGGACGAGATGTGATTCCTATATCTCAGCTTCCTCCTGTGGTAAGAATTGTTCTCTGAGGCAAAATTGATGGAAGGAATAATGGGAATGTAATGTATATGAGGATGGTATTCACATTTGGCTTGAAATACTGAATGGATAAAATTTTTTGAGGTTTAATGTCACTGAATCCTATAAAATGTAATATGCATTTTCTGTAATATTTTGTGTCTTTGGGACACATGAGCAGACATATGGTTATAGATCCTGTGTTCAAGTGTTAGCTAAATGCTCTTTGGAGCATTCCCATGTACAAAGTCAATTATTTGTTTGACTCAGAGCAGGATAAGGCAGTGCCACCTTGGACTGATTCCTTCTAGAGCCCTTGTTTAAAAACCAAAAAATTATCCTCATGCATCTGCCACAGATTCTTCCAAAGGAAAAAAATAGTGAACTTTCCATTTTGTAAAATCAAAGACTTTTTTTTTTACCTGCTGCAGTGGGATCACATTAAGTTTTTTTTCCTTTTTCATGGGATTTTAAGAAGCACTTCCATAATTTTAGAAATATTTTGTCTACATCAGCTACAGTTCAAAGAACATTAGCTTCAAAGTTGTGACTTCTCACAAATCTGTCCAAACATGAAGAGACAGTGATGTAATCTTAAATGCTAAACAATTACAAAACTATTCTTTTGCTTGTATAAAAAGTAAAAAAAAAAAAAGAAGGCAAAATAAAGAAGAGATCTGTTCCAAAATAACATGTCTTGAAACAATTAGTCTAAGCAATACTTAAGAGTTAGAAAGCAAGGCAATGATGCATGATTTTGTACACTTTAAACAATTCTTTAGTAAACCTGCACATACTGTTCCTCCTTCCTGGAATCCTTTTAGGCATCGCTCTGGTGCCTCTCTACTGACACAAAAATACTTGGGTTGAATCTCTCAGGTTTAATGTAGTATTGGGATCCATTAAGACAGAAAGTTCATATATCATTCAGTGTCTGCAGAGTGATTGCTTTTATAAACCAAGAATTAACTTGCTCAGCTCATGAGTTTCATCTTCTATACCTCATCACTGCTGCTAAAACGTTTACTAAAACACCTACACGTTGCTGAGAAGACACTATCTTAAGATATTCTAGAGACTGTGACAAAAATTAAGTCCCACTCCATAAGCATTTTTCAATTACAGAACTAAAAGATAAAAGATACACCATTTCCTGTGCTTTTTTGAAACAGTATGAATAGGTCAATTAGTTGGCATTAAAAAAAAAAAGCAACAAAACACATTTGAGCCTTCCCATAAGGCTTTGTGAGAATTTTATTCTGCAAAGCAAAGTTTATTGAAAACTACATTCTGTCATCTTCATTCTTCCCTCTCCCTTGGGATCCTGTCAGCTGCTTGCATCCTCACACTTTCATCCTGAAATTCTTGCCAAACAACTGTATTTTCTTACCGCTGAAATTTATTTAGCTATATCTGCTTTTATTTTACGTAGTCACATTAACATCTGTCTATGGGTATGGAAACCCAGCTCAGTTGCATGATCTTCTATTTTATTATCTTGATTGCTTTCATTATTTTTTTCTTTCTTTTTTTTTTTTTTTCCTCTCTTTAAGAATTCTTTTCTTAGGATTCTTAAGGAAACATTAAAGCAGACCTCTTGTACTATCCATTCTGACCATTTTCTGCCTGTCCTGCTTTTACCAGTGATGCCTTTTGTGTGAGCATCTAGAAGAAAGACTTTCCCAAAACTCCTATTATTTGGTGAAAATTTTCTCTGAACATCTTAGATCAGGTGACAAAAGGTTGTCTTACCAGCTTGTCCAAGGAGGAAAAAAAATAAATTAGGTCCAGTAGTGTAGTGCTCAGCAAACTTGCCCTCGGAGTTTTGTTTGATAAGCCAGGACTCTATAAATAGTCAGACATTTAGAATTTGAAAGCAAAATGGGAATATAAATACTTCTTATTATTTTCCTATAAAAAGCAATTTGCAGTTCATAGCTAACACTTTTATTTTCCAGTTGCTAATGTTATTGGCCTGAAAATGCCAAAGAGCTGATGGCATGCTTACTGAGCTGTCAAAATGAAGCCTGTATTACAAAGCCTACACTGTAAGTTCAGAGCACCTATCCTGACCTTGAGCAAAAATTCAGCCCTGTGAGTTTGAATTGTGTATTCCAGCCATGTTTACACAGTTACTGGCAGTAAGTCCTCTCCACATTGCTAGGAATTTTCTGAAATAGACATTGTGCGTTACTCAGCCCGCCCTTGTTTTTCCAATAATTTAATGTAGGTTTACATACTGCTTTGATAAGCAAACACAACACTACTACCCAGTGGCAGTCTGTAGTTTCAGCATCCTGAAGGCATGTAACTCTACTCTAATAACTTGCAGCTATTATGTCCCTTTTCTGTTTTATTGAAAAGAAGAATTTTGGTAAATGACATATTCACTGAATTATTTTTTTTTTCTGCTCAATTGGATCTGTGCAGTGTAAATCAATCCTTGCTAATCTCTTTTTTTTTCTTCCTTTCTTAAATGAGGTTACATGAATTTTATGATAAGTGGGGCAAAGCTGGCATGTGGAAATTTGATTTGGGACAAGACTGAGATGAACGTAGCTGAGTATAGAGAGATGCAAAGGATCCTTTGTGTGCATTAAAAAGTAAAGTTATTCTTTAAGAGCCTTCATGAGTATTGTGTTAAGAAAAGATAGTGTTGTTATACATTCAACTTGATGAAACTCATAAAATGCTCCATTTGAAATGTGATTTGATTTAATTTTGCCAGGAAGCCATACTCTGTTCCTGGTAAGTTTATTTTCATTACCACAGTATTTTATTTCCTATATTTGTACAGTCTGTAATTGCTTTCTCCTTTTGTTTTCTTCATGGCTTGAATGTCTTTAGCAATGCCACCTTTCCCCTATATAGTGCTTAGCCTTTTAGCTGAGACTTCAAACAAGGTGTAAAATAAAAGGGCTTTAATCCTCTCCTAAGGAATTTCCCCAGAGCAGTGGAGCATAGCCCTCAGCACTTCTGAGCTGAAACACACAGGCTATTGTCAATTAAAACCTGATCTGATTTATGCTAGGGTCATGCCAGCTACAGAATAGCTCATATTTGGGGACATGCAAAGGAAGCACATTGCTATACTTCACTTTTTCTTCCTCATGCTGGAAATAGAACATAATATGAAGCCAGCAACCAATTAGTGAAATTTTTTTCCCAGAAACATCTGTCTTCCCAGGAATTGGCTGGAGATCAAAAAGTAGTGTTTTATTCTCATCCGCAGAGTTCCAGAAATACAACATAGACAAATTAAACCCTTTGTAAATAAACATCATATAAATCCAACAGTATTTTAAAAGGCAAAAATGAAGAGTGTTGTGTGAAATAAATTGATTTATAGGGAGTTTTTTGAATGCTGCAAATTAAGTGGAAAAAGTGAAACAATTAATTAAATCAACAGGAGATTCAATTCTGACATCATTCTGAAGAATGCCAGACTCCACTGGTGGATGCAAGGGCAGGACTCAGATTTACCTAAACAAAGACAGGTGTTGCTTTTTGAGAAGCCATATGGGACCTGGAACATCTGTGTGAAAGTGGAAGTTAGGTAAGAGGCCATGTGAGAGACCCACATGCTTTTAGAGCAGTTTGGAAGCTAGGGGAGATAACACAGAACATTAAAAATGCCAGCAGAGCCTTGCATTTGGGCAGTTGGATCTGATATGAGGGTGCAAGCTTTGAGAAGTTGAGAAAATTATACACAATTGTACATTTCTATTTGCCCATGCATTGTCACTTCCTGAGGCTGTTAAGCACAAACCTGTGAAAGTTTGTAGGTAATCTGAATGTACATTTGCTATCACAACTAGAGGCATATTTTTTCATATGACTCTTTCTGTGTTTCCACTTTTCAGCTGGGCAACCTGTAAAATTTTATGCTATTATTTGCACTGCCTTTTTATTTCTTGTGGGCTTTTTGTCCACATAGCCAGGGGCTCTGACAGATAAGTTACACTGGTGCTTGTTATGGTGATTTAACTGACTCACAGCTCACCTGTCCCCCTTTGCTAGAGGTCATATTTTCCCATAGTGGAGCTTGCAGAAGCAAAAGTGTCAGTGTCTCAGTTGCTGTGCTTCTTTGTCCAAGTGATTACAATCTATAACTGAAGATGGTTTTGAGTTTATACATTTGACTGTAGCTGCAGTGATTGAAGTGTGGGCACACGTTCACATCTGTCAGCTCTGCTGTAACTTCTGCCCTGGGGAAAGGCAGATGTCTGTGGTGTGATAAAGTATTAAATTGTGCTTAAGTGCATTTTAAGTTCAGTTATACTCCTATTTGCTTCTGTATGCCTGAGTCAAGGCCTGAAAAAGAGATTTTATAGCATAATTTATATTTTTTTTTAACCTCCCTGCTATACCCATTTTGCACAGATGCTGTCCACTCTATGGACATCTAGAAAGAGAAAAATCTTGCTTGAAAGGAATTTGGGAGATGAGGGTTGTGTTTGGTGTTTTCCCTTTCCCTCATTTACAGAAGACTGGTGTGGCCTTTGAGCTAGGAAGATGTGAATGTTCATATACCCATTATCTTACCATTCCTGACTTCCTTCCTGAGAAATAATTGGAGCTTCCTAATATTTGGAGTTTCTGTAGGTGACAGCAGTTGCTGGAGAGATCTCTGGCAGCCATATTTTGCCACCTTCATTAGGCTTCCAAGTCCCCTACTAAGTGGCTTCATTTTCAGAAGTGCAGAGCATACCCTTTCTGCTACCTCATCAGAAGCTGCAGATGATCAAAATCTTGGCATGTGTCTTGTTTGTGTGACTAAATCTATTTTCATTGGATTTAAATACTTGCAAAATTTAATGCATTTCTACAAGCAGTTCTGCTTTTTGATGCAGCTCCTGGGTTTGGACTGGTAATTCTGCATTAAGGTTGATGGCTCCGCATCTATTCAGTTTGTACCATTTCCATCACTTATGCATTTGTGATTTAGCAGCTGCTCTGAATTTTTCCCCAGTGATTTGTATATCATTTAGGTCAGTCTTTGGAATTAAAAATACAGTAAGAATATTTAAATAATCAGGTTTTCAAAGCAAAAACATACTTCAGCTCTTTCCAACATTAGCTTTCTCAAATTTTGCTTATATTTTTGTATAAAACACAGTTTGTAGTGCTTTATAATTAAAGGGAGGGAAAAACCCCCAAAAGACAAACTGCAACTGAGTGCTTGTTGTCTAAGTAACTTTGCAAGCAGTTAGTAATTTCATACTTCCACGTCTGTTTTGATGTACGGCTAGTTAGTAGTTGCATTTTTGCCCTCAGATTTTGAGCTTAAAAAGTTAAAGTTCAGCTGAACCTAAAAGACTGTGTAATTGTAGAAAATAAGATTACTGATGATCTATAGGCTGATAAAAGGATTAATTTTAATACAAAGCTGGACTGATGATATAATAAATTACTATGGAGAAATTACTAAGAAGCTGCAAGTTTGCTCTATGGCTGGATTTAAAATAGGACTCCTTTATTTTTCTGCATTACTTATTGACTGGCCTTTCATGCAGTTAATTTTCCAGGTCAAAATATTATGGAAATAAATGTGTGCTCAATATGTAAATTTTCAGAACTGCTTTACCACTGTGCTTCATTTCAAACTGCCTTAAGAAAGGAGGCATTTCTCCCTGTTGGAGTGCCACTGTGGTTCCTTATCCTCAGCTTCATGATTACAGGCTGTGCAGCTTTTACTTTCTTCTCTTCTTGTTTCACAGTTACACGTTATTTTAGCAACCTGTGGAGTTAGTGATACGTGGTGGCAGAAAAACTCAACTAAAACTTGTTTGTGGATTTCTCCCATTGCTAAGTTCAGGAAAAGGCACCTTGACAACCATTATAATTAGCAAGGGGTGAATCTGAGAATCAGGAATCTGAGGATCAAATTCTTTCCAGGTGACAAAGTAGTCAAGTAACTCTAGCGTTGCCTGTGAAAGCAAAAGTGCCAAATTTGCTTCCCCTTTTGATGTTTGAAAGTTTGTTGTTGAAGATCTTTTTTACACCAAAAACAGAGCTCTCCTTGTCTTTCTGGAAACTTACATGAAGGAAAACCTATGCTGCAGAATAGAAATTAAGAAATTTATGAGTGGTAACAGATTTGCAGTCATTACAAAGTAGCAATCTCTGATGAGTTGACAGCGTTTTCATGCCTTTTTGACTATTGGATTATCTTCTAAGATTCTTACTCTCAGTTAGTAGATACTTGGATAGCCATGATTTCCAGTAATTAAAAAAATACTTTTTAAGTTAATAAGAACTAGTTCAGCAATTTGAAAGATTTTTGTCAGGAGTTAAGAGGGCCTCCATGAAAACCTTTAAGCTTCTCAGTAAGGGTATATGAAGCTAATTGCAAACAATTGAGTTATTATGGCAGAGTAAATCACCCCTTATCCATCTGACTTAATCTGCCTTCTTTTGCACTTGTGTTTGCATTTGTAATGGATAAAGCTACACACACAGATTGTTAGTGTGGCCCAGCTTAGTGGTAACTCACTAAGCTGCAGCAAATCAATTGCTTCCAATCAGCTGATCATACCCCCCTAAATGGAATTTTGAACAATCTCCTTTTCCCCACTTCTGAAATACTGAATAATCAGGTAAGCAAAATCGCAGCTCACAGGAAGCTCCATTTCTTTCCCTGATATTTTCAGATTGCAACTAGTACATTCTTCATTTTAAATATAAAGTTGAATTTCCTCTGTAATTAAATGTATACATATCGATTTCATAGCTGATGTTTAAACACTCATTTTAAATGCTGATTTAACTGCTGAAAAGATTCATTTTGATTAATGTACAAGTAACACATCATTTACCTTTAATGATATTTATATTTCACCATCTACTTGTCATGTTGGTGCTCAGATTTGGAGGTCATATCTTTCCTACATCAGTTGAAATCTTCACTACATGGCAGTATAGCACCTGCTTAACTGAAATAACTTTTGAGTCAGTTTTGGTAAATACATGCAGTCATTTATAGGTGGACAATCCCTTCAGCCTTACAGCCTTTATTATTTATAGTCCTGTGTGTTCTGTTTTCATCAGCTAAGCAATATCTTATACTTCCTTTGTGCAGGCTTTGCAGCAGTCTAAATGACACTTCTCAGGGCAAAAATAACTGAATCCTTAGTCCTTTGACAGGCACCTCTGGGCTTATCAAATGTTAGCAGGTTCAAGCCATGATAACCCCAGCTTCTCATCTTCCCCCTTCTGGAGGTTCCCAGCCCACAGCGGAGCTGCTAGAACAGGAGGCATATTTATGGTGTGCTGGATCATAATGCCACATGCAAAACCAGAGAAAAAGGGAGGATTTGCAGTAAGATTCCTAACTGTGAACTCTGAACACCTAAACAGCAAGTTACCTGCAAAACAGTAATTTTTGGTAGAAGGATGGGACAGACATTGTAACAACATTGTATAAGCGACTTAATCAGTTTCCTTTACTAGATGGACTCCCTCGCCCAGTCCAGGGCTCTTTTAAGCCAATACAATGATTTTGAGGACCTGGACTATTATTTATAAATGCTTAATACTGACAATTAGGTATCTTTGACTCGTGATTAGTGGCTTAAGTGTGACACTTAGTAGTGTACACAAATGCAGAAAAGCACATAATCACATGAACGTGGTAAAAATCATGAAAATAACATTTGTTACCTAAAAAACACCTAAGTCAGGGGAAACCTGTTGCTATGTTCTTGCGTGCAGCTGAATATACAGCCTTTCAGAGCACATTGCACAGCTTGACCATTTTGTGAGACGTTTCATAGCCCATGGGTAGAGTAAAAGGGAAGGAGGAACAAGAGGAAGAATGTTCTATTTAAGCCATGCATTTTTAGAGGTATCTCTTGTTTACTAACTGTTAACAATGCATATAATATCTTCAGTGCCCCAAGAGTGACAGGAACAAAGTAATTTACAGGAGGCTTATGTCATTGTGGGAAAAGGGTAGAACGTATTGTTCATCAAAAGAAAATCTATGGTAAACTTAGTCAGAGAAGTTTAGAATTCAAAGTAAATCCATATTCAAAAAGGAACTTGGTGACATGACTGAATATTTATTTCCCTTGTGGACTTGAAACACATCCATAGAACTGAGGTGAATGTCCAGTAGAAATAAACATGCAGTCTCCAGTTTCAGCCTATTCCAGACACTGAATTCTGAATAGATATTGGACATACAGGCAAGGGCCAGAAAAGACATCTGTAAGCAAAATTCAGATCCATTTCACCAAAACACGTTACATTTTAAGTGTACTTCACTCTTAGTTTGAAAACTGACCATAAATTCCACTAGAAAATTCTTTGACTGGTTTTGAGGTGTTTTTCTTCAATATTAAGAACATACTATAATTGAGAATGGGGTTTTTTTTGCCATTTTAGATTTAAGTTCCCATAGTGACTGAAGTTTGGAACCTGCTCCTGCCTTAGCAGTCTGGGATGGTTTTATGAAGAGATGATGAAAGTAGAAATTTTCCTTTTCTAAATAAAATTAGTTATGTTGAATTTAGGAAGGATTTGAGTACTGAACTGTCCCAGTCTGATGACCTGCCCAACAGGGCCTGAACTCCTCCAGGGAAAATGGTTCAAAATCCAGCCTTTAATTCCTTTTAAGTTCCTCTTCACACCAATGAAATTTTTTCCAGTTCTTTTGTTTAAAATACACCTAATTGAACCAAAAGGTTGTGCTCAGTCAGTATGTTTGCAGCCAAAATAAAAATCCGTTCACTTCAGAAGAAACCTGTTCCTTTTGTATAGGGTAAAATTATTTTTCTCTCTTCATTCATAAACCCATTATGAACACAATCTACCAACCCTTACTTCATAGCACTACAAGACTGAGTCTGTGCTCAGCAACAGTCTCTGAAGTCCTGGTTCCACTGGAATCAATAGACCTACTCCCACTGATGTCAATTGAAGCTAAAATGCTACCTATAAACTAGAATATAGATGTGCCTTTGCATGATTAAAATATTAGAAATCTTAGAAATATTTTGGAGTTTGTATGTCCTGTGCAGCTGTGAAATGTACAGTGTAGATGAAGTTGGGCTTGATGACTTGAACTTAACAGGGTTTGGTGTTCTTTCAGGTCATGGTTTTGAAATAGTATTGTAATAGAACAGTGACAACAAAGTAAGATATATCTAATGGCATTTGGTTGAAGAACCTAGCATTTTTAGTTGTGGAAATAAACAGAAACATGATCAGAGACTTTCTTGTCTTTTGTTTGTTTTAGCTTGAAAATGCTTTTCTAAATGGGTAATACTTTACATTTCTGTAATAAAAATAAATGAGTCACTGATTTTTTCAAGTTCAGTTAGTGATTTTCCTGAAAGTGTTTTTCAACCACTGCAAAAGAAATGTTAATCTATCTTTTGTTTTTTGGAGAGGGAGAGTGTTTGTTTATTAGTCCTTCAGGAAACTTATGTTTTGATGTGAAAACGAGGCCCCCTATAAATGGGAACTGTTTTTCTCTCAAGTTTTATAACACTGTTAAATTCATTTTGGCCTTTGTTTTGATTGCATGTGAGATCTATCCTCCTTTCCTTTAACTGTTTGCATATTGTTGTGGCAAACTAAAAGTTTAGGAGATAACTGAGAGACTCGGGTTCTTGTATCTTACAGCCCTGTCTTGTCCCAGATGACATACTACACCATTCAGTTTATGAATCAGAGATATTATTTTGTATTGATGTATTAATATCTGAAAAAATTAAATATTTTTGGCCAGGCAAACTGAAGTTTAGCACAATGGAACAAAAAACAAAAATTTGTAAGTTTTTTAAAATCAATAGACTCATCATTAATTCCGAAAGAATTTTCAATAACTAATACAATATATTAAAAGCAAAACTTTTGGGCTGAAAATATGGAAACGGGCTCTTATTGTTGATTTATCTGCCTTGTATCTCCCAGAGATGCTAACAGATGAGAAAGAAAAACACAGATGAGAACAAAAGAAGTACATTCAACATAGACATACTATATACATCAAAGAAATACAAGTTTGTTAGGAAAAATCCCTCTATAATCTAAATATATAATATAAATGGGAATAGAACTCTGTATCTGAGTTCTGTTTTTATTAAAAATGGTAGTTCAAATGTAGATAAGATTTTAGCCTAGTTTCCCTAGGAAGTATCAGACTATTATGCTGTTTGGTTAATTAAAATAAAACTTAAACTAGGAGTAAAAGTCTCAGAGATTCTCCAGATTTTCAGGAATTTTACTAAAGTGGCTATGCAGAGGTAAAAAAAAATTGGTTTGTTCCATGTTCTTCATGAGAAAACAGTAGAATTTTGTTCTACGTTATGTAGTCTACATTAGTCTTTGCCAATTTGAAATAGGATGTTTCGGAAATAAAATTTCAGTTATTCTTTTCTAAAATTATACAACCAAATCATTCTAAGAATATCTTGGTACAAAGTATGAAAATATTATGTTTTCATTTTACACAACTATTAGGGAATACTATTTAAAGCTAGAAGCAAGGTAGCTCATTATATGATCTATCATTCCAAATTGTGTTTTTCATTTACAATGCCTTTTCTCATATTACCACCAGTATGCTTTGTGATAATTTTTTTTTAATTTATTCATAGAAATGTATGTTGTGGTGTCCGTATTTATTTGTGTATTTTGTGTAAAACTCCCAACTAACTGTTGAGCTGTCCCCTGAAATTTAGTAAAGGTCTTACTGCATGCTTGCCAAGCATAAATTTAACAAGCTCTACTAACTAAATCCACTCTAAACGTAAAACAATGATATGGTAAATTAGACCACAAGTTTTAGAACAATGTACAAAGATAACTTGGAAAATGTGGTTAAGTTTGAACTATTGGAATTATATATTTGGAGTTTGCAAATGGCCTCAAATAATTATTGTTCTGACTGCACAAGTGTACTCTAAGAACTAATTTACTTAAACCCATCATATGACCCCCGAAGTTTTCCTCTGTGGGTATCTAGAGACCCCTGCAAGGAGAGCTCCATCCCATCTCTTCCTTCAGTCCATGTGCAGCACATGTGGTGGAGTTTGACAGCCACTCTTGGTTCCTTTCAACAACCCTATTGAAGCAGAATGCGTCCCTGCTTTTCTATTTCATTCTTGCCACTGTTTTGCTGGGATGGGACCTCAATGCTTCATCAGAGACTTTTATTCCAGTGTGTACTTTATTATTGTATCCGTGACTCTAGCTGGTCAAATTACTTTGGAGAGGGCTGTATTCTTAAAATCCCACTTGAGTAAATTGTTGAGGTGTTGGACAAGGTGAGGAGGATAACCCAGGCACAGATAGCAGTTTCCATATTCCCAGTCCCTGACAAATCCTTCTAATCAGACTATGTCTTTATGCTAACAGCACTAAATATACCCATGTGTGATCTGAATTGTGCCTTTTCTCTCCCCTCCTTTACTTACTTCCACATCTGAGACCATTCAGAGCAAGATGATTGTTCTGCTTATACTGGAGTTTTGTAATGTCACATCACATTAATGCTTTCATCAAGCCTGATGCAATTTTCGATTCCTCTCTGTAGCTGAGACACTAGTTGGTAGAGCAGTGCAACACTTGCTGTTGTGAGAGAAGCCAGCAAGCTCTGCCAGGTCATTATTAGTGCCAGAACTTCACGGAGTCATCCATTGTTATGATATTCCTCTGACTTTTCTCAAAGAGAGATTATTTCCTGCGGTAAATATTTTCCAGGTAATCTAAATGTACTTTGGTTTCCCTTGCCATTCTTAGCCTTTCATGGGCATTGTCCAGTGGCTGGATAGACAGGCATGTGTTTTGGTTTGAGGAGGAAGAAACTAATTTTATTGCATTGATGCAATGACCTCTGATGGCCAAGCCCAGCAGACACAGAATGTGTTACTTAGGACCCTGAGGAGGTCCAGGGGGCAGAACAGAGAAGGGTCAGATGACCTCAGAATTCCCTCCCATTTTCTGCCATACCCTATAAAACACCAGAAGGGTGGGAAAGTTGCTGCTTGGCTCCTCTCTCTCTTCTGGGAGACATCTGGGATGGAGACTCCTGGCTCTCTGTCTTCAGCTCACCATGTTCTCTGCAGCATCTGACTTCATGCATTGCTAAGAAGAGTCTTGGCCCTTTTTCCCATGTCAGCTCTGACCTGTGGACTCTTATATCAGCGACCATTGAAATTGGGGTTTGCCTGTTTATTTATTTATTTATGTGTATATTTATCATTACTTTTTTACTTGTTACTATCCCTTTCCTGTTCCATTAAACCTGTTCTAGTTCTTAGTTCCAACCTTGAAGTCTTTTGTCCTTGTCCCCCATTTTATCTTCCTCTGGGAGGGAGTAAGAGAGAGCAATTCAGTTCTCTGTGTTTTGGTTTGCCCTGACCACTAAACAGAGACAGCATGACAGCAGACAAAACTTCTTATAAGCTATGCACTGGTCAAGAAGAAAGGAAAAACTAACAGATGGTCTCTACAGATACTCTTAAGGGACATCTTTCTTTCCTGACTCATGTAACAACATAGGAATATGCTCTCTGTTAGGATGTATGATGGGACTACCCATCCCAAAGCACACTGATTACTGGCAGTCTGTCTTTCTAGAAATGAGTGAGTTGATGTGTTTTTCTCAGACGTGTGTTAGCAAAGCAGCATTCAATACATTGCCACATTGCTCTATTGTTTACTTTTATTTTACAAAAGGTTCATTGCATATCTCACACATTCTGCCATTCATGACCCTCATTTGTCTACCCCATATCCAGTAAAGACATCCCTCACATTTCTAGCAGCTTTTATTTTTTATTGAAAAATATCAATTAAAAAAACAGCAGCAAATAAGAAACTGAAACTTTTAGACCGTATTGAAGCAAAAATTTTAGTAAGTACTATATTGATTGAATTATTCCTGCTTTTATGCTACTAGAAAAGAGCTTGTGTTTCAAGATGTTTGAAAGTGATACAGCACTCCTCCCAGACTGTCAATGAATTTTTCCAAGACATTTGCCTCTGCAACAGAAAAAACTTTGATTTGGAAAATTGAAATATATGGCAGATGTTAAATGAATTAAAAGCTGACTCACTGACAAATTGAAAAATGTTATGTTAATGGACAGAAATAAATGACTAGGATGTGTCTAGCAGGGTCTGCCTGGAATCAGTTCTTGAATCAATATCACTTAACATTTTTATCAGCAGTCTAGACAGTGATATAAGACATCTCCAGTAAAGCTTGACCATGACAGAGATTGTTGAAGTAGTAAATAATACGCTAGATAATTGCAGAAGAAAGTAATAAAACATATTTCATTATTGCCAAACAGTAGCTTCTTTTGTGGATAGGTAACTATATGTAGTTGTAAAGCTGTGATTTAGAGAAAGACAGGTTATCAAAGATAATTGGGTCTACTTAAGCTCTCTGTGCAATGTTGTGGAAGAAAAAAGCACTAATGCAATAATGTATGTATTAAAGTCCGGCTGTCAAATGGAATGGGGTCATGATTAACTTTGCATGCTGTATTGATAAGAATGCTTCTACAGTGCCAAGTCAAATTTTAGTGTACATTCTTCAGGAAAATAAGAAAATAAGACAAAAGGAAGACATAGGGATGCGCAGGACCTAAGATCAGGTTTTAAATCCTATGTAGCCTTAAGAAGTTCAGCTTAGTTTATTATTATGTATGTATTGGTGTGAAATAATTTGTTTGTAGATCTGAGATATGGAACACTTTCAGTATTGTTGATAAAGGCACAGCAAAATTCAGTGACTGGAAAATTAAATTAGGAGGAAAATGCAGCCTTGAATTAACTTACAATTCGTCAGCTTTGGGGATTACTCAATAGTGGAACAGCTGATGCAGGGAGGTGATAGACTCGTAAGTGCTAGATACCTTTGAAAAAAAGAGAGGGAAAGACAGAGTTGAGTGCTCGTGGCAAAAGTTGCACTGTGATCCAGCTGCTGGAGAGGACTACACGTTGGAAGTGAACAGCCAGTTGGGATAGCAAGTGGAGTGGTTGTTGCTGGGGTCTGTTAATTCTATTGTTTCCTTTTGACAGTTCATGTGCTGTGAGGAGACCAGTCATACATTTTCTGTCCTCAATCTAAAACATACATGATTTGAACAGTTGCCTAGAGAAGTCATGACAAAATTATTTCCTCTGCTGTAAACATGGCCTGATCATTTGCTTGTTCTTTGCTGTCTTCTGGTCCAGAAACAAGTCAAGGTTGAAACTCAGATCCTGGAAAGGTTAATCCAGTCCTCTGTGCTCTGAACAGATCGTCTTTCATAGATGGTCCCTGAGTGTAACTTGTATGGTCACCGTATTAGTGATCACCAGGTTTTAAAGTGGAAAGGGACTTTGCACAGCCTTGAGGATTGAACAGCAATAGTCCAGCTGGAGTCTTTGGGCTAAGAGCTCTTTCTTGCCTGAAGTACCACAAAACTATGAAATCAGAAAATTTGCTACAAGCCCACCTGGCCTCAGAATATGAGAGTCATGAACAAAGTGCTGAGTTCTCCAGTGCCTGGATGTGTTATTGGGGCAGGGATTTCTGGAGAATATTTTTTTTCCAACTCTAATAAATGGAAATATTAGGAAAGCTTTCAGACAAAGAGGTTGCTTTTGTATGTGAAATAGCAGCACAGCTTTAAAACCAAAATATGGGTTGAGCAACTACTCTCAGCCTAACTGGATATATTAATAAATTAGAACATCTGAGAGAAGAGGTAGTGGACTGAGGAAAGTATGAGAGTAAAAGGCTATTATCACCATGGGAAAGAGAGGAGCAGGAAATCTATTGCTTGTTGGAACATGGTGGTATCAGCTGAGGTAGGGATTATGGAAGGAGGAGGTTGTACTACGTGAATAAACCATTAATTCTCTTGTGTCCATATTTTGTGGTATTTAGTGGCATTACAAAGTTAGTAGGCTCCTTTTATGAAGGTAGTCTCCTCTGTGTATCTCTTTAAGAGGTCAGAGGTAGAGAAATTATTTAAAACTTGTCCCACTGATGCTGATTTCTTTTCATCTTTACAAATTTGTCAGTGTGAATTCATTCAGATATGTAATGATTGTTTAATTTGATCCATGTAGTTTACAAAGCACTTGCATCAGATAAAGGGTATCGTGCTTTGGGAAACGAATGAGCAGGACCTACAGATCTTGAGGATACTTGTCAGAAGACACATATTGCGGCAGTGCTTGAGAATATTGGCAATTCTGCATTTGTTTCTTACGTGTGGTCCTTTCCCTTTGGCGCATATCAGTCCACAGGGAATTTGCTTCTGATGATAGGTTTAGCTATACTGGAGCTATGGGTAACATGCACCTCAGGGGGCCAGATTCCATAATAGAAACCATGTTTTGTGCATTGTCCCCTTGTAATACATAAGCAATATACGAAATGGACATTGGTTCACTTCTTCATATGCCATTAGTTTTACCCAAGAATTATTTGTTTATTCGTGTCTTTTACTTGCAGTTTATCAGCATTCCTCTTAATTAAAAGCTTTAACTTATTTAGCTATTAATTTACAAAGCATGCACTTAATCATGGTACTTACAGTGTTTGGTTTACCATTTTTTTATGGATGGAATAGATCTAATTTGTACTGGTATATTATTGCTTTTAGCAGTGTGACACTGTGCTTGCCTAGAAGCAGGAAAAAAAAAAACATTTTCAGATTGAGATTGGAATTAAAAGTTTATTGATGGTCACTGATCTTGGAAATGCCAGAAGTAATATCAGAGGATTTTTTATTGGTTACCGTTTTGTTGGTTTTGAGGGTTTGTGGGTTTTTTTAAAGATACATTTAATGATTCTATTAATTAGGACCATTTCCTTTCAGGAATATCAGCCTTGTAACACCAACGCCTGTCCAGAGTTAAAAAAGACAACTCCTTGGACGCCTTGGACCCCAGTCAATATTTCAGACAACGGTGGCCACTACGAACAGCGTTTCCGATACACCTGCAAAGCGCGCTTGCCTGACCCAAATTTGCTAGAGGTGGGGAGGCAAAGGATTGAAATGCGTTATTGTTCCAGCGATGGCACCAGTGGCTGCTCGACAGATGGTAAGCAAAGCTAGAGCGGCTGTACGATGCCTCCTGCTAGCAAGGTGTCTGCAGTTCCATTTTCAGCACAGAGTGGAAGTTTTTGCTTGCTGGTGGTTTGCGTAACAGAACAGATGATGAGAAGGAGAACATAGTGATCACAACGGGGAATCTAAGGTGTATTTCTTCTGGACATAGCTTCATCATTCAGGCTGATCACGTGTCTTTTACCACCAATTATGAGATCTGCCAGGTTATTTTAATATTCTTTATAATAATCTGCAAGCCATGACATGGCAGCCCAGTTCTTGGAGGATTCTGTCACCTCCTTATACTCTCTCGGTTTTTTACTGGGGGAGAGTTTGTGCAACATGAAATGTATTCGATATACATTTAGCTAGAATGTGTAGTATTGATCCTTAGAAGTTTTTGCTCAGTAATTGTAAAGTAAGATTCATTCAGTTGTTTAATTAAATAATGAGTTTTTGAACTAGATAATTTCTAATATAAAATTGTATGCTATTGTATACTAGCAATTTGAAGTTCTTTATATTTCTGAGATGGAAAACAACTCCTTCAAAATCTTTTAAACTTTAGATGACTTTAAATTAGAATTATTTTATTTCGGATTTTGTTCTTTCCCTAGCAACGAGGCATAAGGTTGAATAAATCTTATATGTATATATGTAAAAAATAAAAATAAGATAATTTCTGACAGTCACTCTAATTAATTATCCAGCTTTAATTACATATCAATGTTTGGTTTTAAGTATTATATTTTAGTTATTAAATCTAAGGAAATGTTGATTTTTAATTATTATATTTTAATATTTACCTGATTTCCACCTCAGATAGCCTTTTGTATCTTCACAAAACCCAGGTTAGCTGAAAAATTGTATAACTTATAATGCTTGGCTTATCTAAGGCTGAAAACTGAGAGTGGTTTCTGAGCCTTCGGTCTTTCTAATTCTCAATCTTTTTTACAGACAGACCAACTGTTGTGAAAATCACTTTTAAACATTTCCTGCCTATATTGCATTTACGTGGCAAGGTTTTGGTAGTGAGGGGGGCTGCAGGGGTAGCTAGAAGCTTCTCCCAGGCCCATCATCTTTTATAAAACCTTCGTTGAGTCACATGACATCTGTGCCTCTTTGGAGGGGGCAGCATGTTTGTAATTTTTTTAAGAAATGCATAGTAGTGGACTATGTGAGATAATGAAACAAAACCCATGATATTCCAGATAAGAATTAATTTCATACTCTATGCCATTCCTATTTCAGGTAATCTTGCCGCCAACGTTTATTTATAGCAAGGCAGATTTTGCCATGGAGCAAATCTTGTAAAAAGTTTTTCTGCTATTCTCCTGTTTTCATCCAAATTAAGTTTCAATCTAGCATTTAGCGAAGATTCTGGTCTGCTAGGATGGCTGTATGACTTACCTTTCTTGTCCTAAATAAGATTTTGAGTGGCGGTGCTGCTTTTTGCTGTCTTCCAGCACTTTGAAATTTGTTACATTTTTATTTTAAATTCATGAGATTAAATCAGAAAGAGAGTATTTTTCTCACCAGATGGTACAGAATTAGGAGAGTTACCACAACAACTAGAAGCAGATCTGCTTCTGGGTATATGGACTGGTAGACTTCACAGTCCTGAGGGATATAGATCAGGTGAAGAGTACAGTCAGGACCCTGAATTTTAGGAAAGGCGACATCCAGAGGGTAGTGCTTAATGGCTCAGTGTCCAGATGGAGATTGGTGACAAGTGGTGTTCCTCAGGGGTCAATATTAGGACCAGTGTTGTTTAGTGTCTTCATGTATGACATAGGCAGTGGGATCAAGTGCACCTCAGCAAGTTTGCAGATGACATCAAGCTATGTGGTGTGGTTGACAGGCCTGAGGGATGGGATGGCATCTAAAAGAAAGGTAGGGACAAACTTTTTAGCAGGGCCTGCTGCTGTAGGACAAGTAGTAAAGGTAAATGGTGGATTTAGACTAGATATTGGGAAGAAATTTTTTACAATGAGGGCAGTGAAACACTGGAACAGGTTGCTCTGAGAGGCAGTAGATGACTGCCTCCCCAAAAACATTCAAGGTCAGGTTGCATGGGGCTCTGAGCAACCTAATCTAGTTGAAGACATCCCTGCTCATTGCACTGACCTTTAAAGGTCCCTTTAAACCCAAACCATTCTATGATTCTATTTTATTGTCTGAAAGCTGAGATGTAAGCACTTTGGAGTACACAAAAGCCAACATACTACTTAGGGAGAAGGTTAGTAGGACAAATCAGTGCAAAAGCCAATGTGTCCTAGATCACATTGCTGCAAGAAAATTAAGCATGGAGACACCTTCCTGAGGTCTGAAGTCATGATCATAAGTCCTCTCCTGGAGTTGGATGCATAAGCTGACTCTTTCTTACAGAATATGGTCAGAAGTAACAGTGCCTACATTTTGCTAAATAAACTGTTCAGACAGAGTGTGAGACACAGATGTATTATTTGCCTGATTATCTTGAAGATTTTGCTTTACTTCTGGACATCAGATTTCTGAATTTCCTGGTATTGTAGCTTATTTGTTGCATCTTGCTGAAGCTGCTGCTTTGCTTCATTTGGAAATACTTACTCACTGAACCAACATACAGGAGTGACTCTGTTGCACAGTAATTGAAATGTTCATCTAGGAGAAAGATTTTTGCTGACTAATCCCCAAACTACTGAATATTTAAATACTTTGGAATAATTAAGTACTTTCTATTGAGTAGTAAACAGGGCAGAAGCTATTATACATCTGTCCATTCTTTCTAGTGAGTGCCCTCATAACTTTGTCATTAATTCATGTTCATTCTTTTTTTGACCAGTGAGTCTTTAATTATTCTGCAGTGAAGGTCAGATCCAACCAGTGTTCCAAGTGGCTGCATTAACCAATATGCTTCTGGTGAAAAGTGTTACTGTATTTTCTCCTTTAGCCTATTTTTTTTTTTTTTGAGCTTGTTTGTTTAGGTGTTTTCTGATTATGGATGTCAGAACAGTATGGATTGAACATTTGGCCAGGGGGGCAGTAATTTAATTTGCTGATGGGATGAAACTTACTGACTGCCTCTAAACTTCAGGGTCTAGGAGTACTTCTCTGCTCCCAGGTTTGGATTTGAGTCAACATGCTACCCCTCTACTGCTCCTTGATTTCATGGGAAGAAAATACATGAATAAGAGTCATGTGGTGTAGCTGTGACTTTTGGAACTGAAGGATCTCAGGAGAATGGGAAACGATGAATTTTGGCAGACACCTTCACAATTTCTGGCTGGACAGCGAGGAAACGTAACAACTTACTTCCACCTGCTCAGAGCCTGGACACAGTGAAGCATTCTTTTCATTATCCTGCTGTTGAACTGTGGCAATTTACTGGCTTTTATAAAAAGATTAATACTGGTACAGCATGCTTGGCATACCTCATTACCAAAGATGTGTTCTGCAAAGATCAGTTCTCTGTTCTTTGCAGAAGAGAGCCATTTGTCAGAAATTTTCTCAGTGCCTATAATCTCCCACTATGCAGCTATAGTCATGCTGTGTTAAGCAGAATCATGTGTCACTGTCAGATGCTAGCAAAGCAAACTTTCTTTGCAGTGTGAGCTTAGAGGTAGAACTTCTTGCCAGAAAACCTCTAGACTCCTCCTGAGGGTGGTTAAGACTTCTATCTCAATAACAAAGCAGTAGCATTTGCACACTGTGTTCATGCTTTTCTGATTTGAAGTTTGATTAAGAGGAAATAAAAATACGTTTTGTTCTCTACCTCCGGGTTTTGACGAAGTGCTCAGATAGGGAAGGGACAACTACTTCAAATAAACTGAGGGAGACTGTGTACATTGTTGCACATCTTAATGCAAATATTTGTACACTCCAGCAGTAGAAGTCTAGAAATTACGTCACCATAGGCTTTAATGTGTGCTGATGAAGCATATTAAACATCTGCATTAAGCACACTAATTGACTCTCTGTAGGGTTATCTGTTATATAAGCACAATTAATAGTATTGAAATGATAAGTGTTTAATCCAGGGATAAAAATGTCACATAGTAAGAGGTTACTGATTTTTCCAGGTTGAATTTACCTCACCTACTCTAGACTGCTTTATAGTCAGCAAAGACAGCTAGCACCCCTGAGGGATCCATCTGAAAATAGGTGTCTGATATAACGGACACAAATCACCCTCTAGAGGTACCACTTTCTTTCCATGTTGTACACAAAGGAAACTAATGATGAGCTTAGACAAGACACTTGAATTTGACATGGCTAAAGTTAAAGGAGGTTAGCTCCCAGAATACCTTCAGAAAGCAATTAAACACAGACAACCCTTCTAATTTCAGGCAGTCAGAAAGAGTCTTTAATGTGTTTTTTTCCATTTTAATTTTTTTTTTTTCAGGGAGGTGGGGGAAGGGAGAAAAAGTCTGAAGAAAAGTCACAAACTCCATAAAGGAGAAAAAGGCATCTGGAAACCTGGACTTAGATTCCCAGTTGTCACTGCTTTCTTTATGCCAAACTTAACACAACCGTTATTTTTGAAGGCAGGTTATAATTTTGTCTAAAGTATGATTTTAGTGACCACAGTCTCTTGTGAAGACGTATATTAAATCCTAGCATTACCCACAGGAAATCTATAGTGCATTCAGAATTTAGTACAGAATAAAACAGATGCTGATGATCAGTAATGTCCTGTAGCCAGGAGGAGCATATGTTGAGATGTTATGTCTTGTACTGTCTTACTGAATGTAAACCATGCTATTCTGAGATAAGAACAAAGTGAATTCTGGAAGTTAGAATTGAATTTGACAACAAATTCAAATGTAAATGACAAACAATAACTCTTCAGTGGGACTTCGGGATTAAATATTTAAACACAGAAAGGCTGGGTGCAAGAGAAAGTTCTCATGGCAATATAGCATCTTCTGTCTGTGTGGGGTTTTTTTTAAATATGGTATCATTGCATTTCATTAATGTTTGCCCTTGAATTTTACCATTTACATTTTACCAGGTAATTTTTGAAGGTTTATAAGTTTTTGAGAAGTTATATAGATATATTACCTGTAGGTATATATAGGCCTGAATGTATAGAAGTTCCATGCTTCAATGATATTGTGAAATACTTGCAGAGTATCTTCAGAAAGTGACAACACTGAAGCAATCTTTGCTTATCCTTGTTACCTGCTGCACTTCAAACAGTTTTTCATGCTGTCATTAGAAATTATTCAGGATTGAATTTTGGCTCCAGTTCATCTTTCCCGAAGTTATGAACTTAGACTGCTTGGATAATTGGGTTTTCTTTGTTAGGTTTGAATCATAAAATCATAGAATCATAGAATCATCAAGGTTGGAAAAGACCTTCAAGATCATCAAGTCCAACCATCTGCCCTACAACCCCTAACCACTAAACCTGAAACACCACATCCACACCTCCAGGGACGGTCCCTCCACCACCTCCCTGGGCAGCCTGTTCCAATACCTCACCACTCTTTCCGTGAAAAAATTTTCTTACTATCCAATCTGAACCTCCCCTGGCACAGGTCGACCCCATTTCCTCTTGTCCTATCACTGGTCACTAGGGAGAAGAGGCCCACACCCACCACACTACAACCTAGTTTTAGGTCTTGTAGAGGGCAATGACATCTCCCCTCAGCGTCCCCTTCTCCAGGCTTAACAGCCCCAGCTCCCCCAGCCTCTCCTCATAAAACCTCTTCTCCAGACCCCTAATCAGCCTAGTTGCCCTTCTCTGCACCCTCTCCAGCACCTCAATGTCCTTCCTATACTGCGGTGCCCAAAACTGCACACAGTTCTTGAGGTGCAGCCTCACCAAGGCTGAGTAGAGGGGCAGGATCACCTCCCTGGTCCTGATGGTCACACTATTCCCAATGCAAGCCAGGATGGTGTTGGTCTTCTTGGCCACCTGGGCACACTGCTGGCTCGTGTTCAGCCAGCTTTCCACCAGCACCCCCAGGTCCCTCTCTGCTGGGCAGCTCTCCAGCCACTCCTCCCCAAGCCTGTAGCACTTCTGGGGGTTGTTGTGGCCCAAGTGCAGGACCCACCATTTGGCTTTATTGAAACTCATACAATTGGCCTCAGCCCATCGATCACGCCTGTCCAGATCCCTCTGCAGAACCTCCCTACCCTCAAGCAGATTGACACTCCCACTCAACTTAGGGTCATCTGCAAACTTACTGAGAGTGAAACACGAGGATAGAAAGCATAAATCACGCAAGTAATATAATTTGTTAAGTGTCACTGCTACTTCTTTCTTATTTAGAGCTGTATTCCTTAGCCACAGGCTAGGCCAGAGAATTACAAATATATGTGCCTTATTAGATCCTTGCTTTTAAGGCAAATTAATTGAACTAGACTGCCAGTGTTGGGGTCTTTGAGAAGAATCAGGCCAATCAAAGTCTCAGTACAGGCTTTTGCAAAGGAAGTTTTTTTCTTCTGTACTACTCAGGGCAGGTGACTTTCATGTTAACATGTTTCTGAAAGGGGTTAATTGCAAGTGGAGTTATAAGACTGTTCCAAAAGGTTTTTTAAGATTACTTAGAAATTATCAAATCATCTTGGTTTATATCAGAATTATGTCATGTAATTCTACAATTTTTTTCTGTTATGCATGCCAGCACTGAAGCAGTGCTAATATCTCTGTTTACCCATATTGAACAAAGCATAAGCACTTAAAAGGAGAGGATAGTCTTCTCTTTAGACATCAGTTCATATCTTCTATCTTCCTCAGTCTTAAAGTTGATGGTTATTTTGTCCACAAAGTACCTGTGATTGCTTTTACTGAACTTTTTGCAGTACTTGTTGTTACTTGTGGAAGTTTTTGCTTTAGGGAAGCACAGCTGCCTTTTAAAGTTGTGCTGGGATTAAACAGTAAAATTCTCTTTTCTAGCCTCAGTGTGCAGCAGTTTATTAATTGAGTATGACTTCCAAACAACTGAAAAGAAGCCTGCTGGTAAACTACAAGCAGAATTCTAGTTATTCACAGGGCTTTAAGTCACCCTGAGGCTTTCTGAGAACAAAAGAAAAGGAAAAGGAGGTGTTGGTTGTTGAGAAGCTCAACATGAGCTGCCAGCGTGTGCTTGCAGCCCAGAAATGCAACCGTATCCTGGGCTGCATCAAAAGAAGCATGGCCAGCAGGTCAAGGGAGGTGATTCTGCACCTCTACTCTGCTCTCTTGAGACCTCACCTGGAGTACTGTGTCCAGGTCTGGAGCCCCCAACACAGGAAGGACATGAAACTCCTGGAGAAAGTCCAGAGGAGAGCCACAAATATGATCAGAGGGCTGAAGCATCTCTCCTCTGAAGACAGGCTGAAAGAATTGGGGTTGTTCAGCCTGGAGAAGAGAAGGCTCCGGGGTGACCTTATAGCAGCCTTCCAGTACCTGAAGGGGCCTACAGGAAAGCTGGGGACGGACTTTTACAAGGGCTTGTAGTGATAGGACAAGGGGTAATGGCCTTAAAGTGGAAGAGGGTGGATTTAGATTAGACATTAGGAAGAAATTCTTTAGTGTGAGAGTGGTGAGACACTGGAATAGGTTGCCCAGAGGAGTTGTGGATGCCCTCTTCCTGGAAGCATTCAACACCAGGTTAGATGGGACCTTAAGCAACTTGGTCTAGTGGGAGGTGTTGCTGCCCATGGCAAGCAGCATGGAACTAGATGATTTTTAAGGTCCCTTCCAACCCAAACCATTCTATGATTCTATGATAATTTAGCTTAACACATTTGAATGATGAACTTGTCATAAAGGCTAGATTTGGATTTGATTCACAGCTGTTCCACCTGTCTTGCAAAAACTATTCATTAGTTCACTGATGATGCTATGACTGATCATTTTTTTTGGAGATTACACAAGTATTTCTGTAGATAGAGTTTAAATAAGTAGAGCTTACGTGATATTTTAGCAACTAGACTTTTGCTGTTACCAAGCCAAGGGCACTATCTCTTTCATTCCGTTTTAGCCAGACGTTTTCATGCTGGGGCAATAAAATGAGAAATACTGTGCCTTGGTGAGGCCGGATCTGGAATATTGTGTCCAGTTCTGGGCTCCTCAGTTCAAGAAGGACAGGGAACTGCTTGAAAGAGTCCAGTGCAGAGCCACAAAGATAATTAAGGGAATGGAACATCTCCCTTATGAGGAAAGGCTGAGGGAGCTGGGTCTCTTTAGCTTGGAGAAGAGGAGACTGAGGGGTGACCTCATCAATGTTTATAAATACATAAAAGGTGAGTGCCAGGGGGACAGAGCCAGGCTTTTTTCAGTGCTGTCCAGTGATAGGACAAGGGAAACAGGTGCAAACTGGAGCATAGGAGGTTCCATGTAAACGTGAGGAAAAACTTCTTTACTGTGAGGGTGACAGAGCACTGGAACAGGCTGCCCAGAGAGGTTGTGGAGTCTCCTTCACTGCAGACATTCAAAACCCGCCTGGACAAGTTCCTGTGTGATGTACTCTAGGTGACCCTGCTCTGGCAGGGGGGTTGAACTGGGTGATTTTTTGAGGTCCTTTCCAACCCCTAAGATTCTGTGATTCTGTGAAATACAAAAGGCTTAATTTTGCTTTTCATGGAGGCAGATCATAGAATCATAGAATGCCAGGTTGGAAGGGACCTCAAGGATCATCTGGTCCAACCTTGCTAGGTAATACTAGAGTTTATATGAGATGGCTCAGCACCCTGTCAAGCTGAGACTTATAACTGTCCAATGGGGGGGAATTCGCCACTTCCCTTGGGACACTATTCCAATGTTTGACTGTCCTCATGGTGAAAAATTTACCTTGTGTCCAACTGGAATCTCCGCAGAAGCAACTTGTGCCCATTACCCTTTGTCTTTTCCACGTGATTCCTTGTAAACAGGGTATCTCCATCTTCTTGGTAGCCACCCTGTAAGTACTGGAACATGGTATTAAGGTCTTCTTGATGCCTTCTCTTCTCAAGGTTCAACAAACTCAGTTCTCTCAGCCTCTCCTCATATGGCAGGTCCTCCAGTCCTCTGGTCATCCTTGTGGCCCTTTTCTGGACCCTCTCCAGCCTGGTGGATGTGGAGCAATCAGAAAGTGACCCAAATCTCAAACAAAAGTGGCAGGCAAGAAAACCACAGGTTAATGAGAAGAGTAGGAATTTTCATAGTTTCATGTTACTTGATCTGGAAGATTACAATGCTTTTATATTTATAATTTCTTCTATCAAATCTGTTGTAAACTATGATGCAGATAGGACTTCATTCTATACTACTGAGTAGAGCCTGGCTCCCTCTTCTTTATTCCCCGCATTCAGGTATTTATGCATGTCGATGAGATCCCCCTCAGTCTTCTCTTCTCCAGGTTGAATAGTCACAGCTCTCTCAGCCTCTTCTCCTATGAAAGATGCTCCAGGTCCTTAATCCTCCTTTGGCTCTACCCTGGTTTTAATTCAGTAAATTCATATCATTCTTGTACTGGGGAGTCTACTGTCAAGGCTCTTCCCAGTGCAGCCCAGGAAACCTCGTTGAACTCAATGAGGTTCCTCTCTGCCTAGTCAAGGTGTGGCACAACCATACCTTTGGTGGTGTATCAGCTGCCCTTCCCAGTTTTGTGTCATCAGCAAACTTGCTGAGGGTGCACTCTGCCCTATTGTCCAGGCCATTAATGAAGATGTTAAAGAGGACTGGACACAGTGCTGACCCCTGTTGTACACCACTAGTGACTCTCCTCCAGCTGGACTTTGTATGGCTGATCATAACCCTGTGGTCCCAGTTATGCAGCCAGCTTTCAATCCACCACACCCTCCATTTATCTAGCCCACAGTTTGCTGATTTGTCTATCAGGAAGTTATGGGAGACAATGTCAAAGCTCTTACTAAAGTTGAGATAGGTCACATCCACTGTTCTCCCTTCATCCATGAGCCAAGTCACTTCATTGTAGAAGGCTATAATGTTTTTGAAGCAATATATAGCACTCTTATTTCCAGAATGTGAACCAATATTGTTATTTTTAGTGTCATTAGTGTTACAATGTTAATTTTTCAATGTGCAGTTTCTGTCTGAAGAAAAAATTCTAACAACCCCTTTATGAACACTGTATGAATTACTGTAAAACTATGAAAAGACTGCTCCCTGTAATAAGTTTTTTAATGCTTTGAAAAGAAGAAAACACAGGGGAACACTTGCTGCAGACCAAACTCCCCACTCAAAAGATTCTTTAGAATATTCTTCTGTTTCAGAGCTGAAGTAACTCAGACCTTTCACTTAGATGATTCCCCTTCCCCACTCTCCAATTGAAATCGTAAGAAATCTGACATCCCATTGACAAATAAGGTCACACACTTTCTTTAGGACTGAAAAAACTTCACCTATCCTGCAAAAATGTCTTCAGAATATGCGAGTACTGGTATGAAGTGATGCATGTTGCAGTGTTTTATGAAGAAAACTACTTATAATCTGGTCTGATTAAGAGCACTTTTTCCAATGTTTGCATTGTTGTTAATTTAATAACTAAGAAAACTTTTAAATTCTAATATTAAGGAAATACTATTATTTTGGTCTCACTGTGTGCATAAACTGGGTATTTCCATGACCGAAGTGATACAAAAATGCATTAAAAGGCTCTTGCAGAGGTGGAAATTGGACCTGTATTCATAATTCCCATATTTTTTCTCTGTATTTGCTCCCTTTTTTGGATTTGAATGTATGTCATGTTTCTTCAAATGCTGCCTTTAGTATCTGTATAATAGCATCTGGCTCAGCAGGAGAGAAACAGTTACTCTATAAGCCATCTTAAGTTATTTTTATATTGCTGTTCTGCTGTTTCCTTATGAATTTCAACAGTTTCTTATAACAAGTATGTCTGTGTTGCTGCATCATCATTCCAGTATTGCTAGTTGTTACCAAGTGTTCAGTAAAAATACGTGAAGTCTCATCTACTTCAGATGATTGTGAATGTATGTCTCAGTGCAGAAATTAAGCAGTATTGCTAATGCCATAAGCAGAGGTAGAACTATGGCATCACTGCTTCAGTACTGGACACCACAAACGAGGCCTTCTTCATTCTGGTTATCCCAAGTACTGCTCCCGTTCAGTCCAGGACTCCTGTTGGGCAGTCTCTTCACAGAATTACTTGTTGCGTTTTTGATACATGACTCAGTACATCTTCTGTTTCTTTAGCTCCATTTGATATTCCCACAGTGCCTGTGCTTGTGGGTAGGGCATAATACCATTGCTTAGGAATGCAGTTTAAGCTGCAAAGAATCTTCTGCATTTCTCAACTGTTGCTGATACCACTGATCTGTACTTACATGAGCAATATTGAAGCTTTAGCATAAGCGGGCAGCCACATCCTTTGCCGTTTTAAGTATTATTCACGGGATCTTCTCTCATCACAACTACTTAAATAAGTGCTTATAATAATAGCAGCAGTTAGTGGTCCATCAATCATGGAGTTTCCCTTGATGCTAGCACAGGGGAAGACAAACTGCTTTGGCAACAATAGGAAATCCCTGTAGTGTTGCTGGAGATGCTTAGTAGTGATGCTCAGGGATAATGCTACAGCTCAAGAGTGAGTTCAAGGTTATGTTGAATACAGCTCAGGGAGAGTTTTTTCATGCCGCACCAAGGCAGAAAGTGAAAAAGACACTCAGATTAACTGCAGATTATTAGAACTTTACCCAGGGCTACATCCAGGCATATTGGTTGTATGCTGCAAACAAGATTCTGTGTGTTACCTTTTCACTGAGAAATAGTGGGCTTCAGTCTCCATTGCTGTTTCATCTAAAGGCCTTTCTTGGTACTAACCTCACTTACAAAAGATGTTTTCTACTTGCCGGATCATTATTTTATCTAGTAAGTACTCTATCGTGTGTGTCTCCAAAAGGCTGATTTCTGCAGCTTAGGTGTGGTTTAGAACCACAACTTCAACCGGGTGGAAAATAAACTGTTCTTTAAAGTGGCAAAACATTGCTCTTCACAAAAGGGCAGTCTCATTAGACTTTGTGGAATTATTGCTGTGAACTGTCTAACCCCTGACGATGGCTAGGTTAAGTACAGTGCATTGCTTTCTGGGACACCCATGAGCCTCTGGGCACACCAAGCACTAGTGGAGGCAGGCTGGGTAGATTAGGTGAGCAGAGCCCTGCAGTAGGACCATGGGAGCTGTCTCGATGAGTGGTCACAGGCAGCTCAGTCTTGTCTCCTGTGCCACCTTCTTCCTCTAAATCTGAGGCAATAATTTTTATGTAATGTATTTGGAGATTTTCTGATGACAATTCCTGTGCAACAGAAATATATTTTTTATCATCCTTAGGTGGATTAAATTGACTTCAGATCAGTCAACACAGCTATAAAGCTTTACCTGAAGAGTTGGATCCAAGTCTTCACTGTAGTTCTGTGCAAGTGATTATGAAATTTCTGTTTTGGAAGAGATTCTTGAGATGAAACTAGGGTTTGGATTGTGAGACTAAAGGATAAGACCCTCCTGGTCATGTTACTATTAGAAGCCTAGGAGTAATTGAAAAGAGGGAGAGGTTGGTTAGGGGTGAAATACTGTTTTAATTCAGTATTTTTTTTTACAATCTCTATTTTATTAGGATTATCAGGGGATTTCTTGCGTTCTGGACGGTATTCTGCTCATACCATCAATGGTGCCTGGTCACCCTGGTCTCCATGGTCGCAGTGCAGTCGTGACTGCAGTAGAGGTATACGGAATCGCAAACGGGTCTGCAGCAATCCTGAGCCCAAGTACGGCGGACTCCCTTGCCTTGGCCCATCTTTAGAGTACCAGGAATGCAACATTTTGCCTTGTCCAGGTAAGAGTCAACTGAAATGAGAGAAATATGTGAAAAGATGCGAAAATAAAATAACTCATCTTCACGACTGTATCTTGGAATAGTTCGTTTGGGTTTTTTTGAGTTGGGAGGGTTTTTTTGGTTTTTGAATAAACTACATCTCAAATTTACCTTTGTAATGTAAGTGGATTTGAGTGAGATTCCCAGTCGGTTTATCATCAGCACTAATAACAGCTATGTCTTTTTTCACTTGCGAGACTTGGTAAAAATACCATTTTAATAAGTAAACTTACAAGAGGAAAAAGACATAAGGAATCTGGCAAGACATGAGAAATCTGACCTAGTCCTTATTTAAACTCAAAATACTGTTTTCATCACAGTGGTTGCTGACATTAAATCTGTGCTAACTTTTGAGTGTAGAGCCTCCAGCAAATGAGGTTCAGGACTGATCACCAAACTAGATGGTATCTCAAGTAGGCCATAAAGATTTTTTTTAAAATCTTGAGCTTCTCCTTAATGAAAGTTGTTTTATGGTTCTATAAAAAAGATTACATGTAGCATATATGTTTTCAAGAAGCTACTTTGGCTTATAAATCATTGTTGTATGAGACATTTGGGGGAAAAAAATTGGTTTATGTCACCTCTTACCCTTCATAAAACACATCCAAATTCAGAGGCTTTTGAGCTTTGCAGAGGCTTTGTGGAAAAAAAAAGGATATAGGAGAACACATGAAAAAAAAAAAAAGGTATGAAACAATAGAGAGGAAGAAGGACCATAACTGAGAGACTCACTTCTTTGCACTATCAACATGTAACTTTAGAAATAAGCTTTCATATATCTTGTATTAATCATGTATAACAGTGCTGCTTTTTTATCGAAAACTTGGAGCTTTTGGCATTTATTCAAGTGTGGACCTGAAGGATTACTATTGCAATATACATATTACATATGTATATTACTATTGTAAAACATATGTGTGTGTGTACTTATCTATGACCATATGTATCTATATGGTTACAAGTTAAAACTGTGTTCCCTAAATCATGGACTTATTTTTTTTAATATAAGTATTTTGTTCAATTATATTGTTGCAGTGCTCTCCCTAAGCTTTGTAACCCCTTTGATAGTCGCCGTCTATTCTCTGCATCACAATCTAAGCCGTAGATCTGTGAAAAGACAGGGCTTCCATTTCAGGAGGACCCAGTTTCTTGGAAAACATTCTTCCATCTTGAATTGAACCTAAGTTGTATTTTTTTGCAGATATTCCACAAACCCAGCAGCTCTGTAAGCATTCTGGCTGCTTAGTAAGAGTGAACTTCTCTGTGGTTTTATGGCTAACGGGAACAGTAGGATTGCTTGGCAACTAACCTCAGGTTAGCCCCCTGAGGCATTCAAGCCTCCAGCTCTCCTGCTAGTGGGGCAGATCCAAAGGGAATTTCTGTTGGGGATCCTGCTTTGGTCTGAGTTAAAGCCCATGACTTCCAACCTGACATTCTCTGATTCTATGATTGTATTACCATGCTGTAAAAACTGACGTGCATTCACTAAATTGGCCTAGATTATTTATAAAATGGGCCAGATTTGTTGTTCATACCTTGCTGTTGATTCTTAAATTAAATGCAGCTTTGAATTTTCTTGGATTTTTATTTATTTTTTAAGTTAAAGTAAGTTAGAGGTTTTCAGAAGTGGCATTTTTAATTAGCTCTGCAGCTTGTACACTGTTGTATTTTTTTGAAGGAAATTGCTCAAACCGGTAAAACACAGTTAGGCAGACATAAATTTGATATAGAGGCCCTTGTTGTTTATGAGTTAGCCACTACCCAAAGCTAAAATACACGAAGTCATAGAGCAGAACTGGAAATTGTTATTTGTATAAAAATTATTGCATCTTATGCTGTCTCTGAATTTTAAAGTATTTTTAAGATCAGTTGGTATAAAGTATGGTGGACCTGTCTGAAGCAAGAAGGGGTGTTCTAATTTATCTTACGACTTTCTTCAGTGGTGAGTTTAATTTTTCTTTTTAGTGCAAAGTAAATTTGAACAAAGATACAGAGCGTAAGTGAAGCGTTTAGATGTATGATAGCCTGCGAGGAATCACAAAGTT
The DNA here is from genome assembly GCA_020745705.1 of Hemiprocne comata. Taxonomy (NCBI): domain Eukaryota; kingdom Metazoa; phylum Chordata; class Aves; order Apodiformes; family Apodidae; genus Hemiprocne; species Hemiprocne comata. The sequence continues at coordinate 87,755,394 of CM036587.1, forward strand.
CCTCAGCTACAGAACTACTATTTGCCAGTAGTGAAGAAGAAATCTAAGGAGCTAAGTCAGATCTCAGATAAGTCTGAAGGGAAAACATTGCAAGCAGTAGATGTAATTATATAATTTTTTTTCTTAAAGAGATGGGAGAGTAAGAAATGATTGCAGAATAAGGCTTATCCATAAATTAGACCTGATTATAAATTTGTAGAAAGGGAATAATTTTTTTATTAGAGAGGCATACTGATGAAATTGAATTATCTCGATTTCTAATAAAAGTCACAGAAAGTTTAATTGGTGGGTAGATATGAACATCTATTAGGTTGACATTTGTAAGACCTCATCAAGAAAGGGCAGACATAAACAATATATGGGTGAAGAGACTTTGATCCAGGCCCCTGCGTAAAAACCTGTCTGACCCCACAGCAGGGGGAGTAAAACTCAGTAAAAGAAACCACGGTTGGATCACTTTTCAGCCTTCTTGTTAACCACTGTGTTAGGGACCAGATTTTATTTCCTGGGTGCTTATATTTAGGACAGCATTATAAAGTCATTCTTACCCTAGCTAGTCAAGTGAGATTCTAAAATGTCCCTGTTAGGCTTTGATCACAAAACCCTTGGAGGTGTCGATGAGAAAGGTTGGTGTAGGTGCAGATCCCATTGTGGTATTGACTATACCTTCCTTACATGGACTAGGTAGACAGAGTCCCAGGAGTAAACATGTCAGGCCCTTCTTGCCACTGTGAGCATCGAGGGTTAAAACAGGGACTCTGCATAGTTAGTTCTTACCCACATAAGTAAGTGAGGTGCAGACAGAAAGACTGAGGAATGTGAGATTTTGTTTTGGCCTCGACCTCAAAGTAATTGCTATTATACTAGAAATAAAAATGCAAAAAGAAAGAATTTGATGCTTTCTAAGATTTACCTGAGCTCCCTTGGAGTAAGGACAGCTTCGCCTGCTCCCTGTTGACACAGAACCGTTTTGTTAGAGTTCAGTCCAGTCATTAACCTTTCAGTAATATTCTGGTTAATAGAAAGGAGTGAGATGGCAGCCATAAAGAAACCTTCCTCCTAGGGCAGGCTCAGGTTCTGCCACCTGTTCTGCTAATTGAAGACAGGATCAAACCCTTATGATGTAAACTGAAAAATATGAGTGATGGAGAAATATACTGAGCAGTACTTAAGCCATGCTGAATGTCAGTAGGACTTCTAGGCTTCTAAATCAATTAATGTGATTTCAGTGTCATGCTGGAAGATACTAAGTGCTCTGGAGGACTGACACAATGAAAAAGCCCATGGGACAATCACCAAGTGTACAAGGCTCTCTTGTCTGGTTAAGTGTCACGCAGCATCATTTTAAATACACTTATTAAACTATTAATAGACAGTCATGTCTGGTTAAATGTGCTGCAGGATCCCAGAACTTCAAAAAAATACTGAAGCCATCTAGAATCTGCCTTCAGTAGCTACTGTTAAGTCTTCCTTGAACCTACAGGGGAGAGAGAAACAGTGACATTTTTCCCATAGCTTGTGGCAGAGTAAATGGTCCACTGACATGCAGAATGATAGCAGTCACTGGGCAGATTACTTTTAATCTATAGTGTTTCAAGGCTGAATATATTTTAGTAAATTGAACAGTGCCAGAAAATTGCCAGCAATTGTACCCAGGCCCAGGAATATGATTTGTCTGTATTGTACGGGTTTTAAAATGATCTGTCATACAATTTAGCCTTCAACTAGCACTCTCCCAAATAATCTGCCAGAATAGTTTGGGAGTCAGTATAGGGTACTGCTTGTTCCTATTACTCAGTTTCCTTGTGGCCAAACTCTTTTGAGGGGCAGCGGAATTTGCACTATTGTCTTGCACTAGCAAATTGTGCTTTGGCCCTGTGCCTCAAGTCCTTTTTTTTGTCTCAGAGATGTGGTGAATAGAGTTGAGCTGGCAAGCACTGAACAGCCTCAATAACTATGGAGAGGATCTGTGGTTACTCACTGACATTTCTGTTTCATTGAGTTATTAATATATGGTCAATATGAAAAGAAAATAATCTGTAATCAGACATATTAGGGTTTTGTTATCCTTGGTGGCATGGAAGCTATTTACTTTATGAAGACACATAGATGATGAAGAGAAGCATTTCTTGAATGGTAGATTCTACAAATTTACAAAAAATTACAGGAATATACAAACTAAAATAATTGTTTGCCTGAAAATAATAACAACAGCCAAACATAAGGAATTCTGTCCTAGTTCCCAGTATTGCACCATCTCTTCAGTTATTACTGTAAAAAAGACAACGTTTTATTCTTTTTTGTTTCATTTTGCTTCTTGTAGCCTTCTCCTTTATTCTTTCGGCCAATGTGCCTTAATTAGGAATTTAAAACATAGCTACATGAGTGCCATTGACTAGCATGAGCTACAGGAGTTTCTGTTCCCTCTTCTCAGAGCATAGTGATGGATCAGAGGGAAAGATCTGAAATTCTGATACGTCGTGACAATATTTTGGGATTTTTCCAGTTTCAAATTTTTATGGTAGTTTTAGCTTGGTGTGATTATAACATTTTGGCTGAGAAGAACTGAACAAATGTATGTATCAGTAAATGTTCCAATAACAATAAAGAGTTTCAAATAAACAAAACTCTCTGAAAAGCTGTTTCAGTTATTTATGCATCCCCTAAAGCCAGTTATTGCTTGATATTTTTTTCTTCATTATTGCTTTTTTTTTTTCCTCCTTTTTTTTTTTTTTTTTTCCTTGCAATCATACTTGGCCACAAGGAAACAAAAATATCTTTAAAGGAACAGACAAAATTTATCCTGCAGTAACTTCCTGAATTGGGGAAAAATTACTCTGATCCAATAAAGCTTGTCTCTGAGGCTGCTGAAGCCCATCTCTCTACATGCATTGATCTCTCTGGGCTGCTTCTTTAGCCAGTGAGGAGAGGGCTGAACTAACTGCTCTTTGGAAGCAACTGTGACTTTTCTAACGTTAAGAGTCTCAGTTACAGACTTAAACCCGGGTTGATCCTTAGATTTTGTTGTTGTACTTTCCTGAGAAGCATTCATCTGCCCTCTGTGTTTCTGCACTGCACCACGTTGACTGTTTAATCTAGCATTGTTTTTGGAATAAAAGGCATCTGTAGCATTGCAGAAACAAGACATTGCCTTTGCAGTGTATGATGTAAAAACTGCTTTTTCCCACACTGAAACATGCAGCAATATCCCACAGGATTAGGAAAAAGCAGTAGGCCAAGTGATATGGAGTGGGTTGATCCCCAGGTGTATGGAAGGGAATAGTATTCTCATGGATCTGTAGGCTGCCAAACATGCAGTGCCCTCAGATTTAACTTTTTACTCAGCCCCTGGGAAGCATACCATCTGCGTTTTGGTGGGTGGAAAGGACTACTGCCCCTCTGTTTATTCTTCTTCATGCATATATAAAAGACTGACCTCTCAACATGTTTTGTTCTCTTTTGCTACACTTTCAAAGAGATTAACATGAAAAGTTGTGAACCTACAGGCATACACCAAAAGAAATCTGTTGTTGTTTAAATTTGAAATAAGACCAGACAGTACAAGAGCCTGCAATCCTATCTTGTGTTCTCAGGAAAGCAGGTGAGGTCAGTGTGTCTCCCCGTGCTTCCTTTCACTTGTAAAACCCAAAGTACATAGCAGGGTATCCAGCTTACTTAATTGTATCTTGGAAATTCTCCAGTAGTGTGAATGTTTTATCATGTCCCCAAGAGATCCCATTTCTGTAGACTGTTTCTTTCTAGTACAGCTTCTTTCCTGTGGTTGTTGTGTTTTGTTTTGGTTTTTTATTATAGTGATTAAATATTTATTAACCACAGCAACAGCCAGGAGTCTAAAAAGTTGTTTGCTTTAATATAAAGGAAAGAGCATTGTTTGAGAGTACCCTGCAAGCTGAAGGGTGCCTTCTTCCAAAAGGGGCCAACCTCAGTAATTGTCAGAAAATGTAAAGACCGTTTGTATCTTTCATTGTGGAACTGCATTAATGACTTTCTTTTGTCCAGCAGCTCTACAAAACTGTAACGTAAAGAAACTGTAGTGACTGGAACTTCCTTGCAGCTGTGTATTTTTCCTTCTATAAGGAGGAGAAATAACATTAAGGACTCCATGACAAAAGGAAAAAAAAAAAAAAAAAGAGAAAAAACCAGATGGTGCTGTGTTGCTAAGCAACTTTAAAGAAAGATGAAAGAAACCACAGAGCTCTATTTAGGTCTTGTAAAGACTCAAGCAGTAAATACCCACTCCTTTGATCTTATTTAACCATGATGATGCTTTATCATCCTCTGTTGCTGAGAAGAAAAAGTTCTGGAGACAAATAAAAGAGGTAGTTATGATAGTCCTTGGAAGGCCTAGAGATTTAGGATGGCAGCCTGTCAGTAAATAGTAGCTAAGAAAAACAGTTATAATTACAGTGTCCAGCTCAACCATGATCAAGTCGAACATCACATTGTCTATTATATTATGTCTGTCCTTTCCCTTCTTCCCCAGACCCAATTCTCCCTTTACATCCCAAGTCTTATAGTACAGCCACAATCACTGCACTTGTGGATCATGGTTACATTCCTGGATGTCACATCAGTCTGTGAGTTCTCGACCACCTATAGATAGAAGACAGATGGCAGTTTCAAATGCATGTGTATTTGTAATTCTCACTCTGGTCCATTGAAAAATAAGTAGAAAGTGTTGAGGGTCACTGTCTCCATTACAGTGAATAAGCCACAGGTAATGTTTGCAGACAATTTATCTTCTGTCTAGGCAATCTTAGGCTGCCATTCTGTTTCGTGAAGGCCTGTATACTGCAGCAGGAGTGCCTCTGATTATTCATTTGAGGTAGCCAAAGATCACTTTAAATGAAAAAATAAGAAGAGAATGGAATATTTTGAAAAGTGAAGCCTTAATATTGCATGAAGTGAATAGCTTAAGTAACAGCTTCTGCTGTTATTTGGCATAATTAAAAAAAAAAAAGTTCTGAACAAAAGATACCATGTGTTGAAATTGTTATAAAATAGAACAGTATATTTCACCTGCATTGAAGAAAAAAAAACTGTGGCTTTCTTAGATACGAGCTTGCATAATAGTACATTTACAGAATTATCTCAGGCAAACAGACACCTGTTTTCCAGTGACTATATGAATAAGAGAACAAATCAAGCAGTCTACCAAGGTGTAATATTTGTTTATGATCAGTGGTATAAAAATTACTCATAAATCTGCATAGCTAGATGATTTGGCTGATAAATATATCCTGGAAAATGTAGGAATAATTGAATTCCTTAATAATGGAAATAATTTATTTAAATTATATGCTGGGAATATAGTACCAGATTCCATGAATCCCATCTGTCCAATTAGGCTATTCAGAGGCTAGATATATTACTTGCAAAAGTTTTTACAGCTGTTGTTCTTAGAGAGGAAGTGCCAAATCCATGTTTTCTTGATTTACAGGATAATGTTGCAAACAATACAGATAATAAAATGTTATCTATTCAACAACTTCACTTATAGGTTTAGCTAATAGCCTTAGATATGCACTAGCAAATTACCTTTTTGATAAGCAGTTTAGAACCTGAGGGTATGCTATATCAGAAATTACGTTCAAAAATGCACATATAGGTTTTAGTATCAAACTAGCTGCGTTCTCCTAGCTTATTTTCTTACTGTTGCAGCTTTTGCATAGAAATCATTCTACTTAACTCACCAAGTACATTTGTGATATCCAATGCTACCGAAACAAAATGAGTATTTTTTTTGTGTTCCACATCTCCATCTAAGAGTTAATTTAAATGAGAATACTGCAAAGATATTTTCATTGTAAGTTAATATGTTTCAGATTTGGAACCTCCCTTTTTTTGGTAAGAGATAATTATGGAATAGCATTTCAATAAACCAGTGGAAACTGGTTTACTCCTTGAAAGGCTGTTTGATTAATTGAACAATAAGGAGGAAAAGGAGTCATTGTGAAATGCTGGATTAATGTTTTGGAGACTTCAGTGACAATCAATTGTTTCAACAAACCATGCACTAAAGTCTTGGAAGGAATGTCTTAAATGAACACACAATAAAAATCATGTTCAGAAAATGTGTACTTACCTAGTATTTTTAAAAGTAGGCAATAATGAGTTTCTGCCTTGTGTGGTAAAGTGCTCACTGCTGCTGTGAGTGATGGGAGACAAAAAGGCAAAGCTTCTGCTCAGTTTAGGGTCCTGTTGTAAAACAAAACTTCATTGGCATATTGCCTTTATTATACTTAGGGTCTCATCTATTAGTGTCAATTGAATTACACAGTTTCTTTCAATCAGTTGCAGACATAGCAAATAATTTCATTACTTAAGTATTAAAATAGCAAATGATAACACTTTAAATAGGGATTTGAAAAGAAATTAATTTTTTGTGGCATATGAAAATTCTGAAAGTTTGGGTTTTTATTGCTTTTTTTTTCCCAAAAAAAATTGAAAGAGAAATGAACAGAATACTGAGTTTCTTTGCACAGGGAATGCTGTCCCTGGGAGAAGTACATCTGACTTTGTTATGTAGCTGCGGATGGGAAGCCTTTGGCAGATGGGCTGCAGTATGGCTATAAATGCCAGAAATATATCCTGAAGCAGTAGCTTTAAGTACAGAGGCACAAAGGAGCCACTCCAGTGCAGGCAACGTGGTGAACTTTCAGTAGAAGCCTGACTAGTGGCCATGTGTTGAAAGCCATCTGATAACAGGGGTCCCTTGAAATCCAGCCTATGTTTTAGAGGAACCTTGTGAAAACTCAAACTGGAGAAAAGTTTGATGTACTTGAATCAGTAAATACTAATGGGGGGAAAAAATACAAATAGTCTTCAGCAACCTGTGTTTGAAACTTTAAGTGGCAACTCCTTTTTGTCATTCATCTACTGCTTTTTTGTACTACTGCCATTGCTCTGCTGCTGGCATCTGTGCTAGACCTGCATTAAGATTATGATATTATAGAGGCCCATATAAAGGCATAGAGTGGTCTCCACTGGGTTGTAAAACAAACCCTGGGTTCCTCAGTTTCTCTGTTGATATTATTTGGCTAAGTTTTTGTTTATGAATAAAAATACACTTTAAGCTCATAATACTTCTGTTAAACAAGCTGTGGTATTTTATTTCCTCACAAGTGAGAGAAGAGTTTTGGGCTTAAAGCTATTATAGTACCCACTGAAAGTTTCTTATATGGAGGGGTAACGTTGTTAGACTACTTAGTATAACAGGGGCTTTTAAAATTTGTAAATGAAATTGCATTGTGGTAGGATTAAATTTGTGTGCCTATGTTCAGTGGCACCTAAAACTGCCTAGTAATTTCAATGGGCCATGAATTAGATCCACAGAATATGAGAAAGATGAGTTGGATTATATCATGTCAAACATTAACTTGGAACAATATGAAATTTTGTGTCTTTTCAGTGGATGGAGGCTGGTCTTGTTGGTCATCTTGGTCAAAGTGCTCAGCAACTTGTGGAGGAGGGCATTACATGAGAACCCGCTCCTGCACAAACCCATCACCAGCATATGGAGGAGATATCTGCCTTGGACTGCACACTGAAGAAGCACTCTGCAACACACAGCCATGTCCAGGTATGGCAAATCAGCCCATGCAGCTCTGTTGTTTGTGTGCCACAGAATAAGACATTCACAGTTAAGCAAAATAATGCTCCTTGATCTATTATTTAGGAGCACATAAAAAAAAAAAAAAAAAAAAAAATTTTTACTGTAAGAGTGACAGAGCACTGGAACAGGCTGCCCAGAGAGGTTGTGGAGTCTCCTTCACTGGAGGCATTCAAAACCCACCTGGATGCGTTCCTGTGTGATGTGCTCTAGGTGACCCTGCTCTGGCAGGGGGGTTGGACTAGATGATCTTTCGAGGTCCCTTCCAACCCCTAGGATTCTATGATTCTATGATCAGCTCTTACATGCTACCATCACAGTAAATCAAGTAATAGCAAGATATAGCCTACAGAACACCACCTCCTTCCTGTCCCTTTAAAAATTAAAATTTAAATTGCCAAGTTCCAGATGTGGATGAACTAAAACTGTATTATATTTGAAGTGAATAATGCAAACAGCCTAGGAGGCTTTTCATAACGATATCAAGAAGAAGAGCATTTGTTTAACAGTGAAAATTCACAGCAAGCAAATTGCTGAGGTTAATATTTAACAACAAGGGTTATGACCAGGTCCTTCAAGTAGATAATGTTTGCCCTGTTTTCATGGAAAACACAGAGCAGAGCTTAATGCTCTTTGTAAAATACCTTCTTCAATTTCGAATGTTAAAGAGCAGAGACTTCATCTTTTTAAGTCACTGTGGAGTACTTAGTAAATAAAATGTCTCAGCACTCCTGCTAGTTGTAAGATATTATGGATCATGACTTTTTCTGTAACTTTGCCTCTGCCTCCTGACCCGTATTAAAATAAGCTGGTTTTAAATGAAAATTTAAGTGATAAGTAGAGAGTAAAACCACACAAAACATGATAAAATCATTAGTGAAAAGCCAGTGGGAAAATTTGTTTTAATTTATTGCTGATTAATGGATTACAGGCAACAGCAAAAGGAAATAAGCAGCTCTGATACCACATTGTATTACTTGCTTCACCGAGAGCTCCTAGACTTCATAGTAAAAATTTTCTGCTTTGTATAAGGCTGTGCATGTGAAGGCACAAGCCCCACGAGTTTGAATTTATGGATCCTATTACCTGTGCTGAACTACAATTTAAGTTAATTTCCTCTTCTGGCACTGCATGTCTAGCAGCAGAGTAAAAGTACCTGCTTTGTCAAAATTAAAGCAGATGCAACACTCTGTATTGTGTTTAAATAACCCCAAACATAGAAATCAGTCGATTATTTGATTTTTTAGAGAAATAGTGTATATTTTAATGTAGTAGTTACATAGCTGCCTTGGGATCCTTAAGGCATCTTTAAAAGGTCAGAACTGGTGCGTTCGTTGTGCTAATATTGTAGCTATTTCTCTTGTTGCACATTTATTTTCTACCTCCATTTTTCTCGAAATGCCAGTTTGCAAACGTTTATAAATAATCTCTTCATCTTATTTTAATCTGTGCAATGGGCTGACCCTGGCTGGACACCAAACGCCTACCAAAAGCCACTCTATCACTCAGCTTCCTCCTCAACTGGACAGGGCAGAGAAAATATTTTGAAAGGCTCATGGGTCGACATGAAGACAGGGAGATCACTCAGCAATTACTGTCACAAGCAAAACAGGCTCAACTTGGGGAGATTAGTTGAATTTATTGCCAATCAAATCGGAGTAGGATGACGAGAAATAAAACCAAAGCTTAAAACACCTTCCCCCCACCCTTCCCTTCTTCCCAGGTGCAGCTTCACTCCCGATTTCTCCACCTCCTCCTCTGCAGTGGCGCAGGGGGACAGGGAATGGGGCTTGGGGTCAGCTCATCACACATTCTCTCTGCCCACCGATGAGAACTGGGCCAGCAGTTTGTAATGAATAACATTCCTTTTAATTTGAATGAGCAGGGCTTTATTGTTACTAAACATTAAAGGTTGGGACCCATGTACTTGGGTCCAGCAGCTGACACTGGGGGGGTGTCAACAGCAGCTCCTGGCTGTGTTACACAGTATAGGCAAGAAGAATCCTGCTGCATTTGCTTGACTCCCACCTCAGCTCTCCTATTTCCTATCAGGATCCAACTACATTGTATCATCTGCCTCCATGCTCCTACTACCCACTCTGCAAATGAGGCCCTTGCAAGACCTCTCGCAGGAAACAGAAGCACCAAAGGACTGAGCTGAGTGTTCTTGCTCCTCACAATAACAAGATCCTACTGTTTGATGTCAGCTACTTGTGTCAAGGAATTTGCCCTGTTGCTCAAAGGAAGCCCCATCCAGACAGTTGCTAATAGTTAATAAATATCAATGTACAGGTTCCCTCCCTGAGGTGCAGGGTACATCCAGCAATGCCAGAAATGATGATGTGCATCTTGACGACAGACTGCTGGGACTGATGTCTGCTGTCTCTAACCAGCACTCTCCTACTGTCTTGAAAACAGTCCCGGGATCACCGCTTGAGATTTTCTGTGCTAAAGTCATGTCCATCTACTCCATCCATTTCTTTTCACCATGCTGTTGGGTAGAAAGTGAATGTCCAACAGTGTCACAAAAAGTATCTATTGCTTGATATTTTTCAAAACTGCAATCTCAGATATTCCTACTGGAATCTGTTAAAGTTTAGGTGACTGAGAGTTTTAAACTTTTCCAAGGGGAGAGTAATAAGTAAATGTGAACCTTGGTATGCTGGATTTATGGAATGTATTGAAAGGGTCCCAAAACAGTGCAAGACTTTCCTGACTTTCCATCTGATCCGCAAAAGGTGTACAAAACCTTCCTGCATTTTCCAAATTATTCACAAATCTTAATGTGATTCAATCTAACTTGAAACAAAACTAGCTTAACATATACTTTTTTATTTGAAGCAAAATGAAATCTGTAACCTTGCTTCATAGTCACATAAAATAAATTAAAATTTTTAAGTAGAAACAAGCTTGGTTTGGCATACTAGGACTATTTAATGCATATAAAAAACATAAAACATATCTCAGTGAGAAAACCAACAGAAGAAAGAAGAATGTTTAGCTGAGTTCTGTCTTCTACCATACATGCCAAACTCAGAAGATTCCTATGAAGGCAAGACTTGTGGTTGGATTGTAAGAAAGCTGAGCTCAGTAATCTCACAGCACCTCATGGGAATGAGATCAATTCACTTCATTTAAGGCAAATGTTCTGAGCCCACAAAGGCATGAAATAAAAATGTCTTAATCAAACCTACACAGGCAGAGAAAGAAATACAGGGAAACAGTAGAAGCTGATAATGAACTAACTGAATGGGGAAGAGAAGGTGAGAATACTTGATCAGATCTCTTCTACCTACAGCAAAGAAATGGACCTGAAATAAAAGCTTAAAAAAACACAACAAAATTAAATTAGCTGCAAGATACTACTATTTTTTGTGGTTAAATAAACATCCTACTTCAGACCTGGAATACATGGTCTCATAGCTCTCATTGCTACTTGTTAGGTACATAAATAAAAGACAGTGTCGTTGTCCATCTTAACGACATAGACTGGAATTAACTCCAGGGCAATAACTCTTCCAGTCACCACTGCAGAATCCCTCTGGCTTCTTACTTCCATACACAAAGGCCATGGCAGAAGCCAAAGCCATAATATGTCTGCGACGAATTTACCATCACACTCGACATTTCAGAGATTTTTGCCAAACCTGAACTGCCTTTGTTTTATTGGGAAGGAAGAGGCAGTTGGTGGTAGCTGGGCACGAGGCCTTCTGTCATAACTCAGAAATAGAGACTGTTTCGCTCTCACTCAGTGTACTTGAAGCATTTAATTGCAGTGTCTGCCTGTGTGTCCCTCTCTGCCTGTTGCAGACAGCTGGTCTGAGTGGTCTGAGTGGTCCGAGTGTGACTCGTCCGGCCTGCAGTCCCGCACTCGTCAGTGCATCATTTTGTTTCCCGTGGGCAGCCAGTGCACAGGCAACACCACAGAGAGCCGACTCTGTGCTTCGGACTCCAACTTTATACCAGGTGAGATCAGCTTGCTTCTCCAAGGATTTAGTGACATCTCCTCAGTGTTTCAGAGATGAGGCGTGGTATTGTCCCACACTGCACTGTGCAGAGCCAAGAGCTGGAACAGAGCTTGCCTTTTGTCAGCCAAAGTGTGTTGATCTACTGTGGATAGACGATGTTGCCAGATCTGGTGTCTGTGAAAATTTGCCTCATGGCACTGAGTGTTGTGCAGCTGTCCTTAGTCACCACCTGGGACTTTGGTTAGTCACTGTCATAGCATTCTGCAGGTCCCTCCCATCCTACTTGGTAGCAGGGTGCAGGGATGGTTATAGATAACAAGGAGAAATAGTTTCCTTTTTACTTTAATTTAAATGTTTTTGAGACTTAGGGATTACTAGAGCAACATTCCTCTAGATTTTGTGATTCGCATAGATAAAAGTGGGTGTTGTGGTAGTTAATCTGGAAATAATTTCACTGAGGCCCTTAAATTAATAACTGCTTTGAAAGGTAAGTACTGTCAACTCAGATCCTTATCTCCCTCATAATCGCTAAGTACGTGACACACTGTAGCGTTTATCAAAACTCTGACTGTACTCTTCCCCCCCCCCAATCACAGCAGTCATTTAAATCCACACAGCAGTATGGGTGGCCACACTGCATTGCTGTTAGCAGTCAGCTTTCTGCCTGTGTACATTCAAAAAAGCTAGCAGTCTATTTACAGAGAGAGAAACTGACAATTTAATACATCATTTGAAATGTAATTATGTTTACTCAGCACAGCAACCTTTTTTTTTTTCCTGTGATTATGCAGTACAATACAGTACAATTTAAAAAATAAATAAACAAATTTAAACGCTGTTTTTATGGATGGTGAATAATGCTTTTACTCCCAAGTACTATTTTTTCCTTCAAAACCAATGTGAAAAATGTCAGTGTGAAAGCAAAAACTCCCACATTGTATTTTCCCCCTTTTCTCAGGCTTTTGAAATAGGTCTGTTAATATTCACATTCTGTGAATCCCCTGCTTAATCCAGTATAAGTTCTTGTTTTGAAAAGATGGCATTTTCAGAATCTGAAATGAGCCACCTCTTCTCTCCCCCTTCTGGTTCATTTGCCACTCTCCTCAAATTACCTGTATCACAGAAGATAAGGTCATGCCCATTACACTCACCTTAGGCAAACTAGCTTGCTTTCTTGGGATCGCTCAGCTGCCCTGCACTGCTCCTGGTCCTCCAACTCCCTCCTCCCTCCCTCCCTCCCAACCTCTCTTTCTAATTCACCTCCTACCTTTCCTCAGCTAGTGGTGTTAGCATGTCCACCCTCATGCTGTCTCCTCCTCCTCGTGCTTACCTTAGCCCTGTTCCTTTACAGAGCTTAGTATTCTTAGTGATTCTGGCAGAGTGCAAAAATGTCTCCTTCTCTTCATTGCTGCTGCCGTGTTTCCAGAGTTAGCCCTTACCAACATTACCTTGCAGAACTTTATGGTTTTCTGGTACATTTTTTTCTGCTTATTGTTTGAATTGTGAGTTAACTCTCAACCAGACAAAATATAATCTCAGCCTTTAACTCTCTGTGAGAATGCTGCTCTGTGAGGTCTGATGCTTTCTCATTTTGAAAATAGTTTTTATTCATTTAGGATGTAAAGAAAGGTAAAAAATCATGGTCCCCTTAGCAGTGCCTGCATGTGGATCATCTTTTGGTAGTGGAGACCCTACAGTTAATTCCTCATACAGAACCTATTGCATACCTATGAACATCATTGCTGCCCTTCTCTGCTGTTTTTAGTTCCACTAGAAACCTTCCATCCTTAGATGGGAAAATCAGAGTTGCACACAGTGTCACAGTGTTCATGGTGTGGACAACACATGGATTTGTAATGTGCCATAATGCTGATATCCTGTCCTGTTCACTATCGCTTTCCTGGTAGTACCTAGCATTTGTTTTGGCTTTTTGATTGCTTCTGAACATTGAACAATTGATCAAAAGCCCCTAGTCTCAGGAGTAGTAATGGTCAGCTGACAACCCATCATTTTATATGTGACACTAGGATTGCTTTCCACTTTATGTACCACTTTACACTGATACACAATCTGTTTCATTTTATTGCCCAGTTTTGTAGGGCCCTTCCGCAGCTCTTCTCAGCATGCCCTTGTCCATGCTGCTTTAACTTTGTATCACCAGCAAACTTCAAAACCACATTTGCCTCCTGCTTTTCTTGCACTTTGCTGAAAACCTAGATTGCTCTGTTGTAAGAACTGAGCACACAGTACCTACCCTGTTTTCTATATTTTCCTCATCTCCCATATCTACTTTGTTGCTTGGAAAACCTTTGAGAAGGAACTTAAAAGCTTTTTTGAAATTCAGGTAGACTCTGTCTGTTGCCCCACCCATATCCACATGATCATTGACCCTTTCAGAGAGGTTCAAGAGATTTTTAAGGCAGGACTTCCCTTCACAGAAACCATGGTCCTGAAGTAAAGAGTGGGAAAATTTGATTACCAACAGACTTTTGTTCAATATTTATTCAGAATGCTTCCTAAGTCAAATTGGTAAGGATACAGGCTGGAATTACATTTTTTTAATTTACAAATGAGACCCATAAAAATGGCAATCATCTTCTTTGAAGATTCGTAAATTTCCTCTCTTCGCGTTAGTGCTAAATGTGACTTCTAGAAGTAATGATCCATTTGAACACAATATAATTAAACTCCCATTAATTTTACTATTCAGAAAATCAACACTTTCTCAACATGCTTAAACTCCACGAAGAATGTTTTAATGTGCAATTCATCCTTTTAATTCCAGAGATGTTTTGAGGCAAGATTTAAAAATACATTGCTGGTTTTGCTTTGGAAACTAGGGAACCTGAAGATGTCATTGGACCTTTTTGTTAAGTCTAGCATCTGTTCAAAATCTTTTTTACTTTGGATTTGGAGTGAATGTAGCAGAATAATTTTTAAATCCTTACTGTGTTAATCAAACTAGTAGTTATTAGCAATTTTTTTCTCCTTGGCATAAGCAATTTATTTATTTTTCCAGAAATATCAGTGGCACGATCCAGCAGCATAGAAGAAAAACGGTGTGGCGGTAAGCTTTGCAGCTCTAGATATTTATTAAATGCTAGAATACTGATTTTTTCATTTTTTCCTTTTGTTTCACCTTTTGCACTCTCTTAGTTTTATTCTACCTTCTAAATGATGCATTCTAGTATTTACACTTTTACAGGAAAAGCAATGTAGTTACTACAGGATTTCTCATTAAATATCCATCTGCTGTTGCTGACCTTTGAGACAAGAACATGTATTACTGGATGTTTGTATTTTCTTCTTTTTCACCCTTGTCTCAAAAAGAAATTTCTATTATAAGCTAGTTATCAGATCAAAATTTGTAAAGTTGCTCTACCTTTTTCAGAATAATGATTTCACAAGCCTCTTTGAGACTCCACATAAATAGCAGAAAGCCAACCTGCCAACCCATTTAATAGCTCAGACTGTCTGCGACTCATTTTCACCTTTTTTGCCAAAGACAAAACTAAAAGTAAAAGAAAAAAAAAAAAAATTCCGTTCCAGAGAGTCCTGATGCTAGCAAAACAAATCTTGAAAGAGAAAACTGTTAGAAAAAGCAAGCAATAATAAGTAGAAGGGAAAATGACCATTTTTTTTATGCTGACCTATCACGCTTAGTCTGTGTCATCATGGTAATAGCTCTGGCAAGTTCTAGTATTTTTCCATGCACAGATAAAGCTGCATTTTTCACTTAATAAGGGACAATAAAAATACAGAGGTTATGCAAGAGTACTAGTGTGCATGGTAACTTGTTATGAGAGGCAGGGTAATGTGATCTGCTTTTTTTCTAATTAGCAGTGTTACTCTGAAAATGTTTTACCAAGGTCTGCAACAGTGGGAAACTCTCATAAAATTGTAGAAGGATATTTCAGTGATAATCTATATATTGAGGCAGTCAACCTAGTCACCTAAATATTAGTTTGTGTATCTAAATATCCAGTAGGCACGTAAAGGCACCTTAGGCATTTGCAAAAAATGGGACCCATGTGCTGGCTTTTTTTTCTATATTGGAGGTCTAACAGATATTTTTCAGACAAGTGCCAGTCTTTCAATTTAAAAACTTTCATTTTTGTATTTAAGCAACCACAAACAAATTTTCAGTAGTGTTCAGATAAAATTTCTAACATGAGTTTCTCACTGATACTTCTTTCCTAATCATCAAGCACGGCTCCAGTTTGAAATAACAATGCAAAACAGTGTAATTTGTTTTGGTTTGAGCTAATCCTACTGGTGCCACATCCTACCTGATCTCTCTGTTCAGTAACATCAGGGGATGACTGTGCTTTAGATTCCCTTCTGCAGTTTCATGCAGCACTGAGCTTGCTCTCTAGTTTTAATCCTTGTGTAGGTGGAGAGGGATGCGGAGAACATTTTAGGGAAAGCAAGATTGTGACTCAAAGATACCAAGATTTTGCTAGTTCTGCCACAAGTCACTATGTGTAAGAGACATAACTAGAAGAACAGCAGAGGAGGTGATACTGTAGTTCACTGAAAAAAATCTATGTATGTACATTATATACATCATTTATATATAACAAGGCTTTGCTATACTAGCTGAAAAAAAATGTTGCTCAGCTATTCAAACATGCAAAATGCAATTCATTTATCTGTTACTTGGGTTCTGAACTTGTTTAAGCATCTTTCAAAAATCTCAGTCTTAATGCTTACAGAGATGTATGGGTATCTAAGATTCTTATAATGATCCCTTCAGGGAAGTACAATGCATTTGCTGCTGTAGGGATAAACCATTGCAATTGAGATGTTCCTGGGAAACACATTAAATTTCCCTTATCCTTATTTTAATCAAACACTTGACTACATTTTTGTGTGACCTCAAGCTTCTATTGCTGCTTCCTTAAAAATAAGATTTTCTTCTGCTCTCCACTCTTCAGAGTTCAACATGTTTCACATGATTGCAGTGGGATTGAGTAGCTCAATACTTGGTTGCCTTCTTACCCTGCTTGTTTACACTTACTGCCAACGATATCAACAACAGTCCCATGATGCAACTGTCATTCATCCGGTGTCACCAGCTCCTCTAAATACCAGCATTACAAACCATATCAACAAACTGGACAAATATGATTCTGTAGAAGCCATCAAGGTGAGAAGTGGGTTGGGGGCTCTATAATGCACTATGTATATGGTCCTGGATAGCAGTTGTGTTGTATCAAAAAGAGTGCTACTTGCTAGTTTTCTTCAGTGGCATTTGGACTCCAATTATGCTGATTGTCAATGATGAAAATAGATCTCACTTGCAGCCTTGTTATTACAGATCCTTTCCTTTGTCAGTCCCCGTTACACAGGAAGTTACATTCTGTGTGCATGTATAATTAATACAACAGCAGCCTTTCCTGGAAAAAAAAAACAACAGACCCCTCAAGTTTTGTTTGTGGGCTTTTTTTTCCCCAATTGTGTTCCCTAGTGGCTTTTTAAAAGGTAAGTAGGGCCATTAACAATCTCCATGACATATGACATGACATACAATCCTTCGGCTCCAATGATATGGTATCAAGGGCACTGTTCATCTTCCTACACTGTGTCTTTATACAGGAGATGTATTTGGTGAATATATTCTGAGTCAGACTCTCAGCTAGTGTTCATACCCAAAATATTCTGTAAATGAGCAGTACAGATTTACATTATCTGAGTGTCTGGCATGATGTCATAGACAAGATGGCCCAGCACCCTGTCCAACTGAATCTTAAAAGTGTGCAATGTTGGGGAATCCACCACTTCCCTGAGGAGATTATTCCAATGGCTGACAGCTATCATTGTGAAAAATGTTCTTCCTGTGTCCAACTGGAATCTCCCCAGGAGTAACTTGCACTCATTACCTCTTGTCTTTTCCATGTGACTGCTTGTGAAAAGGGAGTCTCCACTTTCTTTGTAGCCATCCTTTAAGAACTGGAAGATGGTGAAGCCTTCTGAAGGCTGAGCAAACCCAGTTCTCTCAGCCTTTCCTCCTATGGCAGGCTTCCCAGTCCTTTGATCATTTTTGCATCCCTTCCCTGGACCCTCTTCAGCCTGTCCACATCTTTTTTGTATAGTGGGGACCAAAACTGAACATATGAGTTATTCAGATATGTAACATTCTGATCATTGTTCCCAAACAGCTCTATTTTTCATACTTGCTGACTTAAGGAAGAATGAGCATTCTGAGAATATCTAGTTCAGTATTGTCAGATTGCACAGTTTATTCATGCAGCTGCAAAGCTTTTTGTAAGTGAGGATTTGACTCAAATCTAACCTGGATAATCTGGTTTTTAATGTCTGCATTTTCCTTTCTAATTAAAGACATTTTAAAGAATTTCATTTAAAATGGCAAGAAAAGTCTAGATTTTGTAATCAGTGGTGGAATATGTACCCAGTTTAAAGCTTTTCTAAATGCCACTAATCATCTCTCTGCATAGTTATAGAAAAAACAAAATAAAACTCTTTGAAAATTCATACTCTAAATACCCATATCACTTTTTGAAAAACAGGATTTACACTTTTAAGACCTTCAGACATTTCTCCTACATATTGCATTTGAAAATCAAGGAATTAATGCAGTAAAGAGAAAATTATTCTCATTCAGTAAAAAGATGAGTGACTCATTCCAATAGAAAGAACTGAATATGTAGGATTAAAATGTATTTTTAATAATAAAATTAGTTTTATAATGTTGGGGGGAAAGTGCCGGCTTTGCTTTATTGAGTTAGCATTGCTTTTTGCAGGAATGTTATTATGTAAACAGAGACAGACAAATGCAAGTTTTTGTAAATGTGTAGGTATTTTTCCGTGCACTTTTGACTGACTTACTATAGACAGATACTTGCTACAAAAGTTGCCTTGATGAAAGAGCACTTAGTCGCCACCTTTCTTCTGTCCTTCCCATTTTCTTATCTCTTTCTTTTTTTTTTTCCCCCAGGCATTTAACAAAAACAACCTGATTCTGGAGGAGAGAAACAAATACTTCAATCCACATCTTACTGCAAAGACTTATTCTAATACCTATTTTACAGATTTCAATAATTATGATGAGTACTAACGGGCTTGTATATTTTCTGGCCTCCTGTAACTCCCCAGTCCCCAAGGCCTGTGCTACTTGACTGCTCATGTGATTGAGGCTTCAGAGATGAAGTTCAGAGACATTTCAAGCACTATTCAAGTCATCAATGTCCCATTGCTGCCAAAAGCCCAAAACACCTGTTTGTGACATGATGTCTTCTTTGCAGAGGGCAAGGTTGGCCTTCAGTGTCAGGTGCAGCTATAGCCCCTCAGTGTCACTGGACCACTCATGAGGACTGCATTGCTTCATTCAGTTTCATAACCTTCCAGTCAGATTTCACCAAGTGGCTAAGTAATTTCTGAGCTTTAAAAAAATTATTGTTCCCCCTTAAAGCTGTGCCAGGAGTACAAATCTAATTTTCTTTTTAGGCCTTGTCTTTTATTTCCATGTGGTTTGAAAAGGGAGCTCTGCTGTTAGCCACAGAGCCCTCTGTGCAGTCTCCTGAAGCTCACACCACCAAAAAAAAGCTTGCAAGGTCCTGGAAACAACAAGGAGAAACATGGTGGTTTAGTGATTCTCTTGCAGCTCTGGGCTGTGGAGGGCTGAACTTCCTGGGGTTGTAAATCACTCTGGCTGCAGTTTAGCTGTTCAGAGTGCAGAGATTAAGGCTATACCAAGGGATGCAGTCTTGTAATTAACCCAGAAAGCTACAGGGTCAGTGGTTTCCAGTTGCAAGACAAGTCCAGTCACATAAAGCCTTCACCCAGTTCAGTTTAATTTTTGAGGGGATGTGAAAGGGCATGTCCCACAGGGAGGCCAGGGGAGGAACGCAGACAGGAGAGTCACATTGGAAGGTTTTTCTGCTTGTCATTTGTAAACCAGCCTTGCTGTGGCATGCAGGTTTGTAGGAGTTATGGCATCCCACAGGCTTCCTCTCCCCGGGGCTTGCGTATGGGAGCCTGCTCTCTGCTGTAGCACTCGCTGTCAGACCGGTCACGGAAAGATACAACTACACGGTGTTTTGTGTGCCTTCTCAGGCTCTCGGGGGTATGTAGGTGTAATCATAGATCTGCTTTTCTCTTTCTGGCTTTTCCTTTATGTGCACGTGTCTGACAAACAAAGCTGGCTCAGAAAACGCAGATGTATTTGCAAAGCGTTGTCTCATCTTGCTGCCTTGTCCGACCTACACTAGTCAGCCCCTAGAGGAACATTCTTACAGTGTTTTAAGTGATTATCTTGTTGGACTTCATTGATGTAAATATTTAAATTACTGATTGAGTTTTAAGTTATCAGTTTCAATTCCTTTTGTAGTGGCAGGTGAGGAAACACTAAGGATTTTTATACCATTTTTCTTTGTTCTGTCTGTCTTCACCCACATTCATGACATGACTATTTTTGTATCTGAAATTCCAGATGTATAACTAAAAAGAAAAGGGCAGGGATTTAGGCCAGGTTTTCCAGAGTACTTAGTAGTAAGGCAGCATTTGCTATTCTGAGAAGCTTGTGAAAATAAAGTAAAAGTTACTATTAAGGATTAAAGAATTAGGCTTTCATTTTTTGAGCATGCTAGATGCAAAGATTATCGCAGAAGAATATCAGGCAGGTATGCAAGGAGAAGCAGAGTGGAAATGTTTAAGCCCTTGATCATTACGTTATGCTATAATACACAATTAGAGAAAAACATGTACAGACTATAATGATTTTAAAAAAAAGCAAAAAATACCAAGAAACATTGATCATGTGAGACTGCATTTGAGCACCACTTTGGTGGTCTAGCCACTTACATTAGCAAAGGTCAACACTGTATCTAATGATGGCAAAGAGCAACATTTTTGAATGGGGATAGAACTGAACATAGTACTGTGCTTCCTATCTCTGAAAAAAAGCAAAGTAAATGGTCTTTGAAAATCTGTGCAGCAAAATGAGCACACATTTACCATTTACAAAAATAAATAAAATCAGCTGCCTGTTACTAACTCAAGTCAAAAGAAAGCACCCCAGTTCATTTCCAGAAAGTATACTAATACTGGTTCTCTATAATTTGTGATTTGTTTACTGTAATTTAGGTTTGGTTTTCCAGGAAAAAAAATAGCTGATTGCCCTTGGATAAGAGGAAATTTTCTCTGCAAAAAAATTCAGTGAAACAGATAGAGAGGGGAAAAAGCTCTCCAAATCATAACCAGTCTAGGATCTGAATCACTCTGTTCATGCCAAAAGATAAAGAAAATAAAATCTGTATTGCTGCCACCACCAAGAAAATGCAGCACATGCACATACACATCTAGGCACAACACTGTTCCTCTCTGTCCCTGTACTAAGAGCACATTAGTCTGGCTTATGGATTTTATATGTAGTCTACTAGTTATGAGACCAATATTTTTAAAATATTTGAACTATGTATTTTTATTTTAACCTTTTTTAATTAAAATTATCTGAAATTATCTTCTTTTTTAACTCTTCAGTAGTTTGAGGCACGTTTCTCTTTACAGTGATCTATTTTCCATTCTTTTCATGGATAGATACATATGATAGATACACATTATATATGCAGTAATATTACCCTAGGTTAAGTCTGCATGATCATAGGTAGAAGTGCATTTAGCAGATGCTCCATCTGCTCACACTTCCCTCTCCTAAAAGTGTATTTCAGGTGTTCCAGATCTTTGAGCAACTCCATGTGGTATCTTTTAAACACCATGTCAACTTGTTAGAAAAGTGTTTCTTTTAGACTTTTTTTTTGTTCTTTAGCTTCCTAAATTACGTTGTTCTAAATCACAGGCAGAGGTATATCCAAACCTCTATCTAAAGCAGTAGGGTAGACATGGAAATTTCATAGCACTTCAATGAGACAAAAAATAAATGGCAAGATCTCCTTGTTAAGCTGCATTCTGCGACAACAGGTTTTAAAGCCATTGGATATTTGTGTCTTAGGTAATTTTACATGCACCATCTATTTCAGTATTTTCACCTTTTGAGTTCTACACAGCTGCCCAGGTAGTTTAATACAGCCTTTCCTAATACATGGAGCAAAGCAAAGTGCAGTCTCTATTAATTAAGTCTTTATTAATTTTACCTTATTTAATTTTTTTTTTCTAAAATAGGCTACTTACATTTTGGTGAAAAGCGGATTTCTCCATGAAAGCTCTGATTTTTCTTTTGCCAAAAATGTAACAAAGTGGGTCTGCAAATCTTGTTTAAGCTGATACAGCTCTCAAATTTGCACAAGGGTAAAATTTGGTTCTTGAAACATTGTTCTGTTCTTGGAAAGGGAAAATCAACTCCCTTCCCCATTAAATGCCATGCTTAAGTACCCCCTATCCTTTTGCTTAGATAAAGTGATCTTTTCTGGATAAATAATTGTTTTACCACTGATGCCAATAGTAAATTTTACTAAACCCCTTCTGCACTGATTGCATAAATTAAAAAATGTTTCTCTATTCTGAATGCAAACATTTCAACAGATAGGTCAGAATTCTCTGGTAAAGCTGTTTCTGTGTAGCTCTGGAGCAAGCAGGATTGCCAGTTGGATCCTGTATAATTTTCATTGGATAACTCAAATTAGAACCGTGCTTGAGTTGACATCTTGGGCTTATTTTTGTGCCTGATACATTGTGTACGTTCCTCAGTTGCTTAGAAAATGGACTCCTGTGCCTGCAGATTTATCTTGTACTTTGATGTGAGTCTGATGACTTTTATGGTCTTTTAAAATTACTTTACATGGAAGTTTTTCCAGCTGTTTGCAGTCACCCGCTATTGTAGCAGTGTGGTTTGGTTAGAACTAATGAAGAGATTTTTGACTAGGATTAGGATTTTCATAATAGAGTGGGAGAAAGAGTGGGGCTTAAATGGCTTTGATTTCCAGGCCATTAAGCAGTACTGATTAAAGTCTCAGATGGGTGTAGGACACCGTGTGTTTAGTTAGGTCTACCAGAACTCCTCAGTAACCTCTGGGAAAATACCATGTCAATGTACAAATCAAGAGCTAGTAGAGCACTTAAGTGAGGAAAGTTCTCAGAGCATCAGACCATATGGCTGTTCAAACCAGAAAAGAAAGTAAGAGGTCCCAGATGCAACAAAAATGTTAATGGGAATAAATGTTTCAGTATTTTTTCCTCATAATGAGCAAATATATTTACTACTTTGAATGTGGGACCAGTTTTATTAAAATCAGCACAACATAAGCACATTCCTAAAGGTAATTGTATACATAATGGCTTTGCTGTATGAGATCAATTCTGTAAACAGTTTAGTCCAAGTTTGTCTTGCGCTGCTTGAGGCATCTGACCAACTTCTCACTGCAGCTGCTACCAGCACCCTTTATGTCCCATCTGGGAGAACATCCTCAGATGGGCAGAGTTACGTCCTGGCGAGGGCTTTTGTCTCTCCACTGACAATATAGTGAGTCTAGAGAGGCACACTTCTGATTTTTTTATGTCATGTGGATGCCTAAATTTAGATGGGCAAAAGCTAGGCTCTTGAGGATGATTTTACTCATCGCATAAGTAATTGCACTGAGTTCAGTGGTATGGATGTAACAAGTTACCTATTTAAATGTGTTTACAGGATTGAGCCCAAACTATATTGCTTCTGCACAAATCCATGCACAGTAAAAGATGACTTCAATAGTAAGAAAACAGATTCATTTAAAATTGTTCACAAGCAAATCTGCATCTTGATATCAGGGAATAGATATGTGTTCATTG
Organism: Hemiprocne comata; assembly: GCA_020745705.1. Taxonomy (NCBI): domain Eukaryota; kingdom Metazoa; phylum Chordata; class Aves; order Apodiformes; family Apodidae; genus Hemiprocne; species Hemiprocne comata. The sequence continues at coordinate 87,778,737 of CM036587.1, forward strand.
TGTGGGGTATCTGAATTCATTCCTTTCTTTGCTAAATAAATGAATGATAAAACAAGATACTGCTTGACTTCATTTAAAAGCCATTCTTCCAAATAAAGAATGGTTCTGGGATCTGTGAATGTTTTCCCTTTCTTTCTTGCTTTGCTTCTGCACAGAAATGAATTTGTGTGCAGCTGAAACGGCCTTCAGCTGAACTGCTCAATGTAACTGAATGAACGCTTTGCATTGTGTTGCCATGCGACAACGTTTTCCAACTAGCATGGTACAAAGAGGGAAATGTGCAGACCTGGGAGGTTTGGCAAAGACTGCAGCTCCAGCAGTAGCACGGGTAGGCAGAAGTGGAAACAGGAATGCAGAAGAATGTGACTGAAGGCTTGGCAAACTTGTCAGCAAACTGCCACAGAAACTTAGAGGCTTTTGGGGAGCTGCCAAGGGCGAGGCTGTGGGGACTGTAAACTCCCGAATAGTCAAGCCAAGCAAAAAGCAGCCTGGTTGTAACAGGTACTTGTGCAAAGTTGTGGCTGTTATTCAGAATCAGGGGAGAAGTGAACTGGTGACACTCTCAGCACCAGGTTAACCAGAAGGGAGCAGAGTGCTTTCACAAGCAGTAAGTGCCAGGGTACAGGTGGCATTTTAGCAATCACTGCTGGTAGGAAGGACAGGGCAATAGGAGCACATCTGTAGAGCAAAGCAGCCAGTGCTGAACTCAGGGATTTGCAAATGAAAGCACAATGAGAGTTGTACCAGGAACAGATAAACCTTTTGTTTCCAGATTGGCTCTTTGGATCCATGCTGGACACTTTTTCCCATACCTTTCCCCTTGTCTTTTCTGCTTTTGGGAAACGGATTACAATTCTACCTAGCCGACGATTTATCAATTTGAAGGAGTGATTTTATGCCAGTGCAGAAGTTTGCTTAAAAATGTGTATTATAAAACCAACATCAAGGGGTTGTGCAAAATCTGTTGTTACTGAGTATTAGTTGTTCTTAAACTGAGTGTACTACAGTGATTCCTCAACTGAAATGAACGTCTGAGCAGAGATGATAGTTTCATATCATTCCAGAAAAAAATTCAGTAAGTGTTACACTCAGTATTCTCACAATCCAATCCCAGAGGCTAAGAATGCATTAAGAAGCTGTTATTTGTGGTTTTATTTTGCTCCAAAGGATTTATCCACAAACCTCATCCAACGATAGCTTTGGACTTTAAAATATCATGGAAGGTAATTAACAGTAACAGTATGTGCTCCAGGACTCAGCAACCATATTTGCTAATCACTAAGCCCATGGTTTTGAATTAATTCTCCCTTTTGTTAGTGCAGCAGTAGGCATTGACTGAAAGTGAAATAAATATCAAATTTCAAATAAATCGGACACTTGAAGCCAGTACCACTGCAGAAGAAATTACTTTTATATCTGTGTGCCAAAAAGTAATTTCTCCTGTCATGGCACTATGAAATGTCCTGTACAGTGGAAAAAGTTGGTTTTAATAGGGATGTACTCAATATAAAGTATTGCTCAGTGATTTTTAGCAATAGTAAACACTTCGGTTTGGTATCAGGAGAATGCCATTGCTAATTGCAATAATGGAAATAAATGATCCCTGTACAGAACTTTATAGGGAATAATTTTCCTTTGCCATTAACTCCTTCAAAAGCATCTTCCTTAGCAAAACTTATCAGGAGAGCTGCTGAAGATACATTTAAGAAGAAACGTTGGTGCAGCTTCTCCAGCACAGAAGCACAGGTGCAGGGGTCTAAGCCAGTTACAACTGCAGAGTCGTTCTACTGACACGGAGCTCACTTTGGATTTACACCTATTCAGACAGCTCACCGAATTTATATCCTAATGGCTGTCCATTAACTTATTTAGTGCTCCAGGGAGGTAACTGGATGTAAGGCTTTACTGATCATCTGGAACAAAGAGAAGCAGCTCAATTGGTGCATGATGACAGTGTTTTTCCATCAGAACTCTATACCCTATACATCCCTCTCCAGTGATACTTTCGATATTTTAAATTATTCAGTTTGATTAATTAGGTTTTCTCAAATTCGATTCTAGGTTGGAGGGGGGGAGGCAGGGCAGGAGTGTACCACTTTTCTAGTCTCCATTATGCATTATTTAACTGACCTGATCAGCGTACACAATTTCTTCTTGGCTCAGTGTCTTTTTCAAGCTTCAATTATAAGGGTTTTAACTGCCTTTTTCAGTTCTTTAATGTCAGCATGACCTGAACTTTTTTTGCTCATTTAACACTTTTCCCCAAATCAGAGCACTTATCCTTAACACGCATACTCAAATCTCAGTCACACATCTGTGATCTTCTAAGCCATATTTTTTGTTTGCTTGTTTTTGGCGTGAGTAGAAACAGTACTAGCTCATAAGGGAATACCAGTTCTGCAGTGATACATTTGGACTTTGTCCAGAAGAAAAGAAAAATCAACATATTTTTGTATTCCCTTTGAAGCTTCCCACCTGGTGTCAGTCAGGGGTCTTAGCGTACGAGTGTATTCCTCTCTAAGAGTGCTCTTCAAGTCAGTGCTTGCAGTTAAAGCTTTGTTTATGGGATTTCCTGATCCCATGAAACAAGTGTGTTTGATATTAAAACAGACATAAAATTTGCCATCAACCCATACCACAGAGATGAGTAGAAATATTTTCAAATCTCATGATTTGGCCCTAAATATGGATTAGTATAATTCATTCCCTTGATTTCTTAGAAATATTCCGAACTTCCCAAGACCATTCCTTGTATGGATGGGTATTTTTAAACCTTATCAATTATTACCCAAAACCATAATAAGAGCACTTTGGCCTATGATATCCCATTAAACCTGAACTATGATTTTTCCTGAGGTACAGATTAGAGCAGAAGACACTTCCTAGGAATAAAGACGTTCATACCTTGCTGCAGGAAGGGACAGGTTGAAGAGGGCATTCACTGCTTCTTCCTATTGGTGGCAATGATGTAGCAAATGAAAAGAGAGGAAAGTTAGATAGGTTGATTTGCTGGGAGTGGTTTTGAAATACAAATTCTTCACATAGGTTACAGTAATGTTCCACAATAAGACCTGTCATGCTGAGTAAGACCAAAAGCATCTTTAAGCCTCTCTCCTGGCAGTAACTGAGAGTATCTAAACTTGTGCTTCAGTTGTTCCTTATTTTGCCACAATCTTTTTAAAGGATAGCCTTTCCTTGGTATGGAATAAAATGTTTCTTCATTTTTCACTTTTATTTTTGTCCTCACAGGTATTAGGACTCTCCGAGTCATAATGGGATTGCTTCCTGCATAGCAATCTTTCCCCCCACCCTACTTTCAAAGCCCCTCCACCTGTTACCCTGTGCTAGAGCAGTAAATCGGTGCTATCTTGCAACCCTTATTCCAGCACAAGTTACCAGACACTTGCGTGGTTGTGGCATCTTCTGTATTTCCAGTGAGAAGCTGATTTCTGGTTTTTAATTTTGAATATGATACCTGTGTACCAGCTGGTCGTCTGTGACTGGCTTGCTGTAGACTTCATCAGATAAAATGTCTTGGTTCTGATGATATCAGCCAGTTATCAACCTGGAAAATTCACAGATAATAACATTTAAGGACAGGTGTCTCTTCTAGCCAACTCAAGAAACCTCCCTCAAACCTTTCCCGTAAAAGCAGAAAGTCTTCTGCTGCTGAGCAGGTCAGGATTTGATTATTTTACAAGCATGTTTTCTGCAACCAATAGCAGGTGGGATTCAAGGCTGGTGTTTTTAACATAACTCTCTCATGTATATATCTCTGCTGTCCGATGTCGTGGATGAAAAGACCCTGCTCAAAAGGCAAAGGATTGCACAATTACCTTTTGAATTTTTACCTGCTCTTTGTAGCCTATTTGTGAAAAAAACGTGTGGTCTTGTCTATCTGGACTCACATGCTCTCTCTCCCATGCACATGTGCACACAAGCACATACATGTCCAGCACAACAAAGGGGCACTGGGAAAAAATTGCTGCAGTCACTGTCAGATCATAGTTTTAGCTTTTTGTGTGTTTGTATGATACTTTTTTTCCGTTGGTTCCATGTGGTTGTGTTTCTTACTGAAGCATGAGAGCTCATACACTGGCTGACATCCGATACGTAAACACAAAACAGAAAATCAGGTTTCTGTGTGGGAGCTGTTAATGTGAGTCACCTCAATATTTGAGCAGTAGGTCTTAACAGCCTTTGCTTTAAAAAATTTGTTACTCTGAAGAAAAGTGTCGGAAGGGTTATTCAGCTAGTCAATACAAGTTTCCTTATTAAAAAAAAAGCATTAGGTTTACAGGGCCAATTACTGACCATTAAGAGGGGTACCACTGCGTTGTTAGTAAGCTAGTCTGCCCTTTCTGCTCCAAAACTATGCTCTATGAAGTTTAAATGACAGTCAAAAGAAGTGCTAACAAAAACTAAGGCACCATGCATGAAACTTTCCCTCCGAGAGCATGAGTGCTCACCAGCAACACCTAGTACATCAGCAGCCTTGAGCACCAGCTTCCCTGGTGGATGTCCAGTAGATCTCTTCATCTCCTGAAGAATAATTTTTGTGCTTATGCTTTCTGTAAGCAGCTTATCTCTTAGTTGTGTGTGAGTACTGAAAACAACCTCCAAGCAAATTAGGAGATGCCCTGGGAATGATGGATTTTGGATTTCTTCCCTTTTTTTTTTTCCTTTTTTTTTTTTCTTCTTTCTGTACCTCTACATTTTCCCCTTCCTGCATCTGTGGTATCAACTACTCTCCAGTTCCTTTGAACCGCTGTCTTTGAGGACAGGAAGAATAGAGAATTGTTCCTCCCATCTTGAATAACCACAAATGTTTGTTAGGCACTGAATGGAAGTTGAACTAGTGTTTCAGAAAGGAAAAAAAATACGCTGACCAGCAGTAAGAAGACACCTCTGCTGTGGGCCCTAGGCCAGGAGTCTTCCAAGTTTATGTGTAATAAAATGGACCTGATGTTGTGAAATCAGAGCTATCATTAAAAAGTTGGCAATTGCCAGCAGTGAGGGACCTAATGGGAGGCCTGATACATAAGTGAGCCAACCAAATTAGATTACTACCACCACTGCCAGCCGTTTCCCTCTAATAGCAGACTCCATGCATATCAGAAATGGAAACAGTACTTGGTGATTGGTGTTTACTAGAGTGATGTGTCCAGATGGGATGCTTCAGCCTGCTTTGTCCGTACCATAATAAGCTCTGAGTTCGCTATCAGCACCAAATAACATTTCTACAGGAACATTAGCCACTTTAGCCATTTATTCATTTGAATAAACCTCAGCAATAACCTTACAGCCAACCAATAATGACCTTTTCCTCACCGAAGACCTGGAATACTAAAAAATAAATATTACTTTACTGTCTGGCTTCTATCTCCTACAAGTATTAAAGTTAAAATGTTCTTGTAAGTATTTTTGTCATGCTACCTGCTCCAGCCAAATCAACAAACAAAACAGGCTATTGCCAAGAAATTTTATCTTTATGCAAACATGTAAATTTAATTTACCTAACTCTGTGCAAGTGTTAAATTGTGAAAGCCCATTTTAAGACAAGGAATTCAGTTGCAAAATAGTTTCTATCCAACAGGACTGAAACTGAGTTTAAAGTAAATACTGAAATGCATGATTGTTTATGCAGCAATTTCTTTTGCTGCAGCTTCGTACTGGCAATAAAGATGATCAGAAGACCTGGAGTGAGAATAACAAACACATTAAAAAAGGTGAATATTTACATAGGTCATCAGGAAACAAATACCATGTAATAGTATTTGGCTCTTTCTTAGAAGTGCTACTAGGTGAGATAGACAATTAAGTGGCCTTTTACCTTTAAACAGTTGGGTGCCTTGAAATTATTTAAAATTCTGAGTCACATCCAGATTGTAAATCTAGCCCGCAAGTAGTTATGAAGAGCAGTCTCTGTTCAAGAGAAGCCTCTGGCAGCTGGCAAAGCTAGAAACAGTTCCTTCATGAGAGTCAAATAAAGATGACACTTTAGTTTTACAGTAAGCCCTGCGGTACTCTGTGGGTCATATTTATCTGTATGCTGGGGGTGCCCTTAAGCCATTTCAGCTCTGCTTAAGCAGCCGTAAGCCTACCCGTGCTGGCTAGTTAACTGAGGATGCCAGCCGCTGTGGGCTGCCAAGTGAGGTCTGAAAGCCAGGATAAACAGGCTCCTGAACTTTCTATCTGTCATTTGTCCTTGCTGGGTGGCACTGGTTGCACACACTGAGGCACCAGTGGATATGATCACCTTCTGGGTGACTCACCCACACCTGATCCTCGCTCTTGGCATGAAGCACTGTGTAGAATATGGTAATGGGATTGGACACGGGTCTCACCTACCGGGTCTCACCTACCAGCTCTCACTTACCATGGATGAACAAGAAGAAATTATACAATCCCTTCTTACTGATGAGGCGGGGACAGTGTCAGAGCAAGGTTAAGGAGTAGTTTTATCAAGGTACATAGCTGAATTGCTCTCACGGAAAAGAGTGAGAGCTCTGAATCTGTTTATAGATCATGCCCCAGGTAACTTCCCTAAGATGCAAAACCGTGCTTGTGGCAAAAGAAATCCCTAACCTCTAACCTAGAGGTTTATTAGAAAAAGATAATCCTTCATGTGTCAGTGACATTTCTGAGTTTAAAATGTTGCTAGGCTCCAAGCCTTACCTGTAATATCCCTAGGAAGCGATGGGGTCTCAGTTTTGCCTGCATAGTCTGTCACCAGAGAAAAGTCTGAAGCAGATTCAAGCAAACTCTGATGTCTGGCTGAAAGCATGTCACAATTTTTGTCACATCATGGCTCTTCAACAACTTAGGCAAACCCCACAGATTTTTCAAGCCACTTTTTCTGTAATGTAGTGCTGAAATATGCTTTGGCATTATGCACCTCAGCAGCAGGGAATGTGAGAATTCTAGAGTAAATACAAACAGTCCATCATCTTCCTCAAGCCTTTGTAAATTTACCTGTGGAACTGGGATGCTATAAATCTGCTTTTAATTAGGAAAATTCTCCAAAAGTAACCTGAACTATTGCTGTGTTTCTTGAGAAAGGAGTAACTACTAACCTACATGAACTTGGACATGCCGTTTCATGCCCTGTTATTCCCCTCACATACCATGTGCTATTGCTTAGCAATTCCATTGTAAAGCTAAAACAATACCACTGGTATGAAACACATTAACACTGACTAATTGATAGGTCACTAGCAAAGAATTCTCTTCTGCCTGGAGAGAGTGTTTTTAATGTGTGTCTGGTTTGAGCCAGGATGAAGCCAATTTTCTTTTTACTGATTTTTTTTTTATCTTCAGTGGACTCAGTCACAGTTTAACGCAGGGCCAGCAATTAAACAAATGACAATGGGCTTCCACAAAAATCTATTATTACCCCTATGTTGTTTAGTGATTTATATGTTGGTCAGGAAGAAAAAAATACAATGCTGAGGTTGCTGACACAAAAATATGGAATTAATAAGTAAAGACAAGCAAAAGCTACAAAACCAGCACACTGTGCAAGCAAATAAACCATGTTTTCACATAGCCTAATGCAAGTTTCTGAGTATGTTAGGAATAAAGCCACTAAGCCACAGGCACTATTTCGGGGAGTCTGTTCTGAGAAACAGTGAATAAAACATGTCAGGGCCATGGTGGATAGTTAGATGACTATCCCCATGGGTATAGGTGGAAGTATTACAGGATTGGGAGTATCCATCCAAACCAGTAGAATGGCTGCAAACTAGACCTAGGGACATTCTGATAGAATATGTTGTACATTTTGAGCATATTTATATCAATATTATCTATAACATATAGATAACTTGCATATTTAGAACAGCTAAGGTAATTAATCATTAGATTAACTTCTGGAGGGATGTTCTTTTTCCCAGTAAATGTCAAGCTTTCTGATATTATTTGGATTACTTGGGGATTTTTTTACTAATTCAGGTGGAAGACTTTCAAAACAGTCCTGTGTGTTCTTATTCAGAAATCCACCAAAGAAAAGGAGCATAGCTCACACCTTTCTTCTACTCCTGATGAGACAGGTTACATTGAGAACGCACATTTTCCTGCCACATCCTAAAGCAAGTTTATGAACCATTGGAAACAGCACTTAGTGTGCAACACATGTATGTAATAAAAAAAAGTAAAGATACAACAAATATGGAACCTCATGCTGACATCTTTAAGAAGCCTCTTTAATTTCTCCAGTTTTTTTCACCTGTAAATAAATAATAATATTTGGCTGTCTTAATGTTAAATTGTTCTCTGCTCCTGCATTCTCTTGGTGGTAAAATTAATCATTGAAGATTTTGTGATGACAAAACTGTACACATATTATCAATATAGTTAACCTCTTCATGCTTCAATTCCTTACCACTTGTTGATACTCTTGCCATGCAAATGACTGAAGATGGATAGTTGCACTACCCAGATGTGCAGTACCACAGAACAGCCAGGCACACAAGTAGGACCAAGCACCTACAAACATATTACAAAAAAAAAAAAAAGAGTTGTCAGAATTTTTTATGCAAGCTTGCAAAGTTTATGCAAACATGAGCTCTTTCTTCAGACCAAAAAAAAATCTTGTGTGCTGCTTGAGCCCTGACACAAATATTAGAGATCCCTTGAGGTTCTCTTGGCCTTAATTCGAGTAGCCACAATGTAAACGGGGATTATCCTCTTTAGTCTGGGGATACTTAGTGAGATGTTAAATTAAAGGGTGGTGTGGAAAGTGATGGTGATTCAAAAACAATTCCCTATTGTCCTGGTTTGAGCCAGGATGAAGCCAATTTTCTTTTCACTCATTTTTTTTTTTTTTCTTCAGTGAACTCTCTTTTAAGCAGCACCCTTGCTGAAAGTAGCAGCAAGTTTTCCAGCTAGTGGATTGATAGTGTCTGACTGTTTATAGTTACTGCTGAGAGACCAAGGGCACTTAACTCTGCTTGTCAGGTCTGCTGCTTCGGACACTAAAGGAGCAGAACAGTCATATCTACAACCCTACCGTAGGGAGAAGCAGACTAGACAGATGGCAAACCTAGCCAAACAAATTATTCCACCCCATGTATACATCCCTCTCGGTATAAATTCCAGGATCACAGAAGTCAGCTACCTTCTTCATTCTTCTCTTCCATCCATGGCTGGTGCCCAGGAGGACTCCATCTATCCATCACCATTGATCCCCAGGCTCGTGCATTCCTGACCCTCATAACTCTCCCCTCAGCCTCCTGTCTGCTGCTCTCTCCAGCAGCGCTCCGGGACCTTCTCGGGACTCTCCACAACTCAGGGGAACTGCCATGGGAGTTGCTGGAGGTGGGGGGAGGCAATAGGAATTTTGCACATTCCTGCATGTATTTGTATATATTTGTACATATTTTCTGTTATCATCAGTATTTAATTAAAGCTGTCTAGTTTAGTTTTCAATCTGGAAGCCTCTCTCCTCATTCCCTCTCTCCTTTCCTACCTGGGTGGGAGGCGGAAGAGATCAAGAGTATTATTGTCATTCATTTAGTTGCCGATGCTGAGTCAAATCATGATAGTTACACCAGTGATTCCCAAACTTCTTGGACACCAGCAAAGACTGGAAAAGTTTGCAATTGAATTTATGTTTGAAAGAAAGCCAGTTCAGAAAGCACAAAAAACTCTGCAAGCTGTTTACAGAGGCTTGTGTATAATTTCTTGGGCCCATGCTTCCCCCACTAAGGCAGAGCTTGATGACTGCAGCTGATTGTACCTAAGTGTGAAACCAGAGGTCCTTGGAAAGCTATAACCAGTAGCCATTCTCTTTTTCAAACGCAGTGACCACCTGTGGTCAGTGGAGTGGCTGTGTGTCCAACAGAAGTGGATAGTCAGTATCAAGTAAGAGAATGGGGCGTAAGAGAGGAATGAGTATTTTTGTCAATAGGGTTTTCAGGGCTTTGGTAAATATTGTTAGAAATGCTTTCTGGAACTTTTTATCTATGTTGTCCTTTGCCATTACCCTGTTCCCAGCTGAATGGATGGATCATTTATTCCATAAAAATATTGTAACCTTGAAGTTCTTTATAAACTCTGATCATGCTCATCTTGAGCCTTTTTTTTTCCCTCCTTTTTTTGTAATAACAATTACATAAATCACAGAGGTTAATTTGGTTTTTTAGGCAGATAACATTGGATGTTTAACGATTAAGCTGAGGCATCATCCAGCTTTCCAATGGACAACTTATTCTGAGAACTCACTGAGGGGTGATGCCACCACATAAAATGCAGTCACTAAAAGAATGTAATTTTAGCTTCAGTTTTAGCTTTATTTAATGGATGTTTTCTAATAGTATAGGGTATGTCCTTAATTCACCTCTCTGTTATGGGAAGCTGATATCCTTGAATAAGGAATTCAGAGGCAAGCATTTTAATTTTATTCTTTTTTTCCCAGTAGCGTTCTTCTTTATTGAGGAGGCAATCAGTGTTAACAGCAAGACTATAAAACACACTATTTTTTTGATAGCTGTAGTGACAAGATGTCAGTTTGGAATGCAGGTAGGTATGCTTTAGTGAATGAACCGTAAAAAGATCTATGTGTGAACCCTAATAGTCCTAGAGACAGTGGGAAGGACAAGCCAAGGATGTGAATCAAGATTTGTCTACCATACAAAAACCTGTGGAAATTAATATGCCTCCAGTGCAAACAGAATCAAAGGATCACAAATGAAGTTTGGGGCAGGACTGACAGACCCATGGTCACCCAAGAGCTCTGAAAAGCTGTAAGAGAAAGAGGATGTCCCAAGCAATGCAGTTCCCAACAGGAGGTCCTCAAGAGGTGTACAACCTTTGGAGTGAGCCATGCAACTGCTCCTAGCAAATCCTGAGGATCCCAAACATCTGTAAAAGCACAGGCATGTGCACAGTTTTAGTGCCCATGATTTTCCTCCCACAGCCAGGAGCCACCTCTTAGCCCCTGAAAGATGTTTGGTCGGTGAATTTTGCCAAGGTGGGTGTAAAATGCTGTAAAATTTGACTTCAGGGGTTGCAGTCACTCTGTGCAGTTGTCAGTGGCAATTAGTGATGGAAGGGTGGCAGGGCTGGAAATGACTGGCAGCAGTATTTTCTACAGGCAGAAACATGCTTGCAAATGAAAACAAAAGGCAGCACCTGGGTGGACTGAAGCCCTTACTCACTGCTGGAGCAGACAGCCTGATAGTGGGGAGACACAAGCACGAAGGCTTGTCTCTCCGCTACCCTGTCCTGGCTCCCAACACTGAGAAAGTGACTTCAATTCAGACAAGCAAGGTGGGGTTTTCAGACACAGGGTATGACTGGTTGCAGTGTAAAGCTGGTGGAGGTCATGCGAGGTAGCTCCTAACAGGAGGCAGATGCTTGGAGGCAGGCGACATGCCTTACCAACCCCCTTTCCCTTTGGCTCACAGAGATTATTTCATGTACTCTGGTTTATAGAGCTGCCAAATGTCACGCAGGGAGTCTGACAGCTTTCTTCCACCTCCCTATAGACCAGCTTGGTCCCTCATTCTTCTGGCTGCACAGTACCACTGTGCTGTATTTTCTTTTGCCAGATGCCAGGGACCCCTGTGTTGTCAGCTCCTGCAGCGGAGTCCTGCAGCGGATCTGCTTCCTCCCTCCCTGCCCTGTCATCCCCTCCTCATTGCTTTGTGACGGCAATGCACAGATAACAGTGGTCCTGAGATAGATGGGAACAGTCAGAAGATGATGAAAGAGATGAAAAGGGATCAAATGCAGGAGGACGAGGAGAAGCAGCTTGATCCTCTCAGAGACCGCACAGTGCTGATGCATAGCAAGGGATGACTAATTCCAGCCCCTTGATTGGCAGATGGCAAATCAGTCACAGCTCTTGACATCAGTGAAAGAAAGGTGCCCCCACACGGACTGAACTGTACTTTAGACATGCCAGGTTTGCCAAGGAGTCTCTGTCTGTTCTCAGCTTGGGCAGGCTCGGTGTGTGAGCAGTTCTCAGACCCTTTGACAGAAGCAAGAGAACAATGTGAGGAACAGTCACATTTTAAACAACAAAGGTACAAGTCAGAGTTGTGACTGCATGTGCAATTTCTGCTCTGAGAGCAAATAATGGAAGAGATTACCTCAGCCTGCAGAAGTTATGTTGATCATCAGCTGTGGTCAAGGCAGAAAGAAATTTCTCTCCCCTTTAAACTAGTTAAGGGTGCAGACTGTGAGATCCAGTATGGGCTGGCTTTTTTCTTCATTCTTTGTCTCAAGAATGTGATGTGTAATCAGGTCAAGAAAAGCAGGCCAGACTGACCATGTATATTACAATGATGTTGTATCCAGCTGATAGCTTTCACTTGCCTTTTGTGTATTACATCTTGTGATGACAAGAACTGGACTAATTGTTTATTCTGTTTCCAGCAGCTCCTCTGTTACTACTTACATGGACACACACACGTCAGGTTAACATGACTCAATTGCTAATCAAAACTATAAAAGCAATTTTAAGATAAAATCTGTAATTCTTCTTAGAAATTCCAGGACAGATGAACAGTAGGATACGATGGCACATCATTCTTCAGAAGAGATTTTTTTTTTTCTGAGCCAGAATAAGTAGGATCGAGTCTTGTGTGCAGAAAGTTATTGTTTCTGAACACCTTTCGTCTCTGTATCATCCTTGCTGGATGGATACAGCTAACCTGGAAAGCAGCTAATCACAACATCCCAAAGTTAAAACAAACATAATAGCTGGTCCTGCTGTTCTCTTGTGAGAGTCAATAGACTTCCATCTGGGCAAAGGCTGAAATATTGACCTTTGCATTCAATACCACTAAGATCTTCATCCTCGCTCACCCAAAACCCGAAGAACCACTGGAATAATTATCCTATTTATATAAAGAATGTATACCCTACCCCAGTCTTCTGATTCCCAGGGACACTGCCAGAGAGAGCCAGTAGCATGTAAGCAGCCAGGACCAACCCCTCCATTTGCCATCAGCTATATGGGCTGCAACATAGTGGGGGAGATGGCATGTGACTGATATTTGCAAGAGAATCTTGCTGCCCTGGTGGGTTAGGAGAAGATGAGTCATGCGTGCTGTATCATAGAAAAGAACCAAGGCCAAGGACAACTAGGGGCACAGTTGTACAGAAATCTGAGGAAGTCATCCATGGCTGTATTGGGATGAGGGAGAACACAGAATCATAGAATTCTTGGGTTGGAAGAGACCTCTAAAAGTCATCTAGTCCAACCCCCTACAATCTGCAAGGACATCTCACACTAGAATAGATTGCTCAGAGCCCTACCAAGCCTGACCTTGAATGTCTCCAGGGATGGGGCTTCCACCACCTCTCTAGGCAACCCATTGCAGTGATCCACCACTCTCATATTACAGAACTTTTTCCTAATGTCCAACCCAAATCTACCCTGCTCTAGCTTAAAACCATTACCCCTTTTCCTGCCTTTATACACTCTTGTGAACAGGTCTTCCCCAGCCTTCTTACAGGCTCCTTTCAGGTATTGGAAGGTCACTATAACATGTTTCATTGCACACAAAGAAGGGAGGAGGGACGGGGGGGGCCACCCAGCCCTCTTTGAGGATAGACTGAAAAAAGAAGTGAATACAATAAATATAGGATGTTTAGGTGGGAGCCCAATGGCTCTGTTGAACGTGTGCTCAGTACTGCAGTGTTAGCCAAACCCACACCAGGGATTGCTGGGCACGGCCAGGGCAGTAGCCTCATAGGTGAGGTGCCAGAGGAACAGGTATCTGGACAGGCATATCAGGAAGCTTCTTCCTGATGTGGATCAATAAAGGCCAAAGTGCAGCAGTGCACTGCAGGTCCTACAGAAAAGGCACTGAAATAGATTAGATTCCACCTGAGTCTTTGAAATCAATACCAGGCATCACTCTGGATCAGCAAAAGGAGCTGGGATTGTCAGTTTCCATGGCTGACGCTCAGATGTTGGATGCCAATGGGAAACAGTGAATACTCATTTATTTTCTAATACAAACTTTATCCTCCTTCATTGAAGGGATGAAATTCAAGTATTAGGAATTATCTCATTTCCTAGGCAAAAGTGTAATACAGCATTTATCTCACCTTACAATGAGTGATGCTGAAGGGAAGATCACAACATAAGGCTGCTCAGAAACAACATTCTTCCCTGTAAATATTTCAGGAAAGAAGAAGAAAACATAGCTGGAAGATCTTGACCTTTCTTTTTTGTGTTGGTTGCTGAGTGCATATTACAAACCACCTCTGTGACAATCCAGAAATGAGATGAGGTGGTACAGCCCTTCTACAGATAAGTAATGCATGTTAACTGTGCAGGTGCCTAGCTCAATGCTGAGATACTGCCACCATATGGAAGAGCAACTGTAGACACTCAGCATCCAGGGAGTGGAGGGGAATCACAGCAGAAAACAGCCATCAGCACTGCTGGAATATTTTTCTGTGGCATAGTAAATGGCTAATAGTGAAAAATAGTAGACATGAACATATTTGTAGTAAGCATTAAGGCCTGGCTCAAAGAGTATCAGTCACAGTCCTTAAAAAATTTCTCTACTTGACTGTAGGATATAGTTCAGTGAAGGTTATAGTTATTAGTCATAATGAAAAGCCATTCGTAACAACTTTAAAATATGTTTCTGAGAGGTGATAGTGAATGAAATTTATATTTTTTCCTTTCTTCACTATGACAACTGTTTAGCTTGGGAAAAAAAAAAAAAAAGAAAAAAATGAAAGAGAGAGAGAGAAATGAAAGATACACAAAAAGTAGCACATATTGACTCCCACCAGCCCGGGTTTAAGATGATGACAAGGAGCCTTCTGTCCTCCACCCCCATTTGGCCTGGGAAATGTTTCGGGAGAGAAGGTACAATAGTTGGAGTAAAAGCATAGAGTGCATTCTCAGGGGGCACGATGTAGAGCTGTAGTAATGCAGCTGTAGTTTTCTGCTGTACGTGCTTGCATCCTAAACTGTGCAAAGAAGCCAGGCAATAATGAACACTCTCAGCTCTCCCACTCCTGGTCAAAATCATTCCTTTGAGTAACACTGAATGATGCTAATTAAATTAATGGCTTTATTTTAATTCAACTATGGATTTGATCTATACAAACATTTTATAATATGCTATGCAATATATATTACAATATATATTAAAATACCATAGTGCACATTACATATTATCTAGTATATGATTATACATTATTTATTCATATGATAGAACATATTAAAAACTTCATGCTGTATGAAAATAAAATAATAAATAATAATTTTTTTGTAAGTTGAAATTATTTTTGCAGTGTTCCTCAATCAACATTCCTTTCTCCAACACATTTGAAATATGCATTGTTTTATTCATGGCATAAACAGATACTCAAATGCCATTCTCTAGCCAGATCTGTGTAGCAGATCGTTTGGAACAATCTGCTTTCATGGGAAGGTCTGAGGAGCGCTTATGTTGCTGTCAGGAAAAGGTTGGGGAACAAGACACTGAGATAGGTGCCTGCTATGAGTGAGCAAAATATATAGTTGTTCTGCCTACAGGGATGGCAAGAAGAAGGGAGTAGAAACAGCAGCAGCCAGAAAATCAAACCTTGGCTTCTTTCTTTATGATAAGATGTCTTAGTTAACACGTTGATCACATTTAACATCACTCCTACCAAACATTTCCTTACTGTTAGGACAACAGCAGGGTTGATGCTAATGCTGTTGCCTGCCTTGTGTCTAACCACTACTCACTAGCCCCAGCACCACTTGCTTCAGCAGGGAACGGTGTCTGCTGCCACTCTGTGCCAGAAGTCTGCTGACCCCTGCATGCCTGCCAGGTCCCATTGGCACACACGTGGCTCAGGTACCAAACCTCAGCCAGTTGGGAACACTGACCGATGTACGCATGGACGGTCTTCTTGTGCACAGCCGTGGTCCTGCCTCACCCTCTCTGGTACAAGCCTGCTTCTCCAAGATCCTCCCACGTTATGTTCCACCAGGTGGGTATGGGTAGAGTTAACCTTTTCTAACTGCCCCAGGGACAGGGTTAACCCTCTCTTGGTTAATCTCTCTTAACAGCCTAGTCAGCGAGTACTCTAAGAGTAAAACCATTACCCAGAGGCTTATATAAAGCACAACTTTACTTAAAATTGAGTAAGATTATAAAGCTTGTCAAAAGGAAACACACGACAATATCACTCTCAAAGCAACAGGTTACAACTAACAAAACGTAGCAAAATCATACACTCAAAACAACAGGTTACAACTGGAAAAACTTAGCAAAATTAGATGGTAGCAAAATTATGTTACCCTTATGTGCCGAGAATAAGATTAGAAACAGAGACAGAGAGACAGAGAGAGAGAGAGAGAGATGAAGAAAGAGGGGATAGAAAAAACGTCACCACCCTTGGATCCAGCAATGATCGTGCTGGACATTGTGGTCCTGAGATGGCAGGCGCACACCAAGTGTTCGGAGTCTGCTTCTTTTATGCCACCTGGTCCCTCCCCTCTGGGTGAGATTTGGCCTACTTTGTGCAGACTCAGGTTTGGATTTGAGAATATTCTGGAAATGAGTAGGTGGGGCATGGGGGTCCAGGTGGTCACTTGGTCCCCCCAGTCAGGTTGATGGAGCAATGACTTATTTCCATGCATGTGCCCTTTGGTGGCCTTACACAGGGCTTACATAAGAAGGTTCTCTGCCTCCACAGAGCTCCTCTTGCCAGCCACTGTTCCTTATCAAATAAGGACAGTGTCCCATTTATCAGGGTGGCTGCCAAAGGAGGGGCTCCCCTTGCAAGAACAGGGTCCAGTTTATCAGGGTGGTCACTGAACAAGGGTCTCTCCTTGTGATAACAGGGCCCAGGTGGCTTATCGACTGAGAACCCTACCAAGCACAATGTCCAGTTGGTCAGGGTGGCTGCTTTGAGACTCTACATCCTGCAAGAGGCTTCCTGGCCTTCACCAAAGGTACTGTGCCCCTATTTCAGCCAAGTTCAGTGTACAGGTGGCTTGTCAAAATGCCACACCAGCCTTTTGGGTGGTTATGAGAGGGAAAGTGCACTGTGGGGACTATGGGAAAAGGTGGGGATGCGGACATGCTGGCTGGCATGTGGGAGATTTTCCTGCAGCCTGCCCGTCTTGGGGCTGAGCACTTCCCTCTGCTGCCTGGTGCAGCTCTAGCAGGCAACTGTCAGGAGTCCACCTTCGACTTGATGCCTTCCATTAACAGGCATAGCATTTGCTCCTGGCCCTGCTCTACTGCCATCAAACCACCCAGCCCTTCCAACAATTAAAGAGGAAGTCAAACAGCTAGAGTATCTTGGCTTCAAATATTATTGATTTGAAATGAAAATGAGTAGTTGAGGCTGCGCTGGTGCCTTTCAGTAGTCAGCCATCCTTGTTCCCTCTAGATAGTGTGGCTTTTGTCCTTCTGATCAAGAGCAGCTACAAATCACTGCTCATTTGATCACAGCTTGAATCCTTGTCGTGAAAACAAAAATAATCAATTAAAGCTCAGTCTGCTGCATGCTGCTCTTTTATTTTTAATTATAGTTTCATTTGCTACCCACTTCTTTTTGCTCACAAGAAAGGCTAAATATTCATTTTATTGCAATCTTAGAGCATTTAATTCTGCTTACTATTCATATTTAATCATTGAAGATGGAAAAATCCTCCAACAATTTTTTTGGTGTGATGTGGTCTGAGATTATTTGCTTGAGATCACTTCCTTGGTGAGATGCCCCAGGTTATCTAAAGAGCTTTTATAATGAAAAGGCTGTATTTTAACAGAACTAGTACTCTTTAAAGTGGAAAAAACCTCACAATTTTTAGGTCAGGCCAGCAGGAAATAAATAAGGATTTATTATTCTTACCTAGTGAGGCCTTGGAGGGTGAGTGCGTTCCCCAGTCTTGGTTCAGCCTATGCACGATAACATCTGAGTTGCATCAGACTCTCAGTGTACACTCTGCTGTCCCCTTGTCCCCAAGCAGCCTCCAGTGATACAGTGATACTCCTTCCTGCTACACTCAGCTGCTGTCTCTTCTCCCCACTAGCAGGACCGGTTACCCCATAGCACAGCACTAGGATGATCTGAGGCTCTTCCTCCTATAACAGGCAAGCCAAGATCCAGCAAAGAAACTGTTTATTGTTGACCTAAAGAAAAAAAAAAGCCAATAGGGAACTGGTGTTAGTAACCAGCCTTTGTTCATGGGTGCACACATGAAGCTGGGGGTGGTATCAGCATCCACTGCTCAATCAACCTGCCTGGCATTCCCGAATTGGTAAAAAAAAATAGCTCCTTCCCAAATCCAGGCTTTGTGTAAGCCTTCAGCCACGTTTTTCCTCTCTTTTTTGAGAACTGTGAGTACAGAAAATGGAAAATACTTGCCAAAGCAAACCGAGTATATATTTATATTGCCTTTCATAACATGTGACATGCTTTGGATGTGAGTGGAAGCAAAGCTTCAAGTGAGTTTCTGATTCCAGGGTCTGACCAGGTCTGCCTTATACATCATACAGTGGACTGTTGAGCAGGGTTAAAAGAAATCCTGAAACCTGGGATGGGTTTAAGCAAAGATTATGCCATGACAACAACTGTCCCTAGAAATAGGGAGCCAACTAGGGACAAA
Organism: Hemiprocne comata; assembly: GCA_020745705.1. Taxonomy (NCBI): domain Eukaryota; kingdom Metazoa; phylum Chordata; class Aves; order Apodiformes; family Apodidae; genus Hemiprocne; species Hemiprocne comata. The sequence continues at coordinate 87,797,323 of CM036587.1, forward strand.
TTGGAGTCAAGCAAAAATTACCATCTTGAATTAATTTTCATTTTAGAATTTATTTGAAACAGGAGTTAGAGAACAGTTACCATGGCTGCTGAAAAGCTGGTTTTACTTTGCAAAACCCATTGAAAGGAATATTGAGTGAAATTTCAGCTATTTCTTTGCCAGCACTAAGCTCCCCATGCTCCCACCCCAAAAAGAAAACCTCTCAACAACAGCAATATTTCTATTGGAAACTTTTGTCTGACAAAAATGGCTACTATTCTGTGAAAATTGTGCACATCTGGTGCTTTGTTTCTCCAGTTTTCTCTGTCAATATAGTTGTACACATTTGTTCTACGTGTCCAGGGATATACCATTGCCTTCACTCTTTCCCAGCACATCATGGTGCAACTGCTGATGGGGACGTGAGGCATTTGAACTTGGATTCCTGAGAAATATTTGGCAGTGGTTCTGAGAAAACATTTTTTAATACTCAGGTATTCACATTTTCTGACAAAAGGAATACTTAATCTCTTGCTGAAAAGCAGGCTCTTCTGATGGCAAAACTCAACTTTCTGCTAAAAAACAGTTTTGAAGGAAAATTTAAAATAAACTGCAGGCCATAGCGATGCAAAATAGGAGAAAGAAGAGCATTGAGAGCTGTGGTCTGAAATCCCTGGATTTTCCACAGCCTGTCATGGAGTAAAATCATACAGAATTTGGCATTTAAATCTATTCAGGATTTAGGTATCTCTGTTACAGGGCTGAAATTCACTCACTGTGGGCTGCTGAAGTTGTTTGAAGTTTGTTTTGGTCTAATTGTAAATGTCTCTGTACCTAAAAATACTTGTATTTATTTTTGTATTCTCTGCTGAACAGAGATGATGAAATGAACAGATTTCATTTTAAGCTTCAAAGACAGTTCCCTGTGTAAATAGGTAAACTTAAAAAAACCCCATATCTATTTCAAGCAGAATTCTTAGTGTGGCAGTGCTTAGGAAAATTAGTGGGAAATGCTGCGTGCTCGGTACTTCCAAAAACAAGATTTGTTTAGATATTTGAATATGGATTGAGGTGTCTAATAGAAGCTTCCCATCTTTTAAAACCAGATTTTTGGTTTGCCAAAGAGAGTTTCCTACTTAGCATGTTCTTTCTCTGTAACATGTTCATCCAAATCATTACACTTCCTTGGTCTCTCCAAATAATTTTTATTGACGCAAAACCTGTTTTGGAAAATATTTGCAACTAATAATGTAGGCCAAATAATAATGACAACAAAAAGCTTTCTGGGTCTAGAATTTTACCTGTAAATCAAATGCAATCGCTCAGATTTCCTTTTGGACACCCTACTAAATCTATGGATGAAAAGCTTGTATAAGAACTACTGCCTCGGTTAAGTGTGTATGGTTGCACATTGTAAAAGCTGAATTGCAGACTTGGCTGTCTCAGAGCAGGACGTGAGCTTGGCTAGACAGGTTCATTCCTCTCTTGGCAAGACCTGGGTGTACATTGCTCATACTTAGTTTTGTTGCTGTCTGTGAAAATAGGACTACCTGAAAATGGCTAAAATATTACTCTTACATTCGAATAAAACACAAGAGGCTATTAAAACACTAGCTTCTGGAATTTCACTTAAACAAAATAATTACATATTCTCTTACTTTGCTCCTTTTTGAATGTCTGTAGCAAGTTTCCCAGGAATGTGTTGGTAGCAATAATAACTTCTGTAAAATTCAGAAATGTTGCTGATCAAACACCAGATCATGTCCCATCCAGAAAATTTAAATTAAATATTTTGTTGCATCATGAGCTTATACGTCCTTATTTGCAACAAGTGATCTTTTTTGGCTTAATGAATTGTGTGTTATTAAAGGGAGAAAGGAAGAAAACAAGGTAGGTGAATGGGAATGCACAGCACCTACTTCCCAAGAGGTGCTTTTCTCAGCATAGCACCTTGCAGACTGGCTGACTGCTTTCCTGCCCCACTGTGAGAAGAGGACCATCACTTGCAGGCTTGGATCTCGACATCCTGGAGCTGCAGAGCAGCAGGCTCGAGTTAAGCTGCAGCTGCCTTCGTTGTGGGATATGGTCCCTAGTCCCAGCCTGCAGCTCCTCATTCCTTCTCACCAGCCAACAGCACAGGCATCATGTTGCTCTCCTGGCTGTTTTGGCTGGCCAACATCAGTTGTTTCTGGTGCTGCAGGTCTGCAGCCAGTGGAGAGACCATGTTCAAGACCAACATCACTTGTTTACACGCAGAAGACATTTAAACAGATCCCTTTGCTTCACACCTTTCAAGAGAGTCCCAGGCAGATTCTCCCGTCCTTATTCCTTTTTCCTACAATAATCCATGTTGGAAGCAGCTGCTGGGTGTCAGCATGACTGCTTCTCCTGCCTCACCTGTGCACAGCTGGCAGGGTCAGGCTTCTCTCTGCTGCTGCAAATCACAAGCAAGTTCCTCTTTATGACAGGCCTCCTGCTTTGAAATAAATGGCACCCTAGAATAATAAAAGAATGTAAGAAAAGCAGGTATCAGGCCTAGCCATTAGTCCCTTTCCATTATTGTATTTTGTTTTCCATCACATGTCAACTAAGCAAACAATTTTTTCCCCTTGCCTCTTCTGACAAATCTTTGGGTAGGTGTAAGGAAAGGATTTTTTCAGGTCTCTTGAAAGACTTGGAAAAAAAAAAAGGTAACAATTTAATAAAAGCAAATCCTTGCATTTTTGGGTCTCCATTACCCTGTTTACAATTAATGCTTTCTGCTTAAATAATAGATGAGTTCCACTAGCTATTACAGAGGTCAGAAGACACAGCATTTTTTACTTTCAATCACAGAATGAATACTGGGCAAAAGCACAAATGGAGAAGGACTAAAATTTGATTTTGCAGATAACAAGTGTAGGGTAGTTCTCCTCAGAGGGGAAATGCAGATAATGAGGAAAAGTAGTTCTTCTCAAAGTGAAAGTGTTTCCACCCAAAAATTATTTGAAGGCCACATTAATTTTGCCCATCGTTTTTTTTCAGTAGTTTACGAGTAGCTGAGATTACTCATCATGCACTGGACAACAAAATTTACTTGTGTACGGAAGGAAATGAAGTGAGAACAAAAGGGAAGCATCAGCTTTTGATCTCTTGCACTCAGCAAAAAAAGTCGTCTTTCCCTAAGCAACATGAAGAATTTGTACAGCTCCTGTGACCCCTGGCACACCTGATGGGAATCTGTCGATACATTGCTCTTTATAAAGAGCAGCACTTATAAAGCAATGTGGCAGAATGTACACTGTAAATTTCTGCCTTTTGAAGGCAGCTGGACAAGATATTTAGTCTGACTGTGAAAATTTATTCCTTTTTCTACTCCCTTGGACAGAAAGAAATTGTTGACAGCTACTGAGGGGTGTATTGGTATGGGTGAGCTGTGGAAGGAGAAACTGGAGTAAAGCAAAGCAAAGGAAGACTGACTGCAAATACTTTAGTTAAGAAATACATCCAGCCTTTTTGACTGGATAAGCCCTGTTTATGGAAGTTATTAAGAGTCTGAATAGGAAAACAACAAGCTGCTTCAAGACTGAAGGAAGTCCAAGAGGGCTTTTACCTAATTGAAGCAGTTTTCAACCTGAGAGGATAAATGATGAAAAAATCAATGAACAGCACAGAGGGGGAAGGAGCTTTGAGCAGCATGACATTGACAGTGTACCTTGATAAAAGTAAAAATGTGTTTTCTGTTTCTTTGGCAAAACTAGGCACTGCATCTCCACATAGCTGCTTTAATATTTCAACTGTCGGAGAGTTGACTTGCTGAATATGCCCCTGTGTGTGGAAAACTGCAGCTGAGCAATTTAAGGAAGTTTTTCTTTACCAGCCATATTTATAGGCAGGTGGTAGAGATTGGCCTGGAAAAATCTATGCTCCTTATTTCTCAGTATTTCAATTTGAATAGAAACAAATATGTTTTCTTTCCTTCACGCTGGCCTACATCTACCCTTTACACACCCACACAAGAAGCAGAAGGAACAAAATCCTTAAACTGCAGCTTGATAGAATATCATCATAATTGGATAAGATAGCTAAAGCCAGAATCAACATGCTTTATAAAAAAGCTTTTAGAAAAACAAAACAAAACAACAGGCAACAACTTAATACAAGCAAATCCTCGCATTTCTGAAAAGACAAACACATTCTTAAATAAAGCACAGGTAACATCCATTTTACTTGTGCTTGCACAGTTTCTTTGACTCCAATATGAAAAGGTATTATACATACAGAAATACAGAAAGAAAATTTGGAAATTGACCTATACAAAATTATGTTTTTCAGGCTTATCTTGATAAAGCTAGAAAGCATAAAAGCAGTGATAAGGTACTGGAAGTTTAGGGTTGACAGTTAAGTTCATGATGTAAAGGGTTTTAGGCAGGTAATCAAGAACATGTTATTTCATTTCTCTTTCTCTTTGTCTGTCTCTTCTTCCTTCTTTCTCTCCCTGCTTTCTCCACCTCCACTTTTGTGCTCCTGGGATTCCATCCCAAATTCTTTGTATATCAGACTGTTTTTTTCTTCCCATAATTCCTCCTCCCACTCACTTACTGGGAAACGATCTATTTTTTTCAACAAATTTCCTCCTCCAGCTGGATTAATATTAAAATGAAGCTTAACATGAGAAAAAAAAAAAAAGATGGCACTGTACCCTAGGAGAGTCTGTTAACAACTAATGCTAAATTTGAAAGAAGCTGGTTGAACTTGTTCTTGTAGCGTATACCTTTGAACCAGCTTAGCTGTTCAGAATTATCTTTAGCCTTTTTTCCGCCCTTAAAACCTTTCAGTGCCTTTTTCTGTACACTGCTTTTTTTTTTTTTTCTTTCCTTAGGAATGCTTTTAATTAACTGGGGCATCATAGGATTTCCTCCTTGAAGCTGATGCCAGGAGGCATGAGTGGGCAGTGCTGGGAGGATGAGACACATGGACATGTACCAGTACGAAATGGTATAAGCAGATTATTGTTTTATTCTTTTATATCAGGCTTTTGACTAATATACAGTGCTACACCGAATTCAGAGAGACCTACATGAGAGACCTACAAAATGTTTTTACTAGCATCATCCTAGTAAGAACAGCACAATATCATTACTAAAAACCTGTGAGTGAGATCTCTGGATCATCTCAACTGAACTTAAATGAGATCTCTGCAGTTGAATTGCACGATTCTGTGCTTTGTCATGACATCTCCACTCCCAGGCTTAGGAATCATTTTAAGGGATGATGAGGCTTATAGCCACTGCTTAGACATTTCGTAGAGATACATAAATACATATAAATAGAAAAATATTTAAAAGTATTTATTCCTTTGGAAATCGTCGTTTAGAAGATGCCTCTGCACATCCTTCTGGTTTATTTCACACACTGACATAATTCAAACCAACATGGAAGTAAATATTTTTCTTTAAAGAAATCCCAATTATTCTAGTTGCATACCACACTCACTTTAAAGTTTTATCATTCTTTTTAAAATTAATTTAGTTCATTTGTATGTTCTAGAGTCAGGCAAAAACAACTGCGTGTATTGGAACAACACTCACTGCTTCAGTTTATCCAGTACAGGACCCAGTATCATGGAGCAACTAGTATTGTTTATTTGCAACACAGTCAACAGAATTCTTGCAGGTTTTCAGATAATCTGGACAAATGCCATCAACGCTTACTGGTTTTCTGATGTGCATCAATTTGCTAACGTATTCCATCAGTACACAAGGAGTAAAATGAAATTAAAAAGGTTACTCACAGGGTAATTGCCTCTCTGAATATCTGAGTATCTCCGAGTATCACCCTCTAACCTTTAGGAAGAACAGCAGAATACATCCACAACTTTTCTGCAATATTTTACTTCTTTTTTTTTTTAGCCTGTTGTCTTGATAGATTTGTCATATTTCATCCTGTTTTTCTTAGCTGTATCACCATGTTCCAAGGCTCTGTTTATAGTTTCTATAACAATATGAACTTTATTATGGTTTCTCTTCCCTTGATTTTCTCTTCCCTGTCATACTTTGCGTATGCAGCTGCGTTGTGACTTCATGGTAAATAAAATAATTTTTCTTTAGTTTAGCATAGCATCTTTTAGTTTAAAGACCTTTTGCCATTCTTTTCTTAATAAATTTTAAGCATACAATTGGTAACATTTTAAAAAAAATTGAAATTGAGGTGAATCAATGACATCACCAAAAATTTTAACAATTTATGAATGGTAAAGAAATTGCTCAGAATAAAGGGCCCTGAAATTTTTGGTGTGTTTGTTTGTTTGTTTGTTTGCTTTTTTAAATGGAAGCATTCTGTCCAATCCCTTCAAAAAAATAGCAGTTATTTTGACCATGCAAATAACTCCCTGAGAAATTGCAAATAAGCTCATAGTAAATTTAGAAGTAACTTAAAACTGCTTTAAAAATGTATTATCTGTCAGTAGTTTGTTTGCTCTCAATGACCTTAGTAAAATAACAAAGACATTTAAAACAATGAATATGTCCTAAAAGATTTTAACTAAGATAAATTTAAATAATGATACCTAGGTGCTACAATGCTAATCAGGCAAGAGGTGTTAAACCTTTCGCATTTATGGGCTCCCTAAAATTTTCCACATTTTGGTGAAACACAGGTTTATTTGTAGCATGACATATTGAGGCTACTAGCAACAGACTGGGAAGGGGAGGGAACTTGTGCTGAGGACGATGCTTAGTTACTGTTTGCAGAGTCCTTATAAGAAAGCCTACGAACCCCAGCAGTTCACAGGCTGCAACTTGAAAACCACGGGTAGTGGTCTATAGGCAGGGCCAGACACAAGTCAGCTAGTTTTAAATAGGGCTTTTGTGCCATCATCATCAAGGCAGTTACTGACCTCTGCAGCTAACTTGCAAAGAAGCTCTCTCCACTGCAATACTGTAGTTATATGATAAAGGTTGTGCACATGTACCAGAAGTTCTGGGAAATCACTTGCTCCAGCAATCCCAACTATGTGAAGACGGCATCTGACCGTTTGCCACTCCTTTCACAGCTCTCCAGGCCAGGAAGTGAAATGCAAGTGCTGGGCTGAGTTTGGCTGCATGCTGCGGGCTGCCCTGCCAAGGTGAATTTGCAGATGACTTCTGTGCCTGCTCCCGCTGATACCATCCCACGTGGAGGAGGTATGTGTGGAAGGAAAGGAGAGTGAGAAGTGGAAGCAGCTGCTTCTGGGGGTGGGAAGGCCCCTTCCAGGACGCGGTCCTGTGCTCCCTCCTGGTTCTGCCAAAGTCTTCACATTCTTGAGGGCTCTGCAGTGCTTTGCTGCTGTGGAAAAATCTATCCTTGGGTGTTTGAATCATCAAAGTGATTTAAACTAAATTTGGTTTCCTTATCATCATTCCTTTCTTGTCTCAGAAATATTGTGCAGTAGCATTTGGATTTCTTTTACAAGGAAAGGATAGTGTATTTCAAATTTTTTCTCTGATGAAGAAGTGCTATAAAAATGCAGCTACATAAAATGGAGCAAGTATTATGTGGACAACTACAAGTATATAGAGGTTAGGATTTTCCTAAAATCAGCATAGTAAATCCAGAGCAATCTGCATTTAGACTTCACAGAAAGCAAATCTGCTTAGGTTACGATGAATAACCCACACACAACCTTTATTCTGGCTTATACTACCATCACGAGTCGGGGGGAGGAAGAATGCAAATGCCAGTCTCAAGACTGTGGAAGACTGTGAGCAATGCCTTAATCACAGTTCTACATGGATCATAATCTATAAAATTATTATGGGGCGAGTGCATCACTGCTCAAAACTGCAGTCAAAGAGTGATTACAGGATTCTGTCACACTAGAGGGCATATCAAGGAGGGGCCCATGAGGCTGTCTTCAGGACTCAGTAATATGCAATGCAAGCACTAACAGTTAGGATGATGGACAATAATTTTCTTCCCAAATCCACAGATGACACCGAAGAGGAAAGAAACTGCAAATAGTTTTAAAAATGGGTCCAATTTGAAGTGCTCTTGATAACTTGGAGAAATAATCCCAAACCACTGAGTTGATATTCTATGAAGCTGAGTATAAAGTACTGCATTTAAGAATGACAGAAGTTAAAAATAAGGAAAAACTGTTTAGGCTGCAGGCAATGTGGAAAGGATGAGTGTTTATTGTGGACTAGAGACTAAATTGAGTTGAGTAACAGAACACATGCAAAAATTGGAAAGTCATTTGATATTCTCAGCATTAGTGATTTCTCAGCTGGGGTACTGATGCCCACTGCTAAGAGAAAAGCCAGACAAACTGAAAAAGAAGATGATGTTTAAAAAAAAGACAACAAAATCTTTAAAAAAGAAGTTGAGAACTTGTCTGATTTTAAGTGTTTAAAAGCATTAAGAAAAAAAAACAACCACAACATGACCTATATAGAAACTTGAAGGAATCGGTTTTATTAAGCACTAAGAAAGAAAAAAAAATAATCTCTGGGGTCATGTTTCACAATATTCAACTACAGAAAAGACTCCTTTGAAGAGGGTAGGCTCAGCAGTACTATATGTCCATGCAGGGTAAGACAAGAGGTCACTAAATAAGAAGGTAAATTTGGGATTTTTTTTCTTAATGACTCAGAAAGATTTCCACCCAAAGGTCTCTAAGTCTGAGTGCACCTCAGAGGAATCACATTATCTGCATATCCATGTTACATTTATAGGTTGATACCATACCATCAAACTGTTGGCAGGCTAGCTCCCCTTCTGGTACCGATAAATCTTGCTTTTTGGTATGTGAGGATTGGGCCCAGGGATTAATTTCACTTGACAGTTTATCTGAGGTAGTCATAGAGGAGGTGTATGGATGTAGACACCACCCGGCCAGATCACAGGGTGGATGAAGGTCTCAGCTTCTTTCCCTCCTGTGTCCTAGCACTCACCTGTAGCAATGCTTTGGCAGAGATTTGTATTCAAAGAATGTGGTCTTCAGGGAAGTTTGTCCTTGCTCATGGCTACAAGCTCTTGCTATGATTACTGGACTGATTAATATTAAATACTGTTCCACAAAGCTGTGTGGCCCAACTGTATCTCAAGGAACCTAAGTGTTTTGTGTAAGATGTCAAACCCAACACTTTTTCTTCCAGAGATCAGTATCAGTGCAGCAGATCAGAGAGCACTGGTGGTTCATATCTGTTGTAATCAATACTACTGGTAATTTCTCTCTGCTATGAAAGTTTGAATGACTTGAGCATAACCAGATTAAAAAATAGCTTCTGAGCAATTTAATGATGAAAGAAAACCCATTATGGAAAAAGTTTGCCCATGTGCTAGTGTGTATCACCAGCTGTTTCTTTTCATTTGTATTCAAAGGGCATGCAGCTCTGCTGTTTAGATTACTCAGGGTATTGGCTGAATGGATGGAGTGGGACATGTTATTTGCATATTGATTTGTTTTGTATGGAAATTATTTTGATGAGTTTTTACCTTATTAGATTGTGCATTGTTATAGTGTGTGTATGAGTGAAACAATCTCAGACTGGGGAGCGGTTCTGAAAAGCTGAAATGCAAACACAAACAAACTCTATTTAGTTAATATGCATTACATATTTAATTAATAAACTCTCATGAATTTAGGATTGGAAGTGGGAAAAGCACCAGATTTAAGAACTTGTAGGTATCAGGTGTGAGCAGATATCCTAGGTGTGAAATCATTGGCTAAACCCAGCTCAACACAGAGATGCTGTCTGAGGTCTTTTGGGTCCACTAGGAAAGGGCTTTGTAGGCTGGGTGCTTAACTCTCATGCAGCATGCTTCTGTATTCTTCTTCATGATGATTCTAAACTTTTACTTAAAGAAGCAAACATGACGTAGTGTCTTACATAGGTGACTCCTGAAGCCTGTGAAGGGCAGTGTATTGGCTGTAATAGCAGGGGACCAGGTTTGATTAACAAGTGGTTCTCATGCTTGCTCGTAAGTGAATAAACAACTATTCAGCAGCTGCTTAATCTTGCATGTAATTACCTTATGTATATACATGTATCACACTTTTGGCATTTCAGAGATAAATGCCTTGGTGACTGGAGTATGCCCAGTTTAGCTATGTACATCTTTCCACATAAAACCAATGGGTGCTTGCTTCACTGAACATTGACTCAAACATCAGTGAGGATTTAAAGACCACATCCACAGCTACTCGTGTCCTTAGACACAGTTGTCAGGGGGACCATCTAATGGTGTCATGTCCAAGCACTACCATTCTGGCTAATTAGTTATTAGCCTGACAGAAATCTCTCCTCAATGAAGTTTCAGTACAGACTGCCTTACTCTCAAAAAGCAAATAATACAATTCCAGCAGCAGTGCCCATTTTCTTTTTGCAGTGCATTGTAAGAGCCTAATTTGTTACCTTACAATGCCTCCGTCAGACATCAAAGGTAGCTGACCAGTCACATTCAACTGTTTTATGGAGGTTCATCTCAGAAAAACACCAGAAGATGGAAACTCCAGTCACACATCGTAGAAAAATGATGTTTCTATTAAATAGCTCCTTCCTTTATCTAAACTTCATAATTATTTTGTTGTTAATGTGGAGCCTACAGCTTCGTTTTTAGAACCTTTGCATTTCTATTGTTAAATTTTTTAACATGTTAACTAATTGTGTAAATGCTGGAGACTTCAGAAATAATTTTTTCTATAAGTTCCAGAGTGAATCTGAAGACCAACAAATGGCAAAGCTCAGAAATCTGCCAGATGGTCCAAGCAGAGAGAGTGCATTGCTGCTGCACATTCAGTAATTAGCATTGAAATAGCGGGAATTGGAATGGGTCTGAAAATGGCCTCTTGAGTTCCAAATCTTATAAAGAACAAAATTAATGTATTATTAATAAATCATTATTGTAGGCATTGTACTCCATAGCAACATACATTTTTACCCTTGAGGACTGTTTGAGAGACCTCAGCAGTTACCCAAAGCTTAGGTACTAAGCAATGACGATACTGTGAAGATTTCCCTTTCTCTAAAAGAAGTGGTATGTTCCTCCTCTTAATGACCCACCTGCTCCTCTGTTACACCCCACAATACCCATGCATTCAGTGGAAATGGAATTTAATTACTTTGGCTCACATTTTTATTTTTTTATTTATTTTATTTTATTCAGTTATTCACACATTTTTCTACAGTGCTATGTTTCTCACTCTTGCAAAGAGAGAGCCAGTTCTGAGGCTGGGAAACAAAGGTGAGACCATGACTATAGACAGCTGCCAGAATTTCAGCTTGCTTTCAATAGATGAAAAGAATGAAAGGCTGATGGTCTCTTCTAATTGTGGATAGTACCGTTAGTGCTATTAATGAGGTCTACAGAAAGGATGATGACATAAGGAAAGGCAATGAGGTACGGATGAGTGGCTTGGCCAAAATTCCAGAGCCCCTGCTTGTAGCCTGTTACAAATGCATGTCAGAACATCACAGTCTGCCCCTCCAGACATTTTTGGGAGCATGCTTATGACTCCTGGGAGGCACTCAAGATACTCAGCATGGTGTCAGGAGGAATGAGGAGGGAGAAACAGGGTTAGCAGCAGGTTTCTCTTCCCACAGGTTTCAGTGTTCGTGTTCTGTACACATGACAGCACGTGTAGGGGCTGCTTTGGTAAGTGTTCAGGAATAGCACCATATGTTTGGTGCCTGCTCCACCAGTCTTTGAAGCCAATGGGAACTTTATCCACTGATTTCAAAGGGCTTTAAATTAGCCCAGTTGGAAGTAATGGAAGTTAGCTGCATCTTTAAAAGTGCAGGGATTTCTGCCAGTCCTTCATCAGATGAGCTCTGCAGAGATGTGGCCTAGTTATTGATGGTTGTCACCTGCTTTTGAAACAGTGGTTGGGAATTTATATAATATCACCTCAGAATAAAGAGGAGAAATATACAGTGGACCAAACAACAGAAATGGCTAATGTAGAGAACGTTTTTTGCTCTCTTTGCTTCAAAGGGATATCTCAGAATGCATTTTTGGTTTCATGTTAAAGGAACCTCTGCTGTAAAGCCACCTGAGGTAGTAGCCTTAAGCTATCTGAAAAAGACTGAAATTTAATTACCATCTTCAGCTCTGTCATGATGTCGTTTCAAGGACATACCTGCATGATCAAAAACTACTGAAATGAAAAATTGCCAAAAGCTCCTAATGAATCAAGGAATGAACAGCCCAACTCTTCAGTGTTTCTAAATAACTACACAATGATGGTGATCAATAATACAGATGATTCAGTGTGCAGGGCTTTCTTGCTTTTGAAACATGCTTGAATGTGCAAAACACATTAGAACTAATGACCACTCTGAAGTTCTGTACATGACCTGGGAAACCCAGCATGATTTATCACTCTCAGCTGCACACAGTCTCAATGTAAGCTTAATCATTTAGCAAACAATCAAACCAGGCTCACCCCAAACTTCATGTACCACAGCCACACCAATACACTGACACCTGCACTGGAGGCAAACTACTATGGATTTCCTCAAAACTAGCTTCCTCTTTTGATACAAAAATCAAAACAAACTAACCATGGCATTTTTTCTAAGTGAACATCAGCTGAGGGGTATGTTTGTGTGCCTCTGTTTCATCAGGTAATTTTTATTTTCTGGCTCTTGCAAGGCAGTTTAATTGATCATCGTGTGTGACTCGTAACAGTCCATTCTCATCAGTATAAATATTTAGCAACGTAATTGAATTCCTTCACTAGATCATATATTATATAGAAGCTTGAAGGCAGTATTGATACTTGATAAAAAGAAATACTCCCCACTCTGTTGCTTTCAAAAAGAAACCTCTAAAGCAGTTGGAAAGCTGCATATTCCAGGTCTAAGGGCTCAAAATGTCAGGAAATACTTGTAGAACTCTTAACTTTTTTGCTGATTTGAGCAGTATGCAGTTTTGCTTTCCATGTGTACTGTAAGTGTAGAGTAGTGTCTCATCGAAATAAAATAACATGCTTTACACAGAAGTATGTAACCATTCATCAGCAAAGGAGGTTTCACAGAAACATAGAATCATTCTGGTTTGAAAAGGCCTTTAAGATCAAGTCAAACCATAACCTAACTCTACCAACCATTAACCTAACTCTACCAAGTCCAGTGCTGAAACCATGTCCCTAAGCACCACATTTATACGTCTTTTATTTGATTACCCTTTAGGTAAAGAAGTTTCTTCTCATATCTAATCTAAGCCTCCCCTGGCACAACTTGAGCCCTTTTCCTCTAGTCCTATCACTTGTTACTTGGGAAAAGAGACCAACCCCCACCTCACTACAACCTTCTTTCATGTAGTTGTAGAGAGTGAAAAGGTCTCCCCTCAGCTTCCTTTTCTCCAGGCTAAACAACCCCAGTTCCCTCAGACGCTCCTTGTAAGACATTCTCCAGACCCTTCACCAGCTTTGTTGCCCTTCTCTGGCCTTGCTCCAGCACTGCAATGTCTTTTTTGTAGTGAGGGGCCCAAAACTGAACACAGAACTTGAGGTGTGGACTCACCAGTGCCAAGTACAGAAGGACAATCACATCCCTAGTCCTGCTGGCCACACTATGCCTGATGCAGGCCAGGATACTGTTGGCTTCCTTGGCCACCTGGGCACAATGTTGGCTCATATTTAGCTGATTGTCAATCAACACCCGCAGGTCCTTTTCTGCTGGACAGCTTTCCAGCCACTCTTCCCCAAACCTGTAGTGTTGCATGGGGCTGTGACACAAGTTGGTATTGTTGAACCTCATACAGTTTGCCTTGGCCCTTCAATCCAGCTTGTCCAGATCCCTCTGTAGAGCCTTCCTACCCCTGAGCAGATCAACACTCCTGCTCAACTGGATATTGTCTGGGAACTTACTGAGGATGCACTTGATCCCCTCATTCAGATGATTGATAAAGATATTAAAGAGAACTAGGACTGATGCACTGCATGAAACATGGTGGGAAAATTATAAGATCAGCAGTATCATGAGCTACAGCACATTCATGGCTCAGATCACAGAGGAGCTATGACTTGTGACACTCCCTGTGGGAACCACCAGGGCATTCAGTGCACAGTGCAGACACTCTCTCTGTGCAAAGCAGCTCGGGGCTAAAAGTAGCACAGCAGCATTTGTCCTCATGCCCAGTTAAAGTCCCAGACCATCCTCATTTCTAAGTGCATGCCCTATTTATCAGGTTGCAGGGGTGGTGGTGGTAATACTGTCATTATTAGCTCTCTTTCAGCCTGTATATTGAAGGACAGGAGCAGGTCCGATTGGCTTGGTGAAACAAGTATTTATCCAAATAAGGATTCAGCCCTGAGCAGAGGGAACATGCATATTTTAAAAAGCTATCTAATTCTGTAATGTGGTTCCTTCAGTGGTGGCCACATGGCTAAATCCTTTAGTACTGCTTGCTGGTTGTTGCTGGCAAGATGGACATTGCCAGATCCCAATGGACATGATTAACAAGATAACTGCTATGGCCCCACCATCTACTAAAAAGGACACTCAAACCTTTTTAGGGACTGTTGGTTTCTGGAGAATGCATATTCCAGGTTACAGTGAAACTGTGAAACCTCTCTATGAGGTGACCCGAAAGAAGAGTGACTTTAAATGGGGTCCTGAGCAACAGAGAGCTTTTGAGCAGATTAAAAAGGAGATTGTGCAGGCAATGGCCCTTGGACCAGTTCAAACGGGGCCAGACATCAAAAATGTGCTCTACACTGCAACCGGGTACAATGGTCCTACTTGGAGCCTCTGGCAGAAAGCACCAGGGGAGACTCGAGGTCGACCCTTGGATTCTGGAGCCGGAGCTACAGCAGTTCCAAGGCCAACTACACGTCAACTGAGAAGGAGATACTTGCAGCATATGAAGGAGTTAGAGCCTCTTCGGAAGTGATCGGCACTGAAGTGCAGCTCGTCCTGGTGCCCAGATTACCAGTACTGAGCTTCATGTTCCAGAGTAACCTTTCTCCTATCCATCATGCCACCGATGCCACTTGGAGTAAATGCACTGCTTTAATTACCCAGCGAGCTCGAATAGGAAGGCCTAATCATCTAGGTATCGTAAAAGCAATTACAAACTGGCCAGAAGGCACACACTTTGGAATGCCACCACAAGAAGTGGTGAGATGAGCTCAAGAAGCTCCACCATATGATCATCTACCAGAGACTGAAAAACAATTTACTCTTTTCACCGATGGCTCCTGTCGTCTTGTAGGGAACTGCCGGAAGTGGAAAGCTGCCGTGTGGAGTCCTACATGACTAGTTGCACAAGCAGCTGAAGGAGAAGGTGAATCAAGTCAATTTGCAGAGGTAAAAGCCATCCAGCTGGCTTTGGACATTGCTGAGCGAGAGGGGTGGCCGAGACTCCATCTCTACACTGACTCGTGGATGGCAGCAAATGCCTTGTGGGGTTGGCTAAAGCAGTGGCAGCAGAACAACTGGCAGTGAAAAGGTAAACCTATTTGGGTTGCTGAGCTGTGGAAAGACATTGCAGCTCGGATGGAGAAACTGGTTGTAAATGTGCGTCATGTAGATGCACATGGACCTCTGAGTCGAGCCACTGAGGAGCATCGACACAACCAACAAGCAGATGAGGCTGCTCAAGTGTTCCAAATAGACTTCGACTGGGAACATAAGGGTGAACTCTTTTTAGCTCAATGGGCTAAAACACTTCAGGTCATCAGGGCAGAGATGCAACATACAGATGGGCTCGTGCCTGAGGGGTGGACTTTACCATGGATGCTGTTGTGCAGGTTATCCATGAGTATGAAACATGCACTGCAATTAAGTAGGCGAAATGGTTAAAACCTTTGTGGTATGAGGAGAGATGATCAAAGTACAGGTATGGGGAGGTCTGGCAAATTGACTATATCACACTGCCTCAGTCCCGCCAGGGTAAGCACTATGTGCTTACAATGATGGAAACAAGTACAGGATGTTTGGAAACATATCCTGTGCCTCATGCCACAGCCCGGAACACCATCCTGGGCCTTGAGAAGCAAATCTTGTGGAAACACGGTACTCCAGAAAGAATTGAGTCAGACAATGGGACTCATTTCAAACAGTCTTGTGACTGAGTGGGCCAAAGAACATGGTATCGAGTGGATCTACCATATCCTGTACTATGCACAAGCCTCAAGGAAGATTGAAAGGTACAATGGTCTGCTAAAAGCTACCCTGAAGGCAATGGGTGGTGGAACTTTCAAAAACTGGGACAAAAATTTGGCAAAGGCCACCTGGTTAGTTAATACCAGGGGATCCATCAGTCAGGCTGGTCCTGCTCAGTCAGATCTTCTACATACTGCAGATGGGGATAAAGTCCCTGTGGTATGTGAAAGAAAACTGTTGGGTGAAAGTGTTTGGGTTTATCCTGATTTGGGCAAAGGTAAACCTGTCTGGGGTGTTGCTTTTGCTCTGGGACCTGGACATACCTGGTGTGTGATGATGGAGGATGGTAAAATACAATATGTACCTCAAGGTAATCTGACTCTGGGAGAGAATCCTTAATTTGACAGTTGGTAAATTATAGAGCCTATATGGAATTTATGGTATGGAATAAGGGCTGGAATGTCCTGGTTTGAGCCAGGATTAAGCTAATTTTCCTTTTACTGATTTTTTCTTCCTTCAGTAAGCTCTCTTTTAACTAGCAACAAGTGTTCCAGCTAGTGGACTGATAACACTGGAATGTTTATGTTTCTGCTGAGACTCCAAGGTCGCTTCTTAGCTCTGCTGCTACAGAGGCTACCGGGGCAGGAGAATTGTATCTATGACCCCCCCGTAGGGGAGCTGGACTAGACAGACAGCAGAACTGACCAAAGGTATTCCATTCCATAGATCTCCGTAAGCTCCATTTTTTCCCCATTCCTGTCTCCAAAGAGCTCTTGTAGGATTTCAGGTACTTTTTTCCATGTTGAATCTGTATGGTCTGCTTTAGCTGAAATATTTAAGACAAAGAGAAAAACATAGGTAGCACATTCTATTTTGTGCTCCTTTGTGTTAATGTGATAACTACCATCTCAATACACTTCGGTCACTAGAAGCCAGTGGCTGCAAAGAGCTAATTTTGCCTTTCTTGCTAGAAATTGCTGTGAGCATTTTTTATTTTACGTGATCACACTTGTTGCTTTATTGCCAAGTAATATATCCATATTGAGCTGTGTGTATGGATGCATATGCATATTTTAACTTCATATTAATAGCAGAACAGCAGGTCACGGAGTTCGTACAGTCTGATGAGAGTCCCAGATCAAGCCTCTACTCGCCTCCCCTCAGGAGTTATACACTAGGAGTTGCGAGAAGCAGCAGAAAGTGCAAAGCCATTAATCATGAGGAGCAGGCAGACTGGCAGATATGCAGAGTCTTCATTCTCACACCTGTACCCTGCAGTCAACTAAAATAATGTGGCTGAATTAAGTAGTGATATCAACACATCTGTCTTCTCCATTTTGGCGTGGTTTCAGTAGGCTCCATTTCAGCACGTAGAGTTCTGTTGGGAGTTACTGTGGAAAAACAAAGGTAAAGAACTATTGAAAAAAAAAGCCAAAGTAAGAGCCAGAAGTACTTTAGGTTTCCCCTTCCTGCAAGGCTGAACTTAATCCTCCAGATGTAGAGTCCCATGGCTGCTTTTTGTTTTACTCCATATTTTTCCACTCTGATATGACTGGGAGCATAGAGGTACTCTTCAGGAAAACTGGGCTTTTAAAAATAAGTTGGAAATACACTCAGGATCTCAGCTAGAGACAAAGATAAGAAATATATTAGTTTCTCACTCTGAGCTTGAATACTGACAGCACAGTAGAATCTAACTCTTCCAGTCCACAAAATGAAGTTTATTAGAATGCATGATAGACACAATGTCAGAGTGGCTGAAAAAACCTGACAAATCTCAATAAAGGGCCGGATTCTTACATTCTCACTACAAAGAGCAGAGCTTTAACCAGGAACAGTTCAACAGAGGGTAAGAGGATACAGGAACTACTGGGCATCTGAAAGATACCCAAACTTGATATCAGGGAGCAATAATGTTTCTCCTTCAGAAATTGTCTCATAAAATGAAAAATATTTTACCATGCTTTGTGACTTTTCCCAAATAGTCTGATTTATTTACCTATTCATGTTTTCAAATTGTTTGTTAGATAGCCTTCACATGCATATTTGAGCTATGTTTGCATGCTCTCAGTGACAGAAGGCTTTGTTTAGGAAATTGAAGTTTTTGTTCAAATTTTAGAGTTTGCTACTTGGAATTTGTGACTGAGCAGCTTCCCTTGAATTCATCCCACTTAATGTCAGACACTTCTTTAAGACACAGGCCACTTCAGAGCACAGCTTATCCGACCTAGTGTGCAGCTTTTACTTGGTATACAGAATTCGTTGAGGGAAGTGTCCAAGCAAACAAATTAGTCTGGTGTGAAAAATCTGAAACTTGGTGATATTTTGGTTCTCTGAGTAGTGTTATTATCATAAAAGATTTTCATTGAAGTGCATTCTGTTTGTGTAAAGAAATACTGTGTTTATTGGTTCTATTAAATGCA
The DNA here is from genome assembly GCA_020745705.1 of Hemiprocne comata. NCBI lineage: Eukaryota > Metazoa > Chordata > Aves > Apodiformes > Apodidae > Hemiprocne > Hemiprocne comata. The sequence goes on from CM036587.1 coordinate 87,815,798, forward strand.
CCTGTTTTCTGGACCTCCAAAAGTCACTCCTAGGCAAGCTTCAATGCAAGAAAAATTTCAACTTAGTAGTTGACCTTGCTTTAAAATTGTGAAAGAGCACAGCAGTACATGATAGCGTAAGTACATGAAAATGTGACAAAAAAAGAGAGAATACTCACCATTGAGAAATTTAATTATTTTGACATTTCCTCTGAAAACACAAATGGGATTAGTAATGCAGAATATTTATTTTTCCATAGGAGATAAAACAAAGCAATTAGCTAAATAGAATCATCAAGAGTGGGTATTAGGGGATCTTTTTATTACAATGAATGAAGAGTGAAGTGCTCGTGTCTCACTGACACTAATGGCAGATTATTGTGTATTAATTAATAATGCCTATTACTTCTCTTGCACATTGTCCCAGAATAATGCACCCCTAGGTGTTTTGTTCTGCCTCATTTTCATTTAAGTGGTTCCTGAAAATTATTATACAGTTTCAAAATTCCTTTAGTAAATCCCTTGGGAATAACCATTTTAACACTGTGCCAAAAAGACACCCTCTAATGTACTGTGTTTCATGTTTGAATAGAAGAATGCATCCTCATCAGTTGATCTGCATAAAATCAGAGACTTAAGTGAAAAAATCTGGCCTAAATAATTTTAATATAAATTTAAGTTTTTACAGAACCTGAATGGTCATATATTAGTCTCATAAATCTTCTATGAATAATTTTCTGATATTTAGTTTGCATGGTTATGGAGATCTTAGGGTAGAATAATGCCTTCTAGGATAGTGGTTCCATCTATGTGCCTTGGTAAAATTATTTCCACAGTGGAAATACAAGTATTTTGTTCTACCTTATCCATTGAAGAGCCTTCGCTTTGGCATCCACAGATGACTTTAAATTTAGATATACTAGATAGTGACACTGACCCCAGTTTATTCTGCATGTAAGTAGGTCTCACCTTGTATAGGCAGTCCAAAGAGCTACTTAAATTAGTGTTTGTTAGACTCTTTATTAGTTCTTTATGTGGTTATTTTTCAGTTGTGAAATACTCTTTCCAATTGCTGTGCAGCCTGTCCTACCCTTAATCTTTTCATAAATCAGACCCTCAAAGCTTGTTAGCCCCTTTCACTATTCTTTTCCATGCTCCCAATGCTGATGCAGGTGAGACACACTGAGCTGTGCACATCATTCCAGTGCAGAAGCATGTCAAGTCTTGGTTTTGCAGCTCTGCTTTCACTGGCTCAAACCAGCCTGTACAGAGCTGACCAAGTTTCTGAGGTCTCATGTCAACCTTGGTGGCATTTCTTTGTTGGAATATATGTGGAAAGACAGTTTTTTATCACTGCATCATATTCATTTCCACACTTCAGAAAATATTGCCTTTTCAGAGGAAACCTGCTGAGTGTGTTTTCAATTGAAGACAGTGAATGAGGAGGAAAGAGTTGTGCCTTTGAACGTATTTAGTAGAGCCATGGCTTTAGTCTTCTCTCTGACTCTCAGCAACACGAAGAACTGTTTGTTGGCAGCAGCTGGCACTGGAATAAATGTGTTCAGCTTTCAGTTCTGCTCATCTCTCCAAAATGTTCACTATGCTGTACTGAGAAGGATTGTTTCTCAGGCAGCAGTAAGAGTAACAGGGAAAAGTATATGCAAAAAGAGGAGGAAGAGGAACAGAAGGTAGATGGAACATTTGGAAGCCTAAATCCCACCTAAATCTCCCAGGAGAAATGCAGGATCTTTGTTGATAGTTCGGTGGTGAGAGTGGGGCGTACATAGTCCAAATTCTTGAAAGTGGACAAGGCAGAAAAGATGGGCAGAGTTTTCTGTGTAGCTAGGAAACAGAAAATGAAAAAGCAGTAGTGGGATATATGCAGCTGCCAAAGCAGAGGAGCATCTGAGTCGTGAGCGAGTGAGAGGTGGAAACAGTGAGAACTGTCTCTGCTTGGAGCAGCGAGTTGGAGGCCACAAGAGAGGAGGTACAGGTGGTAACACAGAGTTTCAGGTATGGCCTCAGAGACAGAGCGAGCTGGGGACAATGCACAGCACTCATGGAGGGAAGTGAATTTGGGAGGGAGTGTGTGTGCTGAAGAACAGAGTTCTTGAAGCCAGTAATGTTCTCAGCCACTGGAAGCCAAGTGTGCAGTCCCTTTTTATTCTGAGTTTTCTGTCTAACAGTACCTTCATATGCATCCTCAGTCATGTAAGGGCATTCTGGCTCTAAGCTTGGAAAGTGTCTACAAAGATAGTTCAGTTCAGAATGTACAAGTTCACTATTTTCTAGATCTTTACTGAATTGTCTGTCATCTGCACACCCATTCCTTTGATGAATTGGATTCCTAAATCATGGAAATACATTGATAAACTTTTGGTTTAGAAGCAGTTTGAGTTGAGCTGTGATTAATCTATTTCTCATAAAAGCCAATTATAGGCTGATAATTGATGCAGTCCTTTCCTATGCATGTGAACTAATTCACACTGGAAGTCAGTCACTTGACTTCCCAAAGGTACTTATACCTTGTAGGAAAAGAAAAAAGGAAAGATTTGTGAGGGTGCTCAAAGGACAATGCTATAATTGACATTTGTGAAAAGTGTAGATTTCTCCACTTTGTACTTTTCTACCTGAGAACTTGGAGAAAATAATGAGTGCAAGTATTTATCTCCTTTTGCTTTGAATTATGTAGCAGATAATTTGTCTTAAGCTTTCTAGATTATGGAAATTGTGTGGAACCATGGAAGTGAAGGGGAGGAGATTAAGTAATGCAAATTTTTTGTTTCAGCTGTCAGCTCTGTTGTTTTGAGCATGGCCTCAGTTGAATTAACAGCAACCACAGATCATCCATGTGCTGACCACCTTTCAGACACAGCAGTTCCGGAGGGCTGGAAGTGGTGATGTTGGTCTCCGTGTTTACTGACAAGCCTTCTGTTCTCCTGCCACTCTGATCTTGCTGGAACTTGGAATCCAGCCCCAAGGATCATCAGGCTATAGTGGAGGTTATCATGAAAGGTGGCTGGATGGGGACTTGGATGGCAACGTCCAATCCTATGTGATACAGCCCTCTTGCCAACATAAGATAGAGCTTTCCCTCACTTTCCTCCCCTCCAGGATCAGGTCTGTAGTGTGGGAAAACCCACTTGAAATTATCACAGCTAAACTCCACAGTGAACTAAGAAAATGCGAATTTTCAAAATAGTAAATGTAGCTGGTGAAAGACCTAGAGGGTGCAAAGACACCCCAGTATGACCCTGGACATAGTGCAGCTCAGTCACATTCAGTGAGTGCTGTCAGGCAGGCCTGCACATAAACTAGGTGACTAAAGGCAATGTTCTTGGAAGCTGCACATCTTTGCATTTTTTGTTGGGTTTGGGTTTTTCTGTTGGTTTTTGGGGGCTGGGTTGCTTGTTTGTTTGTTTGTTTTTATTTCTGCATTTCTCCTGCTATTCATGTGCTGATTCTGCAACAAACAAGAAAGCATTCAGGTTAATTTCTTAGAGCCAAGGTCTTCCCATCTCAACAGATATGGTTCCACAAACATAACTTGATCACTACTATGAAAAAGAAATATTGTACTTGAGGGAAATAGCTCATGTTCAGTTTACTGTAAACCTGTTTCAAAGGTTAAAATGTTCACTGTTCCATATCAGTTTTCAGTTGAAGCATTTTGAATGGTGGGAAGAAATATTTCATTTAGTTCAGTTTCAGTTCAAGAGAACATCCAACTAAACTTCAAAATGAAAACATAGATTCACACTGAGAAAGAATACCAGACTGTTTTTTTTTTAGTTAGTGGGAGTTAAAATCAGCAACCCTCTTTTCTTCTGCTATATGCTGCACTTCTCTCCAGATTTCTCTCTTCTTTGACTGAATAGCTGAGTTTCAGCTAATTTCTTATGGTATTACATCAGATTTTTTCTATTTGTATCTTCTTTTATCTTCTCACATTTTGGATATCTCTTGTTCCCTTTCTATTATTCCTCTGGTCTCAGGGGTATTTGCAATTCCTGTCAATTTGTTTTAAGTGAATTTCATTAAGGTTTTTATTTGTTCTACTCCCTGAATCACTTAGGATAACTTGCCATACTCACAACACACGTTTCCCTCTGCATTACATTCTTTCCTGTCAAGCCCCATTGTGTAATCCATGATACCACCTCTACTGGCTCTGCCCAGAGGGCTATCTTGGAGTTCCTGCAGCTGATAATGGGCAAGAGCAGATGCTTTTGTTAGAGCACAAGGGCAAGGCCAACATGTAATGTTACTTTCCTGTCACGCCCTATCAGCCTCCAGCAAGTAACTTCTCAGGGACTTTCTGGGGCAGAGCTGTCTTTTGATTGAAAAGTCTCAGCAGAATTCTTCTCTCACAGCTTTGTCTGGTTGCTTTTCCAATCCATGCATTCACAAACTTCTGTAGCAAGGAGTTTCAAACTGTTAGGTATGTATTATATGAGTGATATTTCAGCCCAATTGTCCTGGATAGAAGTATGCCCAGGTACTCAAAGTCAACTGGCAAGACTTTTCTTTTAATTTCTTGGATGTTTTCTCTGTTTCTTAGCCGTTTTCCCCTTGAAATAACTTTGTTTTATAGCTGCACCAATGAGGTAAAAGCCTTGGGGAGAATCAAGCTCAGGAAACCATTTCAGTCAGTTTATGAGGTTGAGACTGCCCAGAATTGAATAGGAGTTTAAAATAATGTAACCCTCAAGAGAGTCTATATTCTTCCTCTGTAATGTAGTCAGACAAATATACTAAGAAAGAGTAGGTCAAGACATGAAATATAATTAAGCTGGAATTAAATATTTACATTAGGTTTCACTAAATATGTTTGATTTACTTCTCTTAAATGGGCATTTAATAGACACAGCACTGAGCCAATGACGAGTCATAAATTACCCGTTCCAGGAAGCATACCACACAGGGACAGGTTCAGAGACAGCCTGCCATCCACTGGGCTACCTCCTGGCTCTGCCTGAGTTTAGTATAAACAGCAGCTAGCTAGAAAGCTAAAAAACATATTGTTGTGTTTCCCAGTTAATCAAAATAAGTCATGGAGACCCTCTGCTGCTTCCCTACTTTGCACCTGCTTCAGAACGCAGGCACGTCCTGATTAAACTTCAAGTCTGGCCATCTCCCATAGGAGTTCTGCTTTTTGCTGCCTGATCCCTGTGTGCTTGAACTCCTATTACTCCCCCTCTATTCTGCCCTGGTGAGGCCGCATCTGGAGTATTGTGTCCAGTTCTGGGCTCCTCAGTTCAAGAAGGACAGGGAACTGCTTGAAAGAGTCCAGCGCAGAGCCACAAAGATGATTAAGGGAGTGGAACATCTCCCTTATGAGGAAAGGCTGAAGGAGCTGGGTCTCTTTAGATTGGAGAAGAGGAGACTGAGGGGTGACCTCATCAACATTCATAAATACATACAGGGTGAGTGCCAGGAGGACAGAGCCAGGTTCTTCTCAGTGATGTCCAGTGATAGGACAAGGGGCAATGGGTGCAAACTGGAGCATAGGAGTCTCCATGTAAACGTGAGGAAAAACTTCTTTACTGTGAGAGTGACAGAACATTGGAACAGGCTGCCCAGAGAGGTTGTGGAGTCTCCTTCACTGGAGACATTCAAAACCTGCCTGGACGCATTCCTGTGTGATGTGCTCTAGGTGACCCTTCCTGGCAGGGGGGGTTGGACTGGATGATCTTTCGAGATCCCTTCCAACCCCTAAGATTCTCTGATTCTGTGATTCTGTGATACTGTGTTCACCAGGGTCTGGTGTCACAGTCAATACTCCCATTAAAGTTTAAACCTCAGAGCACTGAACAGCCTCTCATAGTGTAACATTAGCTAGGACTTGTTCACTTATATCAAGTTTTTATCTTGTTTGCAAAGAATGATTAATCAGTTCACAGAAAACTATACCTGTTTGAAGAGGAAAATCTTTACTCTGTATTTATGGGAAATGTAAAATATTTTTCCATTATCAATTCTAATGTGTTTGTGGGTGGGTGAGAGAAAGAAGGGGATAATAATATTAGAGTTATAAAAAATGTTTTAATAGGCTCGGAAATAAAAACAAATGAAACTTTGCTTATATTGTTCGAGTTTCTGCTAAAAATATTATGTCTTGATGTAACTTATACTTTCACTGGTTTCATCTACTTCAGTTATTGTCTCTTAGAAGAGTATTACAGCAGTCTTGGGGTAGTTTGAAGGTGATGAAAGAGACATTAGAGAATCTTCCTTTCAAATATTAAATATACAGGGTCCTTTCAGATCATCTATAAAACAAATGTCCAATGTTGCACCTTTCCCAGCTGTAATTATGCACCTGAGTATGAAGATTTTGTAAATGAATCAGTTTCCTTTTGAGAGAAGACAAAACCTTTTCTGGTAATGAATGATGCCATGTGGTTAATATCGTAAGTCCTTTATATGCTGTTTTAAGTCATTATACAGTACAAAAATAAAATCCTACACCAGGTTCTTTTGCATGCATAACAAAACCAAATTTTTGATAGATATATATATTTGTTATGATACCCAGACATATAGGTCTGTAAGAGTAATAGACTAACTAGAAAATGGAACTGAAGCTGCAGAATGCAAGAAAATTATGTTTCCAAAGACAAAACTGCTCATTGCCCTAGGGGACTGGAGCACCCATTATTTTGGTGAAGTGTCTGTATGGGAGAAAAAGGCTGATAAAAACATAATCTTTATCACTGCTATGATGCTACCAAAGATTTAGAAATAGTAAACATTTATTTTGTATTTTTCCAGCAAAAGATACATGCTAAAGTTTCATAAATCAGTGGCTAGGCTTCCAAGGATGGCATATGAGGAATATGATCATAAGTTAACTGTAAAGTGAGTGAATGATAGAGATTAGAAACAATATATATTTATATTGATGGGCCACTTTATCCAGGAAGTAACAGAGCAGCCAGAAGTACTCAGAAACACAAATTTATTGTTTATGCAAACATTTATTCAGTTCATAGGAAATGATCAAGGGTAAGAAGATGACTGGAGAATAACATACTACCATTATTTCAGAAAGCCTTGGTATATACCATAAAACTGCACGCAAGATGTATGAGAAACTACACATAGTTTTGGAAAGGTCTGCCTTGAGACAGCTGAACTATGGGTGGTGGACTGCAGCAATATACTGTCACTTGGTGCCCAGTCTGTACTTCTCTGTGACACAGTAGTTTAAAAAAAAGATAAGGGATTCCATTAAGATCAAGAATTAGTCATCTTGCAACGTAAGTCAGCCAAAGGGACCACAGTGTTCAGTTGGATCCTACTAATTCCTTCTGATGTGAACATTGCCCCTTTCTATTCCTTCTGCATACATATAGAGACATATGAGCTCAGAAATGAATGCAGGGATGAATAAGGGGGAGAAAACTGCCATTTAGCATTCTAACATGAGAAAGAGAGTCAGGTGTTGCATTTCCAGTTTCTATCTCCAACATGTCCATCAGTGTCACAGTGTTCACAACCCACGTTTATTAATTGCTTCACAGAATCACAGAATCACAGAATCACCAAGGCTGGAAAAGACCTTTAAAATCATCAAGTCCAGCCTATGACCAACACCACCACACCATCTAGACCATGGCACTAAGTGCCACATCCATCCTTGTCTTGAACACATCCAGGGACGGTGCCTCCACCACTTCCCTGGGAAGTCTATTCCAATGTCTAATCACCCTCTCCATGAGGAAGTGCTTCCTAATATCCAACCTAAATCTCCCTTGGAGCAACTTCAGGCTATGCCCTCTTGTCCTGTCACTGGTTGCCTGGGAGAAGAGCCCAGCCCCAACCTGACTACAACCTCCCTTCAGGTAGTTGAAGAGAGTGATGAGGTCCCCCCTGAGTCTCCTCTTCTCCAGGCTAAACAACCCCAACATCCTCAACCTCTCCCTATAAGACTTTCCCTCCAGTCCTTTCACCAGCCTTGTTGCTCTCCTCTGGACCTGCTCCAGCACCTCATCGTCCTTCTTGAAGTGAGGGGCCCAGAACTGTACACAGTACTCAAGGTGAGCCTCACCAGTGCTGTGTACAGGGGGAGAATTACATCCCTACTCCTGCTGGCCACACTATTCCTGATACAAGCCAGGATGCCATTGGCCTTCCAGGCCACCTGGGCACACTGCTGGCTCATGTTCAACCGGCTGTCCACCAGCACTCCCAGGTCCCTCTCTGCCAGGCCGCTCTCCAGCCACTCTTCCCCCAGCCTGTAGCGCTCCCTGGGGTTATTGTGGCCAAAGTGCAGGACCCTGCACTTGGTCTTGTTGAATTTCATGCCATTGGCCTCAGTCCATCGATCCAGCCTGTCCAGGTCCTCCTGCAGCTTCTTCCTACCCTCTGGCAGATCGACATTCCCCCCAGCTTGGTGTCATCTGCAAATTTACTGAGGGTGGACTCAATCCCCACATCCAGGTCGTCAATAAAGATATTGAATAGGACTGGGCCCAGTACTGATCCTTGGGGGAAACCGCTGGTCACCGGACACCAGCTGGATGCAGCTCCATTCACCATCACTCTCTGGGCCTGGTCATCCAACCAGTTTTTGACCCAGCAAAGGGTGTACCTGTCCAAGACATGGATCGCTAGCTTCTTCAGGAGGATGCTGTGGGAGACTGTGTCAAAGGCCTTGCTGAAGTCAAGGTAGACCACATCCACAGCCTTCCCCTCATCCACTAGGCGGGTCACCCAGTCATAGAAGGAGATGAGATTAGTCAGGCAGGACCTCCCTTTCCTAAACCCATGTTGGCTGGACCTGATCCCCTGGTTGTCTTCCACATGCCGCTTGATGGCACTTAGGATGATCTGTTCCATAACTTTGCCAGGCACCGAGGTCAGGCTGACAGGCCTATAGTTCCCCGGATCCTCCTTCCGGCCCTTCTTGTGGATGGGTGTCACATTGGCCAACCTCCAGTCATCTGGGACCTCCCCAGTGAGCCAGGACTGGTGATAAATGATTGAGAGCGGCTTAGCCAGTTCTTCTGCCAGCTCCCTCAGCACCCTAGGATGAATCCCATCCAGACCCATGGACTTGTTGGGATCTAAGTGGCACAGCAGGTCCCTAACTACTTCCTCCTGGATTACAGGAGGGGCATTCTGCTCCCTGTCCCTGTCTACCAACTCAGGAGCCCAGTTGTCCTGAGGGTAGCTAGTCTTTTTGTTAAAGACTGAGGCAAATAAGGTGTTAAGCACCTCAGCCTTTTCCTTGTCCTCCATTACTAAGTTCCCCTCCTCATCCAATAAGGAATTAAGATTTTCCCTGACCCTCCTTTTATTATTAATGTATTTATAAAAGCATTTTTTATTATCCTTTACAGAGATGGCTAGTTTAAGTTCTAGCTGGGCTTTTGCATCTCTGATTCTCTTCCTACATGACCTTACAATATCCCTAAATGCTTCCTGATTCACCTGCCCTTTTTTCCAAAGTTGATACATTCTTTTTTTATTCCTGAGTTCTTGTAACAGTTCCAAGCTTATGAACACACCTCTCCCACTTCAGTTAAATTACTTATAATATACCAAGGTAGAAATGCATCTTTAAGAAGCTTTCAGAAGTGAGAACAGAGAGCATGTTAAAAGGTATTACAAGTTTTGTCTAAGAGCACCAGATAGCTCTAAGGTTACCTTCCAATTCAGTTGTTCATACATTTCATTATAGATAAGCTGAAATGTCCATCCAGGATCTCGTGCAGACAAAACAACCTTGAGACATTTGGAACTGAAGCCAGAGAAAAATTCAGCTTTTTTTTTGCCTTATGAATAATCAGTATGATGGCTTTACTGGTAATAGTCCACTCAATTTGTGTTTCAGAGCAAGGGCTTGAAATATTGTGGGAGAAGAGGAACAGCTTTTTTATGAGGGGTTTACTATTTGCTTGCCCAACAAATCTCATGACATCCAATCTATGCTGGAGGGACCTGTGAACATGCAGAGAAGGACAAAATACTGGGACAGTGTTTTGGAAAAGGCAGTGGTTGATCAACAGCCCTGCTGCTGGCCATATGGGGCAAGCCTGCAATGGGGACCCTGGATTAGGATGAAGTGGAAATGTTTAGGCCATCAAAGTGAAGTCAGGATGAGAATTCTGAGGGGTGCAGGTTGGCATTGAACTGGGACAAAGGTCCAAGGTCTTGGATCTGGACCATTCTTCATTTTATATCTTTATAGCTGATCAGTTGGCACTTGTCTCCACTGAATTGCACCTTTCTTTAAACTCCTGGTGATTGACCCAGTTTTCTAATAAGTTTGCCATCTGCTTTTCAGTAGTTTTATCTAATCCATGTTTCCTTCACTCGTTGAGGATATCATCCCCATACATGAGCAGCATGAAAATAATTTGAACTGTGTGATTCTCTTTTCTCATTTTCTATGGAATCCAGTCTCCCAGACTCTCTTTGCACATCAAATTCTACTTTTGGGATTAATTAGGAGTGTGTAATGAAATAGGCATATTTTCTGAAGGATCCTTTCTTCATTTGTAGCAAAAGCTGAAAGGTGTGAAGAGAATGGAAAAGGAATTGGAGGAGAGGAGTGAATATTGATCTCCTGGCTGAGGCTGTTGAAATCCACCCGAGGGACTTGGATTCTAAATTTACATCTGCCAAAAAGTTCGTAGTGTAATTCTGGGCAGGTCGTTTACCCAAACTTCTCACAGGTGTTCTCTGGTTGTGTTTATTATCTCCTGATAGACATCAGTACATTTGGGCTCACGCAGTTTGATCTGCAGAAGTGCCGAGTACTTACAACTCAGACTGCAAGAAGTTCTTTTACGTTAAAGATTTCAAGATTTTGAAATACGAGTTTGTTCCAAATCAGTGTATATTCCTCAGATGCTGAGCCAATTTTTTATTAAACAATCAATTTTAGATAGTTTAAATAGAGTAGTTAAATTTTAGATTGCATTATCATTCAAGAAGCCTGTCATCTTTGTAAAAGTTTGAAGCACCGTAAAAAAACCAAACTTAAATTAGGCATTTGACATTCTCAAAAATTCAGTCCATCTCTCAAGATAAAATTCCAGTGAGCACTGAAGCAGAACCATATTTACAGAAAGCATGGTTTCAAAGGAAACATCTGCTCTAGGAGATAGGATTTAATTTATATTTCCATCACTGGTACTATCCACAGTGACAAGTCGGTGGTGTGGGGTTTGAACACACATTCCTTTATAGTGTTCATGTTCTGAAAAGTTAGGCTTCTAGAGCCACTTCAATGGTTATTTTTCACCTTCATGCATCCATGCTCTGGTTCTGCAGCCAAAAAGTGAGGGTACTAAACTCTCAGGAGTTTTGTGGGAATATTCAGAGATAACAGTAACAACTGTAATGGAAGAGTCTATGAAGAAGTTAATATATCTATCTTTTAGCAGGATTTGGAAGTTGTGCAGTAAATAAGACCTAGGGCCATACTCTGCAAAATGAAAAGAACCAAGTAACTCATCAAGCATCATTTATTTTGATGCAGCTGAGGTGGTGTGGACACAACAGTATATCATCATGCACTAAAAAAATATCTTAAATGCTAACACCAGGGAACTGGGTTGAGATTTTACAAGGAATCAAATTCTAGTCTCTGAGCTCTGTAAGAGTTTGCAAATTAGGAGGGACTGCAAATTATAAAGCTTAATATTGCTGCCAGAAGAGTAATTACAAAAATTATTTCAATTAAGTTCAGGTTGCTAGAGACTCTCCTACTCTTAGAAAATTTGAATAGCTATGTATAAATGATACTGGGAGAAACCAGTTGGTATTTGTTTATAGTTTGCTTCCTTTTCAAAACAAATTGTTCAGACTAATTAATGAAAGTCATACAAAGTATGTGCTTCCCTAACATTTCCAGTGCCAACAGATTTCAGCAGAAGTCTTTCTTATCTGCAAGTCCTTGTTTATTAATTGTAGGTCCAACTGCAGGCTCTGGAATGCAGTTTCAGAATTTCTGATATAATAGCCCAAATATTTTTATATCATATTGGAAAGAAACCACAGAATGCTAGCTATTACAAATGTGTATAAAAAGGTGTTTCACTAGGCTTTTAAGTTGTAAACTGTGAGTGGAGCTACTGAAGAACCATTGAAAACATGCAAGAACAGTTCAATGAAAAGAAAGATGCTGTTGTGAGAAACATCTCTCCCTTCTTAATGAACACAAAGAAAACATTTTCAGGGTATCTCAAAGGGGCCAGCACTCAAACTTCCTATGCCATCCAAACCTGAGGGAGAGGTCTTTCTTTTCCACTTTCCCATCTCTCTTTCCTTAAAAACAAAAAAAATACAGTTTGAGCCTTAACAAGGATTTAAGAATACTCTCATCATAAAATGGTTGTTTTTACAAACACAATGAAGATTTTGGGAAACTTTTAGGAGATGTACCCATTTTTCAGTATTTTTTTTGAACAATAAAAATATATAAATAGTACTTTTGTCATTGTTACTATTATTAAAAATACAGTGTTAAAATTATCTATATTAATTAAATGAAAACCTGCTTGAGTACAGAATATTTATATCCGCTTGAGGATTAGCTGGCTATAAGGCATTATTTATGTAACAGACCTTCAAAAATATGATAGACAACTCTCTTCTCTTTTGAATTTTTAAGAACTGTTTGTATGTCTGTGGGGACTGTTTATGCTAAAGAATTGCTTTAAGAATTGTGAAAATTCAAACACTGATTTGGAATTACATATTTATAAAAACAGGCTTGCTTGGTGTGACATTTGGGATATATAGTGCTTGTCTCAAACAATCCAAGAGACAAGCAGTGTACTTTGGCACTCAGGATGTCTGGTGTTTGCCATCTAAGAGGTAAACAGGACTTGTTGCTAAAGAGATGTCTCAGCAACCCACCAAACCTTTTACTCCCCTGTGATGTGTACAAATGCTGCAGGCACCTGAGAACTGGGGAGTTTGGTGTGGGACATGCTGAGATGGAAGACAAAGGAGCTCTACAGCTGGCGCTGGGAGCAGAATATTCAGTGATAACCAGGCCTTGAGATTTCATGAAAACCACCTATTTAACAGGAAAAGATAGAGAGTGCCAGTCTCAAGTCACCTCCTAGGACTGAACCTTTACTGCAGTAAATGAATCCTGTGGTGCCGAGTTGTCTCAGCCTCCTGTTTACTGTTGATCAGTGGCTTATCTTCTTAATTAGCCAAAGACTAGCTGCAGGACCTAGTCCTGGCACCGGACTCCCACCCCTCCTATCTATAAGGCACGAGAAGACAGAGGACAGGGAGAAAGGGGGGGGAGTAGGCAAGAACTGTATAAAGATCTGCGACAATATGGGTGCAGTGAAGCGCTTCCCCACTGACAACGTTGCTGGACCGTGGTGGTAACTATTATCTTGCTCATCTTCGTATTTCTGCTTTCTCCTTTCTTTTCTGTCTCTGTTTTCCTCCCTATCTTATCCTCTCTAGGGACTTTGCTGTGTAACTCCAATAAAGTTCAGTGTGCATGTGACATCTGACCTCGTTTGTGTCTTAATTTCACCATTTGGGATCCCCTTTAAACCTTTTCACCGGTCCTGCTGGACAAACGGGTGCAGCTGCTGTGTGGCTCCTACCAGGAGAGGGAAGGCAGAGTCCAGCTGCCCCAGCCTCCCACTGCGGTGAGGAGTGTCAGAAAGCAAGGGGGCTCTGCCCCATCTCTCGTAAGACCACACACCAGCCCCAGTGCCTGTTTGTGCATCTTTGTTTTGTCCTGGCGAGATCATAAAAAATTGCCACATATCCGAATATCGGATCGTGACACTTGGACTTACTTGAAACGGAATTTGAACTTCTGTTAAAAGCTAATTCAACTACATAAATATCTGAGAAATGTAGTCAATACAGGAAAGACCTGAAATTGGAAAGATCTTTCAGAGTTCCTGCCACAGGATGTGTGGTGCATCCCCCTGCACACACATGAACCAAAGAAGCTGGCAGCACTGCAGGCACAGCTGCTGGGCCAGCAAGGAGTGGCAGCGGCTAACACCCCAGTTCAGGGGAACCCTGGAGAGATATTCTCTCTCTCTTGTGAAACTTTTGAAGGCGGAAGGTGAATTATCCTTGGATGAGGCAAGCAAAGCAAAGCAAAGTGATCTTCTACCTGCACACTCCCCATACTTTTCAAGTAAATAAACAAGGAGAGAAAGAAAGAAGCTGCCTAGCAGCATCATGAAATGTTACCTTCTGGTTCACTGTTACTTTTGCAATAGAAGAGCATCACCTTAATACTGCCACTAAGTTATAAAGAGCCAGAGGAAAATTGCATAAACCCACTGACTACATTTATCTGTTTCTTGCAATTATCTAAGGAAATTCTAAAATGTCATTTGGTTTTAAATAGCAACAGACTCCTGCTGAACAGCAAATTAACTCAGACTGTAACCTTTGGTAGTGGTTTACAGGAGATCCAGTTTGTTAATTCAAGGCAGTTCCTCAAACAACAGGTTAACTAAATTTAAATACTTCTTTCGACTTTGATTCTCTAATTTGTGATCCTTTCATTGAGTTTTATACATAATAGGGGAAAGGAACTGACAAACACTAACTATATTTCTATTGACTGACTACAAACTGTGCTGTTATACTTCAAAACAGAAGCCAGGTTTTAATTTGAATAAAATGTACTTCAGCATTGACTTAGGTGGAGAAGAAACGTCCCTCTCAGAGGGCACATCTCTCTCCAAATATTTTATACTTTTAGTGTATAAAGGAAGCCAACAGCAGATGTTTTGCCTCTTTTATAATGATAAGAGAACAGTAGTTGGTACATCTGATTGTTTTACTTCTTTTTCACTTATGGCATCCCTCCAAACACAGTAGAGAATTAATGTAACTAAAGCAGAGAGTCACTCTTCCGAGTAGCTTTTGGGGAAGGTAGTACTTAAGGTTAGGTCTGACACTTTCTGGTTTTTTAAATGATATGGTGAGGTAATTTCTTGGTATGGCACTATGTTAAAATTACCCTTCCTGCTCTGCCAGGCTCTTTTAATGTAATGTTGTCCACGTGTAACACATGCTGGGGCCAACAGAAGGATTCAGAGCAGGCCAAATTCCTTTTTACATTGTATTATTAACATCATAGCAGATTTAGCACTGCTAGGTTCTGTGGTAAAAATCCCATTGCATTCTGGCAAGTGTTTCACAGTTGGTTGTGCTGATGTCCAGCACTAATTGGTTTTTGGCACTTTGGAGGACATATGAATTCCACCATCCACCCTGTAGATTTGTTTCAGAGAGTACTCCAGAGTGCCATGTAATCTATGCACAGATAGCCCCCTAATTAGCTTTTCTGAAGTTACTTTCCCACGTGTATCAGCTGGGCACAATATTGTCTGTGTAAGGAAGAAGCAAGCATCAGGCTGATTTTAAATGCTCTTTATCAATATAGAGAGTACCTCAGAACTCACTTTGGCTGCATAGCTCAATTTTTGCTAATAATTTAAAGAAAAAATAAAAGAAAAAAAGAAAACAGAAAAGAGATGATAATTTGTAAGAGAAAAGTACAGGCTTGTTATTTATGCTAAAGCCTTCTTAGTGCTTGAAAAGTAGGATTTTCTGGGTTGAGCTTGTATCACCTAAACCTGCCAGGTGAGTAATGTACTGCACCTTTATACAATGTCACACAGAACAGACAGACAATGCTAATTAAAGAATAAAACAATGCAGTGTATGTGTGGGAGGCGTTACTCATGATAAACAGGAGAGGCATTTGCCATTTAATGACCTACTGTAAGTGTACTAATTTGGTGGCTCATTTGCCTAGGCCTAGACCCTATGGAGAGCTGACAGGTACCACAGTGGGTTGTTCAGGATGCCTACAATAGGCTCCTCCACTCATTTGTCTTTCAGCCTTGATATTGCATGCATGCTCTATGCAGGCATCCTGGCAAGACTAGCCTCCAAAGGTGCTTTATATTAGCCATTGTAAACACTATTTTCCCTTCTCTCCCCACCCTCTGTCAATGCCAAGACAGAGAGACTGCTAATTGGTGCTTATGACTAGTGAAACACATGACCTTCGAACACCTGGAGATGAGAGGTTATACTGAGAACAGGAAAAGGACGTGAGCTCTGGGATTAAATCTGTGTCTTCTGGCAGATGCACAGTACCAAGGGAGATAGTAAAAGTAGAAAGTAAAGCCAAGAGCAGATCGGGGGTGGGGGTAGGGGGCTCGTGTTCTTATGCCACCGGAGCACCAACTGAAAAATAAAGTTGAGCCTTTCTGTGATTGTGCTAATGGGTGGTAGTTGCTTGAGCTGATGTGGGTCAGCTGTGCACCACTGCTGATAGTCATACTTGGCTTGAGGGCAAATTGGGGCACAGATGCAAGAAAAATCTTTGTGTGGAAAATATTCCACTTGTAGCTAAGCCAACTTGGACTGCTTTGTACTGGAGAAGAGACAGAGTAGTTACACAGTAGCCAAGAATGAAGCCAGAAGCATCAGTGTTGTCCCACTGACTGTCCAGCCTTTCAATGATGTAATGACACATAGCTTCTCTTAGGCATTAGCTTTTTTGCTGACAGATCTCCTAGTTGCATCCTATTTACAGCATGAAACATATGGTGTGGGAATACAAACAAGAATCAAGTCTGTTTTCTTCATTTTGTATACTATTTCCAGCTTTCTGCAGGGGAATGCAGCTGCAGATGTAGGTATACTCAGTAAGAGGGTTGAAGAAATAGAGGTTCCTCATGTTATAAGCAAGGCGAGCTCATTTCCCCTGATCTCAGTAGATATTGAAGCAAAAACTGTGTGAGGAGCCCAGAAAAATCTATTCTTTGTTCTCTTTAGCTAGAAGATTGTGGAAGAAAAAACAGACCAATGCCGCTATTCAGAACTCATGAAGGAGGGAGGATCACTATTTACAGAATCACAGAATCGTCATGGTTAGAAAGGACCTCTGAGATCATAGAGTCCAATCATCAACACAAAAAACCCCCAAACAAACACAAACAGCCACACACAGTCCACCAAAAAACACCCACAAAAACCCCCACCTCGACCACTAGAGCATGCCCTGAAGTGCCGCATCTATACATCTCTTTAGTACCTCCAAGGATGGTGACTCAACCAGCTCCCTGGGCAGCCTGTTCCAGTGCCTGACCTCTCTTTCAGTACAGAAATTCTTCCTAATACCCAATCTGAACCTTCCCTGCGGCAACTTCAGGCCATTTCCTCTGATCCTGTTGTTATTTACTTGAGAGAAGAGGCCAATACCCACCTCCCTACAACCTCTTCCTACAACTTCATCCAAACCATCAGGGAAAAAAACAATTAAATAAGTGACAAAGAAATGCTTTAAACTAGTTGATGATTATTCAAGTTGTTTTAGAAAAAAAGTTGGAAAAATATCCTTAGTTAACATCTTCGTTCTTCCTTTTAAATTCAGAAAGGCTGCTGGAGACCCTTCAGCAGACTGAATAAACATGTTAGGCTAACCAACTGAAAAGTTCATTTTCATTCCATATCTTTGTACCTACTTAAAACAAACTCAGCAAAGCAGACATAAATCCTAATAAGAACAAAGCACAAGTATGGGAAATTCTAATTCAGATTTTAAGTGTGCTGCATCTTCAACAGCTGTAGTGCAGCTACCACAGAAATTAATTTACTTCCATTCTCTGAGATGAATTTCATCTTCACTCTCAGTTTTACCTTAAAGAATATGTCTGTGATTTTCTTATTCTGAATGTAGATATTGTCACTGAAGTACCTCCAAATTCTTCCAATTCACTAGGCACTGGAACAGCTGTTTACAGAGCAGTCTGTTGTCATCATCCAAAGATCTCATGAGACAAGCAGGAAAACTGGATTTGTTTTCACAGTGGGGAAAAAAAGCATGGCTGTGAATTGTGGAAGAAAATACTCTCTAATCTAGGCAGTTGCTCCTCTGAACAATGACTTTGTTTAGAGTTAAGTGTTTCAAAGGAGAACTAAGAAACATGGTATATTTGCTTGTCAATAGTATGTTTTGTTCTTGTTTCCTTCTCAAGGTTTGTGGAGGGCAAGCTCTCCTCTTTCCTAATTGGAAGGATGTCATAGAGACAAGGGTGTTCACACAGGATCAGACACATCTGGGACGTGTTCCTTACTCTGCTGCAGATTTATTGCATGTGTTTACATACAGCACCCAGACTGGACTTGAGACGAAACTGATTTCAAAATGCAACACCGAGACATTACTGACATTCATAAAGTCCTTGAAGAGCTGTAAGCACAGAGAGACATAGCACTGTTACCTTTTGCCTGTGCATTGGTGATATTCTCAAAACAAGACTGGCATGTTGAGAGCATACCTAACTTAGAGACATTAGCAGCTGAGGAACAAGACTTTCTGGGATGGCTGTGTGTTTTTTTTAATGCAATCAACCAACGTCTAGAGTATCCTTCTGGGCTAATGTGCTTGTTTGGTTCTGGTATGGTTTCAGTAGCAGGGGAGGGGCCCCAGGAGTGGCTCCTGTAAGAAGCTACTAAAAGCTCCCCCAGCTCAGGTGGCTAAGGCCGAGCCATTAGAGAGACAATACATGTGCCTCTGTGATTAACATATGAAAGAGCTGATATAAGACCTGAAAGCAGGGGGTTATTTCTAAATAATTGCATCATTCATGATATCTGAGAAGAAAGAGCTCAAGGAGCTGACTCTCTAAGCCAACTGGCAGGGTAGAGAATTTAAATGAAAGCTCCATCTTTCTCCATGTAATTTCCAGCTGGCTGGGTTATACAGCTTCACAAAATTGCGGGACCATTGAGGTTGGAAAGGGCTTCCGGAGTCAGTAAGACATAAGTCCTTTGAAGCTATAGATTTTACTCTTAAGCTATACCTAAACTTGAAGACATGGGAACACTTCCCAGCTTCCAGACCTTCTTGTCCAATCTAGTTGCATTCTGATTTCATTTAAGGGTGAGATTCAGGTATGCACTTTTTTCCTTCCTCACTTCTCTTCTCCTGTCAGTCATATAGGAAGAAGCCCTTGGTTTACAGGCTGACAGGACCCTGGGTCCCTATACGTGAAATGAGCGTAGTACAACAGAACCAAACAGTAACACCTAATGAGATTTCAAAGGGTTTAAGCCTCATGAAGGTCTCAGATGATAAATGACTTCTAATCAATTAATTTTTTCCACTTCCTCCTAAGTAGTAGAGAAAAAAAATAATTTAATCTCTTTGAGTATCCTCTATTCCATAGCATGGAGTTTTTGGTAGGTCTGGCTTTTATGTGGTCTGCTTCACATCTCATTGCCAGACCTTGGTGCCACTGTATGCACATCTAGCAGGAAAAGAGGGGAGGGCTGTAAGAGGTGCACTAGTGTCCACCCAGCTGTTGAAGAGGATGTCCTGTGTGTCTGCAATCTGCAACCCAGGCACAGCCCTTCCTGGGCCAATGAGGGCTGCAGTGCCCAGGCCTCTCCCAGCATCACCAGAACAGAAACAGCCCTGAGCTTCCTTCTTCCAAAGATAACGTCCTTTCTTCCAAGTGCAGGCTGCCGATAGCTTCATACACGATACTTTGCAAATCTACACGTGACTGGCCAGAATGAAGTCCCAAAGGGGAATTCATTTTGTGGGAAAAGGCTGAAAGAGCTGTGCTCTTTGTAAAGGGAGAGGAAAACATTTCATGCTGAGCTAAAAGCTTGTATTTGTTATTTTTAGTCAAACTAATAAATCCTCCATGTTGGCAAAGATAAAAGAAAGGACATGAGAAAAAGAAATACATGAACAAACCCATGTCATGTCAGAGGGAGCAATTAGGCAGAGTCATATCAGAAGAGGCTCTAGGGATATTAAACTACAAATGCTTTCCTACATTTTATGTGAATCTTCTTTTGGTTAATTTCATTGTAGGACTGAGCAAAAATTGAAATGAGCTGGTGTTTACTGACTGGGATGGGACTAGCATTTCTCCCAGTTGTGCTAGACAGCACATTATCAGTCTGCAGCTACAAGATCCAGCTAGATACTCATCTTTGTTTTCATTTAAACAAAGTGAAGGGAGAATGATGGAAGAAGGAACACAACCAGCAAGACCAGTAAGAGTCTAAGTGAGTAATAAAAAGGAAGTGTGATGCAAAACTTTATAATTTATGTTATAACATCTGTGGGTTATTAATTTAGCGAGACATTTTCAGCAGTTTCAGAGGGTGTAACATATGAAAATTAAAGGTTTGTAGTTCAGAAGAATATGAAATTTGTTAAAGAAAGCACTTAAAGACTCAAAGACCAAACCTGTATTTGTGGAAGTTCCTTAAAAGTAATTCTGTGTCCAGCACTATTCAGAGTTTTCCACATTGCCGTCTACATTGACCTCAAGGGATAATTATTAGGAGACTTTCCAAAGCTCAAATGATTATAAATGTTTGGAAAGATAGAAATGAATCAAATAATTAGGAAGATGCTCAACAAAAAACCCCTTTAATTCTTCAAACATGATGTATGATGATTACAAATCAATTTATTTAATTCATCAGATATTCCATGTTGTTCCATGTTGCACTTTTTGCTAGAACTGCTTACAAGAGTAAATATTTCTTTAGCTAAGAAGTTATGATTGCAAATATAGCACATATGGAGAACTAGTGCTTGTAAACTTATCTCATGCAAAATTCACCCACTAGTTTAATAATGCAAATTACATTTGCAAAAGAACCAACTCAGCAGTCTAGATGATCTGAGATTATGAATGTGCTTTTTATAACTCAGTGATAGAAAAGGAGTAAAAAGGGTAATAAAATGGAAAACTAACTGCAAAAGCCAGTATAGATGCACCCTATGAAGAGAGTGCGTTAACACCAGAATCTGGCAGGCCAATGCAAGGGGAAGAGGAAGAATTTCTGCATGACTTTTCAGGAGGTGCACCATTTAATTTGTCTGCTTTGCTAAGAGCAGAGCAAACATATAGAATCATAGAATCATATAATAGTTTGTGTTGGAAGGGATCCTAAAGATCATCTAGTTCCAACCCCTCTGCATGGGCAGGGACACTTCACACTACACCAGGTTGCTTAAAGCTCCATCCAACCTGGTCTTGAACACTTCCAGGGAGGTGGCATCCACAACTTCCCTGGGCAACCTGTTCCAGTGTCTCACCATCCTCATAGCAAAGAATTTCTTTCTAATGTCTAATGTAAATCTACCTTCTTCCAGCTTAAAACCATTACTCCTTGTCCTGTCACTACTTACCCTAGTCCCTCCCCAGCTTTCCTGTAGGCCCTCTCCATGTACTGGAAGGACGCTATAAGGTCTCCTTGGAGCCTTCCCTCCTCCAGCCTCAACTCTCTCAGCCTGTCTTCATAGGAGAAGTGCTGCAGCCCTCAGATCATCTTCATGATCCTCCTCTGGACATCATGTAGAGTTGAGAGCACTGCTTATGGTTTTAACTTGATCGGTAAAATATTGCAACTCATAATAACTTATTGCGTCCCACCTCTTCCCTGAAAACTGATTTAATTTAACCTTCTTGAAAGTTGAGTGGAATTTCATCCTACTTCTCTCTAATGGAGAAAAAGAGCTTACCCTGGGTTGGAGATGCCATAAACTAAAGAGCAAACTGTTGTACAGGTAATTAATATTTGTCAAAGACAGAGACCATAAAATATATATTACTGGGATGTCACTTGTTTCTTTCCTCCAGCAATTCAGAGCCCATGTAGTTAAGAACTAGCAGAATGATGGATAAACGTGCCATTCTCAGCGTTTACACTCAGGCAATGATTGATTAGGCATGAGAAAGGAAAGGACCAGATAAGGTTCTTACCCAGACAAAGCCATTCAATAGCCACTTAGTAAGGGAGCAAGTAGAAATTTGGTTGGTCTTTAATTAAACTCACAAAAATAAAAGGTTGGTAGTCTACACTCGAGATAAAGAGCAAAGTCCATGCTGTAAGGAAAAGGACAAAATGAGAGGAAAGACATCTTTATATTGAGGTGTAAGGGTGAAATTGGTACATTAATTGCTTCTTCAAGATAATCAGGTGCTATAAAAGAAGGCAGCAAGGAAAGTTTTTGTACCTTTTTATTTTGTATGGTCAAACTATAAGAATGATTTGATGAATTCCATGAAGATATTTTCCAAAATATTATTAGCTTTTTCCTCTCCTGTGTCCTCTTAATACTTCTTGAGGAACTGGAAATCTGGTAAATGTATGATATCAGCTGTAATGCAGCTGTTTCCTTGAGGGAGAAGTAATTATTAAACAAACAAATAGTTTATAATATAGTAGTGGCTAGAAAATAGAACACTAGAAAAAATAGAAAATTCTGTTTTCTATTTTTTAACTCTTTGGGGAGTTACAGTTTAATTCTAATGCCTGGAATAGCAGCTGTGAGAAGAAAATAAAAATAATTAAAATCTCTGTTAAAGACTCGAAGTAGCCAATCTGTTCAGGAAAGGCCTGAGTTAGTTTCCCAGTTCTTATTTAACCAACAGGACTTTTCTAACTGAGCCAGGAATTACTAAGCTTGACACTAAAGATACAAAAAACATGTGTTAAAAGAATATAAACTTTTAAGACCCAAAAATTACATTTAGAATAATTTAGTTTGGAAGGGACCTCTGGAGGCCATCTGATCCAGCCTTTACTCAAAGCAGGACTAGCTTTGAAGTTGAGTCCAAATTGAAATTCAGATTAAGTTTCTTGAAGCCTTGGCCATGCAGCTCTTGGGTAGCTCTAAATCTGGTGATTCCAGCTCTGAGTTACTCATTCCAGAAAGCACAACACGTCACTAATTGGTAGGAGCAGTGTTAATGCAGATTTAAAGTCTATTTTCCTCTGACTCTTCTCTTTTGGCAGAATTCAAAAGTATTGCTTCTAACTCTTTCATACAGGTACAATAAAGTTATAGAAAATCAGAGCACTAGTCTCTTGCTGAACACAACCACCAAAAGTCCGCTTGGGGTAGTTTGCTGTCCTACAGGATATAAGGAGGAATTTTCTCTATCTCTGTGAAGGACACTAGAACAATTCCGTGTGGCCTGTTTTAAGGGGCAACTGTGCCCTGGAAATCCCCAAATTTTCCTCTGTATTTCTGTGATTTGGGACCACACCTAAACTAACTGTAGCCCTCCCTGGTCATCTACTGCAGCCCAGTCACAGCTGCTTTTCAGCGTGGTCTCAACCATGCAGGGAGAGGTGATTGCCTCACCACATGTACTCTAGTGATGTTGAAATGCCTTTCCAGGGTAAGATGTTCAGTCTTCAGTCTAGAAGTAGGTTATTTTATGGAATTTATTAGAGTTTTAATTCAGGCAAAGAGCACTGACTACCTCCTTGATCTTCTGTGCCCATCTATGGTGTATATATGGATTTTTTGTCTCAGTCATATTGCCAGTTGTTAACTCTCTTTCCATATGTATCACTGCATTGTTCTAAAATCCTTCTGTGCTTTTTATTTCCTATGTTGTCTAATGGCTTCTACCTCCTCATGAATTGTACCTCTTAAATGAAATTACTGAGCCACTATTTTGTTTCCTTTATAACTTTCAAGTAATGCTGTAAGAAGGTGGTAATCTTTAAAAATGTCCAAAAACATGTGCATGTATGTGTCCATAAGCTGCAATCCAAGTAATTTTTCTTCTATCACTGGGTATTAATGAAATCAGAGCTTAACAGCAGTGTTGTCTCTTAGCTAATGTAAGGAGATCCAGCAAACCTTTGCTGTGGCTGTTATACAGACCCTTGTTTTCTTCTCTGCTGACTGTCCTTTTCTAAGTACTGCTTGTGTTTGTAATTCCAAATGCTATTGATTTTTAACTGATAGCTAAAAAAAGGTATAAAGCCCAGCACTTCTTGGATTGTGTCTTCAGCTCTTAATTGGTTATACTGTATGAGTCATATTGATTTGAAGGGAAAGTACCTAACAGCAGCACTTGTCTTTAGATCAAGAGAAATATTTATCTTGAACTTCTACTCCCTTTTGTGGGAAAAAAATCTGGGATCTAAAAACCAGTATGATTACTTATTTGCCACAGCAGTCCTGGTGAAAACACAGAGTCAAATGGTTCTGTGAGAAGATGAACAGCAGGAGTTCATACTCCAGTCATATCCAATAATTTGCACTTAAGAGTACTCTTTTGGGACAGGGCAAGGGCTGATGGTTACACAGAGTATAATCTTTGTGAACAAAACCTGCTCTGCCCATAATGAATTTAATACTTTTTTATATGTAAACTTCCCATGGCACTTCAGAGAATTAGTAGTGTGCTGAAAAGAGATAAAATAATAATTAGAGAGAAATAAATGAGATTGAGGCTTTTGTTAACTGGAATTGCAGTTTAGATATTTTACTTAAATCTTATCAGACCGCAACAGAGATGAACAAAGATTTTTTTTTAATTTTTTTTTTGCAATAATAAGCACAGCTGCTGATCTCAGATTGTGCAAAGAAATACTTCGTAGTGACAGTGCTACCTCCTTATAGGGCATCATGGAGGCAAAACGTGACTGAGTGATACAGCTAAAGTTTGCATTGATATCCAAAGCAAAGGGGTACAGAACCACCACCAAAACCAGAAAAGTAATTTACGACATGCCTGACCACAGTAGTACCAAGTAGAAATCAAAAGCCTCTAACAGAAAACAGTCTTCAAAATGTTGATGGAAATAAGGGAAGTGTTGGAGGAAACAGGCTAGATGGCATTACTGGTGCCTGTTTTGCAAGACCCCACTGCACATTGTAAAGAAGGTTGTTTTCTGCCACTAGCTTTAATGTGAATGTCTCATAACTTCAGGCAGTGTCAACTTCAGAGCTGGAAGTACAATTTACTGCTGGGTAAGGCTTTGGCACTGCTGGTGCAACTCACCCCTTAGAGCTTAGGGCCCTAGAAACTAAATGTTGGGTACTTCCAGCATGCCACCACCTCATGCCTACAGCCAGCAGCCCTGGCTGTAATCCTGGCTGAGAGCACCAACCAGCCAAGGGGGATACCTAGGAAGGGGCAGAAGGAACGACACGGCGTGAGCCCCAGCTCACTGCACAGTCATCACAAAACTTGTTAACACAGGGGAAGCCAAGGCAATTCAGGAAGCATTGTACCACTTCTAATGAATGCTGTGTTCCCTGTAGGCTGATGTGAGAATTACAAGAGAAGCATAAGGCTTCACATAGCTCTGGAGGAGCTGGGAATATTCCAGCCATTTGGACAGAATCTCTAAACAAATTTGTTATTGAACATTCGGATTTATTTAAAAAGATTTTTAAAATTATTCATCCATTATCACACAAATACTTATATTAACAAAATAAAATTATTTATAAATCTCTTTTTCATAATTTCCTTGGCCATATCATATCCATATTAAGGTCCATAATTTTAATCTACAGTGCCAGTTGCTTTGGTTGTTTCTGTGTCAAATCATTTGTCTTTCTCTTTCTATCACACAAAATACAAGAGCATTTTTGAAATTGCTGTCCTATTTATTCCTTGGTGGGCTGTAATAGTCCTAATCGATATTGTGCTGGAGTCCATTTGGCCCACAGCATTGTCATTTTTTCAGCAAAGGGGAGTAATTTGCTGTCTCATACAAAAATAAAAAAGAGATTTATACTTTTTATTCTTGCAATTAACTCGGCTTGATCTTTGTGTGGAAGGAAAGTAATAAAAGGCACTATAATTTTTTTTCTAGAATAAATCAGAAATAAATTTTCAGTAAAAACACAGGAAAGGAGAAGACAAAGAACCTCCTGCATGGTGGACACCTTCAAGAAATTTATCACTGACCATCTTCCTTAGAATTAGGCTTAGTGCTCATAGCTGGAATCAGTACGAGAGACTCCTTTTCTACAGTTCTTATTTTATACACTTGGAACATCACTCTGTACTCGACTTAAGTTTACCTGGACCTCAGCTTTAACACCAATCGATGTGTTACAAGCCCACCAACTGGAAGACAGGAAAGTATTTCCTATACCTTTTTCTCATGGTGTTCTTGTTTCTTACCTTATTTCATACCAAACTCAATCAACTCAAAAATTTTATTTTTAAATACAAAAATCTGTAAAGGCCAATAAACTTGTTGCCCAGATCCTTCCCTTCTCGTGGACTGAAGGCTCCCATTCATGGTGTACCTTTGGATCAATTGGCAGACAGAGAACATGAAGTTCAGAAATCTAGGCTTTGGAGAAATTTCTGAACACCTTCTTTATTTAAAACAGAAGGGAGAACATCTTAAGCTAAAACTTCCAGCTCTATGTTCTTTTTCCTGTTTCTGTACGGCTTTGAAGTATTCCTTCAGGTTGAGAGCTCTGCCAGGACCCAGTCATAACTTCTGCAGAATCATGGAGCCTCGTCCATTTTGAGTTTGTTAGTTTTGCAGTTGCACTGAAATACTCTCTGGTAGAAAGCATGTCTGTCTTTTCCTATCTTTAGCTTCTATCAAAGTTCTCTGTGGGGTTCTGTGGTGTCTGTGAAACTTTTCAAGATTTTTTCTGCACTTTGTCTGACTTGGAGATTTTTCCACTACCTGCATTCTTCTGCCTGTGCAGAAAGCCTTCATTAAATGCCCCTCAGCTCAGTCAGCCAACTTTACAATCTTGTATGTACACAGCAGATTACCTATGACCCATCTTCACTAGTGCAGTGGAAATGCCCAAGGTTTCACCTCAGGACCCTGTATTCTGCATCTTCATGGAGGCAATATCATACTATTAACTTTCTAACATCACCTAGCTGTTCCCAGAGATCTCTGTCGTTGCAATGCCATGCAGTTTTTCATTATCTCTGCTTTCCATTATGTTCTAGTTCCAGATCAGACACAGATTTTACTCCATCTCAAAAATTAGTTGCTTTCCCTTTTTCCTTTCTCTGCCTTTCCCCACTTTGGTATGTCATATTATCTTCATCACAATAAATCTCCACAGACAACAAAGACCTTTAAAAGACAATTTTAACTTTTGTTGTAAAATCTGCAGCCAAACTACATCATAAACTAATCTTTACAGAGCAGAATACTACAAATGAGTTGTTAATTTTCTGTCTTTCCCACCTTCTTTAATTTTCAGAGAGCTTTTTAGCTACCATGTAACAGTGTCTCAAAGGACATATAATTCCACATTCTTCTTTGTGATGTGTCTTTCATCTCATGTACATATTAGATTTTTCTCACCGCCCCTCTGCAAAAAGCAATTCTGCTAAAAGCAAAACTTTATTTCTGCCTGGTGATTTCAGTGTGCAGGACTGCAGGCATTCTCTGACTTGATTAGTTTTCATTGATTGTTTTAGAGCTTGCTTACCAGTAGGAATGCAGTACTTCAGCGTACACTTACCCAACTGACAGTAAAATTAATGAATTAATGCTTCGTGTCCATAGAAAGGACTCTTCATGGATGAGATGAGTCTTTCAGGTAAATTTCTAAGTGAAATCTGCTCTTCTTTTTTTTTTTTTTTTTTGCTAGCTGTGATCTTTTAAGAAGACACAAACTGTGTTAGGTTAGTTGCTCTAGAAAGAGGCTGAAATTGTTTAGAAAATACTTGGAGAAGAAGACTGGAGAGCCTACTGAGGGAGGCAGCAGAACCACAGCGTGTTGGTGGGGCGTGCAGTCATACCAAGAGAGAACATTTTGAGAACACCAGGGCTGTAAAGCACAAAAAGAGACCATCATAGGGACCAGACAGGATGGGATAAGGTTTGCTGCAACTCATGAAGTCAATAAATGGACTGAAGCTAAACCTGGAAATGAGGACACAATGAACCCAGGGAGAGTTGAAGCTTGCAGATGTTTTTTCTCTTGGTGTTTATTTTGTTTGTTTCTTTTTGGTTTTGAGTTTGTTTGGTTTTTGTTTTTGGTTTTGGGGTTTTAAAAATGGCATTTTTTAAATTTTATTTTATTTTAATTTGACTTTTTGAGTAATGGATTTGGTTCTATAGTTACTCAGTGCTCCTTACCCTCAAACCCACATTTTGGTCTTTCTGTGGCTGCGCAGCCTAATAAGCAGGTAGAACTCCCTACAAATGATGTGTCATCAGACATAAAGAAGATTCTGTTTGTCATAAAGTCAACCATATGCTACACATTCCTGAGCTGTGTAAACACCTTATCTGATCTGGAAATCACTGGCTAGCAGCATAAAATTGCCTTAAAATTGCTTTACTTGGGCAAAAACTGGTGAATCTTGGGGCCAGGTAAGATCTAATCCTGTACACAATGACTTTTTGTTCATAGGAATTTTGGCCTAAAAGCATCCTAGTATCTTGAAAGGCTTGTATATGTGTTCTAACACCTGTGACTTTTACCTGTTTTCTACTTTCAATAGTTCCTGCTTCACCCTGGTAAAAGGATCCATTTTCACAAATCTTTTGAAACCATTGAAGTCTAGGAGAACTAGGTAAGCAAAAGTCTTGGCACACGTGTAATTGCTCTAAGCTCAGAAAAAGCTTGGCCTTTACAGATCTTGTTTCAGAAGGGTTCATTTTCCCCCTCCTACCTCTGCAAATAGCTAATGTCAATCAGTCAAATGCACAACTACATGAGCAGCTAAGCTGTGAAATATATATCTGCCAAAAAAGAGAGCAAATATTGTGATTCAGTCTATTTGTGTTAAAATACTATTGTCAATGTGGCAGTCTTTCTCCAAATTATATCCAAGATGAAGCTTTTGACATTTGTTGTCTTTTTAGACAGGTAATGTTATTTTTTCCATTGAATAGAAGCAGAATAAAACAAGACTGTACTCAAAGTTTCTAGGAGGTGGGAGTCAGATGTTTGAAAGAGTTCCTGGAATAAGTTTAGCTATTTTGAGGCCACTGCTTCTGAATAGAAGGAAAGGGCGTTCTAGTGAAGGAAAGAATGGGAAAAGGTACATATTAAAACAGAGTGGAAGTCATAGTAATGTCGACTAAGGGAGTTGTTTAATTTTCATAGATGTTGTGAGAGACATTAGCAAAGCCCCTAGATTTTTTTGTACCCAGTCATTTCCTGAGATAAAGATTGTAATAGTTACTACACCTTTTGAAGAAAGGCTTTCTATCATTTACCTGTAACTGTTGTACTTGCAGGCTGTCTTTGTGCCAAAACATTGTCTGTACAATCTTTAGAGAAACAAGAAAATACCATTCAGAGTTAAATTGCAGAAAATTATTTTTCCATTAACTGATAATGTTGAACTGTCAATTTTGAAGACTGAAGGATAAAACTAGAGACAAAAACAAGTGCTTCATGCTATAGCAATGAGCAGGTGAAAGGAAAGTGCCACTCTAATTTGTTGAAAATCACTCATTTTTAGCCATGCTGGATTTGTAAATATCGAGGATGTCATTAGCCCAAGATGAAATGCTCCTGTCCTTAAGCTTTTTCTTGATGGAGTCAGAAAGGAGAAAAAGAATGATCACAAGGGCTAATTAAAGATATGAAAAATGTTGAAGTTGCTTAAAGGTTTTAAGTGCTGAAAATAATCCTGCCAGAAATGGATTAGTATGCAGAGATATGGCCATGGTTAAGTCCATTCTAAAATTCTGCTGAGCCCTCAGCACTCCTTGGACAGTGTGCATTGCAGCAAGCATGTTTCCTGTAACACCTGCAGCTAACATTAGCTGTCTGTTTCTAATTCAAAGACTCTCTTCATTGTTTAAAATGCTATCAGACTTTTAACTTTTGCTGATGAAGTATCCCTCCTTTGGTGCTTAACCGTGAAAAATTATTTTTTCTAAGTTTGAATGAAAATATGGCAGTCATATTAAATGATTAATAGGATAGTATTTTGCCACTACCCTGCATCACAATGATTTGCTTTCTGGCATTGCACCTCGTCAGTTAAAAAAAGCACTTGAAATTAATCACAGGCAGAGACTGAAGTCTGCATGTTTGTATTCAACCTGAGGGAAATCAACTTCAAATTGAAAACATTAAGAGAATGAAGAAACATTAATATGCTTAGAAAATTTTATTTGGTGATATATCTCAGTGCTATGTTGGAGTTCTCTGTGTTCAAACAAAACAATGAGCAAAATTTCACTGTGTGAATGTTACAGTTATACATTGAGTAATACAATGAAAAATCATTGTTGTGCTTCACTTTACATTACAGTTCTGTGACGATTAGCCATTCTGTTCTGTCATGTCAGCTTTTACCCATATTTACTCTCTGTGTTACTGTCTTAAGAAAATCTTGTGAATTCAGTTTCCTGCCATTAATAACGAAATGCTGACAAAGCACAATCTGAAATTGTCAAACAGAATGCAGCATTATTACAAATGAGAAAATTTTCCATTAGCACTTACTATAGGAACTTTATTTGGAATTTATCAGGACTATTCCTGTCATTCAGACACACTCATAGGAAAGAAAAGTTCCCATCTTCCATTATATAGTCTGTATGCACCATGGAGTCAGATATCAAAAATAAAAAATTCTGAAAGCATATTTAAAGTCCAAGATAATTTTCTCACTCAACCATTCCTATAGTTAAATTCCATTCATCCTTCCTTTTGTCTTGACAATATGGGAAAGCTACGAAATTACATGACTTTTCCCTGAACTATTAGACTACAATTTGCCAGGTATTACATTTTATGATACCCAATTCAATCTGTATTATATCATCGTCAGGAAAGAAGACCTTTACAGCACAGACCTCCAAGCAACCAAGACCAATGGGACAAATGGAAAGAGAAATAACTAGAAAGGAACACTGATATCTGGAATATTGACTGAGGATGAAAAAGGTGGATAATTCTTGCCACATTAACTATGCTCCCCTTGACTTCCAGCTACCCAAATTTTACACTGCAAAAAGGGAAGAAAATCGTATTTTGAGATTGTTAATACTTCTGGTCCTGTTGCTGGGTATGACCGAAAAGAGTCTGGCTCCCTCTTCTTTGCTCCCTTCCTTCAGGTATTTATATACATTTATAAGAATCCCCCTGATGTCAGATAACATCATTGTGTCACTTGTCCTATTTTTCTCTACAGCAAATAGCAAATTCCATTCTACATTCATTTAAGCTGACAAAATAAAGAGTTTTCAGATAATGATCCCTGGAGCTGCCAGCAGTGAAAAATTTGGAGTAGCTATTGTAAAAATTCCAATGCAAATTCAAAGTAAAATGTTGAAAGTTGAGTGGCAAAAGATAGATACTGGGAAAGAATGTTAGCTGTAAGTGATTCATAGTAAATAATTAACAGCAGTTAGATGACAACGAGAAAATGAGGATAATAGTTAAAAACAAAGTAGGAGCTAATTACTGGGATCTAATAATGTCAGTCAATTGCTTTGAAAACGGAAGAGTAACTGCTTGATTGCAGTGCATATAAAGAGTTGTTCTTGGGTGGCAAAACCAAGTAGATGGAAAATGAGAGCGATAGTGGTAAACTGATAAAGGCTGGGAGGTAAAGTAGCATAACAAGGAGAATCATAACTATGCAAGTTGAGTAAACAGGATGAGTAAGCTAGACAACTGAATAAATGTGCACAGAAAAGTCACTAAAGCTGTGTTTTTTAAAAACATTTTTCTGCACTGCCTAAAATTATTCCAGCAGACATCCTGATCTACAATGAATTTAAGTCTATAAATATTTAATATTCATTTATTGCAGGTACAGAAGACTATAGATCAAATGGGAAATTACTGCTCTCTGAGGAAGGACTGGAAAACAAGAATTGCAGTCCTAAAACTCTTAGTTTTAGCTGTAACTGAAAATATGTGCAATGCTTGGAAACAACCATTATAGTGACAGCAGTGCTGACATATAGAAAGAAAAAGCAGTTTCTGGTGCTAATGAAATGAATGTGCAATGAATTAAAGCAAGATGAGACAAAAATGCCAAGATGGAGATCCTAGTAAGCCTATTTTCATAAAGCCTATTATCATATTAACAGTTTTTACAATTCTCCACCTTTGTTCAGATAACCCATTTGGACATGAGCTATGAGAGGATGTCAGTCTCTTTCAATGATGTGTCTAATTCTAACAAATTTTCTGTGTACAGGCAAAAGCAGGAGCAAACCTGTCAGCTCTGAAAATTCATTGATTTCCACTGTGGGCTGGATCTAAACACAAGGATAGAGAAAAAAGGCATTTGAACAAATAGAGCAATTCTAGCTGGTGTTTTTTCCAACTTTTCTTTAAGTTGCTATATTTCCTTCTTTACACTTGCTGTGTTGCAATATTTCATAAATTAAATTGGGTTTTCTTTTCAATATTTAGCTTAAGGCTCACTCACTGAAATTGGTGAAAAAACAGGGTGGCAATATAGTAATACTGAGAAAATGCTACTTGGACTAGGTGATATTTGCCACTTAATGAAATTAGGCTTAGGTATCTGGTGTTGGTCTCTTTGGGGGAAGAGATAATCCATGAGACTTTAGCTCCATGCTAACCCTTGTTAGCAACATATAGTAGAGTGCAATTGCATATCTGCTTTGCGTGACAGTGTCACAACCATAATAGTCTCTAAATAAGTTCATGTCTGAATTTCTCCCTGACAGTGTTGCATTTAGGATTAGGATATAATAATATTAACTTTCTGCTCTCCTATTTACTTCAGTGCTGTATAAATCTAAGCGTGGGCTGGTCCAACTAGTCCAATAAAATAACTGTAAAGAATCTTAAACTCTTTGTATTATAAAAAATATAGCATTCACCATCTAAACTAAAGCAGGTGACCAAAGCACCACATACCAGCTTGTTTCGATGTTCTTACTGCTTTTGGGAATATTTTTCTGAACAATGCACCTTTTTCTGAATTTTCTGCACCTTTTTCAAAGATATTCATGTAGACTGAATGCTACGAAGACAGACATATTCTTGCTGTTCGTGGAGGCTACACGCTTCAAAGCAGCAATGTTTGGACCTTTGCAGGGGATTCCACCTACTTTAAAAAAAATAAATTATCTATATATATCAAAGTGGTATTAAGATAAATTTTGCCCATAATTCTAAGGTAAGATGTGGTCAACAGCTTTATCTGTCTGACAAAAGCAATGAAGCTTACCTGTGGAGGAAACAGACTTCAGACAGGGACTGACTTAGGACTCTTGTAATGTAAAACAGACTTTTACAGACTTTAAAAACTTCTGGTTTCAGGGGAGAAAATTTAAAAAAAAATATCTTTCCTTCTCCTATAGAAGTTTGGGATAGTTTTTGTGTGTCTAATTAAATAACAAGAGAAGAAAAATATTCCACTGCACTCATTCTTCCCTATGGGAGAGAGGTTGAAAAAACAAACATATGGCACACGTTAATTACATTCCTTCAGACTTTATTTAGGAAGAGCTTTAATGAGATTAATATGGCATAAAAACTTACAGAACATAATACACTTGATAGAAGTATTAATATGCAGAAACCATAATTTATGTTGGAAATGTTTAAAAAATCCTTACATCTAGAAGACCCACTGCTATAAAAAAAGTTATTTCAAACCCAGATAATTAATTGAAGAGACTAAAATATGCACAATTTATGAGAAAAAACATGTTTTTCCATTCATTCTTAGCATATTCAAAGACTCTGTAATGATCACTTAGCCTTCCTACAAAGTTCTTTGTTTGCTGTGAAAACAATCAGAATGTGGACAATGGAATTAAAAGACAGTATTTTAAAACTGTGGTTTGAAAACACAGTAGATCATTATTTCTGTGAAGCAAGAAAGAGCTTTGAGGATGCTGCCTTGAGTGGGCATAAAAAAAGCTGGTCTGCCCAGAGGACAAGTTTGATATTTGGGATTCTGTCTTCAGTTAAACTCTGCTTGGGAAGGGTGACATTATGCCATCCCAGCCTCCTGGACTTCTAAACTGGTGCCCAATAAAACAATCAGTATTTGTTGGACTAAATCCAGGGCTGGTAGAAACTGCAATTATTTTTAACAGTCTATTACTGTAGTGTCAAATCCCCTGTATTCTAGGTATGTGTTACAGACATTGCTTTGGAATTCCACAATAGCTTAACTCAAGTATCTTAAGACAAACCAGAGTCCCAGGAAAAAACAAACAGTGTGTTACAAGGTTTCCATAAAATAAACCAACCAAACTTAATAAATACTGCATTCCACATCTTTGATTAATGTGATTTTGAAAGTCCCTTTACAGTAGTCCAAAAAGCCCACTATTAAAAAAAATAAAGCTAACAATCATGGATTTAAATGGTAATTTTGAGCAAGTATTGTCATGCTGCCATGAATCTATTTTAACTATTTGTTACACTTTTCTCTGTCTGGCTCCCATGAATGGAAGAAGGATTTCTGACAGAATTAGGATTTATGCATAGAAAGCATTCTTGTTTCTTACTTCTAATCTGTAACTTGATCAGCTTCTTCTCAGCAAAATACATTAGGAAGCCAACAGGAAGTTGCTAAAAACTAAAAACAGTGGAACGATTTTGAAATACAAGCAAGACAATTCTGGAAAAAAACAAAAAAACAAAAAACACTGTGTGGCAAAGGACATAGACTTCTTCTGCCAGCTTGTTTAAAATCATATTCTCTACATGCTTTTCAATAACTGGCAGACAAGTAAGCAAAGGATGAAGTTAAAGGATGGTGCAGACCTTGTTAAAATTAAAGCAAGAGAGTGGTAGATTTGGAGCACATAGGAGAATTTGATAATTCCTCAGTTTCCTGTTCCTGGTGTATAAAATATCTTCTGAAATGAAACATTTCATAGTGAACCCATAGTCTCTGAAAAACTAGGTTTATTCAGTCTAGTACACACCAATGGTTAAACATTTCCCACCCCAAAGCTGGGACACACAGCATGTGTAGGACAGTAACACCAACCTGACAGGAAAATAAATTCACAAGTTTGTTGTTGGCACCAGAGGGAGAAAGGGAACACAAATAACTTCTGCATTAGTGAAAAAAGTTTCAAAAGTCCAGGAACTGCAAGGTTTTCTCAGATGTTCTTTTATACTTTTCCAATGCTAAATGTGCCAGTGTCAGGACCCTCTTCCTCCCAGGGCTAGGCTGCCTGGGTCAACATGGTCAACATATCTGCCTGGCCTTAGGAAGCCTCAGCAGGGACCTGTGTCTCCTTCACAAGCTCTGATTCTTGCCCTTGGTCTCTGCCTCAGGGATACTGCAGCCATCCATGGCTGTGTCTTGCTATGTTCTCCATTGAGCCAGACCTGACACTGGCATGTAGACTTGTCTTCCTAGTCTGACCATGGACCTGCCATGTCACTGTGGACTTACCTGATGACCACCAAACCTTATATTTCACAGAAAAGAAAAGGAAACTTCCCCTCAAAAGTGGAAAAGATTGAAGACATTCCCCTATGTCACCTACCTTTAGCAATACCCACTGAATACTCCAGCTTTTCATCTGATTGTCTGAACCAGGTTATCATCACTGTGCCTGCCCTGCTCACCCTGCTCTGGTGCAATGGGACTCCCTCCACCATAGCTGCCTCTGACTGCCTTGCTGCCATGCTTGGCTCCCAGCTGCCCTTTCTCTACAAAGCATTCCACCCTTGCTGATGACAAGCAGCTACAAAGCATTCCACCTTCTGCTACCTGACAGAACTCTGGTTTCTTCACTGACATTGTGGCTTTAATCCATAATACATTCTTTGCAGGCTCTTTCCCAAGTATACAATCACTATACAAAATATCAGATGTGAGGTGTGACTTTGCAGACAGGAGGTTCTGGGAAAACTGTAGGCATTGCATAGTCTAACAGGCTGAATCCAGTAACCTAAACAAAGCAATTTGTTACTCTTATGAACCTACTAAACCCATTTAAAATACCTACATAAAAATGAAGGTTCAGAAGGACACAGGCATTGTGAACTGGGTAGAATTTAGATCTAACATTTGTGTGTTTGTGGCCTGGTGAGTGCACCAACAGAATCAGATGAAAAGCTGGAGTATACAATGGGTATTGCTAAAGGTAGGTGACGTAGGGGAATGCCTTCAGTCTCCTCCACTTTTGGGAGGAAGTTTTCTTTTCTTTTCTGTAAAATGTAAGGCATGTCAGTGGAAAGCCCCCTTTCATACAGTTGTCCAGTGGAGCAGGAGAGAGTAAAATTCATTTCTTTCCTTTGGGCAGTGACCCAAGACTGAATCACAGACTCCATTAGGGAAAAAAACCCTAATCCCAAAGGTATAGATGAGGTTAAGGTAGAGTTTCTCTGTTTTCTTAGTTGAGGTGATTCAATTCAGATTTAAGGAGACACAGTCAGCACTTAAGTCAGCAGACAAATGATTGAACTAGAACATAATTTGCCTGAGAATATTCTTACCAGGGATTGTGAAATCCACAGTCCCACCCCTACTGTAAGAATTGTGAATACATTGAGCCATATTGTTGCTACAGTGCCAACTCTGAGTAGGGCTGATAATGTTCAGGGCTCATTTTCTCAGTAGAGAAACACAGACATTGATTTGAAAACAGCTGCTAAAGAAATTTAGACACCTCAAGGGCAAGATGTGGCTAGCTACGGGAGGTGCCAGAGGTTTACACCTGGAGCATTTAAATTGTGTTTAGGTATCATCTCAGGCATCTGAATCCCAGTCTGGATCTGGACCTATGATATTAGTCCCACTAGGTCAATCAGAGTCTCTTCCAAACACACCAGTGTAAATAGTGTTACATGGAAAGCATACAGAGATACGTACGGTTCCCGTTATGCAGGAATTGTGGACTGAAGTCCCTGCCTGTCACAGCTAATCAGATAATTTACAGTATCTCAGAACTCTGAAAGATGGATTGCTTGCAATAACCAGAGACAAATTTGCCTTTCTACTGGCTCTCCTGTGAGATCTAACTCCAACAGCAATTCAGAAAAATTTCCATCTCAGTGAGACCTATGATCCAGGAGTCCTTGTCTGTAAAAGCAGCAGAGTACTGCTTGGCTGATTTCTTGCTGCCACAAAAAGCCCCTAGTTTCAAGACTTCCAGTTCCAGGTAGTTTACAGGGAACTCCTGAAGGCTTTTGAAATGAAACTGACATTCTGATGGGGCCAGACACACAAGTAATTGTATTTCAGGAACTAAAAGGTCTT
Organism: Hemiprocne comata; assembly: GCA_020745705.1. Lineage (NCBI taxonomy): Eukaryota > Metazoa > Chordata > Aves > Apodiformes > Apodidae > Hemiprocne > Hemiprocne comata. Next base: position 87,852,730 of record CM036587.1, read on the forward strand.
AAGATACTGAAATGCATAATTCTTTCTGTCTCCTAGGAACTTTGCTTTCTGTTCCTTTGAGGCTTGATTATCATTTTCCAGTTCTCCACATCCTCTCCCTGAACTGCAGACTCCCAGCTTCTTATTCACTAGTTCCATCTGGAAGCTTCTGTCCCTTCAAAATGCTTTTTCATCCCTTGGAAAATAACTATCTCCCCCTATCTCTGGAGGGGTCCATCTCATCCAGTCACCCTTTAAAGAATTGCAACCTAAAGCCCAAGAGGAAACATCACTAAGAGATGCAGTCGCTTCTGTGAGCGAGTGGGTCCAAGTTGGGATAGAAAGTAGTAAAGAAGATATGGAACAATGGGTGTAGAATGAAAGTATATTATTGTGGTGGATTGATCCTGGCTGGATGATGGGTGGCCCCCAAAGCCACTCTGTGACTCCCTTCCTCAGCTGGGTAGGGGAGAGGAAATATAAAGAAGGTGTCATGAGTCATAAGGAGAGAGAGATTGCCATCATGGGCAAAACAGACTCGACTCAGGAAAATTAGTTAAATTAATTGCCAATTACATAAGAGTAGGATAATGTGAAATAAAAATGAAATCTTAAAACACCTTTCCCCCCGCCCCCGCTTCTTCCTGGAGTCAGCTTCACTCCCAATTTCTCTACCTCCTCCCCAGAGCGGTGCATGGGGATGGGAATGGGGGTTGTGGTCAGTTCATCATGTTGTCTCTGCTGCTTCTTTCTTCTCAGGGGTAGGACTCCTCACATAGTTTCCCTGCTCCATCTTGACATCCCTCCCATGGGAGACAGTGTCTTATGAACTTCTCCAACATGAGTCCTTCCTAGGGGCTACAGTTCTTAATGAACTGCTCCAGTGTGCATCACTTCCATGGGGTGCAGTCCTCCAGGAACAGACTGCTCTTGTAACTTGGTGTTATAGCCTAAATTTTCTGAGAACTTTGAACACCCTCAATAAATAAGAAACCGGATGAGCAAGTAGAAGCATAAGTTTTTTACTTGAAAATGTCTTTTGGCAGAAAGATACCTCAGTTTGTCAAAAGACATAAAATAAATATTTCTGTAAACCAAGGTAAATTTGTTTCTGTACATTCTTGCAGTCTCCATCGTGAGTAATTAAGCTATGCAGATGGAATTTTATAGCTAATTTAGATTATACAGGCCATGTGCTACCTTTGTGTTTAGGAATTAGGAGAGAGGGGGAAAAGAGAAAACTGTTTTTACAGATTCCCTTGGAAATTATTGCTTCTTCAGTTTCTAACTTCACCCTTAAAATTACAGCCATCCATCAGTCAGTTATTGCTAGGGTGCTAGATACACTCATACCTCCTCAACTTAGAAATCACAAAAAGGAAAATATAAATTGATCAGCAAGGTGATTAAACAAACATGCAAGCAGACAATACATATTGAGAAGAAAATAACTCTAGGTACATAAAACCCCACCAAAAAAAGGTTATTATATGAATTAAGCTATTAAGTAACTTTTTATTAATTGTTTTTTTCCTTCTTCAGCAACTACAAATGTGGCAAAGAAAAATGTTACTGAACTATCGCGGAAGTAATTAAAATATATCAATACCTATTAATAACATTGCAGGTAAAAATCAGGCTCACCATTACAATGCTGCTGAAAATAAGGAATATTAAAATACCAGTTTTGCAAGATTACAGAACTACAGCATTATTTAAGTGGAAGAGACTACAAGAATTTACAGAGCAAACAGCTTGTAGACAGTCACACAATGTACCTCTTGCTCACTTTGAATTACAGACATTCCAAGCACTTTTAAAGTATCTGAGACCCACTCTGCATGCCCACTAAACAAACACACCAGCTGACATGAAACCATCTGAGGCAGAAGAAATATCCCCACTAACATCAACCGGCTCTGGGTCATGTCCAGATGCAACATTTCTTGTATGAGCAACATTTATGTATAAACATATTATTCTGTTCACTATCAATAATTTTGTTAGATGTCCCCCAGATGCGCAGCAGAATGCTAGCTACTGTGTCACAAAGCATAAAACATGACTGAGCACCAGTGTCTCCCAGTTTGTATTGCTCCTTCTAGGGCACTCAGCTTTTAATACTTCATCAGAGACCTGCAGTTTGGTCAATCCAGATTTGGTGTAAAATACTTGGTTTCTCAAGTGTCTTGTTATGAGACTGCTTAAAGTATAACAATAGGACTTCAAGGCTACACCACCTGTTTCTGTGCATTAGATTTCTAACAGATGCTACTGATGGATGTCCTCCTAGGTTTGTCCATAAACTATTGTTGTAGCCCCACAATCAGAAAGAGGGCCTTGAGATTTAAAGAAAAGACATATCTGGGACTAGAGTCACTTATAAGTCACTACTCATCTACTAAAGTTATTATTATACTGAAGAAAATAAACAACTCAGGTCCTGTGTTATTATGCTGTTAATAAATTTAATATTAGCTAAATTAGACAAGAAGAGTTCATGCCCAGCACAATCCTAGGACAATAACATTAAAAACTACACTCAAACATTCTGTAAATTTTAGATTAGTGTTACAAAATAAATCACTGTAACAAAGTAAGAAAAATCTCTTCTACCTTGGAGAGGCAAGAAAAGATCTCAACAAAAGAGAGTATGTTTTTGTTATTATTTTGTTCTGAAGTATAGAGGCTTTATTTGTTTTCATTACACCTAACTGCACATGTAAATGGTATTCTGGGCATTTTATCCTGGTCTTTATTCCTCTAGAAGCAACTTTACTGTCTTCCATTTAGTTTAGATGACCAGCGTCCTCTACATTTTAGCATGGTAAAACCCATTCAGCAAGAAAACATGAACTGTCATAAAAGAGCAAAATATTACAAGTCCAGTACCAACCTATATCTAAAAATGAAAGCTCTCGTGGAGAATTTTAGATTATTAGGCTTGGCTTATTATTTGTTTATTCAGGCTATGAAGCCATTCTGCAGCTGACATATTCACAGATGAACATGAACAATAACTTAGAATATGTTTTAAATGCAGAAAGCATGAGAACTTCCTGATCTTGTTTTCACTTTCCAGTTATTTTTCACTGTTTGTTGGTGCCAGAATTGTTGTTGAATCTAATGAGATTAATTAGTATTTTGAAATAAGAGGCAGTGTGTCTCAAAAAGAACTTTCATCCTATACAGCTGCCTTTATCACTAGTTTGAGCATCTAATACTAGATGTTAAGTGATAAGAATATAGACTAAGTTTTCCCAAATGTATTTACTGTTGTAAATAAACTTAGTGCTAAACAGTGCTAAAACTTAGGAGGTTCTTGTCGTTCCTTCTGCATCCAAATATCTCGCTTCCTTCCCAAACCCTCCCAGCAGAAGCAGATGGATTGTAGCCCTGAAAACAGCAACCTAGTTAGCTTTTGAAACAAAGATATTTCTGGTGAGAATTAGATGCTGTCCAAATTAATGAAGAACAGAATTAGCAGACATATGGATGAATATGATCTCTTCTCAATGGGGAAGAGTCAACAGGGTGTCCGGAAAGGAAAGTCCTCTTTTATCAACCCTTTAGGGTTCTCAGAAGGAATTAAAAGCAAATTAATGAAAGTCAGTTGGTTTAACGTAAGCGAAGCATTTCAGTGTATTGCAAGCCAGGAGAGAAGGCCCTTGCTTGCACACAGGACAGGAAACACACAAGATGAAGGAACAGCCAGTTCTTGCAATAAAGGGACAAAGTTGAACTATGGGATCTGTGCTGGGGTCTGTGCTGTTTCACATATTCATCAATTACCTGAAAAATAATGCAAGGTCAGAGGCTGCAAAATACATTAATGATACTAAATTGGAGTAGCAAAGAAGTGGGCCAATTTTAAAAAGGTCCTCAGGGAATACCTGTAATGACAATAAATGGCAGATGAAATTTACTGTAGATTAACTTACAGTGTTACAGGGGAAAAATGTAACCTCATATAAAAAATTATTATGAGCTTTGAACTGACTGTCACAAGGAGGGTGGGTCCCAGTCCAAGAACTAGGGGGCATAAAATAAAATGAATGTGAGCTCGATATGTCAAAGTCTCATAACAAGTAAAAAGAGAAAGTTCTTTCTGTAAGCAGAGATAGATCTTTGGAATCCATTGTCAAAGGATGTTGTAGATAGTAGAGTTTTCCCTGGATTCTAAGGGAGGCTTGAAAAATTCAGAGAATAGAAATTTTTGTGGTGGTGTTAAATACCAAGAAATTTCACCTGGGACTGAAAATCCCTTATCTGAAAATATCTGTAGGCTAGGAACTTCTTAGGGCTTGGTATACTATGTATGGTTGCTCTATTCCTGCTTTTTGCTTAGCAATGTCCTGTGGCAATTGTTGAAGGCAAGATGTAGAATCATAGAATAATGTATTGGGTTCGGAGGCACCTATAAAGGTCATCTAATCCAACCCCCCTACCATAAGCAGGGACATCTCACACTAGAACAGGCTGCTCAGAGCCCCACCGAGCCTGACCTTGAATGTCTCCAGGGATGAGGCCTCCACCACCTCCACCACCTCTCTACGCAACTCATTCCAGTTATCCACCACCCTCATATTAAAGAACTTTTTCCTAATGTCCAGTGTAGATCCTGCTTATGCCATTCTCACTAAACACAAACAGTGGGTCACAATAATAAGTGTTTCCATCAGTGACAGATCTGTCTCTGGAGGGCTCCATACCCTCAGCTGTTGTGATGGAGGGTATGATGATAACTTTTTCAAATTGATAACCACTTCTGCATACAAGAGTAGTTTAACAGACCTCTGTCTAATTCACCTAGTGACCTACTATGATCCTGTTATACATACTAGAATGAATTTATCACTAGGAGCTGGGGTTTCATGAATCACAAATAAGTAGCATGAAGAGGCACATTGCCACACTGAGCTTACATGGGCTTGAAGTAGCACCTGACTCAAGGCTTATCTGACTCAATGAGCATCTATTCCCTGAGTAAATTCTCAGGCTGCAAATCTTAGTTTTCTGCATGTGTGTATATGTATGCGAGTGTGCTTGCACATGTTTCTGTGTGACATGAATCCCTTGGGTAAAAATTAAAGTAATTATTTAATGCAATTAATGTAAAGGGGAGCACCTCTTTGAAGACCAGATACTCACTCTGCGCAACATTATTCTCAGCAGATAAAAAAAATCCCACTTTATAAAAACATCTTCTAGTTAGAAGCTGTTTTCCTGCTGTTTACCTTGGGCTTGTTTGGTACCTTCAAATAAATATTTTGAACTTAATAAGTATTATCCAAAAGTGTAATGACATGATGGTAGTTCTTATATATGTATGCTCCGAGCTAAACATTTTACCAATGAAGTTCAGATATTTTCCTTTAATGACTTTTGCATTATTCCAGGAAATGCATAACTCTATTAATTCAGTTTCCTCTCTCTGAAAGATATTGTGTAAAAAGGCTGCTTTTTAAAAAGAAGCAATTTAATATTAATACTGATGATAATAAAATCTAAAATAAAGACACTTTGTTCCCAGAGTCCCTAAGCAAAAAATAAAGAAGCCTACTATGTAAAAATATTGAAAGCATTATCCTTGGGATGAGTTTCAGTATTTTGTACTAGGCACTGATATTGAACAACATGAAAATATTTTCCGTTCGGTTATATCAGGCTTGATGAATAGTTGAGGCTGTAAACTGGATGTAAAGAGCCTCTCTTTTCCATGCATTACTGACTTGTTCTTCTGATTGCCTGTGTCTGAGAACAAATAGTACATCAGAAAGAAGCTTGTCGTTTGACATTATTTAGACAGCAATATTGAGCATTTTCAGATCAGGATGCAATTACTTAGAAATTATGTAACAAGCTGGTACCTACCAGTAAAGAAGACAGGAAGAGAACGTTGATACTGGACTGTGACTAGAAAATTAGACTTTTTATTAGTTTATTCTTTTTTAGGGTCATTATTTAATAAAATAACTCCAGTAATACATATCTGACATCATAGGCCTCCACCATTTTGGATTAAAAATCCATTTACAAAGTCTATTTTAAAGTAAACTTCTTTAAAAAAAAAGAAATTAGAACACAGAACACAAGCACTTCAGACAAAACTTGAAAGGTCATACTTCAACAGTTGACAGTTGACATCCTAGTGTGACATACAAATAACCTTTGTAGTTCTGAGAGTGAATATGCACAAATAAGAGTACAATATGTCAGCAAAACTGCCTGTGAAATATCCATTTTACTAAATCCAGCTAGTTGATTTAGAATATACAAAGATTAAAAATTACTACCTAAATAGAGTCAGTGGAAATAGCAGAAGACATCTGGGACACTCTAATTAATTATTCGTTGAGCAGTTCTTTCCAACCTAACTTATAAGGACATTACCAAAGGTGGTGATCCAAAATATGACTTGTTTTTGTTCTTCCTCCAGTGAAACAGATGTCAATGTGTTTCCTTTTTTTGTGTTTTTGTTTATTGTTGTGTTTTTTTCATGTTTCACACTCATGCTTCTGATTAGGTGTTAGCCTTGATATATGTATCTCATCTGGTTTACATACTTTGTGATATACATGAGGAACTCCAACTATAATTTACCATGGTTAGTCATAATGGAGAACACATCACTCGAAATAGCTTCCATTTGGCTATGTGCATTTTTAAGCAGTTAAAGCATTTAGGAATGGTTACCAGAAATGCTGATTCCTTTCTCTGGAAATAACTTCCGTTACCTATGCAAAGTTTTGGCTTTCGTTTTATGTTCTTCTGTATGTTGAAGGTGACACACTGTCATGACATTTTTCACTTTTGCTTTTGTTTTTGCAAGAGCTAGACTATTTCTTCACCTTGTTCTAATACTGAGTTGTATGTTTTTTTGCTTTTTAGAACACAAAAATTCTATCTAAGAGACTGTGCAGCTCATAGAGTCAGTATGGTTTGGGTTGGAAGGGACCTTTAAAGGTCCTATAGTCCAATGCCTCTGCAGAGAGCAGGGACATCTTCAACTAGGTCAGGCTGCTTAGAACCCTGTCCAACCTGACCTTGAATGTTTACAGGGTTGGAGCATCTAACTCCTCTGAACAGTTAAGAGATAAGCCATACTAAAACACTGAATGCTGCTTCTGTAGTTCAGTAGCACTCAAAAATATAAACTCCACACATTTTCTTGTAATTTACAAGTAGTTGTTGAAATTTTAAAGCCTCCTTTTTGCCACAGTTTTATTGTTTTCTTCTTTTTTTCTTTAGTTGTGGAATCTTCAAAGACCAAAGGAATGTAGTTTGCCACTTGGGATGCAATGCTTTCATAACTGAAACCTGTCACAAAAATGTAGCTGAATTCAGGCATCTACTGCTCAACATGTAATTTCCTAATGATAGATTTAAAATACCAATGCTTAATTTGATTGGCTGTACTACAGATGGTGAAAGTGGAGAAAGGGAACATGATGTGAGAAGAATATCTCCAAAGCATGTGAGAGAAATTTCAGTCTGCAGATACACATACAGCACCTCTGGTATTATTTCCTTCTGATTAGCAAATCCACAGTGAACTTGATTTATTATCAGATGTTGGTCCTGGGAGAATGAAAGCAAGAAAACCACAGTACCTTACTCCAGGGCAAGCACTGAAGTCACTTCCAGAAGAGAGGAATCCTGAAGGGCCCTGACATCAACAGCATCAGGTGGCTGTAAATCAGACCAATCTGGAGTTTTAATCGTGAGGTCATCAAACATAAACTGGCTTAATTGATCAGTAGGTGCTCGGAAAGAGTGGAGTCATCAATGGAATGTCATAATGCTGGTGATCTCACCTCTCCAGAGGGTTTACTGAGAATTAATTTCAACCTGTCATTGCCAAAATGGTGATACAAGAGAGACAGTTAAGAGTGTTTTTCCAGTGTTGCTACCACTTAACAAGGCAAGATTTAAATAAAATAGATCTCTTCAATATGTTTAGCAAGAAGAGGTGCTTTTTTATGCTCTAGTTCTACTGAAATTTCTCCCATCTATAGATCTGCACATGCCTACATTTGTGTAAGGGAAAGCGGGAGGGAAATGTCAAAATCTGGGCTAATCTTCCTTTAGTTTTCAAAATCTCTGAAGTTCAGTTGTGTCTGGATCATGTTTCTGTTTTGATTTATGACTCTGTAGGTGGGAAGGTGCAGCTGCTCTGAAATGCCAGTAATGATTCTGGCTTAAATTTAGGCTCTCTGAAGTGAATGTTTTTTGAATTGGGCCAATTTCTAACTGGTGAATTTCCACAGCTGTGAAAATGAAACATCTTTAAGACAATAAGGACAAATAACATGAAGGACTCAGGGCTAGCTTGTAGCTAGTACCATAATGAGATGGGAATAGATAAGTACCAATAAATACTATCAAAGAGCACTGTCCAGAGAAAAAGAGAATTGCTCTCACTTTGATGAAGGGATAGGAGCAGCCTGAAGCCAAGTATAGAGATGTACAGCTGAGATATTAAAAGGTAGATATTCCATCACTTATTTTAAGGTTTTGAAATTCTGCACAGGCTGATTAATTTCTCCACAAGATAGTACATGCCATGGGAATGTAAGGGCAACTGACAGAGAAGAGGGTTGTTCAGGTTGAGGAAAGATGAAATTGTTTCCTAGCTTATACATTCCCTTCTATTTCTGTGTGGGTTACTTTTTTCATACAAAACTCCCTCTCCCCAAAGTCCCTTCTTTGCTATCACAACTTAGCCTTTGCAGTCATGTACAAGCAGTAATCATTTTCTTATTTTCCCATTCAAGGACCGCACCAGTTGACTTATGCAGGCGTCAGGTGTCCTCTCATGTTACTTAACATGTCAGTTGAACTATGCAATTTTTCCATAGTTTCCTCTAAACATCAAACATCCACCTGTGTGACAAGAACACATCATCTTAGCCACAGGATCCACAGAGTTAGTTGTGGAGCAGTCTTGTCGCTTGATATTCACTTATCAACAGGCCTTGCTTCTTCCAGTATCTGGAATACAGAATTATGCCAGCAGAAACCATGGCAAAGGTAATGCAAGTCTTGGCTGTGGGACAGAGTCTCTCATGACACGATCAGCAGCAATGCAAAGCGTTTCAACCTCCCAGTGCTCAGGTCTTTCAGCCAACATGATTGCTTGTGGGGTCAACACAGAGCTACCACCAGGGAGCTGATCTAGCTTAGTGTGTACATGCAAGAGAACATCAAGTGTTGCTTGATTGTTGTTCTTTCCTTAGCACATAAAGGATAGAGTATTTCATGTGGTGAGCTACCAACTTGAGGGAAAGGACAGAGGTTCCCCTCTCTTAATCTCCATTCCTTATTGGATGAGGGGGGAAACATAGTAACAGAAGACAAGGAAAAGGCTGAGATACTTAACACCTTCTTTGCCTCAGTCTTTAATAAGAAGACTGGCTATTCTCAGGACAACTGGGCTTCTGAGTTGGTAGACAGGGATGGGGAGCAGAATCCCCCCCTGGTAATCCAGGAGGAAGTAGTTAGGGACCTGCTGTGCCACTTAGATCCCAGCAAGTCTATGGGTCCCAATGGGATTCATCCCAGGGTGCTGAGGGAGCTCACAGAAGAACTGGCTAAGCCGCTCTCCATCATTTATCATTGGTCCTGGCTGACCAGGGAGGTCCCAGGTGACTGAAGGTTGGCCAACGTGACACCCATCCACAAGAAGGGCCAGAAGGAGGACCTGGGGAACTATAGGCCTGTCAGCCTGACTTTGGTGCCTGGCAAGGTTATGAAGCAGATCATCCTGAGTGCCATCAAAGCGGCATGTACAAGACAAGCAGGGGATCAGGCCCAGACAACATGGGTTTAGGAAAAGAAGGTCCTGCCTGACCAATCTCATCTCCTTCTATGACTGGGTGACCCGCCTAGTGGATGAGGGGGAAGCTGTGGATGTGGTCTACCTCGATTTCAGCAAAGCCTTTGACACAGTCTCGCACAGCATCCTCCTGGAGAAGCTGGCAATCCATGGCTTGGACAGATGCACCCTTCGCTGGGTCAAAAACTGACTGACTGTATGACCAGGCCCAGAGAGTGATGGTGAATGGTGCTGCATCCAGTTGGCATCCGGTGACCAGCAGTGTCTCCCAGGGATCAGTACTGGGCCCAGTCCTGTTCAACATCTTTATTAAAGACCTGTATGTGGGGATTGAGTCCACCCTTAGTAAATTTGCAGATGACACCAAGTTGGGGGGGAGCGTTGATCTGCTGGAGAGTAGGAAGAAGCTGCAGAGGGACCTGGACAGGCTGGGTCAATGGGCTGAGGCCAATGGCATGAAATTCAACAAGACCAAGTTCAGGGTCCTGCACTTTGGCCACAATAAACCCATGAACTGCTACAGGCTGGGGGAAGAGTGTGGAAAGCAGCCTGGCAGAGAGGGACATGGGAGTGCTGGTTGAACATGAGCCAGCAATGTGCCCAGGTGGCCTGGAAGGCCAATGGCATCCTGGCTTGTATCAGGAATAGCATGGCCAGCAGAAGTAGGGAAGTAGGGATGCAATTCTCCCCCTGTACTCAGCACTGGTGAGGCCTCACCTCGAGTCCTGTGTGCAGTTCTGGACCCCTCACTTCAAGAAGGATGAGGTGCTGGAGTGGGTCCAGAGGAGAGCAACGAGGTTGGCGAAGGGACTAGAGGGCAAGTCTGATGAGGAGAGGCTGAGGGAGCTGGGGTTGTTTAGCCTAGAGAAGAAGAGACTCAGGGGAGGCCTTATCACTCTCTACAACTACCTGAAGGGAGGTTGTAGTCAGGTGGGGGTCGGGCTCTTCTCCCAGGCAGCTAGTGACATGATGAGAGGGCATGGCCTGAAGCTGTGCCAAGGAAGGTTTAGGTTGGATATTAGGAAGCACTTCCTCACTGAGGGGGTGATTAGACATTGGAATGGAATGCCCAGGGAAGTGGTGGAGGCACCATCCCTGGATGTGTGCAAGGAAAGGCTGGATGTGGCTCTTAGTGCCATGGTCTAGCCGATGTGGTGGTGTTAGGTCATAGGCTGGACTTGATGATCTCAGATGTCTTTTCCAGCCTCAATAATTCTGTGATTCTGTGATTCTTAGCTAACAAAGAGAGGTGCCCTGAGTCTTCTAGTGTATTGAAGACATGGTTGTGTCCATAATCCCTTGCAAAGACTGGTGGTGCTTGGAAGCTATTCCTGGACAGAGGTGATGCTACAGTTTTAGGAGAGACAGTAGAGTCAGTGTTGGAGGTTATTCTGTCTGCCACATGAGCCATCACTTACAGTTAATAAAACTGGTCTGTAATTCAAATTATTAATGTGGGTGGGGTGTGCCTGCCAGTCTTCTCGAAGCTACTTGAACGTCATTAACAGGGAATTCTTGCAGTTTTGATAGCAACTGCTGTTTGGTGTGGATGGCTGGACATTTCAAAACATTTTCATTGTGCGTTGTAGGTCCCTCAGGTCTTAAATTTTATGAGGGTTAAAGTACACAAGAGCTCTAACTGTTATGACTGTTGGTCACTCTTGAATCACAGAATCACAGAATCACCAAAGCTGGAAAAGACCTTTAAGCTCATCAAGTCCAGCCTATGACCAACACCACCACAATCAAGAAGTAAAAGAAAAATGAATGTAACACTGATCCTCAACTCTGATTTTACTAATCATAATATTAATTCCAGTGAGCTTGGATCTTTAGGAGTACCTTAGCTCAAACTAGAACTTGCATATGAAAAAGGGCAGTAATAATGATGGCAGATGAACACAGTGTAAGAGTTTATATTCATTTAAATGACTGATCTGTTTTTATCAAAGGAGGATATTTAAAGAGTATGGGAGTTCAGTGCTTCACTCTTAGCAAATGAGAAACAAAACTAAATATGTAAATTCACTTATGGAAATTGTTTTTTATAACTCAGTCCCTGAAATGTTGTTTCACTGGTTTTAAGGGTAGTTCTATTGGCCTTGAATGTGAATAAAGGCAATATTTAATTTAAATTATTGGTCATATGGGATATTTAATTCCATTAGCTTTTCAGGAGAAAAGCTGCTTAAATGAAAATAAGGTTGACAGACTAAAACCTGAGAATCCATAGGGAGTGTCAACACTGTGTGGCTGGGATCTGTGTAGTGTTCCCTGGGCTAGACTGGGAATTGGAGCAATAGTGCTGCACTATTGTGGTGCTCCCGTTGAATCAAACAGTTGACAGAATTGATCACCAAAATTCCCTTTCTAGGCTTTGTCATTGCCAGTGTTCCTCAAGGTAACAGTGTTATCCTGTATAAAGAGGAATGGTCTCTCATGGCAGCCTGTGTGCGAGAAGGGTAGTATAGACAACCCTCCCCATTGGCACAACCATGCCTCAGAAGATGCTGTAGCTGAAATGGTGTAGCAAAGAAATCATGCACACACTGAACAGGAGTTGTAAAGATTCTCAGCACGACCAATAATCCTTTATATGGATGTGCTAAATGATCCTGATTAAATTGTTATCTTTTTGTTGCCTAGCAAAAGGACATATTTTGTATTACATGGTAATTTTTGAAATATCAGACAAAATAAGTATTCCTATTAAATCTTCTATAAAAATTTACCACAGTCGAGATGGAGTCAGCCAATTCTCATAATTCCTTTTAAAAAAGGCAAGCCCAAAACATAAATTTTACATCAGGTAAACCTATCAAAGTCTTGGAAAACCCATTTCTTCTCTCCCTGTCAGAATGCAGCAGTTTGCTAGTCTAAATTACAGAAATGAAAAAAGATTACTCTCTACAATAGTACTCTATTCTCATTATATAAAGCATGGTGAGCCACTTCAAGTTGTAATTTTGGCTTAATAAACCAATTTACATAACATAGTTCAGTCAAGACGCTCTGACTGTCAAATACGTTTTCATTGTCATTCTTTCAATTGAGCTGTCTCTCTGACTGCTCTTTTCCCAATAAAAGCCCATTATCCACTAAGAAGATTACTTCAATCCATTTTGTTTGGCTGATTTGAAAAAAAGCTCACTAGAATCATAATGATATGACTAATCAAAGCATACTGGGACAATGGAAAGCTCATTCTTCTGTCTTTTTAGCTTGGGAAGTTTTATACTAAGCTTTTTCTTTCCACAGAGATTTTTCTTTACTGAGCTGTTTTTTTTTCTAAATTTGACTTAAGGACCAATAATTGACGTAAAGCATGATGGTTTCTCTCTATGTACTCCCTGTCCAGCTCTTTTCCAGTATGGAGTCTGTAAGGTCCTTGTCCAGACAGGCTGTAGATCAATGTCCCACTCATTTCAGCTTTGGTGTGCTGGGTGGAGAAGTCCGTTCAGAAACTGAGTTCCTCGCCCTATTCTGTACTCCTGTGAGCATGCAGAAGACTATAGAACTTGCAAGGTCAGGTTAACTAGTCTTGTTATCTGGTGGAGATTGAGTTACATCAAACATGTCCAAAGTGAAAGTGTCAGTATAGCCACTCCATAACACTGTGACACAAATTGCTTTTTTCTGGATGAGAACATGGAAAGGTCATGGCCTAGCACTGCCTAGAGCATGACGTACAGTTCACATCCAAAGGAAACATAAATTTGGATTACTGTGATTCAGTACTCATTCTGGACTTAAGTCTTCCAGGATCCATTTTGGTCTCTCAGTCTCTTCTCTGTGTTTTCAAAATTTGCTATTAGGTATCTAGAAACATCAGGATAATCCATGTACTTTGGTCACTGTGTCATTATTCCCATGGAGTTAAGCTTAGTTCAGCTTTAATCAGTTAAGCTTAATTCAGTGCTGTCACCTACAACATCATCTTTCAGAACACAACTCCCAAATGAACTAGCCAAACGGTAAAGGGTCTTTTAAGTGTATCACATAATCTTTTCACTACAATGACAGGGATTCTCCAGACTCACCAGAAAGACCTATGAACTACATTAGACTACAAAGATTCATGAACTCTAGCAAATTCCCAGCCCTGAGAGAATAATATCCATTTTTTTCATCTGCTGTCTGAAGAATTAAGGAACTGGTGAATAAATGTCCTTGTTGCTCATTTTCAGCCACAAATTCCAAAGAACAAATGCATTATAATTACTAGCTGTGTTCCTCAGTGCAAGCCTAGAAAAAAATACAGCAAGGAGTATAAGCAACCTGTCTATGACAGAAAAAGCAAAAGCTCCACTAAAATCTGCATAAGAGTCATAACCAGACTTTAAATACCAAATCCTATGATTTTTTTTAAAATTAGGATTCACATCTTTAAAATACTTCAGCTATACCTCAGACAATTGTTATTTACAAGCATACTATTAATCTGACCAAGCATTATAGCTCTTGTGTCAACTAGCAAGACCACAGCTAAACTGGCTAAGCTGACTGGGAACGGACCAACCAACAGGCATTGTTAGAAATGGAAACTATGCCACTGGAAAAGGAAAAGGAAAAGGCTGAATGACAAGCATGTTTTCCTTTAAGATTGCTTTTTAACATAATAGGTGGGAATCAAAGTCTGGAAGAGAGAGTCATTTTTAGCAGGCAGGTCTGTGCATCCTGCAAGGACTTCAGCCTTTATGAAATACCACAGTACTGGAAAGACACTATTAGAATGAGTTGCACTTGTTGTGGTCCCAAGATAATTTACACTCTTAGAAGGAACAGCAATTTAGATGTTCAGAAAGAAACATAATAGAGGGAAGACTTAGATTATGTTTTTGAGTAACAGAAGGACCAGGATGGAAAAGGTGAGTATAAGATACATATGAATCTCAACTCCATGTTCTGTCTGAGCACAAACTATCTTTGGTGATATTAGATTATTTTCCTTCTGTCAGTGGAAACTTTACAGTTAAGATAATTCCCTTTCCCCGCTGCTGGCATAAAATCAAACCTGAAGAGTCTTTCCAAAGCAAAAATTCTAGTTTGGATACTTCCAACATGAGCAAATTCTATGAGCTGAAATAAAATACCTGTCACAGGCTTACATTTTACATGAACAGCCTTTTCCTCTTTAGCCTTGACTCCTGAAGCTGCTTCTGCAGTCAGCTTTACTATTGCTGTGCTGATTTAGGGATGTTTATTGTTGTGTTCATGCAGTCACACAGGAAAAAGGCAATTTCTAGGCATGTGATTAAGAACAATGGTTGACAAATTCTACTTCCCTTCCCCTGGAATGAAATCTAATATCACTCTGCAGCAGCAGCAACTCCTTCTGGAACATTTGCAAACCTCTCCAAGTTGGTATTGCCTTTTCTAGCTTGGTTGGTAACTTACAGCAATGCTTATCTTTATGTGCAAAGTAAAGTCTTTGATGTACTGTAACAAACAATCCCATACCAAGTCTTGTCTTCTAGTCTAGAATCCAGACTGGAGCTTTGCATCATGCGTACTCGGTAGGACACATCTCATCACATCCTTCTCTGGAGGTGTAATTCTAACTGGCTGGTATTGACTAGACAGCTGTTTTCTCTCTGAGTGGTAGTTTATCAGCTTAAGGGCTTCACTTACTTTGTAGCTGCTCATTTAAATTTCCACTGACATTTTCTAGTATTTCCAAATGGAAATCTGGCCTGGTACCTATATACAAATGGCCTGCAAGATCTGTTATAGGCAGGAGAATTTTCAGAATGCAGTTTTAGCATGATTGTCTGTATTACATTTGAAATGAAATAGTGACTGCAGGGAAACTGACATTATTTTCTGTTTTCTATCTCTTACCCTTATAGATAATTTTTGAAATGCATTATGATTTTTACAATATATTTTCATGCTCTTCAACCTATTCATTTCCTTGTGTAAGCAGCACCTTGATATGTCTATTCCTACATCCTATGACACACAAGATTTCTTCCAACATTTTTGGAAACACACCTGTGGTTCTAGAAATTCCTGAAAAAATGCCTATTTGTCTTCTAAATATGAATCCTTTGAATTAAATGTTAGCTACTCTTTTCAGTCTAGGACTGTGATGTAAATGTCATCTATTTCTTATTCTGAAGATTTATGTAATCTAGGTGGAGGTGGAACAGCTGAATAGTCAGATAATCTGGTCCTAGACTATGAAGAGTTATTGCTAATGGTTGTTTCAGAAGGGCTGTAAAGTCCATAGTTCTTCAAAATCCATTCACAAAAAAGATGGAAAGGACTTTAGATCAAGTGAATCAATTTCAACTAATATATTCTACTAACAGCAGTAGAAGAAGATCGCTTTAGAGTAAGTTAGGATTTAAGATAGAGTAGCATTAAAATGATAAATCTGTAAAAGCTGTTTGGGAGGTCTGGTTGGTTGTGCACTGAGAGTAGGCTAGCACAAGTTTGAGTAAGATACTTTTGGTTTGCCACTCCCTTCTTTTTGGCACAAGGTAGTAAGCAGTGTACAAGCATAATAAGAATCAGGAAATAATGAACAAATAAAATCTGGCAATCGGCTAACAATGGACGTAAAACTGTCTTTATGATTCATCTCCAGTGTAGTGGCTGAAATATGTGAATTTCCGAAGTCCCTTTAGTCATGCTGTTTTATCTAGTTTGAAATACTATCTCTTACTGTCTCCTGATGCACACATTTTTCTGCAGAATGCCCTTCAGAAATAATTTATCTGAAACGTTAATTGGCTTTAGTTGGTAGAAAATGACAGCTGCATAAAAATATGCTGGATAAATTACTGTTAGACAAATTGAGGAAACCATGGCTGAGATGCTACTGGAAAAAATATAATTTTGACATTTTTCACATTTGAAAGCAACTGTCTCAAGATTAAATCTGTGTGAAGAGCTTCTCTTCAACAATTCAAACTGTTCCTGAGATCTTAGTACACCTTGCTATTTTGTTGATTCATCAGGCTTCTATAGGTCTTAAACTGTGACTTTTTCTTTTTATATGTAGGGTGATGAGTTGTCTTTTTTTAACTAGCCCATAGAATGGATTCATTTCCTGCAGTAGATTTTGGTGAGGATATTAAGTTGCTGAATTGTCATGGTAAGAAGAAGCAAGTAGTAGCTGATAGAATAGCAAGGCAGGTTTGTATTAAGCTTGCTATTATTATATACAAATATATTAGATTTTGAGCATTTTCAGTTTCTTTTATGGAATAATACTGTGAGGTAGTTTATACTACATGGTGGATTTACACTCTGTGGATTATAAGCAGCAATAAATTTCAGAAGAACAAGTGTTTTTATTTTCATATATGGTGGAGTGATATAACTTCATGTGAAGAGCAATGTAATTGTATGAGTAGTAAAACAGAATTTTCTCTGTCTGACATTGAATTCAAATATGCAACTTTACATGAAGGAGGCACTACCTTTCATGATCTCTACTTGGTGACAGGACCATTTGCAGGCTTCCTTTTCCAGTCATCTCCATGGCCAGCAGCTCATCTGTCTGCTGGTATAAGGTCTTCTCTTCTTCTTTCTCTCCACTACAGAAAAGTCATAAAATACCTTCTCTTTTAGTTTCTGGATATGGAAAAATAAAATCTGCAGTCAACAGCTGTTGAAGACTCCATGTGCTTGTGAAAGTAATGGCTGGTAACACACCACAGTGAAAATGACTATGGTAAATTTGGTGTGGCATACCTGTTAATCCAGACCAAAACCTGCATGTAGGTTCTGCTAACCCATTTTGATGCCGTGTCTATTCAGCAAGTTTTTTGGCACTAGGAGTACTTCCATTGTTGCTCATCCAAACCCCCAATCAGACACAGGAAATGAGCCTTGTATTGATTTGTAAAGCAAACATTCAGACAATAAAAATAGAAAGCTCCTTAACTAACTTTTAGAAAAAGATAAAAGCAAATCATATTTGCTATTTGTCTAAGGTAGAGAGGAAACAAATGAAAAGATAAACTAGAGCTATAAACATTTTACACAGAAGCTGTGAACGTGGGAAATCTGTGCAACATATGTAAGAGAAAGTACATGGCTTTATGTTATCTTTCTGAGTTTTACACTCCTGGATGGGTCTAGAAGGCACATCTTCTAGACATACATCTACCCAAAAATCTTTGCTCTGATGCCCTGTTAACTCAGAAATGAGGAAGCCCTGCTATGTCCTTTCTAACTTGTTGATAAAACACAGCCTTGCACTTATCTGCTGGACTGCCAGTCCTGGAAGAATTCCCACAAGAACATCCTTAATGCAGTATTTTAGCTACAGACAAAAGTCTGGAGTGATAGTATTAAAATGATTTCTCTTTATTGTCTTACACTGGCTAAGTAAAGAGTGCAGTGTATTTTCAGAAAGATGTCACACTGCTAAACAATATGGATTTCTACTGCTGAGTTATTATTTCTTTGTAAGTAGTGGTCCTTCTCTTACAAGCAGTTGTAGATGTCTATCGATGTCCCAAAAAGTCTAACTGATCCTGTCATTTTGTCTTTAAAATTGTTTTGCAAGATCTTTGCTATGTCATCCTCTACGAAATTTGAATTTTAAGAACCCAATAGCAAAATATTTTCTACAGGGTACATACAATTCTTGTTGCATAGTTTCTGTTTGGGGGAAATGTCCACTGAATTATATTTTAGTTATAAAATTTTCTGTGAAAGCTCATGAACAATTAATCTAAAAGATAGTACATAAAAATGTTACTATTCTTGAAAGAATAACTTGCTCTTAAAAGAGACACATTTTATTAGCACACAGCAGAATGGAGACCCAAACAGTTTAGATACACAACATGGCACTGCGGTACAATAGACAACAAACTGAATATCCCAGGACAGGTTTTGTCTCTCATCTTCAGAGAAATTACTTATCAAAATTTTAATGTGCATATACTCTTTTCCAAGCCCATGTTTTATTAAAGAGAGAGTCTTGTTAGTGTGTCTATTTGACTGAAATTTCATGTTGTCTGGAAGTCTCAGTTCCTGCACATGCACAGATGAACTCTGCAGCACTGACACAGAAAATCCAGAATTTTGCAGTAGACCTGCTGCTATGATGTGTATTCAGCTTACAGCTCTGCAGTAAGTGCTATGGATACATTGCATTGACAGCTTGTTAACAGATCAATTGTATAGGACATGGACAGTAGAAATGGATCTCAAACATTCTATTATGCATGCTCTTTGGAAAGCAGTTACACATTTTTCTACTTACAAAACCCAAAGCAGAAATACAGCAGCATTACTTTGACTACCTGGCAAAATTAATATCTAATCTTTTCTAATTGGTGCCACATGATGTCTTCTGTTTCTCTCCACCCATCCTGGCTTGTTTTCTCATTCATCAGCTATAACCACTCTGTCATATCATAAGCTGCTTTTGTAGAGGAGGTTCACATATATTACATGTTTCTACACTACCAAGAACAGTGCAGACCAATATACCTGAGGTATTTATATTCAAGTACAAGCCACTCTTTAACAACGAAGCTTTTATCATTATGACCTTTCCAAAACTAACTTTTGGAACTGGGGATTAATATTATGTTATTTGCAGGTAATACGAATCTTTATATCAGCATGGGTGCATTTCAGTACTTAGTCAGTTGAAGTGCTCGGGAGCATTTGGCAATGAGCAATTTGTGATTTGTCACTTGTTCAGTATTATTTGGAAACAGCAAGATCTTCATCAATGAAAAGGCCAGTGAGCTAAATGTCTAAAGCCTCATAAATCAGTGAAAAAGAAAGAAGCTCTGATCTTTATTGGATCCAATTCTCACTTCATTAATTGCTAATTGTCTTGACAATAAAATATCAGTTTGGATAACAAGAAGTGAATTACAGTAACTGCTCAAATGTCTGTTTTGATAAGCATGAGAAAACATAAGTAACGTACCATGAAAATTGAAGTAAAAATGCATTTAAAATCCATTGGCATAAGTATTAAACGAGAACTGGTTTTATTCATGCCAAAGAGTATTGTATTCTATGGAAAATGCCTACAACTGTAAAAAAGTAATCTCTGCTAACAACAGAGTAAAACACATTGTGATGATTAACCTTGTAGTTTTGAATATTTCAGATAATTTTCTACTGTCATGGTAATAAAGATTTAATTGTGTGGAAAAAAAAAAAAGTTAATTAGATTTGCATCATCCAGGACCTTTTTAATGCTATTTTTAATTTCTGCTGTCTAAAGCAGCTCATGAAACTTTACAGCACTGTTGCGTCTGATGCTTTTGTGAAATGCTATTTCTTCTCCCTATTTAAATGTGAAAATCTACATTAATGATGCATTTGGAGTAAGGATTTACAAAGTAACAATTTCAACACATCTAATGCTGTGTTTACATAATGATGCTTTTCTTATATGCTAACCTAAACTGCTAAGAAATAGTCGGTTTGACTTACAAAAAGGAGCTGTCTTTTCATATTCAGTGGAAAGATTCTTGATTCTTCACTGCTCAAGAAAGATACTGATGCAAGTGTTTGGAGATATGATAAACCATTATTGGAGTAATCATTTTGATTTGCTATTGGAAGTGCAACCTGTTTCCTAGTGCGACATGATTTCCAAACCTGTGCAGTGTGAAAGCTTTCACAATGAATTCAGAGTGAACAATTTCTCTCTAATCCTCTCTTTGACTCTGACTTCAGTTTGTTTTCTCAAAGAAAAAGAGTAAAACTCACCTAGGCCTGTCTTCCAAAAGTCAACACACACCTGTATTGGCTTAAGTGTCCTGTAGTTTAAGATACCTCATAAGGGAGTACGAATGTTGGTCAAAATTTGTCCAGACAGCCAGTGAAATTAATTACAAATGTTGTCCTTTGCAACCATTCATCTCAGCTCTTGTTTTCTTTCTACAGGCAAAGCCATGTCTTCAGCACAGTAAACACCAATCTATGACTCACTTATTTTAATGTCTTTGGCATTTTGACTCAGATTTTCAGATTGTCGGACTTGCAGACTCATGAATAAGCTGTAGCTGCAGTATGGGGAGATCCAGGAGAAAAGTTTCTGATTTTATTTTCTTTTTTTCTTCCCACTTCAGATCTTAAGTATACATAATCAGTAGCTCCAGAAAAGCATTCTGACATCATTTTTCTGCTCAGCTATCATGTGACATTCACTACAGAGACCAGCATTTCTTATCTCAGCATTTTCCCTGGGCAGAGCTTGTGGTCACAAATTGAAAAATGCAAAGTAACACGCATTGTTTGTCTTTAGAAAGTATTCATTATTCCATTTTTGCTCTTCATTTAACAATGTGTATTCATTTCACAGTGTTATTCTAACTATGCCCTATGGGCAGATTTCAATAGACATCTCTTAGCCTAAATATGAAAATAGATGTAAAAGAAGATAATTTATTTCTTCCTCTGGGGTCATGCAGTTCTATATCCCACTAGAAGGCAGACAATCACCAACACAATCAGGTTAGACTTGGCTTTGTCTGGCTAAGTCTTATAAACCCCCAAGGACAGAGATGCTGCTCCCTCTATGGACCACCACTTATACCACCACACTTCTTGTGAAATGGTGAGAGGAGACTAGGCTACCTCACACACAGCAGCAAGTCTATGAGACCTGGACAGATGACTTCTAAGAGCAGCCAGTGCATTGTATACTTACCGCCTGCTAGTTTTGCCTGTTACTTTATTTTTTTTCCCCAAGGAATTGTCCAAAACGTGCTTTTCTAAGGCTAAATTTATAATACTCTCATTGTTAACCCACTGCCATCTAAAATGGATGAAAAAGGAAATTTGCCACGCTATGTGTAACGAAGAGATGCAACTGCAAGAGCACAAAAGCAAAAAATGTTTAAAAATAAATTTTGACTTTCTTTCTACTAAATTCCCTTTTAATCTGATTTCAGCTGGGTAGGTCAGACCTTTGAATTAGCAGTGGTGCAAACACAGCTGTGCTACTGATATGGCAAGTTACAGGAGAGAATCTGAGAACAAAATGAGATCCACTGAAAAAGGCAATGTCAGATATCCTATTCAAGGTGGGATATTCAGTACAGAAGATGCATAATAGGCAATTATTTTTTTTTCTGTCAGTGGTCAATGCAGGGCTTGAATGGTGAATGTAGAGTTAAAACAAGCACCAGTTAACTTTGCAAGTAACAATGCCAGACTATGTCAATGGCCATCTTGTGTAGTACTTATTCATGCAGTGAATCTCTTTAATTCTGTTCTTCTCCATAAGGAAATAACTTTCAGTGGTACTGCCTGGATGAATTCAGACATTGCTCAGCAAGTTAGCAAGCACATCTGAATTAATAGCTTATTTGTGAGTATCAAGCTGCAAACAGTGTAGACATCATCCTCAGCATTGATCATGTCTAGACAGCACGTTTCTAAAGCAAGCTTAATACGTCTATGGTAGCTGCTAAGTGTTAATCAGTATTCTAAGCACATGCTAATAAAAATGCATGAAGTCGTATGCTTTAAAATAATACCAATTTCCCTAGGCATAGGGAAGGCTAACATGCATAAAAGTTTCACATTTGGGTCTTACCCAGGATATTTGCTGCCAACTAAAACACCACTACTTTGAGGTTTTGAACTTAATAGACTTAAATTTGCACTTAAAGGAAAATATGCACGCCACTCTCTCTGAAGATTATAACTGAAATATTTCATAGGAGATTTTTACAATCAAGAGAGAATCCTGATAACAACAACTGAAATGTTCATCTTCAGCTGGCAAGCCTCCAACTCAGACAATAAAATCTATCTCTGCACTTTGACTGGCATATACATTCTAAGTTCACTTTCATAAGGACTGTTGTCCAGTGTGGTTATACGTTTAACAGCTACTTTTCCTGTCATTAAGAACTTAATTTCAGTAAAGAATAAGACTATTGGAGGAGGTGGCTTGGAAGCATTTTCAGGATCATTCTGATTTTACAGAATTCCAAAAAGGAGAGGTAACTGCTCCTATCAGGAGCTTTTTAAGATGTCTAGTTCACATTTGCTTTCCATTTACGAGCATACATGTGCCTTGTCAATGAAGATACATATTTTCCTACATTAACTATAGAATTCACAATGAAATTTACCTAGCACCATTTCATATCCTTTTGACTGTCTTATCAGGAAAAAGTGCCCAGCTCTCATCAGGTTCTTTGACTGCATGGCAAGTTTTCTCAGTTCACTTTGCCCTGGGCAAGAGTTTGTATTGCACCTCAGTAGACTTTCTGGCCCTTGATCTACTCGAGGACAAAACTCCCTCCTTGTCCAATGTGCACTGTCAGCTTCGAAGAAGCAAGTTCCTGGAGCATGTTCTACCTTTCTTCTAAGTTTAAAACACAAAAAGGGCTTAAAATGCAGAATTTACAAATACGGCCATAACTCTGAGACAAAGTACAAGGGTTCAAATCCTGATACCACCTCATCCTCTTAAAAGGGGTTTGGATTCCAGGACAGTAGTCTTAGAAGGAAAAGAAATACTTTTAATGTGCTATACTCAGGGTTGTTCAATATGTAAGCAGAGTATTCCAGTTCTATATCCAGGTTATGCATATCCCAAGGCTGACATCATGCACTATATCAGCAGGTGGGAATAAAAGGAATTCCCATCTTTTGCCAAGTTGTGTTTGCTGCATGGGAATGGTATATCCATTTATCTACACGGTTCTCTCACCCATGATACTCATTCACTAGTAAGCAACCTCAGATGATGTTTTCCTTCTAGAACACAAATGTGACCAACTCTAACAGAGTTGGGTTGATTTCCAAATATTATCCTTATGATAATCTCTCCGTTTTGGAGAAAATCTGCCATAAAAGATTTACTTTCCATAACAACAGGAAGCTCCAGCAAGTCACTAGTTAGTTCTCTGGGTACAACCTTTGCTGCATTGGCAGGCTTGCTGTCTTTCTTCAGATTCTGTTGTTACCAAAGGTTGTACTAAGTTACAATAGAAAAAGGCCACAAAATCTTCACTCTTCCAGTATATCAAAACAAATTTAGTACCAGTATTCCTGTATCTTTTCTTTAGATCTCTGAAAACCCTATCATTTCTCCTACAGTAATTGATACAGCAGCTAGTCTGGTTCATCCCAGGCCAAAAACTCTCCAATTCACAATACAGAACTTAGAAGATTTTCCTTTTTCTCACTTAGTTTTTTTTTCCATTTTCTATTGAAAGAGGACAGCACAGACTCTACTCTGTATACCCACTTGGATAAACTGACTGTCTTGAACATGCCATGTCTGTTGACCTACTTTTACTTAAAAACTGTTCGTTCCAACAATTTTGAAGTATTTTTATGAACTCAAAGTACCTGGGTCATAGGTCCATTAGATCCAGCTACAAAAGCACACTCTGGTATTTATTTTGTCCACTCTCCTTTTCCTATTGACTAGATTTTATATCTTATTTTCATCTCAGAAGTTTTCGCATTTCTCAGAAATTAGTTAAAATGCTTATTCCAATAAAAGATCCCTTGCCTTAACAGAAATTAAGCTTTTTTCTATATGTACTTTTGGGTCTATTTCTTTGAACAATTGCTCAGATAAAATTATTCACTTCTTCCTAAATCAATGGATGTTGTTTTCTTACCTGCTGTGGTGAAATGAGGATAGAGGAAATGCAAACATTTTGACAGCCTGTATAACAACTTGGGGAGCCACAGTTATCCTTACAAAGGATGGGTTGTCTCTCAGGCCATCAGTAGAATTTCTTCCTGTGTATGAATTTGATTTTTCCTTTAAATTAATTAAATAACTGTGCAATTTTCTCTCTCAGGCATCATGTCTGTAGACCAGAACATGCTTTCCTGGTGGAAGAGTTATTAAGGCTCTCTTCTTTTATAATCACATGTTCAGACTCTCCAGGAGATGACCCAGACTCTTTCCATCCAATCTTAAAAGATGTAGGTTTTCAACCATTTCCATGCAAAGATTATTTAAAAGGATAAATTTTAAAATTAATGCTATGAGACTACTAAACTGAATTTGACATTCAGTCAGGCCATCCTCAAGATCAGATCACCAAAATAAATCTGTCTTTGACCACTGCTGCCAAGCTGATTTGGAACGTGAAAGTGAATAGTCAGTGGCACCAACAGAGCAGTTATACACATGGGTTATTTCTTACATATAGAAGGCAAGGTCACTCATAACAGAAATTTGTCAGTACATCCCCTGTCCATTCACCTTTCCTTTCATCTCTTTCAGAATCTTTCAAAATTCTTGGAGGGTTTTTTTTGCATCTGAAAGAACAGTAAACAAACTGGGTGTAATCTTATCTATCTAATAATATGATGTGCTTCAGGAATGGGGAGAAGCAAACAAGCCCTTCAGAAAGAGAAAAAAAATCTGCGTATAATGGCAAATGCACAAACACACCTTGACCAGGATGTAAATCGCCTGTCTAGAAATAATTCAGTCTCTGGTTTCTTACACCTCTTTTTGAACCTACCTTAACAAAATCAATCCTTAACATACTTTTGAAGCCTTGTGGCTCATTTCATTCTACCACTATTTCTCCTCTATCAGATGTTAAATTGGTGGCCTTTCTAAGCTGTTCTAACTTAACTGAACAGAAGACAAGCTTCAGCTGGCACGAGGTCTCTTACCACCTCATGAGATGCAGACATTTAACCACAGAATTAGAGCTGTTCTGGCACCATGCTGGGGGCTCATATTACCCGGCACTTCTAAAGGACAAGAATTTCACTGAAAAATAAGTATATGGGAAGGGGGTTCTTTTCTGAGGTTTATCAAGCATTATTTTAATTTACAAAAAAATTCTAAAATCTCCTAAATGATCAGCATAAGGAAAAAAAGGAGACTATAGTACTATGCACAAATTAAGATTTTTTTTTTTTTTGGCTGGTATATAGTATTTTCTTTAAATTATTAAGTCTACAAATAACTCTTTTAATACCCAAATACTAATAAATAATACTGTTTCTTTATAAGTCACACCTGTCCCTCCAAATCATGAAATTTTCTTCTACTTGGATAAAATAGAAACCCACAAAAGACTTCTTTTCTGAAACAGCCCTGCTGTCTGAGCACTACCTTTCATATCCCTTCTCCCTAATTAGGCCAATGCAAGTACACTCTTCCCAAAACCTGGCTTGAATCATTCCAAATTCCAATGCAGATCTCAGAGGTGTGCACCCTGAAATTAGCAGCGCCTGCCAGACACCCCAGTTCACATGTGCACTGTGGGTTTTTATGAAATGTCCTTTTTTTGTACATACACCATTAAAAAACATGATCTCTCAATGTCCTGTAGTGCTAGATATAACAAATGCTTAATATGAAGAACTCCTGCTACTTTGACTAACAGCAGAATACAATGATCTGCTGTTACCTAAGACTTCTCTTCGTCTTATCTTTTTTATTTCATATCCACACAGCAAATTAATTTTTGAGGATTAGAAATATTTATGGGAGTGAAAAAATAATTCTCATGTTTTCAAAGAAGAAATGTTTTGTAAAAGGCAGTTCAAGAAAACTGCCAAAAATCTTCCAGCTGACATAAAAAGCTGCAGGACAATTTTCAATGATCAGTCCTCTATTATCATGACACTGAACCAGAGAGAATATGGTCAGGCCGACTGTTTAGTGACAATTATTCTTTTTTGGGACTCTACAGGTCCTCATGACAGGCTGCTGTAGCTGTCAGCATTACACACCATTTCTACAACCCTTCTGCTGGTATTTTGAACCCATGCTTTCACATTCACTCTCTATTCATATTAATACAAAGATTTTTATTACCATTTTCCACAGTCCTGGAAGATTCCTGCGCTTTAATTTTCTAACACATTGTATGCACTTTTGTATTTGCTGGCCAAAAAAATTTACAGCTACATTTTAAGATTTTTAAGTTTTCTTCTCGTAAGTCAAATATAAATATCTTTTTTAACAACCCATTCAGTGAAATTAGGCTTGGGAATTCTCTGCGCGGTACTCTAAGAGTAAGGACATTACCCAAGAGGCTTTCACAAAACACACCATTACTTAAAATTGAGTAAGATTATAAAGCTTGTCAAAAGAAAACACACAACATTACCCTCAAAGCAACAGATTGGCCTGACCAACTGGACATTATGCTTGGGTGGGGGCCTCATTCGATAACCACCTGGACTCTATTCATGCAAGGAGAGCCCCTTGTTTGGTAACCACCCTGATAAAGTGGACACTGTCCTTGAAAGAGGAGCCCCTCCTTTGGCAACCACCCTGATAAATGGGACACTGTCCTCACTTGACAAGGAGCAGTGGCTGGCAAGAGAAGTCCCGTGGAGGCACAGTGCCATCTTGAGAAAGACACTGTCCTGTTTAAGGACAGAGAGCATGTGTGACAATAGAGGTCATTGCTCAGTCAACCCAGATGGGGAGGGCCAAGTGATCACCTGGACCCCCGTGCCCCACTGACTCATTTCCAGAACAATCCCAAATCCAACACTGAGTCTGTGCAAAGCAGGCTGAGCCTCACCAGGAGAGGTGGGGCCAGCTGCCATGAAAGATGCAGACTCAAAATGCTTGGGGCGCGCGCCCACCATCCAAGGACCACAGTGTCATGCTGAGATCGTCACTGGATCCAAGGGTGGTGATATCTTTCCTATCTGCTCTTTCTTCATCTCTGTCTCTCTGTCTCTCTCTCCCTCTCTCTTTCTCTCTTTCTAACCTTATTCTCAACACATAGCAGTAACATCATTTCTAATTTTGCTTTTTTTTTTTTCCCAGTTGTAACTTGTTGTTGGCTAAGTTCTGCTAGTTGTAATCTGTTGCTTTGAGGGTAATGTTGTGTGTTTTCTTTTGACAAGCTTTATAATCTTACTCAATTTTAAGTAATGGTGTGTTTTGTGAAAGCCTCTTGGGTAATGTCCTTACTCTTAGAGTACCGCGCAGAGAATTCCCAAGCCTAATTTCACTGAATGGGTTGTTAAAAAAGATATTTATATTTGGTTTGGGCACCCAGCTCTGGGGAGCCGTGACCACTCTGTGAGATGTGATAGTGCCATACCCACCTTGTGGGACAAGACCGAACCTTGGCACACAATTATCTACAATTTCTCAGGTCAACCAGGTCTGAAAGAGTCTATAAATTCTGATCAGTTACAGAGGTGGGGCAGGACAGAGATTAATGAGAGCTTTGGAAGGGTATGGTGAGACACATCCAAATTCAGCACACTTCTAGGAAGAACTCAAGGAGTGTGGAGGTGCAAAAACTGGTGTCTCTTTTCCTCCATGTCATTGCAAGCAATCCTTAATAAATCACTTATTAATCACTTAATAAAATTGTGATGATGATGGACCAGACCACTTTTTTTTTTCTCTTTTGAATTGTTACTAGAAGTACCTGCCACTCATATGTGGATTTTTATTTTCCAAAGAAAACATACAGAATCACAGAATCACAGAATTATTGAGGCTGGAAAAGACCTCTGAGATCAAGTCCAGCCTATGACCTAACACCACTGCATCAGTTAGACCATGGCACTAAGTGCCATATCCAGCCTTTCCTTAAACACCTCCAGGAATGGTGACTCCACCACTTCCTTGGGCAGTCCATTCCAATGTCTAATCACCCTTTACATGAGGAAGTGCTTTTTCTCTAAGTAGGTTTTATAAAGTCTTACATGTAGAAACTAGTAATGAGTTTGTCTTATTTCTGGTGTTGTTATAGTTTGGCTAAAGCTTGATTCTTTAAAATATCTTGTGGTTTTTAAAATCACCAGTTGAGGCACATCTCAACATTATGTAACTAGCTGCCATTCATTTTAGAAATAACAAAAAAACTTAAAAAGGTCTTTGCAACCTAAACAAGAAAACTTCAATTGACTGAATTAATTTGCCTTAAAAAAGAATGTGGAGGAGTCACATACCAAGAAAAAAATTATTACTGCCATTTCAAAACCCTCCATAACACACAATCCTGTGTTTTATTCAGGCCTTTGAGAGTTTTCTATGTTCACCTTTATTACATCTGTTTGTATTTGTCTTATCAACATTTAATTTAAGAAAAATCATTTACTTGACTTTCTTTGAAGAGTCTGCAGAAATTGTTTTAGGATCCCTCTTAGGGTAAAATGTCCTAAAGTAATTACATCTTGCAGGTATTTCCATCTCACTCTTTTCCATTACTAATATAATTCATATCTGATTAAAACTTATTAGGCATTTTGGTTTTCTTCCAATGAGTGAGAAATAGACATCTAGGTGTGTGAAGCCAAAATCACACCTGAGTATCCAGTGTAAAGTCCTACAGGAGTGGTGTATGCCTTACATGTTTACTGGGGAGGAAACAACATCATGACACTCATGGTGTTTGAAAAGGGCAAATTCTTGTCAGTAATCACAGCATCAGTTCCCCGTGTAGCTCTCTGACCAGAAGGAACTAAGCTAACACTTGTATGCGCATACAGAAGAATAATCATCCAAAGAAAACAGGATTGTGTTTCATTTTGCTCTGTTCAGACTAGGATAAATTTCCAGTTAATGTGTCAATAATCTAAGCATTAGAAGAAAGGCCTTAAACCAGGAACGGCTAGTTTTCTTGAAAGAGTAATGAAAATAATTTTGTGTTTGAGAGCCATGTATAGAGGAAGAGTGGTGATACTCTTACATAAAAGAGGTCACTGCTGAGCTGGATAGGGAGTCAACCTCTGAAACCCAGTGGTAGCAGCACCGGTGCCTCCTACTAACTTTCCTCCTCTCACACCTTCTTTACCCTGAAGACCTAATGCTAATCAACGGTTGCAGTTTAATCGCCTCTGCCAGAGAGGTGCAAACACACGATCAAGTAAGCTTCCCTTTGGTAAGTTAAACCAGGATATTCCATCAAGGACTGTAAAAACCCTAATAGGAACTGACAATTTGATATTAGAGGATAATATAACAGTCAAGGCTGTGACTAGATACAACCACTGGAACCTGAGAGTAAACAAATTCAGTGCTGAGGAAAATTCTGCTTTTTTATCTAATTTAAAAATTACTTTAGGAAAAGACATGTATGTGGTAAAGTCTTAAGCCTGCTAGTGTTGAAATTACTCCAACTTGGCATATAAAAATCTGGAGGGTCAAATTCTTCTAACTAGCATAATTAATTATGCAAGTGATTTCAACTCAAACTATGTAATTAACTCAAATTATATAATTAAGTGCTGAACACATATGATGTCCAAGAGGACCCACAAAGGGCAAAAATTCATAAGAAAAGTAGGTTTATTATATGGATTGCTTGCATAATACGTTTTTAAATGTACTGTTCCAAAAGGTTCACATAATCAGAGAAGCCTCTGACAGACTGGTATGATGTGTTCTGCTGGATCAAACTGAGAAATATTTTATAACAGAAGTAAAGGGCTATTCACTCCCTTCTTTCCTGATATGACACTCACATTCCATCAGGGAAAATTCAGAAGGAAATGTTATTGTCTAATTTTTTGAGGAAAGGCTTGAAGCTCAGTCTGTTATTTCCTCAAATTGCTGAAGAAAGAAGAGCAATTAGCTCCTTGTCCTAGCATTTCTTGCTATCTCACAGCCTGTAAGACAGTCAGCTACTTTACTGGTCACAGTATAAGACCACAAATCACTTTACAATTAAGATGTGGAGAGCAAAACCAAAACACTTTATTTCTCTCTCTCCAAACTACAGGCAGGCTCCTATGAAATATTGTCATCTTACCTGTTCTGTGTATGTGTATCTTGCTAAACTTGTACCAGGCAGTGACACACTGGAATGCCCCAAAATACTTTATTGGCACACCCTATGAACAAAGACTACGATGCTCATGTAGTGTTCCAATGGGGAGTATGTTACGAAGCAGGGAGGTAGAGGAAAAAAAACTTCAGAAAAGAGATAATGAGTGAGGGGAAAGGGCGTAGAGACAGACGATCTGCCTGTACAGGCAGATCTGAGCTTTGTGAAAAGTTAGGATAAGTTTTGTGAAAATATGCCAAGAATATTGTGACTAAAGATTACAAATAAAAGAAGGATTGTCCTTTTCTTAGATCTACTGTTCTGTGGTAATGTAATCTGATGCCTTTCCCTCCAAATGTTCCCTTAAATCAGGGAAATATAGTGTGTCTGAAGTTAGAAAGACATTGAAGTTCTCAGCTGTGTAACAAAGTCAATAATTTCCTGTCTTTGTCAAAGTGCTTTGGGAGCTCTTGTCAGTAAAACAATTGCTCCCAGGCCTTGTCCTTTTCTCCTTTTTGTTTCTGTTTCTCCCAGTGGTAGAGCTGAATATGCTGTTTAAGATTCACTTCTTGATTTTACCTTCCTATTTTCACTGAATTTTTTACACTTGAAACACCTATCCCTCTGTCTTGCAGTTTTGTTCTGCTCCTATATGCTGCTTTGTTTTCTTATTAAAAACACTTTGTTCCTTTCTGAAGGTCTTGACAGATTGGCTGCTCGCTCACACCCCACTTCAAAAATTATGTTCAAGGGAGTAACTTGAGAGTGCCTCCTCCTTGTAAAGCTAAGCTTTCTGCAGAGATGTTGCAAGCAGAGCTGACCTTCCAGCTGACATCTCTCTGCATAGCACTGTCCAGACAGATTTGTCCAGAAGTTGTGTGCTTTTTGTCTCCTGCTTCCTATCTTCATCGCTGCCCATGTGCTCACCATAAAACAAAAATAATATTGTAACAGTAATACTATTATAGCTTAATAAATAATCATTTAACAGACTCCCTGCCTTCCCAGAGGAGCCCTTGGTGCCATCCAAGACACTAAGAAATCATCATTTAAAAATAGATAATAATAAAGAAGAAATTAGGCAGATTTAATAAAATACAATATTTTGGAATTACACCAGATTTTGCCCCGCCTTTCCCCCATCAGACAATTGGGTCAGAGCCCCCAGTTGATAGCATAGCATTTTCATTGTCTTCTACTGAATAAGGTGTAACTCATTCCAATATATAAAAGATTTTATCTAGGATTTATGTAAGAAGAAAAGCATATTACTGGCAAGCTAACATTCATCCACAATGATAATATACACTGTGGCATTGTTAAGTGGTAATATTATAAAAACTCTATGTAATTTTTGCAATACAGACTATTAACAGGGGTATTCAAAGTAAATGAAGCCTAATAGATAGGTCTTGCATACATTTTAAGACACTATGTTAGTCTATAATTTCAAATAATTTTATTTTCCTGGTGGGGCCTTCACCTCCTATTTAATAGACACTGTCTGCAGAGGTTTGCAGGATGGCTAAGCTTGCCTGCTCAAAGCAGTCCAGATGGGGTTGTGCCTTACTCCTGTCTTTGCTGCTACCCTTGCATCAGCTTGGAGCTCATCTACCCCCCAGGAAGATGGTTCAGCTTTTAAAAACCAGCAGAAAAAAAACCCTTCAGCCAATGCTTAGCTGTCTTGTGAAACTTCAACCTAAGATTATTTCAGGAAGTGGCAAGTATAACAGCTTACACAGAAGACTGCCAAGTAAGCACCAGGTGACATCAGAAATAAAATTTTAGTTGTAAGAGATTTTCTGATAGGGTAGTTAGAGTTAATATGGCCCTGTCAAAACTGCAAAATGATATGCATTTGGCAAGCCTCCCCTACAACATAAAAAAAATCACAATAAAAAAACCCTTGCATAAAAAAATCAAAACTTGAAGGGAAAATTATTCTGTGTACGAAAACATACTCCTGTATTGCAGCAGACACTATTAATTCCACTGTGATTGAAAAGCACCTGGAAAAAGGAAACAGCATCTTCTCAAGAACTAATGAAGCAAAGATATATCTCCTTTTAAATGTTCTGTATTTGGCTGGATAAGTCAGCAAAGATTGGGTGTCTAAACAAGTAGACAAAGACAATAAATGCAAATAAGCAATTAAGATGATCTCTGCAGTGCCATCATTAGCGTAGATATATTTGAGCCACCTTTTTATTTATTGTGAACATGTCTCAACACACCATATATCTTCTGAACATGATTTCAGGTTTCAGGCACTCCTTATTTGCAGTCATGCCATAGCATCTTGTTGTATATTCAGGCCACAGTCAAGCTAGAGGATTTTTAAGTACTAACAACAGTGTTATGTTTATTCATTATTACGCACACAGCCAGCTCCAAACAGTGAAGAACTTATTTTCTGAGAAGTCTTTCTATCTATTTCTAGCAGGAATCTTTTGTAGCTATTCCATTGTGGTAATGTTTATAGAGCCTGCCTTTAAAAAAATCTTCTGTATTCAGTTTTATAATCTTATTATTAATACTTAATCTTTCAGTATTAAATACTAACAGCCCTCGTTAATAAGAATGTGAGGTTAAACAGTGTGTGTGTGTATGTCTATCAAACACAAAAACCCCTGTGTTTGCCAAAAACCTGTTCAAGTTTTAAGAGGAAGCCTGCTACCAGCATGATTGAACAGTAACTGGGGAACTTTAAACAGACTTTTGAAACAAAGAATAACTTCATCTTCAAAGAAGTATAAAAGAAGTATGAAAATTGAAAACAGGAGGTAGAGAAATGTAGGGGAAACAGCAGCCATCAAAACCTGGTTTGACACTGCCAGAAGTTGTCCTACCAGCGTCATACCTTTGCTTTGACCAGGGAGAGCAGCCTCCCCATCAGACACCGTGAGCTCTGCAGCTCATGGGGTGACAGTGCGGACCACCACACAGAATCATAGAATGGTTTGGGTTGGAAGGGACCTTAAATATCACCTAATTCCAGCTTCCCTACCACAGGTAGGGACACCTCCCACTAGACAAGGTTGCTCAAAGTCCCATCCAACCTGCCCTTGAACATTTCCAGGGATGGCGAAGCCACAACAAACGGGCCCACACCTCAGATCTGTCTTTGTGCATAAGCTCACAGGATGCTTTCTCACCAGCTTGTGGATCAATAGGTTGTAGAGAGCAGCACAGGTACCTATAAAGCTATAACACCCATATCTCCTAATGGGACACATGCAAGTAGAGTAACACATGCTTCCTTAAGAGCAATGGTGCTTGTAACCCACATATCCTTTGAGGAAGGGATGGCTGTGATGGTTGCTCTGTGAATGTGTGGCTCTGTGTGAGTGATGAGAAATTTTGGGAACTGGTTATTAAAAAATATTTAGAAACTTGTAGATGCTTAACAGAATTCTGAAAGTGTCGAGTATTGTGATTTATATGTTTTATTACTAAAACTGACCTTGAAAATACGGATGATTGTTTGTTAGTTTTATGTCATTAACAAATCCATAACCTAATTCTATCCTGATTCAGTTTAAAGTAAGTGAACTGAGAAATGTTTCACTATGACACTCTGTTTCAACAATTTTCTCCTTAACTAGCTCCAAGGACTTTCTGTCTGAGTTTACACAGTGGAACTTTCCCTTATATTGTTACATACGTTGTCTTTTCATGTTGTGCTCTTGGACACCACACTGTTGATACAGATACTGGCCAAAACAGTATAACTCCAGCATGCATGCTTCTAATATACCTTGGGCCATTATCTGTGTTTTGAAATAGGAGTATGACGAGGATGAAAGACAAGCTGCTGTTCTTCGTCAAAGATCTTGCAAGTCTGTCCAATGGAAAGGTGGTGATGTAACCTGACACTTTTTTTTTTTTTTAGGTTTGTTTTTCAATAGATAGATGAGGAGAAAACAGCTGTCAAGTGATTAGAGATAGATCAAAAAAGGAAACATTTGGAAAAAAGTGAAAGTCTGATTCATATTTAAGGCTTGGGATGTGTAAATACCATAGGTAACATTAGTGAAATGGTTTATTTACCCAGGGCAAGAAGAGATTCTGGTTTAGAAGTGGAGTCCAGGCAACCCTTTACACCCTCATGGCATGATACAGAGATCTCCGGTTTTGGGATTTCAAAGGTTAACTCCAACAAGACAATTTTCATGCTACAGATAAAGTTACTTTGTTTAGGAAATGAAGAGTGAGCTAAGGTGTGCCCTGAGCACAACTTACGTTGTTCCAAACTATACTCCTTGTTAATATAGTCAAGCTGTTTCAGGGCTAAAATTTAATACCAGCTTAGTTAAAAACAGTATGACTAACACTGCTACACACAATCATGTACACAGATCTTAATATAAGTGACAGTAAATGACTAGAAATAAGAACATGAGAGTTAGAAATAAGGGAACATCCAATAAAGGGGGCCACTTCCACTTTAAGCACCTGACATTTCTAGCATATCATTTTCCTAAAACACAGATGACTGTTTGACAGAAAGATTAGAAACATCTGAAAGTATTGATGTCCTGGCTGGTTATTATGTCTCAGCTGAATGTCATTCTATTAATACTGGCTCTACGCAGCATATCATTATAAAGAAGAAAAGTATTGAAGTTCCCAATGAATAAACAATAAGGTGTAAATTCCTTCAGGGACTCCAGATGACAGACAATTCTGAGTACAATACAATTGTTGAATTGCTCTTCATCTGCTTAAAGATTTGGATTTATATCATCTGGGATCCTTTAGTTTTCAAGACGAAATCATCCTCACATTTAACTTGCTTCTTCTATCTTTCAGGTAAATTGATCTTTTCAGTGTTTGGCCAAATAACCAATCATCACAAAGGTCTGTAAAAACCTAATTAGTGGAGTTTTTGCACTATAATTTCTGTATACTCCCATGCACATTCAGCTTTCCACTGGGAACAGTTTTGTGCCTTCATTTCTGTGGTTTACATCTTACCTTATCATGTGGGCATGTGGTGTAAGTTCAAGAAGCAAAATCAATGAATAATTTAAATGTAGAATAATAGAAAAGTCCAGGGTGGAAGTGACCTCTGAAGATCATCTGGTTCAACCATAGATTAAGTCACCCAGGGTTCTGTCAAGTGCAGTCCTGTATATTTCCAGCAAGGGAGATTCCATCACTTCTCTGGGCACCTATTCCAAGATTTAATTGTTCTTATGGGGAATAACCTTTTTTTTTGTGTCCAGAAGGAATTTTCCTTGAAGCAACATGTGCCCATTGCCTGTTGTCACTGTGGATCTTTGTGAAGAGAGTACCTCTATCTTCTCTATAACTATCTTGTAGGTATTGGAAGATTGGATTCCCTGAGCCTTCTTTTCTAGGCTAAACAAACACAGGTTGCTCAGTCTTTCTCTGAACATCATGTTCTACAATACTTTACTAATTTTGATGGACTTCAATGAAGCATCTCAAGATTTTCAATTACTTTCTTGAAATGGGGAACCAAATTGGACATGGTATTCCAGGTGTGTCCTAAGAAGGGCTGAGCAGAGTTGAATAATCATATCTCATGATCTAGTAGCTATCATCTTCTGATGTAGCCCAGGACATGGTTTGCCTGAATTGCTGCAAGGGATGCACTGCACTGCACTGACTAGGACCTGTGGTATTTTTAAACAGAGCTATGCTCCAGCCAGTCAGACCCCATCCCATGCCACTGCTTGAGATTCTTCTGTCCCAGGCACAGCACTTCAAGTTATTCTCATGTAATTCTTGTTGGTCCAATCTTCCAGCCTGTCAAGGTCTTTCTGAATGCTACCTCTTCATTCCAGAAAATCTAACTCTCCTGCGTGATATCCACACGCTTGGTGAGGATCCATCCTACCATCCAGCTTGTTTTAAAGACACTGGATGGTATCAGACATGCTACTGACCTCAGAGATACTCCACTTGTGACTGGCCACCAGCTTGATTTTAAGTCAATAACCACTATCCTTTTAGCTTGGCAGTTAGCCAATTTTTCATCCATCCTCTGGTCCATCTGTCCAGTCAATGTCTTACCAGTTTACCAACAAAGATACTTTAAGGAAACTGTCAGACAAATTGTTGCCATCTGAGATTGACAGCTTTGTCCTTATCCAGTCAGCGAATTGTTTTGACACAGGAGGAAATTAATTTGGTATCATGATTTACCCTTGGATAATCTTTTTTTGTTTTTTTCCCAAAACCCTTGTTGCTCTTCATTGGTCCAAAACCAATTTTCATGAGGAACTGCTCCATAATTTTCCGAGACACTGAAGTGAGGCAGACTGGTCTGTAGTTCTCAAGTCTTCTTTTGTGTTCTTTTTGTACATGAATGTAATACTTGCCTTCTGTTCATCAGGGACTTCCCTTGGCCCCTACAACTTTTAAAAAGTGAAGAAGAGTGGCTCTGCAGTGATGTCATCTCCCTCTTCTAGCACCCTTATATGTATCTTGTCAGTCTCATAGACTTAAAAGATTCCAGTTTGTATAGATGATCCCTAAACTGACTCCCTTCTGGGGTTTACCATTTGCTTTGCTGCTGCTTCATGGCATAGAGACTTGGAGGCTAAATTTACCCGTGAAGGTTAAGACAAAGAAGGCATTGAGTAAACCAAAATTTCCTGCGTCATTTGTAACTAATTTTCCAGCCTCTTTCAGCAGCAAACCTGCATCTTACTTGTACTTCTGCTTGTTACTAACATAACTATAAAATCGTTGTTATTCTTGACAGCTCTCGAGTGCCAACCGAGACCCTCTTTGCCACTCTAGGCCACCACAGGTGCTGACACCTGGCTAAATAGCAAACAGAAGCTGAACACAGGCATCTGCTGGTCCTGTGTGAGGCCTTTGCCTAATGGGTCCCTTCTCAGGACACAATAAACCCCTCCCTCCCCCTGTCACCCAACATTTTCCATGCGTGATTTGCTTATCTCATGAGTGTATTTCCTACCACATGCTCAGGCTGCAGCCACAGCAAAGTTTAGGAAGAAATCACTGTCTATTAAATGTATATTCTTTACTGCAGCTGACTTACAGTTATAGATAAGCTCTTTTGAAGAGTGGAGTAATTCTCAAATGCCAATTCACTGTAGTGGGAAAAGCAGGGAATGAAAATGCTGTACTTGTGGTTTGTAAGCTAATGGGAGCAAAATATAGATAGGCAGAAAAGTGTATGTATATTCATCTGCACCAGACTAGAAAACAATAAAAAGTAACTTGTCTTTCTGTTCAAAAGGAGATAGCTAGAGATAGCTAGGTATTCTGCTCTGTTGATGACAAATAGCACATTACATTACAGTGGCCACAAAAATAATGAGAACAACTGCACTGTTTAGGAAAAATTCTCATATACACAATTACACAAATTCCAGACTGGCTTCTACATTTCAAGGAGTAAATATGTTAATATGACATATCCTTGTGCTTTCTCTTTCATCATCAAGACACTTGTGCAGATTGCTCTGGTTAACATGGCATTAACAGGCGATAATATAGAGTTTTGAAGTATGCAAAGTGCATCTTTTTTAACTAATTCTCAAAATAAACAAGAACTACCAACAATAGCAATTATAAGTTATGCTGCATTGCTGGCAGCTCTGGGTTGTGTGTTTACAAATGAGCAATCTAAATGATTGTCATGAAATCATTTTTATTGAAATCCTTTTTAACATCTGCAACACTGAAAAATTATTATGACATGGCGT
This sequence comes from Hemiprocne comata, assembly GCA_020745705.1. Lineage (NCBI taxonomy): Eukaryota > Metazoa > Chordata > Aves > Apodiformes > Apodidae > Hemiprocne > Hemiprocne comata. The sequence continues at coordinate 87,890,946 of CM036587.1, forward strand.
GTTAAAGAATGTTGGCTCTAATATGACAAATAAATTAAAGCAGTTGTGAGTCCATCAACTAATTCTGTGCACAAATTTAATACTGATTTCAGTAATATATCTATATATGTGACAACATGCATGACCTACAGTGTAATAACAGCTAAAAGTTGCACTATGTTTAGGTCCTGAGGACTCTGCCTTCTTATTACACTATGTTTATATTAAAACATTGACTAAAAATTAAGCCTTGAACTGTACTTGGAAGCTATGTAATCTTTTGCCATTCAGTTAACATGTAATGTGGTGTAACATAGCCATTGCGGTCACTTTTCAGGAAGGGGCAAAGATTTGGAAGAGGAAGAATTATTTAATCCACAATCCTTCATCCTTGTTTTCCATTGCAAAGACTTCCTACCACATGAAGAATCTATCTCCCATCCTGAGACGTTTCATACCAACAGAATTATTAAACTTTTAGCATTTACATTACACTGTTGTCACTATCTAGAAACACAATAAAAAAGCACCTCCAAAGAGTTTGAAAATGTCAAAACATGAGATTCCACAGATATGTAAATCTGAATATGCAGGAAAGGCAGCCAACTCCTTTCACACACTGAAATGGGGCTTCTGCTACATTATTTAACATTGTCACTTCTGGATGAATCTAATCTGGAAGTTCAAACATTATCATCCATTTTAGAGAACAGGGAACAACTGATGTATATCACTTTGCCGTACCAACATTTGGTATTCAGTCTTCCCCGGAAATGACTTCTTTGTTACTTGGGTTGAACTGATATAAAGAGGCTGCAAAACCCAGTTATTTTCTTTTTCTAAAAGGAGACAATGAGTGATACAATTAAAAATTTTCATTTTCCTGTAGATAATTGAAATGTGGAATACTTTTTGACATCAGGTGCATTATTTGTTGGTATGAGCAGCTGTAGTACAGAATTAATAAACAATAATGCACATGTACAAATGCAGTAAGAAATTGATGGGTTTTAATAGCTAGATGGTAAGTTTTTCCATTTGATCTTTCTCCATATTCAATTTTTAATATATTACATCTCAAATATTAGCTGGACGCAATCTATAAATTTTCTTAAACTTTGTCTTTTACTCTTGTAAGAATCTAACGAGATAGCAATATTTCATTACACAATTTCATACATGGAGTAAAACATTATGTCGTACTCAAGCATAAACTCTTTGCTTTTAGGTAACTAATGTTACTTAAGATAAAACAGTTTCAAACATAGGGAAATATGTTATAACTTCTTTGCATATCTAATTTGACATTTCAAAGTCAGGGGTTTTTTTGTTATTTTGTAAGAACAAGGTTTATGATTCTCAGGATGTGACATCCTCATAAATATAAAATGGATTCTTTGGGTGTTGCTTTTTTAGCTTGTGGAGTTGATGAATAAAGCTTTAGTGTCTCTTTTCTTTGCAGGTTCTATGCCAAAACATTGATTTACATGCATAATTACCTCTGCCCCATTCTCAAGAGTTTTATACAGAAAGACAGTTCTTCTTCCTCAGGCACTCACCTGCCTTCTAGTGCAGAAATATGCAAGTAATTTTTTAGCTCTTACTGGAATAATTCCTGGGTGACTGAGTAGAGGGTGGTCTACTGCTTAAATTGAAAAGGAAATAACTACGACTTTTCTGCTCAGTCTGTCCTTTTCCTTCTCTCTCCCTCCCAGCCACTTAGCACTACTAGAATACTGTGTGGTTGCCAGAGATTTCATGCAATTTAAAAAACAAGGTACAATACTTTTTTCATTTTTGTCTTTCCCAAAATATTTCACCATGTAATACTGTTTCATAAAGAGATGCATTTTCTATGTCTTTTTCTTATGCAGCCAGTCATTATTGTATCATTAGCCAAATTCTCAGCTATTGAATTTACAATAATAATGCCTAATTTTATTTAATCTGTTGATATTCAGGAGTTCACATTCAATTAAGCAAAATTTACTAAGTCACTATGACCACTTTGAAATCTTTCAGACAACAAATTTAATTTAGACATTTTTGTTACATCTTCCCACTAATTATTTCACAGAGATCCCTCAAGTATCCAAACAAAGCTCTTCAATTAAACTTTATCTGAAGATGGAATGCTGAAGTCTGATCTCTTGGTGTAGTAATTGTAAATTCAAGTAAGGATTAAAGCCAATGAAGTCTTATATTGTTGTTTTTCCATTCAGCAATGCAGAAGTGCATTTTAAACCTACAAAAAGGCAAGAAATCCAGCCACAGTATTTCTCTGTACATGGATAACATACAGCATGCATAGCACCTCTCAGTTCCTTAGATGTAATTTACAATGTAATTTTTACGTATGGTATAAATAGATATGCTTTATTTGTTCAGTGTTGTTATTTTTCTTACAGTTTTTAAAATGCAGTCAGATGCTTATTTAATGACTTAATAGGTAGATGCAAGTCCAGTTACAACACTCAGAGTAGAGTTAATTTCTGAATGACTTGTTCCTTATATAGGCAAACTGAGTCTTGAAATATGTATTAGACATTATACTAATTTCTAAAATAGATTAAAACCAGCTTATAAAATCAGATTTTTAATATTGCACAAAATGAGTGTTCTTGTTTTCACAAACAGAATGAATATGCATGCATTGACCATGCAGTACAAATTGTGTAAGGCCATATCTTGTACATAGCAAATACACAACATTAAATTACATGTGCTATTACAAGAACCATCAGATACAATAGCTTAAGCAAAGCCTTTTTGAGAAAATAATTTGACTTTTTTTTTAACTGGTCCCCTTGTTTTGTTTGGACGTAAGCATTCTGATAAAATCACACAAAGGCTTTTTGGGCTTTTTTGGTTTGGGGTTTTTTTTTTTGTTTATCTAAGATATTTGGTAGTGGACAAATTCAGTTTGGTTGAAAATTACCAATATTTGCATAAATTACAGGAAATAGTTTTTCCTTTTTTTTCTTTTTAAGAAGAGTACAAATGCAGTAAGTATGTAGCAAAGTCTCAAGCCAAAGCCCAAAAGTCGGGATGTTCCAGACACCTTTCTAAATTCACTTTAGGCACTGGTGACTAGGGAAAGATTGATTGCAAAATATATATAGCAGCCTTATTTAAAAGTTTATATGTGTGAAGCTTCACGTGGTACTTGGCATACACTCCTGAATTCAGTGCAATTCTGAAAAATATCAAGCAAGGACAACCATAGTATTAGGAGTACCAGAAACTGGACATACAAAAATAAGAGATAAAGAGGCGTATTTGATTAAGAATTAGATGTCTGAATGGAATGGAATGGAATGGAATGGAATGGAATGGAATGGAATGGAATGGAATAGAATAGAACAACCTAATGAGGGAAAAAAAGTCTCATTGTTCATCTTAGCTAAATCTTATTGAGAAATAAAAATTAAACTATTTCAGTTCATGTTACCCACCTCTGGGCTGTGGGAAGAGAATGCTGTTCTCTGTAGCTCTGTGAGCCATACAAAAGGAAACTCTACAGGAGATGGAGAATTTGACAGATGCATTGTACTGTCTGCACACACAACAGAGAAATTTATTCCTGCTATAATGCTGCACATGTCAATAGATCCTGCCGAATCTCGGACTATCATGATGCAGAAGTCACATTAATGTAGACATAACACTGACATTAACACATTTGTTCCATTATTTTTGTGAAAAAAAGCCTTGTATAGGGTTTTTAAACCACCCACATTCAGTCCTGCACAGACCAATGGTGCACGTCATTTGATGTGAGTATACTAAAACATATATTTCTTCCTCGAAGTAATTTTATTCAGAAGCCTTTGAATGTATTTTCCAAAGCTGTGAGGTTTGATAGGACTTTTCAATAGTTTGCTTAGCAATTTAGGAATTCTAACACCCTGCTTAGGAGCAATTCAAAATTTAAATAATGACCATCTTTAATGATACTGCAGTGTCTCCTACAGAATCAATAAGGTGAATAATTGGTAGTAAATTGTAATGGATATCACAAAGGCAGTAATTCTTTTCCTGTTCTTAGATTTTACCCTGTGTTTGTCTCACAATCTTTCATACTTAATCTAAAACATTGTCTTGAATCAATTAATCATGTGACACACTGTAAGTATTGAAAGAAATGAAGCCCTTGTTTCTACAGTAAATACTTAGTATAAGAAGGAAGTTCAGAAATAGTTTACTAAACTCGAATAATAAGCTATTGCCATTTATCCTGAGTCTCAAATGCAAATGTGACATACAGATTTTTGAAAACACAGCAGTGTATTAATGGCAGATTAACAAAGTATGGCGAATATATTTGTGTGGCAAGTTTAATGGAGGCAGACCTTTGTCTCTGTGACACATCTTACATTTTACCAAAAAAGCCCACAAAATTGTGTTGAGTTGTAGACTTTGCTTAAATGAGACGTTGGTGACTTGCCTACCTATGAAAATTATAGTCTCTCTTGATTAAAAAAATCAAGACCTATCATAACAAACATAAATGCATAGCCAGAAAGAATATATCGCTTTAATATTTTTTCTTTGGTATAGGAATAAGGTGGAAGTGCAATACCATGGTGGTTGATGAGGACCAGTTATAGAACACACATCAGTTAAGCCAAAGGGTCTTGGCTGAATTAATCATTTAAAGCTTTAAGTAACAGATTCTAATGAACACAGCTTATTCCTAGAAAATCCCTTTTAGATGGGATTCTTTGTATTTCTTAAGATCATGGAGCTCTGAAATTCTGATTAGATCCACCAAATGGCTTTAAAAATTTTTTTTCCATTAAATGCACTGCCTTTTTAGAATAGCGAAGGATGCGTGTATAGCACCCTTATCTGAGCAACAGCATGTGAAAGAAAAACAGCCCCTGAGGATAAGTAAAGCTGACATCAGCTGATTTTCTTCACAGCATCGAATATAAACCAGATAAGAGCAGAACATACTGAATTGCCATAGGAGAAGTTAGCACTGCTTTCACAGTTGGCTTGCACTGTCATGAAAGTAGTTTTGTAGTACATATCTAAGTTCAGTCTCTAAGGCAAACTCCTCTCTGGATGTTATTGTGTTCAGCAGTCCCTGAAGGGTTTTTAACTAGGCCAAACAGCATATGTCCATGAAGAGCTGTGCTTGGAACGCCACAGAGCTTGACTATGGACTTGTGGAGCGTCAGCCTCCACTGCCACAGAAGCGCAATTTTGTTGTGAGTTTCCTCCGTTGTGCTCAGTGCTACAGTGGAAACATCATGGGACCAAGGGATAATGGCTCATAGTTCACAGCACTGATGTTGAAATCAGCTTTACCATCTGCTGGTGTTTATTATTAGATCATGATCAGCTTGGTTATGTGCTAGTGGAGTGGGAAAGATGAACAGCTTTCAGCCTTTTTCTGTGTCTCCTGGAGGAGACAGTTTCAGCCAAAAAAATTTAAGGAAACCTGTCGGCCTACCTGCAGGGCACTCGATTGTCTCCGGGGAGTTTTGGGCTGTGTGGCTATTGTGCTGCTCAGCTGCTACAGTTTGTGCATGGGAGAACTGGGTCCGCTCTTCTTTAGGTTTGTATCTTGTTTTCCTGTAGATGTCAGTACTGCAGCCAGAACACCTGATCTGAAAACACAGATTTCCTTTTCTATAACAGGTCCTTAATATAAAAAAGGATCCAAGAAATTGAATGTTCGCAATTTGGTACCTAAGAAATTTCTGTAATCAAGCACATGGAGGTGTTTGAGTTGCAAAAATGTCACAGGGCCCAGGATCAGTGCTAGATTCTCCATGTTATTTCCATGGTGGTATTAAACCTCTTGTAACTGTATGTAGCAAGCTTTCCTTTCCACATCTGCTTGCATGAAAAAAGAATGTCTTATTTTTTGGTCGCTATGAGAGAGCAATTGGATCTGTGCATACACATGCTTATAATCTAGGACAGCCTTTGTACTGGCACAAGGAAATTAAAAACATGGAAACCCAGGTTTTGCATCAGTTCTTCTAGCTATACAAAAACATTTTTCATTACATTACATTTTCAAACATTATTACAATCCAAACAAATTATTTTAGAGCTTAAAATTCCAAACTTTCACAGAAATCTACCCCAAGAAATCTATCCACCGTGTTAGGGACTTACTGTTGAAAGGCATTTGATAGGGTATGGGGTGTGGTTGGCAAGGTGTTCGTAGTGGGGGCAGAGGGAAGGGCATGTTGCAAGGGTGGCCCGAAGGCACGTCTGTTTTTCTAGCATCTGGTGAGTGTTTTCTTTGTCTTGATTTTGACCCATGATTTTTCTCACCCCTATGCCTCCTCTTTTCTCTCTCACCCCCTGGGTATGTGGGGGCAGGGAGGTGAGCAAGCATCTGGGTGGGTCCTACCTGCCAGCCTGGGCCAAAAACCCAAAGACAACAAATTTGAAACTCTTTGGCATATTAGGCATAGGTGTCAAATTCATGTAGTTGTTAATATTTTTTTTTAATTTTTTTTTTGCTAATACATGCAGTGTATACTGTGTTTTTCAACTACGAATTTCAAAGTGCCAATTCTCCATCCAAAATAATTTTCCTAGACAATAATTATGTCTCTGTTTCCTTTTGTCTTTCTGAAGTACAATAAAATTGAAGTTTAAAAAATCCATTCTTTACTGTTTTGCATTGAGATTCCTGACTGTTCTGCTTAAGACTGCAGCCTCTCCCTTTAACCTTTGTGCTGGCATATTTGTCTGTTCAAGCACATCTCCAAAGCTGGATAAATCCCTGATAGCCTTTTTACATGGTAGGCAGTTCCATTTTTTTACAGATCTTTTCCACTTCTCTTTTTCTGAACAGTTAGCTCAACTCACTTTTCTATCAGACCATCAGTACCGCAGCATAAGGCAGTAATGTTTCTTAATTAAAATAGAGGGCTACCTGCAGTGTAATTTGAGCAGAATCCAATTGTGAGAAGAGAATTTTAGTGGAATCACACATTTTTTTGTATCTCAGTGCTACTAAAGTGAGTTAACACAATTGTCATTGACATGACATTGAGATATTTACAGGTTTCCAGAACTTACGCTATTGCAACACAAAGATAAAACACGAGCTTAGTTTTCTAATGTTTTGTTGCCAAATTTTCAACAATAAATAGAACAGTACAAAGCACATATGCACCCAAAATACTTTGTAGCCCTCTGCATATGGTGTTTGCAAACTAGTTTTGCTTGTAGTTAACTACTGTTCTAAAGTTGATATACAACAGCTATATTGATACAGGTTTTGTTACATCTGAAATGTTAAAATTGCACTCCTCTTCTTGTTGAAAAACAAAGCATTTGTTCTGCCAGAATGTCTAAAGTTTACATACAAACCCAATTTTGGCCTATCAGATTTATGTTTAGATGAGCTTTATATATGTAATAGAATAATCTTCTATTTTTATCTGCACTATATTAAAAGCTAAAAAATTACCAGCACAGAGAACGTAATTAAAGAGAGTTTAAGTGCAAGACTGTGATTTTCACATTTCATTCATACTTCTTCTTTTCTTCTGTTCAGGACATTTCTTTAAAAGAAATTACTGGGCTTTTTTCTTCAGAAAAAAAAAAAAAAAAGATGCTGTGATTGATCTTTAGGAAAAGGCTTGTATCATATAAAATATACTAAGAGTTTTAAGAATACTTTTCAAGCTTACATTTACATTGTAAAAATGATCTTTTGTTCAATTTTGGCATGTGGAGACATGATTCAAAAATCTCATCTGGAAATAATTTAAAGGGAATTTTCATAAGAATTATGAACAAATAAATGAATACCAAGTTCATAATAGCAGTGTTATGTTCTACTGCAATATTGCAAGGAGTGATACAAAATTTAGTGTGTCTACTCAAATCCAAATGCTGAAAATAACTATAGATATCCACCATAATCTTAGAACAAACCTGAACTAACCAATCTTAGCTCTTTATTCACAAATAATTATACTCTTTTACTAGCTTTCCTAAACTTAAATTAATCTTATAATTCATGCTTTTTATTTGCAAATTATTGTAAATAGTATTTCTGTATTTTCCTATGAATTTGAGCTTTCAAAGAACAGTATAAACTGTATAAAATCCTTGAAAATTTTTTTCTCTCTTTGCAAGCTGAGAGTTTAGGATTGGTAATGGCTTTCAAGTATGATGCATGGAGTATAGCTCCGATCCCCTGCATGTATCTTAGCATAGAAATTTACACATAAGAAACAATTCTGACTGCCTATCAGACAAGAGGCTGGAACTCATTTGCACTTTTCAAAGTAATCTAAAAAATATGCTTTACACCTTGTTTTCACATTTAAAAATAAAAAGCATTACAATATTACTGGTAAAAGATCTATTATTTAAATCTCTTTTAGCATCATTTTTCCTTTTCTTTTTTCATTCTGTTTCCTTTTTCCTTTCTCCTTTCCTCTCTTCCTCTCCCCTTCCCCTCTGCTCTTCTTTCCTCCCTTCCTCTCCTCCTCCTCGCCTCTCCTCCTTTTTTTTTTTTTTTGTTAGAAATCTCACATCTGTCAACTATTTTAAAGAAATAAACTCTAATAAGAGAGCACCGCACCAGTTCACATTAACCAGTCATCCAAGGAGAAGCATTCACCACTTTGGTCAATCTGACAACCTGACACAGATGTGCAATATTCTATGCCACACAAGAAGCTTAGAGAGTATACATTTGATGGAGTGGGAAGAGAAAGCCTGCAAAACCCCAATGCTAATGTCCTCCATAAAACTCTATCAAAAAGAAGAAAAGAAAACAGTCCTACAACAGACCTGGTGACTGAATCTGACATTAATCCCCAGAATTAACATGTGGTGAGACAGCTCTGGAATGCCTTTGTTGTGATTTCAAGTTGCAATTAGTACAGTGTTAATCCGGTGCCTTTTTGGATTTTTTACATCAGCTTGTGCTTTTGCAGAAAGTTACACAGACCTCCTTAATTTCAGCATGTCTGACTTCTGAAGACTTCTGAAGACTTGGGTTTACTGCACTGCTCTACTTTGAAAGCACTTGTGGGGGGCAGATTTTTGCCATCTGTGTTATTAACTTACTTCAGATGGGTTTTTAAAGGCATGGTAGTAGGTTATTGTAAACCAAATCACTACTTTAAAACATCCTGGCCAAAATCAAATGGACATTTTTTGAGAGTTCTGGCTCCATTCAGAATACTTCAAGGAATTACTGAGAACTGGGAACCTGAGGAGCCTGAGGAGGACCAGAAGGGATATTACTGAACAGCTTTGGGCAGACAAGGCTTCCCTGGTGGCTGCTCCCTCTGGATCCTGAGCTCAGCACAACACAAGAAATTCTGCAACTGCAGAGGGATCCTGCCCAGCCTGCTGCCATCCTAGGGTATAGAGAAGCCCCTGCTGCAGCCCAAGGCCAGCACCTGGCACCAGTGCAGTACCCGTATACCACCTGATCCTCTTCTTCTTCAGGCCCCTAGCTGATCTGCTGGGAAACACCTCAACAGCATGACAGGTCCTAGCTAAGAGCTCTTACTGCAGTCTTGTCACAGCAGAAACTCTGGGACCTTGGTACAGGAGTGAAGTTTTGCCTCTCAGAGAAAGGCAAACCCTTCTGGCCCCAGCCTGACTAAACCTGGCTAAAGAGTCCAGCTGGTACTGAGCTGGAACCATAATCCCATAAGTCTTCTGTGCCTAACACAGAGCACTTACAACAACTTTTGTTAAACCATACATTGCTGCACACTACAATGTCCTCTCATGTCCTATGGCAACTCCCCTTGCAGCATTTCTTCTGCTGTGCTCCTGCTGCTGTGACAGAACCATGACCAGAATAATCACTATTGCACAGCTATTCTCTTTGACGTTACATCAGAGATTAATTTGTTTCCTAAAGCCCGTGCCATGATTGAGACATTACTCATTAAAAAGCAATGGTCTACATTTACTTGTCTCTCCTCTACAGGCACTGAACAAAATTGTTCTCATACCGTTCAGCTGAAATCCATAGTCTCGAAATTAGGTCACTGCCCTGATAAAGCCTTCCTAACTATACATCCAGAGAGCTGATTAAAGTCCAATCTATTTGACATTATAATTAAACCTCACATCTAGTTTACACTTTTATAATTACAGCTCTGCATTCTGAGAAAGATCAGAGGTCTTGTCTGTTCAGCTGAGGGATCAGAACCGTTCTGCTGAGACCATCTGAGGGGAGGCAGTGCTGGCCTTTACACATCTGTAGGAGATTAGATAGACACATGCTGCTGAAAGAGGCCTTTGTCAATTAGTAGATGTGCCCAGATCTGCAGATGTGCCCTGCAGGAGCAGTGTGGCATTTGGAAGAGGAGGGGAAAACTATTTTCAATGCAACTTACCAAGCAGTTGTCAGCCACCAAAACCAACATGGGCTGATTCTATGTTATCAGTGTGGCATGGTTCAGCTTCCTACAAACATGGAAGCAAAACAACAAGTGTACTGCTACCCTTATTTTACCTGATTTTTCTATAACTGATTTTCCGTGGAATTTTTGCTTTTTCATGTTTCTCCAAAGCAGGTGGGACACAGGAACAGGGGATAACTACCCATAAAGACCCAAGGTTTTGTCTCACTCAGATCTTACTTGAAATATGCTCAGAGGAAGTAGAAGCTTGTGCCTTTCTTCTTCTGGCTTCAATGACTGACGTTATTAAGAAAGTAAGGGGAGAAGACTGCACCATAGAGTCATTACTACTCCTACAAATCCCAGCAAAACCAGCACCCATCTTCCAGTAAGAGGCACAAAAATCCCTCACATTTTCCCTATTAGTGTGCCACATTCATTCCACCAAGAATTCTCCTCTTCAATCAGGAGTTCTTTTGCTCAGTCAAGGCCTCTTCCTTATCCAGTGCTGGGAGCAAACAAAAAGCTGATGCTTTCAACCTCATCCAGCATTAATACTCCAGAGCCTTTGCTATTATAGCATGAGCTGGAGAGTGCAGTCTCTTGCAGAGAGCAGTACAAACTCCGGTGCACTGGAACAATTCATACAGAACTTCCATTGGGAAGATGGTAACATCTGTCATTATATAATTTAAAGATCACTTAGCAATTTATCTGTTGACTACCTGCAGGAAGAACAATATTGCACTGTTCACCACCATTTTATTGTTTGGAGTAAGTGTGACCAAAGGCACATGCCTTGTGGTTGTTACTGCATCCAATCAGAAACAAAACCTCCAAGTGTCCATTTTAGTTCCTCAGCACTTTACTTCAGCTTTCTTTTCAAAACATTCCAGAGAGACTCTCTTTCTAAATCAGCCTATTGCCCTCGTCCTGTACCAGCCCAGTAGTCAAACTTTTCCCACTGACATATCTTCAAAAGAGAAAAAGTTTTATCAGGTTATTAACTTTAGAAGATTTCTGGTCATTGCAGAGAAATAGCTCTCGCAGCTGTTACATGGCAGACTGTCCCAGACCTTGGTTGCATTTTAGGTGTCCCAAGAGTCAGTGTTTTTTTGCATTTATTGCCTGTTCTATTCAGTTGCCATTACTCATGTTACATCGTGCCATTTTGCTAGCAGGACCTTTACCTCTGTATTGCACAGCAGGATGAAGAACACGCACTGATCAAATATTTTTCCCATTCAAACAGATGGTGTGCTCCTCTTCATTACCCTGGGAAGCTTCCCAATTCATCCTAGTCTAATTTCGCTCTTTGCTTTTCCACTGTGAAAAAACCCAACAACTAAATAGCACTATAGTTAGGTCTCCAAATAAATGCATTTATCAGCTTTTGAAATTATATTCCTTTTAGAAAGTGTGGTTCGTCCATACAGAACATTTTTATTTGATTTCTTCTACACTCGATGCCACTTTAAAAAAGAATATTAAAAAACTTTCTTCTACTTTTGTGATCAATTGCTTCAATGACTTCAGGTCCTTTTTTCAGTTAATGGAAAGAATTTTAAAATATGTTTTTATATGCATCAGAATATCTCAGATAAGGCATTTCCTCCTGCTTTATCATGCTACTTCTTGCTGTGTTTACCAGAATATTGCATGTATACAATGGTATATATTCAGATGGTGACTGAAGAGATCAGGGAATAACCTCTTATCATGGTTTTCTTCAGCTGAAATCTCATTTCCTTTATTGTACATGCTCCTGTACATCTCCTTTTGTAAATGTATTTCAAGGTACTTGCAATTCTGGAGTTATTTACCCTTTTTATCAGGCAAATATGTATTTCAAGATGATATTGAGTGCTTCCTTTTCTGGTAATCTGTCATATGATTGGGCACTTGTTGCAGAGAGGTATATACTTTTTAAATAGGGCTTTACTTACTGCAAGTGGTCAGTTATGTTCCGTCTTTATTTTACAATCCAGACTAACCAGAACATTAAATGCACCTTGTATTACCTCTGTGACCTGTAAAACATTTTGTAGTAAGACAAATACTATATTTTTTCTTCTGCATGTCTTTTTCTTACCTATTTTCTTCTATAATATGCATTTCTTGCTCCATGAGAATCAACTCCATCAGTTTCTGACAGATTATTTTTTCTTGCTTCAGTCATACAACTCAGCTTGTCTTTACTTACCCGCCTTCTCTCTCCCTCTGTCAGCCCTGAATGAATAAAATTCATACAGTCTGTTACCTTCCAACTACAGACACAGAGGCAAAGCTAATGCAATGTCAGCTAGCTGGATCACATTTGGCAGCACTTGTTGGCTGGAGTTGGTTTCATCTGAAGTCATATTTCCCTGTTGGGAACCCACAAGCCGTTCAGTGCAGTCTCTCTTGAATACAGATCTGTGCAGTAAGATGGCAATTACAGTTAACACAAGGAGGTTTGGTCCCATTGTTACCATTTGTTCTTTTACACAGATTGGTGTGAGTTTGTGATTTTTTTCTAGTTTCTCGGTGTCTTAGTGCATGTGAAGAAGCTTTGCCCTGCAATCAAGCTTGAAAGAAGAGGAAAAGAATATTTAATAAAGTCAATGATTCTCTTGCAGCTCTTCCCTGCATGCAATTACTGTAACGGTAGCTATGTCTGAGACACTCAGACTGAGACGATTGCTCTTATTGCTTTGTGCAAATAGGAAAAATTGTATAGTTGGCTGTCGTGTGTTTGTATGAGCTCTAGGCTTTTTTTCATATAAATACTAACACTACTGTGAAAACAGTTAAACCATTTTCAGCTAGACAACTGCCTAAATCCCTAATTCTCTGAGGCACTATAATTTTATGTAGATACATGAATACAACGATATGTGTATATACAGATGTATAATTTTACGTGAGTAGTCCCATATAACTTGAAGTTCTTAGTCTTTTGCCTGACTGGCTTATGTAGCTCACCTTTCCAATTGTTCGAGAACAACAGAGACTCATACTCACATACCAATAAAGACTAACTATACCTACTGACATTCTGTCATTGATTGGCTAGGCCACACAAGCTGGTTTAGTTTAATTCACATCTATTATCAATGCAACAGCATCACGAGGAGAGTGACTGAACACAGTCTGTTCAATAAACAGAATAATCTGGAAGAAAAAACTGTATTTATGCTTCAGTAACGTTCCCTGCACATTGGTTGCTAAATTGAATGTATTCTATCAAAAATTTGGTTGTATTGGAAGCACAATATCAACAATCACAGTGCCTACCTTGAACGGTTATAATTATTTTTCCTAAATATTAAATTGCTGCATTTTCAGAGAGAAGATGTGGCAAAAGGTGGCAAGACAATTAATAAATCCACCGTGCTTTTTGGCACGCTCCTGACTATTATTTTGAAGATATTTATAGTTTAATTTTCATGGGAAAAGTAATTGCTGTTACATATAACTTGTGATAGAGAATTAAAAGAAAGAAATATGCAAAGCTAAAAAAACAGCACAAAAAACAAACCAAAAGACTTATCAAGAAAGAAGGTGCTGGTACTATCTTTATAATACCCTGTATATAACTTATTTGCTATTTATTCACTTTGAGAAGTCAAAATGTTGATCTAGTTTCTCCACTTGTTGACAAGTATATTCATTTTTTTTAAAATGAAAGACAAACACAAAGGGGACTACAAACATTTTATCTAGCTTATGAGAATGACAAATTTAGCATGACTGTCCAAGTGTAAAATGAATTTAGTCACTAGGGTCAAGTGTTCCCTGGATGAAAAGGATTTTCGAACAGGTTATAATTGAGTCTTTTCTATTATGACACATGAACGTCTTAACACAAACTTTCTTCTTTTGCTGATATTTCTTTATATTCCAGAATCACAAATATTATGAAATAGAGAATTATACGAAAGTTAGTGTCATCCTGAGCAAGACAAAGCAAGAAGTAAGCAGGAGAATGAGTAACTATGCGTGAGCAACATCTAGTGGCTAACATCTCATTATGAAGCTTGGAGGCACTAGACGTTATTTTAAGCCTAGTTTTGACACTAATGCTTTTGGGAGGAAATGAAGCATATGAGGGGAAAAGGCAGTGCTCCTTGGTGCAGCTTCTGAACTAAAAGTGCCCAAGAACTCCTCCTGACTCTTTCTTTACCTTGTGGCCTAATGAAATTAACTGTCTCTGAAGGATAAGTCTATATATGGACATGGCTGTGCTTTGGGTTGACTGGACAGGGGATGTGACACAAAGCTCTTTTTGTAGTGTGCATTATGGTACTGCGTCTCTATTCCTTTGACAGGCTGGAACTCGTCCATAACAGCCCTTTCCAGCTGTGCAGTAAGAAGAAAGGGTGGGAACTCTGTATCCCTGTTGCCTGAGTAGTCCCTGAACTCTCAAACTAGCCACAGATTGTGCAAATTATTAAAATGGTCCTATTGTAATCCTTTCTCTCATGCCTTCTCTTCATCAAGGACCTAGAACTAGGGATATTTAAAATACCTATATAGGTATTCTTAAATAAAGTTGTTTTAAAGGAAATTCTGACTACTTTACAGTGCTACTGAAACAGGCAACCCAAATGGTCAAATAACCCATAATGTGGTCACCTCAATCCTTTAAAGAAACAGAGCAGCTGTAGAGAATGAGACCTCAGTGCCCTCATGTTCTTCTACATAGGGAAAAAAAGAGTCAGTATGCAACCATAATTGTTTTTACTCCTTCCAATAGAAAAGCAATAGATTGGATATTCACACATGTCCATGGACAATCTTTAAAGCTATGTTAAAAGAATAAAGTGAAATAAACAGGTTATACTCTATGTAAAAACTTAATGCTATTTCATTTTCAAAAGTTTGCAGATGTACTGCATTGTTAATTCTCCATGTGAATCTATGGTAGATATGAAATACGAACACAGTTTTTCCAGACACATCAGCTAATAAATAAACAAAAAAAAATTTACACACATCACTGCAATATTATGCCCTTTGAGATGACAGTGCATAATTTACTCCAAAGTTATCGTTTTTTTCATCAAGAATATTAGTTTTTCTTACATTTATCTGTGATGTCATTCATTACTCCTTCAAACACCCATTTTCTGCTATTGCTTCTGCTGAACCAAATCCCACTCCCTCAGATCTGCTTTAATTTTTCCCAGTTAAATGCTAGAAATGGATAGCAACATGCCTTCCTTTAGTAAGATTTCTCTAAAATTTCCCTAACATGCAAATTACCCAAATATGTAAATTCACAGTTAAAAAAAAAATTATGTTTAAACTATATCTCCTAATACCACTGATTGAGACAGAATACTGCCTGTGGCTGTAACATGGGTTCGAGTGTATTTTCTAATGTTCTTACCTTCTTATTTCTTCACTGGCTTACTGCTGACAGCCTTATCACTTAAGTTTTGCCTTCTTCTCTAGCTAGAGTAGAACTCTTTTTCCTTCTCTTTTCCAAATCCTAGAATTCATCTTACAAGTTAACAAGCAGCTATGTAAACACTAATCTAGGGAATCAGCACACAGTCCTCACTGAGAATCCTGAAGAAATATTAAGTTGATCTCTGCAGCCACATGACAGGTATGGGTGATGACAACAGGTTACATTACCTCCTTTGACCTCTTCTGCATTATGAAGGCCTTCTAAAGTAAAGGAATTATAATAGACACTGGCAGAGGACACAACTGGTGCACTGAAATCAATCCAGTTCCTGTGCACTGAGTCTGGAGCCACAGGTAAATTTTGCCAGGTTTTGATGTACAGAAACAGATCTGTTCAAAAGAGACTTGCTGAATGTCCAGGTAGTATTTCACTGCTTGTACAGTGTACTTTTCATAGTTAAGTGGGTCAGCTGAACATCAGTACTTATTCTGTTCCCTTTGCAACATCTGAAGGCACAAGAGAAAAAAATGGCCACAGTGGGGCAAGTCAGGAAGGCCCTTGTACAAAGCTCTCTAGCACAAAGCTGAACAGATACCCACAGATCCCTCTCAACCCTGGTTAGCTATAGAGCTATTATATTTTCTGAAAACACACACAGTCAATTAAAACTGTTTCTTCTCATTTACAATGCAAAGGCCTCTCCCCGTGGCTGTTGAGACCATCAGTTTAGCAAGAACACACTATGGGGAGCACATCCTCTAATTTTACAACACATTGAACACAACAATTTTTATTCCATCCTACCCTGCTTTTGGGGAAACAGCTCCGCTTGTCTTAAACTAATAAAAGTAATTGGAAAGCTATTTAAAAGCTTCTCTTACCCCTTGTTGCATGTCCTACTAGCAAGCTTCAGGAGATCTTCAAGAGCAGCAGAAGCCATTATCAGGTGACTTCATTAAGCAATTGTCTTTCCATGACAAAATTTTTCCCAAGAAAAAGCAAAGGGAAAATACTTCTGTATTAACTCTCAACTGTGAACTGCTACCTTTTGGCATCACATTGCATTGCAGATTTAAAAGGATAGCTGAGAGGGTGGCAGACCCACTCTGAATGGGAGGCAGTACAAGGTGACCTCCAGACCACCTTCCAGTTTCTTCAGTTGTATGAAATAATCCCACACTGAGTCTCCAGACTGATGTATCAGCCCATAAAAGAACTGAGTTGGAAGCAGAAATCAGAAGCTGAACAGATGTCCCAAAACAGTAGTTTTCTTCATCTCAAATCCTCAAAATATATCACCTAACTGCTTCCTATCCTCAGCTGTCATTTTTAGTCCTTCATACTAAAGCTCTGACTGAACTCAGTAATGTGCTACTCATTTTTCTGCAGGCATCTGTCAGATCATTGGACTTGATGCCATATTACAAAGCTTTTTTATAAAGGGTCAACAATCGTCTCAGGCGGTGCTGAAGAAATATAAGCAAGGACCATGAAAAATTGCGATAGAGCCCAAATTACATACTTTGCTCTTTCAAAAATTGATTCACAATTTTCTAGCTCCTCAGATGACATATTTTAAATTGGTACTTCTAAATGTCTTCCTTTTAGCATCCAGATGCTGACCTGTTATCCTTGAAAAAAACAAAACAAAAACAAACAAAAAAACCCCACAACCCAGAAATAACCCCAGGAAGTAAAAGGATGTATAAACTCGAGAAAGAATATGGGAAAATAGCAGGAAAAAGGGAGAAAGAGCAAAAAAATGTAGCAATGCTCAAGAAGCAGCACAGATCAAAAAAGGAAAAAAGCAACAAAGATAGGGAGAAAACTGGGAAAGTGAACGGAAATCCAGAAAAGCTAATGCAAGAAAACACTGCCTTGTTGCAAATCTTTCTTTACTAGAGGAAGGAAATATTTTTGTGTATAGTCATGTTCTGTAATTAATATCAGGGTGATACTTTGAGACAATACTTATATATCTTAGTTCCCTTTGTGAGTGTGTGTTCAACAGAACAGCCAAGAATTTTTTTTATGGCAGATTTTCCTTGGAAATTTTAGAATAAAAGAAATTGGTAGGAGGAAAAAGATAGGAGGAAGAAGGATTATTTTTATATCTAAAATATCACAATGGTGCTTACTTCAAGAAAGCCCAAGATTTAAGAAGCAATGGCTTGGGCAATCTTTTGCGTGTATGAGTACCTGATGGGAGAGACTCAAGAAGACAGAGCCAGATTCTTCTCAGTGGGCCCAGTTAAAGGACAAGAGACAATGTGCACAATTTAAAATACATCAAATTCCATTTAAACCTCAGATTTTTATTTTTTTTACTGTCAGGTTGATCAAATCTCTCTGGTTACCCAGAGAGGCTGTTGAGTCTCCATTGCTGAAGACATTCAAAACATGACTGTGAAAGGCCAAATAATAACGAAGGCTACACTAGACATCTTCAGTGTCCCCTTCCAACCTCAATTATTCTGTGATGCTAAGAGACTGGGATATGTATTTTGGGAGAGACCAAGACTGTCTGGAAGCAGATTAGGACTAGAGTTGGCTGGGTAAGCAGCAGGACAGAAGAGGAAAAAGAAGGCAAGGACAGGAAAAGAAACTGCATGAGAAAGGATAATTGGATTCTGATAAATCTTCAGAGCAGTTCTAAGAGGTGAGTCAAATAAAGTTCCTGTGAAAAATGGTGTGTGATCATACTTTGCAAAGGCAAAATACCTAAAAAAGGTACAAGGAATCTTTCATTTTGTTTCAGGGAGCAGCAAGGACAGGGCTGTTGCATGAGTGGGGCTGAGCTGGAAAACAAGGTTTACTACATGGACGGTAGGAGACAAGGTTGGGGACAGAGCTGAGGAAAGGCTATAAGAAAGGGCCAAGGTCTATGCAGGACACAGGGCTGGAGATAAGCTACATATAAAGTGTCTTCAAGGTCCATCAGGAAATAAGGCCAGAGAGGGGG
Source organism: Hemiprocne comata (assembly GCA_020745705.1). Lineage (NCBI taxonomy): Eukaryota > Metazoa > Chordata > Aves > Apodiformes > Apodidae > Hemiprocne > Hemiprocne comata. Next base: position 87,909,646 of record CM036587.1, read on the forward strand.
CTAAAGTACAGCATACTTTAGGCAAGAAAACAAAGCCCAAGTCTGAACTTAAATGGACCAACAGGCAAAGTATGTGTGGATTAACATTCCAGGTGAGGCTGGTCAGGCCAGTTAAGGCTCATTTGTGCACATAGGGCCCTGACATGTTGATACTTTCTGATTTTTATGCTTGGCTTTGAAGCCTTCATTTTCCTTAAATATTGGGTGTGATTTCCCAAATCCTTAAAAGAATAACCACAATGCAGTCATTCTATCATGCGACATACCTGGATCATCAGTATGATTAGCACCACTAGAATCCTAATGATTACTACCATTTGTGTTACTTATTGTAGATCCTTGAGATCAATAGAGACAAAGGCCTTTGGCTTTACCCTTACAGATCAGAGTTTACCCACATTCCATTGTTTAGCAGGTAGGAAACATGCAGTGCCTAGTCAGAATGAAGACTTGTAAGGGATTAAAGCATATTCCCTGCAACAAAAGTAAAAAATGTTACCTACTGTACTCTATGTGATCTCCATGGAGTGTGAATGAACGAGGATTATTTTAAAAATTAACTTTGGATTATTTTTCACTGGGCCATCAAAAAGTATAGCCACCACAATGGTCACCTTTTAGGACATTTCAAGGGCCAGTATCAGATCAAAGCAGCATTGAGAGAGCAAATTAAAAATAACTAGTATATTATATAGTTCCAGTATTGATATTGTTAATACTGCACATGTTTCTCATCATCTCATCATCAGGACTCACTTGCTTGATTCATTTCCAGAATAAAAACAAGTCTTCTCTTCAGCCTCAGGCAGAACAACAGCACAGAGAATTTCATTCTCAGCCTTTACCCTGATAGAGTATATAGAACTGACCCATAATGAAGGCTATCATGGTAATGATCTGATAATATTAAGTAATGTCAACAACCCTTCTCCCCTAGTATTTCAATTGGATGTATGGTTTGAAATCCTGAAGCTTCAATTTATTATCTCATTTACAGAGCAGATACAGCTTGGGTACAATAATACAGTACAGTTCTGCTTATACAGCACTACAAGCTTCCCAGCATTAACCCTATCAAGGAACTTTAATCCTGATGTTGGAAACCAAGCCACTCAAAAAATAGTAAATTAAGATTTATCTTTTTTCCCCCTTTTGTCCCTGTTGTTTCATTCTCCTTGAGTCTTCTAACAAAGATGTAATTCAGGACCAGTTTTCCTGATCTGGATTATACCCACCTCATGTCAGTACATTTGCCACAACTGAATCCTTTTACAGAAGTACTAAAAAAATTTTCAAGCCGTAATGCCTATTATTCATTTAGGGCAAATGTTAACTCAATTAGAAAGAATGAGTTGGAGGGAAAATACTGGGATTTTTTTAAGCTATCCGCAATTTTTTGTGCCATGAATATATTAATACAGTTAAAATGGTCACACTGAACAGGAGTAGGAGTTAAAGATGTCAGAATGAAGACAAAAGTATATTGGCACATTGTAGTAAATCTGTGTGTTCCTATTTCATATTCTGTCTAGAAAATAATTCCTTCATTTTTAGAAGGAAATCCTCCCCACACATTGAAACAGATGATAGTGACTTTGAGAAATTTTATGTGAAGAACTCGATTATGTGAAGAACTATTAGCAATATCATATCTTTTTGAAAGATGAACTGCGTGTAGGTTGAAATCTTTAACAGCTCTGTTGTGTACCAGATGCATCTGGGATAAGAAGTGAATCCTAAGAGTTTTATCCTATATAATGGGCAGTGACTGATGGCTCATCACCTGACACCATTGAAATCTGCATTAATATGTGTCATGCAAAAGGTGTGGTAACAAACTTCAATTTTATAATCTATTTGAAGTCAATTAAAGTGTCAGGTAGTAATAAGAATTAACTATTACAGAAGCATGCATCTACTTGAAGGTCACATTCAGTGGTTCCTCCTTCTGCCCTTCACAGTTGTTTTGTTCACTGAGATAAAATATTTTGTGGCTACATCTGTTATGATCATAGAACTGCTTTATAATTCTTTCTATATTTAGACCTGGTTAGTTGAGAAGTTTATTATTTTAGTTTACATATTTTCTTCAAGTCAACAGATAACTGTTCAGGGCATGGAACAGGAAGGAAGGACTAACTCAAACCATGTCACTCCTCAGCAGTTCCTTGATAGCAGTTAAGCAATGAGCTTTAAATATTTGGCCTCCATTCCTGCCTGTCCACAACAGTATTTAAACCGTGAAGGGAAGAAGCCCATGTTGAATAACAAAAATCAAAGGAACTGTGGGTAGTTTATGAGGGACGATTTAGTCAATAAAATAGGACCAGTTCTTCGAAACAACAATAATTGAATTGGAGCCCTCTCAAAAGTATCTCAAGAAGTTTTGATATATCCTTTCTTAAAATAGACGAGTGTGGAGGACTTTTTAATGAAACCTTTCTCTAACCCTTTGCCTCTATGAAGAAGGAAAACAAACAGAAATTTTGTTTTAGGAAGACTGTTTTATCTTTAGATTTCACTTATAACAGTGCAGGAAGAAACATGGTTTGGGTCTCCAAGGAGGGAACTGTTATCACTCTACTCCAGAAGCCAGTCTAGAAACAGGAGAATTAGCAAAATTTCACCAAGGAACAGGGAAAGGCAAATCTCCTATCACATAGGAGGACTGCATGGAGAGAACAGCTAAAGGTGACTCCAATCAATTCAATTAATGTGAACTCTTGACACATTCTAGATAAGAAAATAAAGATTTTTTAATTTTGAAGGACTATGTTTTCATAGACAGGTATTATTATTCATATCATGCATTTATACATAGGATTTTACTGTAACTGAGTATTGAATTTTTATGGAAAAGCCACGTGCATGGCTGCCAAAACTATGAAAAAAACCCATGCCACCCTACTACTTCAATTTCTTCTAGTTTCTTATGCTGCCTTCTACCTGACAGTAATTCAGAAACCCTGTCTGTTACATGACTTATATCTGTCCTGTATCGGTCAATCTTGTTGGATTCTCATATCACTCAGAAGTTTTCAGTGCTTCCTGTAAATTCATTTGTTCAATTCTGAAGGCTTGCTATACAAAATCTCTACTGTATAAAAAGATTATTTCTATTAAAGCAAAATAAGTAATACTGTATATGAATATCTTCGCTGCAATGTTCTGTTCCAACAGTGTAAATTACTTGGAAGCCATTAAGATAGCTCTCTTTGAAGGTTCATGTATATAAAATGCATTATTAACTTACTAACTGTTATTGAAATGTACAGTTAAAATAACGTGACCAACAGAATGCAGACAGTGACTCTAAAGTCAAATTGTCTTTTCCTTTATAGAGTTTAGTTTACTAACTGATCATTTTTAGTTTGTAAAGGAAATACTTTACTTCTCTCTCTCAACAGAAAATATTCATTCATGGTAAAGCCTTCCAAACATTTAAGGAATAAAGAATGGATTTGGGACAAAGAGATTAAAATGCGTTTCAGCATTTTTAATCAACTGATGGTAGAAACTAGCTTTTGTAAAATCAGATGAGCATGTCACCACACAGTAACATCCGTAATACATAGGGAGAGCAACAGGCCAACAGGGATGTTGGACCTTGCAAAGCTCCAGTTGAATCCTTGCAATAGAAGGATGATGACAAGCAAACAAGAGATAGGTTATACAGTTGCCTGCTTTTGTAACAGTGCAGAGCAAGCAACTATTACTCATATTTGTGAGTAGAGGTACCTGTAGGCTACATCTAAACAGGCAGCCATGAACATGCATCCTGGCTGTGCTCCAAATATATGAAGAGCAATGTCTTGCACTGTCCTGGTTTGAGCCGGGATGAAGCCAATTTTCTTTTCATTATCTGTACTCCTCTCAGATCATCACCTTTGGTTCCACTGACAAATTGCAGACTTTGGGCAAGTAACCAGACGTTTTCATGAACACTTGGCCTTGGTTCTTTCTATGTAACCAAATCTTCAAAATCCTCTAATTTATTTTTTCTTTGTACCTGCAAATCCTCTTTTGAAAAACTCTACTGCCTGCAGAACATCAGGTATTGAAAAGGAAGCAAATATAATTTCTATGCTGACATATGATCTGAATGTCCCTTTTGTATTTATTCTGTTTTGTGTTTACATTGGGGTAGCGCTGGAGAGAACCAACCACAGTTGTGTGTGCTCTACCATATAGAAAATATCTGACTCAATGAGCATACAGTATATTCAGTGAAACTCTTTTTGCCAGTATATGTTGATGAGTGGCTGTGTGGAAGAGATACATGTTAATATGTAAAGTCAAAGAGGGAAAGCCTAGCATTACTTATATATATTTGAATAATTCAAGTAGTGCAGTTTCAGTGATCTATGAAGTATCAATTCAAAAGGATTTTGAAAGAAAGTCAGTCTTTTGGGTCACCCAGGAAAATGCACTAAGTATTTCTCTGTTCCCTGCAGAGAAACATGAAATTTTTGAAAGAAATACTTACAACTTCAGAATTCTGCATCTGTTCTTATTTGCAATGCTAACATTACACGTACACCTCTTTATACCTTACGTGATCTGGTATTTGTCTTCCATTCTTAATAATTCACTTTCACCTACATAATCTGCTAATATTGCAACCAATTCCCAAATTTATTCCTACAAGAGCTCTTCAGTGACTCTTGTATATATAAAGAACTAACTAACCATACAAATGTTACAATCAGGTAAGTTGTAAATTTCCAGTTAGTTCTGAAATAATTTACCTTATTTATGATATTGTTGCAGGAGCTGTTCTACATTTCAGACTTGAGAGTTGGTAGTAATTGTATAATACACTAGCCTGGAACTTGTTTTATTAAATCAAAACTGGGCTGACAAACAGTTGAGAATATGTATGCATTTTTATATTGACACTTGGAAAGAAATAAAGAAGCTCTTTTTAGTGGTTTTAGTGTTTTAGTGGTTTTAGTTAAGAAGACATCCACAGTCTTAAAAGGTTATCTCCTTTTATCTCTTTAGCAGCTCTAGTTTTCTCACCCTTTCCTGATGGTTAAACTGGATACATGAAACATAAGATCTAAGAAAAAACTTCCTTCAAGAACAAGGTATACTATAAGCTCACAGAATTTATCTGCTTAAATAGAATATATTCCCAAATGACGCAGATGGAAGGAAGAAAAATAAGAAATGAGGACTGTTACATTTCATGTTTTATATGGAGAAACATGACACAAGTCATGTATCAGAGTATTTTAAGATTTCAGTGGTGGAAGGTCCTGTCTCCTGTTCCTTTTGCCCTAACCCTAGTCAAACACATACTAAAAGCCTGGGTTTGGGCAAATGTTCAAGCCACTTTACTTCATTTGAACTCTTTTACTCAAGGAAAATGAGCATCTGCTAATGCTGTTGTAGTCTCTCGGATCAGAAAGGCACCCTTTGTTGCTTTCATTGTCAGCAAATGGATAGCGTTACCCTCAAGAAAAAAGGAACTTAAATTATTGATTTTCTTAATGTATGGTCTGTTCCTCATGTTTTGTGTTGTCTTTCATTGCAGCTTGCACAGAGGTAGACACAGCTTCACAAGATATTTGCTCTCACCACAGACATGGTATTGCATTGTTTGAACTGGACAATTTTCAACTGTATGTTTATTCACTCTAGAATTGTGTTTATGCCTTTGGTATGCATTTTTAATTCTGTAATTTTCATTTCAGATTCTTTTTTAAAGAGAACAGTTTTCACTGACTGCGAAAATATCTTTGAGTCTTTGCCAGAGGGGGAACATATGTGGACCAAAATAAGTTGGACAGACACTGCTCTCACTGACATTGAATGTTGTTGTGTTGGGTTTTTTTTCATTTGTATAACAAGCCATTTACTCTTTCTTTAGTGGTTTAGTTATATATGATTCAGAATCCTTTTCAGACTCTGGTGAAAATAATCACAGAGATAAACTACAAAGCCTTCAACCATTTAGCCCAGAGCCACAAATCCCAAAACCTGGCTGAGTCTTTTCACGGTAGGTATGTTCAGAGTTATGACCTCTTGGACTATGGTGAATGAATCAGCTCCTCAGATTCATAGAAATTATTCTTATTACAAAGATTTCTCATGAATTATTTCATCACCATACTTGATTGCTGCTTTTTTATGTGTTGAAATACACCTTTCTCAAGGGATACTTTTGAGGTACACTGGCCAGTGTTTTTTTTTTCCTGTGATCTTTCTCTCTAGCTAAGTCTTGAGTCTTAGGAAGACATGTTGTGTAAATTATCCTGTTACATTATTCCAAGAGATACATTCAAAACTTTTGTCAGCATGGGAGAAGGACAAACATTAAAACTTTCCTCTCTGCTGCTAAACATATGTTGACATGAAATTATTACTCCATATGTCTGAGTGAAGGCATTGCTTTGGTACGTGTCAGATAATATTCTTTCACCTGTGGTGTAAATATAAGCAAAATATTGGTAACGCTGCATGGCAGAATTCACCTTACATGGAACCGCTTCCGTACCTTAAGGAAGATCCATCATAAGTCTGTGTCTTTGTTTGTTTGATTTTTTAATCTGATTAACACCTCTTGATTCGTCTGTTGTATCAGGCACTTCCAGGAAATTTAGGCACATGAAATGACCTTCTCTAATTCTATGTAAGAGTCCAGTCAGCCAGAGAGATACAAGAGCTTTGTCCATTCTATTTTTCCATAATTAATGGAAATTATTTTTCTTTTTGTACTATGTAATGATGTTGTTCTACCTAAGAACAACACAAAGAATGGGAGTATAGAGAATTTATTTGAATTTCTCTCATACAATAAAGACCAGAACTATACCTAATTCCAGTGACTACCTTTAGTGAATCAGTGAATGGAACTGCACAGGGTGCACACGGAGACCGTGAGTCAGCAAGCATCTGGGTGGGCATTTTGCAGTTAGCCAAGGCTAACCCACCACACAAACTGAAAACGACTTATGTATATCAACAGACTTGAAACTAGTAGCTTTCACTATAACTACTCACTAGGAAAAAATGTTTGCAAATACATATAGCTAGTACATTTTTAATTGTGCTACATCTCATCAAGCAGCACATCACTGTCAAAGGGAGAGACAAAAACTATTGCTTCCTCCTTCATCAATTACCTAAATTACAGGTACAGCATTTCTGTATCTCTACGGACAACTGTAACTTTACAAGGTGGAAAAAAAAATGTGGTGAAAAGAGTAAAACTACTCTTCATGCCATTTGTCTCTTTTTTTTTTTTTTTTTTTGAAAGCAACTACTCTGCCAGTGCCCTTTCTTTTTAATAATTTAAATTTTAATTAATTTACTAATTAAAGGCCCTCACTATCTGTAGACACTATTCATTTGGAAAGAACAAATAAGAGCAGGCTTAATAGGACAGGATTAGATAACACAGTCATAGAAATTGTGAAGTTAGCTGAAGCTGCTTTGAAAGAGACAGTCACTGTCTCAGTGATTGGTGAAGCAATGAGAAAAAAGAAAAAATTTCACTAGAAAAAAGAAAATAATATCTACTTTACATTTATAAACATTGCCTAGCTCTTGGTTATTTTATATAAAACAAATAAAATTTTGTCCACTATATATAATTATTACAAATGAGTTCACAAAATGTACAAACTAGGTCATGGTTTGACTAACGATCGGCGATTAAACCAGAGACAACAATGCTCTCTATCCCCTCCCCCTCCCACCCAGGTAGGGAAGGAGAGAGAGAATTAGGAGAGAGACTTCGCTGGATTGAAAACTAAATTAGACAGCTTTAATTATATGTACAATTATATACAAGTGTGTTCAGGAATGTGCAAAAGCCTCTTGCCTCCCCTCACCCCCAGCAACTCCCTCAGCACTCTCCTTAGCTGTGAGCAGTCCCAAAATGTCCCAGAGCGCTGTCTGAGATAACAGCAGAGCAGACAGGGCTGTGGGGAGAGATATGAGGGTCAGGGCTGAGCCTGGGTTTGATGGTGATGGATGGATGGAGTCCTCCCCAGATGCCAGCCATGGACGGAAGAGAAGGGAAGAAGAAGCAGGAAGGAAGTTGTCTTCTGTGATCTCTGACCTTCCTCGGAGCTTACGCAGATATATGGAATGGAATACCTTTGGTCAGTTCTGCTGTCTGTCTAGTCTAGCGCCCCTAGCAGGGGGGTCACAGATACAATTCTCCTGCCCTGGTAGCCTCCATAGCAGCAGAGCTAAGAAGTGACCTTGAAGTCTCAGCAGAAACATAAACATTCCAGTGTTATCAGTCCACTAGCTGGAACACTTGCTGCTAGTTAAAAGAGAGCTTACTGAAGGAAAAAAAATTCAGTAAAAGGAAAATTAGCTTCATCCTGGATCAAACCAGGACAAAGTATTAAATAAAAAACTAAAAGATACAAAATGAAAAGTGAAGAGTGAATAATAATCCCTAATCTGAAGGGAGGATTAATCTTTCTTCACAAAATAAATGCATTTTGTTATCATGCCAGTTTGTATATTTATAGAATGTATTCTCTCATTAACAGATCTTGGAAGTCTAGCAAATGCAAAAACATTACCTAATTATACTCTCCTTTGTATTTGTGAATGAGTCACAGGTAGTGACATCATAGTCATATATCCTTTGAGAAACGGACTTACATTCTTGCAAGGAGTTCACAGAGTTGTTTAAAAAACTCTACACAAAACTTACAGGTAGGAGTAAATATAAATGGTGGATAAATACAGCAAAATTATGACCCTACATACTTACACCCAGTTAACAGATGGAACAAATTAAACTGAGTACATTGTTTACTCATGTTGAGTCTTAAGTGGCCTTGCTAAAATGGCATTACTTCCAACTCTACAAATTTTAAAATTATTAGGTTGTTGAAATGATGTTTCTATTCCCATTAAACCTGTAACAAACTTTTCTTACAGTCAGCCCTTTTATCTGGCAAAATTATTACTATAGTCTGTAAATACAGCCCTCACATTTTGCCGTCAAGGACTACACTGAAAACAGCATGGCTAAAAAATGTCTGTGCTGTAGCTTTACTGAAATGAAATCATGTTACTGTAAATCTTAAAAATTTAGCAAGAAAATGCACTGCCATCTTATTTACTGATTGTTTTCAAAGACTTTCATTGAAAATGTAATAGGAACAGAGATCTGTGAGGTGATCCTTTTACACCTGAGTTTTTTGTGACAAGTAAAACGTGCAAAATCCATGATCCACAAAACCGCTTTCCTGTAAGTGTAGTTGCCACGTAATAAGTGTTCAACTGCTAACTAATGGTACTGAAACTTCAGGAATGTAAAGGATTAGAAATTGTGTGGAAACTACTGTTCCAATTAGAAACATTATTTCAAATTTAGGAACGGGAAGACTAGAGACACTAGTGTATTATTTTTATGAGGTCAGGCTTGATGGGAGGATATGCACATTCAAAATTATGGAAACTCAAAAGAGTGTAAGAAAATAAAAAAATCCTTTAAAATACAGAATATGATGACATCTGTGTCTAAAGTGTCTAAAAGGCCTAGATGTGTCCATATAACTAAAATATAATAATAATATGATAGCTTTTTTTTTACTTGAGTTAGAGTAAAATCTTTTGCTATGTCCCAGAGTCCTTCTTGGATACAGTAGTAGAGGCAGAGCATTTGTCTGATGTAATATATTAGTTTACAAACAGTGCTTTGGCTTTTACATCAGTTTTTAAGCACAGAGCCACAAAAGATAGTTCATTTGTCTCTATATGATAGAGCTAAATATTCACAAAAATATACAACATATTCCCTGTAGCAATTTATAAATGAAGCAACGTAACACAAAAATAGAATTTAAAATTGTGTGATGTAATAGGAATTGTATGTTACTGTTTTATTCTAACTGAATTGGTTTGAAATAATTCCACTTTGAATAAGCAAATCTATTTCAACTCTTCCTTTCAGAAAAAGAAGATGAAAGCTTAAAAAAAATAAATAATGAAGTTTAGTGTGGAAAATTAACTATTTTTCTTGTTGCATAGATAGAAATAATTCACATGCAGCAAGACACAGATAACTTCATTGTGTCTTTTGTCATGACACAGAGGAAAGAACACTGATATATGCATGCCATTTCTTTGATTTTTGAGAAACTACAGACCTCCATGGGCTGCTCAAGAAATGTAATTTGTGAAAGAGGTGAAAGATGGAATTTTCCCAGATTCTACTTTGGACAAAAATCCTATTCTTATGCATGGAAGAAATATACATGTGGAGGACAGGTCTTTCCTTCTTTTAAATGCAGAACTTACATGGAAATATTAATTAAGGAAAATTAAGAATGTAACATACATGCAAAAACAGAAACACACTTGCGATATAAAAAGAGTTTCAACACTGCATTAAATCCAAGGATAAAATCTCTATCACTAGAGTAGATTCTAATTTCAGAACAAATTATTTTAGTAAGGCACAACATTTTATGTCGACAGCTTCTATAACAAGGTAATGTTTCTTTCTAATGTTGTGTTATAATTTATTTATTTTTTTATTACATATTCTTCTGCCAAGTATACCAAAGTACAGGGCAGAACTTACTCAAGTTCACACAGCAAATCAGAAGTTGAACCAACTGTAGAATCTGGTTTCTGAATTTCGAAGATAATGCACAACCCTATGCCTTACCCTTCTATGCCAGCAGGACAGGACAAAGGATTAGTGGCACTATCATATCATTAATATTTTTATCTCACGTCACAGTCATCCAGCAATAGAGAAAGATACTTTCAGCAAAGTTAAGTCTTAGGTTGGTCTTGCAAACCTGTGAGCCAGGAGAGAACAATTCACATGTGTTATATGTCCAATTGCTTCTCACTGTTCAGCAAGCTTCCCATTTCAACTAGAAAGAGAATGGCAATTTCACAAAGCTGAAAGTTCCCTTTCATCTCTTCTCCATTATATTTCAGTGGACTACAGAAAAAGATTCATAAGGTGTACTAATCCATTTGAGTCAAATCTATCTCTCATGCTTGTTGACTATTGGTCATCAGCTGTTCCCTTTTCAGAGGGAAACAAAGTAAACCATAATTGTACTTCTAATATAAAGTCAGGAATCTTACCTTAGTGGCCTGAATTAAAAAACGATTCACTTTTATGCCAGTCAGAAGTTTCAGAACACAAAGATGGATTAATTTATTCTGTTGACTGTCTAAGATCATCAGATAAGGAGCCTAAGCTCCTCTTGTGCTTCCAGAATGCCTTTGTGTTCCTGAATAATTTGTGCAGATCAAATTTTGAACTTCCTTTTGATACCTGTAAATTGTGTTTAAATTACTTTATTTCACTCTTGCATTTCAAGTTCAGAAGTAATCTCAGTTTTCATTAAAAATAGATTGAACCTACTTGGCTACAAAAGCGGCAAAAGAGGAAACCCACACACATAAGAAATGTGCATAATTAGGAGGCTAAGAATGTTGAATTAAGAGCTTGATAAATTGTTGCATGTACTATGCATCATGTGCATGTTATTTACTAAAGTAGATTGACTCATTCTCAGAGGCTATTTGCATTTAAATTCAGCTTAACGATTCAGTTCAGCACGGGGATGAATGAAGAGGCCTGTCTAAAACAAGAAATGGCCCAAGATAAGAGTGTGTCTCAAAGTTTTAAAATATTTGATTAGACTTTTCTTATCTTCATTATTTTTGTGCATTTGTCCTAATCTTTAAAGGGTTGCAAATGGGTGAGAAAAATATGATGAAAAATAAGAAAAATGCCAGAGAATCTAAAACGATGCAAATGAGTGTATTTTATTGAAATAAAAGAGAATACAAATGTTTGCCTTGACTGTGAAGCTGGCCTATTGCTTTTATAAGGGAGCCTAAACAAGCAGTATTTCTAATTTATCAAGACAATTAATCCTTACTGTTATGGTTTGGGAGACCCCGGCACTGTGTTGGACACCTATCGGAGAGTGAGGGGGTCCTTAGCACGCTGAGAGACTGGCAGGGGTCAGTATTCCCACCCACTTCCTGTCACAATCTATAAAAGCCACCAGAACCGGAAGCCTCCTACTCCTCTTCCCCTGCCGGGTGTGCTGCTGGTTTCTTTCGGCTTCCCACGTGCTCGCTCCAGAATCCAACTACATCGGGTGCTGTGAGGAGCCGTGGACCTCTTCTGGAGCGGCCCTGCGTTCCCCATATCCCTGCCATCCTTGAGATCAGTTTTGTATATAAATACTCACTTCCCCCCCCCCCCGTTTTACCCTTTTTTTTTTTCGTTGTGTTATAGTAAACTTGTTTCTAGTTTCAATTTCCAAAGTTGAAGCCTCTCTTATTCCCCTATCTTCCTTTGGGAGGGAGGAGGTGGGGGGTAATAGAGAGCAATTCTGTCCTCTGGTTGTCTGGGGTTCACCGTTAATATTTAAACCAGGACACTTACCAATTCCCTAGTGAAAGAACCCCAAACAGCAAGATACATATGTTTCTGTTATTACGTATCACCTTATCCTGTACCTTAAGAAAACCTCAGAAAAAAAGAGAGGAAACAAAATTAACACCAGCCTATTGATCCAGACCAGAGGCACAGAATGGCAACTTCACTTGCACCTGGATGGTGTTGTTCGTCTAATTTGCTAGCAAAAATATCAAAGAATTGTAATGATTATAAATTGCACAGATTTTCCATTCTCAGGAGCTAGCTCTGGTTTAGATACTAAATCCACAGTCCATACAAGGGTTTTTTTTCTATAAATACCAACCTCTCTGCTGGTCATGCATGGAACATAACTAGCAACACAAACTATTAAGACCATCCATCAGTAACCTTATAGCAATCAAAAAGGTTTTGTCACTTTCTGTTCATTGGCTTTCCTAAAGGCCAAATAGAACTTAGCTGGATATTCATATTTCAGAGGAACTGTGGGTCATTAAACATGTCTCTGTACATAAAGATTTCTGTGAGAAAATGGTGACATTTGCACTGGCAGGAATACCACTGGTTAAAGCCTTTTGCTTTAATTTGTAATATTTCTTTGATGAAGAAAGGCTAGGTTTTAGAAACAGAGAATTTTCTCTCAACCTCCCTGTGCTATTCAAGTTCTTTGTTTCTCCAGGCAAGTATGTAGATCTATTGTTGTTTAACTGTGTAACAGGGAAGAGAAATATTACCTTGTTAGCATGACTCTCTGACTGAAAATCTAATATATTTTGATGTGTGCTAAAAGAACTGTGAGGGAAAAGGCAGCTGTAGGTGTATAGTCATGTACTTTTAAAATTAACACCTTCTCATGAAATAAAATGGAGAAAATGCAGAACTTAAATATAAATAACTGCAAAGTTTTAAATTTAATCTTAATAAAAAGATTATAAAGACAGCCAAAGAGTTGTGATCAATGGCTCAGTGTCCAAGTGGAGACCAGTGACGAATGGTGTTCCTCAAGGATCAGTACTCGGACTAGTGCTGTTTAACATCTTTGTTGGTGACATGGGCAGTGGAATTGAGTGCACCCTCAGCAAGTTTGCTGATGACAGCAAACTATGTGGTGAAGTCAACACACTGAAGGGAAGGGGTACCATCCAGAGGGACCTTGACCAGCTTGAGAAGTGGGCTCATGCAAACTGCGTGAAGTTCAATGAGGCCAAATGCAAGGTTCTCCCCCTGGGTCAGGGCAATCCCATGCACAAATACAGACTGGGAGAAGTATGGATTGAGAACAGCCTTGAGGAGAAGGACTTGGGTGTGATGGTGGACCAGAAGCTCAGCATGAGACAACAATATGCACTTGCAGCCCAGAAAGCCAACTGTGTTCTGGGTTGCATCAGAAGAAGTGTGGCCAGCCAGTCAAGAGAAGTGGTACTGCCCTGCTACTCTGCTCTCGTGAGACCTCATCTGGAGTACTGTGTCCAGTTCTGGAACTGCCTTCATAAGAAGGACATAGATCTCCTGGAGCGAGACCAGAGGAGGGCCACAAAAATGATCGAAGGGCTGGAGCACCTCCCCTATGAAGAGCAGCTGGCTAAGCTGGGGTTGGTCAGCCTAGAGAAGAGACGGCTTCGGGAGACCCTCATAGCAGCCTTCCAGTAACTGAAGGGGGCCTACAAGAAAGCTGGGGAGGGACTTTTTACAAGGGAATGTAGCAATTGGACAGAGTAATGGGTTTAAACTGGAAGAGGGGAGATTTAGATTAGACATTAGGAAGAAATTCTTTAGTTTCAGGGTGGTGAGACATTGGAACAGATTGCCCAGAGAAGTTGTGGAGGCCTCATCCCTGGCAGTGTTCAAGGCCAGGTTGGATGGGGGTCTGAGCAACCTGATGTAGTGGAGGGTGTCCCTGCTTCAAGTGGGGGCGTTAGATATAATGATCTCTGAGGTCCCTTCCAACCCTAGCCATTCTGTGATTCTATGATTCTAGTATTTCACTCTTTCTATAGTTCAAAACTGAAAGGTCAACACATTGTTCACTATGTCACAGTATTTTCTACATAATAAGTTATCAGACCAGTAACTAAAAGTACAGTTGGATCAAAGTATTTGAAGATAATCACAATTATATTTTTCCTGTAGCTGCTCATGTTTGACCAATGTAATTATGCTAAAAAGTGCTTTTAGAAGGATGGCTACTAGGAGGGCAGAAGAAACAGCTTAGAGAATGCTAATGGAACTTATAAAAAACAACTTTTAAGGACTATATCCTATCATACCAGAGTATCTTACTGCTGCATCTTAAATAAGGGCAGGGGGAGGAAAGGTGTTCAGTTGTATGACTTGACAGGAAACAGATGACAATGCGTTAATTCACAGAATAGCAATATTTATATGACAGATCTTACATTACTTATGATTTGCAGCAAGGAGTAGGTGGTTGCTCTAAAGCTCATTGTAATACTTCACCAGCAATTTGTATCTTTATGCATAGCCAGATCAATAGGTTAAAAAAATATGGACTAATTTTCAATTGGCTATTTTTGTTCAAGTTCAGTGGGCACTTGATTTGAAAAAAACCCCAACTGATCCAGTTTCACATAGGTATTGGAAAAAGTTTGAGGCTTGCACAGCTGAATCATGGAGAAAGTTACACAGAACTGCAATTACTAGATGTTTTGGTAGGGATACTAATTAATAGCCTACTTGTCCCCAGTTGTGCAATAAATACAATTCCAAATTTCTTATTAGATCAGCTTCAGCACATTGCAGTTTCTTTAATTTTTAGAATAAGGTTATAGACATTAATGAAGAAAAGTGTTTGCAGTTATACCTTAATCAAGGAATACTTGTTAAAAATGTAAGAATGTACATTTAAAATTCTAGTAAATTCAAAGATATTACCCTCTGCTTAGATGTCCCAGGCAAAAAAGGAAGTTAATGTTGAGTAGCGAATTATTTGTAATATGTTTGTTTTATCCTTTAAACACAGAGAGATGCAGCTGCAAGTGGCAACAACAAAACTTTTCTAACCTACATTTTTTCTTTCCCAGCAGTACTGAGTAAATTACTGGTGTGACATGGTGGAAAGGTCATTTTTAGATAAGAATATTTTAATATCATAATTAATACAAGTCTCATAGCTATTAAGCTACTGCTACATCCTTGGAAAATCCTGACCAATCCAAGGTTACAGGGGACTGAGATCCAGCTCCACCTGCAACTTGGTGCAGTTTAAATACGCTCTTTGAATATCCTGGAGGGTGCTAGGTTGTTGACCATTCTGGGTGAAAGCACTGAAACTGGTTATTGAGCATGACTTCAAGGACTAATGATTTAACAGGTAGGATCAAAGGAATCATTACTGTGAAACCCTATTCAAAGAACTGTTAAAGGGCTCCATATCGTGACATCATCTGAGAATAAGGCACAGATTTGCCATTGAGGATGTAATTTTTGTCATACTTGGACCATCTTGTTTCAGATATCATTGAGCCAAAGATAAAAAGACATTAAAGACCTGCTCTGAAGACCCAGTGTCTAACTAGCAAAAGTCCAGTGGAAATACAGTTCTTGTGTACACTAGACAGGGATATTCTTGTGAATAGTTGTTTGCTTCTATGCCCGTTCTTATTCTTAAAATTTAAGTATTTTGTCCATCAGCATATCACATAACATATTTTGCTTTGCTTATCTCTTTATGTGATAATTTTTGCAGTACTTCTGATTTTCCAGGATACACCTGAGATTAGGAGCTACTGTTATAAACATCTATTTTGCATTGACTGCACTTTGTAGAAAGGTTATGAAATTTTATAGTACTAAAACATTTAGTCAAGCATCAGCACTCAGCTTCCCAGCACTATCTTGCAAGCAATATGAATTACTTTCTTCTGACACATCACTGATTTTATTCTATTTTCTTGGATATCATTAACACATCTAAGCATTGAAGTTAATAATGGAATCTTAAGACTGTGGATTTCAGTAAGCCACTGGATGTACTGTTTAATCAGTAGCTAGGCAGCGATGAAACCGATTTACTTTAATATCACTAAAAATAGTCTGCCTATACAAGATGTACGAGCTGCAATTTAAGAGCTTAAATACTCCCTCTATTGAATTACTGTATTTTATCTCTTTTGCACAGAAGATGCAGTGTAGTAGTGTCTGAGAAACCATGTATGGTTTTGTGATATTTTAATACCTTCAGGGTACTCCTCTACCAGAAATTCTAATTCTGATCTAATTAGTTATGCGAATAAGCTAAATGGGAGAATGATTTTCCATTCTCAATACACTGAGCTCAGTGAAACCACAACAGTAAGGGTAATGGGGTGAGACTGCCCACATTACTGTTTTCAAAGGGTTCTTTTAATATGACCCTTTTTACCTAGACCATGCAAGTTTTGTTGATACAATTGTGTTAGCGTGACTTTATTGCAGAATTGCAGAATCAAAACCCAAATGCTCAGATTTTAAAAAGCTTGCTGTGAATTAACAAAATATTGAGACTATTTATCATCTAACAACTACAAGACAGAATCACACAGAATCACAGAATCACCAAGGCTGGAAAAGACCTTTAAGATCATCAAGTCCAGCCTATGACCAACACCACCACACCATCTAGACCATGGCACTAAGTGCCACATCCAGCCTTGCCTTGAACACATCCAGGGATGGTGCCTCCACCACTTCCCTGGGAAGTCTATTCCAATGTCACCCCCCAGGAGGGCTGATCTTGTTCTAAGATTGATGCTGATAGTTGTTAAAAAACCCCTTGTGGAGTAGTGCACTTAACACAGAGTGCTGTATGTCCTCTCTCTTACTAACTCATTATTGCAAGTAAGTCTTTCCAGAGTTGCCTGGACTACTTGCTGTCTCCAGGATTTCAACAAAAAGGTAAAAGGCCATTGAGGTAAAAAAACTCTGTCCCCAAATGAGGATGATTAAAATTAAGTTAGCTTTCTAATTCTTGGAGTGAAAGTTGCATGAGAGATTTTTTTCAATCACATACACTTGGTGATTTAATGCAAGAGTTTGAAAATGCTGGATAAGCAACTCTTTACAGTATTGATGTTGATTTTCAAGAGCACCTGGAACGCTGGTATTTCAGAATACTGATGATGTCCTGGGCTGCCTTAGGAGAAGCATTGCCAACAAGTGAAAGAAGGTGATCCTTCCACTTTATTCAGCACTGGTGAAGCCATACCTGGTATACTGGGACCAGTTCTGGGCTCTCTGGTTCAAGAGAGGCATGGAGGTGCTGCAGAGTGTGGAGTGAAGTGCCACAGAGATGATCAAGTGACTGGGGCATCTCTGCTGTAAGGAGAGGCTGAGAGAGCTGGGACTGCTCAGCCTGGAGATGAGAAGGCTTGAGAGGGATCTTATGAATGTATATAAACACCTGAAAGGAGGGTGCAAAGGAGACAGAGTAAGGCTCCTTTCAGTGGCACCCAGTGACAGGACCAGAGGCAGTGGGCACAACCTGAAACACAGGAGGTTCCCTCTGAACATCAGGAAACACTTTTTTACTGGGTGGTGTGAGACTGAGAACTAGCACAAGTTGCCCAGAGAGGCTGTACAGTCTCCATCCTTGGAAATATTCCAAACCCTTCTGGGCATAGTCCTGGTCAGCTGGCTCTAGGTGGCCCTACTTGAGCAGGGCTTGACCAGATGACCTCCCAGAGGTCCCTGTCAACCTCTTTCTGTTATTCTGAAGTGGACAAGATTTTGGTAGTTCTGTCTGCTCAACATTCATGTTAGGCAAAAAAAGGATTAATGGGTACAAGTCTCTGTCAAGAACTGAAGGAGTGGAATATAAATGAAGCACATTGTGACAGTTCTTGTGTGTTTTAGTTGTTCATTTCACATTACACTGTCCAATCCTTGAAGCTATGTATGACCATATAACGTAGATTTTTATGGAGGGAGATAAAGATGGCTTTTTCTCTTCAGAAGATCTGATCATTTGAATGGGAAGATTTAAGTGTGGAATGGAGAAAGCAGAAGAATTGTTGAAGCTGATTTTTAGCAGAATGTTGTTTAACCCTTTTAGTAATGATCAGAAGTTACTGATACAGTTTGTAGATGACACAAAAACTGGAGGAACAGTAAATAAAAAAGAGAATTACTTAGCAAGACAAAACATTCTGAGTTTTAATATGGAAAATTATAAAGTCAAACCTATTTAAAAAAAGAATGGTAGCCATGCGTAGCTGGCAAAAAACATTGGCTCTGAGAAAGCCCTTTGGGTAGTGGTAAATTGTCATAAACTTCATTGAAGCCTAGAAAAAGTCCATATGACACTGTTACATAACTGAAAAAGATAAAGACAGACTAACTTAATCATCTTGAATAAAAAAACCCTACTGTTGATGTTCCTAAAAGGTTCCAGGAGCCCCAGTGGTAAAATAAAAACCTAGAGTAAAATAGAAACAGACTAAAACTAGTCAAATGAGTGAAAAACTTTGAGACAGAATTTCTCAGATTACACTGTTTGCACCGTTAAAAAGAGAGACTTCATCGTGGTTTTTATGTTGCCTAGAAAAAGCACAGGTTGACATCCATTCCAGCCAATGTTGACCAAGTTGACAGAAACAAGTCTTGGTTCACAGTTGCCAAGCCAACTACCTGAGTTCTAGGCTACTAGAAAAAGGCAAGGACCCACACACGAATATGTACTATATTGCCTTCACACATGAAGAGAACCTTGGCTCCTGCTGTCACTCCATTCTTTGCAGGTCCTTCTGTTTCCCATCCTTATTTCTCTCAGTTTTCCTAATCTCACACTTTTTGCACTCTAATATGAAAATCCTAGCTCAGATTATAGTAAAATAGTTCATTCCTTAGACTATTGTTTTGTGCAAGCATACAGATAAAAGACAAGATCTTGAAAAGCACATTTGTATGAATGTGTCAGGTCTCAGCAAGCCTTTGTTTCCAGAACTAAAGTTGTAGGTGAAGGTTGGACAACTTTGCATATTTAACTTAGAAGTCACTGTTTTCTCCTTTTATGAGCATGTTTATTCTATCATAAAAGGCAGGATCAGAGTTTAGCAATGATCTGGGGTGTGCAGATGAGAGAAGATTCAGAATCCAAAGTAGTTACACATCTTTTGTTCATTTTCCAGTCCCAGCCCTTTGTTGGAAATAGGCAAATTACTTCAGAGCTTCAACTTTGTAACATAACACTCCCTTTAGGCTGCTGGATGCATTTGAACCAGAAACTTTGGACCTGTAGAGTCCAGGCAAATTAGAGCATACAATCTGTCTGTGTATTCCACAGAAGGCTTTGTAATTTTCCCAGAATAATGTAATTATTTTTCCCCAAAATATGACTTGAGTTACTTATACTTCAGCATGGGGCTGGTTTTTTTTTCTTTTTTTTCTTTTCTCTGCATAACCTTCAGGATTGTACATTCCAGACTATAACTTCATAAGATCTAACGAAGATCAGTGCTTTTCATTAAATAGGAAAAAAACTTTTTATAGATAATTGCATGCTGCTTCCTTTGGTGTGTTACAGCTATAATTCACCTCAACCTAATGGTCTCCAAAATGTAAAGATTAATTCCAAATAATTCCAAATAATTTTCAGGCCTGGATGTAACAGCAGAAACATATCTGTATTATATTAATTGTGAGCATTTACATGATGTTATCAAATAGCACACTGCATGTTGTCATGGCTTAAATTTGAAAGGACAGTGTAGATTTCTCTTTAGGAGGTAGCAGTCTCATTTGTATAACTTCAACACATACATACACCACTAATTTAACATTTCTGGTGTGTACACATTTCTGCATGGAAAGATACAATTTCCAAAATCTTCATGCAGACTAATATTTATTTCAGTTCATGTTTTGGGATATGCAGAGCATTATATGCATGATCTGAAGAATAAGGCAACAGGTAAGGTGGGGACAGAAGGGCAAAAACACCACATCAAAGATGTATACAGCTAACTCAAAGAACTACCCTTAGAATATTTTTCTTTTACCTGCTCTTTCTATGTAATCTTTATTTGAGCATCTAGGCCCCTGATCCCATAGAACTTAGTTTGGCCTGGTGTACAAGCTACCCAGGGTTGCTGACTCAGCAACTACCAATTTACTCTAGCCAGATGATCATTCCCTAGACAAAACTTAATTTGTCTTCCTGTAAATGTCCTGCATCATCTACAAGAATACGAAGAGTGTTGATTTTGATATACATCTCCCTTCATCTTCTCGTCCTTCTGAAGAAAATGCCTCATCCACAGGCATTAGCATTTTTCAGCTTGCATGTGTGGACTGAAGATGTGATATGTATTCATAGAATGTCTTTGAATAGGGCTGGTAGGTCAATGGGAAGCTCCTTCCCTAGCACCCATGTATTAAAATAACTGCATTGTCCACAAACATCTACTGAAAATGCTTGATTAAGACACATTTAAGGCACATTCCTACTTTGATCCATTCAGCTGTCCTATTTGTGAGGCTACATAGTGTTTATTTAGCTGTTGACCGATGGGGTTCAGCTAGTTGGTGTACTGGAAAATAAACCTAGTAGAAAGTTCTCTGCCAAACCTAGACCTCACACAGCATGAGTCCAGGAACTTGTAACTAGTATAGAGAAAGAAGGAGAATAGACCAGAACTGCACTCTTTCAAGACAGTTGTCTGTTCTTTTCAGTCTTTACATCAAGATACATCAGTACCCAGAGATACGATATTACTCAAGGCTAAGAGAATTTTGGAGTTATACTCCCAAGTTTGATTTTTGATTAGCACAACAAGCTAACTAGATTTGTGTAGGATGTTTATGATGCTGCTGTTAATCATCATATTATTCAAGTTCTACCTACTAAACCTCAATAGTGATATTCCTGCTTCTTATTTAGGGCTGGGAAGGTGCTAAAGCTGGCAGAGGTTTAGACTTCTGGTTTTGTTAAATTTCATTATGCTTACTTTGCAAGGTTGGCTTGGGTAACTGGGGGAGGTTTGAATATCAGGCTCCCATTTTGTAAAAAATATATAAATATTTAAACTAGCTATTAATCTTACAGCTGAAGAATATGTTTAACATTGAGCTTGCTGCTAGGGTTTCATGAAAAGTAGTGAATTTGCCTAAATACATAATTTTGTATTATTATTAATAGAGTTTGCTTCCTGTTTAGTGTTAGCATACTCAATGTAGGTAATCATAGATTAATTCAATAGTTATTCAATAAAATATCTTAAATAATTAAAATAATAGATAACATTTTATTTTACTCATAAATATTAGACAGGCATTTCAGGTTTTAATAGGAGCTACCATTCCCCTTATCTTATCTGCATAGATAAATCCCTCTTTACATATTTAGATCCTCTCAAAAATTGCAGAGCATTGCAGAGAAAGTGCATTCAGCTGATCAGTCGCAGCTTTTGCTAACTTAGCAATTAGTAATAGGTGAAAAAAAAAAATAATTAAATCCACTAAATTTTTAACCCTACATCTCAATCCAAATTGAATGGAACTACATGGGATATTCTGGTCTGGCACAGGCTGCTCAAGGAAATAAACAAGGGTGAGAAAACATCTTCAGCTTTTTGATAGTAGGTAATACAGTTCAATGTTTATCTTTTTTTATTTGTTCAACCTTTCTGATTCTCCTACAGAAAATTCAGATGCAAACGATAATTAGGTAAGGAATTTTTTAGCACCCAGTTTACCGAAGCTCTTTCTCAAGAATTTTATTTCAAGTAGGAATGTAAGATCTATTCTCCCCTGATCCTTGTCCAGTATCCTGTGAATATTTACTGAACATCAAAGGAAAAGAGCAATGTTCCCTGAAGCTATGGACTCAAAGAACTCAAAATCTCTAAACTGTCATGCTTAGGATGCCATTGAACCTTGTGCAAACACTGTGATGAGTGCTTCTCCATCTGCAGACTTACACCTTAATCCATTGCTGACTTAGTAATAACAATGTGACACAGTGATAAGCCTGTAAATATAAAGCCAGCACAATTTCTAACTTTTTTTTTCAGCTGGCTTAGGGCATTTTTTTAAGCAATGAATTCTCAGAGTGACAATGGAGTTCAACAGTGGCCTGGACACCGGAGTTGAGTCCACACTAAATAAGTTTGCCAAAGATGCTAAATTAGGAGGAGGAACCCTAGGATTCCCATAAGGGTGAAGAGGCCTTATATTGATAGTGATAGATTAGAGCACTGAATGATCACCAACGGTATGAAATTTAGCAAGGACAAATGCTGGATTCTGCACCTGCAATGGTGTAATTCTGGATGTTTGTATATACGGTGGAACAGGAGGCTGGAGAACAGCCCTGCAGAAAGGCATCTGGGGGTTTTGGTTGATGGTAAGCTCAACATAAGTCAACAATTGCGCTGGCAGCCAATAGGGCCACATATATCCAGGGGTGCACTAAGCACAGTTTAAATAACTGGTTTAAAGATGCCATTGTTCCATTATACTCAGCACTGGTGTATCTTCACCTAGAGTAGTGTGTGTAGTTTTGGGGCCCTCAATATGAAAAGGACATACACATATTAGAATGTGTCCAAAGGAGGGCAACAAAGATGGTGGAATAACTAGAGGGCATGATTCCATTCTGTGATCCTACTGCATTACATTTTCTGGACTGAACTCTATGCAGAAGATTTAGGCTGTGCTTCTGCTCTCACAGTGACCCATAGTTGCTTCACTATTAACCTACATTGGCATAGGACTGAGGAAAGACCGTTCCCAGCCTCCCTGCAGGCAAGGAGAAATAATTGCCTAGAACTTTCCATGTTTTTCCACTCCTTGATAGGTCCAATTACTTTGTTAACAGTTCAGCCTTAACACACTTAGCCATATAAACATGGTCAGTGCCTTTCAGCTTTACCCAAAGCAACACCAGTGATGTACTATGTAAAGTCCAGGCTTTGCCAATACCAAAGTCTGGTTCTAAGTTATTTGCTCACGGCCACATTGAAAATTTATAGCAGTGTGCAGAAGGCTGCAAGTGGTGCTAACTACAGTACACTTCCTACCCCTCAGTTTGGTACAGTTCAGTACCATTTAAATTGCCAACATCTTACATACACATTTTGCATATTTTTGTGATTCTTGTTCTCCGATCTATAGTCAATTGATAAATCATCATACTTCAGAAAATCTGCTCTGTCCCATTAAAAAAAATAAAAAATTACTGCTAAAAGCACCTTAGTAGACCTGTTGCTGCCTCAGGGGATAGAATATGGAAGGACTTTTCTTACCTTTAATAGACTGGGAATATTCAATGAGGAAACTGGTTTTTTTTAACAGGAGGATTAAATTACGTGTTTAAAAAAAATTACAAAAAGAGGGCATAGAACTATTAGAGAGCTAAATTAAGCATTCAACTGCTTTCATTTCCAGTGCCATCATTTGATAATGGAAAACCTGAACAGTATGACTTTCAACTAACATTGACTATGTTTCATATTAGTCTCACTCTGTTTGAGAGACAGTATAGTGGTGTCCTGGCTTGAGATAATAACTGGCCGTATGTTGTAACCAGGAGATTTTATCTGTAGAAGTTCACTGTAATCAAAAAGCCAATGAGAAATTAATCACTTACCTTGCTGGGAACAAGGCAACACTTACATTTCTGTTTTATACCTTTGGTACATCACTGACTTCATCTCTGTTTGTTTGCATGGCCTTTTACAGTTGTTTTAAAATTCTTTCAAGACCATATTCAACACTTGAGCATTACAAGGAACATTTCCCAGAGTATTTACTGGTCATTGAACTATAGTACTATGATTACAAACCTGTTTTCATACAATTTCATGTCACTTGAAAAGATGAATGTGAGTGTGTAATATGACTGCCTACAGTCATACAGATCTGCAAGTTCTCCTTCACTTGTGACCTCTTTCTTCAAATACATCAATTTCCTAGACTTAATACTAAAAGTCTAGCCATAAAATGTTCTGAAGGAATTTTACTCTGGAGCTATTCTGAGATTTTTCCAATTAAGTTAAAAAATGACTGATGCTCTAAAGGTCACATATTCCATCTCCTCTTCTGTAACAACACAATGTCAGAGAAGTGTTTGTAATAGGTACATACCATGGGATCATTTTTGTCCTAGAAATTTTATTAGATTTTCTTTTAATGAAGATGTAACAAAATTCCAGTGCATGAAAGGAGCAACAATAAAAAGTTAAAAACCAAAACCAAACACAAAAAAACAACAACACAGCAACAACAACAAAATAAAAAATAAAAATTAAAATTAAAAAAAAAAAGCTTTACAAAAAAGGTTTTCTCTTGGAAGACACTTAAATTCCTGGTATCTGCCTAACTTCCTAAGCAATTACAGTCTATAGCTGCAGGTGTATGAGTCCTTACTACTTTTTGAACTGATGTAAGATATTAAAACCAAAGTCTTCTTATAGAGGCTGTAAAGATAGGTGGAGAGGAGAGTTCTCATCACAAGAAAGGCTGTCTCATTCATATCAGACATCAGAGAATCTACCTTTCGCAGTGACCTAAGTTTCATTACTGCTGTTATACATAGAATTAATGGTTTGATTTAAATGCTTGACTTCATTAAAGGACTCTGAAAACTACAGCAAAAATTCAGCAGAATTTTCCTCATAAAAAAGACATTGGTTCCATCCAGAAAAGGCAAGAAAGGTGGTGTGTGCAGTTTTTAATTAAAATCTGTCTTGGATATAAAATTTTAATGGTATTTGCATGTTTCAGTGTGGCTTCCTTTTCAGATTAGCAGTTAATTTGGGTGAAGACCTTCACATAAATTAAGCTTCATAAAATGGTCAAAGCATTTAATAACAAAGAAAGCACTTCTTGAATTTATTTTAGCTTATAGAAGTTAATTTAAAAACTAAGAAGTATTTTGGCAGTTCTTGCTTAAGTTTTAATTTTATGTAAGCTATGCCATGTTTCACCTCTGCTTTGCTTTTTCATACAATAGGATACTTTTAGGACTTTTTACCTCCATGTCCAGTCATTCTCACCTAGCCCAGCTGTACTTCTTTGGCAGGAAACAAGACAAAATATCACCAGATAATAACTATTGCTGGTGACCTCCATTAGCTTCTTCTCAAAGTCAGAGAAGTTGAAAGAAATATCTTTTTTCTCTTTCTTTCTTTCTTTCTTTCTTTCTTTCTTTCTTTCTTTCTTTCTTTCTTTCTTTCTTTCTTTCTTTCTTTCTTTCTTTCTTTCTTTCTTTCTTTCTTTCTTTCTTTCTTTCTTTCTTTCTTTCTTTCTTTCTTTCTTTCTTTCTTTCTTTCTTTCTTTCTTTCTTCTTTCTTTCTTTCTTTCTTTCTTTCTTTCTTTCTTTCTTTCTTTCTTTCTTTCTTTCTTTCTTTCTTTCTTTCTTTCTTTCTTTCTTTCTTTCTTTCTTTCTTTCTTTCTTTCTTTCTTTCTTTCTTTCTTTCTTTCTTTCTTTCTTTCTTTTCTTTCTTTCTTTCTTTCTTTCTTTCTTTCTTTCTTTCTTTCTTTTTTCCAGTGGCTGCAATTACTATTTTTGGAACAAAGTTTTAGATCTGCTGCAGAGAGGAGACAAGGAGAAAGTGTGGTGGAAGTATTTCTGGAGGAAACTTACCAGTTCCCATCACGTCTCCTTGGCACGCTTACTGAGAGACCAAGTCACCAGATCAAACTGTCTCAGTAATGAAAGCAAAATTTGGCTTCCTTGACACATGTCAAAGGTCTGCTGTGAAAACACTCTCACTGGGAACATAGGATACATTGGTGTAAGCTTCTTTCAATGTCCAGCCATTGGAAAAGCAAGGAAGTTAATATGGAATGGTGTCAATACGTAACACTGCCTTACACCATCAGTGTGAATCTGGGCGTAGTTAAGGATTCAGTGAGATTTATAGAAATTATAGTCAATATTTGACAGGTTGACATAACACTCAGAATGATAACAAAACATGTAAAAAAAGCATTCTTTCCCCCTCAATTTTAAAATAAAGATTGTCAAGATGAAGTGTTAGTGTATTTATTGGAAGATATTCTATCAAAAACAGCAGGAGGAAGGATTCTGTCATCCAGCGGAAAGGTTCATGTTCATACTGTGCTCTCAGGTCACTAAATGCAAGATGCCACACATTTTGTTAAAAAACTAACCAAACAAACTCTCAAGAAATGGAAAAGAATATTAGGAAGACTTCTATTGAAAGAAAGGACAAAATAGAGTAACTACTCAGGGTATCAGTAAAGCACATTGCTTCAGATAGTTCAAATTCACCTCTGTATGCTGCAGAATTTGAAGTTACAGATAAACACAAGAGACCTGTGCAAGGCTGTGGAAATATAAAGAAAATCTAGAGAAAGCAAGGAGGAATTAATAAAGAGGCTCTATGTCTCTGAAGACAAAAAACATAAAAGACTGAAGAACTTTGTTTAAGACACTTGCAAAAAGAAAATGTGCCTGTGTTGTTGTTGTAGTTTTTTTTTTTTTAAATCTACTAATGATGGAGGAATTAAAATGTAAATGAAATACATTTTTATAGGAAAAAATATAGTATTTTAAGAACAGACCTTAACTGTTTGTACCTGCAGTGACTCATACACAAAACTGCAAAGGCTGCTTCAGTGATCACTTCCAAGCTCTTGTTTGTGGGAAGCAGAATACTAGCCAGTCCAGGTTGCCTGTATCTTGCCCTGGGTACACAAAAAAAAGCAGGCAGTGTCAGAAAACCTATCTCAAGCCTTACCCTGGAAAAAAATAACTGCCCATTTTCTGATTTGACTATCAAAATGCTCTGGTCACTATATCATATGTTGATCAAAGCATCTGTTGCCATAGCAAAGCAGGCCCAGAACGATTCAGTTCTTTTTAAGAGCAAGAGCAAATACTCAGCAGAGAAAGACGGGAATCGAGAATTACATTACATTGCCAACTTCTAAGAAAGTGCAGCATGAAAGAAATGGATGCTTTTCCTCAGACTTTTAAAATTACTTTAGTGAGAAATTTTCTGAAATCTCTACATTCTTCCCAGCAGATTTACAGGTAAATGTTCCTCTCATTAAACTAGTTTCACCTTATATTCCTTTAAAAAACTGTAGATTGTTCAATTTCTAGTGATATTATTTTGATATTTTTCCCCAGCATGTGTTGACAGAAGGTGTTATCCATTAGCCTATCAATAGGATATGACAGAGTAATTTTTTTAACTGAACACTTCAAGATGTGCTGGAAGCAGTTTCTCAGCTTAAGACTCTGATTGAATTTAATATTAATAACATTAGCATTCTAGCTATGCAAGGAAATATAATG
Organism: Hemiprocne comata; assembly: GCA_020745705.1. Taxonomy (NCBI): domain Eukaryota; kingdom Metazoa; phylum Chordata; class Aves; order Apodiformes; family Apodidae; genus Hemiprocne; species Hemiprocne comata. Next base: position 87,937,311 of record CM036587.1, read on the forward strand.
ACACAGGTTCTTAAACTTCATACTGGAGGGAAGAAGCTAATTGTCTGTAGAGGTCAGGAAGGAAGTTCCATTCACTACATTCTATCATCTCACAATAGGCTGTTGTATTACCCGAGTTCACTTTCATCTACAGTATCATCTCCAACCTACCTCTCAAGGGATAATACCAGCTAAGATGAGCGTATGTTCCACTTTTTTATAGGCAATCTGATATATTTCTTATGACAATTTATTTCTTATCAGTTACTTTCAATCTTAGAACACCTCATGTTCAATACCCATCATGTTATGACCCTTTGCCGCACTCAATTACTCAGGAAACATGTATGTCTCTTACAATCCCAGTTTGATTGAGAATGCTGTTTAATTTAATGTCCTACACTCCCAAAATCATGTGCCTCTTTAGTAAGCCAGAAAAAAAGTATTAAATATCATACAAAGCATTTGTCAGTGCTTTTTCAGGGCAAACTTGTGTATTTTACAATTTTTAGTGTTTAATTTCATAGAATGATAGAATGGGTTGGGTTGGAAGGGACTTTAAAGATCATCTAGTTCCAAGCTGCCTGCCATGGGCAGCAACACCTCCCACTAGACCAGGTTGCTCAAAGACCCGTCCAACCTGGACTTGAACACTGCCAGGGGTGGGGTATCCACAACTTCCCAGGGCAATCTGTTCCAGTGTCTCAGCATTATCACACTAAATAATTTCTTCCAATCATCCAAACTAAATCTACCCTATTCCAATTTAAAACCATTACCCTTTGTCTGACTGCCACATTTCCTTGTAAAAAGTCCTTCCCCAGCTTTCCTGGAGGTCCCTTCAGGGACTGGAAGGCTGCTATAAAGTCTCCCTGGAGCCTTTTTTTCTCCAAGCTGAACAACCACAACTCTCTCAGCCTGTCTTCACAGGAGAGGTGCTTCAGCCCTCGGATCATCTTTGTGGCCTTTCTCTGGACCCACTCCAACAGCTTCATGTCCTTTCTGTATTGGGGGCCCAAGAACTGGATACAGTACTCCAGGTGGGGTCTCATGAGAACAGAGCAGAAGAGGACAACCACCTTCTTTGACCTACTGGCCACACTTCTTTTCATGCAGCCCAGGACACAGTTGGCTTTCTGAGTTGCAAGTGCAAATCGCAGGCTCATGTTGAGCTTCTTATCAACCAAGACCCTCAAATTCTTTTCCTCAAGGTTGCTCTCAATCCATTCTTTGCCAAACCAATATTTGTGCCTGGGGTTGCCCCAACCCAGGTGCAGGACCTTGCACTTGGCCTTGTTGAACTTCATGAGGTTGGCATGGACCCACTTCTCCAGCCTGTCAAGGTCTCTCTCACTGGCATCCCTTCCCTCCATCTTGTCAACCACACCACACAGTTTGGTGTTGTCAGCAAACTTGCTGAGGGTGCACTCAATCCCACTGTCCATGTTGCTGACAAAGATGTTAAACAGCACTTGATCCCAGTACTGACCCCTGAGGAATGCCACTCATCACTGGTCTACAGTTAGACATCGAGCTGTTGACCGCTTCTCTTTGAGTGTGGCCATCCAGCCAATTCCTCATGCACCAAGTGTTCCATCCGTTGAATCCATATATTTCTAATTTAGAGACCAGGATGTCATGTGGGAAAGTGTCAAACACTTTGCACAAGTCCAGGTAGATTACATCAGTTGCTCTTCTCTTGTCCACTGAAACTGTGACCCAAGCATAAAAGGCCACCAAATTTCTCAGGCACAATTTTCATTTGGTGAAACCATATTGGTTGCCACCAACCACATCCTCATTTTCCATGTGCCTTAGCAGAACCTTCAGGAGGATTTGCTGCATGAGCTTGCTGGGCACAGAGGTGAGACTATAGTTCCCTGGGTCTTCCTTTTTTCCCTGTTTGAAAATGGAGGTTGTGTTTCTCTTTTCCCAGTCAGTGCGAACTTCACCAGACTGCCATGACTTTTGAAATATGATAAAAAGTAGTTTTGCAACTTCATCTGCCAGTTCCCTCAGGACCTGTGGATGGATTCATCTTGTCAGGTTCCAAGGACTTGTGCACCTTCAGAACTCGCTGTTCTTCTACAGTGGGCAGATCTTCCTTCTCACAGTCCCTGATAATGTAGCACAGTATTAGGTTTTTAAAGTGTTTGCTATGCAACATTTCCTTTTGGACTCAGAATTTGTTAGAACAACTCATAACAAACAGCTTGAGGCTCAGCAACCATGGAGAAAACCCCTGAAGTTACCTATCAGCCAACTCTTGAAAAAGAGCATGGCAACTTTCCATACACAGCAGGAGATAATTTTTCTTTAATGATGAGCTCTTTATTCACATATATATACCCTTCTATTCCTGATGACTTCACTTTCCCTGCAAGTTTTCAGTGACTGCAGCAGAACTCATCTCTCCCATCTTGCCAATCCACCTGATCTTTGTAAGTGACTCTTGAATCAATGAAAAGCTACCACCCTTACATGTTGCTGGGTCAATGTCAGATTTTGAGGCAGAAAAAAATGTATCATCTATCAAAATCTACTAGTGATGTCTCAGCCTTCCCTTGACTTTGAGTAGCTGAGAAGTCATCATATCCTGCAAAGTGTGAATAGCAAAAGCTGAACTTTGATGATTTGGAGGTGATTGAGAGAGAAATTTCTGAAACAGCCATACAATTCCTGTGAGCAAACTGGAATACAAATAAGGGAACCCTGGCTTCTCCCTGAAGTACTTCTGAGACACTTTAAAGGCAGATTTTAAAGAAGTACAGCTTAAAACTATGGCCCGAGTTTTAAGTGACGAACAGGTAAATAAAGACTATCATGATGATAATGAGCATAGATCTCTTTCAAAATTAATCTGTAAGATTTGGCAGGATGCACAACATGAAGGACTCCATAGCCTTTTTTATATGCTGTATGCAGCTGTGAACTGCAAGGTGAAAGGCACTTAATGTGATAACCTAGGGTAAGAGAGCAAGAAACATGCATGGCATACAGACACCACCAATCTGACTCCTTTTCTTTGTTATGGAATCATAAAATCATAGAAGAGCCTAGCTTGGAATGAAAAAACATCTGGTCCAACATTTCTTGAGAAAGAGAGACTAGATGAGATTATCTAGCACCCTGTCCAATTGCATCTTGAAAGCCTCCATTAATGCAGACTCCACCAATTCCTTAGGAATGTTGTTGTGGTGAATGACTGTCCTCACTGTAAAACATTCTTGCTTATGTCAAGATACAACATTCCTCAGTGCAACTTGTACTCATTGCTGCTTTTCTCCTTTGTGTGACTCCTTGTGGAAAGAGATCCTGCATACTTTAAGCACTGGAATCCTGTGATGAAGTACTCCCTGAGCCTTCTGTTCTCCAGGGAAAAAAGATCTACCTCCTTCAGTCTTCCCCCATAGCGTGGGTTCTCCAGCCATTGAATCATCTTCATGGCCCTGCTTTGGATGCCTTCAATTCTGTCCGCTTCTTTCTTTAATTGTGGGGACCAGCGCTGGACAATACTCCAGGTGTGGCCTGACCAGTACTGAGTAAAGTCGAAAGATCACGTGTCTATCTCTGCTAGTGATGCCCCCATAGATGTAGCACAGGATCTCATTTGCCTGTGTTGCTGCAGCCGCACATTGCTGACTCATGTTCAACTTGTTGTCTAGCAAGATCCACAGTTCTCTTTCAGCAAGGCTTCTCCCCTGCCACACCGATCCTAGAGTGTGCTGGACTCTGGTTATTCCATCCCAGCCACAGGACTTTGCAGTTATCTCTCTTAAATCTCATACTGTTCTTGCCAGCCCATTCTTCCAGCCTGTCCAAGTCTCCCTGTAAGATGTCTCACCCTTCCAATTGGTCACCTCACCACCCAGCTTGGTATCATCAGCAAACTTCATGAAAGTGCTTTCAATCTCATCATCCAAGCCATTAATGAAGATGTTGAACAATGTGAGATCCAATATGAATCCCTGGGGGACCCCACTTGTGCCAGGCTTTGAGCCTGATTAAAACCCCTTGATTACAACTCTCTGAGTGCAACCTTTTACCAGTTTCCTACCTGTCTCACAGACTGTCCATCCAATCTGTATCTTGTCTGTTTGTCCAGGAGAAGGCTGTGAGAAACAGCATCAAACAATTTGCTCAAGTTCAGGTAAACAACACCCACATATCTCTCTATGTTAACAGAAGACGTTGTTCTGTTTTAGAAGGTGATTTTGTTAGTCTGGCACGGTTTATCTTTTGGGACACTCTTCACCAGTGTGTGTGAATACTCCTGCTTTCATTAGCTGCCATTTGTATGTATTGTAATGGCAATTTAATTTATGTTTAATTTATGTAATAATTTATGTTAGTCACTAATTGGTTCAGGGCTTAGAAACCTTATTCTGAATGTTGTTTCCTTCTTTAGGAGACTTCTTGAGGTTAACTTTCTGACTAGCGAACACAGACAGTGAGAGTGAGGCTGACACTAGAAGGGAGAGGATTTTTTCCTGTTATCTAATTCCAGAGTTACTTTATCTCCAAGGCAATCAGTTCTTTTTTCAGTCCTTCTTTCTCACTTATCAACCGCATAGGCAGAAACTGCAGACAGGATAATATTAATTACTGCTTACTAGCTGAATCAGAGTTGTGTTGCACTTGCCTACCCTGTCTTTGCAAAGAACAGAATGCTGCATACACCTTCCCTGCTGGCAAATCTTTCAGGATAGAGTGTCCAGAAATAAAATAAAGTGGATTGTTAATTAGTCATTTTTCCCACCCCCTGGGCTTTCACTGTTGGGAGGAGAAGTGACCAATTGTTTGTCGATAGCAAATTAAATTCCTAACGAGGTCATTGCCCACTCCAGCCAATTAGATTTATCATAGTCTGGTTGAATTTGCGCTGAGATCAGGGATCCACAACAAACTCCTTACCATCTTTACCTATTCTTTTCTGCTTGGTAGGTGGCAGAGCAAAGCCTTTAACCTATCATGTGTTAGTAGTGCAGATTATTTAGACCCTCCTGCAGACCATCTTTTCAAAGACCCCAATAGACAAAGAGCAAGCAGGACATTTTTGTGTTCAGTACTATATTTTAAAATGTACTGCTATAATCAGGAGAGATGGAAAATTTCCTCACTGAAGAACTGCCCTTGTCTGTTACATTAAGTAGTTTTCAATGACACTAGGCACTGAGTGGGGCAGTCCAGATTCACTCTGTAGACAGATTTACTCGCTAGAGACATTGTATAGATGAGCTTCTTACTCTGAACAAGCTCATAGCTTTTCCTTGACAATTTATTTCCTAATTAAAAAGGCTTTCCTGTACACAGTGATCTAATTTTTTTTGTCACAATGCTACCTTTCTGTTAGTGCAAGGAACATTACAGAAGCAATAGACTGACCAGATATGGATCTATAGGGCACTTACATTTTCAGTACTGAACCTGTACCTATCAGTATGCTCAGAAGGATTACAACCTTTTCATTGTTCTGGATTCCAGTGGAGAGTTTAGTTGCTACCTCAGATGTTGAAATTACAGTCTTAAACAGGAAACTGCATCTCAGCAGTCTTGGCTGGCGACTTCTTACAGCAGAGTGAGGCTTTGCTGGTGGCTGTAGTGCTTTTTTTTCCTATGTGTATCAGAAAAAAAAATCTCTCCATCAGTCTGTTTTTCCTCCCTTGTGTAGGGGTCTTCAAATAGACAACAGACTTGCAATGATTTATTTGAAAACTTCAGAAGTAGGAGACAATGACATAACCCAAACTGTTTCTCAGCTGAAGGTAACTTATGCCTTCACTTACCAGGTTTTTAACTGAAATCATATAATCATGGAAGGATTTATTTTGGAAGGTAAGTCCAGAGATCTCTAGTTCAAGCTTGAATAGCAAACTTCAAAGCTGTATCTGCTTGCTCAGGACCTTGACCAGTAGAGTCTGAAGATCTCCAAGGACGGAGATTCCACAGCTCCTCTGGGCAATGTTTCCCAGTACTAAACCATTCTCACAGTGATTATTTTTTTGCTTTATCTTCATACAAACATATTAACAACTTGCCAAGTATTTATTTGTATTGCAGAATCATATCCAAAGGCTAACTGGCACTTAACAGGCTTGTAAGAAACAAGTATCTCCTGCCCCACTGAGCTATGAGAGAGGAGTACAAAAGAAAAGAAAGAGAACTACTTCAGGAACTGCCTTCTTGTTGAAGATATTTTTATTGGGAAAAGGTTGCTTCTTAATGGCCTTTCTCCTTAAAGGGAGACAGAATACCATTGCCTCTTTTGACATGGCTAGCTAATTCTTGTTTCTGACAGTGTTTGCCTTCAAAGCAGCAAATCTGGTCACAAATGAAGACTGTAGGCTTTTGGCATAAAATTAAGACAACAGACCAAAGCATCCAGTTCCCATCTTAGCCATACCTGTAATTTGTCTTGTAACAGTGTAGATGATTTTGCATGGTATTGATTTCCATCATAAATCACCTTCTGCATTAGGCCATCTCTTTTTCTCTTCCAGTGATACACTTGGCTTCCCAGTTAATATTAAAAATGTCATAAATTTGTCATACTAAACTCTTCCCACTCTGCCAGCATATAGCAAATTCATCAATGTATTTGATTACCTGTGGTCAACATCTTTCCTACTTTGGTGCCCCTTCTAGCATTGCATTAAACCACCCAAACATTGAAGAGAATATTAAGCAACCAGTGATATGACCTTATAAAAGGAATATCACATCAGGAACTTGAATCTAGCAGCAGCCACAATACTGATTTGTTGTAAGCATGTGCTTGGAGCCTCAAGGTTTATTGCCAAGTCATATGAAGTATCACACAGAACATAATCATAGGCCAATTCAGTTCATTTATTGCTGTATCCCAAGGGTGTGAATATTGGCAGAACATCCTAATTTTATCGAGCACCGTTGTAGTTCATTGGGTTTTTAACGTGCTGTTCTCACAGGGAAGGTTTACATCTGCTTAATTAGCAGTTGCCTGAAGCCACCTTCCTCAATAACATTTTATATGTTCTTTTCTTCCAGAACTGTTAATTTAAATGTGAAGCAGTGACAGGTCTCCTTGATACCACTGCAAGGAATTTAAAAATATCTCCAGAAAATATTTGGCAGCTTGTCTTAGTGAGGGTCCTCAACTCCTGCGAAGTGATTAGAGGAAGATTCTGGCCCTCAGTCCAAGTTTGGCCTTTGTACTGAAAAAAGTGCTTCTTTCCTATTCTCTTGAACAACTTGTTTAGTGTCCTATACACATTTTCCTCCCACCTATGACCTAACATGATCTAAAAGACACCACCCACCTTTCTAACTATGCACTATGTTTCAAAAAGGGAAAGAATCATAGAATAATAGAATTCCAGGTTGGAAGGGACCTCAAGGATCATCTGGTCCAACCTTTCTAGCTAAGAACAAGGTTTGGTGAGTATTGTTGCAGAAAAAAGTAGAACTGATACTTCTCACACTGCTACATGCTGCTGGAAGCCCAACCATTCAATGTGGCCTGACCTGTTGTCTTTTTTCCATAGTCTTCACCATCAGTCACAAGCCCATGTGCTTCTTCCCCTTCCCTCCTTTCTTCCTTGTGTAACAACTACCTCCTAACTGAATTCCCTGCTCTACAGAAGACATCCATCTCCTCACAAGAGTGATGAATTTCCACAAGTATGAATATTTTTCAAAAACACTGACATCAATTGCTTTCTGACTGATAAAACTGTAAAAAAACCCAGAAAACAACCATCCACTTTGCAATGGTCTCCAGCATGCTGCGTTATCTGATTACTCCCACAAAAAACGAAAACATTGTATCTTTCATCCACCCCTTTCTGCTGATCAGAATAATTTTCCATGGTTCTTCCAAGTCCCTGCTGGAACTCTGCCTTGGCAACAAGATCCATTTCAAGCTGTTTGTGCTGAGCACTTGCGGATGGGAAGCTGTTTTCTCCAGTTGTATTGATTAAACACTGGGCCCTACTCAAAGTTCAGTTTCATTACCTGTTTTTATTCTTTTTGTAACTATTAGGATCTTCCTCTCCTGTGACAGAGAGGGTTCAACAGTCTTCCATGTGCACTAGCCCTTATCCACCTTTATCCTGAAAAAGCAAAACCACCACCTGAGTGCATTGTTATCAGAAGCATCACAAGCAATTATGTGCAATGCTCCTTATTGACAAGACAGGATATTAAAAATTCCCTTTCCTTGTGTCTGTGAGGCGAGAAGTGGGTATTCAGGTTTCCAAACCTCTGCTGAGACATGCTCTTAGTTTTTTGTCGGGGTCACCTTTCAAACATTTTTCAGATGCCCTCTCCACGTATCTCCATTTTTCAGTGTTTCTGCTGCTATACCCACTGCACCAAAGCATGCCAGTACCCCGTGTTCATTACTAAGAATAGCACCGGCACTGTTCTTCAAAGGTAACTAGTTCCTGACTTGTAGCTTCCTACTTTCTTGCCTGGTAATAAACAAATGGCCAACTAACTGTTTCCTCATTCCGCCTGACAATTCCAATGAAATAACTCTGTTGTTTGTTCCCCGATGTATTATACTATTTTATTTTCTAGTTGTGTCTGCCCCAGACAAATAATCAGGTTGCAGACTACACCCTGGTTTCTGATTAACTGAACAGAACAGGGAGGACTACCACATATGATGTTAGGAGGTGTTGGAAGTGTCAGATAACAGTGTAAAAAGCTGGCAAAGTTAAAGAAAACCCTGTGAAGGATGGCTGGACTTCACAGGTGGCTAAGGGAAAGTCAGGTGAGACGCATGGGCAGATTTGGCAGCTCATGAAAACGGAAAGTATTGGGGACCACTCAGGGAGTGGAGCCTTGCAAGGCAAACAGTACCTATATACCCATACCACCCACAACTTTTATCCCTCAGTCTTCACCAGCAAAGGCTCTGGCCACACCACCCAAATCGCAGAAGATGAAGGCAGGGACTGGGAGAAGGAAGATCTACCCACTGTAGGAGAAGAGCAGGTTTGAGACCATCTAAAAGAACTTGAATATGCACAAGTCCATGATTCATGACAAGATCCATCCACAGGTCCTGAAAGAACTGGCAGATGAAGTTGCAAAACTACTTTTTATCATATTTCAAAAGTCATGGCAGTCTGGTGAATTTCCCACTGACTGGGAAAAGAGAAACATAACCTCCATTTTCAAAAAGGGAAAAAAGGAAGACTGAGAGAACTATAGTCTCACCTCTGTGCCCAGCAAGCTCATGCAGCAGATCCTCCTGAAGGTTCTGCTAAGGCACATGGAAAATGAGGATGTGGTTGGTGGCAAACAACATGGTTTCACCAAATGAAAATTGTGCCTGAGAAATTTGGTGGCCTTTTATGCTGGAGTCACAGTTCACAGTATCACAGTATCATTCAGGTTGGAAAAGACCTTCAAGATCATCAAAGTCCAACCACTACCCTAACTCTGCCACGTCGACCACTAAACGCTGTCCCTTAGCACCACATCTGTCTTTTTAGATGTCTCCAGGGATGGTAGCTCAAACACCTCCTCAGACAGCCTGGATCACCAAGTCCAACTCCTGCCCCAGAACAGGACAATCCCAAAGTTCACACCATGTCCCTGAGGGCATTGTCTACAAGTTTCTTGAACTTCGTCAGGCTCGGTGCCATTACTGCTTCCCTAGGGAGACTATTCCAGTGCTCCACAACCCTCTGGGTGAAGAATCTCTTCCAAATGTCCAATCTAAACCTCCCCCTGCACATCTTCCTACCATTCCCTCAGGTCCTATCATTGGTCACCAGAGAGAAGAGGTCAGTGTCTACTGCTCCTCCTTCCCTAATGAGGAAGCAGTAAGCTGCAATGAGGTCTCTCCTCGGTCTCCTCTTCTCCAGGCTGAACAGACCAAATGCCTTTAGCTGCTCCTCATACGGCATCCCCTCCAAACCCTTCACCAACCTTGTGACCCTCCCCTGGACACTCTCCAGTAGCTTTATATCCTTTTTTGTCCTGTGGCGCCCAGAACTGCACACAGGACTCAAGATGGGGCTGCACCAGTGCAGAGTAAAGTGGGACAATCACCTCCCTCGACCGGCTGGCTATGCTGTGCTTGATGCACCCCAGGACTCGGTTGGCCCTCCTGGCTGCCAGGGCACACTGCTGGCTCATGTTCAACTTGCTGTCAGACAGAACCCCCAGGTCCCTCTCCACAGGGCTGCTCTCCAGCCTCTCACTCCCCAGACTGTCTGTATATCCAGGGTTACCGTGTCCCAAGTGCAAAATCTGGCACTTCTCCTTGTTAAACTTCATGCCATTGGTGATTGCCCAGCTCTCTGATTTGTTCAGATCCCTCTGCAGGGCCTCTCTGCCCTCGAGAGTGTCAACTGCTCCTCCCAATTTGGTGTCATCTACCTGGATTTGTGCAAAGTGTCCCACACGTCATCCTGGTCTCTCAATTGGAAAGATATGGATTTGATGCATAGACCACTTGGTGCATGAGGAATTGGCTGGATGGCTATGTTCAAAAAGTTTTATGCCCAAATGGAGACCAATGATGAGTGGGGTTCCTCAAGGGTTGGTACTGGGATCAGTGCTGTTTAACATCTTTGTTGGAGACATGGACAGTGGGATTGATTGCCCCCTCAGCAAGTTTGCTGACAACACCAAGCTGTGTGGAGTGGTTAACACACTGGAGGGAAGGGATGTCATCCAGAGGGACCCTGACAGGCTTGAGAGGTGGGGCCATGCCAATCGCATGAAGTTCAAGGTCCTGCACCTGGGCTGGGGAAATCCCAAAGAAAAGTACAGGCTGGGCAGAGAATGGATTGAGAGCGGCCCTAAAGAAAAGGACTTGGGCATGTCAGTTGATGAGAAGCTCAACATGAGCCGGCAATGTGCACCTGCAGCCCAGAAAGCCAACTGTGTCCTGGGCTGCATGAAAAGAAGTGTGGCCAGTAGGTCAAAGAAGGTGGTTGTCCTCTTCTGCTCTGTTCTCATGAGACCCCACCTGGAGTATTGTATCCAGTTCTTGGGCCCCCAATACAGAAAGGACATGAAGCTGTTGGAGTGGGTCCAGAGAAGGGCAACAAAGATGTCAGAAGGCTGAAGCACCTCTCCTGTGAAGACAGGCTGAGAGAGTTGTGGTTGTTCAGCTTGGAGAAAAAAAGGCTCCAGGGAGACTTTATAGCAGCCTTCCAGTCCTTGAAGGGGCCTCCAGGAGAGCTGGGGAGGGACTTTTTACAAGGGCGTGCAGTGATAGGATGAGTGGAAATGGCTTTAAATTGAAAGAGGATAGATTTAGGTTAAATATTAGGAAGAAATTCTTCAGTGTGAGGGTGGCAAGACACTGGAAAAGGTTGCCCAGGGAAGTTGTGGATGCCCTCTCCGTGGAAATGTTCAAGTCCAGGTTGGATGGGGTTTTGAGCAGAGTGTTTGTTGCAGGTGCTAAAGATACGATACAAAAATGAGAGGAACTTCAGGAGCACAACAGATGGTTAAAGCCATTCAACATTGTGTAGAAGTGTCATAATATTCTTATACTGTGCCAAGGTAACCCTTTCTTCCTTATAAGCTAAAATATTCTTAAAATAAAATATTCTTAAAATATCCTTAAAATATTCTTAAAACCTGGGATCTATGCAGCCCATGTTGGCAGTCAATCTCAGATAATACTACAGGTTGTATTCTCTCTTGCCCTGCTACACAAAGTGGAGATTATCGCTTTTCATCACCCACTTGAGCAAATGCATTGTTTGCGAAGTATTCAGGTCTCTAAATTCTCTTTAAATTTTCCCATTCTAGGCTCAGGTAAGCACCTCGTCATGCTGATTTCCTGGGAAAGTGTGTGAGCTTTCCCCATAATATTGTCCTGTCAGCATTTCCTTGCTTGCATACATGCACTTGGGGTGGGCTGCTTCTGCCTTGATTTGACCTATTTGAAGCGTCTCTTGTCCATCTCTGCAGAAATAGTTCTTACTGACTGCCTACAGCTATTTTCTCTATGTATAATGTCATCCCTTTTGCAAAAGGAATAAGAATCTCTGGGACAGATAGATTTACTACCCGGGATATTAAACAATAGTTAAGCATGAAAAAATAATATCTGGGCTCAGCAGAAACTTCCTGGGAAAGTCTCTTGAAGTGTCCGAAATTCTCCCCAAGAGCTCCTGTAACAATGTGTCAAATACTTAACTGTGAAGGTGGCTACGTGTTCAATTACCTAGTTTCATTAGTCCCTTACAGACAAGTTTTAACATTCCCTGGGTAGCAAATTGAATGCAGTCATTATAATGGAGCATATTTTTGATTGTAAGGCACCATGATGCATTTGTTTCTTGTGGATGTCCTCCAGACTGGGACAGTCGGTCAGATCCCTCAGGACCCAAAGTAAGGTTGGTTCCACTTAATATTTTCATTAATAACTTCAGCAACACATGAGAGAATACATTCATAAGTGGGGAGGGAGAGTAGCAAAACTCTGCTTTTTGCTGGAAGTACTAAGTAAAATTAATTTGAAAATATTTTCATTTTCCTCATCCATACCACTGATGTGTGCTTTTAATACAAGGCCTTTACTCCATCTCAGAAAACTTATGTGGGTTGAGCAAACTCTGCACATCTACTCGCTCCTAAGAAAAATCTTCTGCCTGTCACCTCTGTCCTTGGCTGCATGTGCCTTTTCTGCCCCGCTCAGAGCCTCCCATCTTGTAGACTCTGCTGACTTCCAGCCATATGGATCATCCTCCTGCCTGCTCCACCCTGGAACTTCTTCCACTGCTTAGACCCAGGGACTCTCAGGGGAGGTTTAGTCTCCCCTCTCTCAACAGAGGTATGTGTGAACCAAGATGTAATATCCAAGATGAAAGAAATAAAGAGCCTGCAAGCAAACCAGAGTTCTACTAACTTCTATGATGTTAACCACCATAACTTATAAATATAAACTATGTCTAAGAATCATTTCAGACAAAGGGCCATTCAACCCTCCAGTCTCTTTTCTAGGGCAGCTGTTCTCTTTGGCATTAGTGCCCAGAGACTGCTCAGAGGGTCCAGGAACAAGAAAGGAATACTTGCAACAGGGGAACACTGGTGTGGTACGGACTTACTCCACTGTACCCTGTTAAAGCCTCAGCCAAAGCTGTGTCCAGTGTTGGGTAGTTCTATGTCCAGTTTGCTAATTTAAGTTGCAAAAGTTTCCAGTCAGTTTTCTGTGGCTAGCCTGAATGTTGAAGGAATTAGGATTTTTTTAAAAAGGCGATAAACTATCAGGAGAGAGATATAAATTGTCCTTTATGGCTGCTGGAGAGGGAGACAGGAAACATGACTTTAATCTACAAAAAGACTTGATAGTAGGGTGATGGAAAAAACACTGAAATTGTAGAATGGTAGAGGACTGAAAGAGGAAATCTAGGAAAAACAAGAAAAGCATTCTTCAGCGTTTTGGATAGACCAGTGTCTGTCAAAGACGATGTGTCTCCTTCTTCAGTGCATGGGATTAAGATTAGACAATCTCTTGGAAAAGACCACTAGACCACTTCCAGATCTCCATTTCCATGACTTATGTTAATGAAACTGTAGGAAATGATCCCTGGAAAGCTGATTAAAAAAAGAAAAATAATTTTTTAAAAATGAAAAAAAAATAAATGGAGCTGCATCTGAATATCCATACATCTTGAGGCACACACTGAACTTACAGCCATTTTCAGTTTGTGACTGCAGCAAATATAGGGTAAAAATGACATGTAGAATAAACCCCCCTTGATATACACCATATATAAGTTTCATTCACCTACAGGATATGCTTATATAGATTATCATTTAAAATAAGAGATGAAAATTATTGTGATATCATTTATCTACACCAGAAATGGATATGCTATTAAGCTTGTTTCATGTGCAATTACTGTTACAGCACACTGCAGTAGGATAGACAATCAGCAATTGAAGATAACAAATAAACTTCCAGTGGGAGCAGCAGTTTTTCTCAATGAGAACCAGTAAGAACACTTGTCTAACTCAGATCAAATTCTTTTATGCATGAATACATTCATTTATGCTTTTGTAGTTACTGCTTAACATTGAGTAATCTTGGTAACATGCTTTCTATTTAATGAGTATGCATGAAAGAATGAAGGTTAATGAGGTATTAATATGATTTATCCACTTTAAAACTATTTATCTGAAACTATTCTTTTTGGGGTACATTAGGCTTATCTGCTTTGGTGGCACTGAAAGGGTCAATAGCATACCTAAGGTGCATAAAACACAATTACAACATCAGTGCAATAACCCATTATTTCTCTAAAACTAATGCATAAAGATGCTATCCTAAAAGATATAAACAGCCCTGAAAATGGTTGCACCATTACTTCAGAAACTGTTAATTGCTTTTTCAAATACAGCTCCTCATAAGGAGGTTTTAATTGATTTTGTAAGCACTTCCAATTAAAAAAACAGTAGAGAAGAATGAATGTTGAACTCCATTTATTTAGGTAAGCAAGTACCTTAGAATTATTTATAGTGTTGCTATTGTCCATAGCAGTTCGTGGGCCCTGACTTCCACATACAGGGGCAGTTCCTCAGGAGGTGGAAACTATTGTAATATTGGTGACTTCACCAGCATTATGACAGTGTGCAGGGGCCCTGTCCCCATTGGTTTCTGGTGCTTTGTAATTCCTGCTAATTTCCAGTCCAGTGCAGTGTGCTGAGTTAAGGATTTTGGGCTCAAGGGTGCACTCAGTCCCCAGGCTGACATAACAGCACAGAGACATAGCACTTGGCTCTCCATACTCCTCTCTTAACAAGCAATTTTGTCAAGGAAGGCAGGTCAGGAAAACAGCAAATGGTTGCCTCAGCCACGAGCACACTTCAGGGACACTGCGCTCTGAATGGCAACATCCTAAACCCTCTTCCAGTTCACAGAGAAACTCCCACTGTAGCAGGGACACCTACTTTCCTTACAGCCCAAGTTGCATCAGTTATGTCACCCTTCCTGCATTACCTGGGCCAGGATACAAGTCTTCAAACACTCTTTTCCTTAACCTTTAGTAAGCAGCCTTACTGCTCATTGGCTAATGATTTTAAGACCCCAAACTTTCTACTTTGCATGGAGTGAAGTAGGTATTGCCACAAAATTCTCACTGTGTGTGTGCAGTTATTGACATCTGTACATACTTCTCTGTTTGAAGGACTGAACCAGAGCACTGTAATCTTGAAATTGGAAATGAATTGTCACTTATATTACTAAACATATAAAAACTGGTACTGTCACATGTCATAATTTTAAGAAACACAGCAAATATTCTAAGTAGAATTGAGCATAGTGATGAAAATAAATGAATAGAACAAGAATATGGGATATTAAGAGAGTTACCAATTTACAATGTGAAAATGATGTACCATATCTACAGCTGCATGAGTTTCACTTAGATCCCATGGGGTTATCTTTTTTCCCATGCCTGCTACGTGTTCATTTCAGAAATAGTTTGCACTAGATTTGAACCTATTAATTTCCCTTTGCAACCTCAAATAACACTGAATTGATGTATTATTGTAACCTCATAGCCTTCTATGAGGAGATTACTAGGTGGATAGATGATGGTAGAGCAATAGATGTGGTTTATCTGGATTTCAGTAAGGCATTTGACACCATCTCCCACAGCATCCTTGTAGATAAGTTGATCAGGTATGGGTTTGGTGATCAGGTAGTGAGGTGGATCAGGAACTGGTTGATGGGAAGGAGTCAGAGAGTTGTAGTCAATGGGGCAGAATCTGGTTGGAAGTGTGTGACTAGTGGAGTCCCTCAGGGGTCGGTACTGGGACCGATGTTGTTCAACATCTTCATCAACGACCTGGATGAGGGTATAGAATGTACCCTCAGCAAGTTTGCTGATGACACTAAGCTGGGAGGAGTGGCTGACACACCAGAAGGCTGTGCTGCCATTCAGAGAGACTTAGACAGGCTGGAGAGTTGGGCGGGGAGAAACATGATGAAATTCAACAAGGGGAAGTGTAGAGTTTTGCATTTGGGGAAGAACAACACGATGTCCCAGTATAGGTTGGGGGCTGACCTGCTGGAGAGTAGTGTAGGTGAAAGAGACCTGGAGGTCCTGGTAGACAGGAGGATGACCATGAGCCAGCAATGCGCCCTTGTGGCTAGGAAGGCCAATGGCATCCTGGGGTGCATTAGAAAGGGTGTGGTTAGTAGGTCAAGAGAGGTTCTCCTCCCCCTCTATTCTGCATTGGTGAGGCCGCATCTGGAGTATTGTGTTCAGTTCTGGGCCCCTCAGTTCAAGAAGGACAGGGAACTGCTTGAAAGAGTCCAGCGCAGAGCCACAAAGATGATTAAGGGAGTGGAACATCTCCCTTATGAGGAAAGGCTGAGGGAGCTGGGTCTCTTTAGCTTGGAAAAAAGGAGGCTGAGGGGTGACCTCATCAATGTTTACAAATATGTAAGGGGTGAGTGTCAGGGAGATGGAGTTAAGCTCTTCTCAGTGGTGACCAGTGATAGGACAAGGAGTAATGGGTGTAAATTGGAGCATAGGAGGTTCAAGGTGAATATCCGAAAAAACTTTTTTACTGTGAGAGTGACAGAGCACTGGAACAGGCTGCCCAGAGAGGTTGTGGAGTCTCCTTCACTGGAGGCATTCAAAACCCACCTGGATGCGTTCCTGTGTGATGTGCTCTAGGTGACCCTGCTCTGGCAGGGGGGGTTGGACTAGATGGTCTTTCAAGGTCCCTTCCAACCCCTATGATTCTATGATTCTATGATTCTATGATTCTGTAAGGTTAGTGCTTGCGTTAGGTATTTCCACAACTTTATATCATACATCCACATTAGAAAAGTTATGTTCAATGACCTTGCCTATTGTTCTTTGAAGAGAAAAAAAAAAAAATTCCTTTATTTTGTCTGAAGTCTTAATTTTTGAACCAGTCATTTAATTGACCATAATTCTCATCACATCCCAAGAAAAGCAGATCTTGGTGACACTACATTTGATGCAGTCTGGTTTTGTAGGACTGATTTCTTTGCTCTAACAGCTGGTGCCAAGAACTTTTTAAAAATGCCACCAGTGTGTCTTGTCTGTCAGGTCCCAGCCAGACTTAGGAGTCCTATGGTTTCTGGTTTGTAAAAAGTTCAATTTGGTTTGAAGGTGGCTGTAGCTATCAAACACTGAAACGGTGGTTAGATATTAGACTTCATTTCATGACCTCAAGTGCACTGTTCTTAGTCAAAGTAAGAAAGATCTTTTGGCATCATATAGTTCAAATCAGTCTTCAAAGACTATCATGACAAACATTACAGCAGAATTCTCAGAAATTAAATAGCTTTCTGAAATTGTGTCAATCAACTTATCTTGTTTTCCTTCAAATGTGTTAAAGAGCCCTAATAAAAATGTATTAAATATTAATTAGTATCTTTGTCATACTTGTCCTAATATTCATTAATATATGATGGTTTTCATTCAGTGATACCAGGAGTAATCTTCTTGATCCAGCCCTGCTAAATCAAGATAATTGCAATTCACTTTGAACAACATGACAGCAGCCTTGCCTAAGTATACACTCCCATTCTCTCCCTCTCTCTCACATACAAGCCATAAAAGGACAGAAAAAACATTTTATTTTTAGTAGCCATTTACTCCATGCATTTGCAAGTCTGTAGAGGCTGTGGACTTATCCAAGGCAAAATTACATACACGCTGAGGAAGAGGAAGTAATTCTGATCTAAATGTTTGTCTTTTTCCCTGCAGTTATATATTATGACCATCCTCTGTTTGTTCTAAAATTTTGACCTGTTTTACAATTGAATGGAACTTTTAACATGTGACTCTATGTTGCTGGAAAAGAGTCCTCAAAATACCTTTTTTCTCTTTTTTTTTTTTTTTTTTTTAACCAGTGGTTATGATTATTCTCTGCAGGTCAAATATACACATACATGTACTGAATAATAGTATATTATAGAACACTTGCTAACAATATTTACAGTAGAACTGTCTCTCCTATCTCTAAAGTCTGTAATGCTTTGTTCTTTCAGAAACAATTACAGTCAGGAAAAGCCCTCCTGGATTGCTTCTTTCCTTGTCACTGGCAACTACATCAAAAGTGCCTCTTCATAAAAGTAGTAAGATTATCTCCTAATAACCTTCTAATGTTCAAAGTACCTTTGCTCCTAGTTACTTAATATTTGTTGTTCACTACTTCTAATAACTGGCGAATCTACCTAATCAGCACAAAATGGTTTACCTACTCTTCATTATGCTGTGCTAAATAAACAAATTGCTCATTTTGCTACTGAATTTCACATGGATTCTTTAACTATAATCCTCAACATTATTCATTTTACTATGTGCCTCATTCCAACTGTCCTGTGTTTTGGCCTCCAGACTTTGTCTCAACAACTTCATGTGCCATGGAGTTTGGATTGGAGATTAATGGTAACAAGAATTAAGATCTGGGAGTAATTTTTAGCAGTGCAACATAAGCACTGATGGCTCTTGGATTACGTTAAGCCAGTGAAGTTAATCAGGGCAATAAATTCCACTTCTTGTAAATTAATGCAGTTTTTCCACAGATTAGTTGCTCTGTGGAAAAACTTCATAACAGTGAAAAGGATAGTGTAAATGCAACATACCAATGCAATCACTATTTCAAATAAACACAGTTCCAAAGAGAGTGGCTAACATCTCTGATAAAGGCTTAAATACTTCAGAAGTTTCCGTAACCAGTGAATAGTTTCTGGCCCACGATAAAAGACTGCCCTGGAGTATCCTCATAGTGTTTCAAATTTCGCATATACTGAGATTTATTACAATAATTATTTGAAACTACTTAAAAACTGGGTCATCTTAGCCAGATATCGGACATTGTTACTGATCTCTGGAGTAAAATAGAATAAAATGTTGTACAAGGTGAAACATTTAAGGTTCTAGCAGAAACACAGGAGACCTTAAAATGTTTACAGATAGACTACTACAGGTTACATACAGTTTAGTCAATAAAACTTTGGATTAAATATATGAAGAGGCCAAATACTTAGATTACTTCAAAAGGACCTAAGGTAGTAATCTTTCCTGTTTACATTTTAGCCCCCAGACATTATTTTAGTCCTTCTCATCTATCTAGAGAAAAATCATAAAGAATGTCAAGATTCAACCTTATTTCCAAAGCAGACAGACAAGCCTAATACTACTGTTTGTACACAGAACAAAAGCATTGCATAAACATTTCTTAGAAAATGCACACTTTGGGAAGTTCTCCATAACTCAATATGAAATATTTTACTATACTCAGCTGTGGATATTTTAGCCTGGGTCTTTATTAGGATACAAATCAGTAAGACAGCCTGACAAAGCAAACGTATTCTCAACAGGTTTACCATGTCTAATCATAATAATGTGAACTTAAGAAAGATTTTGTAATTACTGTTGCTACTTCTCTGGAAAGTTAATAAATGTAAAGAAGTTTCATTCTTTAAAAATAATCCCAGTAGAAGACAAAAAAGTTAGAAGTATCGCAGTGAAGCAAGGCATTTTATTAAACTGTTTTGCAATAACATTTGATTCCATGAGCTGGAGGCATAGATTGCTTTTGCAGCAACCACTGAAAGCAATTCAATTATATATTTACAGCCGTATTTATCAGCAAACTCTCTGCTGCTCAACAGAGGTCTTTTAGAAGCACAACTGCTTCACAGACTCACAGAATCACAGAACTACCAAGGCTGGAAAAGACCTTTAAGATCATCAAGTCGAGTCTATGACCAACATCACCAACCTTCCTTCCAAAGGGTATCAAAGAGGTGTGCAATTTGATTGCTACCTACTCTCTGTTATATCCACGTCAAAGATGTTTAAACTGAGATGTAAGAGTAATTGAATTGCCTTGTATTCTAGAGCTATTAATGTATTATTATATTAATTTTAGAATAACTCTAGTGGTAGAATATGCTTGCTTTCTAATCCTCAAGGGGAGGGCAGAAAAAAACTGTTAAAATTCTCGCTCAGCTCCCTTCAAAGACAGGACTGTTCTGTGGGAAACACTTTCCTTCATGTTTGAATCTCCTGTCAGCAAGAAGTGTGGGAACTGCATAATCAGTTTTTATCTTGCCAGTCCTTACTGTTTGTTGGGAATTTAAGCTATCATATCATCACACTTGTATGGCACTTTCATGGAATACCTTCAGTTAACCTTCTCACTCCATAATGCCAATCTTCTGCAAAAGTTTTGTGACTGACTAATATCTCCCCATATCAGAACTGCATCTTTTCATTTCCTTAATCATTCTCCCCAGGCTGCGTCTTCAGCATCTTGACATTTTGATCATTTTTCTCTTCATTTATTTTCAGATTTTGTTGAAGTATAGCCCAGAACTGTTGCAGATATTATTAGCAAGAGCCATGAACAGTAAGAGGCTGACGCTCTCTTGCTAAGTGCAGCTCATAACAGCTTTGGCCTTTATCAAGGTATTTTACACAGTAAAATAATTAATCACTTGCTGTTTGGTATCACCTGTCCTTGGCTCTGTATTGTTGATTTATTTTTATTCTTCCTTGTCAAGGGACCTCAAGCCAGCCAGAGGTCTAAGGGAATTTTGCCAGTGCTCTTTGATCTAATCCAGCTTTAGATGCTAAAATGAGGTTTTATAACCACCCAAATCAGAAAAACAAAATTCTTAAACAGGGAAAATACAGCTCTGCTGTCCAAGAGATAAACAAGAGAGTTTGTAAACAAGACTCCTGCCTGTCTACGTTATCTTTTTATGGTCTTTCAGTCCTGCCCTAAGTCCAGTAATTTCCTGAATCTTCTCAAATTCTAACAAACTGGACAGATGTAACAGATCCCTATGACTTGTTTTTCAAGCCCTTCCTTCCAACTCCTAGCTGCTCCCTGTGCTTCATAGGAGTTGTCTCTGTTGAGTCCCTTCACATCTATTGTTCATCCCATCCTGCACTACATGAGCCTTACTCATCCCTGAATACTCAGGGCAGATGCAAGGACCCTACTTTGAGAAGTGTTCATAAAATCAAGTGTGAATCAGCCATGATGAATCAAATGGAAAATTCCAGCAGGATATCCACACCTAGTAAAACACAGACACCATCTAGTATAGCAGGCATCAAATTGACTCCCAGCAGAAAAGAACACAAATTGTGCCCATTTGACTAACTCTACTGAAAAAAAAAAAAAATCAATCTAATTGCTGTCATCATGGCCAGTTTCTTTTCACATCTTTCCACATCAATGGTTTTCCCTTGTATTTCAAATGTTGGTGCTCCCTGACTTTTGGGCTTCTCAATCTACTGCTGTCTTGTCTTTACAATTTTTCTCTTCTCTTGCTCAGTCCATATTGCCTGATACACAATCTGCTTGTCCTTTTAGGCTTTTGAAACCATCTTCCACTCTCTTTCAAGAGATTTCTTCCTTGTTCCTGACTACAACTAAAGTGGCACCACAAGCAATCCATTCGTTACTCCCCATGAAGTTTTTTTCCTATAAACGTCCTAGATCGCCTTCTGAAAGTGTTCAGAAACTGAGTGGCAGAAGATCCTCTACTAAAAGAAAGTATGATCCAAACAATTTGAATCTCGCAGACAGTGAATTGATGTTACTATTTAGGATGCTGGCTGCTTTTCTTACCTCTTCTCAGCTCTGTTGACTCTGTAGAAAGAGAGGAGTGGCTTCTTAGACTCACATAACAAGAAGCCCTTGTGGGCGCCACTGAGAAGATCCAATGCACTAGTGGAAAATGTGTGCTCCCATGTCTTCTAGCCCTCAGTATGCAAGGTAAACTCACCTAAAACTATGGACCGTGCCTTGCAGGCAAACTCTGCTTTTTGTTTATTTTAATGTTGAAATCTACACTCACGTAGAAACTCTAGAGCTTCCTGGCAGATATTTGTATATATGTATATATTTCACCATATAGAGAGGAATTTCCACTTTGTGGGTAATAAACAAAAAGCCAGTTTCTTATGCATCAAAAGCCTTGTTTTTTTTCCAGTCATCTACACTAACAAAAGTGACTAAAGTGGCAATGATTTGGGCTAACAAGGCACATTATTTGTGAAAGATTTATAAGAATGGCTTACTCCTCATAGAAACACGAACTGCCCAGAAACATGCTAATTCAACTACAAATGAACGGGGTGACCTCACATCAACAGCTCTTACACTCATTTTGGTCCCAGTGGACAGCTGATCAGCAATGAGTTTTACTTTTGTGTTTAAGATTGAAATGTACCTAAGAAAACCAATGAATTCTGAAGTCTAAAACCTGCCTTTCGAATTTCCTTTTTTTCTTCCCCCTTATTTTTGTTCTTCCTTCTAGTTTGTTTTTGATACATCTCATTAGCGTTAATTTGTTAACTAGTCAAAGAGTAAGAAATACATCACAGAACATTAAATTATTGCAACAGTGATTGACAGATTATTTAATTTTGTGGCAGAAATTGTAGGAATCTTTTCTGTTTCAAGAAGATGTGCACGCCATCATTTTTCCTCTCAGGGATTCTATTTTAATAAGAAAGGGTCAACATGAAAAACTTTCTATATGAAATCAGTGATTGGCCAATGTGGCTGGATCTCACTCCAAACCTTAATGTGTTTTACATAATTTAGAAACTAAGGAATAACACTTCCTCTGTTTAAATAACAATAATTAATCTTTGGCTTCCAGAATTATTTGAAAATCCTGTAGCAGAAGGGGCAAATGACAGCCCTTAATGTTCTTATCCTTATGGAGGAGGAAAGCAGGGCTCAATCATGCATCATGGTTACTTGGAAAGACAAATGCTATAATCCTGAATGTCCCTCTTTACTCCTTTTTCCTCAAGCTTTTTATTGCTGAGCATGACATTTGGGGTCAGCTGTCCCAGGTCTGTCCCCTCCCAACTTTTTGTGCACCCCAGACTACTCGCTGGTGGGTTGGGGTGAGAAGCGGAAAAGGCCTTTATGCTGCGCAAGATCTGCGCAGCAATAATTAACACATGGTTGTTTTAACATTGTTTTCATCACAAATCCAAAATGTAGCACCATACACAATCATACAGAATCACAGAATCATTCTGGTTGGAAAAGACCTTTAAGATCATCAAGTCTAACTATTACCTAACTCTACCAACCATTAACCTAGCTCTACCAAGTCCAATGCTTAAACCATGTTCTTCGGCAGCACATCTGTACACCATACAAGCACCATAAAAGCCACTATAAAGAAAATTAAGTTTACTCCAGAAAAAAAACAGTACAGTATTAAAATTAATAGAATTACTATCAGGCTTTAAGGTATGCATGAATTTACCTGCTTGGTAGGACATTTTAAGTGAGGCCTTTTCCCATTCATTTTTTTCTCAACTGTAGTTTAATAAGCAACATATTGCAATGTATTTGCACACAAAACCATTGTAAAGCAGTACTTGGACACAGTCAGCTGAGTTGCATTTGTGTTATTATGGTTGAAAGATACACTAAGTGAAAGCTTCTGTTATGGCTTCTATCAAAACAACATATCAAACTCAAAAGCATGGTGTGGTTTACAGTAAATCGATACATACATCTGTCTGTACCAAGTCACCTGATTTTCATTTGCCTCTCTGTGATGTTCTTCAATAAGAATTCTTCCCAAATGATTGGAAAGACTCTCTTTTTTCAAAGCAGAACTCAGGCGATGAGTGTTCCTAACGTTTTATATGACAACAAAATTGTCTGTTTAAATGAGACATGAAGAAAACTTCTCAGGAGGAGATTGCTGTGAAACCCTGATGTATTCATCTGACATTTTCCGATATGTTGCCTGGGGTTACATCCGAATATTTCCCATGTAGTTGCATTAAGTGCTTGCTCTTGTACAATGCACAGTTATATTTCTATTATCTTCTGCTTTCAAGTGGCTCATAATGATGCTGCAAACCAATGGAAAATTCAAGAAAACATTTGTACAAGAAAAGAACTGGTTGCCCAGGGAAGTTTTGACTGCCCCCTCCCTGGAAATGTTCAAGGGCAGGTTGGATGGGGCTTTGAGCAACCTGGTCTAGTGGGAGATGTCTCTGACCATGCAGGGGGGTTGGTACTAGGTGATCTTTAAGGTCCCTACCAACCTAAACCATTCTATGATTCTAAAATATAAATCAAAGTGAAGTAATTAATAACTCAGCTTTTTACCTATAAAACTGCTGAAAAGTTGGATGAATAAGGAAAGAGAAGGAGTTTGGCTATCTCTTAAAACATTGGATGGAATAAGCATGGTTTATTTCCTCCTATGCTATCTACAGCATTAAGCCTTTTGATGTGTAGCTGTTCAAGTTCAATGGATACCTTTCTTGGAGCTGTTTTCTGGTGTATTTGGCTTAAATTTGGCTGTTGGGGATTTTGAGCCACATCTCTGATACCTATTTTCAAATATATTTGATATGAGTTTTCTATGTTTAGTGTCTTGCATGTTGCTTCATCATTAGGCAATATCTTACATCAATGTCAATTTCAACAAAACTTCCACCTACATGCATTTATACAAGATGAGGCACAACCTAATACACAGGTAGTAGGTTACACAGGTTTACATGTCTTAAGACATTAAGTGTCTCGTAAGAACATGTCATCCTGGTTCTTCTAAATTTGCTGTGCCTTTGTCAGCTTTCTCATATATTACTCAGTACTTTTCACATGGAAAACTAAGCCCATTTAAATATGCCAAGGAAAAAACAAAAAACCCCTTCTGATATGCATATCTCTGCAAACTTTCTTTTCTTCAGAGATGGAAATGTAGTCAAAGAATCTCATATCTGTTTCTCAGTCTCTAAAAATATTAAATAAAATGTCATCTTGCCTAATGAAGGCTACAATAGTTTTCATTAGTAAGAAATGGGACAGCGTTGGATAATGTTTTAAGAACTAAAAAATAATTAGCACTATTGAGATATTATTCAAGTAAGTGATGTTTGCCTTGTCTAGGAAAACAAAAAAAAAAAAAAAAAAAAAAAAGAAGAAGAACCCAGACAGTTTATAAATTGGATTTAGATGAACACAGAAAGAATCCAAAAGCCTACCTGAATTTTTTTAAGATGTCCTGGAAATTTTAGTGTATGTTGTCTAACGCTGTCCTGCCAGGAGCTGTGGATTCATAAGTAAATGTCCAAACACATCAATAGCAGACTGAAGGATACACGGTGGCTCCTTGTACATGATAGAAAAGAAACAAGGATTGTGTATACGCCTCAGAAAACTGAGGAAATAGGCAGTTTGATGAAAGAGAATTGCTGGACACAAAAAAAGGAAAATGTAGTTTGAAGCCCTGAGTATGCGTTAGCATCTCCAATGAGATCAAAAAGGGAATGGAATGATGAATTTTTGCTCTGTATTTATATGGGTATTTATCTTATGTGAGGGTTCCTCTGGTAGCTGGTGAGAGATAAGAAAGCATGCCTCTGCTTCCCTCTGAGACACACATGACTACGAGAACTAGAGGTATGCTGCAGTGAGGCACAAAGTGCCATTAAAATCCCTGATTTTGCATCTCCTGCATGCTCAAGACTAATCCATTCACTAATGGGCAGGGAATGACAGGGAATTTTTCCCAAAGGTTAAGCCCTATGAAACCTCCTTTTGGGAATATTAAGGGAGTCTGTTTCTTAAGAGTAAGCGGGAATCACTATTGCAGGGTCCAGAGATACACTACATTTCTCCTGACTCTTCCAACAATAATTGCCACCTGCCCTATAGGTCCATTGATGTTTGATGTGTATGGGCAAGCTTTTTAGAGTAGCTGTCCTACGGAGTTTTCTGAATTGCATGTCTCAAGGCAATAACCATCTGTGGGAGGAGTGGACTCTGATGTCCCTGCCTATCCTACCTTCTTTTCTTTTCCACCTTATTTTCTCCATGGTCTTTATTTCTTGCATGTATTTGTACCCATTTCAGTGAACAATGCTGCCAGCACCAACTGGAAAGGGTAAGAGATAGCAGGTGCAAAGTCCCTACCACAAATCTGGGACTGTTCATCTCTAGTACAGAAGCTTCAGAGATGTGTGATGTGGCCAATACCTTTCAATGAGATCTTCTCACCTGAATCAGACTGTGCAATGAATACTGTTTGAATGTGAGGCAGACAGATGGCCCCCTCCCATGTACATACAACTCCCCTTGCGCAGAATCAGTATTCTAGTTTATACATGGAAAGCCAGAAGGAAAGTTTCAGATCTTACACACCACATCTCTAAAAGTGCAAAACCTCGTAACAGATCCTTGTTCTTGCATACAGTGAAGGGAGAAGGACCAGCTGCTCTCCCACTACTTAATACATATGTTCTCTTCTATCAAGTCTGGTATGATGCACTTGATTTTTATTCCCTGCTTGCAGTGGTCAAACACCTAGCATCCACTGGACTTCCCTCCCATTATCACTGCTCCTGCCTACTGTAGTCCTTAGATTCTTATAAAAATTGTAAAAGCACCTAAGTAACTGCAAAACTCATGCTTGGTATGACTATGTATCAGGAATCTCTTGACAAAACAGCCTAGCTGTGAGCACTGGTTTAATCACTCTCAGTGTGTTCAGGACGCTTGATTCTCATTGTAGCTTTTGCCTAACCTCCATTTTATCAGTGTTTGTTCTCTGCTTAAAACCGTTAAAGTAAAACCATAGAGTGTGTGCAACTTTGAGAGCACCCAGAGGACTCCACCTTTAAAGGAAAATAATGTTTGACCAAACTGCAACCATGCTGATACTGTGCTATAATCTGGCTTTGGCTCTACAGGTTAGTGATTAATAATAATTCCATACAGAGTCAATTAAACAACAGACAAATTTCTAGTATTCCTCTTTGGTACAAAGCTTTTCATTTTCATGTTAATGCCAAAGTTAGAGTGCCTGCAAGAATGAAGGCTTTAATCATGATGTGCTGAAGTAGTAGCCTGTTCTACCTTGAAGTACAAATATTTAATACTATGTATTTCTGCTGTCTTCTTATCTGCAATGCTGGTGGTTTATGGGATTTCATATTAACAGTTTTCCTCAAACTGTAAAATCTTAACTGAAAAATCTATGTATCTATCCCTTTAGGTCCCTCTGCATTTATCTAGCAACATATACCAAACTCAGCTTCAGAAAGCTGAAAGCCAGCAAGTAGTTTAACTAAAAAGTAAAAACGGAAGATTATGAGAACATCATGAAAGAAATGAGTCAGTAATTAAAAAAAAAAAAAAACACAGCAAAACAAAAAACCTCATAACTATCACATTGTGGGGGAAAAAAGCAGTTTTATGAAATATATCATATAGTCCACAAATACCAAATAATCATCCAACTAACCCAATAACTTCTTGTGACTGAAAGTGCCTTTTTTATTAGATAAACTTTCCTTTTATTTAAATGGTATTTAAAATAAGAATGGATGTCATGTGGTTTATGTATTTAGGTGGGTGTTGGCCTCTTCTCCCTAATGACTAGCAATAGGACAAGAGGAAATGGGGTCAAGTTGCACCAGGAATGGTTCAGATTGGATATTAGGAAAAATTTCTTCACTGAAAGAGTGGTGGGGCATTGGAACAAACTGCCCAGGGAGGTGGTGGAGGCACCGTCCCTGGAGGTGTTCAAAGAACAGGTAGACGTGCTGCTTTGGGAGATGGTTTAGTGGTCATGGAGGTGTAGGGCTGATGGTTGGACTTGATGATCTTGAAGGTCTATTCCAACCTTAATGATTCTATGATTCCATTATTTCTTTGTTTGAACTCCAGTATGAAATATGCCATGGTCTTCTAAGAAGTGAAGGTCTGGATCAGGCAACTTTCTGGAGGAAGGAGAGGAAGACTGCTCGTTTCCCTGGGAGTAACAAGGGGTTGTCCAGAAGTTAAGGTGGTCAGAATAGACTAAGGTAGTCTAAAGGGGAGACTTCTTTGAGGAGCAGTGACTGAGAAGCACCAACAGAAGAGAAGAGAAATAGGTGCAGTCACACCCCTGAGATGAGGAGCATCTCCCTGCACACCAAAGAGGGCTGCACATTGTCTATTCCTTTCTGGGTTGACTCTGATTTAAATGAAAACAAGCACAAGAACAAGGGCACATCAGCTAAGGTTACAGCAGTAGGAAGAGACTGATTTATCAAACCTGCTTTTCTGTCCAGACTTACTCAGTCATTTCAAGTTTTCTCTGTTTTCAAAGTTAACTGTTCTGGTTTATAGCCTCATAAAATCCGACTTGGTCTTACAAATAAATCTTGCTCCCACTATCAGTAAAAGTTTTAGGCAGGTCCACCTCACAGCTCTGGATCATTTGCATCACCATGACAGGCATCATGATGGTTTATTAAATAATTTAAAAAGAAAGTATGTGTGTGTATTTTTGTTTAAATTTCACTATAAATTAATTAGAAATCTGAAAGCTTAAGGACAAAAATTGGCTTAATAATAATAATCTTAATAATCTTTTTTGATACATTTGTCATCAAAACCTGCATATTCCTTTTGTACTTTTTACCACAGAATTAATGGTCTTGACCTCCTTCTAGAAAGCCCTTGAAAGTCCATTGATATAATAGATAAGGTTAAGGAATCATAAGAGCACATAGAGTGCTGTTACTACACTCTTAGCAGTACCAGGATACTGGAGCCACTGAAACTATATGGTGATTAGGTAAGCAGGTGTTTGGGGTGAAAAACATGTTGGCCTGTGTTGGATGAAGGGTTTAATAAACAGAATGTCCCTGTCTCTTTGCAAACTTCCTATTTTTTTTCTAAACATTTGTAATACACTAGCAATGTTGCATTGGCGGGCTTTATAAAATTATGTCAAGTACTTTTTTCTCTCATGTACAAATTAATTTTTCCACTCACATTCATTATTTTCTAATTATTTCATTTCTATTTCCTCCTTTCCTGTTCTCCTCTTTTTAAGGTCTTTATGCATTTAAAGAAGACAAATTTCCAGGCCGATTTAAACTACTTCAGTTGAAATGGTAGGATATGAAGATCCTACCAAGATCCTACAAGTCTGGAGACTTGTATAACAGTAATGGATAAAAATCCATTTTTTAGCTATATGTACTGGTTTTTTGGGGGTTTTTTTTGTGGGTTAGTTGGTTGGTTTGTTTTGGTTCGGTTTGGGTTTTGATGGGTGTTTTTGCTTGTTTGTTTTTTTGGGGTTTGGTTTGGGGTCTTTTTGCAATAATAAGTTTATTTGGTCCCCATTTATTGAGAATTGTAAATTTATGCCAAGGAAACAATTAGCTAAATTTCCTCATCCTTTCCCACAGCCATTTCTTAGCATAGTTTGGGATATTTTTATTTATATTGTTAGCAAATCTCTGATTTTATTTTGCTTTTCCTGTGACTGAATGTCTTTTTTGCACCTGTTCCTTCCTTTGCCTTCCTTACTAATGCATCAGGGATGTTTAAGATACAATCATGATCTAAGTATTTGTTTAATGAGACGTTTTCCATTGGATACTTTTTTCATAGGTTCTGTGCACTGTAAGGATCCATGGTGTTATCATATTTAAATAGCAGTATATAACTTATTAATATCTTCTTTACAGTAAACTACATTTTAGTTTTTTCCCTTGTAATGATTCTGTAATTATTAGACATTCTTGATTTGTATTTTCCAGCTTAAAATGCTTCTGAAGTGATTTATCTTTTAAATAAAAGTTGCTGATGGTACAGTCTCTTTATACAAAGTCACAATAAGTCTGTGAAGAACATTTAACAGAAGGAATAAAAGCTAATCCCTTTTTTCACACTATATTAGGAGCAGAAACCTTAGCAGCAAGTATTTGGGGCTAACTGGAGATCAATATAGGAGCAGGAGGATCAGAAAATATCAGGACCTTGCACTAATACTGAATCAGTTCTCTGTCTCTGTTCACCATGGAGGAACCTAGGAAACTTCCCATGCTTGATCCCTTTTTCCTGAGGGAATGATCAGATCATTTGCTGAAAATGCAGAAGAGTTTAGAAGAAATCAAGAAACAAATGCACAAAATGAGCAATTATAAATCACCAGAGCCAGATGGCAGTCATCCAAGAGCTATAAAAATTCATAGAGGCAATTATAGAACTATAAAGGTTGGTGTAGTGATTCTTGCTTGAAAATTGTCTTGATCTGACATCAACTTTTAAGGAGACTTCCATTGTTACTCTGGGAACTACAGATCTGTAAACTTGATGTCTGTAAGGACCAGTTAGCAGGAGCTTTAATAAATAAGAATTTATGAGCACTAGTAGACATGATCTAGTTAAGAAAAGTCAACATAGCTTTTTAAAAAAATAAGGCACGACTAGACAGAATCACTGTTGTTCTTTGAATTGGTAAAATAACAGGTGGATAAACAAGTTAAATTGGATTTATGAAAGAATTCTGACAAAGCTCCTCAACTACAGGCTTTTAAGGAAACTAAGCACTAATGGAATAAAATGGAGGGTCCTCGTTTGACAAATAGCTATTTAAAAGAAAGAAAGCAAAGGGAAAGAACAAACAGATAGTTCTTACAATGAAGAAACATAATCAGAGAAGATTAGCAGGATTTAATTAACTGTCTGGGTACTGATATCCTGCTCATCTCTTATATAACATCACATCTGTATGGCCATTTGTTGCTACTATATAATTCCTCTTTTTGAAATCACTCTCTGCATACAGTCTGTGGTCGATTCCTTCTTCTCTATACAGTCCTTTGTCACCAGTCTTCTATTTAATTTGTCATGGAGGAATCTTTAACTTGATTCTTATCCCTAACTTATTTATTTTTCCATCATTCCTCCTTTCTGTCTATCCAGGTTTTCATAAAATTCAGGACAATCTCACATTGAAACATACTGAATGTTCTCAGCACTTTGCCTCAGTCTTCACAGTGACGTGCAGGATGACAATGCCTATTAGCTGATGACGTCAAAGCACTGGTGCATCATGTCCCATCATATGACAAGTCAGTGACTGGCCGTTACCACTGTTGTTTTATCCTTCCCTGAACTGGAGAATGGCAGTCTCAACTTCACTTCAGCTTCTAGTTTCAGATGTTTACACCTCTGGAATTATTAGTTACACTTGCTGGTTTTTATTGATCCACCTGAAGGATTTGGTGCTTTTCCTTGGTGCCATGGCCTAGAACCAACATTGTGATTGTCTTCTGTGCTTTGTGCTTACATCTGGATACAAATTCCTTTAGTATTTACTGACCCATTAAGTACTTCATATGGCTAGCTAACAGTAAAGATAAAGTCCTTTATGTTCCTCTCACAGCTATTTCAAATTTTTTTTTGCTTAAAAAACCCAAACAAACATCTTCAAAAAGCCCAGGTGTTTTTTCTTCTTTAGGATTATATGCACGGCTGCTCTGCTTATTGGCAGCAAAAAGCAGTTCTTTGGTTATGTAAATCATTTTAAACACGTATTATTGGCACATTAAAATCTCAACTTTTTCTGACATTAGGAATTAAACGTCCACCAATCTATCCAGAACAGGTAATTTCTGGGGTATAGCTGTATAAACATGAGAAATGGTTGCCAAAAATAATTCCATGAGAAAAGATGCAAAATTGAAATATGATTGCTGTTTAAAAACTATTTCCCTCTCTGAACTTCGGTGCCGAAATAATGATATTCTATATGGAAGACACATTAAATTGTAACCCTGCCACTTTATCTTTTTAACAAAGTAACATTAATAAGAAAGTGATGTTAATAATTGATTTAGAAACTAAAGGTAATAACATTTTATTTCTATATCGTTAAAATAAAGGCATTTTCTTACTTGGGAAATGTGGGGGTTTTTTATTATAACATGGTTTAGTGGGGATTTATCTTTTTAGGGGTTTTTTTAGTGGGGTTTTTTGTGGGGTTTTTTTAGATTCATATGATTGATCAGGTTCGGCCTGTAAAGCCGTTAAAATTACTGCAGGAGAAAGGTGCTTGCAAAAACCAAGCAGAATTTATATTTATTCTATTTCAGCAACGAAAATAGTTAATTTTGTGAAATATTAATAGAACTCCAGCACAGAATGAATGGCAAGTACTGATTGCATCTTGAATCTTAAAGCTTCTACAGGTACGTCAGTGATAAAGGAAGACTAAGGACAATGTGGGCCCTCTCCAGAAGGAAACGGGATGAGGGATGGGGAGAAGGCTAAGGTACTCAACAAATATGCTAAAAATGGGCTACGAGAATGCTATATTGGTAGTATCTCATGCTGGCGACACAGACAGTGGAATTGAGTGCAATTGCTGACAACACCAAACTGTGTGGTGTGGTTGACATGCTGAAGGGAAGGGATGCCATCCAGAAGGACCCTGACAGGCTGGAGAAGTGGGCTTGTGCAAACTGCATGAAATTCCATACGGCCAAGTGCAAGGTCCTGCACCTGGGTCGGGGCAATCCCAAGAACAAATACTGATTTGGCGGAGAACGGACTGAGAGCAGTCCTGAGGACAAGGACTTTGGGGTGTTGGTTGATGAGAAGCTCAACATGAGCCAGCAATGTACACTTGCAGCCCAGAAAGCCAACTGCATCCTGGGCTGCATCAAAAGAAGTGTGGCCAGCAGGTCAAGGTGGGGGGTGATTCTCCCTTTCTACTCCACTCTTGTGAGACCCCACCTGGAGTATTGTATCCAGTTCTTGATCTCCCAATACCGGAAGGACATGGAAAAAGTCAAGAGGAGAGTCAAGAAGATGATCAGAGGACTGGAGCACCTCTCCTGTGAAGGCAGGCTGAGGGAGTTGGGGTTGTTCAGCCTGGAGAAGAGAAGCTCCAGGGAGACCTTATAGCGGCCTTCCAGTACCTGAAGTGGCCTACAGGAAAGCCAAGGAGGGACTTTTTACAAGGGAATGTAGCAATTGGACAAGGGGTAATGGTGTTAAGCTGGAAGAGGATAGATTTAAGTTAGATATTAGAAAGAAATTCTTTAGTGTGAGGATAGTGAGACAGTGGAATAGGTTGCCCGGGGAAATTGTGGCTGCCCCCTCCCTGTAAGTGTTCAAGGGCAGGTTGGATGGGGTTTTGAGGAACCTGATCAAGTGAGAAGTGTCTCTGCCCATGCAGGGGATTTGGAACTAGGTGATCTTTAGGGTCCCTTCCAACCCAAAACATTCTATCATTCTATGATCTAGGTCCCAGGAGCAATTCATTTATAGTTTAATCTTCATATTAGTTTATTCACGTTTAATAAATGTTTACATTTCAATAACATTAAATCACCCCATTATTTAACCCTGGTCAAATTCTCTAATATCAAACCAGCTAGTCTTTCATCAGATCTCCTCTTCTACATATAGCTGTTTTCTCTCTTCTGTAGCTGAGCTGTTGTACCACAAAGCAATAAAAATATTGTACAGCCCCTTCAATGTGGCACTTCACAAGACTGATAACTCAATTCCTCAACTAGTAAAAAACAAATGCTATGTCAAAAGTAATCATGCCTTTTCTGCATCTAGTACCAAAGATTTACTTTACTACACTTCTGTTTTCTAAAGCCAGGCTTTTCTGCCTATGTCCAACTAAAACAATCTTTAAGAACGACAAGTAAAAATAAGGGCAATCCAAAAAAACACGAACCAGTTACTTGAGAAATTAAAAACCTACTTTTAGGTTTCAAGCATTTCAAATCACATTACCAGTCCACATGTGAAGTTTCAGGGACACAATGTATTATTGTGATCTGTCCACAAGCTCATGTGAACCTGGGAAGTCTTTCCAGCATCTTGGCAAAAATAAATATCTCCTTCAGAGTTTACTCTTATTGTCTTGACACCTTTGTTGTAGCCGAAGAAATTCATGGAATCACTGAATTTCCAAGAGTATATAAATATATTAATATAATTTTATATTTTCCTAATGGAAACACAGGTTCATCTTTTGCAGCATTTGCTAGAAACAAATTACTAAGATGAGGGTGTTTTTATACTGAGTAAAGAATCATCCTAGGTTTGTAAAACTAAGTTAGTTCCTGCATTCTGAGGGCAGTGAGTTTCCCTGGAGGACGTACCTATGAAACTGCAGCTTTAGCACTTACTTGGCAGCTCAGGATTCTGTTCTCCAACTGTGTCACTGTGGAACAACTGGGGATATGACTTTCATAGAGGCTCTGCATGAGTGTGATAATTTTTCTGCTTCTTTGTTGGTTTGGGGTCTCAACTAGAAGAATATTATATTAATGAAAGAGAATTGAAAAAATGAAATCAATTACTAAAGGACTCAAAATTACTTTTGCCAAATAATAGAAAGAAGCAATCTTTGTACATGGTGAAAAATCGTATCAGTTTAGAAACTACTTCTGTTGCTGATAATAAGCTGACAGTCTAACTTGTAACAAACGTTTTTCTTAGTTTTTCCTCTGTTTTTCAAAATAGATATGAATTCTCTCATCTTTGAGTATCTTTGAATATGTTAAACAAACAAAATATCCAGTTTGTTTGGAGACCATTAACAGGTGGTTGATCTTTGAAAAGTTTAAGTTTTATTGCCTTTCTTTGAACACATGGAAGCAGATGACAGCAATTCTTTTGCCTATGTGATAATTATGCAACATTTTCTCCTGAGAATATCTAAAAATCAAGCCTCATTTTAGATATTTAAAAAACAGAATGATACATGAATGTCATCTTGACTCTTTTTAAGTAGTCATATTGTTTAATATAAAGTTAAGTACTTTTAGTACTGCTGCAGTGATTTCATTGTGGTGTCCTCAAGAGGTCTCATACATTATCCACAGTACTGTGAATGCTCATAGAAACCGTGTGTGAAAGGTGATATACAAACATAGCAGAAGTGAATACATTCAGAAATTCAGGCAAATATGACTGGCAGATTCTGTAATGTTCACCAACCTCTGTTCCAATGTCAGGTGCTCTTACTGAAAAGTAAAATATCTTCTTCATTTGGTATAAAAAATATTGAAGAAAAGTGATGTCCTGTGACATGAGCGAGATCTTAATCAGTTCTTCAAACTTCAGATATGGCTTTCTTGTTACTAATTTTTTTTTTTTTGCTGGTAAAGGTACTTTTCCTACAACTCCAAGTTTCTACCAAGGTAATAGCACAGTTAATATTTAATGGAGATGTAATGCACATTTAGTAGTATTTTTCAGCCACTGTAATGCTGTGATATGAATAAATTTGGCTATTGCCAGGAACAAATTTAATTTATGGGAATAAGTATAGTTATGGGCAAATAAATACAGCATTGAGACAAGAACACTCCAGATACCAGAATCCTAGCATAATTTAAATTGGAACAGGCCTCTGGAATAATCTGGTCCAACTCCCAGCTCATAGCAGGGCTAAATTCCAAGTCTAATCAGGTGTCTCAGCACGTGTATTTCCCATTTTTGAGGATCAATTTAAACTGCTGTAATTATACTGATTACATGTGTTGGTATGGAAATTATGGATTGGAGCTCAGCTAGCCATATACAGAATGAAAATATCTCACCCCAAAACCATATAACCTCAGTCAACACAGGAAACTGAGTTAACAATCCAGGTCAGCTGATGGAGGCAACTCAAACAGGGCTAGGACTGTCAGCAACATTAAGCTATTCTCAGTGTGTCAGCTTTTAAATTTTTGAACACAGCATCACAATGTTTAGCATGACCAGTTTTTGGACTTGGTCAGAAAAAGATTGACACATGGCTCTTCCAGGAAAGCTGTTACAGAAGATCAAGTCCTGCCAGTTACAGTCTGGAGAATGTAAGAGGTTGGCATTGCAAGTAGTCATGCAGAGTAGTGTGGTGAGGAAAGGAAGCAAACCTGGGATACACCTGTAATGCACAGATATGCTCTGATTTTGGCTTGGTGGGGTTATCCAAACTAGCATTGATTTAGCTAGATCAGATCGTTAACTTCAGTGGATCTAATTTATGGATGGCAGACATCATGCTGTACCTTCAGGTTTCCTAGTGCAATATGAAAATGATTCATTTAATCCTCTCTAGTAATGTATTTTAAAATGTGTAACAAATGCTTCTTTTTTTTTGACCAGCCAGGGCTATGTGTATTCTGGTCTGGTGGTACTGACAACAAATGTGAATGTTGTTCACTGGTGTAAAATTAATAAACTCAAAGTTATCAACCTGTGATTTATTTTACTAGGAAAATTAATTGGCTGAGCTCAAGAGGTTCAGAGCAATTCAGTACTGATTATTTTATATTTACGGTTTATTTTTGCTCATGGATCTAGTAGTATAGTTCCATAATCATCTGCTGATCCTGTTTTAAACCTTGAAGTCTACAGCATAATTTATGTTTTAGGAAAGTTCTGGAGAAAGATAAAAAAAATACTTGTACTCTTCTATTCCTGAAATACCAGGCACATACTAAAATTAAAAGTAATTTTAAATTCAAATTATCCACTCTCAGATTGCTGGGTTTTATGTATTTGACTCTCCCATTCTACAGAAAATGTATTTCAAATTATATTTTTATTTCATCAAAGTTTGCCCCAAAAGTACTTATTTTTTCACAGACTAAATACAAGGTGATCAATTCTGCATTGGAATGTCATCTTAAGAAATTAACTAGGAACAGACAGCAGCTTTGTGAATTTGCAATACCATGGCTTCACTCAACACTTCTTTATGAGTAATTCAACCTCATGATACAAGCAGCACAATGAGTTTCAAGAGTAATACTGTTGAATAAACAAAGATGGCTAAGGTGTTAGCACACAGAGAGGATGCAGAGAGCTCACTGATGTGATGAAAAAGAGACAATCTGTTCCATTCTTTTTCAGCACAGGACTGTGTGAACTCTAAGTCATGCTTGATATTTGAGGAGGTCAAATGTAGAAACCAGAGGTGGGACACCATCACACCTTTTTACATCTTCTGAGCAGGAATATGATGTAGGTACATGTTCAGATCTCCTTTTTGCTGGACCGCTAAGGTTCTGTCTGTACAGGACATTATCAATAACCTTTTATGGCACTGGGAGTAGTCCACGTAAGAGAAGCAAACTATTGATTTTAAAGGGAGCTAGACTGTCCTTTCTAGGTAACTAGTAAAAACATCAATGAAGCATCCTTGCTTTGATGTCTTTATAAATTCATTAACAATGGTATTCAAACCTGTCTCTCCCTCCCTAATGTTCCCAAACCATTGAAAAAAAAAGAAAAAATGAAACCCATCTTTCCTTTGCTCCAGCTGTGAGACCAAAACATTACAGGTGGAATTTCTTACCGTCACTATCCGCCTCTAACAGTTTATTCACTCTACTCTTAAAAAGCATTTCCCAATTAAAAATATGCTGTAAACTTGGGTTAAACATATTAAAATCTCGGGGCATGACAGAAGAAAATATTTTGTCAAATCTATTATTTTTCAAGGGAGAAAAGACAGTCCAGTCAGAATAACTGGCAGGCTTATTTCATTCTGAAATCCAGACTAAAAACAGTAGCAGCCTAAGTACTCTCAGTCTCAAATATTTTATTTTTGTTTTCTCATGAAACAGCAAATTAATTAAATTAGTTGGAATAGGCCATGCATATTTAATGTGGCAATCTGAAATGGGAGTGCTACCTTTTAGCCTTAAGAATTCTAATGGCATCATTAAAGTTGTTTATAGAAATCCACAAAATTAAATTATTGCTATTAAATATCATCATCTCTGAGATGGAGGCTGAATGACTCCTGTATCTGTTAAAAGGAAGCAGTTTTTCATTTCTAGATCACTGCTTTGAATTTGAGCCAGGATCACAGCAATGAGAAGTTATTATCAACAAAAGACAGGCAGCATGCTATTTGAAGAGTTTATGCTGTCAGGCAGTTTCCTAGGGTGCTGATACCTTTCTAGCAAGTGTGCTTTGCATCCACCACTGCTCTACAAGGACATTAAGCTCAAGCTACTCCCTAGTCAAGAGTACAGTCCCTACTCTGCAGAGAGAAATTAGTTCCAAGTATCATCAGATATCTGACTTCTACCAGAATTAAAGTAATTTTGTAAAACAGAAAGTAATGACCTCTATAATACAAATTATTGATCCTTTAGAGAAAAACTAATCTACTACTGCAGATAAAACAGGTTCTGTGATAGGGGGAATCCTGAAGAACAAGCCTGGGTGTCACTGGCCATGTACGTTCTTGATCTGGACCCTAATATGGACTCATAGACTTGACTTCCTGGCTCAAACTTGGACCTGCCTCATCTCTTTCCTGGAGAGCACTAAGTTGTGGCTGACCCTGTTATCATCTCTAGACCTGACCCTTATCGTGGTTGTGGCTTGGTAACTTGACTTCCCTGTTTGACCACAGACCTGCCTCATCACCACAGACTTGTCAGGTGATCTGGAGTCATGGCTGGACCTGATTAACTGTCACCAGACCTGCTCTGCTCACTTTGATCAGATGTGTGGGACCATTCTCATGTTAGTGAGGTCTATGTCTTTGCCTGCTTTGCCATTATGCAGGCTCCTGGCTACTTGTTCCTGGCAGAGCAGCCTGCCCTTGCTGCTCTCTGACTGTGTTTTGGGTGTAATCAAGCAGAGTTTGGGCAGCAGGAGCTGTGGGAAGCCTTGTGTGGAAAAAGGTGATGAACCACCCTGTGCCAGTCACAGTCAGCTCCAGATGGCTTGGCAAAAGCCAACACCTTTCCACCGCATGCCAAGAGTTCATCCAGAAGAGAACACAGTGCCTCTGCTGAAATATATTTAAGAAAGGGCTAGGGGTAGGAGACACAGAAAGGGTTCCTGCTAGTGGCAGGAGACACAGGAGATATGAGGACACTCACAAGAGGGGACACAGAAGAAGATACATGAAGAGGAACATAGAAGTTGACATTTTGGGGGACACAGTTTGAGATCCTGCCTTGCAAGGAAGTACTCCTTGCTGGAGCAGGTACAGCCTGAAGGGACTGCAGCCTTTGGAGGACCCGTGGTAGAGCACAGGAAATGAACAAGAAAGAAGGATTTGAAGAAAAAAGGAGTAAGAAGCAAGGAGTAACAGAAAGTAATCGCTGGTTAAATTTTATGTTTCTCAATACCCGAATCAGTAATTAAAAATGTATATTATTTGGAAATAAAATAAATTCTGTGAAATCCCCTGAGATGAGGTTTGTGTTGCTCATGACACTCTGGCAAACTGAATGACGTCAAGTGGCTCAGACTAGTTATCAAAAAAGCTAGTGTAGTATACAGTCTTTGAAAGTCCTGGTGTGAAAGGTTCTGTTTAGAAGAACAGCATGCCTCTAGATACTCCAGAGACTTCTCTTTGATGCCAGTGTTAAGGTAAAGCTGGATGAAAGGGATGATGGGGAGATCTCATTGCTTTCTACAACTACCTGAAAGGAGGCTGTAGTGAGGTGGGTGTTGGCCTCTTCTCCCTACTGACTAGCAATAGGACAAGAGGAAATGGGGTCAAGTTGCACCAGGGGAGGTTCAGATTGGATATTAGAAAAAATTTCTTCATTGAAAGAGTGGTGAGGCATTGGAACAGGGTGGTGGTGGAGGTACCGTCCCTGGAGGTGTTCAAAAAACGGGTAGATGTGGTGTTTTGGGAGATGGTTTAGTGGTCACGGGCATGTAGGGCAGAGGGTTGGACTAGATGATCTTGAAGATATTTTCCAGCCTTAACAATTCTATGATGATTCTATCATTCTATGAAATCTTCTGCATGCAGGAGAGGTGGGCAAAGAGGTTACTTGTTCAGAGCTTCTTTCTGGAGCTTACATTTCAGATCTGCTTGTTGGACTGCTGGTCTAACTACTCTCTAACCTGCTTCTGCGAGACATAAAAAATTCCTACCATACACATTTAAAAATATGAAACATCTTACCAAGCTTTTAAAGATCAAGGAGTATCTCTGGAGTAACAGCTGGCAAAAGTCTCATTTTCTTGCAATATTAATACATGTTCTAGAAAAACTAGTGGATGACAAACAATTTCACAATATTATTATTAAAGAACACAACTCTTCACACAGTTTGGTACTTTTAAGCTCTGACATGTCATTCCTAAAAATGGAGTATTATTATTCAAGTGACTATGTATAGAATTTGGCTTTAATTTTTTGGCATAAACATTAATAAATTATTGTTTATATGAAGAGTTCTCTATTTATGACTCTGCAATTAGCTGAACAAATGACAATGAGTTAGTTAAAATTGATACACTTGTTTTATTCTCAAGCTGCCTTGTCCAAATAAAGAATTTTTATGGCATTTCAAGAAATTGCTGGTAGCCTTCAATTGCAAACAAAGGTTGTGTACAGGCTATTACCTGGAAGCAAATGGAACCATACAACTCCTAGTTACTTACACTGTTATATTTCTCTTCAGTCTTACTCTGGAGTAATCTAACCAGCTCCCTCTGGGACCAAACTTGGGAGAATTGTGAGGAAAGGAGCTTCAGAAATCCCACCATACAGGTGGTAGGCTTGAAACTGAACAAATTTATCTTGCTGCACTTGGCACTGTCCTCTCAAACTATGCCACCAGGCTTTCCATGCTTATTTGCCTCCACACCATGCTCCAGGGTGTGTTACACCACTCCAATGTCACATCACAAAAAACCAAACAGGTCTTTGAGGTAACATCCAGGTCTGCTTGGAAGCTGCGTGGGGAGTTGAGGGGACTATGACAGAAGTTTCTATACACAGACAAGTTGCCCAAGACCATTTGCTGGCACACAGGTTTGCCAACCTGATTGTACGCAGCTTCCCACAGTAATAAGCAGAGATGCTCTAGTTAAAAGATGAAACCAGTTACACAAGAGCTTTTGCAAGACTACACAGTCAAATATTGACTGAAACAGCAATGCTCCCATTTCGTTAGGAGAAGCTCAGCTGCCTGGATACCATTGCTGCTGCCTGGATTGCTTCAGCTCCAACTTATAGCTGTTTAGCTTTCCACATGCTTATGACCCTCCTGGAGCTCCTGGGGTAGCATCACATGGTCCACAAGGCACTGCCTCACTGAGGCAATCCCTGCCTGCCCCCGCCGGTGTGAGTTTACAGAAAATCAGCATGCCTGAATTAGAAGAAGGCAGCAGTGTTGCAGGTGCTGCTGACCTAATCGCCCTTTTGGAAAAATGACCGTGGGATTGGTAAACAAGCTGGTGTCCCACGGCTGATATCTCAAGAAGCAGCTGAAGAACAGAGAAAGTAGAAGGAACTAGATGTTGAAAACAGAATGGACTCTTGCTAAGCAATGTGAATATTATGAAATGTCCTCATAGCTTGCAATAGATAAGTAGACTCTATATATGAATGTTTAAGCCTGAATAAATGTCTCCATCTCTGTCTCTGCTTGGAAATCACGACGGAGTCCGTGCCTTAATTGCCGCACAGTGGACCTGCTTTGAGCAGGGAGCTTGGCCTGGATGACTTTCAGGAGTCATAGAATCATAGAATCATAGAATGGTTAGAGTTGGAAGGGACCATACAGATTGAGTTCCAACTCCCCTGCATGAGCAGGGACACCTCCAACTAGACCAGGTTGCTCACAGCCCCATCCAACCTGGGCTCGAACACCCCCAGGGATGAAACCTCCACAACTTCTCTGGGCATCCTGTTCCAGTATCTCACTACCCTGACACTAAAGAATTTCCTTCTGATCTCTAAACTAAATCTCTCCTTCAGTTTCAAACCATTACCCTTTGTCCTATCACTATGTGCTCTTGTAAAAAGCCCTTCCCCAGCTTTTCTGTAGGCCCCCTTCAGGTACTGGAAGGCCACTATGAGGTCCCCTCAGAGCCTTCTCTTCTTCAGGCTGAACAACCCCAACTCCCTCAGCCTGTCTTCATAAAAGAGGTGCTCCAGCCCTTGGATCATTTTTGTGGCCCTCCTCTGGACAGGCTCCAGTAGGTCCACGTCTGCCTAGTGTTGGGGGCTCCAGAGCTGGACACAGTATTTCAGGCAAGGTCTCACCAGGGCAGAGTAGAGGGGCAGAATCACCTCTCCTGATCTGCTGGCCACACTTCTTTTAATACAGCCCAAGATGCAGTTGGCCTTCTGGGCTGCAGTTGCACATTGGTGGCTCATGTCCAGCTTTGGATCCATTAGTACCCCCAGGTCTTTTTCCACAGGGCTGCTCTCTAACATGTCTTCTCCCAGCCTGTCTTGATGTCTCTGGTTGCCCCAGCCCCAGTGCAGGTCCCTGCACTTGGCCCTCCCAACCTCAGAAATGCTGTGATTCTGAGATCAGCACTGGGGCAGCAGCTCAACTCACAGACACTGTGGTGGTTGTTAAATGATGTTAAGAATGCTACTCCCTCAAGTGGACTTCCAGCCACAAGAATTCCTCCTTCCCAGCCACCCAAATCCAGTGAGTGCATGCTGACACCTCTGTGGTCTCTCTGTCCCATTACCATAGATGAGGGCACTGCTGTTCCTTTTTTTGCGTATTTGACCAGAAGGGAGGTTAAGTGTGTGTCCCAGACAGGCACATACACATGCAGTGCACCCTAACACAGCTGTCTTTGTCTTCCATGGTCTGCCCTTACCAGCATTCAGGTACACCACCAGAACTCAC
The DNA here is from genome assembly GCA_020745705.1 of Hemiprocne comata. NCBI lineage: Eukaryota > Metazoa > Chordata > Aves > Apodiformes > Apodidae > Hemiprocne > Hemiprocne comata. The sequence continues at coordinate 87,979,694 of CM036587.1, forward strand.
AAAAAACATAAGCAGAAAAGTACAGAGAGTTAAGTCCTGTTCTTCCTCTCTGGGATGACCAGAATTGGAGTTCACTTGTGAAACCACACACAACGTCACTCTTAAAACTTACAAGCACACTCTTGTTCATGGATCCCTCTGGTATCAGTGTTTCTAATACCCATGCCCACACCCTGGGCCCCTTTATTCTGCATACAGGTCTCCTGCACGTGCCTAGTCGTGATGTTCACTAGCAAAGTAGATGCATGCACACGCACACGCTCATCTCACAATGACTCCAACCATCACACAACCCTCAAATACTGTCACAGGTTCTCTCATCCTGCCTAATATCTATGTCTGGACCCAGGGCTCAATTACAGCCTGCTGGCTCTGAACTGAGATGCACAAGGGGTTAGATTCACTGAGGAAAAATAACCACACTTAGTTCCTTCCAGTTACTGGCACTGAGACCCCTCATGTATAAACATACATAGGTGTCCCTCCAGTTGCTGAGGACAGAGCTATGGGCTCTGTGGTGAGAGGTCTTTTCTCCAGCTGCAGGCACCCAGAACTGTCTTGCATATAGGTCTCTCCAGATACTGAAATTTAGATCCAACAGCACTCAGATATAGGAGAGTGGATGTAAGCAGGAAAAAATGCTACAGAAAATTATTTAATGAGAAGATAGGCTAGACTGAGTGATCAGGCACAGGACACAGTCAGACGAACAAACTGACTGGCAGCTTATTCCTCCTGGATCCATTCTGGATTAAATTTCTCTGTCTTCAGCCCTTCCCTTAGGCTTTCCATAATGTTTTGCAAAGTCTTTGAGGCCCTTCAAGCATCCCATAATACTCAGTATATTTTCCACCACCTTATCAGTTAAAAGGTTCAGGCTGAACCTCTTCAAGACTGTGCCTGAGTAGTTTTTCAGTAGCCTATCACCCATGTCCTGAGTAGTTCTGGTTTTTATTGCTGTCTCCATTACCACCTACCTGTCAGATTTGTCGATCTTTGTGTTCAATTTATCACCTTTCTTGTTATTTGTTATTTAATTTGTAATGACTCATTCTTAGACAAGCAACTTGATGAAGCAGACGCTCTCACATTCCCCATACCCTTACAATGATCAATCAGCCTAAAAGGTCTGCAAGTGAAGTCCAGGAAGCATAATAAGAGATAATAGGGCTTTTTTCCTTATATGTCCTTTGATTTCTAGAGTGTGAATGGTACATTTTTTCTATATTAAAATGTCGTATTACATTCTTTGTGGGGATTGGATCCTCTGTATGGCTTCTCCAGACTCTGCTATGACAATGAGTGAACAGTCTTCTGTAGCCACGTACCCACAAATGGAGAACTTCTATGTTTGTCTGTCATCTCTGTACCCCATCCAGCTGTGGCAGTAGTTTCAAGCTGGACACAAAAAAGCTGGAAGGCCCAATTCTGCAGCAACTGGTCTATAGGAAAAGGCAGTAACATCCTCACACAGGTTCTGCCAAATGTAGCCAGCACTTTGTACAGTCCTGGAGATCTGAGTGTCTGGTCTCTGCTCAGCATTTGCCGCCTTGCAGGCAGCTGGACTTACGCACACACCAGATTTCAGAGCCTAACCTGCATTCCATGGCTAGAAATTTCCACTTACACAGTGAACAAGGTCTCCTCAGTGGTCTACCGTGGTTTGCAGGATGACAGAGTGGTACCGCTTGCAGTTAATGTTGTCATAGGAATATTGTGGGCAATGTGGCCATGGCTGAAGTGGGCAAAGGCTCTTACCATGGCAGGAAGGTAAGCAACATGGATGACTTGTGAAAATATGGCCTTGGCAAAGGCTTCACAGTCTTCTATCATGATCAGATCCCCTGTGGGCTGACTGGCAGGAGAGAGGTCCAGCCAGACACTTATACTGAGCACAACTTCTATCCTCCTTAGGTATGAATCAAGATTCTCACAAGGGAAGCAGCTGGTGTGGGGTACTGGAGATGACAGGTCCAAACAAGGTCAGAGGGATCCTCAGTGCTCTTCCAGCCTATCCCACCTGCAGAGCAGTGGAGACCGGTTTTCTAGATCCCAAATTTCTCTCCACTGTCAGAATACTGCTGGCCACAGCAACTCAGGCAGCCCACCACACTGGTGCTACTGACCAGGAGTGGCACACTGCATTTCTAGCAGTCCTTCTGGTGGCCAGCCTGTATCTCCTGGATGTCTTTCTCACATGGCATGCTAGAGAACAGCAAACAGCTTGCCAGATGCCATTGCAGACAGTGAGAGTTCTGCCAATGTCCTGCAAAGGTGCCAAATCTGTCTGGCAAAATGCAGCAGTGGCCAGAGTATCAGTTACTAACAGCCTGCAGAGCAACAGAAGAGGCAACAGGCAGCCTGATTTTACTGTAGGCATTAGATGTAGACTGCCCGGCTGCACCTCTTTATGGAGAATACTGAAGCAATTGTATGTCACATAGGGACCTGATAAGCAATGAGCATTGTGTGTTGTCCTAGAAAGGCATCTTGATGAGTAGGCAAAAAGCTTTTTGTCATGTGCTACAGAGAAAGATGTCCCTTCAAGTATAATGCAATGTGGACATAGCACTTGTCTCTAGAGTGTTTTAAGCAATACAGACATGAATGAATCTACACAACCAGTCCCGAGGGGCAGGGAGAGCTCTCAGAGCTGAATACCCTCAACAGCACAGACACAGAAATGTTGCATTTAGGATGGTAAGGAACAAAGAAATATCCAGATTTTTTTTCTTCTTACTTTTCTTTTTTTTTTAAAGAACCGAGGAAATATTTCTATAATTTTTTCTTTATCAGATTGAGAGACTAGAGAAATAAAAATGTGCTATGTAGGTGGAAAATAAAGAAAACTAGATGAAATAATACCCTCATTATTTTTGGTGCTGAATTGCAGTACTACAGTACTGGTATAACAGGATGATTTAACTCAGTATAATACTCCCAGTGGTCTTGTTTTCCTGTTAACAATTTTTGTTTCTCTCCTTGGCTGAAGTAACTCTTCAAGGTTCTGCAAGAGTGATGTACAGAAACTTCTGCTAGGCAGCAGTGACTGCTAGTGGGGGAAACACTAAGGAACTATTCTTCATCCACACTTTATTATCTAGGATATAAACCAACATTTCCTGGTGAAAGGGAGCAGATCAAAGACATAAGAGAAAGGGAAAGACAGGGAACAGCTGAGACTGTTGTTTACATTGTCCATAATTTTTCAGTGCTAAAACATTAAGAAATTGTATTAATGTGTCTGTGATTAGGCAAATCAACCTTCAGACACTTTCCAAATTAGGTGTAAAGTATTGAGGTGCTTGCATTTCCACTAGCCTTGGATTACCACTTGGGCTGTGCTGTGATATACCTGTGTTCTGAAAGTAACGGCTCCAAAACAGGTGCCTTTCATACTCCCTTGCCTTTTTTGAGTTAAACCGGAGAGCTCCTACTACAACCTCTGCCATGGAAGTGGACCCAGATTTACCTGGAGTCAGAGCAGGAGGAATTTGAGTGGTCCTCTCCAGCTCCTGGGGAACACATTCCTGTACCTGCTTCCTCTCCCTCTCTTCTTACTTCTCCTCTGTCATGTTTAGGCTGGCATTGGCTGCCCTTATTTTAGGAAATCTGACCCCATGGAAATCAGTAGTTTTGCCATTGATTTCAATCTTTTCCACAGACATCCTCCTGTGCTTGTCTGACAGAAATGTTTCAGAATCATACTTCTGAACCACAGTACAGGAGGTACTCTTTTGTGCTCTTCAATGAAACTAGCAAGGGCAAGATGTTTGTATGTGTGTGTGAGAAGAGAGACACACATCATCGTTCTGTGTGCCCATGGTCTTTACAAGGATTGGATTCCAGCCGCAAACATCTCCAGACATCTCTGAATTCTCCAGTGTTTAAAATCAAGATGTGACTTCAATTGGAAACATGGTTTAATAGCTTGAACATATCTCTACATTGCATAAATGTTTCAGCTAAACCTAAAACCAAAACATTACTTTACAGGCTCCATGACAATGGCTGGTTGTCCCATACCTTTTTTTTGTCAGTGACATTGGCTGAAAAAAGAAATGAGAAGTCATGAAAATAACATATCTTTTGAAACATAAAATCTGGAGAGCTTAAAATGCAGCATTCAGAGAGAGCACTTTGATTTGTGGCACTGTTTCAGACTTTTATATTCACAAATTGGGTGAAAAATTATGTTCTCCCTTTTGTAGGGTTCTATTCTTTTATCCTCTGACCCACCAATATGAATAATGTTAATTTAACAAAAAATCCAAATATAGTTTCACTTTAGCTTTTTGAAATACAATGGATTTTCTGTAGCTTTTAGAATGTCACTCACCGACCTTCCTCTGCTAGTTAACAAAAGGCTAAAGCAGTTTCAAATATGAGGTAATTAGTGAAATGGCACAGCTTTTCTAAGTGAAACTTTTTGTCATGGTTTAGGCCCAACTGTCCACTAAGCACCATGCAGTTGCTCACTTCTTTTCCCCCTTGGTGGGATAGGAAGGAGAAAATATAACAAAAAGCGCCAGGGTTGAGATCAGGACAGGGAGATATCCATGAGCGATTACTCTCATGGGCAAAACAAGTGCGACTTGGGGGCATCAGTTTAATTTATTACCAATCAAATCAGAGCAAGACAATGAGAAACAAAACCAGATCTTAAGAAGACTTTCCCCCACCCCTCCATTCTTCCTGGGCCCAAATCACCTCTTTCTCCCTCTCTTTTTTTCTTTTCTCTCTCTCTTTTTTTTTTGCACAAAAAACCTATGAAGACATTAATATTACTGTCAGAGAAGTATTTGGATGTGATTCAGTAAACAAAGCATGCAGCCACATGCCGGATGAGTATAAAAAGTCATATAGGACAGCTGGTTCCTCCCTTGTGCACCATCTATTCTGTGTTGCAAGGCCCTGATCCAAAGTCAGTGATTGCTGCAAAAAGGTTCCAGCTAACAGCAGTCAGCTGTGGACTAGTACTTGGCGAGGAAGGCATCTGCTCTAAAATTAGGAGAGAACCACATTTAAAGACTTACGGCATATACTCGCACAGGCAGGAAGGATCTAGGATTCATAGAATAATTTGGGTTGGAAGGGACCTCTGGAGGTCTGTAGCCCAACTTACTGCTCAAAGCAGGGCCAACTTCAATGCTTTAACTGGTTGCTCAGGACCTTAACCTCTTGAGTTTTAAAAATCAATTTCTTTAAAGACATAAGGCAGCCTGTTCCAGCGCCCAGCCACTCTTACTGTGAAATCTAGATAGGAAATCATCCTTCAGACACTTTCTGTCTTTTTCCTGTTAGATTTTGTAGGTATAATTTTAGAATAGCTACTTTTTCAAGTTCATCTTCAAAGTCGTATGTACATATAGGTAAGCTCTTTGAGATAGAGTGGCATTTTGCACAAAGTTTTATAGTGTCATGTCAATTCTTGATTGATGAGATTGGTAATGAGTGTAATATCAGCCACAAAATTAGGATACGAAGTAAGTAGGATACAGTAATGTTTTATATTTCTCAGTACTTTTAGTGTTTCAAACCTCTGTCCCTTGCTGTGTTAAAAGGTTCTTTGCCCTGGAGACAGGAGTGGTGTGTACCCTCCAAGAAATCACTGGTGTAATGGAGAAACACTTTACAAGGACCCTTTGTTCTCCAATGCAAACACGAAGGTTTCCTATGCTAGGTCATTTAGAGATGTGAGATTGCGTAGTTTTTCATTTAATAACACATAAGGATAAAAACATCATGAGGAAGAAAGGCAGCTCTGGGATTTAGCTTTTCTGTCATTTACGTCTCCCTAATGTCACTGGGTGGTGCAGCACCTGTAGTGACACAGCTCTGTCTGTTCAGAAGAGAGCTGTAGTCTGCTTTCAATGTATACCCAAAATAACAGTGCATATTTTTCTTGTAGAATCTATTCTATACATTTAACATTTTTTTGCTATTTATAAAAACTAAATTCATGTCTTGTTGCCTGTTTGATTTATGATTGAATTTAATTTCATATTTTCATGTTTTGTTTTCCATTGTAATGCTTACCCATGACCCCTGAGTTGGTAAAAGTTGTCAGCCATTTTCAAAAAACCCACTTGATGAAAGGACAGTAACCAGCACACAGTATCACAGAGTTTTCATGACATCTTATTTTCTGGGATGTTTGTTTTTTGTGAACCATTTCATTAGCATGCAAATGGAGTTGGACCATTTTGCAGACAATCTAATTGTTAGCATAACATGTCCTCATTATTTGTGTAGTGCAGCAGTTTGCATTGGGCTATTATCAAGTGTAATAGAAACCCATATAACAGCATGAGTATTGAGAAATGGAGGCTATTTTTTTACCAAAGGCTGTGCATACTGGGTGCAAACCCCACTATAGAATCACCAACAAACCCCAGCGAGCCAAAATTGCACAGTCTGAATGCCAAGAGGAGGAAGATCAGTTTCCTAGCCCATACATTTAAAGTCTTCCTCCTCCAGTGCTTTAGTTTTTGAACAACTTTTAGCTCTTAAACCTTCAAGACAGTATTATGCTATGCCTACATAATTGCAGCAAAGGAATTGAGATACATAAAACACTACTAAAATAGAAAATGGAAAACAAACTGATCTCATTGTCGCTAGTAATCTGAATTCAAAAGCTTAAACTTTCATCTGGTTTCCAAACAGTAAATCTTATTTTTTTTTCAGAAAATGCTGCCAATTTAACACTATTGAACTTTGGAATACAGCCATCACACATAAACACATTTGCACATTATTTTGGTTGGCTCATGCTAAAGCCATATGTTGTTGGTTTTTTTTATTAAAAAGGAACATCAGAAAAACTTTCAGTGTTCACACAGGGTAAAATATCTTTCAAGGTTCTAAAATGTCAACAAAATACTGATGTAGAAACAATGGTTTTCTCCTCCCCTCCGATGTTCTAAGTAACAGTTGCAGAGTGGATTTTAACAGCTATTTTTGCTTGTTTATGTAGATACATTTACAGTGTCCCTCAGTAGTTTGAAGAGGAAAAGAAGACATGGGAAAGTGACAATTAAGGTTTAGATGCAGCAAAGATCAGTGACTTCTAAACCATACTGACAGGAAAGAAGTTGCCTGTGCTCCTTTGCCAGTTACCAGGGTTGTAACCCCCATCTAAGTAGCACAGAGTGAAAAAGCAACTAAAGATCAAAGGTTCTTTTTCATTTTCTAACAATATGCAAAATTATTTAATGTAATTAAGTAGAATAAATCTGAAATATCAGAAGAGGTTTTATATTTTTTTATTGTCAACTTCCAGCTTAAAAAACATATCCTATAAATATATATGCTGTGGTAACTGGGAATAGATTATACTGCAAGTACCATTGTACCTCAAACATGAAGGAATTCATTTTCTTGTCTCCTTTCACTTTTGGCACTAAATTATTTTTTATTGAACAATATGGGATGCTGAATGTGGATTTGCCTGTTCTAGTCATTAGGAAGTGATCACTCACTGTCTAACAGTAGATATAACTGCAAGATATCGAGCTGCTGTCTCTATTGCCACTGTTTCTCATCCAGAAGTGGTGGCAGCCCAAGTTCCATTGCCTTGCACAAAAAATATTTCATAGAATCACAGAATGGTTTGAGTTGGAAGTGACCTTAAAGATGATCTAGTTCCTTCCAATGGCCTGCCATAGACAGGAACACCTCCCACTAGACCAGGTTGCTCAAAGAGCTATCTAACCTGGCCTTGAACACTTCCAGGGAGAGGGCAGCCACAACTTTTCTGGACAACCTGTTGTTCTATTGTGTAAATGTTTTCTTGAATTTTCCATTTAAACTGATTTCTCCAGTCTTCCAACAGCTTGCAGGTAGCTAGGGTTTGATTTTCTGGAAAAGGCTCAAAAAATCTTTTCTTGAATCAAACCATATATTTATTCCTTAAACAGGACAGTGAAAAGGAACAGATGAATGAGCCAGCCAGGTAGTGGGGCTTCAAGTGTTTCCTTTCAACAGCAACTCTACCACTGGTACTGCTGGAGGGGTTGCAGGGAACCAGGGAACTGTGGCCCCATTGCCTGCACTGGGAAGGGTGGGAGAAACCTTTTTCCCAAGGCCTTCAACTAAACACTTTCATGCTTCAATAAACATTTATAACTGTATTTATACAGAATGAAATAGTAACAACAAAATAATTTGTCACCTCCCCTCTCCCCTTATCAAGACTACTCCATAGTCTGATAGTAATGGCACCTCCAATGGAGGTGAAAGATATGACATGATTTGATGCATGTGGATGATAGATACAGTTCAGCTTGACAGCTATTCAGGAGCTGAATCTTCAGATCTTAACCAGTGGTTACTAGTTGGAAGCAGACTGGATATATATAAAAAGCTTTAGCTATTGCTACTTTGGTTTTGCCACTAATGTTCTGTGTTCTACTTTATCTATTTTTGTTGCTTCCTTTGTTAAAAATGCTTGAATTGGTAAAAAATGAAAGAATTTATATTTTGATTCAGCCCGAAAAACACATGCTTTTATTTTTTCAGCTGCAGAGGCACACCATTATGTTGTCTACTCATAGCATCCCATTAGCATGCTGTACACTTACTTTACAAAATGTATAGTATTAATAATTGTAATCTGATCCTAGGATTTATTAAGTTTTCTGTCTCTCTCCAAACTCCATCAGCTTTATCCTTACAACATTTAAAATACATTTTTCTGCCACATTGGTAAATAACTACCTAACTATTAAAGCTATTGTCATGGTCTTTAGCAACATCTTTTTTCCCCTCTTTTTCTTTGTCATTTGTAGTTCGCATTGATTATGTGTGGAGATTCTGGTTGACCTCTGGTGGCAAGATAGGTCATTCCTGTCCTACAGTTTTTTCTGCTTCTCCAGCTGAAGAGATTAGGGGTTGGGGATGGCAGTGAAGCAGAGGCAGTGTGACTCAGAGTTCTCTAAAGAACTGCACAAACTTGTACAAGCTTCAGCACCTAATCTAAGAGCCTCATGAGCCTGATGCAGCTTAAGAAGTGAGGAAGAACATCTCTTCTCTGTTCAATTCATATCAGTGCTGGCTCTGCTGAGTGTTAACCAGAAAATGATTACCCTAAGTGGGGATTTGTGTCTATAGCAAACCCTGGCAGCACAGAAACCTAGATCTTTGTGCAGTGACAGATGTACTGTCAAGAGCATGTGTGCATAAATACTGGTAGAACTGTGGTAAAGATAATGCAGTATCAGAGTGAGCAGTATTTCCATGTTTTTGCTTTTCTCCTTTGCAGAGACTTCTGTATCCCCTTTCCTCCCTGATGCCAGTGATGGAAATGCTTGTAGCCTCCTAATCTTGTTTCAAGCTGTGGGTGGGTTTGGATGTGGGTCAGTTTCTAGAGACCAGTGGCAGCTGGAACTGGCGGGAGGTTTCAGGCTGCTATTGACTCCATCTGCATTAGTGGACATCTTTGTACTATCATCCCTGCTACCTCACCTTCACCGTATTCCATTCAGCCCTGGCTCAGATCTGACAGCTCTACCCCTCTGAGCCTCTTATATGACAAAGCTTCCTATAGAAATACTGACTAATTGCAGTGATTTTATATAAAACAAGAAATACATTGCTTTAGAAGCTTCCACCAATTTGATTTATGGTGGCACAAACAATCTGGTAATTGTGTGTAATAAGTTACTGGTCCAGACTATAATATCTCGCACTTGTTAATGTTGGGGAAAACTCTCTTCATTTGTAAAGCTTTTCTGAGTCTCGCTCACTTTTCTGGGTTCATTTTTGATACTTTGTTAAAAGGATGCTTCGTTACACTGGGAAAACTGTGTGATGGAAAGTCTCTCTTAATGTACTTTGTGTTTGTGCCTTGAGCCAGTAGATTTATAAACAATATTTTAGATATAGTTCGGCCTTTTTCCACCACACATATTCTCATCAAAAAGGTCATTAAATGTTTCTTGTAAATTTTTGGACTAAATTATGACTCAAATAATAAGATTCATGGTTATAAATAATTTTGTTCATTAAACATGTTGTGATCACATATTGCGAATTAGTTCCCTCTTCCTGATCTGTGAAAAAGAGTGAACATTGTACACTTTTCAATCTTTGTTGTTTCTGATTAGCTGTATTGTTCATCTTTTACCCCTTTTTAGGAAATAATGTTGCCACAGGGAAGAATCTGAATGTATTCTGTCACTGTATCTAATAGTTTTATGTTGTTTTAATCTTTCTGGGTTTACTCCTCTCTTTATTCTTCCTCATGGTCTGTCTCTGTTTTTGCACTGAGCTAAGAGTTTGGATTTACTACCAAGAGCAGTCCATAGCTCTTTCCAACTGTTACAGTTAATCTAGAGCCAAGGAATACATTTTGTTCTCAATATTCCTCTGGAACTTGTATTTTTCAACAATGAATCCCATGTTTCCTGCTTACCTGACTTGTTATCTTTGGGTCTCTGAAAAGCCTCCATCTGCCTTAGTCTAAATAACACCCTGTCACCTGCAAACACTTGCCTCTTTCAGGCTTGCTAACATATTTTGGAGTGGTCCAGAAATTATTTATGTTTTCCCCTGTAAAAAGATTAGTATTTTCAGAGAAACCTTGAATCCAAAATTATAACAAAAGATAAGCAAGAAGGAATGGATGTCAATCTTGATTGGAAAGATGTGAAAGAGCTTTAAAATGAATTGTCCAATTCCTCAGACAGTCACAGGATATAACTAAAAATTGTCTCTACTAGAGAAACTGAGAAACAAACAGCTTTTCTCCTGTTGGAACTGGGATTACTGTTCAGTCTGTGCAGGCAGGTAGCTTTGCACTCTTCTGAGCTCCAAAGGATGTACGGTGGCCATATGCAAGTAGTACCAAAGTAGGAAGAACTGAATGAGCACTGGAGGAACATGAGATCTTGATGAAATGGAGAAACAGACAGAAAAAGAATGCAATTAAATTGCATCTAGGTACAATTAAACAACTCCACACATACATTCTAAGAACCAGAAGGAAAGGATTTGAAGGCTATTATACCAAAGAATGAGTCAGTTCCTGTTGTGGAAAGGCAAACATATAAACTTGAGTACAATGTGAAAGAACAGTAAGCAGTACTCCGGCTCTGCTTGGTAAGGATTTAGTCAGTACAATGTTCATGTTGCAGAGCTGTTTTTTCGTGGAAGGTCTTCACAAAGTTGAGAAAGAGGGATACGAATCAGAAGGAAGTCAAGGAATGGCTTTCTTTAGCCTGATGAAGAAAAGACAGAGGGGAAAAAGGACAATAGTTTGCAAATGCATAAAAAGCTGTTGCTAAACAGAAGGAAATAGCATCTCCTGTGCCCATGTGAATAGTTGAACAAAACAAGAGTAAAACGTTATAACAAGAGAGAAACAAGTTGTATCTTAGGAAAAAAGAATCCTTCCTAACAGCGAGCACCAGGCGGGATTGCTGGAGAGGCTGTGAAACCACAGGAGCCCTATAAAACAAATGTCTGTTGTGAATTCCTTGGGGCACGACATAGTTTGGATTTGTCTTGTCCAATTTTATCTGTCAAAAAGCATTCACTGTTGGGTTTATCATATGGGAAGCCTTCCTAGTCAGTGGAGACAGACTTAATGCCAGCGGCAATATATCTTATCCTAAATGAGGTATCCAGACTAGGTAGGATGAGGGGGTGTGCACTTTGCTAACACAAAAGGAAAGGTTCTGGAGGCACCATACTGTTTTGACTGTGTGACTGGCTTCTGTCGTATTGTTTAATTATTGTAAGTCAAAGGAAAGATATGATGATACTCTTTAAAAAGAATTATAACCTGATTGTTAAAAATGTCTACATCTTTAGAGCTGTGTCAATGCCATATGGAAAGGTTGCTACATTTTCCCATGAGTGAATGGAAAAAATGCATGATGCTATAGTTTTAACCAGTTGTTGTTCACTTAAATGATGGTTCATCGATTTATCAAAATAACTGAGGAGCTCCTGATTTTTCAAAATCTTTAGCATAGAACTTTATCTGAAAGATGCAATTGTAACAGCAATGTTTCATTGCATGCTACTTGCTCCTGGAAGCTTAACTTGTGCAGGCAGAAAGAAAAGCTCCAGTGGAACCATTGTGACTGTCCACAAACCAAAGAAAATAAATAGTTTAAGAGAATGATTTACAAGCACACCATGACAAGGTATTAAGTCATGTATCGTGCACTTACAAAGCCTATGTGCATTAAAAAATGCAACCAAAGGCTAACCTCTTTGCGTACTTTATTCTCTATGAGTGATTTGACTGCCTTTAATAATTAATGCAGAAGAAAACAAACACAGTGAGAGATACAGTATGAAAGAACATTCATACTGAGCAAAGAAGAGAAAATCCAGAAACAACTTCTTCACTATGATTTGACTTTGTAATGTTGATGTAAACACAGTGATGACATAGAATCATACAATGGTTTGGGTTGGAAGGGGCCCTAAAGATAATCTGGTTCCAACCTCTCTGCCATAGGCAGGGATACCTCCCACTGGACCAGGTTGCTCAAAGCTCCATTCAACCCGGCCTTGAACACTTCCAGGTACAGGGCAATCTTGACTCATACTTTCATGAAGTAACTTCCATTTGCAAGTAGTTCCGGTAGGAGATTAAACCAGAAAGCATTAAATGTATATTACAATTGTATATGAAATTTCATACCTTAAAGAAATACAAACACTGTGGAAAGAAGAGGCCATATAACATTGCCATGTGATCCTGCTAATTATTTTTTATGGATTCACCAACAGTAAACCTGGACCACAGATATAAGGGCAAAACATGAATAACAGAACACAAATGCTCTTTTCTTTTCCCTTTTCCCTCCCCAAGCCAGACTGCTAAAAGAGTTTTGCATTCCAACAGCTACAGTGCATGTTAGTGAGTGCTGAATCTATCCAGCAGTTACTCTTATATTCTACTTCAGGTTAATAACATAGAAAACATTTCCATTTTACCAGCAGTAAGTTCACACATGGCTGATGTATGTGTAGAGGCAGTATGTATTAACTTTTGAACTGCCAATGCACAAGAGCTATAAGCTGTCAATTGCCTTTCACATCATCCAGCTACAACAAGAAAACCTTTGAAACCATTGAAGCTTTGATTAAAGCATTGATCTAAGCCAGCAGAAATAGAAGATGAATTAAGTGTACCTGAAGATAATTACTTTAGAATTAGCTTGACATTCAGACAGCTGACCTGGAAAGAGACACTTTTTGGTACAGAAGTAAAACAGAAAATTAGATTTCACAAAAGCAGAAAAACTTATAGATTCTAATGCAGGAAAACATATGCTTACAAAATTGACCATGGGTATAGTAACTGATCTTGGACAAGGGCAGTGAGTGTACTTGGCTGTCATCCCTTGTGGATTTTTTCCTAAAGTTACAAGTAAAATCCTACTAGACTAGTGGCTTGGAAAAAGGTCATTAGAGCTCATATTTATGTTTATAAGGTTTGAGCAAGATTGTGGCTAAAACAGGATGGGATATGTACCTTACGTAATGGCGTAAAACTTTCTAGCATGGTGAAACTCTAACAGATTGGAAGGGACATGCTCCTTGGAAAATCACTGAGGAAATTTTGTCTACTGACACATAAAACCAGCTGTAAATCAATAGAAGGTAGATTTTATTTTTTTTTTTTAGGGAAACAGTCAAATCATAAACATTAATGTCATAAAGTTACCTACATAATACATCATTGATATGGTAATAGGTGGAAGTTAGCATGTAGGCTGATACAACACATGAGGAGTGTTGGCCTTTGTGATGTAGAACACATAGTCCAAAGAATGGAAAAGATGAACTGCAGCTGCATCTATCTGCACTTGAAAGAGGCTTTTGTTTTTCTTTTAGCAATATATTCAACAGCAAAAAAGCAACACACTAAAACATCATGTTTGACTACAAACCACTTCTAAGGTGTCTCATGCAGTTTAATACAGGGAAACTAGAAGATGCCACAAAGCCATGGGAATATAAATCATGATATAAAATGCCAGTCACACCATTCTTTATGAAATAAAGTCATGTATAGTATTAACTAACATCCTTGGAACACCAGGGTTGAGATTCATCTTCTATAACTTTGGACAGCTTTTCAGAACTATCTATTTTAGATACCCAAATTCAGATAAGAAGAATCCAACTTCAAGATTCTCTCCTTCTCTACCTGGCAATAAAAGGAGTCTGGACAGTTAACAGTATCTTAGACAACTATAATGCCTTCTCTAAAACCACATTATTGCAATGGACGTTTCAATGTTGTGAAAGTCTACATGCAATCAGGTGAACATTAGTCTAATAAAGTTTCTCTGACTTCGGTAATTTTAGAATTGCTTGCATTCTGCTTATATAAACAGCATGTCTATGGAAACCAGCATGAAAGCAGGTCTTTTCCACCTCAAAAGTTTCTATAGAAAACAGAATATCTTTATCTTTGATTTTCAGCACATCATACAATCTGTAAGGATGTATCTAGGAAGGAACAAAGGAGGAACACTGCAGGAAGCACAACACATTTTTGTTGTGCTAAAATCTACTTTGCAGATTTCACTTTGTGTTGTATTGAGCAGCATATGCAAGTACTAATTAACAGAACTTAGTACCTGGGCGATACATCAACGGTTTCAGAAATATCATCAGAAGTGAATAAAAGAAGAAAAAGGAGGGTTCCCCACAGCCACCTGTGGTAAAGCTGTGAGTGGACTTTCTTACAGCTTCTCTGTCAGTACATTAGGATCACAGACTAACATAATGAACACCAAGCTGAACCAGAACATTGGTTATGATACTCAGAATTATTAGGGCCTTTTCCTGGTTTGAGCCAGGATGAAGCCAATTTTCTTTTTACTGATTTTTTTTTTTCCTTCAGTAAGCTTTCTTTTAAGTAGCAGCAAGTGTTCCAGCTAGTGGACTGATAATGCTGCAATGTTTCTGTTACTGCCAAGACATGAAGGACACTTTGCTCTTCTTGTTGAATCTGCAGTCTCAGATGCTAAAGGAGCAGAAAAGTCTTATCTGCAGCCCTCCCAGAGGGAGGAGCGGACTAGATAAACAGCAAAACTGATCAGAGATAGTCCATACATATATTTACAAGTAAGACTTGGTATAAAGTCAGCGACCGCAGAAGTCAAGCCCCTTCTTTCCTGCTTCTTCTCCTCCTCTCTTCCGTCCATAGCCGGCATCCTGGGAGGACTCCATCCATCCACCCATCACCACTGATCCCCAGGCTCGTGCATTCCTGACCCTCATACCTCTCCCCTCAGCTCCTGTCTGCTCTGCCGCTCTCTCCGGCAGCGCTCCGGACATTTAGGGACTGCTCACAGCTGGTTTAATCGCTGATCCTGAGTCAAATCGTGACAAGCCTGTAAAGATATTTTGGCTTTCCAGACCCTGAGCAAGCTGTTGCACTGTATGAAAGAGACTGTGCAACCTGAGATTTTCTGGTGAGCTAATAGGATTAATTTTAACTATTTATCAACTAATAATAAGTAATTAAATAGCATTAATTCATCATTCTTAAATATTTCCTGTGAAACAATGTCTTACCTAAACCACAGGTTGCTCATTTAAACTTAATCTGTATGGAAAAAGGTCAAACAGGTATGTGTGGGTTAGAGGTCACAATCCACAGGATCAAGTCACCACCACTGTTTTGGCCACTGTGTGTAGGCAGGCCAAGTGTGTCTCAGTATCACCATCCAAAGATAACTGTACATACCTATTCTCAGAAAGTATTAACATCACTTCCAGATGTTCATATAACACCACAGAGGGTGCTGTGTCTTCTGCCAGGCAATTTTTAGATGATGTTTTGCATAAATTTGTGCATAATATGTAACACTCCCAAAAACTGTGGCTTATTCTCCACTTTGACTCATTGACTTAAGATTTTTTCCTGTATATCATGGTGTGTTATCCCTGTGCCTTGCAGATTTGAAGGTGAAACTGTATCCAGTTGTGGATAGCTGAGTCATGCTCTTGCATTTTGCCTCAAGCTTAGTAAATTTGCTAGAGGTTTAGAGGGTCAAAGCAATACCTTCTAATTGACAGTTCTGCAATCTACTCTTTTACATTCACACAGAAAAAAGAAAGTCTATTGCAAACGCAATAGTCTGTATTTTTTGGTAATAATCTGGGGGACATGATAGCTTAGAATATACATGAGATAGGACCTTGATCTTAGTGTAGGTAAATTTCTCATCCATTCTGGGATTCCTTTGTCTGAATGATGGCTAGGCTTAGGAAAATATATAGCCTGACTAATTAGGAGCCTTGCATGTGTTTGTTGCTGCATTTTTTATGACCGCTATGCAAGACGTATTGCTAGAAAACAATCAATTATGTAAAGCAATCCAGGCTTCTTTTAAAATATGGACCACATCAAAACTTTAACAATCCAAGTATCTACAGAAATATTATGTTCTTGTTGCTTATATTCATGGTGGATGATTTATGTTGGCCATGATTTCAATTTTGCTGTCATCTGGCTGTATTCCTTATGAAGACAGAAGGGATTTCATGTGATTAACTTAGATTTCTGCAGGCTGGATAATATCTTCATGTAGTCTGTTTAGGTACTTGCCATCACTTGCATTTCTAGTTGTGTTCTGCCTGAGTTGATGCTGCTTTTCTCACACTATCAGCTCGTTAATACACAATATCTCCAAAAGTTTTGTTGTTCTTTTGCTGAAACTTTTCACTAACTAACTCTAATAGAAAATACAGACAAAAATGTTTACAGCACCTGGGTGCCTACTTGAGATATTTTGTCCTCTAAACCAAATTGCATGTATCTGACTTTCTCATCCATAAGATGATTTTTAACTGCATATTTGGCTCCAAATATATGACAATCCAGAAACAGAATAACTCCAGCTCAGTATAGCATTGATATAAACTGGTGGGATTCAAAAAAATATTAAAAGTATAATCTCTATAAACATAACAACCCCTGGAAAGGTAAAACTAATAATAAACCTTAATGCCTGACCAAAATCAAGCAGTAAACCTAATCCTTAACCCTAACTCTAATCCTAAAACTAAACCAAGCCCTAAACACAACCCTAACCCAAACCCTAAATCTAACCCAAATTTTAAACCTAACCCTAATCTTAATTGTAAATCTAAGCCTAACTGCACTGTAACTGAAACACAAAATCTAAACCTAAAGCTTAACAACAGCCTTATCCTAATCGTTAAAACTAACCTTAAAAGGTATCCCTAACCCTAAACCCAACCAAAATGCTAAAGCCAAATCCAAAACCTTACCTGAAGACATTCACTGAACTCTAGCTCAATATGTTAATCTGAACATTAACAGTAAATAGTATCTCCCACCATAAATGTCCCTAAGTCAAACCCTGTCTTTGAACTCTAAGCATACAGCCAAACTATAACCAAAATCATTGGCTGCAAGCATAGCCATAACTCCTAAACTTAACCCTAACCTGAACTCTAGTTCTACTCTGCCCAGACCCATAATCATAATTGCAAACCCTAACTAAACTAAACCTGGCAATAATCCTTCACCATAATCTGTTACCCTCACCCCAATGCTAATTAAGTTCTTGACTTAACATTAAGCACAAACATAAAAACAAACCTAAATTCTTACACTGAACCCTAACCGTACTGCTTATTTGAGGTTACAGCATTCATTGAGGGATGTGGTTTAGAGGTTAGGGGGTTAGTTTTTGTTTGGGATTGGGCATTTAGGGTTTTAATTATAGGTTGAGTTTTGCTTAGCATAGGTTTTGAAATGGAGTTAGTGGTTAGAGTTTGTGAAAGGGTTTGGGGCTTGTGCTAGGGGTTAGGGGTTGACTGGCATTATGGAGTGATTTTCCATAGCACGGGAGATGCCATGGAAGAATAAATTTTAAATTGAAAAGTAAGTAGAATATTTAAAGAAATAAATGCTGGTAATATCAAATCACCAGAATCACAGAACCACAGAATCACAGAATCCTAGGGGTTGGAAGGGACCTCAAAAGATCATCTAGTCCAACCCCCCTGCCAGGCAGGGTCACCTAGAGCACATCACACAGGAACTTGTCCAGGCGGGTTTTGAATGTCTCCAGCCAAGGAGACTCCACAACCTCTCTGGGCAGCCTGTTCCAGTGCTCTGTCACCCTCACAGTAAAGAAGTTTTTTCTGATATTTACATGGAACCTCCTATGCTCCAGTTTGCACCCATTTCCCCTTGTCCTATCACTGGTCATCACTGAGAAAAGCCTGGCTCCACCATCCTGACACTCCCCCTTAACACATTTGTAAACTTTTATGAGGTCGCCCCTCAGTCTCCTCTTCTCCAAGCTAAAGAGACCCAGCTCCCTCAGCCTTTCCTCATAAGGGAGATGTTCCATTCCCTTAATCATCTTTGTGGCTCTGCACTGGACTCTTTCAAGCAGTTCCCTGTCCTTCTTGAACTGTGGGGCCCAGAACTGGACACAATACTCCAGATGAGGCCTCACCAAGGCAGAATAGAGGGGGAGGAGAACCTCTCTTGACCTACTAACCACACCCTTTCTAATGCAGCCCAGAATGCCATTGGCCTTCTTGGCCACAAGGGCACATTGCTGGCTCATGGTCATCCTCCTGTCCACCAGGACCCCCAGCACAAGACAATTTTCACCCAGGCATTCCTAAGAAACTGTAATGTAAAGTATCATAGAATCATAGAATCACAGAATCCTAGGGTTTGGAAGGGACCTCGAAAGATCATCTAGTCCAACCCCCCTGCCAGAGCAGGGTCACCTAGAGCACATCACATAGGAACGCATCCAGGCGGGTTTTGAATGTCTCCAGTGAAGGAGACTCCACAACCTCTCTGGGCAGCCTGTTCCAGTGCTCTGTCACTCTCACAGTAAAAAATTTTTTTCAGATATTCACCTTGAACCTCCTATGCTCCAATTTGCACCCATTACCCCTTGTCCTATCACTGATGAACTAGTAACTCGGGTTCGTAGCCTCTCACATAAAACTGCCAGAAAACCAGAATACAGAGCTAATATTTAATTATATTAGTGGGATCCAATAACTAAAGACCAATATATCTGAGGCTTACACAGACAAATTAGTGGCAATCATGGTAAAAATATAAAATTAAAGAAGTCATAGAGGGTTGTCAGGCACTGAG
The DNA here is from genome assembly GCA_020745705.1 of Hemiprocne comata. Classification (NCBI taxonomy): domain Eukaryota; kingdom Metazoa; phylum Chordata; class Aves; order Apodiformes; family Apodidae; genus Hemiprocne; species Hemiprocne comata. Next base: position 87,998,838 of record CM036587.1, read on the forward strand.
AAAGTCAATAAAGCTTTTGTAGAATTACATTATGTATCATATATCTCTAAATAAAGTTAGATATCTTAGAGAGGATAGACATCCTATTCACAAAGTCTGTTTAGTCTTACAAAAGGCATTCAACAAGGTTGGTCATCAGATACTCACCAAGAAATTAGTCTATGAAGGGATACGAAACAAGTTCCTCACATGACTGAATAGTGATTAAAAGGTTGGAATTAATGATCAGTTTTTTGCATATATGGAAGTTGCACGTGGAGTACAATCTGCTCACCATATTCGTAAAAGATATGGAAAAACTTTATGGATACTCAGGTGACCGAGTTTGATACCTCAAAGTATTTGAGATATTTAAGACAATAACTGAATGTGCAGCTAGGCTGATACAGAAGAGTGAGGGAGCAAAGTGACATTCAGTGTAAAATGGATGTAAAATGAGAGAAAGAGAACAACTCTAACATTAAATGCCGAGTGATTGACTCTGCATACATTGTGAGTTGTAATTGATTATTACTACTTAGGAAAAGGTCTTCAAAGCTCTTCAGAAAGGAAAACAGACTATCAGACAACTCTGGGGATAAAATAAAATATAGCAGAAAACATAATCTCAATGAACACAGGAAACATGTGCCCATTCTTGAAGTACACTATATAATTCCAGTACCTTCTTCTGAAAAAGGACAAGTAGAATTAGAAAATAGAAAAGAAGGGGAGGCGTAGCCAAACAACTGAAATATCTTCAGTACAAAATCTAATTAAATAGACTAGTACTCTTCAGTTTAGTTAAGAGAGCAGGGTTATGAACAGCTGTTCAGTATCTGTTCCAAAATAAGAACTAGATGATGCCAAACGCAATTACATTCAAAATAATGTAAAGAAATATATAGTTAAACTCTGGAAACCCTTTGCTGCTGAATGTTGTAGTAAAGTTGACAGTAGTTCACTAAATGGTTGATTTGTTGAAGAAAAGTTGATTGTGTTATGAAATACAAAGACATCTCTAATCTAGGAATCATAATTTACCAGAGACTAGGAGAATTTCTGAAGAAGAAATATTTTCATCTAGGTATTTATGGCCACTGGCTATGGTTGGAGACAGGATGTTAGCCTAATTATAGACTTTCATTTCACCTGGAGTGGCACTTCTAAAGCTTCAGGTTGATAGAATGGATAAGGAAGCAGAGCAGAGCTGATGGATAGAGAGAAAAGAAGAAAGTGAATGAAAGCAATAGAAGAATGAAAAATAGGTTTGATCATGGGACAGAGAAGAATGAATGATGAAAAAGGAACAAGAGAGCAGTGACAGAGAAGAAAAAAGGGGATAAAATACAACAAACAATACAGACTTCCTTCAACACTCATGAGCTCAGACTGAACCAAATGTAGAGAAGCACTGCTGTGGTAAATAGGAGAACAGAGGCATGTATTATCAGGAGACAAAAAAATTCCAGTTCAACTAATGTAGCTGAAAAGTGAGTAGAGATTTGAGTGTTCTACATAAATATTTTCACATACATCAGGATCATAAGCTGAAGACAATGTTGTCATGAGAATGAATAGGTGTAAAGTAGACAGGAATAGATCAGGGATGAAAATTCAGTCAGCAAAGCAGTGAGGGTCTGAAACAACCTTTGAGTAGGAATAGTCAGGGAAGCTTCCAAAATCATTATAAAACACAGTGACATGTCAAAACAGGAGACTAGAATCAATGAACCTAGTGGTTCATTGCAATTCTAGGTTCCCTGTTTTAATTACCAGATGAAGATTTTAAGGAGAAATATTTCAGACTTTTCCCTTCCCTTCCCTTCCCTTCCCTTCCCTTCCCTTCCCTTCCCTTCCCTTCCCTTCCCTTTCCCTTCCCTTCCCTTCCCTTCCCTTCCCTTCCCTTCCCTTCCCTTCCCTTCCCTTCCCTTCCCTTCCCTTCCCTTCCCTTCCCTTCCCTTCCCTTCCCTTCCCTTCCCTTCCCTTCCCTTCCCTTCCCTTCCCTTTTTTTTATTTTTCTGGAATGGGTTTATACATCTAGGTACAATGTAAAAGAAATAGATTCATAAAAAGTAAAGCTTGCAGGGACCACAAAGTGAACTAGTTTGGTGTCCTGTAATCATTAGCCATTACATTTCCCTCAGCTAACTCCCTGTTGAGTGCAATAAACTGTCTTTGTCAAAAAGACATCTTCCATCTAGGAATCTGAGTACAACTGAAAGAATTCAAAAGACTGAAAGTTCACCAGTGGCTTCAGAATTTTGTCCCTTTGGACGGCCATCTGCACAGTTAAACATCTATGCAATATTTCTAATTTGAATTTCCATGGTTTTAATTTTTACTGTGCTGCTCTCCATTAAGTTAAAAATCCTCTAAGGAACTGTTATTTTCTGCCTGTGAGAGTGCTTATACAATACAATCAAGTTAACTCAAATCTTCATAAAAAGATAAAAAGATTGAGTGAAGCCATTTGTTGTAAATTATTTCCTCTAGCCCACAAATACTACTTCTGTGCATCTTCTAACTTTAGCTATTTTTTCAGCAATCAACTTGAAATATGGGTACCAGGTTCATTTGCTCAATTTCAGGACCAGCCTTCTGTGCTCAAGTTTATATTTTGGAATCATAGGTCTTTCAAAGACCAGTTACAAAGACCATAGTGACAAGTTACATATTATTCACCTACAAAACATGACAAAAGGCTGTTAAATCAAGTTACCCTAGCTATATGCATCTGTTTTCCTGGCTCAATGAGTGATGATTTTTGGAGAAACCACTGTGAAGATGAGGGGAATTACTGTGAATCCTTACTGTGAATCAAGTACATTCACCTGTCAAAATTTCCACACTCAAAAGGCATAAAAGGTGAGTCTACATGTGCAAAAAGAGATCAAATACAGGGCAGAGATGCTGGCAGTGAAGCAAAGTCTGCAAGGCAGACCTGACAAATCTGTGTCAGTTTCAGAGTCCAATATTACTAATTTTCTTTCACTGTTCCATACACGGAGCATTTAAAGTTCAACTCCAAATTTACTTATTTGAAGCTCTTTTGAAATTTCATTGAATTTTGACTTTGCAAGGGGATACAGCAGTACACTTAAATCACAACACAAGTATAAGTTATCAGAGTATTGCAATTTCAATACATAGTTGAATCACAGTACTAACAAAATTCTCTGTAGTATGCTCACCACCAAAACACTGGGTATCCTCAGCTGCTGGAAAGAAATGTAGTGGGCTGAATCTAGACCAAGTCTGTAGCTCTCTTCCATGTCTTTTTTGTCTGTTCTTCAGTTTTTCTACTCTGTGTTGGGCACACTCTATGTTGGGTACTCTATTACAAGTTCTGTCATTGTTTCATAGAATCATAGAATCATAGAATCCTAGGGGTTGGAAGGGACCTCGAAAGATCATCTAGTCCAACCCCCCCTGCCAGAGCAGGGTCACCTAGAGCACATCACACAGGAACTTGTCCAGGCGGGTTTTGAATGTCTCCAGCCAAGGAGACTCCACAACCTCTCTGGGCAGCCTGTTCCAGTGCTCTGTCACCCTCACAGTAAAGAAGTTTTTTCTGATATTTACATGGAACCTCCTATGCTCCAGTTTGCACCCATTTCCCCTTGTCCTATCACTGGTCATCACTGAGAAAAACTTAACTCCATCCTCCTGACACTCACCCCTTACATATTTGTAAACATTGATGAGGTCACCCCTCAGCCTCCTCTCCTCCAAGCTAAAGAGGCCCAGCTCCCTCAGCCTTTCCTCATAAGGGAGATGTTCCACTCCCTTAATCATCTTTGTGGCTCTGCGCTGGACTCTTTCAAGCAGTTCCCTGTCCTTCTTGAACTGAGGGGCCCAGAACTGGACACAATATTCCAGATGCGGCCTCACCAATGCAGAATAGAGGGGGAGGAGAACCTCTCTTGACCTACTAACCACACCCTTTCTAATGCACCCCAGGATGCCATTGGCCTTCCTAGCCACAAGGGCACATCGCTGGCTCATGGTCATCCTCCTGTCTACCAGGACCCCCAGGTCCCTTTCACCTGCACTGCTCTCCAGCAGGTCAGCCCCCAACCTGTACCGGTACATGGTGTTTCTCTTCCCCAAATGCAAAACTCTACACTTGCCCTTGTTGAACTTCATCAGGTTTCTCCCCGCCCAACTCTCCAGCCTGTCTAAGTCTCTCTGAATGGCAGCACAGCCTTCTGGTGTGTCAGCCACTCCTCCCAGCTTAGTGTCATCAGCAAACTTGCTGGGGGTATATTCTGTACCCTCATCCAGGTCGTTGATGAAGATGTTGAACAACATCGGTCCCAGTACCGACCCCTGAGGGACTCCACTAGTAACAGACCTCCAACTAGATTCTGCCCCATTGACTACAACTCTCTGACTCCTTCCTTTCAACCAGTTCTTGATCCACCTCACTACGTGATCACCAAACCCATACTTGATCAACTTATCTACAAGGATGCTGTGGGAGACGGTGTCAAATGCTTTACTAAAATCTAGATAAATCACATCTACAGCTCTACCATAATCTATCCACCTAGTAATTTCCTCATAGAAGGCTATAAGGTTAGTCAAACATGACTTACCCTTGATAAAACCATGTTGACTGCTCTTGATGACCCCCATGTCCTTGATATGCCTAGAGATGGAGACAAGAACAAGTTGTTCCATCACCTTTCCAGGGATGGAGGTGAGGCTGACCGGTCTATAGTTACCCGGGTCCTCCTTCTTGCCCTTCTTGTAGACTGGTGTGACATTTGCTGTCCTCCAGTCCTCAGGCACCTCTCCCGTTACCCATGACTTACTGAAGATGATGGAGAGTGGCCTAGCAATGACCTCCGCCAGCTCCCTCAGCACCCTTGGATGCATTCCATCTGGACCCATCGATTTATGAATGTCCAGATTACTCAACTGATCCCTAACCCAATCCTCATCTACCATGGCAAACTCCTCCTTTATCTTGACTTCTTCTGGGGCTATATGAATCTGGGGCTCGTGGGGAGAGCCTGCAGGAGTAAAGACAGAGGCTTTTGACTAATTGAGGGATAAAGAATTATTCAAATGGCTGATCCATTCAGCTGATACAGTTGGTTGATTCACCCAACTAATCCAGCCAGTAGATCCAGTCCACCAATACAGCTGGTTGATCCACTCAGCTGACGTAGGTATTTACTTAGAAGGAAGACAACCCTCCAGTCCCCCTTGTGCTAAGCTTCAGCTTTCTTTCCATCAGCCATGAACATACCCTACATCCTTCCCTGAGCTTCATGAGCATGTCACCCTTGCCATCTCCTCTGAGCCTTCTGCCATTGTAGAGGTTCATTGATCTGCCACAGTCAGACATGTCCTCGGCAAATGCTGATAAGGTTAGGAACATATGGACTGCCTATTGTTTAATATTGTTTTCTGCTACATGAACCACTTTGCATTGCAAAAACAAGTCAGTCACTAGCTAATTAAGTTATTGCTTCAAAGAAAAAGGGTGAATTGCATATGCAAAAAAAAAAATTGGACCTGAGCATATGGCAGATGGACTGGAATTATAATGCTGGTCTTGTGGGACAAGAATATTAATTTAACCAAAAAAGGTAGGAGACTGTGACATAAATCAGGACTACCTAAGGCAACCTCAAGTCCAAAATAAAAGTAAGTCTTTTGTACTTGTGCCTTGCAGATGTAGGTCATCTCAGTGTGCCTTCCTCATATAACCAAGGATTTTGTCAGCCTTAAATTGCCACAGTACAATGTGGGAGCTGATACTGAGTTGCCTGTCTGTTGTGCTCCTTAAATCTTTTCCAGAGATACTTCTTTCCAAGCTACAACCTCCCATTTGTTCAGGCAGTCCTAATTATCATGTTCTTTACCCAAATTATATATTGATAGCACAATCCAAATTGTCCCTGGAAAGCTGCTTTCCAATACACCTTATTTAAAGATAAGTACTACATTCCAAGATAGCTGTGCTGGCATGGTAGGGACCACCAGGAGCCCACACTGTCACACAACTCAGCCTGGCTATACTTCCATAGGCCATGAAGAGTTGTAATGCCGGTGAAAGCTGCACTGGCTTGTACCAGACTGCCACACCACAATCCAGTGAGAAAAAGGACACTTGCGTTTCACTGGTAACAGAAAATATGAGCCTTCTATGGTACTAGCAAAGTGTAGAGTCCCGAAAAAAATATTTGTCTCAAAACAGCAGCCCTGAAAAACTGGACATTGTGCTTGGGTGGGGGCCTCATTTGATAACCAACCGGACCCTGTTCTTGCAAGGAGAGCCCCTTGTTTGGTAACCACCCTGATAAAGTGGACACTGTCCTTGAAAGGGGAGCCTCTCCTTTGGCAGCAACCCTGATAAATGGGACACTGTCCTCACTTGACAAGGAGCAGTGGCCAGAAAGAGGAGCCCCATGGAGGCACAGTGCCATCTTGCAAAAGACCATTGTCCTGTCTAGGGACAGAGCGCATGCATAACAATAAAGGTCATTGCTCAGTCAACCTGGATGGGGGGCCAAGTGATCACCTGGACCCCCGTGCCCCACTGACTCATTTCCAGAACAATCCCAAATCCAACACTGAGTCTGTGCAAAGCAGGCTGAGCCTCACCAGGAGAGGCGGGGCCAGGTGCCATGAAAGAGGCAGACTCGAAATGCTTGGGGCGCGCGCCCACCATCCAAGGACCACAGTGTCATGCTGAGATCATCGCTGGATCCAAGGGTGGTGATATCTTTCCTATCTGCTCTTTCTTTATCTCTGTCTCTCTGCCTTTCTGCCTCTCCCTTCATCTCTCTCCCTCTCTGTTTCTAACCTTATTCTCAGCACATAGGGGTAACATCATTTCTAATTTTGCTGTTGTAACCTGTTGATTTGAGAAGACCATTTTGCTAATTTCTGCTAGTTGTAATCTGTTGCTTTGAAAGTGATATTGTTGTATGTTTCCTTTGACAAGCTTTATAATCTTACTCAATCTTAAGTAAAGGTGTGTTTTGTGAAAGCCTCCTGGGTAATGGTCTTACTCCTAGAGTACCGCGCACAGTATTCCCAAGCTTAATCTCGCCGAATGGGTTGTTAAAAGAGGTATATATATTTAGTTTGGGCCCCCAGCTCTGGGGAGCCATGACCACTTTGTGGGATGTGAAAGTGCCATGCCCACTTTGTGGGTCGTAACACCAAGAGTATCATAATAGCCAAGATTGGTACCAAAAGAAGGAAAAAGATAGATTACTGGAGATAGCCCTCATCTGAAAGTTATGAACAAATCAATGGAAGCTGAAGAAGGAAGACCTAGGATAACAGGAACAATATACCACCCAAAATGTATCTTTTTAGATTGTGGAACTTCTGGCAATGGAATAGGCTCCTCCCCAAAAGACAAGGAACAAGACGTACTGGCAGATCTCTTCTGTGCTTCACATTCTTATTCCTGTAGCTTTGTTCAGTACATTCATGCCACATGTGACTGTGTTATATATAAACTAGAACACAATGACAAAACCAGGTGTCTCTAATTTCACAAAGTATATCAGACTCACAATACATTGAGAACATTTTTGCAGAACTTCACATTCCAATTTACCTGAATGTATTACAGAGTTATAATAAAATACATTATTTAATTTAAAAGCTTGGGTTTTTTTCTTCATCCTGCTGTATTTTTAGAAGAGCTTTTTATTTTATTTGTTGTTGAAATAAAATAATAAATTGAAATAGATAGTAAATTCTGTGTAATGGATAAAAACTCATCTGTAGAAGAATGTCACATGCTAAAATAGTATCAGCAACTGAGCCCAAAGATGGCTGAAATGTGCTTTCTTTGGATATGTGAATGTGGAAATAGAGGTAATCCATGTACCAGGTGTTCAATTTAAAAAATAAACAACAAACTCCTGAGCTTGATTCTACTTCTGCTTTAGTAAATGTGTGTTTTTTCTTTACTTTAATTGGGACAGACAGCTAGACAACTTCTTAAATATGGTAAACTTAGCTAAAAAAATCAGTAAACATTTATATAACTTAAAAGCAAAATCACCAGATGACAATATAGTCCATTTCTACATGTGCAGTTCTAGAAAACTTAAAGATTTTCACATTTTACAAAGAAGTATGCATATGACTCACTCACAGAATATCAAATCTGCTGAATGGAAAATTGTCTAAAATTATTACATCAGACTCAAAAAGTTATTTTTGGTCTGTTGGGTAACTGAATGCCCAGAATACATGCAGTTCAGTGATTTGTTTGATTTATATAACAAGCTGGTAGAATCTACGATTACATTTTCATTCAATGTAATCTACGATTACATTCATTTCAAGAATGCACCGGATTCTTGAAAGTACAGCAATACTGAGCAGTGCTGGATATATGGACTCATCTCAGTTCTCTTGCAGGATTTAGCTCCAATTCAGGAAAGCAGGACTTTCTGTCTAGAAACTACTGCAGTTTTCATATCAATCAGCATACTAGGCTTCTCAGTCATAAATCATCCATTCAATATAGAAATACAAGTAACCCAAAATAGTGAATTGCTAAGAACTTGGAGGCTGGAAATGCTGATGTCCTGTATAGTAGCTAGATAAGAATGTCCCCTTGTGAGGGCCATTTACAGAAAGAAGTTTTTGTCTTTAAGTAAAGTATTCCTCTCCTTCTGACCTTTTTCTCACTCTCTGATCATCTTTACTCATTTTCTTAACCAGCCTGCTCTGTTTTCAGTGTGTCAGTTCACAAAATGAAGCCCCACTCACTGCACTGCAGTAAGCAGCCGGTTGCACCAGCAGCTGGATTAATTCCTAGTTCCCTGAACCAAGCCGGCTCACCGCACAGCTCCACAAGCCCCTGCAACAACAGCACAGAGGGGAGGGAAGGAGCATCCATAAGGAGGAAGGTGGTATCACTCCCTGTCTCTGAAGCTCATGCTGTCAGCTAGCACATACATCCGCACACATCCACAGATGTCCAAGTGTCCAGGGCCCCAATCTGATACGGCACAGCTTCATAACCTGAACTCAGACAGCTCAGAAAGTGCTGCCTACAGGCAAGTAAGAAAAGTAAATATGACAGGAGCATGACGGTTGAGAGAGAATCAGCAGTACCTCAGAATTCCAAGGTCGAAATCACCAGCATGGAAAGATGCAAGGTCAAAAAGAAGAAAACAAAACAAGGCTAATCAGGATGGTCAAGTCTAGTAAGGATCTCACTGGGAATCGCCAAGTCAAGTGCAGTTTTCAAGGTCGCCAGTTTTGGCTGGAGCTGGTATAAGACAGCAACTCAGGAAGAGAAGTCTGCCCCTCTTGCCTGGTCAGCAAAGACTCTACAGACACCTCACCAGGGTGGTGACCATGCTCAAGTTTAGCCTAACAGGTCTTCACACCTTGACTATCTTTAATGTGTGTGTTGGCCTGTAAGTAACTGCTTTAATATTTTTATCCCTCTTGCAGGGTCTCTCTGCATTGAGCTAAGGATGCTGAACGAACTCAGAGAGGGACCAGCCATAACAAAGGGTGGGAAACAACAGCTTTTGGCAGTAGCAGATGGAGACTGCACCATATCAAGAGGTTGTATATCTGTGGTTCAGTTTGTGACATTGCTTAATCAAATGCCTGCTTACTAGAAGAGATAAGGAATTAATTACTGTGGCACAATATGAATACCAGCATGGAGAGTTTGCTCTGCATATAACCCAGAATTCCAAGGAAAGAAATTATACAAGGTAAAGATATTACTGTATTTCTTGGTTCAGAATCAGATAACATATTTCCTAATATTAGATCTCAGTTTTCTCCACCTTGTACTAGTGTCTTAGTGCTTTGTCCTGCCAAATTCTAACTGTCAAAGATAAACAGCATTGGATGCATATATGTTTTTAATAAGATGCTACCAAAACCTTTCCTGCTGAGAAGCTTAATGAAAAGTGCTGGGATCATGAAGGCCGCAATTTATATGGCTCTGTCCAATAAGTATTTCCCAATTTGCTGCTTTCTGTACATGAATAAGTTTATTTTGTTAAGTACATTTGCATTTGTTCACAATGTGGAAGCTATGTTAGCATAGCAAGGTTGTTTTTTTTGTGGGTTTTTTTGCTTTTATTTATCAACCTTGATTATTCTTCTCTGGAAAACACAACATTAAAGATACTCAGGTATCTTCACTTATTCTTGTCTCTCCCTGTCTTTTCACAGAAGACATTCTACACTTTGAGTCTCTAATTTTATGTAAAGAGCAGAACTAGCCATGACAGTCCTATTTGGTGTAGCAATGGCTACCTAAGGAAAGAAAATTGATACAGTTCCAGGATATTCCAACAGCCTTTTATAGATCTTCATATCTACATCTGAGGCACTGATCAACAGACAACTGTAGTACAGATGAGGCAGTGGGAGTGGATAGACTATAAGCAGCAGCAAGACTGAGAAACTCTTTCTCACAAATAGTTTTGATGTAATTGGGTACCTAGAGTGCCTCCTTTCCTCATGCTTCTTTTCTCTTCCTCTCCAGCAGAACATGTTGTAATGTTATTAAGCAGTCAGAATCATAGAATCATAGAATCATAGGGGTTGGAAGGGACCTCGAAAGATCATCTAGTCCAACCCCCCTGCCAGAGCAGGGTCACCTAGAGCACATCACACAGGAACGCATCCAGGCGGGTTTTGAATGTCTCCAGCGAAGGAGACTCCACAACCTCCCCGGGCAGCCTGTTCCAGTGCTCTGTCACTCTCACAGTAAAAAAATTTTTTCTGATATTCACCTTGAACCTCCTATGCTCCAATTTGCACCCATTACCCCTTGTCCTATCACTGGTCATCACTGAGAAAAGCTTAACTCCATCTCCCTGACACTCACCCCTTACATATTTGTAAACATTGATGAGGTCACCCCTCAACCTCCTTTTTTCCAACCTAAAGAGACCCAGCTCCCTCAGCCTTTCCTCATAAGGGAGATGTTCCACTCCCTTAATCATCTTTGTGGCTCTGCGCTGGACTCTTTCAAGCAGTTCCCTGTCCTTCTTGAACTGAGGGGCCCAGAACTGGACACAATACTCCAGATGCGGCCTCACCAACGCAGAATAGAGGGGGAGGAGAACCTCTCTTGACCTACTAACCACACCCTTTCTAATGCACCCCAGGATGCCACTGGCCTTCTTGGCCACAAGGGCACATTGCTGGCTCATGGTCATCCTCCTGTCTACCAGGACCCCCAGGTCTCTTTCACCTACACTACTCTCCAGCAGGTCAGCCCCCAACCTATACTGGGACATGGTGTTTCTCTTCCCCAAATGCAAAACTCTACACTTCCCCTTGTTGAATTTCATCATGTTTCTCCCCGCCCAACTCTCCAGCCTGTCTAAGTCTCTCTGAATGGCAGCACAGCCTTCTGGTGTGTCAGCCACTCCTCCCAGCTTAGTATCATCAGCAAACTTGCTGAGGGTACATTCTATACCCTCATCCAGGTCGTTGATGAAGATGTTGAACAACATCGGTCCCAGTACCGACCCCTGAGGGACTCCACTAGTCACACACTTCCAACCAGATTCTGCCCCATTGACTACAACTCTCTGACTCCTTCCCATCAACCAGTTCCTGATCCACCTCACTACCTGATCACCAAACCCATACCTGATCAACTTGTCTACAAGGATGCTGTGGGAGACGGTGTCAAATGCCTTACTGAAATCCAGATAAACCACATCTACCGCTCTACCATCATCTATCCACCTAGTAATTTCCTCATAGAATTCTATGAGGTTAGTCAAACATGATTTACCCTTGATAAAACCATGCTGACTGCTCTTGATGACCCCCATGTCCTTGATATGCCTAGAGATAGAGATAAGAACAAGTTGTTCCATCACCTTTCCAGGGATGGAGGTGAGGCTGACCGGTCTATAGTTACCCGGGTCCTCCTTCTTGCCCTTCTTGTAGACTGGTGTGACATTTGCTGTCCTCCAGTCCTCAGGCACCTCTCCCGTTACCCATGACTTACCGAAGATGATGGAGAGTGGCCTAGCAATGACCTCCGCCAGCTCCCTCAGCACCCTTGGATGCATTCCATCTGGACCCATCGATTTATGGATGTCCAGATTACTCAACTGATCCCTAACCCAATCCTCATCTACCATGGCAAACTCCTCATCTATCTTGACTACTTCTGGGGCTATATGAGTCTGGAGCTCATGGGGAAATCCTGCAGGAGTAAAGACAGAGGCAAAGAAGGCATTCAGCACCTCTGCCTTCTTTATATCCTCTGTCACCAGGGCTCCCACCTCATTCCTCAGTGGGCCAATATTGCCTCTAGTGTTAGCTTTGTTAGCTATGTATTTGAAAAAGCCCTTTCTATTATCCTTAACCTGACTTGCAAGGTTAAGTTCCAAGGAGGCCTTAGCTTTCCTAATTGCCTCCCTACATCCTCTGACAACAGTCCTATATTCCTCCCAAGTGACCAGCCCCTCCTTCCATGATCTGTAGATTTTCCTTTTCCACTTAAGTTTGCCCAGCAGTTCCTTTTTTAACCATGCTGGTCTCCTAGCTCCCTTACTAGATTTCCTAACCATTGGGATGCTCTGATCCTGTGCTTGCAAGAAATGGTCCTTGAATGTTGACCAGCTATCTTGAGCCCCTTTATCATCTAGCACCCTGTCCCATGGGATTTCCCTTAACAGTTGGTTGAGGAGGCCAAAGTTTGCCCTGTGGAAGTCCAGGGTTCTGGTCCTACTGGGTATTATGTTCCTTCCACACAGGATCCTGAACTCCACCATCTCGTGATCACTGCAGCCAAGGCTGCCACTGACCACCACTGCTTCAACAAGGCCCTCCTTGTTGGTTAGTACAAGATCCAGCAGCGCTCCTCTTCTAGTCGGCTTGTCCACCATTTGCATTAAGAAGTTATCATCAATGCACTGGAGGAACCTCCTAGACTGCGAAAGGCTGGCTGTGTGAGTCTTCCAGCAGATATCGGGGTAGTTAAAATCTCCCATGAGGACTAGGGACTGCAGTTGTGAGGCTACTTTCAGCTGCCTGTAGAAAGCCTCATCAACTTCCTCGCCTTGATCAGGAGGTCTGTAGTAGATCCCCACGACTGTATCACCCACACCAGCCTGCCCCTTAATTCTTACCCACAGACTTTCAACTTGCCCCTCATCAGCCCCTGCACAAAACTCAATACATTCTAGTTGCTCTCTCACATAAAGAGCAACTCCACCACCTCGCTTCCCCGCCCTATCTTTCCTAAAAAGCACATAACCATCCATGGCCACATTCCAGTCATGTGAGCTGTCCCACCATGTCTCTGTTATTGCTACCAGATCATAACCCTTAGCCCGCACACTGACCTCTAACTCTTCCTGCTTATTCCCCATGCTGCGTGCATTAGCATACAGGCATTTCAGGAAACAAACAGAGCCCACTGGTGGGACTAAATCCTCCTTAGACCACCTGCTTTCAGGCCCTGGTACGTTCCTCTTGTGCTTGTCCCTAACAGACCCAGTTTTCTCCCCTTCCCCCTTCACATCTAGTTTAAAGCTCTCTCAATGAGCCCTGCTAAGTCCTGCCCCAAAAGCCTCTTCCCCCGCTGGGACAGGTGCATCCCACCTGCCACCACCAGGCCAGGTGTCTCATATAGCATCCCATGATCAAAAAAACCAAAACCCTGTATTTGACACCAATCTCTTAGCCATTCATTGATCTGTAGACTCTTCCTATATACCTCCCCACCCATTCTTGCAGGAGGGATGGAGGCAAACACTACTTGCGCTCCAGACCCCCTAACTAGCCGTCCTAGGGCCCTGAAGTCTCTCTTCATTGCCCTTACATTTCTTGTGATAATTTCATCACTGCCAACCTGAAAAATCAGCAGTGGATAGTAATCAGAGGAACCCACAAGATTAGGGAGTTTCCTTTTAACATCTCTAATCCGAGCCCCAGGGAGGCAACAGACCTCCCTGTGGGATGGGTTCGGTCGACAGATGGGCCCTTCTGTCCCCCTCAGAAGGGAGTCACCCACCACAATTACTCTCCTTTCCTTCTTGATTGAAGAAGTCCTAAGGACTCGGGGTGACTGACGAGTCCTAGGTGCTTCACTAGATAAGTCTACCCCTCCAACTTCATTTTCCTGTCCCTGAATTTCCAAGGCCTCATATCTGTTATTCAAGGGCAACTGGGAGGGTGGAAGGGGTTGGGAGGATTTTTTCTTGCCTTTCCGAGATCGGACTTCCTTCCATTCCTTCATATCTCCTAAGTCCTCTCCATCTGTCTGGTGACAGGAGGGGAGGGGATCCGGCACTTTCTCAACCTCCTCGATCTGCCCCTGCGTCAGGGTATGACTCCACCAATCTATTTCACTTTCACAATCTCTAATGGCTCTCAGTCTTTCAACCTCCTCTGTCAGATTAACCACCTGCCTGAGGAGATCATTTACTTGCTCACACCGCACACATGCGGTGTCACTGGTTCCCTCTGGTACCAGTGCCAGGCTCAGGCATTCACTGCAGCCAGAGACCTGCACTGCTGCATGCCTCCTTGGGAGCTCTGTCTGAGTCCCCACATTCTTTTTCACTACGGTTTTTGGCCGCGTTGTGACCATGATCTATCCAGCTACTAGTTTGCTTTTCTCGTGAGAAGGCACCCGCTGCTCCCTCCCTGCCTGCCCTCTGGAGGCAGCTGCCGCTCTCTGCTCTGCGCTGCCGCGTGCTCAGAGGAGGCTGCCAAATGGCCGCTTTTTAAACCTTGCCGCCGTTCACAGCCACTCCCCCTGCCACGTCAGCCTTCCTCTCCCTCGCAGGCTTCCCGCTCAGACTCAGGTCTCCTGGCTCTGCCCCGGCTTCACCGTCTCCGGGAAGCCCGGCTCTCTCTCAAATCCTCAGCAGTTTAAAGGAACAGCTCACACCGCTGCCGCTCTCTGCTCTGCACTGCCGCGTGCTCGAATAGAATGATTCTAAATGATTGTCATCATAGAATACCTTGGGTTGGAAGGGATCTCTGAAGGTCATCTAGTCCAACCCCCCTACAATAAGCAGGGACATCTCATACTAGAACAGATTGCTCAGAGCCCCATCAGGCCTGACCTTGAATGTGTCCAGGGATGGGGCCTCCACCACTTCTGTAGGCAACCTGTTCCAGTGATCCACCACCCTCATTATAAAGAACTTTTTCCTAATGTCCAACCTAAATCTCCTTTTCTGTAGCTTAAAACCATTACCCCTTGTCCTATCATTACATGCCCTTGTGAACAGATCTTCCCCAGCCTTCTCTTAGGCTCCTCTCAGGTACTGGAAGGCCACTATGAGGTCCCCCTGGAGCCTTCTCCTCTTCAGGCTGAACAATCCCAACTCCCTCAGCCTGTCTTCATAAAAGAGGTGCTCCAGCCCTTGGATCATTTTTGTGGTCCTCCTTTGGACACATTCCAACAGGTCCACATCCTTCTTGTGTTGGGGGCTCCAGAGCTGGACACAGTTCTCCAGGTGAGGTCTCACCAGGGCAGAGTAGAGGGGCAGAATCACCTCTCCTGATCTGCTGGCCACACTTCTTTTGATGTAGCCCAGGATGCAGTTGGCCTTCTGGGCTGCAGTTGTACATTGCTGGCTCATGTCCAGCTTTGGATCCACTAGTACCCCCAGGTCTTTTTCCATTGGGTTGCTCTTTAGCATGTCTTGCCCCAGCCTGTATTCATATCTCTGGTTGCCAATTATAGCTACAGCTCACATTCGTTAAAAAATCTCCTGTTGGAAGCTGAGGTATGTTGCTAACTGCTGAATTTGTAGGAGGTGAGGAAGACCATAGAAGCTTCATTACAATATTCCCTTAAGGTCTATTCAAGAATTTGACTATACAGGTACTCTTCAGAGCATCCTAATGGAGCCACATTGGTACAGGGACCTCCAAGGAAAGAGCAGAATGTAGAAGGATGAGTGTGTTGTGTAGAACCAGCTCCTGCAGGAAATTGGGTGAGGGGATCAAAGCTATGTGTACCTGTAAAATCTGACCTACATTGTTCAGAGTCTGTGACACACCATGAAGTTGGATGTCTTCAGGGTTCTGTGAAGGTCATAGCTAGTGCTATACAAAATCTGCTGTCTGAAGTCTTTCTCCCTTGTGCACGCTTTGCACAAACAGGTCTCTTGCCCATGAAGGCTGTCAACTCTGTCACTGGATTGAGTCTCTTTCAGTGCTCTAAGCCCAAACGTGCTGGTGGAAGTATTTCTTCCACACCTGAAGGAAAGATTTTGCCTGTTTAATCTCCCTATACTGTCTGAATCTTATAATGGTACATTTGGCTGTGCAAATATTTTTATGTGTTTTTTTAGAAAAAGAACTCAGAAAAGACATAAACCTCAGAAAAGAGCTCAGCTGGCTGCTTCTGCCTGGGACAGAGCTGTATTTAACAAACTACAGAGGCCAGAGAGATAAAAGTGAGGAGTACACAGCTATGCACTCAGAAGTGAAATATCTAGGACCATTATGTAATATTCTTTGATTCAAACATGTAAGTGAAGAAAAATGAAAAAGGGCAAGAAAGGCAGCATGAATAAATGCTTTTAGGTATTTCCTGACACTTTATAAAACCTCACCAAAAAATGCTCCAGAAAGTAAAATGTTGCCATGTCAGCAACACCTGAGAAAATTCTCTATTCATCATAAGCAAACAAAGATTTGAGCAAAGTTTGTCATTTACACAGTGTTCAGGTCCTTGACCTCAACAATTTTTATAATGACTTGGCATTAAGTTACAACACTCCGATTATTTTGGTTAGTCCACTCAACTAGATAAAACATATGAGGACAATTATCATGTCATTTCTCTTCAAGTGAAAATTTACATTTCTTTCATAAGGATTAGTGCTTTTTTTTTTTTATTAAAATAACTTCTTGCATGTGAAAGTACTACTTGTGTTGTTTCAGATGAGTAATTCAATTTTCCTCTCTTATTCTCTTCTTTTACTGACCTTTGCCACACCTCTTTCTACATTATACCTAACATCCCTCTGCTAATGAAAAAGATTAATAATTTGCAGAAGTGTGGGTTTGTCAGCTCAGGAAGTCTGATTTTTTTGCTGAGTTAGCATTATGGATACTGAATTACTACTGCAATCAAGCCAAATGAACGGAAGCACATTCTGAACATTCATCACTTTTCTAACAAGCTTCAGACACATGAGAAACTGTTTAGTATGCACGGAACAGTTGCAATTAATTTTCATATATTTGGTTAAGCTTAATAAGCCCTTGCTTCCTAGCATAGTGTGACCGCCTCTGGAATTAAGAAATGTTTAAACATACTTACCAGATGGATGCCAAATATGAAAACTGTACACCTTTCATCTTTGCCTAATAATGTCAGATACAGCAAGTTATAGCATTATTGTCCCCTCCACTAGAGACACTGAACTTCTAAAACTAAAATGAAGAGCACCATTGAACAAACAAAAACATGGCAAGGAAACATTTGCTGACATTAAGAGCCAATATGATTGTCCTGGTTTGAGCCAGGACAGAACCAATTTTTCTTTTTAGTGATTTTACTTTTGAGTTAAGTGTCTTCTAAGTAACTGCACTTTTTGAAATTAACAGCATATTTTTTCTCTTAGTGTCTGCTTCTAGGACCAATAATGCTCAATGTTTATACTTACTGCTGGAGAATGGTGTGCAGAACCAAGGCCACTGCTTGGTTCTGCTAAACTCCTTATATGCTGGAAATGAAAGGAAGGAAAAGGGGTCTCACTTGAGACACTTCTGTGCACAGAAGCAGACCAGACAGGTGACCTAAATTGACCAAATGAAGTATTCCATCCCATATGCATCATACTCAGTATAAAGCTGAGGGGTCATGATAGCCAAGCTCTCCTAATCCATGGCTGGTATCCTGGACTCTGTATATTTGTCTGCCTTTGATCCTGATTTGTACATTCCTGAATCCAGCTCCCATCAGCTGCTGACCCCAGAAGCCCACGCTGGAACTTTCCCAGGTAGTGACATGAATGTTATTGAGGGGGAGGAGCACTATACTGTTTTTTTTATATATTTGAACATATTTCATTCTTTTTCATCATTATTGTTTCATTAAATCTATTGTGTTTACTTTGCAGCCTGTAAGTCTGTCTCCCTTATTCTCTTTCCTTTCCCCTTCAGTGAGGGGAGAGTGGTTATTAAAGAGCATGTGTCATTTGTTTAGTAGGTGGCCCAGTTTTAAACCTTGTCAATGATGGACTATTATTCTTGGCTGAAAGCCCCAAAAGACTATTTGTTTTTATTGTACTTGTATAAGGTTTTCTTTCTGAAAGTATATGTAACTTCCTTATATTTGTAGCTTCAGTCAGATAGTTTGAAAATGCAGTGCATCTTGTCGGGGCATGATCTGTTTCTTGCCTCATAGTTGCTTCCATAAATACAACTGTAAATCTATGTTAACTTTGCACCTTAACAAGAGCTTTGAGCAAATTTCACGGTGGCATGCAAAATGAGCAAAACTCATCTGATGGTTTGTATTGAGATCAGATGGAAATGAGACTTACATGTTTGATTTTAGCTCAAACTTCAATATGAGGAGTAAAGAGGTAGAAGGTGGAAAAGTGATCCTGAAAGTCATTGTGTTGTCCATTTTAGACAATAATTAGACCACCTAAAACTTACAGGAGCTAGCTGAACCAAGCTACCTGGGTGGGTGCTTGGTTCTCAGCAGAACCTTTCCTGCTAGACGCTGCAGTAATAGACAGTTTACCATGAAATAGGCAGTTATGATGTGCTAAGTCTTCCAATGTGGGCTTCAAACTTGGAAATAACCATCAGTTAGAAACTTCTCTAAAGTCAGGAGGAAGTATCTCCCAGATGCTACTGAATTCTAAATTGTACTTTCCTAGAGTAATAATTTTTTTGTGCCACACTGTCTCTTTAAACAATGACATTAATGTCTTGTCAGGCAAAAAATGACAGAAATCAAAACGCATGCAATAGTGCATCGGGTCTGTATCACTATGATTGTGCAGTAGCAAGATCATCTGCCTTCCTTTCTTCTGGCCAGAAGACTATGTGATTCATAAGGCAGTTTACTAACAAGTTGTGAAAAAAAATATTTACAAAATGTGAGACCACAAATGAAAAATTGCTGTGCATAATGGAACTCCTTTAAAGTGACTTTTTTAATTATCATTTTGTTCTTTGGTACATTCATATGGAATCAGAATTTCAGTCTCTGCCCATTAACACCATAAACCACTTTAATGTCCAAGTATATTTCAAAGATAAACATCTGTGTAGCATTATCACTATTAGAGTGATAAAAGTGTCAAATATTTGCATGACTTAAATAAATCAACATGCCAGAGGTATTTTTTTCATTATTTCTTTTGTGACAGAAAATAAGTCAGATATTTTCTCCTTTTACATTGGTCTTCCAGTTTATCTGAGTGCAAACAGGTCTCCAAACTTGCCAGCTGTGCTTGCCATTCCTGTCCTTTCTTTCATGTTGTAGGAGTCAGACAGACACTGAAAGCAAGACCTAGATACTACTTAGATCTTGTTGTACCATGCCTAGTCCTACAGCTTGCTTCATTAAACAGCTTTTAACATCCTCAGGTGTGGAGTGCTAGGGTAATGCCTTCCCAGTTTCCCAACTCATCACATTAATGCAGCATAAGATCAACCCCTCCACAGACAGGATCTGTGCAGCGTGCTGTGGGACAATCCATCCAGGGTGCATCCAAAGCTGCACAAATGTGGGGTTCCCAGCATATGGAATGATGTAAGTTTTAATTGTTATCTATACTCCTTTTAAAAATTATTCTCATCTTTTTAGAATCTTATTAAAACAGCTATTTTATTAAGCCATTTGTTGTCAGGCCTCTATCATTGCCATCAAGAAAGAACCTGCACTGTCCCTCTCTCTCTCTCTCTCACCTGCCTGCCCCAGTGCAGAGCAGTTGCAGTCTTTGCATGAGTTTGGGAAAGTGGCTGCAGAACGGGTTCTGTTTCAGAGCAGTGTTTTGAGCAGCCCTCTATCCCTCCCTCTTCCCTCCTAGTTTGCAGACAGTGCACAGTAGTACTGCTTGCGTTTGTAATTTGTAAAAGACAGAGAGAAGCAGAACATTTCAGAACTCATTTGGATTTTGTAGTGATATGAGTCCTCTTTCCAGCCTCATTCAGGAAATAAACAGGGTCCTTATTGGTTAGGGCTGAAAGTGGAATTTAAAAACACGTACAATCTTCAGCCAGCTATTGGAGGGTTCTTCTTTTTTATGATGACAGGAAACAGGAGATATGATAGGAAACAGGAGATGACTAACTAGAGTTCTGAAATACTTACACAATTAAAGTAGTGTAGACTGGGTTCCACAAGTTTAAAGGAGTGCATCCAGATGGACTGTAGCTTGGCAGAGGAAAACAGCAGAAAAATTGAAAACTAAAAATAGGGGCTGAGAAGAAGCAAAAAACATAAAAACCATCTCCAAAGACAGGGATTTTTGCCTTTTTTCTTTTTTTTTTTTTTGGTCCTCAAACTATTTTCTCAGATAGCGTTATTTCTGGCACATTTCCTAATTAACCTCCTTCTTGGAAATATTCCTCCAAGGTTATGACTGCGCAATTATCATTAGCCTGAATCTCAGCACAGAGCATGGTGTAGCTCAGAGAAGAGAAATAAAGTCCCTTCGCAGGGCAAGGTTTTTCTCTGTTTGACAGCAGTGACTGTGCTGTAGCTGTGGGATAGAAAACCAGTGAGAGGATAAGTAGAGGTGGTTCGCACTCTTACCCACCGGGCTGGGTGTGATTTTTGCCAAGGACAAGTAAAAGGCAAAAAGTGAGATGGACTCAGCAAAACTCAGTACTGTATGCTTTCTCTCCAGGAGTTGCCTCTTTTAAGCCCCACCACCCCAGGACAGCTCTTGACGTGGACCATAATCTCACTGTAAACTTTTGCGTCTTCAGAACAACTCCCCTTGGGGCTGCCAAAGACTTTGCACCACCCACTGCCTTCCCCTCAACTGGTTTTCTCCAGTTGCTCTTTTATTACCACTTGTGGGTAGCATAACAGAAGTCCAAATGGAAATAGGAGAAGTCAGTGTCCTCCTTTACGAGTCACTGCCACAATGCTGAGTGGTTATAACACTGCCAATTTTAACAGCATGAAATGTAGAAAAAAAATGAACTCCATGTATGTACAAATTCCTTCTTAAAAATAATTGGGGTTTTAGTGTTGCTAAGGGTCAATATACTTTTCTTTTTGCAGAACAATTGCCCAGGTCATCCTTGCAATCTCCTTCTCAAATATTTTGGAATGTATAAGCAGTATAAAGTTCCGAACAATTTCAAAACATTGAACTCTCCTTATTGTAAATTGCATAAGAGAGTTAAGGTTCTCTCACCCAAGGCCAAGTGTATCAGTTCCTTAGACTATATTAATGACACATAGACCAGGTTAGACAGGTCCCTTCTAAGAATGAATTCATGGGACTGATTCTTCTTTCATCATATAATTCTTTAGCCTCTATTCATTGCAGTGGTTAACCATTTGCCCTTGCACCTATTACAATGCACATTAACATATGAATTCAACTGCAATTTAATTTAGGGGAGCAGGGAAGGAAGAAAGAGGAGAATTATCCTGAGTTCAGGAAGAGCCAGGAGCCACCATTTATAATAGACTCTGCTATCAGCTCTGCAGTGACACTTTGTACATCTAACAATAGTGTCTCACAGCTCAAGGAGATCCTACAGCAGACAAATAACAGCCATATGCATAAGAGGTGTGCTGTTGCTATTGTTCAACACTTCCAGTGCCCTGTAGGTACTAATAGCTCTCAACAGCCCTGACCAGCCCCACCTGGGGCCACCACACCCATGTGTCTAGGGGGTCCATTTCAATTCAGCTCTGCTTGTCCCTGGCCATGGATCCCGTTGATACAAATCCTGACCCCTGGACTTACTTTCCAGGTTGGCTTCAGACCTGCCTCTTCACTATGGGCTTACTCAGTGATCACTGGGGTGACCCTGGTTACCTGCACTGGGCCTGATCTTGACTTATTTTCCCATCTTGACCTTCGACTCATCTTTTCACCATGGACTTACTTAGTGATCTGGAACCTTGGCTGACCCTGGCTGTCTCTTTCAGGCCAACTCTGCTTGTCTTGACATGGAGCTGCAGGGCTAAACCTCAGATATCAAGGTCCCTGGCCTGTTCTGGTTTCACATTTGGTTCACCGCCTGTTGGAGAGGAGCTGGGCCTTTCTGCTCCCCAAAAAACCAGTATGACAGTCTGTCACACAGCTCTGCACTACTCTGTTTGAACATTATACCTGTTATTGGGTACTGAGGACCCTGAAGGACAAAATTTAAACTGATATATTGGCTGTGTAAACATCCTGGACACAAGGAGAACAAAAAAAGATGTAAAAGAAAATGAAAACTCAGATGAGTGGTTCATTAAACTTCATTAAAAAGACAAGAAGATGTAAAAGTGAAGGAGAAAATTAATAAATACCAGAAATAAAGGTGACAGTATATGAACACATCTCAAATTTTAAATAATTTCTAGAGGCTAGAGGCTATTGGGATGATTTACAATGAATGCTAGCCAAAAGAGCTTGTACACCTCAAGTCTCTAAAGGTTGTGCTGGTCTGACATAATTCAATATGCATAGTATAGAAAAAAAATGTGTAAACTGTTCAGCTCACACCTCACATAAAGTAACGGATGTTGTCAGATGAACAGTGAAGTCAGGACATTATTGGTTCTCAATAAGAAAGAGTTACTTCCAGAACTCATTTCATACTCATTCTTTAAGCCTTCTGTAGGGCATTGCTATATCTATCTATCTATCTATCTATCTATCTACCTATCTACCTACCTACCTTATTTGGCATGTTATAGTATTTGAAAAACTTGATTCAGATCTTTACTGTTTAATAAAAACACCAAAAAACAATCAATGTTTCAGCAAATTAATTTTGGTCTAACTGTCCTTTCCAGTGAAAAAAGTGAGGGCAAGGACAGAAAAATCTGAGAGGCATGGCTCACTCACCTCTTCAAAGAAGATAGATCATTGATTATTATCTCTATGAAGATTTCTTTTTAAAGATACACAGAAGGCTAGAGTAGCTCTGTGAAAAAAGAGGGTGCAAGGCCTTCATTTTCTAGGAATAAGTTTCAGTGAGGAAAACAGAATCTAAGACATAGACTGTGTGTCTTGTACCACCTTACCTCTGGCAGAAGAATACTTCAGGAATCGTCCTGTTATTGTTCTTTCCACATTTTTCTTCCAGGTCTGAACTCAGAAGACAAATGATGAAAGCTAATGACACTAGAAGTGAGATTAATTTACATTAATTTTTCCAACTTTCATTTCAGTAGCATGTCAGAAGCCAGAATCTAATGGCAAATTCGGCATACATGTCCCTAACCAGCTGAGGAAAAGAGTGTGTGTGGGTCTTATCTGCCCCCAGTTACTGGTGCTTTGCTGCTGTTCATGTTGCCCTGTGCAATAGCAGGCTCAATCAGAACCAGGTCTTACTGTGTTGTGTGCTGGAAAACCCAAAAGACAGAGTTCCTAATCTAGAATTCATATATTCAAAAGCTTAAATCTGACAAGGACACAATGCACACATGCACAGTAACAGTAGAGTCAGAAGCACTTTCCTTTCACTGAAATCATGTTTCATTAAGAGCAATTCAGTTATTTTGTAGAAATCAGTTTGCAAATTAAGACAAGGGGTATGAAATGCTCACAGAAATATTAATTATATATATACAGTTCACATAATTTTTCCAAACTACAAATCTTCATGGTGGTTTTTGCTGCCAACTTCAGCTCTAATAGGTCTTTTTAAAATGTCTTTATTAATTGCATCTTGTTTATTGTTGTAAACATATCCCCATTTTTCTGCTCACCAAGATGAAAATGATCTCTTTTCATTGCTGCTGTTTCCCAAGAGCATGAAACACCGATGAGTTACAGCTCATCAAACCTCACATTTTTCTTCTGTAATATAACTAGTCATGTTTTCTTGCTGGTACATAATTCAACTTGCAGATGCCTCATCAGCCTCCCCCTCTTCTTGACACCTGTCAAGTGTTTGTCCTCTTGGTGAAGGTGTTCAGTGCATTATTATTCCAATCTGGAGAAAGTCCTTGGGAAGTGTCTGTCAGTAGGGTGTGAAAGATCTTTGAAATACAGACTTACACCTTTCTCTAAGCCAGTATTCAGGAATAATGACATGAGTAAGAATGCTAAGGCTATACTAGAAATCATCGTTAAATCCCTTACATATTAAGCAGTCAAATTATATTGCAACATGTTCTGGGCATCCTGATCCTGCAGTGAGTTCAGTGCATGTATGGAGAACCCTGGATTAGTAGAGGTGGCTGGAAGATTTAATTTTGAATTAGCTGAAATAAGTGAAACTATTCAAAAAGTGGGCAAAATGTTTTTCTTTCAGTCTCTGAAGTAGGGCCTCCAGAAAACATTGTTCACCATTTATTACCTGACACATTTTAAAGGATAGAAGTAGGGAGTGTGAACAAACAGCAAAGGTTAAAAAGAAGTAAAGATATGTTACTGACAAGGATTGATGACTTAAGCAGAAATGTCCCTGATTCTTATAAGTAAGCAAAGGACAAACACTGACAGGTGAGATCATCACATTATTTGTAAAAAAATTACGACCTTCAGGATTCGTGCAATAACCGTTTCTAGGCATGTGATCTCTTTCAAAGTTAGTGCAGCATTTCTGAACCACGTTAGACTGACAGGCATGGAGTGGTAAGTCCTCAGCATGCACTCACACAAAGGAAAAAGAGAAAGCAGCCTGGGATCAGCAACCTTAGGCCAGTTCTGAAACGCCTGAGTCTAGGAGTGACAGAATCATTTAGTCTCCAAACTGTTTCAATGCCTGACCTCTGCTGAAACTGCCAAAAAGACAATCAATGCCAGTTATAACATCTAATTGTATAGTGTAGACATCTGTCAGCGGAGAACTAGCCACCAGCTACGTTTCAGTTAAGTCACCAAAAAGCCATCACTCAGCAGCATGCCCTGTAGACAAGCCTACCCAAGCCTGGAGTGAAAAGTACAATAGATTTACTTCAATGGGGTTTCTACCTTTTCAAATACACTAAAAGATGCTGCACTGAGCATAAGCAAACAGAAAAAAAAATGCTTCAAACACCTCTGCAAAGGGAAGTAATTACATGGGGCTTTGAAATTGAGATGATACAGATATGGATATGATGGGGCATTGGGAGACGTAGGAAAAGAGAATCAGATCAACAAGACCCCAGGGACCAAATTTTATAAAGGGCTGAATGATGTGTGTATTTTGAAAAGAAGGAAGTAAAAAGGTGACCATAGTCACCGGAGGACATTTTAAGAGGCTAAACGGGAGATTTGGAATATGGTGATGAAAATGAGATGAATTCAGGGAATGTTGAAGATGAAAAAGCAGCAACAGAAGGACCTCTCATGGTTATCTGATATAAATGAGCAAAACACAACCTTTAAGTTTTGTTGTTCAAAGTTGCCAACTGAAACAGAGATGGAGAGAAAGAGAAGGTGTGAAAGAAATTTAAAGCCTTAATTTTTGGTCATATTGAATTAAAAGAGATGATGGCTCACCCTGGGTGAGATACTGGGGATGCCACCATCTATATGAGACAAGAAAATTCATAGATCAGCACAGAGATGTGTATGGATGAACTGTCAGAAACAATGTGCAGAGTGGGAGAAACAGAGAGTGAAGGATAGCATTTTGGAATGTCTCCGAGACAACAAGGGAAAAGAGATGCCATCAAAATAGCTGATAAAAGAACAGCTGAAGGAAAACAAAGTGAATGGACTATTATCCTGAAAGCAAATGGCCTGCAAGCCAGCACATTGCTAACAACTCTCTAAGAGAAGAAATAAATGCAATTCCCCCAAGTGCAAAAGCAACAAGCATATTACTTGTTTCTGCTTCACCTTAGGGCAGTACTCAGAAATGCCGCAACAGAAGGGCAGCAGAAAATCAGCAGTATCCACCTCTGCTGAAATCAAGAAAGATCACAGTGTATTTGGGGCTCTGATTTTCGGGCAGGAACAGATATCACAAGTAGCACATATGTACAATGCACATTCAGGGGAGAGAAGTTAGCGTGCACACAGTGTGCCCGAGGAACAGAATGCAATATCAGATAAAGAGGCAATACTTTGTCTGAAACATTTCTACCTGTATTTTTAAAAAAATACAGAACTTGACTGCATTGGTTGGTGCTATAGCTCAGTATTTCAGAAATTTATTGTAATGAGCAACACCTCAAAAGTATTTATACATCTATATTCTAAAAATAAATGCAGCTCATGAGTATATGCGTATGTTTATATAAAAATATGTCCTTTTTTGTCCACATGTCTGTCAAGAGAATAAACAATTCTGTGAAAGAGAAATAACTTACAGGTTATAGAAGATATTTTCACTTGTGATCATATGGAAGGGAAACCAGAAGCTAGTCTTGAGTTTTTAAATTGAGGATGCTTGTGAACTGTAAGCATTTGCAGAGTCAGAAACAGAGTGAGGACTGTTTCTTACCCTTATCCAGTTGGTAGATTTAAATATCTGAATTCTACCAAAGTTTCACTTTATTGTCTTACTATATCTACTGGATCTAAGCCTTCAGATTTCACTGAATTGCCTAAACACTGGTCTTCGCTGAAGTCTGTGATTCCCTAGGATGTCCCACCTGGTCTCTGGCTTGTATTTCAGTCTAGGTGCATCTATGAACATAAATTTAAGGTAATCCTCACTCCAAACCTCGAGGGTTTTTTGCTTGTTTTACATCATTCTTAAAACCTTCCAAGTTTTAAGCAAGGTAGTAGGTAGCAAGAAACTAACTTTCTGGACTTCAAAGTTTTATGTGCAGGGAAGTTAACTACAATAGGCCTCAGAGTGAAACTCTTATGTTTCACACTGCTTGGTGCAGAACATTACTACCAGAAACCCTATTTACTCCAGAAATGTTTCACAGTCACCCTGCCTGAAATCTGCATGGCTCTAGGGCCCTCAATACTGAGCAATGGTTTGGAAAAAAAGAGAAATATTTTTAGAGGAAACTTCTGGTATTATAGAAAATTAATGCTAAAGGCCATCTGTGACACAAACACAGCTTTCTGTAGTAGTGTAATTAGAGCTAATTTTGTGCTGGAAAAATCCAGAACAGTCTGTGTACCAGAAAGAGTTCCACCTGTCAGCTGTCTTGCCGTATTATTTGTAACTTCTTATGTATTTATGCTCCAAGTGCCTCTCTCCATATAAATTAGTTCTACAAGTATTACATTAAAATAAATTCCTTTTTATCTCAAAAAGTATTCCAAGACTATTGTGTCTAAAAATAAGAATTTAGTGTCTTCCTCATGCTAACAGAAAATAATTACAATAAAGAGATACCATTCTTCTAAAATGAAAAATAAATGGACTAAGAAGCAGCTTCACAGGGCCCTCAGTGTTGAGCCTTTTCCATTTAAATGAGCTCTTCCAGTAACTTTAGCTGGAGCATCAAGCTTGCAGTTAATTGTTTAAGTTAAGGTTTCAATTAACTGTGATTGACATATGTATACTTTGGTGAATTCAGCAATACAGCACAGTAACCAATGAATTGTGTAAGTGAGGTGCTATTTTAAAAGCACCTGCCTCTCATAGGGGAGTTGAAAACTTTTTAAAGAGTAGGCTACTTGTGTTTTATATGGTTCTGGAAACGGATACTTATGTAGTATCTATCTATCTATTTCATGTGAAATCCTTGAAGAAAAAACATTTCCATAAATGATGCAATCTTCTATTCCTCATTTCAATTATACTAAAACTAACCTTCACATTTCAAGATAAATTAATTCTTAGAGAGCGCAAGCAGTTGTTATTTGAACAAAATCATCAAGCAAAATTGGTTTGAGTATTCGGTCTAGAATACAAAGCTGAGGGAATATCAACATCCACAGGGATTTTGCTCAAAATGCTGAACTCAGACACACTTCATGGAAATTACTGTGAAATGTAAATACCATTATCACAAGGCTGCTAACTCCAGGCTGCATGCTTGCTTTCTTTTTTGATAGCATTTGGTGAAAGCATTGATGGTTTCAGAGGACAACATGGATATTAATCTCTCAAATCTAGCCCAGTTGAAAAGTTAGCCGAGACACAGCATTCCTGTATTATTTGTTTTTTAATCAGTTCATTCCGTGAAGCTAACAAAGTCATTCAACAAGACAGTAAACCTTGGTATGTAATTATATTTTTCTGTAATAAGCAATCAAAAGAAAGCAAGCTGTTACTTCCATGAGATGTCTTTGGATAGCTATACAATAAAAAGTTTAGGTCGACCACCAAATGAGCTAGAGCCTGCTCCAAACATTAAGATTTTGAGTCTAAAGCTCAAATAGGTAAAGAGATTTAAAATATGGATTTGGATTTTTTTCCTCTAAATATACTTTTTATCTATGTACTTCTATGTACTATATAATGATAGGAGGAATGAGGAAAACACAGAAAACATCACAAGAAATCTTCTTTTCTAAATGTTGTCAATAAGATCATAAACAACACTCACATTTGGTTGCTGGTCCAGGAAAAAAACAACAACAACACACAACAAAAAAACCAAACCAAACCAAAAAACCACAAAAAACTCAACAAAACAGATACTGTAGCTCAAGATAAATCACCAGAAACTCCTCCTCTCAAGCGTTTCACACAGGAATGGACTGATGGCTTAGTTTCCAGGACTTGCTTAAATCTAGTAACCCCATCCACCTATCAGTACCTGATTTGGCTAGGCATCCTAAGGCCTTCTTGAGACAGATGAATGCAGGAGTATTTTTTTCTTGAGAACCAGGTTGGCTGACACCAACATGTTTTCACCAGCTTCCTAGCATCACTAAATGGGGAACATTTCTTTCAGCAATTATCACATAATTAATTGCAAGTTGGTATGTTATCTAACATCAATCCCCAAAAACCCTTCCACTCTAGTTTAAGTGGACAACTAAGGGCTAAGTATCACAAATACAAGACTCTAAAATGACAAGTGCTTGCCAAGTGCTAGTGCTCACCAAAGAGTTTTGGGACTCTGAGTTTTGGAAAAGAGAGCAGAGATCTTTGGGTTTCTTATTTTTTACAAAATATGGTCTTTAAGTAAATTAAAAGACTTTTGTATAATCCAATTAGTAGTTATAAGGAAGCTCCATATAACCAGCTATGTACGGGGAAAAGTGTGTGCATAAGTATTTATAGGTCATCTGAGGCTATGGATGTCAAATTTTGCCTGTTCAGTTCTGTGATCAAAAGTGTTTCAGATACATAAGCAAATTCTTAATTAGATTGACATTGAATGTAATTGTGACCACAGTGAATCCATTCAAATCTGATTTTTATGTGGAGAAAACAAATGGAGAATCAGGGACACTAATTTTACTTAAAGTGAGGCTAACACTGATCCTATGCATTTTAACTTAATAAGGTCATAATCCAGAGGCAATAGGTGCACTCTTATAAATTTGAGTTTCAATATTCTCTGCCATGAAATGTTTCAACTTGTTATTTTAAATAAAATATCCCAAGTACATTTGACTATCTGTTCTTCCTATTAGGTTTAATGAGTAAAAGCTAATATTGAAATACATGGTTATATATACTGTGTGTTACCTGGATTTTAAACTTCTGTATACATGAATTCAGCTTGAGGAAGAATGTTTTTGGGTACATGATCTCTTCCAGAACAAGTGCTAATAATGAATATGTTCATTAACTATATACATTGAAAGTAAATGTCCTATAAAAAATTATGTTTGGTATTGGTCTTCTGAATTGCCTTAATGCTCACTATCTGATTCCCAACTACCCAGTGGTTTACCTATACTTTTTTTTTCCCAAGTTAATTTCTTGCAAATTAAGTTGATATGTGAGTAAATGTTAGTCTAGCTATTCGACAACCACTTATTCCAGGCTGCAGATGTTATAATTTATCTGTGAAAAATTAACATAAATGAAATCAGATTCATGTTGCCTTCCAAAATAAATCACCAACAGTTTTATTTTAGAACAAGTGCTCATTAACTTCCCAAATTAGAGGAAGTCTTAGTCATTGCATTTTTTTTGCCGTAAAAATATTTTCGGCCATTCCAGAAAATACACCTGAAGTTTTTCTGTCTCTTTTTTTTGTTTTGTTTTAAATCTATGTGTTGGTTATAGGAGGATACATGAAATAGCAATTAGGCAAAGGTATTAGCAAGGTGAGCTTTTTGTCCCAGGCATATTCCCTCTAATTGCTAATGGGTAATTTCCATCAGCTTCAGTATGAATGGCTCAGATAAAGTGAAAAAGACATGCATGTATAACTATATATATATATACACACACACATATATATATGTATATGAATCATCCACACCCTGTTGACTGTTTGTAGCAGAGAATGGCCATATGCCTCCAAAACTGTTCACAGTCTTTATGGACCTTCCTTTAGGAAAGGGAGTAGGAGCTTGAGGTATGGCCAACAACTAACTGGTTTACAGCGGTTTTACACTTCTCCGTTCTTCAAGGTACAAAACAGAAGAGCAGCTTTGGGGCTTTAGACTCAAACAGCTTCAAAATCTTATAAAGAAGAACATTATCTCAATCCTTCACTAGGAATTGCTGCATGCTGAAGAAGGCTACAGACACTTAGAAAAATCTATATTAAATTTGCATATCAGAATCTTGTTTCCTCTCCCTTCTACTCCAGACTTTATGAAACTTGGTTCCCCAGGCATATTCCTTGAACATATTTCAAGAGATTTTCTGGCAGATTTCACCTTATAGTTTCTCTGGTAATACTGAAGGATGAGACAGCCTGAATTACTTTAATTTTTCAAAGGAGGTGTTGATAAAATTGCCTACTACCGATCACTATAAAATGCCTCTGGATTTTTCCTTTTTAATTTGTTTAGCTAAATTAATAGAAGCTAAGTTCATGTCCTTGTTCATTTTTTCCATGCTCATAATTTAATATATTTGCATAAAGCAAAGAGAGAAACATTGACTAAACTTTCAGCAATTTTAATAACCCCTAAGGACACATTATGATTATGCTAAGAGACTCAGGGGCAGGTGCTAATATTAAATAATCATATTCACTCTATATGGGCAACAGATTCATGTTTGGATTAACCTTTCACAGGAAACCCAAGGCACAGACTTGAGCAATTCTTTTTTTTCCCTTTCATAATACAGATTGAATTTTTAAAGCATTCTCAGCTACCGGTGAAAAAAACTCTTCCTTCCTTTTGTATCCTTAAAAGCTTTAAAATACTTAGTTCTCAAGTTAAGTACAACTAATTTGATGAAGATAAAAAGTGCTATTGGCCTTTAGAAAACTCTGTTC
Organism: Hemiprocne comata; assembly: GCA_020745705.1. NCBI lineage: Eukaryota > Metazoa > Chordata > Aves > Apodiformes > Apodidae > Hemiprocne > Hemiprocne comata. The sequence goes on from CM036587.1 coordinate 88,030,195, forward strand.
TGGAAGATTTATTTTTCATTGGTCAGCCAGCTGAAGTAAGAGAACACAGGCAGGAATATTGCATTGGTTTCTCGTTTTGCCCACTTCGGGTCTCTCCTGCACTCACTGTTGCTTCTCGTATCTGCCGAACCTCCTTCCCAGCCTCTTTCCCACATACCTGTTCTCTGTGCCAGCCTCTCATTTTGGCTAGTCCCAGGCTTCTCTTTAACCTATTTCCCACTTTCCTCTCTTTATGTTGTGCACTGATCCCTCTTTCATAAGATCAGTAGTCTCATTAACTCTGTCACGTCAGTAATGGCCCTGAACTAAAGAACCTGATTAAAAACTTTCAAATATTTCTGTATGTGATCATCCATTAAAGTTAATAAAAGAACATAATTTTTCTAAGCTCCTTAGAGCAACCTAATTTCTTGCAGCAAATGTCACTTTCTGGTACTAGAGGAAAGGATAAACCACGTTGCATAATGTATTTTGGAAGTGATCAGCAGAGAATGTGCTCTATAAGACAGTCATCGACTTGTTTGAAAGTCCTTAGGTTTTTTACAACATTTTAAAGTTAGGATCTTATGCAGTACAGCAAAATAAATCTAATTCTATTCAGATAGAAACAAAAAATTGGCACTTCAATAGTGATCACAAATAATCGCCATTATGATTTTCCATTTAAGGGAATGAGGTCTCTGTTATGTTATCCCAACAGGTAAGTGCTGCAAGAATCCAGGGAAGAAGAATACACCTTGTGTCTTTTCTTCTTCTTGATTTCATCATATCCTGGTTCTGTATAAGTAACTAGCTTCCCATTACCCATCAAATTATCTTCTCACTCGTTTGGAGGCATGCTCTCACATTCACTAAGTATCATGTCATCTTGTCAGTGTTGTCCTTCTGCTTTCTCCTGCTCACTTCTACAGTTTTTTTCTCTCTTCCCTGCCTTTGTTTTCAAGAAGGATATGTCCAGCTGAACTGGTTGTATGAGTCTATCATATATCTACTGGTCACATGCTCAACTTAGTTTCTCACCAAGGTGAAGACATCTGTTTTGTAGGGCAGCCTGACACAAGAATCTATCAAGTAAAACCATTGTGATGTAAGCACTGTTTAGCTGTTTCAAATGTACACTATCTGTAGCTCTTTCTTTGTCCTTTTCATTAGGGTTTAGGACAGTTAGTTTAGGACAGCTGCGTCCATACTATTATATTACACCGCCCCCAAGAAATTTTCTTAGGTGTTGGGATCAAATTTCTGTAGAGTTACCTTGTTAGAATGGTCCCAGGCATAGTTTGGTCTGGGCAAACCAGCACACCCCTGAACAATTTCCACATATAGTTCAGGAATTAACATGGGCAAGTGGCTATTCCTAGTAGAGAGTTGAAAACTGGTCACCTTGTTTTGAAGACTAGATTTTTATTAGTACAATCGTGGGCTGGGAAGTGTTCACATTTAATTCACTGCCATAGACATTGCAGATCTACAGAAGAGTTCACATCAAACATCAGCGTCAGGTGGTGAAATGTTTTTAGCTGAAAAGCGTAAATGCTGATTATTCCTCAAATTGTCAGTTTGGCTGATGAATATGATGGCTATAAAGTACTGGCTATAGTTTTGTTACTGCTCCTTTGGTTCTTGTGGTATTTTTGCCTTTCTTGGACATCAGTTTTCATCAATGTAACCACATGGACAGTCTTTTTCAAAAATAAGAATAGGTTATATTGTCTTTGAGGGTCTTTTATATTTTTATCTTTATACCTTTTTTTATATTTTACAGTAGGCTATGCAACACTCCTCTTTCCATGTTATTTCAGTAAGGTCTTACTGACAAGATTGTGACACTGAATAATACCATAAGCAACAGAAAGATGGACAGTGATTTAGCTACTTAGGATCAGTAAAAGAAGTGGAATCACTTTTCACTTAGGCTTATATGACAATGTGTTTTTGTACAAGACATGAGTTTTGCTCTCACCCACCAGTCTGGGCTTTCTGTCCCAGAGAGCAAAGCAGACCAGGGGTTCAGCGACAGTCACTTTCCCTTTATGAGGACCTTTACCATGCAGTCAGCTAACTTCAGAGGGCAGTGTTTAGTGTGTGTCTGTAATTCTTCCTATCCATGCCTTGTTTTAGACGATCAGAGTACTAGAGAGAGTAGGAATAGACCAGATCATAGCCATGCATCAAGCAAGAGCCTTGCCCTCTCCGCCTGGCAATTGCATGCTTGAATAATAATATAGAATCCATTAATGATTTGTATAATATAGCTACCGGATTTACCTTCATTAAAGGCTTGTAATGCAGCAGGTCATGGATTCTTCTGTTGCATTGGGAAAGAGTGTCTTCAGTTTAATATTTTCTCATCATTGGCTTCCAGAGTTAGAGACTACTACGTAGCTGGCAACAGAAATTTCCACTGTCTTGCCATTTCTTCTTACTCAGGTTGCTGAGATTCTGATTGCTCCTCCTCTTGAGAGTTGATGGGCTGATTCACGGTTCCCTGATTGTGGTTGCTTGTTCATCTGGTTTGTTGTTTGGGTGTTGGGTGTTGGGTTTTTGTTGGTTTGGGTTGTGTTTTGGTGTTGTTGGGTTTTTTTTTGGGGGGTGAATGGGCAGCGGGGGCATTATGGGGAGAAGCAAGTAATCTACAGTCTCATTTTTCAAGTTTTCTTTCTTGGACTTTCTGAACTTCTTATTTTATTAGTTCAATACTTTTCCTACTTTGGCTATTTTCATTATTAATCTGAAGGTCTTCCATCATTAACTTGTAGAAGTGCTCCAGAACATCAGAAAAACTGTCATATTCTGCTTGAATGCCACAATTCATTTAATCCATCACATGCATTTTTAAACTGTTTTTCAGTGCACATTGATTCTCTACTTTACCTGTTGGACACTTCATAATTTGTTTTAGTTCTAGCATATGCTATTAGTTTAAATTAGAGCTGCTGTAAGCAATTCATCAACAGTCTGATGTCTGATGAAAAAATCTTCCTCATATTATTGTATAATTTTATTATAGCTGTTCTGTTCTTTTCTGAGCTAGTGAAGAAGTTTAGACCAAAGGAGGGAAGAATAAGTAGAAATAAGTTAGACTTACACCAAACAAGCTTGGAAACTCAAAACGGAACAGTATGAAATTCAGTGAATAAGAACAGCTGGCTGTATTTGCAATTACAGACTTATGATGCAATTGCCTGTTAATGGCTCAGTTAAATTGTGAAGTAGATAACACTGTTTTAGTTACACAGATAATAACAGAGAGCTTAGGCTATGAATTTGCTTTATATGAGGATATTTTTCCGTGACTTGGTCAATGCATCAGCACAAAAAGTCTTCACAGAAAGTAGTTGCTGATCTGGTAACTTCATCTTCCATTTTCCATCATTCTGCTTGGAAAAGAGTAGGACTCACTTCTTCCATGGATCACTACTGTTGCATTTAGAAGTGCAAAAGTGCTTGACTCAAAAAGTCTAGAGATAGGTATAATTTTCACACTGACTTCTCTACAGCTACCCTGCTACCAGTTTGGCCAGTGCTGGACTATTCCCTAAGGATTACTACATGTGACATGCAAACTCTCAGATTTCTTGCAGACACCTTATTTCATGGTATGCACAGTTCTATCTGCATTCCCTCATTCTCGGCTGAAAACAAGTCATGGAACTAGGCACATCTTCCAGAAGAGCTCTGGAAGTACATACAGTTTTCACAAAAAATGCTCTACTACACCCATGATAGTACACTGATTACTGCACAGTTCTGGAAAACAATGACTTCTGAAGCTCCCAACTCTCTTGTTTAGGCAAGTTATGAATAAAATCAGGATGTAAAGTTGATGCCAAAGTAAAATAGCATAGAAACCTTATGTTTCCTTTTCATGCTGTACTGAAAGTCTTCTCTGTAGCTCTGTTATCACTAGCCACAGGGTTAAGTGTAAGCTAGATGTCCCTGCAGTCAGAAGACCCTAGGGACTTGAAACCATGGGCAAAAGCTCACCTTTCTGCTTGCTGATATTTCAGAGATTCCCACATTCTCCCATTGTGTTTCACAAGAAAGAGACACTGCTGCAAGTAGAGTGTGAAGAACAGGAGACCTCTGTGAGTTTTACTGAGAAATTGTTATCAGAGATGGGGACAAAACAACCTAGGATCAGCGAGTTCCACAGTGCCATGCTGAAGGAGGTCTGATGCCCAAGTCCCTCTTTCTAGAGCTGTTTATCATAGCATAGTCTGCTTCGCATTATAGACCTGCTGGTATATACATGCAAAAAAAGAAAGGACTATGCTGCAGCCATCTTGTCAAGGCATTGTATCTTTAGCCCAGCACAAGGTGTTCTACAAATGTCTAGTTAGTTAGCCCAGTTTTAGACCGGTTGAATACCAGAGCTTGAAGGACCAAACAGCAACCCAAAAGCCACCTTATCCTAAAATCGCTTTTCTGAGAGGATGAAAAGCTGTGATATTAAGATGAAAGAGCTAGCACTGAATTATATCATGTCCTCAAGGAAGTTTTATATTGATGGTAGATTTCAACAAGTGCGTGCAGAATCATATTCAGCTAAGTGTTGTTACAATCAATACAAAGATTTTGCCTTCTGAGAGACAAACTTCTGAATAAAAAGAGAGGAACCTCTATTCCAACCCCAGTGTTGAGAGACAGCTACAAAAGCCTCAACAACGGCATTAGAAATTCAAACAAATTCCATTTTTTTTAATCTCTGCCTTCCCTCCCTGCATAATTTGGATGTGTTAAAAAATGGTCATTGTTTCCTGGCAACTTATTCAAGAACGTGTGTTAATACAGCAAATTCCTGTCTTGCAGTTTCTGAACAGAAGTTCTTTTTTTGTTTTTGTTGAGGTTTTTTTTTTAATTTTGGGTTGTTTTTTTTCTTGTGTGTGTGTTTGTTGTAAAAATTGGAAAGCACTAGTCAGAAATAAAAAAGAGTAAAGAATGTTTGTGATTCATCTCAGAGAACTATATTTACTTCTATATTTTAAATTAGTGAGTTTAGTGGTCTTACAGGCACTGCCATTACAAAAAACACCTGCATTTCAATGAAAGAACTTAATGCATGTGGCAGGAGATTAATAATTTCCTTATTTCAAGTTAATTGCTCTTTTTGGAATTTATAGAGGAATTTATTTAGCCAAGTTCCTCTCTGTTCAAATGACTACTTTATTGGCAGAGGCCCAGGTAATAGGATCTGTCTGTCTCATCTATTTTAAGACATCCACAATGTAGACATCTACATGTGAACTACCTTCCTAGATATCTTCTATAACAAGTGGAGAGAAAGATGTACTGGTATTAAATTATTTATCTCATCTCAAGGTAGGCATTGGAAATACATCAGATGAATCATGCACCATAGGTCTTGCTTTTCTCACAAAAGTAATATAGGCAACTCCCTCAGACACAGATGTCCAGAATTAAATAAGTCAAATTCTTTCTTGTTCTGTTGCAAGATCAAAACAGAGACTAAGAATAGTCCTTCCATCTTTGGATCACTGAAAAAACACTTGAGCATGCAGATTCAAACAGGCCTTTGAGAGATGAAATGCTTGGAACAAGCAGACCCCTGGAACTGAAGTGAGCAAAACAAGAACTTAAACTGCTGTAGGAACATCAGCAGGCTGTCCATCCCTAAAGGCAAGTTGTAAAAGAGGCTAGGAGGTATCTGGGCACAGAAGAAAACAAGGGAACACATAAAGCAACTATATACTCTTTCAGCTATACTAACTGCATGAAGAAGTATAGGAGGTTCTTGTTTTACTGCATATGTTTACATTTCCGATGGACAGATGACATATGTGCACACATTTCTCAAGGGAAAGGACTTTTTCCTGAACTATAGGACCAGAGGAACTCTGTGGAGACAGAGAAATTCAGTGACTTCTATCTAGAGTCCTGCCACCAGTGAAGCAGCTCCATTTTTGCTCAAAAAGAGGAAACTGGAGAGGTTTATCAGTACAGCTTCCAGAAAAAGCAAAAAACAGGGTCACTGCCAGCCTAGCAGCTTCAATGTACCCATGTGCACACCTGAGAGAGTAATTTGTGGTACAGTTACAGGCATAGGTATGAGCACTATAATGGGCTGACAGCCTATGAACCTATAACCTGTGTTCAAGAGAGCTTTAAAATAACAGTACCAAAAATTCTAAGATACACATAAGTCATCTTTATCACTTGGATTAGAAATTAGAACTCCCCAAGTACTGTTATTTGCACCCTTCTCTCAAATTATCTCCAAAATACTGTAATACCAATCCACTTTTCTAAACAGTACAGACAGCATAAACAATGTCAACCTACAAACTATGATACATATAAAACCTGTATTCCAGAATACCTATCTGTATAAACCAGCTACCACTGAAATATATGATAAAAGCTAAAGGATAGAGGGATAGAGGTGAACTCTCTTATAACACTGCTTTTGGTTTGTGAAGGCCACCTTAGTAAATAAAAGGTGACTTCTATCCAACAAAGATATCTAGAGAAATAGATCATACTTCTAAGAGTCCCCTGAACACCACACAAAGAATTATCTAGCTGTAAGGAAAAAAACCCAAACCTACAGCACATACCATTCTATCCTGGAACTTGCATGGAAAGCCATTAAACAGAGCCTCTATTTGAAGAAAAACCTTGAAAGAAATATTTCCACAACCACATTTCTGAGCCTTTAAGCAGCTTCTCAGTCTCATGAAAACAATCAACAGAAGCAACTTCTCTATAATCCCAAGTACAGTTAATATAGCCTGTTCATATGCCACAAAAGTGAGACTCACTGACGTGCCTGTATTACTTGCTATGAATACTCCCTACAGAGGAATCATGAGCATCTCTGGGTGCTACACCTGTACTTGGACCACTGTAGAATGTTTTACCCAGTGAAAAAAGAACAGATGTTATCAAGGCATTTATGTAGTTGATATGAGGCAACTATTATGCACCAGTCTGTACTCATATATCCAGGCTACATATGACAGAAATATCCAGCTGTCAAGGAATGGCATTTCCCATAAAACAATCACTCAGTCTCCATCTTTGTGGAGATGTTCACATTTTTCTTATCTCCACAAAGGAAACATAACAAAAACCTTCAAAAAACAAACCTCAGAACTGTCTTTATAGCATATTCTAATGTCTCACCCCAGCATCGACCCCTCCATATTCCACAGACCATACATTACATGTCTCTTTCCCTTAGTGATCAGTATCTATTCATCCCACTGAGCTTCTCTTGTTCTTGCTTTATTTCTCTATTTTTCTCTCCCTTCAGTTCTTTTCACCCTCCCAATGTTGCCTTTGCTCCCTAGGTAACAAGACTTATTTTTCCAGACACTGTTAAACTGATATATAATTAAGTACATTCAGACTAAACATTAACAATTGTTCTTGAAAGCTGCTGCTTCTACTTTGAGGTCTGGCAGAAACCTTGGGTGCATGAGAATATTTTTAATTTTTTTTCCTCAGGAATACTAATAAGTCTATGGATTCTTAGAAAATAATGGCAAAAGGGTAAAATATTCTCAAGATTAGTTGTCCTAGTTACACTTCCTAAATAAATTTCCTAAATGCTTTTCATAATATACGGTTTATGAAGTTACCATTTGTTCTTGTTAGTGCTGTGTAATGTATTCATGATGGAGTAGCAAAGAGATGAATAGTCAAATAAGAAATTTTTTCTGACAATATTAAGTTATTCAAGATAATAAAAATGGGGACTGAATATGAAGAAGAACTTCTTGATACTGAGTAACTGGCCAATAAAACAGTAGATGAAATCCAATATAGATAAATGAAAAATTATGCACCTTGGTAAAAACAACTCAGGTTTTCTTTATGGAGTGCTGTTCTCTGATCTAATGGGATTGTGTGGATGTGATAGTTGGACTGAAAAAGTCATTCAATAGTTGTCAAGACAAGAAATTAAATGTTATGAATTATTAAGAAAGTAGCAGAGAACAAAATAGAAAGCATCATTACCCTATGATGTAAATCCATGGCGCACTGCCTTCCAAGATACTGTGTGGGATTTGAATCTCTCCATAAAAAAGGGTAGACAGAATATGAAAGGCAAAAAAGTGATATGAACAATTACAGATTTTGAAAGGGATTCTCTATGAGGAATAATTAAATAGATTAAATAGCCTCTTCAGGCTAGAGAGACAACAGAGAGGAGAATGTTGTGGCTATAAAATAATGTGTGATATGGAGAGGATGATAAAAAAAATGTTCACTACATCTTTCAGTGTAAGAACTAGGGACAAAAAGTCAGCCTTACAACAGAAGCCAAAGGGAAGAACTTCCTTTTACAAACAGTGCACAGCTGGGTTGTGAAAACCCTTCGTTGAGGATACTGTAGGTGACAAAAACTGACATTGTCTCTAAAAAGTGTTGTTTGATGGTAGAAAAATCCTTTGAGGTACATGGAAAATAAAAATTACCTCCATCCCAGTAAGTGTCAGAGCCACAACAGACTGCCTGCTGTCAGACACAGGATATTGGTCTAAACCTTTTATGGCAATCCATAGTCACTCAACAGCTTTTGCTGGGGCTGAATTCTCAAAAAGTTCTTGAGGAGAGTCTTTGCTGTCTCATCATTGATAGGGGTCGGGTGACTTCTTCATCAGAGTCAACTCAGAACAGCTGTCCTCTGGGCAAATTGTTTGCCAAGGTGACAATTTTTTTAGTGATCCAGTCTCCTTTGATGGCAGCTGGGATGTTAGCCACAATGAAAGCCTTTCACTTGATGAAGCCCTTCAACTGTAAAGCTTGGGCTGGTAGTTTTATACTGTCTGGCTCTAAACCTCCAGCATTTCTTAAAGCTAAACATAGTGAATGTTTAAGCACAGTATTAGAATATAAATAAATTTTGAAACAACAGCTTATTTGTCCTATTTGAATATCCATTGCCCTGTGACCATGATCATGGTCATTTCCTGACACGTCCTACAACAATCCTATGTCTTCACCTTTTTTTTCCCTCCTTCCCCCCAGTGGCACAGGGGGACAGGGGATGGGGTTTAGAGTCAGTTCACAGTCTGGTGTTCCCTGCCACTCCTTCCTCCTCAGGGAGAAGGATTCCTTACAGTCCTCCCCTGTTCCCCCACGTGATCCCTCCAATGGGAGAGAGTCCTTCACAAACCTCTCTGACATGAGTCTTTCCCACAAGGTACAGTCCCTCAAAAGCAAGCTGCTCCAGCGTGGGCTTCTCACAGAGTCACAGGCTGCTTTGGGAACAGTCACCTCCCCTGGTGCAGGGTCCTCCATGGCTACAGATCCAAGTCCATGGGCTGCAGGTCCACATTCGCCCCTCCTGGCACCTTCAGGGGATGCTCCACTGTGTTTCTCCTCCATGGGGTACAGGGAGATATCTTTCCATCTAGCCATGGGCTGCAGGGGAACTTCTGCTTGTGCATCTTGTTTTCCTTCTTCCTCACCAACTTTGGGATCTCCACTCCGGCATTGCTCTGCTCCTCTCCTCTTCAGCTCAGCTCTTCTTAGCTCTCTCTTCTTTCAGGTCTTATATTAGTTCCTTCATATATTAATTGCAGAGGCATATCTATTGTCTCTCAAATGGCCTGACCTTGGCGACCTGAGCCAGGGGAGCTTTTAGTAGCTTCTTACAGGAGCCACCCCTGGAACTCCTCCCCCGCTACTGAAATCATGCAAGAACCAAACCAGCACACTTTTAGAGTGATGAGTTCCTCAAAGTCACATACATCTTCTAAATCGAGATAGTTCCATGTCTTTCTGCCCATCGTCTATGCCCCAGTTTAAAGACCAGATTCTTGGTCAGTGTATGTTGAAAATATCCATTAGCACCAAAGCTGAATCCATAAGCATGTGAGAATTGGGTCTCCAAAACTCATCTGTAATTCCACTTCAGCCTCCTCTTTTCAGTCCATGGTACTGGTCACCTTTTAATTTCTTGGCCTCTGGTAAAAAACTAGCTAATTACCAAAGCAGCATGGAGCTTGTATGATTGACAGCTAACATCCCATGGGAGAATAAAAAGCTTCATTTTGAAAAGATAAGACAATAAAGATATTTCAACATGAAGTCAAGCATCAGGCTTCCAACAGGGAGTGTTAAAAGGCTCCCAGATCATCACACCAGAATGTTTTTGTCAGCTGGCTTCATGAGAAGTGACAATCTCAGACGAGAGTCTTTGATACATTCTAGCTCACTCATTCAACACGAGGCAACTGAGTTCAGTTACTAGGCTTATCAAAATTAATTATCCCATAGATTTCAAATTAATCATTAAATCAAAAACCAAGTTCTACCCTCACAGTCAGTTTATTAATCAGTCTGTCCTTAATAATCTGCTGTGCACAATGCCTATAAAAATATTTTAGACACAAGCCTATTTCTCTCCACGATGTCTGGGTTTGATAAAGAACAGAATTCAAAGTAAAACTTCCGTAGCCTTCACATGCTTTTATATCATAATGTATTAGAAGTATTTCAATTGTTTCCTACTAAGGGTTACATAATTGAACAGCAAATAAAGGTGAGCAGAATATGCATGCTCTTTCTTTCTGGTACTAGCCAAGAGTTAGCCCTCATCCAGGTGCCAGATTTTGCTTTGTTATGCAGTTGGAGAAGTTTTCTGTGGTATTTTGTGAGTGTGCATGAATACAGAAAGAAATTTCTGTATGTGTTCTTATTTGGTTTAGGATATTTTAATAATGTTTTGGTCTGACATAAAATCTGTGCAATATGTCAGTAATGAATGTTCAGTGTTTGCAGGACAGCCTCCTCTGTCAAAAAGTAATTGGATCAGAAGATCCAGTTTGGTTCATGAGATTAAAGTGTATTATTGTAGCAGATTCAAATTATGCAGTGTGTTAGTAACCATATTATTTCCCAGTATTGCTTCTGTTTTAGCAGATCATTTTCTGATTTTTAAAATGTGTCGCACTAAAACCATAGATCTAAAACTATAGGACCAGATGCAGGTCTGGGGAAGTAAACACACTTTAGAAACCTGGTGTTTTATTTAAACCGGTATTAAATTTCTACTTAATTTATTTCTCAGATGATACACTAAATTAGTTTGATACTTCCCAGAGGACTGCTAGTAGTGTTTCAAACACTAATGTAAAACATATGTGAAACTGAGGTGAAAAAAAAAAGAAAAAAGTCATCTTCTGCAAGTCATTAAAAAATTAATGTTGGCTGAGGTAAAAACACTCAACTCTATCTCTTCCCTTTTAGGATACTTTTGGAAAAAAGTTAATAGGCCACCCCAGTATCCTAAAGCCCATTCGTGATTAAATTTAGATTTTTTTTTTTTTGTGGATCAGTTAAGTGCAAATATTTGCTTCTCCAAGTGCTCTGAAATGCTATGACACATCAGTTGTACATACAGCACACCTAAGAGGAATGAAATAACACAACATCTCTCACGCTTTATTATAAACGGGAGGAATAATTTAACTTGTTAAGAGCCAAGTGTTATTCCTTATCCAAAGTATCAGTGTCCTAAATCTTAGGCAGTCTTCATGATGTTCCACAGATTTTCTGCCCTATGTTCCAGTTAAAAGCCTTGGCTGAGTATTCTGCATATCAGATTGCTTCTTTTCACTCACGAGGGAAAAATGCCAGAAAATAGCTCCTGCACCTTATATTGTCTGAGCACAAAATACATCTTTCCCTAAGAGATTTCCAAGTTCAGGGATGAGGAACCTCTTAAGCACACTTGGATAAGAAAGGAATCTTTCCTCTACTTAGAGTTCATAATACTGGAACAGCCATAACTTCTCAAAGTTGCCATCCATATAGTGCTGAAATAATAATCCAAAAGAACTACACTAGAAACAGAAGACTAGAAATAGAAAAAGTAGAGGTTGAAAAGGAATATACATCTGTTATATGTATTTCTTCATAGCAGCTAGACCCATCATCACTACTAAAAATGATGGATTTGTATGTCAATGTAGTTCTGAATGCACATACAGCTTTCAGGAAACTTCAGCTCCCAGTTAAAATAAAATTTGATAGTATACATGAAGTCAAGTCAACTGTTCCACATCCCCTCCCCACTCCAAAAAAAAAATTATGCTGAACTATGTTTATGTCATTCAGTTTTATTATTTTCTCTCCCAGTTCTAGGATTCCAAAGCAGGTTTTGGAAGTCCTAATTAAGATTTAGCTTATATTAAAAAATTTTCTCTTTCGATTTAGAAGTCCTTATTTCACATTCCACAGTGCTAAGTCTGGCCACAAAAACCTTACAGTCGTCATGATACCATAAATCTCTCTCTCTTTTTGCCAGTAGATCTCACATTAGCAAGGTTCAAGACTTCATCAGCACGTCTGTTCACTTCTGTCTATCTCAAAGATTTCCGACAGATCATTAGTAGCCTTTGCATGACAGTGTAAAGTAGAAACTTACTATAAGGAACATAATTCCCTATGTCTTAATAATAGACCTAAAAAAACCCATTAAACTATACCCACCATTATAATTCTCTGTAATACACTCTTTACAATAATCAGAGTTCCACTTGAGATGCTCCTCACCAAGTCAGCAATTCTACCATCTTTCAGATCTCATCTAATACTACTGAGAACCAAAAATTCCAAAGCCTCATCCCAGTTCTACATCTATAAATAAACAGGCCAGTCAAGAGTCATTATGTCATTGGAAATCTACATATCATGACATAAGTTATACTGGAATATATATATAGAGATTGTTCTTTGAGAATTTCTTACATGCAATCACTAAGTCTTCATCTGTTTCTTGTGTCCATTCCTGGAAGATACAAGATAATAAAGCTTTATTTTTCTACAAAATCAATCACTAGGACAGGCAACAGAATTTAGTTGTGGCAGTCCTGTTTTTCTCTATTAAGAACTAATTACAGTCCCCTCATGAGACTGCTTACCACAAATTCTTTCTTTCTACAGTATCTTTCATTATTCAAAAACTTGCTTGGAAAAACTTGTACTATTTTATGTTTATCTTGAAGACAAGTCCTAATGCAACTGTATAGACAATCTTGTTCTGCAATGCAGTATTAAAAGTTGCAAGTTTTCATTTCCTTTTTCCTTCTTTTTCTTCCAATCTTGTTCACAATTATTTCTCAATTGACATGTCTGTAAATTCTGATATCCACACAAGTAAAGGTCCAAAGTCTATGCTGCACAGTCTTCAAAGAAAATATTATATTTCATATTGGCTGTAAGTTTTTTTTCAAAAAATCTACTTTTTAGAATAAAAATTCAAATTTAAGTTCTTCAAGTAAACCAAGTGGCTGAACCTTATTTTATGCATTTGTGCCTTCAAGAATGTGTCCCAGAATGGCTTACATGGAAACTACTTTTGTTTTTCTCTTTGTCTTTTTATGTACACTTTTAAAAATTAAATACTTCTTGATACCAGACAAGGTATTTTAACTAGGGACATAATGGTTTGAGGAAATTATGAGAAACGAAAAATAGGGTCAAAGATGAAAATGTTAAATCACATATAAACTGCAACTAGCTGCCATGATGTTGCATCAGAGCAATGCAGTTTTATATTTCTACTGTGGCAAGTACTGTACCCTCTATCACAACTGTTTTTTACAGCAATGAGACATTATGAATTCTAAAGTAGTCTGTCATTGTCTGTAAAGCTGTCCCATTTCAAAGTAAAAAAGTAAATAATACTCATAAATATTCATTTAGGTCCAGTAGCAATAATGGTATCAATGTCAATGGAAATTGTTGGCACCATTGAAGCATTTCACTACTCAGGAATTTTTCTTCAAGATAGTCGGATACTGTGCCAAAAAAGATAATTCCTTAAGAAATCTCACTCTGTTGAACACACTGCAACAACAGAGACTTCTTAGGAGGTTGATTTTAAGGAATCAGCAACCTATCTTCATTTGAAGGCATAATAACTTGGAACTCTACATATATGAAACATCACTGCCAGAGAAGCTAGAGTCATGTTAGCTAGAGTTTCTCACTTCACAATTAATTTGAAACTACTTTCATAAATTAAGCCTTCATGTCAAAGGGACAGCAAAAAAACATATTAAATAATAATTTTAATATAAAAATACTAAATAACTTCAATTTTGTCTTGACCAGTAGCTAGAGCGCCATCCAATATAAGTCATTAATGAGCAGCTTCAGCTTCAGTGATTAAAGGACTATCACAGAAGCACAGAATCACAGAATCACCAAGGCTGGAAAAGACCTTTAAGATCATCAAGTTCAGCCTATGACCTAACACCACCACATCAGCTAGACCATGGCACTAGGAGCCACATCCAGCCTTCCCTTGAACACATACAGGGATGGTGCCTCCAGCACTTCCCTGGGCAGCCCATTCCAATGTCTAATCACTCTCTCCGTGAGGAAGTGCTTCCTAATATCCAACCTAAACCTCCTCTGGTGCAGCTTCAGGCTGTGCCCTCTTGTCTTGTTGCTAGTTGCCTAGGAAAAGAGCCCAGCCCCCATCTGACTACAACCTCCCTTCAGGTAGTTGCAGAGAGTGATAAGGTCACCCCTGAGTCTCCTCTTCTCTAGGCTAAACAACCCCAGCTCCCTCAGCCTCCTCTCATAAGACTTTCCCTCTAGTCCCTTCACCAGCCTTGTTGCTCTCCTCTGGACCCGCTCCAGCACCTCAACATCCTTCTTGAAGTGAGAGGCCCAGAACTGCACAGAGGACCCAAGGTGAGGCCTCACCAGTGCTGTGTACAGGGGGGAGAATTACATCCCTGCTCCTGCTGGCTACAGTATTCCTGATACAAGCCAGGATGCCATTGGCCTTCCAGGCCACCTGGGCACACTGCTGGCTCATGTTCAACCAGTTGCCAACCAGCACTCCCAGGTCCCTCTCTGCCAGGCTGCTCTCCAGCCACTCTTCCCCCAGCCTGTAGCGCTGCCTGGGGTTATTGTGGCCAAAATGCAGGACCCTGCACTTGGTCTTATTGAATTTCATGCCATTGGCCTCGGCCCATCAACCCAGCCTGTCCAGGTCCCTCTGCAGCTTCTTTCTACCCTCCAGCAGATCGATACTCCTTCCCAAATTGGTGTCATCTGTGAACATACTAAGGGTGGATTCAATCCCCACATCCAGGTTGTCAATAAAGATGTTGAATAGGACTGGGCCCAGTACTGATCCCTGGGTGACACCACTGGTCACTGGATGCCAACTGGATGCAGCACCATGGGCTGCCAGCTTTTCCAGGAGGATGCTGTGGGAGACTGTCAAAGGCTTTGCTGAAGTCAGGGTAGACCACATCCATAGCCTTCCCCTCATCCACTTGATGAGCCTTGACAAGGCAAAACCTTGACATCAGCGAGACCATCCCCTGATTGTTCTTCTCCTCAGATTCATCCCCTGACCGTTCTTCTCCTCAGACACATCCCTTGATGGCTCTTCTCCTCGGGTTCTACCTCAAGGCACACAAGTCTGGAAGACATTCCTGGAGAAGGCGGAGGCAAGGTGGACATTAAACATCTAAGCCCATTCCGTATCTACTTCTGGTACCTTCAGTAGCTGCTGTACATGGTGTTTGGTTTGAGTGTCAAGGCGGGTCACCCAGTCATAGAAGGAGATGAGATTCATCAGACAGGACCTTTCTTTCCTAAACCCATGTTGGCTGGACCTGATCCCCTGGTTGTCTTCTACATGCCACTTGATGGCACTCAGGATGATCTGTTCCATAATCTTGTCAGGCACTGAGGTCAGGCTGACAGGCCTATAGCTCCCCAGGTTCATTAGGAAACTCAGGAAGAGTGGGCTTGATGAGTGGACAGTGAGGTGGATTGAGAGCTGTCTGAGTGACAGAACTTAGAGGGTGGTGATCAATGGATCAGGGTTGAGTTGGAGGTTAGTAACCAGCAGTGTACCCCAGGGATCAATACTCGGTCTGGTCTTGTTCAATGTGTTCATCAGTGACCTGGACAAGGGGACAGAGTGTATCCTCAGAAAGTTTGCTGATGATACCAAGCTGGGAGGGGGGGCTGCCATGCCAGAGGCCTGTGCTGCCATTCAGTGAGACCTGGACAGGCTGGAGAGTTGAGCAGAGAAGAACCTCATGAGGTTCAAGAAGAGCAAGTGTAGGGTCCTGCACCTGGGAAGGAAGAACCCCAAGCACCAATATAGATTAGGGGTGGACCTGCTGAAAAGTAGTTTGGAGGAGAAGGATCTTGGAGTCCTGATAGACAGTAAATTGTCCATGAGCCAGCAGTGTGCCAAGAAGGCCAACGGAATCCTGGGTTGTATAAAGAGGAGCATGGCCAGTAGGTCGAGGGAGGTCATTCTCCCACTCTACTCTGCCCTGGTGAGGCGACAGCTGGAATACTGCATTCAGTTCTGGGCTCCCCAGTTCAAGAGAGACAGGGAGCTACTGAAAAGAGTCCAGAGGAGGGTGACGAAGATAATAGGGGGATTGGAGCATCTCTCTTAGGAAAGGCTGAAAGAGCTGGGACTCTTTATCCTGGAGATGAGAAGGCTCAGGGAAGACCTTATCAATGTATACAAGTATCTAAAGGGTGGGTGCAAGGAAGATGGAGACAGGCTCTTCTCAGTAGTTGCCTCCAATAAAACTATTTCACCATATAAGGGAGAGTAAAGGGACACCGCTCCTGCACGGTTGGTACCTGTGGCACCAGGAACCAGGCTTCTCGGGGAGGGGGGCCTGCTTCCCTGGGGGCGGTCTGAGACTCGACTGGCTGGGCCAGGGCTGGCATGCAAACGACCAATGCACTGCGGCACCTGAAACTGTGAGCTGGATCACCCTAACCTGATGGAAGTCCCCGGACGGTAGGGGGGTGGAGGGGCTTGTGCCCCTGTTGAGTGAGAGCGGAGATCACTGGTAGCCTCAGGGTACGCCACTCTGCTGCTGGATCCTCGCAGAAGCCGAGGGAGCTGAGGGCTGAAATCCTACTGCTCTTTTAAGAGCAGAGAGCTGAGACCGCTGCCTGCTCCCAAAGAAGACAGGAAGAGACCCAAGCAGACGGGAGCTGCACCAGAGCCGAAGACGTGCACCCGAGCCAACAGGAGCCGGGCGGGGCCGACAGGAGCTGAACCCGAGCCGGGAAAAGCCGAGCTACCGAGCCGAGCCAAGCCGAGCCGAGAGGAGCCGAGCCCCAGCCGAGCCACCGCCGCCCAACCGCTAGCCGAGCGCTGCCGCCGCCGCCTGAGCGTCGAGCACTGCCGCGCGCCATCCCCTGAGCCACGAGCGCTGCCACGCCGCTGCCGCCCACGTGGTGCGTGTCGCTCGCTGCCTTCCAGCCCATCCGGCTGCTAAATGCCGATCACCAGCCGCTGGAGTTCGCCCAGGGGCCACTGCTGCTGCTACATTCAACCAGCCGGGAGTGTAAGAACCCCCTCTGCAAATCTTTCCTGTTTCCTATAGGGTTTTCTCTCCCTGGAGGGTAGTGGCTGGCCCTTTCTCACACACACAATGGCGACCCCTCCGAGGGGGAACTGCGACGTGCTCCAAATCACTTTCCTTTATTATAATAATCTTCTCCCTATCTTTTGCACTATCTGTGGCTTGCATTATATTTACATTTGTACATCTCTGTTCTGTCTATAAAGCAACAACACATAGAAACCTACACTCAGTGTCCTCATTCCCTTTCTGAGCGAGAGTGTGTACTACCTGTGGGGGGGGTTTCAATAGGTATCAAGTAAAACCAAAAGGGAAGGGGTTAATCGCTCGAATCCCTTTCTCTCCTCTTTGAACGTTTACATTTATCCTTTACACCAGTGTCAGAACAAGGGGCAACACGTACAAGCTGGAACAGAGGAAGTTCCATTTAAACATAAGAAATAACTTCTTTACAATGAGAGTGACAAGGCACTGGAACAGGCTACCCAGAGAGGTTGTGGAGTTTCCATCTCTGGAGATACTCAAAACCCACCTGGATGCAGTCCTGTGTAAAGTGCTCTAGGTTATCCTGCTTCAGTGGGAGAGTTGGACTAGATGATCTCTAGAGGTCCCTTCCAGCTCTAACAATTCTGTGATTCTGTGATTCACTATTTACTACCCTACCGCACTTTGGGGCAGGTGGACCTGTGCTCTGCTGCTATCTAGAAATACTCTTAGTCATGAGTTTAAAAACAAATCCCAGAGACAGCATATATCCTGCAAAGACAACACAAGGAAGATTTGTCTGTGATGCCCCTTTTTTTGGTCCCCTTCAAGAGACTTTGTACCTTTTCTACTTTAGAAAAGGCAACGGTCTGCTGCTAAGTAACCCCTAAGTTTCAAAACCTCTTCAACGTTTTGATGTGTGCACCATAAGAGAAGAATTTTGAGAGAATCAGCTTAAAGTGCAGTCACAAAATCACTCTTAAAAATATAATAAATGTTAACCACACATTATTTTTCTGAAAAGCTTCCCTCAAAACTGTGTCATTAATTATATATAGAATCACATAATTATCAGAGGCCAGCTAGGACTCTAGTTCTCCACCTCCTCCTTCCCCCAAAGTTTGTAGGGAATGATGCAGTAAGAAAGCCCAGAGAATATTTCATCCACATGGAGGAAATTATAAACACTTCCCATATCACTATAAAAAATTCAATAAACTCTAGTACAAAAAGGCAAAAAACTAGAAAGAGCTAAGGTACCCTAGGAAAATACTTGAGAGATCAGAGGCAGTTTGTGTGTCCTAGGGTAACTGTTAAGTGACAGTTCTGCCACTACTTTTGTGGTAATAGGAGAGCAATGTCCCAAAGTGAGCTGGGGAAAAAAAAGAAGAACGCTTCTTGAACTCAAAGTTATCAATTGCAGATTTGAAAGAGAAACTTCCCACTGCTGCCCATTACTGTGGCACCAACTAATGGTCACCTCTGTGTGGTTACAAGCCATATTCACTACTACAGGATCCTGAGTAACCTGATTTAGCCTTGAAGTTAAAATCTCTTCCACTCTTTCCAAATACTCCATCCAGGTCATGCCACAGCTCCTAAAATGGCCAGAATCAGGATGAAGAGAGTCTTCCAGCCCTTTCCTGTGCCACTTCAGGATGTGAGAAGATCCACAGCTCCTACAGAGCACTGTGTTAGCAGAGTAATGCTTCTCGGGTAGGACGCATGCCTGGTGCCTCCACACGGGAGAGGCACAAGGAAGCACTTGTTCGTGCTCACAGCAGTCCCAGTGAAGCACCATGACACGCAGGTCCACAGTCTGCCCAGGCAATGATGGCACAGCGAGGACAGCAGTCTGCCTCTCATCTCTTCCCTGGTGCTTTTCCTCCCCTTTATACCTCCTGCTCACTCCCCCTCTCCCCATGTCTCAGCTGCTGCAAGGATGGATTCACAACACATGAAAGCTGACCTCTATAGAAAGTTATCCTCAACAAGCCTTTAGAAAGCTTGCAAATACTTTTTCAACTATCCTGTCTGAAGTCTGCCTCTGAGCAGTCCTTCCAGGATATAAACTGTAAAAGAGAGGCACCTCCACAGGTGAAAAGTTTGTGCACATGAACCATAACTATCTGCAGGGGGAATAAGTATAGACAACCATGCACTGAATTGTGTCTCCAACTCCACTAAAGATTAGTAATTCACATTTTATTTTCTTTTGTCCCTTTTCAGGGACATCCAAAGGAGAGACTTCTGTGTCCAAGACCTGTTCAGATCTTGTTCCAGCTTGGATTATGAAATCCCTTAAGATGAGAGACGGGGAAGCAGAGGCTCATCCACGTAGGGGCACAATAAATAGTGACAGGACAAATGATCCATTTTGACCCAGAAGTAATGGCTTGATGTGACTTCTCTACCACATACTTTTTAAAAGTAAAATTTTTAATGGCACTTTTTTTTTTAAGTGCTGCTTATTTCTATGAAGTCGTAAATAAAAGAATTTTCATCAAGAGATGGACGTTTCAGCTCAGCTCTCAGTTTTTATAATTTTTTATAGAAACCCACAGGGTAACAGTGAATATTATATTAAATAAAACCTGCTAAATGGTGGAGGAGGCTACCACTTTAAAATTATTAGGCAGAGAGTGTTATGAGTTCACACTGACACAATTCAAAAGATAATGTATGCATTTATGTAGCACCTGGCAATAAGAAGCTAACAGGGACAGACAGGTAGGAAAGATCAGTTTATGGATAATCTCATTACAAGATGTCCTTCAAAAACAGAAAATGAAATTTACATTTATATCTGTATTAACCTAATTAAGGCAGAGAGTTCAGAATTAAAAATCTGGCTTAGGCCAAGAAGTGAGGATCTGTAAATAAATATATTAAAATAAAAAGGTCTGCAGATTTAATACCCTTCTTAGTAAGTTCCTTTTTCTTGTTAGAAAACCAGAAATCTTGTGAGAGCCAGATCTGTCTGTCTTCAAACCCCCTCCTGTGTGTATGTGAGGAATAAAAAGATGGGTGCTTAAGGAAATCCCAGGGTGATCACGATTTCCTAATGGAAAGCCTGAAGCAAAAGCTACCATTTTCTCTGTTGACAGCATGGCATGGTGCAGATGCTAGAAGAAGTCCATCTGTGTAACATGAGCCTTGACTTTTTCTTTCCAGAGGCTGAGTTCCTTGTGAGTGTTGCCTGTGAGCTGGGTCACTGTGCTTTGCATGGCAGGTGAAGAAAAAGCAGCTGACCGTATTTTAGCTACGACTCAGGTTTTTGGTGAATGTGTTTCAGGATTATGGAAAGAAGAAAGGAAAATGTCCAGTATATTCCCCTGTAAAATGTCTTTACAAGAGGACAAAGAAGTGTAGCCCAAGCTGGACACCCAAAGTTCAGTCTTAAAAATCATCCTCAAATAATGCAGATGGAAGTTTGAAGACTAAGGAGTTACAGGCCTATTTGATTATTTACCTTATGTCCTCAAGAGCCACTTGATTTCTTCTCAGGATCAATTTCCAGGTTCATCTGCACCATGCTGCACCCCTGATTTCTGGCAAAAAATTTTGATATATTTGGTGTTCTGTCACTATTACAAAAACAGGCATGCAGCTTTAGGCATATTTTGAATGTGGAATTCTTTTAATCTAAATAAATCTACAGCTCACTAGCTAAATCAGCACAAACTTACTAGTATTAAAGCTTGATATTAAATTCAATTTATTTTATGTATCTTACAGTTATTATTTTTTAATGTTACATAATTAAATGCTGCAAACATACAACTGCATTGAATGTGTTCTGGGGAGATGTACTGGGTTTAACTATTGTTTTGGACTGGGCTTCCAAAACTGTAGATATAAAAGAATACATGTTTAAGCAAAATTATTTGAAATTATGTGTTTTTAAAATGCTATTGAAGTATCCATGTATTCAGTTCCTGGGGAACTCAGTAGAAGAGATATGGTAGGGACACCAGATTTTTGTATGTCTTTCTAAATTTGGGGTTTGCTAAAAACTCTCTGACAGGTTTTACTTAAAATTATAGCAAATTTCTACAAGACTGCTGAAGAAAATTTACTCTTCAAAAATGTATAGCAAAGTGGCTGGGAGAAAAGGAGATTCTGTGGAATAAAGATTATTTTCTTAATAATGCCATTATATTATAAATAGTATTCATATTATGTCTTATGCATTTATATTTCATTAATTCATTTAATACCAGTGACACTACATCTAGCATAGCAGCTAACTCTAATATCAGCTGTCTACTGAGTCACAAGGCCCAGCTGTGGCCATTTCTGCTCCAGCCACACCAATGCAACAAAGATGAGAGTTTAAATGCAAGCAACTGTGATCAACAAACACTGTTAATATGAATGCATAAGATACAAACCTAAGTATACAAACAGAAATTTAATTCCATGTGTAATACCTATCTGCTAATAGCACATAGACTGCTAATAATGGAAGCCAGTTTTCTACCAGTTTTGGTGAAATGTAGTTGTGTCCCCTTCTTTCTGAGAGAAGGTTTTCCCTTCCCAAAATATGTTTATCAGTAAAAAGGCCTTCTTTAGGAGCAGCAGTTAAGAGAACGTCCTTGTTTTCCAACTTGTGAAAAGTCTTGCAGGACAAAACCCAACAAGGTAACAAAGAAAGAACAGAATCATGTTCTCTCAAGAATTCAGAGCACTGTGCTGGCATGCAATCTGCTTACATGGTGTCTGGACAGGGTTAAGCATTTCATGGTAGAAATCGAAGTTCCCTGGGTTTCCTAACATTGGACAAAACTTAGAAGTAGAGTTGATGTAACTAAGAAAGGACTTCCATCCATCCATGACGATTCAAAATGAAAGAGATAATAAAATTCAGTGGGAGAATAATTAACCTGTATAACAGTATTCCATCTCCTGAGATGTTTACCTTTGTGTGGCACATACAACCATAACTATAATCTTAATTCTGACCAAGACTGCTATTTGACAATTAAATCTCATAGCCTTTCAAGCATAGACTCTATCCTCAAGATTGGGAAAAAAAAAAAAAGTATTTGCAAAGGCAAGAAAATTAACATTTAGTGGAGAAATGGTGGTTTTGGTATACAGAGAGTGGAAGCAGGGCCAGGTATCCTGGGGGGAGTACAGACAAGCTGTCAGCACAGCAAGGTATCAGATAGGATAGGCCAAAGCACAGATAGAGTTACACCTGGCCAGGGATGTTAGAGAACAAAGAGAAAAGTTCTGCAGGTATGTCAGGGATAAGAGGAAGATGAGAGAAAATGTGAGCCCACTTCAGAAGGAAACTGGAGACCTGGCCATGCAGGACGTACAGAAGGCTGAGGTACTCGATGACTACTTTGCCTCAGTCTTTACTGACAGAGGCTGTGGTCACACCATCCAAGTTGGAGAAGGCAAAGTCATGGACTGTGAAAAGGAGTATCTCCCCACTGTAGAGGTTCATGACCATCTGAAGGACCTGAAGGTGCACAAGTTCATGGGACCTGATGGGATTCATCCACGGCTCTTGAAGGAACTGGCTAGTGAAGTTTCAAAGCTTCTGCACATCATGTTTGAAAAGTCTTGGCAGTCTGGAGAAATCTACACTGACTGGAAAAAGAGAAACATAACTCCCATTTTCAAGAAGGGAAAAAAGGAAGACCCAGGGAACTATAGACCAGTCAGTTCCACATCTGTGCCTGGCAAGATCATGGAGCAGATCTTCGTGAAGGCTCTGCTAAGGCACATGGAAAACAAAGGGGTGATTGGTGACAGTCAACATGGCTTCACCAAGGGCAAATCCTGTCTGACTAATTTGGTGGCCTTTTACAATGGGGTCATGGCATCTGTGGACAAAGGAAGAGCAACCAACGTCATCTACATGGAACTGAACAAAGCTTTTGACACTGTCCTGGATGACATCCGGGTATCAAAACTGGAATGGTCTGTATTCAAAGAATGGACCACTCATTGGGAATGGAACTGGCTGGATGGTTGCACTCAAAGAGTTGAGGTCAATGGCTCAATGTCCAGATGGAGACCTGCAACAAGTGGTGTTCCCCAAGGGTCTGAAGTAGAGGTTAAGTGTTTGGGAACAAGAATTTGAAGTGAAGAAAAAGCATTTTTTAATTTTCTTTCCCCCAAACAAAAAAACATAACCGCTATCAGCACAAAAGAGTTGCAAATCCTGGCAAAACACAGATGCCTCACTGTGATTCCTTTTTCTTTCAATCCTGGCAATGCCTAATAGTCCTGCAGTTTTTGTTAATGTACTTTTAGAAATGACAAAGCCTCCTTAGGCTCTTTTCCTTATCTGCAAGCAATGCCTTGAGAAACGCGTGGCTTACTCGATAAGAATCTGTAAGGTGAGAAAAGCCCACGCCTTCCCCAGCCCTGTTATACATCACGGTGAAGACACATGCTTTCCACTCTAGACCTGCCCTGATCAGACAACACAGAGTACAACTGAAAACAGAGTTTCAGCCTACAGTGCAGGTTACAGTAGTGAATGAGATTCAAGAAAGA
Organism: Hemiprocne comata; assembly: GCA_020745705.1. Taxonomy (NCBI): domain Eukaryota; kingdom Metazoa; phylum Chordata; class Aves; order Apodiformes; family Apodidae; genus Hemiprocne; species Hemiprocne comata. The sequence continues at coordinate 88,054,053 of CM036587.1, forward strand.
AAATTAAATTCACAGACTGGCACATACTTATTCCAAAGGCTGTCATGCAACTGTTCCATTGCTCAGATTTGGATACAGGTTTGGGTATGATCTCACTCCATTAATTTCCATTCAAGCACATGTAACAACTCACTGTACCATTCCTGTGTTAAACCTTATTCTCTGACACTTATGATGAGCATGTTAATGGTAATGACCTTTGATGTGCCAACAATATGACATCAAGACACAAGAAATATCTAAATACAATGAAGTCAACAGTTTTCCTTAAGTTGATATGCATAAGTGATTTTAATACTCTTAACAGCCAGTTTGACTAAATTTGGCAGGCAAGGGGAGGCATCTTGTCACAAGAAGTCAGGAAATAGGAATCTGAGATACTTTGGCTACAGCATTTTCAAAGAAAAAGGATATAGAAACTGAAAGAGTTAAAGGAAGCCTTCAAGTACATGATACAAGGTCAGTGTCTGGGGAAAACTATCGGATTAATCAAGACTGTCACATGGGCAAAAATTCTGAACATTCTTGACCTTACACAAATGTTCAGCATTCATCTGATCCTTGTGGGGTTGCTCCTGATTTTTATCAATGACGCTGAGATCAGGTCTCTCCTCAGGCTGTTTCCAGTTTCTTTTCTCTTCCAGGAATGTTTTGTGTGTACAGAGCCATACAAGCCACAGAGAAGGAGCCCTGTACTCAGCTACCTCTGCACAATGACCTGGATGGTGCCAGAATCACAAAGGTTTACTGAGTGAGGAACATGCTTCTTGGTAAATTTATGCCTGCACTGGACATGGGTATTCTTCAGTTAATGTCAGGGACAGTTTTATTGGTGCCAGTTTTAAGTGCAAAAAAAGAGCATGCACTGGTTTCTAGTAGGAACAAAACAACAGTTCTTCTTGCCCTTGGTGTACCTTCTTGTTTCAGAGAGTGAACTATGTATCTCTCCAGTTCATATTTCTCCTTTCATCTGGAGGAATTCTTTTCCAGCTGTGCCACAGAGCTTATAGACAAGGCTGCAGAATATCCTATGCATCTCACCTTTTTCTAGCCAATTATGTCTACTGGCTTAATGTCAAAGTTCAACTACGTTAATAAAGCTGCAAACACTCCTACTGAAATAAGAGATGCTGAATGCTCCAGTCCCCTTTTTAGTGATCCCGTTATCTTCTTGGGGTCAAAAAAGAATTCCTTCAAAACATAAACAAAATCCTCCTTTCATTTATTTATTCAGCTGTTTTTTGGGCTTTTGAGGGCTTTTTTTGGGGGGGGTTGTCTGGGTTTTTTTGAGGGGAGGGGTTGTTTTTGATTTGGTTTTAATTGTGTTTTTTTTGGGGGGAATGGTGTTTTCTGTGGTTTTGGTTTGTTGTTTGTTTTGTGGGTTTTTTTTCCTGCAGGTTCCACTAGAAACACTAGGGAAACTGGAATACCCTACTAAATAACAGTGCAATTATATTGTTTTGTTTTGCTCTCTATTACTTTGCCATTGACCATTGTTTTTCTGCCACATTTGAAAGCTGCTCGAAATTACAACAGACAACTCTCTGGGCTTCACTGACTGCAGTTCGATGCAGGGACCAGACTGCTAACTGATAGTGGGGTTTTTTTCCTCATTACATCCATGTTTAAAAATTAGTTCAGGATAATAGAGATAATCTGGAAATCAAGATTTCAAGGGATTTAAAGAAAGGATTTTTCCAATTATGATTTTATCAGAGAGCTCTCAGAGGTTTTATCATACAAAGAGCCAGAATCTGCTAAAATCCAGATTAACTGTAGAGAAACACATATAATTAGACTGGAAAATCTTCTCAAGTTTTTACTAATAGGAAAAAAAAAATTAATTCAAGCACCTTTTAATTATAATAGAAAGCATACTATAAATTGGATAAGAAAAAATATGAAACACGTAATACTTACTCTTCCTATCCATAAAACAAAAATGGATATATCTTAAATATCTGGGTGCATGCTTCTTTGGGGTTTTTTCGCTCATTTTTTACTTTGGTTTGGTTTGTTTACTTTCTCTCTGTTTTCTCTTTCCTGTTAATTCTGAATTCTGTTTAAGTTTTTATTCAGAAAAATTTTTTTTTCATTACTTCAATTATCTTTTTTGTCATCAAACCTATTTTCAAAGAACATGCACGACATCATGTGCTGGTATTATGTAAGTTTCATGACTGGCAAAGCTACATCACCAGCATTCTCCAGTCATACTGTGTGGGTTGTCTCTGAGATAATTGAATGTTTTCCAATTATTCTTATTTTTTAAAATAAAATTTAATGAACTAACATGATTTCTTCCTAAAAGTTTCTAATTACTTCTGAAGGATTCTTTTTGGAAATAACTGAACAATTAAGAACTTTGCTTGATGTGCTTCAAACTAAACATCACTGATAATTCAGTGAAAATATTCCACTGGTAGAAGAGACTAAAATAAATGGGTTTGCTTAGCCTGGAGAAGAGAAGGTTGATAGCCGCTGTGCAAAGATGAAGCCAGAGTTTTATCAGAAGTGCACAGATAGAGGATGAGTCACCAGTTGCAAATTAAGAATTTCAATTAGAAACAAGCCTGGTTAAGCACTAGCAAAGGTTGCCTGCAGACGTTGTACATTCCTTATCCTTCGGGATTTTCAAAACTCTCCTGAACAAGGCCATAAGCCACCTGATCTGGCTTTGGAATTAGCCATGCTTGGAGCAGGAGGTTGGACTTCATGCCCTCCGGAGGTTTCACAGGGCTACAGATTAGTAACAGTAGAACTGCTAATATAAACTGGGGAGAATAGTTTTTGTTACAGAAAACATATCTGCAAATAAGATTAACTTCATACCTTGCTGAAGTGCAAGTTGCATTAAACAAGTCTAATATTTTCAGATCCATAGGCCCATGAAACCATTCTGTATCTCCTGTTAGTAGCATTTGCTAATGATCCTGTACACCTGATACATCCCCAGACTGTTTGAAGAATTTTTATTAAAACCTTTCTAATATGTATAATAATTATTCAGTGAAGAGACAGAATACACTTCTGGGAGAAACAAGCAACCTGAGGAATAAAGCAAAAAAATCAGTTTCACTTAAAAAAAAATAAAAATTAAAAAAAAAGGAAAAAAAAAGTTCAACAAAAATGAGTATCCTAAAGATAGACCTTGACCAGTCTTCCTTTGTTCCACTTGTGTTTGGGGATGGGGCAATAATTTGTTTTTGCTCTAATTAGACATTCAGCTAAAATTGTGTGGGCACTTTTTAATATTTTAGGCACACATCAAAGATGTTCCAAAATTTTTGGATACACTTCATGACCAAAGCACATTAGAAAACTGTTTTTTCCTAGCATCTCTGTATAGTCATTAGAAGTGGGAAGATGCTGCTGGCAAAATATAGTTAGTTTTGTGCAATACCTTAAACCTCACTGCTCCTCTTTGCCTCAATTCCTGTCATTTTGATATAGTGAATTTTCATGTGGAAAAAAAAAAAAAAAGTGGCTGTTTAGGAATGCAATTAACATTAACTAATATGTCCATAATTCACCTAGTTACAGTAACACCTTTTACCTAAAAGGCCAGCTTCTTAAACTCCTTATCTGCCAATGTGGTGGCTCATCTGATATATTTGTTCATATATTGATCTTCCACAGACATGTCTTGTACACAGAATATTTATGCCAATGGAGAAAAAGAGGGATGGCTCTGGATCTCAGACTCTTCAGATCATAGAATCATAGAATCATAGAATCCTAGGGGTTGGAAGGGACCTCGAAAGATCATCTAGTCCAACCCCCCTGCCAGAGCAGGGTCACCTAGAGCACATCACATAGGAACCCATCCAGGCGGGTTTTGAATGTCTCCAGTGAAGGAGACTCCACAACCTCCCTGGGCAGCCTGTTCCAGTGCTCTGTCACTCTCACAGTAAAAAAGTTTTTTCTGATATTTACCTTGAACCTCCTATGCTCCAATTTGCACCCATTACTCCTTGTCCTGTCATTGGTCATCACTGAGAAGAGCCTAACTCCATCTCCCTGATACTCACCCCTTACATATTTGTAAACATTGATGAGGTCACCCCTCAGCCTCCTTTTTTCCAAGCTAAAGAGACCCAGCTCCCTCAGCCTTTCCTCATAAGGGAGATGTTCCACTCCCTTAATCATCTTTGTGGCTCTGCGCTGGACTCTTTCAAGCAGTTCCCTGTCCTTCTTGAACTGAGGGGCCCAGAACTGGACACAATACTCCAGATGCGGCCTCACCAATGCAGAATAGAGGGGGAGGAGAACCTCTCTTGACCTACTAACCACACCCTTTCTAATGCACCCCAGGATGCCATTGGCCTTCTTGGCCACAAGGGCACATTGCTGGCTCATGGTCATCCTCCTGTCTACCAGGACCCCCAGGTCTCTTTCACCTACACTACTCTCCAGCAGGTCAGCCCCCAACCTATACTGGGACATCGTGTTGTTCTTCCCCAAATGCAAAACTCTACACTTCCCCTTGTTGAATTTCATCATGTTTCTCCCCGCCCAACTCTCCAGCCTGTCTAAGTCTCTCTGAATGGCAGCACAGCCTTCTGGTGTGTCAGCCACTCCTCCCAGCTTAGTGTCATCAGTGCAGGACTTAAACATCCAATATTCTGAAAATCAAAGCAGGTTTGTAGCACTATTATTACCAGTGTGGCAGTTGTAAACGAAATGTCACCTTTTTATTTTAAATTTATAAAGTAGATACAGTTGGGAGACATCTGGAAAGCAGGAAGTACATAAACACTTAAGATAGCCGAGTCCGTGTCACCGCAACTTGCAACAACAATGTATTCAAAACTGCAGTGCCATCTTCTGGAGTGTGGTCATGATTCTAACCTTTAAAGAAACATCATTTTGCTCATATGTGATACCACAAATTATAATAGTTTCTGGGTTTTCTTCTTCTTTTGTTTTCTTTTTTTCCCCCTAAGGATTTCATGTTCTGCTGGAATACGACCCAATTCTGAGGTCTTCGCATTCACGAAGCTTCTTCAGAAGTCCATGCTTTCAATAGCCTATTGAAAATCAACTTCAAGCTTTATCCTTTCTCCTTTCTATACTAACTAAAAAGTGAAAATTGTGAAATTGTGAAAAAGTATGGTTTGATACTACATAAAAGGAACAGCATAAGAATCCATTCAAAGCGGTCTAGCACACCTTGGAATCACAAATTCACGTTCCAGCACTTGTAACAGGACTTAATATCTAATATTTTCTTTCATAGCTCTAAAAGATTTCCAGTGAAAAGACACTTACTGAAAATACCTATTCTAGCAGAATAACCTTAATATATTCTTGCATTTTCTTCTACATCCCCAATTTCCTGTGGTGAAATCTCAAACACTTGTAATTTTTGGAGGGTCCAATGAGATATTGGAGAATTGCCCTGCCTTTTATTTATCACTTTTTTGTCTTTCTTTTCCATGTTGACAGTCTCTCTGTAAAAAGCTGTCTTTCTAGCACATTATTTAGGTCACAACGGGAAGCATGAAAGGGGTGGACTACAAGCAAATAAAGGACAATTTAAGAAGTATACATCATTGAAATTATTCAGGAGAAAGCTAATTATGGTAGTGTGATGAGGATTAGTTTTTTATTTCACAGATCCAGAAATTCAACATGTAGCAGAAAGGTCCCCTTGCATTCAAATCTGACAGTAAAATAAGAGTTGATATAATTTCATTTATACCAAATGCCAGCACAACTGCTTTGAAAGGGGCCCATGTTAAATTCTTCTATGTGAATGCATGGAGCATAGGGAATAAGCAGGAGGAACTGCAGATGTGTGCAAGCCTGCAGAGCTGTGATGTTATTGGTATCACTGAGATGTGGTGCGATGACTCCTGTGACTGGAGTGTGGGGAAGGTTGGGTATGAGCTCTTTAGGAAGGACAGGCAGGGCAGAAGAGGAGGGGGTGCCCCCTCTACATCAATGACCAGCTGGAGTCTGTGAAGCTGTCCCTGGGGATGGAGGAGGAGTGTCCTGAAATATTATGGGTCAGGGTTAAAGGGAAGACAGGGGCAGGAGATGTCGTAGGGGGGTCTGCTACAGGCCACCAGACGAGGATGACCGAGCAGATGAGGCCCTCTACAGGCAAATAGGAGCAGCTTCGTGCTGACAGGCCCTGATCCTCATGGGGGATTTCAACCACCCTGACATCTGCTGGAGAGACAACACAGCAAAGCACCAGCAATCCAGGAAGTTCCAGGAGTGTATTGATGAAAACTTCTTCCTCCAAATGGTAGAGGAACCAACAAGAAAAGGTGCTTTGCTGGACCTTGTTCTCACCAACAGAGATGGGCTGGTTGATGATGTAAGATTTAATGGGAGACTAGGCTGAAGGTACCATGACATGGTCAAATTCAGGATCCTTAGAGCAGCGAGAAAGGAGCGAAGCAAGCTCATTACCCTCGGCTTCAAGAGAACAGATTTTGGTCTCTTCAAGGATTTGCTTGGTAGGGACAAAGCCCCTGAGGGGATGGGAGCCCAGGAAAGTTGGTCCATATTCAAGGACCACTTCCTCCATGCCCAGGAGCAATGTGTCCCAATGAGGAGGAAGGCAGGAAGAGTGCTAGGAGGCCTGCGTGGATGAGCAAGGCAGTCGTGGACACAGTTAAATGTAAAAACAAGGTACACAGAGAGTGGAAGCAGAGCCAGGTATCCTGGGGGGAGTACAGACAAGCTGTCAGCACAGCAAGGTATCAGATAAGATAGGCCAAAGCACAGATAGAGTTACACCTGGCCAGGGATGTTAGAGAACAAAGAGAAAAGTTCTGCAGGTATGTCAGGGATAAGAGGAAGATGAGAGAAAATGTGAGCCCACTTCAGAAGGAAACTGGAGACCTGGCCATGGTCGTACAGAAGGCTGAGGTACCCGATGACTACTTTGCCTCAGTATTCACCATCAAAGGCTGTGGTCACACCACCCAAGTTGGAGAAGGCAAAGGCATGGACTGTGAAAAGGAAGATCTCCCCACTGTAGGAGAAGAGCAGGTTCATGACCATCTGAAGGACATGAAGCTGTACAAGTTCGTGGGACCTGATGGGATTCATCCACGGCTCTTGAAGGAACTGGCTGGTGAAGTTTCAAAGCCTCTGCACATCATGTTTGAAAAGTCTTGGCAGTCTGGAGAAATCTCCATTGACTGGAAAAAGTGGAAACATAACTCCCATTTTCAGGAAGGGAAAAAAAGGAAGACCCAGGGAACTATAGACCAGTCAGTCTCACCCTCTTCAACATCTTCATCAATGACTTGGACACAGGACTCGAAGGAATTCTAAGTAAGTTTGTTGATGATGCAAAGCTCGGAGGAGCTGTTGACTCCTTTGAGGGCAGACAAGCCTTGCAGAGAGACCTCGACAGGTTAGAGAGATGGGCAGTCACCAACCACATGAAGTTCAACAAGGGCAAGTGCCAGATTCTGCACCTGGGATGGGGCAACCCTGGTGGTAAGTAGAGACTAGCGAACGAGTGGCTGGAGAGCAGCACGGTGGAGAGGGACCTGGGGGTCCTGGTTGATGGCAAACTGACTATGAGCCAGCAGTGTGCCCTGGCAGCTAGGAGGGCCAACCACATCCTGTGGTGCATCAAGCAGAGCGTTGCCAGCCGGTCGAGGGAAATGATTGTCCTGCTCTGCTCTGCACTGGTACGGCCTCACCTTGAGTACTGCATTCAGTTTTGGACACCACAATATAAAAAGGACATTAAGCTATTGGAGAGTGTCCAAAGGAGAGCCACAAGGATGGTGAAGGGTCTGGATGGGATGGCTTGTGAGGAGCAGCTGAGGTCACTTGGATTATTCAGCTTGGAGAAGAGGAGGCTGAGGGGTGACCTCACTGCAGTCTATGGCTTCCTCATGAGGGGAAGAGATGGGTCAGGTACTGATCTCTTCACTCCTGTGACCAATGACAGGACTCAGGGAAATGGCAGGAAGCTGAATCAGGGGAGGTTTAGGTTGGATACCAGGACAAGGTTTTTCACCCAGAGGGCAGTCGAGCACTGGAACAAGCTCCCCAGGGAAGTGGTCACAGCACCAAGCCTGCCTGAGTTCAAGAAGCATTTGGATGATGCTCTCAGGCACATGGTGTGATCCTAGGGGTGCCCTACACAGGGACAGGAGTTGGACTCGATGATCCTGATGGTCCCTTCCAACTCCCCATATTCTATGATTCTATGATCGATTCTATGATTCTATGATTCTATAGCGCAGATCCTCCTGAAGGCTCTGCTAAGGCATGTGGAAAACAAAGGTGTGATTGGTGACAGCAAACACAGCTTCACCAAGGGCAAATCCTGCCTGACTGATTTGGTAGCGTTCTACAATGGGGTCACGGCTTTGGTGGACAAAGGAAGAGCAACCAACATCATATACCTGGACCCGTGCAAAGCTTTTGACACTGTCCCACATGACATCCTGGTATGAAAGCTGGAATGGTATGGATTCAAAGGATGGACCACTAGTTGGGTAAGGAACTGGCTGGATGTTGCACTCTAAGAGTTAGGGTCAATGGCTCAATGTCAAATGGAGACCTGTGATGAGTGGTGTTCCCCAAGGGTCGGTACTTGGACTGGTGTTATTTAACATCTTTGTTGGTGACATGGACAGTGGAATTGAGTGCCCTATTGGCAAGTTTGCCAACAGCACCAAAGCGTGTGGTGAATTGACAAGCTGGAGGGAAGGGATGCCATCCAGAGGGACCTTGACAGGCTTGAGAGGTGGGCCGATGCCAACCTCATGAAATTCCATAGAGCAAAGTGCAAGGTTCTGCACCTGGGTCAAGGCAATCCCAAGCACAAATATAGGAGAATGGATGGAGAAGAGCCCTGAGAAAAAAGGACTTGGGGATTATAGTTGAGAAGAGGCTCAACATGAGCTGGCAATGTGCACTTGCAGCCCAGATAGCCAACTGTGTCCTGGGCTGCATGAAAAGAAACGTAGCCAGCAAGTAAAGGGAGGTGATTCTACCCCTCTACTCTGCTCTTGTGAGACCCCACCTGAAGTACTATGTCCAGTTCTGGATCCCCCAGCACAGCAAGGACATGGACCTGTTAGAGTGGGTCCAGAAAAGGGCCACAAAGATGTCAGAGGGCTGGAGCATCTCTCCTATGAAAACAGGCTGAGAGAGTTGCGGCTGTTCAGCCTGGAGAAGAGAAGGCTCTGGGGAGACCTTATAGAAGCCTTCCAGTATCTGAAATGGGACAAAAAAGGAAAAGCTGGGAAGGGACTTTTTACAAGGGCTTGTAGTGAGAGGACAAGAACTAATGGATCAAAATTGGAAGAGGGGAGATTTAGGTCAGACATTAGGAGGAAATTCTTTAGTGTGAGGGTGGTGAGACACTGGAACAGGTTGCCCAAGGAAGTTGTGGATGCCCCATCCCAGGAAGTGTTCAAGGGCAGGTTGGATAGGGCTCTGAGCAACCTTATCCTGCCCATGCAGGGGGGTTGAACTAGATGATCATTAAGGTCCCTTTCAACTCAAACCATTCTATATTTTATGATTCTATGAAATAACTCCCAAACTGATGAAAGGTGCATGACAGTTGCCATATCCCCTTTCTAAGGGATTATTACCATCATTGACTTAGCAATACTGATAAAACAGATTCATAAAGGTTCAATGCCAGTCTGCTCTGGGAATACCTAAAGGAAGTGTTTCCTTTCTTAGGTCACAGAACAAGGAGTAGAGGCTGGAAAAGACTGTCTTTGGTCACAGAAGAGATGGTTAGATGGGACCTGTGGAGGTCTCTACGCTAACCTCTTGCTAAAAACAAGATTAACACCAAACTACATCAGGTTAGCTGTGGCTTTCTCTAGCCAAGTCTTTAAAACCTCCAGGGATGGAGATTCCACTACTTGTCTAGGTGACTGTTTGAAGAAATGTCCAATCTAAGTTACTCAACTTGCAACTTGTGGTTTTTGTCCCTTAGATTTTCTGCCACAATGAAGAAAGAGGTTTTTTTCAACTTCTCTTTAAGCAGTTGTAGATGGCTGTGAGTTTACTTACCACTTAACCTCCTGTTTCCCAAACTAAACAACCCAACTCTCAACCATTCCTCATAAGATGTCTGCTGTGAGCCTTGATGGTCTTGGTAATTTTTCAGTTTGACCTTCTGCAGCTTACTGACATCTCCTTGCAATGGACTATCAAGTCCTATACCCTTCCATCGCAAGCCACCATGCAACAGATGGCCAGTTCAGAAGGGGCTAAACAAAACTTCTTAAATGTGCCTGATGCCACGTTACCCTTTGCTGTAGGAATGCAACTTTGGGAATGCAGTAGAATCAATTTCAGGACATGACAGATGCAAAATGGAATATATATACAACATAGAGTATACAGGGAACACACAGAGAAGATAATAAAAAAAAAGTGTAAAAGACAGTCACAGTCCCTATCAGAATGGGAGCAAAGGAAGAACAGATAGATGGGAATTGCTCCAGTATTGTGACCCTCAGTTAAGGACACTGTTCCAGATAACCACTAATTAAGACCCAACAAGTTCCTTTCTCTTTGGTGGAGTGAAAGCACTGCTTTTTGAGCTGCCATTAACTACATTTTCTTACTGCAGTCTTAGCAATCCTATTATCTTTTCCCGTATAATTGGTTTTGCTAAATGAGAATTTTAAAAATCAGCGTATGTGTCTGTGTGTTTTCTGCCCCAGCCTTTTTACATGACAAGGTAACTGATACTGCAGCACCGAGTCAGAGTTAACTCAGTGGCAACACCAGCAGCCCCTGTTTAGTATTCAGTGTGAAAACATCCAGTCTGTGAGTGCTGCTGCTGTGCCTTCGGATGCCACTGCTTCTGCCTCCATGCTGCTACCTGAGAATAAAAAAATCACCAAAGACCCATCACTAGGTTTCAGTCTTCTCCACTAGCTGGCCAGGTGTCATTATGAGTCTGATATCTGCCTTTCCCTACAGTCAGTGAAGGTTTCCTGAAGTCCTGCATTATGTTGAGAAATGCCTTGCAATAGTAACATCAAACTTTCCTTGGGAATTGTGGTCTAGCTACAGACAGTCACAGAATGCAAATTAGAGATAGAGAGAAAACTTAATTTCCCAGGAAGTTAAATAAAGTGGGTAACAACATCAACCATATCTTAAGAACATTAAGTTGTAAATAAATAAAAATACATGGAACGCATATCTTATATAGTCCTTTATAAGTCTCATTATTACAGATCATTAAGAGAAATCACTGCTTCTGCATATGCACATTAGGATGTTTTTACTTGTTAACATTCATATTAGTTATATAGGTATGGGAAAGAGACATTATATCACCACAAATCATCCTTCTTGGCTTTTAAACTGCATTTTTTCCCCAAAAATTTTTTCCTACATTAACTTCTTCAGATTATTCTGTTTTTCTGTGTAATTTCAGGGAATTGTGTAATTAGTTTTTCTAAACTAATTGTACAATTTGTTTCTGGCCATAATTGCTGTATATTGAACTGACTTGACTGAAATGAACTGACAATTCACCCTGTCTAAGGGTGTATCATCTCCATCTTTTGGAATTATAATTCTTGCCTAGTTTTCAAATGGTCATATAGTGTTTCCTTAGCAAACTGCATAGTATGTCAAATACTTAAAAAAAGTTTAGGACTCCTCTTTCAAAAAAGCAAACATTGTTCTTAAATATTTATAACATTTTCTATATTAGACAGAATGGCAGGCTTTTTTACAGAACATGCCCTATTACATGGCTCCCTAGAGAGGATGTAATGTAATATATATATTTCAGATGTAATTTTCATTAAGAACAAAAGGATTAAAGATAAAAACATGCTCAAAGCAAACCAGGTAGTAAGTTTCTTTTTTATTAGTTCATAGAATCATAGAATTCTATAATTCCAGTTCATAGCTATTTAGAAATTACGTGTTTTGTGCAGCTTATACCTAATTCAAATGGTGGGAAGATGTGAGTTTCTTTTATTCAAGACTGAAAAACATATTTTTATACAAATCTGTATAAATAATTGAAGTACTGAAATAGAAAAATACTTCTGGAGGAGTTTGCGTGTGATACTATAACACATACCTATGCCCTGTTGTTCTAGCAACAGTTTGGGGAGGAAACAGTAGCCAAAGGAATTACAAGAATGGCAGGAAAATAAGAATAACTGCAGTTTTCTGGGGCTATGGCTTGTTTGTTTCTTTCTGATGCAAAGTCTAAATGAGCATTATATTGACTCTTCCTTATCAAAGGCTCGTTTATGTATTATGAATACAGAAAGAACACTTTGATGTTACTCAGTTTTGATGTCACTAACCTCTTCCCAGGTAGGAAAATGGCATGAAAAAGCTGGGCAAGCACACAACTGATTTAATTCTGAAAGCAGCAACACATTCAAATGCTGTTCAACAGGTGCAGTTATGCTGTCCTTGCCATATTGAAGTCTTGTATGTCATGTCTTTCAGGCTGGTTCACTAACCTTAAACTATTGTTTTGGCAAGAAATGTGAGGTAGTTTAATACACGATTCTTCAGAAAGACACAGATCTTCTGAGGAGGAATTGCCCTTTGTAGCAGGGAGCAGCTGGGTCAAATGGAGCTCTGCCTAGGGACAGAAAATTAGGGCTTCCACAGGAATATAAGCAGCAAAGGGAAAACTAGGGAACACTAGGAATGCCCCAGTGCTGAATGGGGCAGAAGCCCTGTTGACACGGGACATGGAAAAAACTGAGGTACAGAATGTCTACTTCACCTCTCTATTTTTCTGGCAAGAATTACCATCAGGAATACCAGGACCCTCAAATCCGTTGGAAAGTCTGGAGGACTGTAGACTTATCCTCAATAGATCAGGATCAATGTAGGAAACATTTAAATTAACTGGACATGCACAAGTCCATGGGACCTGACAGGATGCACCCTTGAGTACTAAGGGAGTCAGCATTGCAAGGACATGCATTATCATCTTTGAAAGGTCATGGTGATGGGGGAAAGTTCCTGAGTACCAAAAAAAAGCAAATGTCACTCCTGTCTTCAAGAAAGGCAAGAAGAAAGATCCAAAGAACTACAGTCCAGTCATCCTCACTGTATTGCCTTGAAAGGTGACAGATCAAATCTTCCTGGAAGCCATTTCTAGTCATGTAACGAACAAGTCAGTTATTTGGATTAGTCAGCAGAGATTTATGAAGGACAAATGCCTGAAAAACCACCCTTCTATGATAAGATGACTGCCTCAGTGAACAAGAAGAGCCCAGTGAATGTTGTTTATCTTGACTTTAGCAAGACCTCTGACACTATCTCTCATGACATCCATAATTCTTCCTTCTCTAATGTAAGTTCTTCTCCCTCTCTCAAAGATATATATATGCATGTATTGAGATCTTATCCACAAATTGTGGAAACTATTTCCTATTAAATTGATTTTGCCTATTTTTTTTCACATTACCACTTGCCCTCAAAACTGAATATTAATCTATGAACATGTATGTACTGGAAATTGACAGAAATTATAGCATGTATTTTTTTTTCCCATAGGTTCAGTGTGTCTTTTAGCTTGTATTTATATTTGCTGTTAGCATATGGAACATGTGTCAGAAGACCTGAGGATTAGGATGGCAAAATGAAGTTGACAACAGAAAGATAATGAAGAAAACAGATATTTTTCAATATTAGTGAAATGTACAGGCATTAGTGTACTATGAGTTTGCCAATAAAACCCAAAATTAGAGCAACACTGACATATCATATAGGATTACAGATACTGAAACATCAATATGAAAGGAGCAATTTTTTTAAAAATTAATATCTGTCTAATAAGCTTGTCTCTGTAAAAGTAAAAAAATGCAATAATTTTGGTAATTAAGAGTCTTCTATGTTCAAACACTACCATTCTTTTTGCTTTGTATCATAAAATCTGGCTTGTACTATTTCACATCACAGATGTTGTGTTCATATAATCATCCCACGTGCTGCATTATGCAGATGACTTTGTTACACTTAACACACTGACTGAAACATACACATCTCAGGAAACCTCAGAAGAAAAACTTTTTTTAACTTGGAAACTTCTGAAAGCGACATTACAATCAATGGAGTGAAAAATACGGAGGAAGCAGAGAAAATTGGAAAGTTTTAAGAGGTTGTTACTTTTGAGATAGTAGAAAATAGTCTAGCTCTCCTGACCTTTATCTTAAAAGATGTACAGAGATCAGCAGTGTGGAAAACCAGAGAGTGCAACCGGAGATGAGTTTGAGGTGCCAGATGAGAAAGAAGCAATAATTGGAATCAGTAATGGATCTGCAAACAGCGGAATGTTTCAACAGAACAGCGTGATTATCGATGCAAAAACACACCAGTATTTGCATTTGGCTTTGGGAATGGCTGTCCAAGATACTTCCACTTGTTTTCCCAAGACTAGATCCGCCATCTGTACAGTGTTAGTGGGGAAAGAACTTGTGGTACAATGAGGAGAGTTGGGAATCTTTATTCTAGCAATATCAAATCTCAATTTGAAATTGAAGTTGAAAATAGAAACTGAGCCTTCTAATATCGAATATCACATTTCTCAGCTCTTAGAAAGGAATGGAACATAGTGAAAGGAATGTAGTGACATTCTAGCTTCCATCCATGTAACTTTTCAATAATTTATATAATTCATATAAATTATCATCAATTATTTACATACTTTATAATCTTGTTAAAAAACAAGACCTTTTTACTTTGTTAACCATTAAAAGCACAGAGTCTAACATGCATCTGAAAGCCAACTTGAAGACATAGTCAACAATGAAAGTTACATCTCTTCATAGCCTAGTTTTGGATAAACTTTCAAGAGCTTTTTTAATGTAAGACCCTTACTTTCAACTTGGGGTGGAGAAATTTGCAGATTTAAGTAACTGAAACAAAAGCATCTAATAAAGCCTAACAATATTGTGCTTTTTTACATCTCTAGTTCAGTACCCTTTGGAATTGGTAATATTCAGTAAGGAGGTCTTAGGTATACAAAGAATCTGGAGTACCTGTCTTTTATTGGATGAACAGAAAAGCTTAGAAAGATGGTTGAGATTTACATAATAATTCCTTCGAGTAGGACTACATTTCTGGCTCTTCTGAGAGATAACTAAGGCATTTAGTACATAAAAAGGAGTGGTAGCTATTTCATAGACTCATAGAATCATAGAATAGTTTGAGTTAGAAGAATTCTCTAGTTCCAACTCTCCTGCCATGGCACCTCCCACTAGACCAAGTTGCTCAAAGCCCCATCCAATGTGGACCACTTCCAAGGAAGGGAACTTCTCTGGGCAACCTGTTCCAGTGTCTCACCACCCTCACACTAAAGAATTTCCTCCTAATGTCTGACCTAAATCTACCCTCCTTCAGCTAAAAACCACTATCCCTCATCCTATCACCACATACCCTTGTAAAAGTCCTTTCCCAGCTTTCCTGTAGGCCCCTTCATGTACTGGAAGGCTGCTATAAGGTCTCCCCAGAGCCTTCTCTTCTCCAGGCTGAACAGTCCCAACTCTCTCAGCCTGCCTCCGTAGCAGAGGTGCTCCAGCCCTCTGATGATCTTTGTAGCCCTTTTCTGGACCCATTCCAACAGGTCCATGTCCTTGCTGTGCTGGGGGATTCAGAACTGGACATATTACTCCAGGTGGGGTCTCACAAGAGCAGAGTAGAGGGGTAGAATCACCTCCCTTTACTTGCTGGCTACGTTTCTTTTCATGCAGCCCAGGACACAGTTGGCTTTCTGGGCTGCAAGTGCACATTGCTAGCTCATGTTGAGCCTCTTCTCAACCATAACCGCCAAGTCCTTTTTTCTCAGGGCTCTTCTCCATCCATTCTCCTATATTTGTGCTTGGGATTGCCTTGACCCAGGTGCAGAACCTTGCACTTTGCTTTGTATAAAAATATGTTTTTCAGTCTTGAATAAAAGAAACTCACATCTTCCCACCATTTGAATTAGGTATAAGCTGCACAAAACACGTAATTTCTAAATAGCTATGAACTGGAATTATAGAATTCTATGATTCTATGAACTAATAAAAAAGAAACTTACTACCTGGTTTGCTTTGAGCATGTTTTTATCTTTAATCCTTTTGTTCTTAATGAAAATTACATCTGAAATATATATATTACATTACATCCTCTCTAGGGAGCCATGTAATAGGGCATGTTCTGTAAAAAAGCCTGCCATTCTGTCTAATATAGAAAATGTTATAAATATTTAAGAACAATGTTTGCTTTTTTGAAAGAGGAGTCCTAAACTTTTTTTAAGTATTTGACATACTATGCAGTTTGCTAAGGAAACACTATATGACCATTTGAAAACTAGGCAAGAATTATAATTCCAAAAGATGGAGATGATACACCCTTAGACAGGGTGAATTGTCAGTTCATTTAAGTCAAGTCAGTTCAATATACAGCAATTATGGCCAGAAACAAATTGTACAATTAGTTTAGAAAAACTAATTACACAATTCCCTGAAATTACACAGAAAAACAGAATAATCTGAAGAAGTTAATGTAGGAAAAAATTTTTGGGGAAAAAATGCAGTTTAAAAGCCAAGAAGGATGATTTGTGGTGATATAATGTCTCTTTCCCATACCTATATAACTAATATGAATGTTAACAAGTAAAAACATCCTAATGTGCATATGCAGAAGCAGTGATTTCTCTTAATGATCTGTAATAATGAGACTTATAAAGGACTATATAAGATATGCGTTCCATGTATTTTTATTTATTTACAACTTAATGTTCTTAAGATATGGTTGATGTTGTTACCCACTTTATTTAACTTCCTGGGAAATTAAGTTTTCTCTCTATCTCTAATTTGCATTCTGTGACTGTCTGTAGCTAGACCACAATTCCCAAGGGAAGTTTGATGTTACTATTGCAAGGCATTTCTCAACATAATGCAGGACTTCAGGAAACCTTCACTGACTGTAGGGAAAGGCAGATATCAGACTCATAATGACACCTGGCCAGCTAGTGGAGAAGACTGAAACCTAGTGATGGGTCTTTGGTGATTTTTTTATTCTCAGGTAGCAGCATGGAGGCAGAAGCAGTGGCATCCGAAGGCACAGCAGCAGCACTCACAGACTGGATGTTTTCACACTGAATACTAAACAGGGGCTGCTGGTGTTGCCACTGAGTTAACTCTGACTCGGTGCTGCAGTATCAGTTACCTTGTCATGTAAAAAGGCTGGGGCAGAAAACACACAGACACATACGCTGATTTTTAAAATTCTTATTTAGCAAAACCAATTATACGGGAAAAGATAATAGGATTGCTAAGACTGCAGTAAGAAAATGTAGTTAATGGCAGCTCAAAAAGCAGTGCTTTCACTCCACCAAAGAGAAAGGAACTTGTTGGGTCTTAATTAGTGGTTATCTGGAACAGTGTCCTTAACTGAGGGTCACAATACTGGAGCAATTCCCATCTATCTGTTCTTCCTTTGCTCCCATTCTGATAGGGACTGTGACTGTCTTTTACACTTTTTTTTTTATTATCTTCTCTGTGTGTTCCCTGTATACTCTATGTTGTATATATATTCCATTTTGCATCTGTCATGTCCTGAAATTGATTCTACTGCATTCCCAAAGTTGCATTCCTACAGCAAAGGGTAACGTGGCATCAGGCACATTTAAGAAGTTTTGTTTAGCCCCTTCTGAACTGGCCATCTGTTGCATGGTGGCTTGCGATGGAAGGATATAGGACTTGATAGTCCATTGCAAGGGGATGTCAGTAAGCTGCAGAAGGTCAAACCGAAAAATTACCAAGACCATCAAGGCTCACAGCAGACATCTTATGAGGAATGGTTGAGAGTTGGGTTGTTTAGTTTGGGAAACAGGAGGTTAAGTGGTAAGTAAACTCACAGCCATCTACAACTGCTTAAAGAGAAGTTGAAAAAAACCTCTTTCTTCATTGTGGCAGAAAATCTAAGGGACAAAAACCACAAGTTGCAAGTTGAGTAACTTAGATTGGACATTTCTTCAGTCACCTAGACAAGTAGTGGAATCTCCATCCCTGGAGGTTTTAAAGACTTGGCTAGAGAAAGCCACAGCTAACCTGATGTAGTTTGGTGTTAATCTTGTTTTTAGCAAGAGGTTAGAGTAGAGACCTCCACAGGTCCCATCTAACCATCTCTTCTGTGACCAAAGACAGTCTTTTCCAGCCTCTACTCCTTGTTCTGTGACCTAAGAAAGGAAACACTTCCTTTAGGTATTCCCAGAGCAGACTGGCATTGAACCTTTATGTATCTGTTTTATCAGTATTGCTAAGTCAATGATGGTAATAATCCCTTAGAAAGGGGATATGGCAACTGTCATGCACCTTTCATCAGTTTGGGAGTTATTTCATAGAATCATAAAATATAGAATGGTTTGAGTTGAAAGGGACCTTAATGATCATCTAGTTCAAACCCCCTGCATGGGCAGGATAAGGTTGCTCAGAGCCCTATCCAACCTGCCCTTGAACACTTCCTGGGATGGGGCATCCACAACTTCCTTGGGCAACCTGTTCCAGTGTCTCACCACCCTCACACTAAAGAATTTCCTCCTAATGTCTGACCTAAATCTCCCCTCTTCCAATTTTGATCCATTAGTTCTTGTCCTCTCACTACAAGCCCTTGTAAAAAGTCCCTTCCCAGCTTTTCCTTTTTTGTCCCATTTCAGATACTGGAAGGCTTCTATAAGGTCTCCCCAGAGCCTTTTCTTCTCCAGGCTGAACAGCCCCAACTCTCTCAGCCTGTTTTCATAGGAGAGATGCTCCAGCCCTCTGATGATCTTTGTGGCCCTTTTCTGGACCCATTCCAACAGGTCCATGTCCTTGCTGTGCTGGGGGATCCAGAACTGGACACAGTACTCTAGGTGGGGTCTCACAAGAGCAGAGTAGAGGGGTAGAATCACCTCCCTTTACTTGCTGGCTACGTTTCTTTTCATGCAGCCCAGGACACAGTTGGCTTTCTGGGCTGCAAGTGCACATTGCTAGCTCATGTTGAGCCTCTTCTCAACCATAACCGCCAAGTCCTTTTTTCTCAGGGCTCTTCTCCATCCATTCTCCTATATTTGTGCTTGGGATTGCCTTGACCCAGGTGCAGAACCTTGCACTTTGCTTTGTATAAAAATATGTTTTTCAGTCTTGAATAAAAGAAACTCACATCTTCCCACCATTTGAATTAGGTATAAGCTGCACAAAACACGTAATTTCTAAATAGCTATGAACTGGAATTATAGAATTCTATGATTCTATGAACTAATAAAAAAGAAACTTACTACCTGGTTTGCTTTGAGCATGTTTTTATCTTTAATCCTTTTGTTCTTAATGAAAATTACATCTGAAATATATATATTACATTACATCCTCTCTAGGGAGCCATGTAATAGGGCATGTTCTGTAAAAAAGCCTGCCATTCTGTCTAATATAGAAAATGTTATAAATATTTAAGAACAATGTTTGCTTTTTTGAAAGAGGAGTCCTAAACTTTTTTTAAGTATTTGACATACTATGCAGTTTGCTAAGGAAACACTATATGACCATTTGAAAACTAGGCAAGAATTATAATTCCAAAAGATGGAGATGATACACCCTTAGACAGGGTGAATTGTCAGTTCATTTAAGTCAAGTCAGTTCAATATACAGCAATTATGGCCAGAAACAAATTGTACAATTAGTTTAGAAAAACTAATTACACAATTCCCTGAAATTACACAGAAAAACAGAATAATCTGAAGAAGTTAATGTAGGAAAAAATTTTTGGGGAAAAAATGCAGTTTAAAAGCCAAGAAGGATGATTTGTGGTGATATAATGTCTCTTTCCCATACCTATATAACTAATATGAATGTTAACAAGTAAAAACATCCTAATGTGCATATGCAGAAGCAGTGATTTCTCTTAATGATCTGTAATAATGAGACTTATAAAGGACTATATAAGATATGCGTTCCATGTATTTTTATTTATTTACAACTTAATGTTCTTAAGATATGGTTGATGTTGTTACCCACTTTATTTAACTTCCTGGGAAATTAAGTTTTCTCTCTATCTCTAATTTGCATTCTGTGACTGTCTGTAGCTAGACCACAATTCCCAAGGGAAGTTTGATGTTACTATTGCAAGGCATTTCTCAACATAATGCAGGACTTCAGGAAACCTTCACTGACTGTAGGGAAAGGCAGATATCAGACTCATAATGACACCTGGCCAGCTAGTGGAGAAGACTGAAACCTAGTGATGGGTCTTTGGTGATTTTTTTATTCTCAGGTAGCAGCATGGAGGCAGAAGCAGTGGCATCCGAAGGCACAGCAGCAGCACTCACAGACTGGATGTTTTCACACTGAATACTAAACAGGGGCTGCTGGTGTTGCCACTGAGTTAACTCTGACTCGGTGCTGCAGTATCAGTTACCTTGTCATGTAAAAAGGCTGGGGCAGAAAACACACAGACACATACGCTGATTTTTAAAATTCTTATTTAGCAAAACCAATTATACGGGAAAAGATAATAGGATTGCTAAGACTGCAGTAAGAAAATGTAGTTAATGGCAGCTCAAAAAGCAGTGCTTTCACTCCACCAAAGAGAAAGGAACTTGTTGGGTCTTAATTAGTGGTTATCTGGAACAGTGTCCTTAACTGAGGGTCACAATACTGGAGCAATTCCCATCTATCTGTTCTTCCTTTGCTCCCATTCTGATAGGGACTGTGACTGTCTTTTACACTTTTTTTTTTATTATCTTCTCTGTGTGTTCCCTGTATACTCTATGTTGTATATATATTCCATTTTGCATCTGTCATGTCCTGAAATTGATTCTACTGCATTCCCAAAGTTGCATTCCTACAGCAAAGGGTAACGTGGCATCAGGCACATTTAAGAAGTTTTGTTTAGCCCCTTCTGAACTGGCCATCTGTTGCATGGTGGCTTGCGATGGAAGGATATAGGACTTGATAGTCCATTGCAAGGGGATGTCAGTAAGCTGCAGAAGGTCAAACCGAAAAATTACCAAGACCATCAAGGCTCACAGCAGACATCTTATGAGGAATGGTTGAGAGTTGGGTTGTTTAGTTTGGGAAACAGGAGGTTAAGTGGTAAGTAAACTCACAGCCATCTACAACTGCTTAAAGAGAAGTTGAAAAAAACCTCTTTCTTCATTGTGGCAGAAAATCTAAGGGACAAAAACCACAAGTTGCAAGTTGAGTAACTTAGATTGGACATTTCTTCAGTCACCTAGACAAGTAGTGGAATCTCCATCCCTGGAGGTTTTAAAGACTTGGCTAGAGAAAGCCACAGCTAACCTGATGTAGTTTGGTGTTAATCTTGTTTTTAGCAAGAGGTTAGAGTAGAGACCTCCACAGGTCCCATCTAACCATCTCTTCTGTGACCAAAGACAGTCTTTTCCAGCCTCTACTCCTTGTTCTGTGACCTAAGAAAGGAAACACTTCCTTTAGGTATTCCCAGAGCAGACTGGCATTGAACCTTTATGTATCTGTTTTATCAGTATTGCTAAGTCAATGATGGTAATAATCCCTTAGAAAGGGGATATGGCAACTGTCATGCACCTTTCATCAGTTTGGGAGTTATTTCATAGAATCATAAAATATAGAATGGTTTGAGTTGAAAGGGACCTTAATGATCATCTAGTTCAAACCCCCTGCATGGGCAGGATAAGGTTGCTCAGAGCCCTATCCAACCTGCCCTTGAACACTTCCTGGGATGGGGCATCCACAACTTCCTTGGGCAACCTGTTCCAGTGTCTCACCACCCTCACACTAAAGAATTTCCTCCTAATGTCTGACCTAAATCTCCCCTCTTCCAATTTTGATCCATTAGTTCTTGTCCTCTCACTACAAGCCCTTGTAAAAAGTCCCTTCCCAGCTTTTCCTTTTTTGTCCCATTTCAGATACTGGAAGGCTTCTATAAGGTCTCCCCAGAGCCTTTTCTTCTCCAGGCTGAACAGCCCCAACTCTCTCAGCCTGTTTTCATAGGAGAGATGCTCCAGCCCTCTGATGATCTTTGTGGCCCTTTTCTGGACCCATTCCAACAGGTCCATGTCCTTGCTGTGCTGGGGGATCCAGAACTGGACACAGTACTCTAGGTGGGGTCTCACAAGAGCAGAGTAGAGGGGTAGAATCACCTCCCTTTACTTGCTGGCTACGTTTCTTTTCATGCAGCCCAGGACACAGTTGGCTTTCTGGGCTGCATGTGCACATTGTCAGCTCATGTTGAGCCTCTTCTCAACTATAATCCCCAAGTCCTTTTTTCTCAGGGCTCTTCTCCATCCATTCTCCTATATTTGTGCTTGGGATTGCCTTGACCCAGGTGCAGAACCTTGCACTTTGCTCTATGGAATTTCATGAGGTTGGCATCAGCCCACCTCTCAAGCCTGTCAAGGTCCCTCTGGATGGCATCCCTTCCCTCCAGCTTGTCAATTCACCACACGCTTTGGTGCTGTTGGCAAACTTGCCGATTGGGCACTCAATTCCACTGTCCATGTCACCAACAAAGATGTTAAATAACACCAGTCCAAGTACCGACCCTTGGGGAACACCACTCATCACAGGTCTCCATTTGACATTGAGCCATTGACCCTAACTCTTAGAGTGCAACATCCAGCCAGTTCCTTACCCAACTAGTGGTCCATCCTTTGAATCCATACCATTCCAGCTTTCATACCAGGATGTCATGTGGGACAGTGTCAAAAGCTTTGCACGGGTCCAGGTACATGATGTTGGTTGCTCTTCCTTTGTCCACCGAAGCCATGACCCCATTGTAGAAGGCTACCAAATCAGTCAGGCAGGATTTGCCCTTGGTGAAGCTGTGTTTGCTGTCACCAATCACACCTTTGTTTTCCACATGCCTTAGCAGAGCCTTCAGGAGGATCTGCGCTATAGAATCATAGAATCATAGAATCGATCATAGAATCATAGAATATGGGGAGTTGGAAGGGACCCATCAGGATCATCGAGTCCAACTCCTGTCCCTGTGTAGGGCACCCCTAGGATCACACCATGTGCCTGAGAGCATCATCCAAACGCTTCTTGAACTCAGGCAGGCTTGGTGCTGTGACCACTTCCCTGGGGAGCTTGTTCCAGTGCTCGACTGCCCTCTGGGTGAAAAACCTTTTCCTGGTATCCAACCTAAACCTCCCCTGATTCAGCTTCCTGCCATTTCCCTGAGTCCTGTCACTGGTCACAGGAGTGAAGAGATCAGTACCTCCCCCATCTCTTCCCCTCATGAGGAAGCCATAGACTGCAGTGAGGTCACCCCTCAGCCTCCTCTTCTCCAAGCTGAATAATCCAAGTGACCTCAGCTGCTCCTCACAAGCCATCCCATCCAGACCCTTCACCATCCTTGTGGCTCTCCTTTGGACACTCTCCAATAGCTTAATGTCCTTTTTATATTGTGGTGTCCAAAACTGAATGCAGTACTCAAGGTGAGGCCGTACCAGTGCAGAGCAGAGCAGGACAATCATTTCCCTCGACCGGCTGGCAACGCTCTGCTTGATGCACCACAGGATGTGGTTGGCCCTCCTGGCTGCCAGGGCACACTGCTGGCTCATAGTCAGTTTGCCATCAACCAGGACCCCCAGGTCCCTCTCCACCGTGCTGCTCTCCAGCCACTCGATCGCTAGTCTCTACTTACCACCAGGGTTGCCCCATCCCAGGTGCAGAATCTGGCACTTGCCCTTGTTGAACTTCATGTGGTTGGTGACTGCCCATCTCTCTAACCTGTCGAGGTCTCTCTGCAAGGCTTGTCTGCCCTCAAAGGAGTCAACAGCTCCTCCGAGCTTTGCATCATCAACAAACTTACTTAGAATTCCTTTGAGTCCTGTGTCCAAGTCATTGATGAAGATGTTGAAGAGGGTGAGACTGACTGGTCTATAGTTCCCTGGGTCTTCCTTTTTTCCCTTCCTGAAAATGGGAGTTATGTTTCCACTTTTTCCAGTCAATGGAGATTTCTCCAGACTGCCAAGACTTTTCAAATATGATGTGCAGAGGCTTTGAAACTTCACCAGCCAGTTCCTTCAAGAGCCGTGGATGAATCCCATCAGGTCCCACGAACTTGTACAGCTTCATGTCCTTCAGATGGTCATGAACCTGCTCTTCTCCTACAGTGGGGAGATCTTCCTTTTCACAGTCCATGCCTTTGCCTTCTCCAACTTGGGTGGTGTGACCACAGCCTTTGATGGTGAATACTGAGGCAAAGTAGTCATCGGGTACCTCAGCCTTCTGTACGACCATGGCCAGGTCTCCAGTTTCCTTCTGAAGTGGGCTCACATTTTCTCTCATCTTCCTCTTATCCCTGACATACCTTCAGAACTTTTCTCTTTGTTCTCTAACATCCCTGGCCAGGTGTAACTCTATCTGTGCTTTGGCCTATCTTATCTGATACCTTGCTGTGCTGACAGCTTGTCTGTACTCCCCCCAGGATACCTGGCCCTGCTTCCACTCTCTGTGTACCTTGTTTTTACATTTAACTGTGTCCACGACTGCCTTGCTCATCCACGCAGGCCTCCTAGCACTCTTCCTGCCTTCCTCCTCATTGGGACACATTGCTCCTGGGCATTGAGGAAGTGGTCCTTGAATATGGACCAACTTTCCTGGGCTCCCATCCCCTCAGGGGCTTTGTCCCTACCAAGCAAATCCTTGAAGAGACCAAAATCTGTTCTCTTGAAGCCGAGGGTAATGAGCTTGCTTCGCTCCTTTCTCGCTGCTCTAAGGATCCTGAATTTGACCATGTCATGGTACCTTCAGCCTAGTCTCCCATTAAATCTTACATCATCAACCAGCCCATCTCTGTTGGTGAGAACAAGGTCCAGCAAAGCACCTTTTCTTGTTGGTTCCTCTACCATTTGGAGGAAGAAGTTTTCATCAATACACTCCTGGAACTTCCTGGATTGCTGGTGCTTTGCTGTGTTGTCTCTCCAGCAGATGTCAGGGTGGTTGAAATCCCCCATGAGGATCAGGGCCTGTCAGCACGAAGCTGCTCCTATTTGCCTGTAGAGGGCCTCATCTGCTCGGTCATCCTCATCTGGTGGCCTGTAGCAGACCCCCCTACGACATCTCCTGCCCCTGTCTTCCCTTTAACCCTGACCCATAACATTTCAGGACACTCCTCCTCCATCCCCAGGGACAGCTTCACAGACTCCAGCTGGTCATTGATGTAGAGGGGGCACCCCCTCCTCTTCTGCCCTGCCTGTCGTTCCTAAAGAGCTCATACCCAACCTTCCCCACACTCCAGTCACAGGAGTCATCGCTCCACGTCTCAGTGATACCGATAACATCACAGCTCTTTGCACACATCTGCAATTCCTCCTACTTATTCCCTATGCTCCATGCATTCACATAGAAGAATTTAACATGGGCCCCTTTCAAAGCAGTTGTGCTGGCATTTGGTATAAATGAAATTATATCAACTCTTATTTTATTGTCAGATTTGAATGCAAGGGGACCTTTCTGCTACATGTTGAATTTCTGGATCTGTGAAATAAAAAACTAATCCTCATCACACTACCATAATTAGCTTTCTCCTGAATAATTTCAATGATGTATACTTCTTAAATTGTCCTTTATTTGCTTGTAGTCCACCCCTTTCATGCTTCCCGTTGTGACCTAAATAATGTGCTAGAAAGCCAGCTTTTTACAGAGAGACTGTCAACATGGAAAAAAAAGACAAAAAAGTGATAAATAAAAGGCAGGGCAATTCTCCAATATCTCATTGGACCCTCCAAAAATTACAAGTGTTTGAGATTTCACCACAGGAAATTGGGGATGTAGAAGAAAATGCAAGAATATATTAAGGTTATTCTGCTAGAATAGGTATTTTCAGTAAGTGTCTTTTCACTGGAAATCTTTTAGAGCTATGAAAGAAAATATTAGATATTAAGTCCTGTTACAAGTGCTGGAACATGAATTTGTGATTCCAAGGTGTGCTAGACCGCTTTGAATGGATTCTTATGCTGTTCCTTTTATGTAGTATCAAACCATACTTTTTCAGCTCATGTTGAGCCTCTTCTCAACTATAATCCCCAAGTCCTTTTTTCTCAGGGCTCTTCTCCATCCATTCTCCTATATTTGTGCTTGGGATTGCCTTGACCCAGGTGCAGAACCTTGCACTTTGCTCTATGGAATTTCATGAGGTTGGCATCAGCCCACCTCTCAAGCCTGTCAAGGTCCCTCTGGATGGCATCCCTTCCCTCCAGCTTGTCAATTCACCACACGCTTTGGTGCTGTTGGCAAACTTGCCGATTGGGCACTCAATTCCACTGTCCATGTCACCAACAAAGATGTTAAATAACACCAGTCCAAGTACCGACCCTTGGGGAACACCACTCATCACAGGTCTCCATTTGACATTGAGCCATTGACCCTAACTCTTAGAGTGCAACATCCAGCCAGTTCCTTACCCAACTAGTGGTCCATCCTTTGAATCCATACCATTCCAGCTTTCATACCAGGATGTCATGTGGGACAGTGTGGAATGCTTAGCACAAGTCCAGGTAGATTACATCAGCTGCTCTTCCCTTGTCCACCAACACTGGAGTCCTGTCATAGAAGGTCAACACATTTGTCAGGTATGATTTGCCCTCAGTGAAGCTATGTGGCTGGCACCTATCACCTATTCACTTTCCATGCGCCTTGGCATCATTTCCAGGAGGATCTGCTCCACAATCTTGATGGGCACAGAGGTGAGCCTTTAGTTCGCTGGGTCTTCTTTTTTTGTCCCCTTTTAGAAATGGGGGTTACATTTCCCCTTTTCTAGTCAGTGGGGTCTTCACTGGAGCACCTTGACTTCTCAAATATGATGAATAGTGGCTTACCAACTTCCTCCACCAGGCCCCTCCAGACCCAGGGATGTGTCTCATCAGATGCAATGGACTTGTGCACCTTAATAGTCTCAAACCTGATCTACCATGGGTAGTTCTTCATTCTCTCAGTCCCTGCCATCGTATCAGTCACACTGCCTAATATGATGTACATACAGTGTGTTTATGGCATCATACAATATCACAGAACCACAGAATCTTAGGGGTTGGAAGGGACCTCAAAAGATGATCTAGTCCAACCCCCTGCCAGGCAGGGTCACCTAGAGTACATCACACAGGAACTTGTCCAGGCGGGTTTTGAATGTCTCCAGCCAAGGAGACTCCACAACCTCTCTGGGCAGCCTGTTCCAGTGCTCTGTCACTCTCACAGTAAAGTTTTTTCTGATATTTACATGGAACCTCCTAAGCTCCAGTTTGCACCCATTGCCCCTTGTCCTATCACTGGTCATCACTGAGAAAAGCCTGGCTCCACCATCCTGACACTCCCCCTTAACATATTTGTAAACTTTGATGAGGTCGCCCCTCAGTCTCCTCTCCTCCAAGCTAAAGAGGCCCAGCTCCCTCAGCCTTTCCTCATAAGGGAGATGTTCCACTCCCTTAATCATCTTTGTGGCTCTGCGCTGGACTCTTTCAAGCAGTTCCCTGTCCTTCTTGAACTGAGGGGCCCAGAACTGGACACAATATTCCAGATGTGGCCTCACCAAGGAAGAATAGAGGGGGAGGAGAATCTCTCTTGACCTACTAACCACACCCTTTCTAATGCAGCCCAGGATGCCATTGGCCTTCCTAGCCACAAGGGCACATTGCTGGCTCATGGTCATCCTCCTGTCTACCAGGACCCCCAGGTCTCTTTCTCCTACACTGCTTTCCAGCAGGTCAGCTCCCAACCTGTACTGGTACATGGGGTTGTTCTTCCCCAGATGGAAGACTAACTTGCCCTTGTTGAATTTCGTCACCTTTCTGCTTGCCCAACTCTCCAGCCGGTCCAGGTCTCACTGAATGGCAGCACAGCCTTCTGGTGTGTCAGCCACTCCTCCCAGCTTAGTGTCATCAGCAAACTTGCTGACAGGGCACTCTGTCCCTCATCCAGGTCATTGATGAAAATATTGAATAGTACCGGTCCCAGTACCAAGCCCTGAGGGACTCCACTAGTCACAGACCTCCAACTAGATTCTGTCCCATTGACCACAACTCTCTGACTTCTTCCTTTCAACCAGTTCATGATCCATCTCACTACCTGATCATCAAGACCACACTTCCTTAGCTTACCTACGAGGATGCTGTGGGAGACAGTGTCAAATGCTTTACTGAAATCAAGATAAACCACATCTACCACTCTACCATCATCTATCCACCTAGTTACTTCCTCATAGAAGGCTATCAGGTTGGTCAAACATGACTTCCCCTTGGTAAAACCATGCTGACTGCTCTTCATGACCCCTTCATCCTTGATATGCCTAGAAACAGTGCCAAGAATAAGTTGTTCCATCACCTTTCCCGGGATGGAGGTAAGGCTGACTGGTCTATAGTTACCTGGGTCCTCCTTCTTGCCCTTTTTGTAGACTGGAGTGACATTTGCTGTCCTCCAGTCCTCAGGCACCTTTCCTGTTGCCCACAACTTACCAAAGATGATGGAGAGTGGCCTAGCAATGACCTCCACCAGCTCCCTCAGCACCCATGGGTGCATTCCATCCAGACCCATCCATTTATGGATGTCCAGATTGCTTAACTGATCCCTAACCCAATCCTCATCGACCAAAGCAACCTCTTCCTTCACCCTGACTTCTTCTGGGTATATAGGGATCTGGGGCTCCTGGGGAGAGTCTGCAGCAGTAAAGACAGAGGCAAAGAAGGCATTCAGTACCTCTGCCTTCTTTATATCATCTGCCACCAGGGCACCCACCTCATTCAGCAGTGGGCCTATACTGCCTCTAGTGTTAGTTTTATCTGCAATGTATTTGAAGAAGCCCTTTCTATTGTCTTTGTCCTCACTTGCAAGATTAAGTTCCAAGGAGGCCTTAGCTTTCCTAATTGCCTCCCTACATCCTCTGACAACAGTCCTATGTTCCTCCCAAGTGGCCAGCCCCTCCTTCCATAGATTCTCTTCTTCCACTTGAGTTTGCCCAGCAGTCCCTTGTTTAACCATGCAGGTCTCCTGGCTCCCTCACTTGATTTCCTACCCATTGGGATGCTCTGATCCTGAGCTTGGGAGAAGTGGTCCTTGAATGTTGACCAACTATCTTGAGCCCCTTTACCACCTAGTACCCTTTCCCATGCGACTTCCCTTAACAATTGTTTGAAGAGGCCCAAGTTGGCCCTGTGGAAGTCCAGGGTTGTGGTCTTGCTAGGTATTCTTTTCCTCCCACACAGAATCCTGAACTCCGCCATCTCGTGATCACTGCAGCTAAGGCTGCCATTGACCATCACCGCTTCAACCAGACCCTCCTTGTTGGTTAGTACAAGATCCAGCAGCGCTCCTCTTCTAGTCGGCTTGTCCACCATTTGCATTAAGAAGTTATCATCAATGCACTGGAGGAACCTCCTAGACTGCGAATGGCTGGCTGCGTAGGCCTTCCAGCAAATATTGGGGTACTTAAAATCCCCCATGAGGACCAAGGCCTGTAATTGCAAGGCTGCTTTCAGCTGCCTGTAGAAAGCCTCATCAACTCCATTGTCCTGAACAGGAGGTCTGTAATAGGCCCCCTGTTTTGGTTTGAGCAAGCTCTTTGCTGATTTTTTTTCTTCCTTTCAGTTAACTTTTTAGCAGCACCAGTGGACTGATAATAACCAAGGTCACTTCTGACTGTCTGCAGCCTCCCTCCGCTATGGAGGAGCAGATTAGACTGAAGGCAGGATCAGCAAACCAGAATATTCCCTTCTCATAATATTTTCTCTATTTGGCTTTCAGTATAGGCTAATAAATCACGGAAGTCAAGCCTCTCTTTTTCCTTTTTCTCTCACTTTTCTGCTGTCGCTTCTATTGCCCTCTCTTTGGCTCTCTCTTTTTTTTTTTCCATTTTTCTTTACAGCTGACACCCGAGGACCCCGTCCGTGCGCCCGGACACTCCCCCCTTCAGCTGGGAGACTGTGAGAGTGGTTAGGGGAAGAGGGAGGGGATCGGGTGTTGAACATCCCTTTGCAAATGCATATATATATTCCCTTGTCACTAATACTTAAAATCAATCTGTTTCACTTTTCAACCCAGAAAGCCTCTCTTTCTCGTTTTTCTCCCTCTTTCCCTACCTTGGGGGAGGAGGGGGGGGAGGGGTGAATTGAGAGACTGCCAACTCAGTGCCAAACCAACACACCCCCACAACTGTACCACTCATGCCAGCCTGCCCCTTAATTCGTACCCACAGACTTTCCACTTGCTCCTCATCTGCCCCTGGACAGAACTCAATACATTCTAGTTGCTCTCTCACATAAAGAGCAACTCCACCACCTCGCTTCACTGACCTGTCTTTCCTAAAAAGCACATAGCCATCCATGACCACATTCCAGTCATGTGAGCTGTCCCACCATGTCTCTGTAATTGCCACCAGATCATAACCTTTAGACCGCACACAGACCTCTAACTCATCCTATTTATTCCCCATGCTGTGTGCCTTGGTGTACAGCCATTTCAGGGAGCAAGCTGAGCATGCTGGTGGCACCCTTGGGAGGTGGGAGGCCTTCTGGTTTTCATTAATAGTAGAAGAATGCCCCACTAGTTCAAACCCAGCTACAATCCCCTCCCACTTTGAATCTAGTTTAAAGCTCTGTGAATGAGCCCTGCTAACTCTTGCCCTAATACCCTTTTCCCCCTGCAGGACAGGGTCTTCCCATTCCATGCCAGCAGGCCCGGTGTCCTGTACATCAAGCCATTCAGGAGGTTTGTCCCCTACCCCCTTCAAGTCTAGTTTAAAGCTCTCTCAATGAGTCCTGCCAACTCCTGGCCAAGAATCCTCTTCCCCCTTGTTGATAGCTCTATGCCATTATTTGCTAACATACCTGGTGCCCTGTAAACATCTCCATGATCGAAAAACCCAAAGTTCATCCAACAGCACCAGCCTCTAAGCCAGTCGTTAATCAGTTGTGTTTTCCTAGTCCTTTCAGCTTTTCCTGCCATTGAAGGAACTGAGGAAAAGACCACCTGTGCTCCCGATCCCGCAAGCATTCGGCCTAGCCCTCTGAAATCCCTTTTCATCTCCCTGGGACTTGCCTTGTGAACCTCATCAGCATGACCACTAGTGGGTAATAATCAGAGGGCTGCATCAGGCCTGGGATTTTCTCAGTAACATCACTAACCTGGGCCCCAGGTAGGCAGCAGACCTCCCTGAGGGTTGGATCTGTCCAGCATATAGGGCCCTCAGTTCCCCTCAAAAGAGAATATCCCACAACAATTACCTTCCTCTTGTTCTTAACAGAGGCAGTCCTGCTGCATGGGGCAGACTGCCTTGGCAACTTCCTGGACGGACGTCTGTCAGTAACCTCAGTTACCTGATTTTCCTGATCCAGGGCCATATACCTGTTCTGTAGGGGTACACGTAGAGGTGAGGGAACCCTGGAGCGTGTTCGCCTGTTGCCTCCAGCAGGGACCTGCTTCCAGTCCCCCTCTTCTGTCAGGTCCCCTGCCTCTGCCAGGTGACAGGAAGGCAGAGGATCCTTTACTTCTCATGAAACCTCTCTCTTGGAGCTTTGTCTCAAGGATGTTAGGGTATTACTCCACCAATCTATTTCTCTTTCACAATCCCGGATACTTCATAATCTCTCTACCTCCTCTTTCAGCTCAGCCACTAGGCTGAGTAAGTAATTCATCTGGTCACAGCATACACAGGTGGTCTCTCTGCTATCCTCCGATATGACTGCCAGACTGAGGCATTCTGTGCAGCCAGAGACCTGGACAGCTGCATTCTTGACAGGGACCTCTGTCTGGGTTGCCACTGTCCTCTTTTCAACAGTGTTTGCCTGAGTGGATACCACGGCTAGGTCCTCTTCGGGGGGGGGGATGATCACTAGCCGAGTTCTTACCTTGAGCCAAGAAGGGGACTGTGCCCTGCTCCGCGCCCTGCCTGCGCGAACCGCCGTGCAAACTGCCGCGCCAGGCCCTGTCTGCCTACTCGTGTTCGCGGCGCTCCCTAGAGGCTGCGTTTCTACCTGAGGGGGGGTGAGGCCGCCGTCCCTTTGTCTCCACCCACGGTGAGTCAGAGCTGCCGCTCCCCAGAAGCTCTCACTCGCCCCCCAGGGACAGGGGCTGGGACTGACTCCCTCCCCCTCTCTCTCCCTCTCTCTCTCCCGCCTTCTCTTCCTCGGTCTTGCCGAGGTTTTCCTTGCAGTTTAGGCACTGCAGAAGGGGTCCACCAGCACAATCCCTCACTCTAGTGTCCCTTGCCTCAGTGGCTTCACCGAAATGGTCATGGCCCTAAAGTCATTCTCCCATTCAGGCAATAGGTTCACCCAGCCCTGAAATCTGTATGCTTTATTGTGCGTGTATAAGAAGATTTTAAAAGAGATTACAAAAAATGTTCTTCCATAAAGAACATTTCTGGCAAAGAAATTATGTAGCAGGTGCTCAGTTCTGAAACATAAGAAGGTTAAGTTAAACTAAAATTATAAAAACAGAGGTTCAAGTTAGAAAAATCAAAGCATCAAGGTTCTTTTACAAAGAACATACACAAGTACAAACATTTGTATTTAATGCAGTGTGGCTATTTAAGGTACAAAACTGAGGCTGATTTTCCTCTAGAACTGGAAAACGCTGGAAAATTTTGCATGAGAATCAGCCTGACGCTCGTAAGACATAGTGCTGAATATGTTTGGCCTGCCTGAGGTGACTACATTTTTAATCACTTCAGAAAACTCATCTGTTATGTATATTTTTATGAGCACATTATATTACAGTGAGTCCCAGAGAATGTAAAATGATAAATGCATAATGATAAATGATAAATGTATATAATTTGTCACTACCCTGTTATTCTGGATATTCACAATCTGAAGAACATTAGAGCATTTCAAACACAAGTCTTGATAATCCGGCATTTCCTCGTGTTTTAGGCACCAATAGCCTGGACTCCATTCAGATCAAATAAAATAAGTTTATTTCAATTATACTTTTAATTTCAATTTACTGTGACTTCTGCAGGATGTTTCTTAGTTCATTACTATAGCTACTGAAGTGTAAAAGCACCTGAGGTTACAATTTTCACTGGAAACCTGAACATCAAGGCAGACAAAATGTTCTGCTCCAAATAGGGGCCTAAACCCCACAGGCTTCTACAGTCAAGTGCCCTGAAAAGGTACAGCATCTAAAAAGGAGAATGCAGAATTGCCATTCTTATTATTCTGTTCAATCTTAGATTGGTTTCTATGCTGACAGTTCTATTTGGGTTCATAAAGCGAAATAATAGGGGAAAGAAACAAGAACTTAAGAACAGGTTATAGCAAAAGGCCAAAGGCATCCGAAAAGAGTCGTAGTGTTATGAGCCATTGTATCCATGACCCACCAGGCCATCATTTGTCCCAGTTTGAGCCAGGATGAAGCAAATTTTTCCTTTTACTTTTTTTTCTTTTCCTTCAGTAAGGTCTCTTTTAACTAGCAGCAAGTGTTCCAGCTAGTGGACTGATAACACTGGAATGTTTATGTTACTGCTGAGACTCCAAGGTTGCTGCTTAGCTCTGCTGCCACAGAGGCTACGGGGCAGAAGAGTCATATCTGTAACTAGAAATACAGCAAAACTGACCAAAGTATTCCATTCCTTATATCTACATAAGCTCAGAAGAAGGTCAGAGATCATAGAAGACAACTTCCTTCCTGCTTCTTCTTCCCTTCTCTTCCGTCCATAGCCGGCATCCTGGGAGGACTCCATCTATCGCTGTCGACCCCTAGGCTCGTGCATTCCTGACCCTCATACCTCTCCCCTCAGCTCCTGTCTGCTCTGCCGCTCTCTCCAGCAGCGCTCTGGGACATTTCAGAACTGCTCACAGCTCAGGAGATGCCAGGGGAGCTGCTGGGGCTGGGGGGAGGCAATAGGGGTTTGCACATTCCTGAACATACTTGTATATAATTGTACATGTTTTCTTTTGTCATTAGTGTTTACTTAAAGCTGTCTAGTTTAGTTTTCAATCCAGAACTCTCTCTCCTTGTTATTTCTCTCCTTCCCTACCTGGGGGAGGGGGGAAGGGTTGAGAGCATTGTTGTCGCTGGTTCAATTGCTGATCCTGAGTCAAACCATGACAACAATTTATTGTCACCCAACGTGGGGCTTGATCTTAAGCCCAGGCTATAAATTCTCATTAATTGGGAATGTTTAAAATTCCATTTCTGATGGGAGGAATCCCTCAGATAGCAATGGGCAACACTTCTGCTGAATTTAATGATGGATTGAAAACTGAACAGACACCTTCTGGAATGTTTCTGCTGGACCTTTTTCCCAACATGCAATCATACACATGGTTTGCAGCTGGGACCATACTGCTCTGTGCAACTGCTCTTGTTATTGTTTCATGATTTATTGACAAAACTGTAGCCATAATCAACCGTATAATTAGCAGCCTAGTGATCATAGGGTTTTTGATACTGATCTTTATGGGGGCACTGTATGTGTACAGTTACCATACAAATCCTCAAGTGAATGGAAAAGTCTTTGTTGGTAATGACAGTAGCAGGTTCAGTTTTACCTCTCCATTTTCTCTCAAGCTGAATCTCCCAGCTCTTGATCTGAATTTTATTTAAGCACAAAAATATCTGTCCATAACAGTCTTAGGAGTAATTGTAATTATTTAACCAGTTAACTTCCTCTATGGCTTATTTCAAAACTGCTTTCCTATTATTGTAAGTTCTTTTATCAGTATGGGTGCTCCTGCTTTTATAAATGATCAACAAGCACGAAATCAACTTCAAAAGCAGATACGCACTTAATTTAAACTTTGCATTTAGTTTGAGAGAATGATTTTATTGTGCAGAGTGTATCAGTGAAGAAGATGTAATTTTTTTCTATCCTAAAATTAGCAGCTTTAGGTCTGAGAAATCCAAAATATGCTTACACAGCATTTATTCTGAAGAATCAAGTGCTTAGAATTCAAAAGAACATATTCCTGTGGCTTTGCCTCAGTCATATAACACACAATGCCACAAGGTAAATGGGGTGTGGGAAATCCCTGTAGAGGTTTTCAAGATTTGTCTGGAAAAAGCCATGGCTGACCTGACCTTGTCTTGGCAGTAGATTTGCTGCAAGTCAGAACTTGGATGACCCATCTGCAGTGGTTCCTTCTAATAATGGAATGTGAGGATTCAATGACATGTGCCTGAGCACTGTCAGCTGCTGCTGACATTGGCACTATCCAAGAAAATTAAAATGAGCAGTGGTGATGACTGGAGGGAGACCAAGGGTAAGAATGGGACATCCAATGCTTCAGATCTCTATTTTTTTAGATTTCTCACTATGGCTCAGACTTCCTGTTTGATTAAATCAGAGGGGAAAATGCCTGCTATTAGTTAGTACTTAACCCAATTCCCAAATCCAACAGAAACAAAGTAATTTTCCCTTGGAGAACAGAGCCACTGCCCATTCTCCAGCTGTTCATGCTTCGGTTAAAGGAAAGAAAAAAGTGCAATTTGGTGATTCTGAATAGTATACTACTCTTTAATCTTCTTGTGTTTCAGTCTGCCATTGCAGGAGAAAAACTGTGGCAAATGTAATTTGAACAACAGCATACCTTGGATTGGATTTTTAATCAAGTCTTCTGAAGACAACTTTGAGTTTTGTAACAGGTATGAATCTAATACAGCCCAATAACAACATAAATTCCTTTTGGAAAACTTGATAACACACACTAAAAACACCAGGGTCATTTTCATACAAATAAAATTGTGTTAAAAATATTTTCAACCTTTCTGTTCTTATGGATACAGGTACTTATTTACTTAAATTTATCAGAGTTTCTGTCAAAAAGCAAAGACTGCAACCATTCATGAATGCTTAGTATTCTAGGCGACCACCAAAACACAGCTGCTGACACCTTTGCCACTTTTAGAACAACCTTTATAAAAAGGCATGCCTACTAATTCTTTCAGTACTCGATGTACCCAATGAAATGCAAATGCTCTAGTTTCTGGTCTCCTCTGCCTGTCAGCCATGATCTTTAAAGGTGAAACTTAAATCAGCAGTGCTTTTCAATAAAATGATCAATATTATCTTACATTATCCTAAAAGATCAAGAACTGTTCCTTCTCCTAATTTATAGAAGTGTAACTTGTCGCACAGAAGCATTACAGGAGCTGATGTAGAAAAGAACAAATGTCTAAAATGGGATCCAAAGCCTACTGAAATCAATAGAAGTATCTGGAAATATTTTTTTAGTTGTGTACTAAATTTGCATACAACCGACCTTTTATTTTCTGGTTAATTTTATGTCTGTCAACATAGATCACACAATTCAGCTAGTCACAGGTACAGCGGTATAATAGCCACTGGGAACTGGTGATAATTACACCTGCAAATAGTTCTACAGTGACTTTTCATAAGCACCTTTAAAAGGTAACCTATATATAACTTAACAAACAGAGAAATTTAAAGACATAATCAAGTCTGGAGAACTGAGTTTCTCTTCTCCCACTTTATCCATTGACATTTCTGTCTAGTAAATTTGTCAAGGCATAGGTACTAGAAGTTCAGTTGATGATCTCTGCAAACATTTATTCTTTCTATAAAATGTATTTCCCAAAAATCCATGTTTATATGTAAAGCCCATCATGTTTTCCTACACACCTGACCATTGGAAGGAACCGTGTCCATACTAACTCCCTCTTTGGTGCATAATTTTGCCATACCCTAGATCTGAACAGTGATGATGCAACAGCAAGTATAATACTGTATTTTCCACAGTTTTAGTATTTTCTGCTTCAAAGGTGTCTCAGACATTTTCTTGGCATTACTTCTTAATTCAATATGTTCTTCTAAATAGCCTATCTATTTCTTTGTTGTATTTTCCAAAATTTGAAGTATCATTAAGGTTGAGAAGGGATATGATTACTGTCTATGAATACATCATCCAAAGCACAAATTCTGGAATGAAAAAAAACCCCAAACACCCAAGCTAAAGGACATTTTTTGGCACAGGAACAAACAGGTATCTGTTAATCAATAAATGAATGCTTGAATCTTGAGGTTTGATCCTACTTGAAGAGTGAGTTCTGGAACAGCTTTTAAAGTGACAGAAAGAGGAAAACACATAATTGGTGTTAAAAATGGTGTGTCTGTCAATGTATGAAAGAGATCAGGTAGTGTGGTAGTCTGCAAGAGCAGGAATCTGGTCTCAGTGAGCCACGGGGCCCCTTTCTAGTGCACATTCCTACTCATTTTGACAATAAAATTAAGCAAGAAACCTTTAGCCACTGAAGTACTAACAATGCAAAACATGGAAAGCTCTTCATAATAGGTGACATTTATCTCTCTTTTTAACCCAGTAAAAACTGCTTTATTACACAGAATTTCATCTCATAGTAAAAATACTATCTTCTGGCATTTTCCATCCTGACTGACATTAAGCAACACCAGTAGAACCAAGATGAAAATGATTTTTCCTTAGTGTAAATCTATTTAGATGAAATGTGCATCAAAATCACACAGATACGTCACTGAAGACAAGCACTTGAGAGCAGGGAAAAGTATTTATCTTATTTAAACTTTCTGTGCTAAACATCTTCCCTAAATACAAAAATAATTGTCTCAAGTTACCAGATGGTGTTGGACTATGGACATGTCACTGCAAACTGCCTGATGAACAACCTGGGGTAGAACTTCAAATAAAACTTTCTTCTGAGCCTTGTATTCCAACAGCATATTGATTCCACTTGATTGATTTGACTAATTTAATTTTGGGTGAGTCCTCTTCAGTAAGAATCTGATACTACATCTTTATCTTTATCCAGGAATTTAAGGAGGGAAAAGGGGTTAATCTTTTTATCTTACTCTACCTTTGAACCCTGACCTATCTACTACTTTGCATTCAAGAATGTCCTGCCTGGGAAACTGCAGAATGTAAGACCTTTTCCTTTCAATTGCATACATCACCACTAGTTACTTTAACTATTTAAAATTTAATTAGTTTTTGTATTTTGCCATTTCATATGAGAAAGCCTTTAAGATGCTCTACACAAAGCTTGGTCATTGCTCATGTGGTCCAACTTCT
Source organism: Hemiprocne comata (assembly GCA_020745705.1). Classification (NCBI taxonomy): domain Eukaryota; kingdom Metazoa; phylum Chordata; class Aves; order Apodiformes; family Apodidae; genus Hemiprocne; species Hemiprocne comata. The sequence goes on from CM036587.1 coordinate 88,092,028, forward strand.
TGGAAGCAAGACTTAAGAAAAGGAGGCTGCAGTACAACCAAGATAGAAATGCCTAAACTACACTGTTGTGTGCTGCTTCTGTTTCCTCAGACAGGATGTTAAAACTTGGCAGTGCTCTGATCACTACTAAATAATGTAATTTTGCAAGTCATCCTGTTAATTCACACCACCAGAGCTGCTGTTGAAGCCTTCCTATGCGATTAGACTTTGTACTGTTGGGTGTAATAAACAAATCAAAGAGAAGTTGTACATTTGATCTGTGAGATATTTTAAGTCAATGTAAACCTCCAAGCAGAGGAGTTAATTCAACACTTGTAAACAGTCAATCAGAGAGGACTTCATTAGCAGAGGTCAGGATAAGAACCACTACATGATTACTAGATGCTCTTGTTTTTCTTCTCTTTGCAGCAAATAGAATGCCACTGATGGGAGGAAAAAGTGGGTGATTAGAAGAGAAGTTGAGGAGTCTTGAGAGAGCATCTGAGAGGCTTTTTGAAAGCTAATGATTACTGGAAATTGTTGACTTGATTGTGCAATATTTCCTGTCTTAAAACAAAGATATCTTTTGCTTGTGGTCTTTCCAATATTGTTGCATACTTATTATATTGTCTTTGTCTGTCATGTTTGAGAACACATTGACTCATTGACTTTATTTAAATCTCTGATTGCTTCCACCTATTATCCTCCACTGAAACAATCAATTAGCTGCTATGAACTTCACTTGCAAATGCTAACAGTTCATTTCAAACTGCAGTTAAGGAAGCAATATTTTGTGGGCAGGAATTTGATGTCACTAGAAACTCTCGTAATTTAATCTATTCTTGATTTGTTTTACAACTACATTAGGTGAAAATTACCTGGTATATTCACATGTAAGGACATGAGGATGTCATGAGACTTTTTCCTGTGTGAGTCTAAAAGCTACTAGCAACTGTACCAAAGCTAAAGTTACAATAGAGTTTAATACCAAACTCAGTATCTGATAGTCATTAATCTGGTTAGGTAAACATGTATTTCTTGATTATTTGAGAATATTGGAGAAGCAATCTTTTATTGCTATGCAGCACTTTTGAAAGAGCAAAAAGAGGCACAGAATAGCATAACAAATTCACCATTTTGATACCCAGCTTCCTGGTCACTGAATAATTAGATCCCAAGATCTGAATTTTGGTCAACATCTTGTTTTCTATGAGGAAATGCAACCTTTTTCACTAGACCATACTCTCTTACAACATATTAATGGCTTCAGAGACCAGAGAGGTTGAGAGTCACAGATGAAACCTAATATAAGCTCATGCAGTTAGGAGAGTCCCAGAGTAAGAGCATGTGCCTGGCATACAAGAATTCCTAGGCTCTCTAAATTATTACTTCCAAAGTAATTTTCTGAACCTGAGAAGGGTACATGGCCACTGTTAGTCCAGATGGGTTATGAAATTAATGTCTTTATTCACAGTTGCTCTGGGTTGTGTTTCTTCTGCAAGGGCATAAGTGGTTTCTTTCTTTGGGCTGCTATGCAGAAGGCTCTGTGGTGCCCACTGGAGCAGCATTTCCTGGGAATAAATGTACTTGGGAATCAGATGTTTCCAGTCCAGCAAGGCAGAGGAGAAGACAGAGTAGTAAATACCTAGCTTGCTGGAATTTGTTTGCAGAATAAAATGCCTCCAGGCAGTGGAGGAAAGGAGAGAACATGTTTCACCCCAAGCTGGCAAAAGAGAGGTGGAGTTGGGATTTGCATCATTTGATATAGTCTCTGAATTAGCCTGGGAGAAGACCTGGCACAAAAAGCCATTTGAATGGAAAGGTCCTTTTGGAGGTGGTCACTTGAGGGTAAAGGACAGCCTGGGCAGCCAAGCCCCAGGATTCAACATGACTTAAGGTGCCACCACAGTGCTTATGAAGAAACACAGCCTGCATGACTGCAGCCTTCTCTGCACCATGAGACAGTGTTCATGTGATAAGGCTACAGGTAGTTTCCCAGAAATGTAATAATGTCACTGCTTACAACTTTACCCATATTTCCACATTCAAAGAGTTTGACCCAAATTCCCTTATGTACCTTGGAGTTCAGGTCTGTACAGGAAAGCATCATTAGCACCTGCAGCTTCCTTAGTCAGTGTATCTGTCAAGTGTATTTTCAAAGTAAATACATGTAGTTGCAAGTCAATGGCCATTTCTACACCAGCATGGAGTTAATTCATCTAGAGAAACAACACACCAGCCACACAGGCTATGAAGCAATAGCAAAGCAGGTAACTTGTGTGCTTGTCTAAACTGTGCTGTCTAGGTGTGAGGAAAGTGCCTCTTGCAGATGCAGCGTTTAGCCATCATTTCACTTACTGTGGTTAATTTATTGAGAAAAATGTGATCTTTTATGCTGCTGTCGAAAGTAGCCCTTGTTATTTTTTTGAATGCTCAGGCACCAGGACTGCTTCCCTACTGACGTTGCAGTGTCATAATGCATCAACAGCTGGGTCTGGTTTTGCCCCTTTTCCCTTGCTCTGAAATCCTTGCCCTTTTAGCTATTGAAAAGAAGGAAAGGACTGTGAGGCAAAGGGAAAATCTACTGAAAATTTGATGAATGGTATTTATATTTGTCTCACACATGGCCAAGAACCAGTTGCACACAGAGCACATTCAATGTCTGGCTGAGTAAGTGCTCATTTGCATTTATTCCATTTAGGTCATCCTTCATATCAGCAGTGTGCCACTGTTGTGATTGAAATGCCAGGCTTGAATACAGCAGTATTAACATGCTGGGTGTGGAAAGGGGAGAATAGGGTGCTTTATCATATGGTCTCATTTTTATTTGTTTATGATTTTAATATTCATGATGGGCTGACAAGTTTATGAGTTCAATTTTGGGGGTGAAAAATATGAAAAGGGCTTGTGGGAACATAGATCCTGAAAAGATTTCACTTTCAGATTTTGCAGACACAACTTCTATTCATCAATACCCCCATATAAATGATCAACCTTTAATGCCCACAGGGATGGTTTCAAGCTTCACTCTATTGGAACAACATGTCAGCCAGAGAGTCGTTAGTGAACAGATAAAAGTTAGTTACGTTTGAAGGTCTCAGGACTGAAAGGAATGAAATAAAAATGGTAAATGCTGCAGCTGGAGCTACTGAGACTAGAATTCACCATCTTTCAGAAGTACAAGGTGAAAACGGAGAGTGTGATTACATGATAAATGGAACTGATCATATCTGTGACAGTCTTTTGATCTTCAAAAGCCCAGTGGGCTTGAATTTTGCTGATAAAGCTTGCTATAATTACTTCGTGTCATTCAAAATCTGTGCAGCACAAGATGGGAGAAGGCTGCAGGTGATATTGTTATGGAAAACAAGGGCTTGTGAGCCTTCTGATCACCTCTGCATCCAAGATGACAGGAAAAAAGCTGCAACTGATAGGATTTGCACTGACAAGTAGTTTTTTATGGGTTTTCATGATCCTGGGATTTTGTGGGCTTTCAAACAGCTTTTGGAAATAAGGCTCATGTATCTTTTAGACACACCACCTTTCAGGGAGATTTAACATCTCCAGTTGAGTGAGGGAAATACAAATTCTCCAGAATTAAGTAAATTCTACTACAAGTTTTTAAGTCCTGTGTTGATTTGCTACAGTGATTTGACCTGTATCTTCTAATCCTTATTTGTTGAAGCATGACTTTAAACCAGTGGTTAGAGTACGCAGGAGCACATGAAAACAGTCCCTTCTCCATGAAAACCTAAGGCAGGGATTTCTGGATGTGATATCTGTGGTCACCAGACCTGCTCAGCAGCCCTTTAAATCTGCACTGTTTGTGCAGGGCAGGCTGATACAGTTGGGCACAGCAGGGAGTGAGGGAAGACAGGCTAACCTGAGTAATGTAAGAGGGGCTGTCTCTCATCTTGTGCAACATCACTTGGACCCTTTGATGATCCAGAAAAGGCTGACTGAAATGGAATCGAAGTGACAAAGGGCTTCCTCTGTCTCTTGGGCAAAAGGTACTGTGCTGAGAGGCCAGCAGCTCCCACTTTCCCAAGGGTTGCCTTCTGCCAAAGAGGAAGAAGCATCTTGTGTGTACAAAACTCCCACCAAAAAGGAAGAAGGGTGATCTGGAGTGTTAACCTAGAGCTTCATCCCATAGGTCTAGGAGGAAGAGGGGCAACTACAAATAAAAACAGGGTAGTATATCATTTCAGGGATAGGTTAAACTATCTAAATAAATTTATTTCCAGGAGATGATGGGAAACCCAAGTCAGGATGAGTGAATGCACCTGACAGCTAAATACTAGCAGTAAAAGATTCCAAGATACTCTGAATTCTAGCAGAAGGTAAGGAAAAAGGATAGAATCCAAATTCTGTATCTAAATTTCATTCTGCATCTTCTTGATCTATTTATTCTTAGTGGGAACTTCGAGAGAGAAAGAAACTCAAAATGCAGAGCTTTTGTGAGTTAGAACCCTACCAGAAGTACTGTCTCGAGGAGCTTTAGCACCACCCTACAGCAAAGAAAAATGAACTTACACTCTTCCAGTAAATGATAACACATCTTTTCTGTGCCTAATTCAGAGAGGGAAGAAAGAGCAAACCATGAAGCACTGCTATTGTTTATTCCCAGATGCAGCAGTAACCAGTTCTTTTGGATGCAAACAAGAACAGCAATCCTTTAAGAGCTAATTAAACAACCTCTGGAAAACACAGATTCTGGAAAAAGCAATTCATGTGGAAAAAAAGAATATTGCTTCCTATGTTCACCTCAAAACAGACTGCAATAAATTTGACAAACTCTGCTGCCATGGTGGTCACTTCATCTGGTAAATGTATAAAAGACAGAATGGCTCTGGCAGAAAAATTGCTGTGTGGAATAATGGTCTACACCTATTAATGGAGCCTGTTCTTCTAATGAATTAGAATTCCCTGAAGTAAAAAAAATAGCATACATTCAACAGTTATCTATTTATTAACCATAGGGTAAGACTGCAAAGGACTGTCTTGGATAATGCAAGGGGTAGCATGAAAAATATGAGGAAGTTCACCAAGGCTGCTCAGGTTTGTCATAATTGGAAGTCCAGTCATGACTGTCACCATGGCAGTTGGCCTGCAAGGAATCTGTGAGATTTTGAATATGTGCTTCTGTGCATGTCACATGGAAAACAAGTGTCATTTCCTTTTGAAAATACCACAGGCTTCACAAGGATAGTGACTAAAAGGGATTTTGTTTTAAAGAGAAAGTTAAAATCATATTGGAATAAATTATGTTCTAAGCAGGGTAAGTGTCAAAAGCTAAAAAGGGGAGTTTCTCAAAAAAACCAAAACTTTTTTGTGCTAACATAAATTGGAAATTACATTTGTCATATTAATAACTCAAAATAAATATATAAAACCCATTTAATATGAGGGTTTTTCCCTGAACTAGAGCACCAAAGAAAGGGGGAAAAAATTGTTGTTAGCCATCATAAAATATGAAGGCACACCATATCTATTAGTCTGAATACTGCTACAGTGTGTTGCACCAATGGTCACTGGTGTAAGAAAAAGACATTGCTATTGAATTTCTAAGATGCAGTGACATGAGCCCTTCTACTAATACTAAGATTCGAACTGGAATTTGCTCCCAGTCACTTCCTCAAGACTAGCTAATCAAATAGATACACTAGGCACTGTCCAAAATGATCTTGAAATAGTTCAGAACTAAGATTCAGTACAAGGGTTCTCCATGTAATGTAAAATTAAATTAGTAATGTCTTATTTTCAAGCATTGCAGTATCTACTGTAATGCTAACTCCATCTCTCTCACTGCAGTCCCAATCACTCCTGTATAAGCTAAAACACAGATACAGAACACAAAATTGACCGGAGAGATACACCATATACACAGATTTGAATGGAAACATTCTGGAAACCTTATCTCAGAAAATGTTTCGTTTTATCTGGAGGCTACTCAGCCTGTAAAAAGTCCTTGGCTTGGTTGAACTTGCCCAGTTTGACTGGCTAAAACCACCTAAACTTCAAATTCTGAGCATACTGAATGTGTATCTGTATATGCATAAACACGTGTTACACAAATTATATATGAAATAGTTACATTTTGTTGTTGTTTGAATCTGACTTTTCCTGTGACACAAAGACATATAAATATTTCTTCAGGGCATATTTATCAGCTTTGTTTTCTTCTGCATCTAAAACAAGCTCTTGTTGCAATTCGTCTGCAACCATTTCAGATCCCGCTCCCGTAAGAATACTTTTTAACGTGGGACCCCAAAGCTTGTAGTATTACCAAGGGCCACCAGAGGACAGTGTTACAGAAAACGACTAAGAAGACAGTTTGTCAACAGCTCTTTTCAACAGACTACCTGTATCATTAGAATAAAGATGTGTCTGCCTGACTGTCTTCCTGGGAATTATTTTCAGAGATTGTGAATAATAATTATCTATCCACAAACAAAATAATTAAAACGTCAAACATTATAGGGGAAAAAAAAACAAACCAACACAAAACCAACAAATCACTGCATTTTCCTATTGCTAGTGCCTTGGGGCAGGAAAGTGAAGGCCTTGCTCAGCCTTCAGCAAGTTGCACTAAGCTGTGGCAGCTGTTTCACAATTTTTTCCTTCAACATCCAGGTCAATAAAAGTACATTCAAACATAAAAAAGAAAATATAAAACTTTGCCTTTCAATGAGAAAAGAACGAGCAGCTCTTGAGATGGGATAGAACAAAATGAGGAGAGGCAGGAGGACCCCTTACAAAAGGAAGAACTGCAGGAAAAAGTGCAGCTGAGTGAATGAGAGCTGAGCTGAGAACATAAGGACAGAAAGCTGGAATAACAACCAAAACTGTTGGTCCAAAACTCCAAGTGTCTCTCTGATGCCAAATGTCTGAACCTTCTGAAAGGCCCCAATACAGAATCCCAGCCAGTACAACCATCACCTGTTTGGACTTGACTGCAAATTCCCATCTGCTATATTAAGCTGCTGTCATTCAATCTTTAGCCACATACGTCTCTGCAGTTTACTACTAATGGAAGACCCTCTATCTTGCCAAAGCCAAGGAATGTTACTGGCCAGGGCTGGCAACCGGGAATTGTAAGGACATGAATGCATTCAGAAACCCAGCAGATGAGGCAAAACCATTAGCAGTTTGACAGCAATCCTAACAATACCTGAGTAAGAACAATATAATGCTTAAAGTAACATTGCATTAATATATCAGTGATTGGATAGTGGAATGGAGCGAGTTAAAATAACAGAGATCTATGACATGTCTGAGAGACTGCAGAATCCACACCTCACACTCAATCAGGCAGCCAGAAAAGGAAAATTAGAATGTGCCTTGTAATAACTCAGTAGACTGAAAAGCACAAAATCAGCAAGAATTTTAAATTGGCTGATTTCTCACAGTGTTGGTCATTTATTTACATTTTTTTCTTATTAGGTATTATGTGAATGCAATCTATTTATACTTGGGTTATTTGCAGAATAGATGAGTTAAATTGTTGTATGCTAATGGTCTTGCCATCCATAAAAGTACCCCAAACCAACTACAGGTTGGAGATGATTTCACTGAATTTTGTAAGAATGGTATGTTTTTAAATGAGACAAAGCAAAACAAACAAACAAAAAAAAAAAAAACCCCACACAAAAGTCTTGCTTTACAGTTAATCAAGAACTTTCAAGACATCATGAAGCTCTGTAAAATCCTCTTTAGTCTTTGGGTTATCACTGTCACCTCTCAAGTGTGGGTTTTGCCTGCCCTCTGTTCCTTCCAGTAGTCTCTCCCTGTGAACTGCAGGCTCCAGTTCTTTGCCTCTGCCCTCAAGTTTGTGGGCCCAAGACGCCTCCAGGAACAGTCTCAGCTACTCCCAAGGGGAAACACAATCTGCCCTGGAGGGTCTGCTCCACTTATTTGCTTTTTCAAGGAACATAGACCACAAGCTGAAAACAAACTAAATGAATGGATGCACTCCATTGCACCCTCCAGCCCCTTAGATACAATTTGTTTTGTTTCCAATAAAAGAAATCCCTATAGTTCACTATTCTTCATGTATACAAAGAGCTCTTAAAAAATTTGCTATGTCTTCTGCCTTATAGCAAAACCATATAGGAAAAAATGTTAGAGTTTGATGGTAACAACTGTTTATTGAGACAAATGATTTGTCTGAAATGGTAATTTTTCCCCTACTCTCCACTGTTGATAAACTGTACGATAAACTGAGTTGTATTGTATTTGCATCATATGTATCTGATATTTGTTTTGTATTTCTGAAAGGAAAGAAAACACATGTAGCAAAGCTTAAAACAAAAATGAAACCCATTTTATATATTTAAGTAATTCATTCTTGAATCAAATATGCTGTAAACGCACTACTAGTCCTTCTGGGCCATACTGCTATACATGGTCTTCGAGAGACCTGAAAGAAAGAAAATGTAGTGGGACATAGAGCAGCCTGAAGGCAATCAGCCATTTTGCAAGCAGGACGTTACTGCCTAGAAATTTGGTTTTGTTAAACTCTAGAACAACTGCAGAAACTTTGCATAGTATTATCTTAAAGAACTGAATTGTTTGGAACTGGTGCTTAAGTTGGCCAGGGATTGGAGAGGAAGGGTCCCCTCATGCAGCTGTGAAACTGTCTCAAATGCCTTTCCCCTTCCCACAATTTTTATTAAAGTAATTTCAACTTTAATAAAGATTAATTCAATCAAAATTATTTTTGACAGACTCTTACTAATAGAGCTAACAAATACATTGAAGTGCATCAATTCCAATGAAAGCCTCTCCAGATCCAGTACATCCAAGTTATTCCAAGGAATTGCAAGCAAACAGTCTCATTGGCACACCACACAGCATCTCCCAGCAGAGCCATCACCTTCCAGCTTGATGGCAACGTTCCTAGGATTAGGAAAGAACCGCTGAGGGCTGCACCTTGAATGGGATTTCTGTTCTGGAAGCTGCCTTGGTTTTCACTGCTGCCTATAACCTCTACCAGAATCACAGAATCCTTCTTGTTGGAAAAGACCTTTAAGATCAAGTCCAACATAAACTAACTTTACCAACTGTGAACTCTACCAAGTCCAGTGCTAAATCATGTTCTTAGGCACCACATCTACACATCTTTTAAACACCTCTCAACTAATGCTTGCAAAAACATTGACAATCCTCTGCAGGGGCTTAATGCCTCAGTGTGTGACCTATGCAGTACTTGTTGAGGTGTGAGTAACTGAGCCTTATAGTTGCTTGTATAAGCCATTACTTCAAGTCAAAGTTACACGTGCTGGTACAGATTCAAATGTTTAGTCAAGTTATACTTAAATCTTTACTTTGTTGCAAAACACTTTCTTAAGTAAAATTCAGCATTTAGACTTTATTAGATTATAATATTCTAAGAACCCATTATCATATTGTCCCTTCTACTAGTGCACTCGCAGTGTCATCCAGTGGTTGTGGGCAGAGGTCTCTTGGAGGAAGGCTTGTAGTCTTCTTCGCTGTGCTGGGTCATGTTGTTCCTTATTCTGGCTGGTTGAGTCCATCATTCTGGCAGGTTGACTGATGTAGCAGGCATGGACAGGCACAAACAAACACAGCCTCATCTGGATCCTGTTTCTTGGGCTCTCAGGTGAGACATGTCCTAATTCAACACAATGCCTCTAACAAACATTAACAGATTCTGCTATTCAGCATCATATAGGTTTAGCAAATTTAACCCTTAAGTCTCTAATTCAGATAGAAACTAACAGAAAAGTGAATCCAACATTTTTTGTTATTTGGCTTTTTTTTCCTTTTTTCTTCCCTCCTCAAAACTGAAGCCATTTAAAAAGAAATGCAGACTTGAATCAGCTGTGGTGTGGCCAAATATCTACTCTGACACCATTCTCATCAATATCATGTCAAGGTAACATACACATAGATCAAAACATTGGAGAAGGAAAGGCAAGATACAGTGAAGTGTCTTGCTCTATGGTTCTATAGTTATTAAAGACTATGTTAAACCTGACTTACATTTGGGATCCAATTGAATATTGCAGGACTCAGCATACCAGGAAAGGTAAGGAATTAAATGTCTTTGCATATCTGAAAATGTCTATTTGTTCAGTTTTATCAGAACTGACAGATGTAGGCATATGTCATTCACCCAGCAAAAAATCAGCTTTCAAACTTCCAGAGGCAATCTCTTAATCTCAGCAGCAGTGTCATGGTTTTGCTGGGATGGAATCATGGGCCAGCTGAGGCATGTGGACTGTCAGCACCTTCAAGTCAGCTGGGAGTTTAAACTAGGAGGGGCAAATGCCAGGGCAGCTGGCTCCAATTGGCCAGCAGGTGTATCCCTGAAAAACCTCACTAGCACAGCATCCCTCAAATACTCATGTGGTGGCCTCAGGCTCATTTCTAGTGAGCATTACAAGCCTCAGTCCAGCATCATGTACAGTAGGATACATGAATGATGGGAAAACATGCAAGATGTGTTGAGAGGTAGTGGAAGGGATTGGGGGGGCAGTTCTGAGTACAGGATCTATTGTAGAAAACAAACTGCGGGGACCTGGAACAGCAGTCAGGGTTGCCAGAGCTCAAGGCAGAAAAGAAAGATGGATAGGATTGGAAAAAGAGAATTCAAAGGAAAGCAGCTTATCAGGGAGAAGCAGGAGGGTTGTAATAACACAGGAAACAATTAAAAGAAAAAAGAAGGAAGAAACATAGACATAAATACAGAATAAAGCCAGAATGAACTCTTCTAAGAGTGCAAACAGTGGAAGACAGGCAAACTGATATTTCATAGAATCATATAATGGTTTGGGTTGGAAGGGACCTTAAAGATCATCTAGTTCCAACACCCCTGCAGAGGCAGGGACACCTCCCACTTGACCAGGTTGCTCAAAGCCCCATCCAATCTACCCTTGAACACTTCCTGGGATGGGGCATCCACAACCTCTCTGGGCAACCTGTTCCAGTGTCTCACCACCCTCACACTGAAGAATTTCTTCCTAAAGTCTAACATAAATCTACCCTCTTCCAGCTTAAAACAATTACCCCTTGTCCTATCACTACACAGACTGGTAAAAAGCCCCTCCCCAGCTTTTCTGTAGGCCACTTCAGGTACTGGAAGGCTGCTTTGAGGTCTCCTCAGAGCCTTGTCTTCTTCAGGCTGAACAAACGCAACTCTCTCAACCTGTCTTCATAGGAGCAGTGCTCCAGCCCTCTCATCATCTTCATGGCCCTCCTCTGGACTTGCTCCAAGAGCTCTATGTCCTTCCTGTGTTAGAGGCTCCAAAACTGGACACGTTACTCTAGGTGGGGTCTCATGAGTGTGGAATAGGGGGGCAGAATCATCTCCCTTGGCCTGCCGGCCATGCTTCTTTTGATGCAGCCCAGAACACAGTTGGTTTTCTGGGCTGCAAGTGCAAATTGCAGGCTCATGTTGAGCTTCTCATCAACCAAGACTCTAAATTATTTTCCTTGAGGCTGTTCTAAATTCATTTCCCACCCAATATGTATTTGTCCTTGGGATTGACCCAACCCAGGTGCAGGACCTTGCACTTGGCCTTGTTGAACTTCATGAGGTTGGCATTGGCCCACCTCTCAAACCTGTCAAGGTCCCTCTGGATGGCATCCCTTCCCTCCAGCATGTCAACCACACAACACAACTTGGTGTCATCAGCAAACTTGCTGAGGGTGCACTCGATCCCACTGTCCATGTTGCTAACAAAGATGTTAAACAGCACCGTTCCCAGTACTGACCCCTGAGGAACGCCACTCATCACTGGTGTCCATCTGGACATCGAGCTGTTGATCACTACTCTTTGAGTACGACCATACAGCCAATTCTTTATGCACTGAGTGGTCCATCATCAAATCCATATCCTTCCAGTTTTGATAGCAGGATGTCATGTGGGACAGTGTCAAATGCTTTGCACAAGGTCAGGTAGATGACTTCGGTTGCTCTTCCCTTGTCCACTGATGCTGTGACCCCATAATAAAAAAACATCAAATTTGTCAGGCATGAGTTGCCCTTGGTGAATCCATGTTGGCAACCACCAACCAATTCCACGTTTTCCATGTGCCTTAGCAGAGCCTTCATGAGGATCTGCTTCATGATGTTGTTGGGCACGGAAGTGAGACTGACTGGCCTGTAGTTCCCTGGGTCTTCTTTCCTTCCCTTTTTGAAAATCAGGGTTGTGTTTCCCTTTTCCAGTCAATGGGAACTTCACCAGACTGCTATGACTTTCCAAATATGATAGACAGCGGCATTGCAACTTCATCTGCCAGCTCCCTTAGGAGCTGTGGATGGATCTTGTCAGGTCCCATAGACTTGTGCACTTTCAGGTTCTTTAGATGGTCTTGAACCTGCTCTTCTCCTACAGTGGGGGTATCTTCCTTTTCACAGCTTCTGCCTTTGCATTCTGTGACTTGGATGGTGTGGCCAGAGCCCTTACCGGTAAAGACTGAGGCAAATAAGTCCTTCAGTACCTCAGCCTTCTCCATATCCTGCGTGACAAGGTCTCCTGTTTCCTTCTGGGCAGGGCCCACATTTTCCCTGTTCTGCCTCTTATCACTGATGTACCTGTAGAAATCCTTCTTATTACCCTTGGTGTCCCTGGCCAGGTTTAATTCTATCTGTGCTTTAGCTTTCCTAACCTGATCCCTGGCTTCTCAGACAACTTCTTTGTATTTCTTCCAGGCCACTTGTCTGTGCTTCCTGTTTGTGACAGCTTTCTTAATGATCTTCAACTGCAACAGCCTGAAGTCTTGAATATTACACCATTAAGAGTTGCAAGTTTCAAATTGCATTTATAAGTACTTCAGTCTTCATTCTACCATGACTTTGTGTGCAGGATCTCCTTCAGGAACCACCAGGGCTCAAGTCCTGTCTTGTCAATGATCGCAGATGCACTAAATGCTGCCAAATTTTGAAAATTCTTTGACATTTTCCAATAGTCTGAGCCAGGCAAGTGGTTGTCAGCTCTCCACATGGGCTGCCAGGGCAGAATATTAAACTAACCTGAGCATTTGTTTCTGGTCCGACCTTGTCAGAATTGATTTGTGTGTGAAACTTCCCAATTCTCAGCCTGTATATTGAATACATTTCTCCAGTGAAGTGCTTTGAACGATCTGCAAAACAAGCCACCACAGGGATTTCCTTAGATCCAGGGAGAACAATATGAATTCTCACTTTCTGGAGAAATTGGCCTAAGAGCCATTTTTTTGTATTTGTGAATATGCAAACAAAAGACACAGATCTTACTTCATATCAGATGCTAACTGTTCACCTTCAGAGGTCAGAAAAGGATATTCTACCCAATTGGCCAGCCTTTTTTATTACTTTCCTGGAAGTAAGCTCTTGACAGCTGCTGGATACAGAGGATGTGACCAGTCAAATAAAGAATTTCTAAGTAACTTGGTGGTGAAATTATTTGTTTTCTTATTTTCTGTTTGAATGTGGAGCTTTCCCTGGGAAGACATAAATTATGCTTTGAGTACAAAACCATGCATTCCTAGCAACACAAATACAACATTATTCATGTCACTAAGGAAAAAAGATGTGGGATGCGATTCAGTATCATTTTGAAACTTCAGATGAAATTAGTATAAGTAGTTAGTAGATCACTTTCTTTCTGGAGGAATTCTATATAATTCTTAATAAACTTGATAATTCTTGCAATGTGGAATTCTGACACTGGACACCATTTTAATGAAATGCATATAAACCTCATAAGCACTCTATCCAAACTGGTGCACCAGGAGCTCATTTCAACCTTCCACTCATTCCACACACTTAGAGCATTGTCCTGGTGCAGGGGACAGCACATTGTCCCTGAAGAAGGGTTAAGAAAGGGTTGCCAGTTCAGACACAAACATATTTCAACAGTATTTATGGGTGACTGGGTCTGATGAAGAACTGTCTTTGTCTGATTCTTAGAGCCATCCTCGGGGTAAATGATAGGAAATTAGAAATGGATGGTGTGTATGACTCTACAAAACATTAATGCCTCCAGGATAAGTCACAGCAGGCCTGCTTATTATTTTCCATTTAACATATGCAAAAGGAGGGATGATTTGTTGCTTCTAACACTATTCTTTGTGTTACAGTGGACCCAAAAGAGCCCACTGACCACTATTCTAGGCATCATGTAAATGTAGCAAAAGTTACAGCATTTTTTGAAAAGAGTGTCATGCAATAGCAAGGTAAATACAAAGTGGAGGAATTATCATTATCATGTTTATACAGATTGGATTCTAAAGCTACACAATTCTCCAGAGGCCGCATAAGGAGTGCGTAGCATAACCACAAATTAAAACAGAATTTTGGAGTCCTGTATGAAAGACTTACTCACAAGGCCATTCTTTCAGGTTTTCTCATCATCGACAGTTGATTGCTTGTAAGTAGTGAAGTAGTGTGCAATTTGCAAGTCACAATTTTCCTGTCTAATGCTTATTAATGAAAGACAATGCCTACAAAAGGTCAGCCAAAAAATAAATAAGTAAAGCATGTGATGACAGGCATAATCACTGGAGATAGAGACCTCTGGCACTGAATAGAGAATCCTAGAAGTAAATCATCCCATTAATACAAACACACATGTTGTAATTTGATAAAGTTTCTGTGTGTAGGGATAAGATTATTTAAAAAAAAATCTGCATTATTTTTTTTTATTATTATAGAGCGAGGAAGGCAACTAGGTGTAAAATTAAATGAGAGGGATTTTGTGTTCATAAATAATAAATTCTCGGGCTGGGAAAATCTCACATGAAAATACCAGTTAAACTAAGGTCCTCAACAACAAACAGATAATCTTTTATGAAAAAAAAGTGGCATATGATGAAGCTAGTCTTATGGATTTCATTTATACATGAAATAAACAATGCTTTAGTCCATTCTGCAACAGCTTCTACTTTTATACTGAAGTGTCCATCTTCCTGTCCTTTTGGGGCTTCTTCCACTTCATTGCTTCTGGACTAGATGTGAAAAAGTAGCACAGAAGAGCCAGTGCCATGAAGTGAAACACAACCAGCTCCAATAATTTTCTCCAGGAAAATGAGAGCGATCAGTCTAAGAGAAACATCAAAAAGCGTGGCATAAGGGAGAAGTATGGAAATGTGAATCTGCGAGCAGTTCAATGCAGGTACCATTGTGCAATGATTTCAACTGAGGAGAGGGGTCACCAGTGTCCAGTGCTGGTGACCTCATTTTTGGAGCAGTCAGTCAGAAGGACCTTCCAATGTCACAGCGACCACACGCACAGTGGGATCTGCCAGCCTGACAAAGAGGCAAGGAATCAGCCAAGGCAGGTGCAAGCTGGGGTTTACCTGTTTTGTCACAGGCAACAGGACCCAGGCTGGCACAGAATGATGGTTAGGAATATGGTTTAGCACCGGACCAGGTAGAGTTAGGTTAGTGGTTGAACTCAACAACCTTAAAGGCCTTTCCCAACCAGAATTATTCTGTGTGTTATTCTGTATACTTAGAGGAAAATAACAAAACGCGTTCTTTTCCTCCAGGTAGGTCTGACATGAACTTTGAGTTTATGTAGAAACAATTAGTGGAGGCTCTTTTTTTCAGTGATACTTGAAGAGTACAGTTCAAGCTCTTCTGCTTTCACATTCTCACTTCTGAGGTTTCAGACACGCCAGATTTCATATGGTTCAGATCTAAGTTTCTCATTTTACCCTTTCATAAGAGGCCAAGCGATGCCAAAGCCAAGTACTGCACTGACTCTGCTCATGATTTTCATTTAGTCCTATCTTTGGTGAACTGAATTAAGGAGAGGCTAAAATGAAGAGGAAAACATGCAGGAATGAAGATGTGATGTTTTATGCAATGCAGCACAATCTCAAAAACATCTACAAGACAGCAAGAGAGAGAGAAAGGCCATTTATGGCATTACAGAATGCTGGGTAACTAATGAGAGGTTACTTTGGGTGTCACAGCACTGATGACCTCTGTATAATGTGTTTGGCTAAGGCTGAATACTGTCTCTGAAAGAAGTCAGTGTGGTGGGATTTCAACACTTGGGGTGTCTCATTCTCAGAGACAGGCTCAGACAGTAACCATAGGCTTCTTCTGATCAGCTGATTATGGGAGATACCAGCAAGATAAATGGCACCTTTCCAGGAAAGTAAAAACATGTAAGGCATAGTTTTGCACAAATAAGTCAGTAATAGCCTGAGAGAGAGAGCTCTGCTGTCTCTTTTCCATACACTAATGCTCTTGTGGTGTTTCTGACATCTTTTCTGTCTATCATCTGCATTTTTACTTCATATGTTTTTCTTGTGCTCTATTTGTGCCCTTCTGACACTTCTGAAGACTTCAGCTAACATTTTAGCACTTAGATGATGCAAAATGAAATGCAGACCTCTGTGGTGTTTCTTACTGTCCTGAGGCCTGACTATTTGAGATACGCTTACTCAAAAAGAAATTCTTAAAGACTTGGGTGAAAGGTAGCAAGATGAACAGAACCAAATAGTTTACTGTGAAGGCAATTGAGTCCAAAATACCGGCATTTACAGTTCAGCTGCAGTTTCCAAATATTGATTCTATGGTGACTTTCTGGGGGTTCCAGAGGGGACCCCTTCTTTCCTACCAGCTCCTTTTGCACCCTGAATCGAGGAGCAGTGCTTGCACAAAAGAAGATGCAAACATAATTGCATCCACAGCTGCTCCCCACTGCCACCATAACAATGGCGATTTTTCTACAGACTTAACAGTTATTAGTTAACCAAGTCCACTGGCACCCAGAGAGGGAGAGAAAAAAAGTCTCAGGGATTATGAGGCTTTTCCTCTCCAAAAAAGCAATGGTCTGATCTATTTTTTGCATGCTTATTGTGCAGAAGGGCCAGAATACACACCTTGTACCACCAGGAGGTTATTCAAACTCCAAGTCAGGTTTTTGTAGGACATAACGAAGAGATCTTTGATGGCTCTTTAATTTTGCTTCATTCTATATGTAAACATAAAATTGTAAAGGGGCCAGCTTGCAGCAATTCATCACAGATGGTCAGAAGAGGTTGTTTCTTTAAGATTAGGTTGTTCATGCAGTTTATAAATAGTTTCTGTTAGGACCTCTTAATTGAAACATTGTCAGTGGAATGTGGCCCCAGGACAGTGAGTATAGCCAGAAGCAGGTCACTTAGCTTAGGATTCACTTTATTTGTTTACCTGGGTTGGGACAGGGGAGGCCAAGGAGTAGCTTTTGTTAAGTCTGAGCTGTGCCTGTATCATCCTGTCCCTTAAAACTGTGCTTTTAGCTGCCATCTGAGGGCAAAGTTAAAGCTTAACATTTGGCTTTAGGGTACAACAAACTTGGGTCTTACTGGGTTAGTGTGGAAAGTACATTTAAGAGTCTGCTACACCTCTCATTTTTCTACCTCTTCCCCATCTTTCCCTGAAATGTTTTCCAACACAGACATCCAAAGAAAGGCAATGTATTTATATTATTTAAAATTATTTGTAAACCATATCTCACAAAAATGAAATATTCACTTTCGTAATTATTTTATTATGTGCTTAATCTTGACGTAGTGACAGCTCATTCCAAAATCAAACATACATAATGCTTCATACAGATTCAGTTTTTAGAGACTGTGTGATGGTAGTTCTTCAAGCATGCCCACTCCCTTCACTGCCCACAACACTGAAATCTTTCAGCATTTTTTGCATTAAAAGAGTGGTAATATCACGTTTCTCAGCCAAATCTGTTCTTAAAAGAACACAGGTTAAAAAAAAAAATCACTATTACTTCTACTTACTATTTTGCTTTGGCTTGATATGCTATTGTTTTACATAACAAAGTATGTTTTGAAAGTGAAATTAGAAAGTAAATAAATGAATGAAAGTAAATAATAAAAAATAATTAATAAAAATCAAATAAAACAAACAAAAATTATTATGCAAATAAGATATTATTTTGTTACTATTACAGCACATGCTCCAATTCCTTCATCATCTTCATGGCCCTTTGCTGGACATGTTACAGTATGTCCATGCCCTTCTTGCACTGAGGAGCCCAAAACCAGGCACACCAGACCAGATGTGTCTCACCAGTGCTGAGCTGAGGAGAAGGATCACCTCTCTTGACCTGTTAGAAACACCTTTCCTAAAGCATCCTAGGACATTGTTGGCCCTCTTTGTAGTACGGGCACACTGCTGGCTCATGTTCAACTTGTTCACCAGGACTTCCAGGTCCCTTTCTGCAGAGCTGCTTGCCAAGAACTCTGTCCTCAGCATGTGCTGGTGCATGTGGTTGTTCCTCCTGGCGTTCAGCATTTTTATTTTCCTGTTGTTAAACTTCATGAGGTTATTCTTCCCATGTGCAGGACTTGGCATGACCCTTTGCTAAACTTCATGAGATTTTTGCTGGCTCCATGCTCCAGCCTGTCAGGGTCCCTCTAAAACGCAGCACATTCATCTTGTTAATTAACCACTAACCACCCTGGCCTGGTTCTGCTTTATCTGCCAACCTGTATTGCCCCATCGTCCAGCTCATTAATGATATTAAGCAGGATTGGTCCCATTATTGGCCTTTGGGGCACACTACTAGTGGCTGGCCTCCACGTGGGCTTCGTGCTGTTGCTGACAGTTGCCTGAGCCCAGCAGTTCATTCAGCTAGTTTTCAATCACTGTCTACTAATCTACCCTAGATTTCATCGGTTTGTCTAAAAGGAATGCTATAGGAGGCAATGTTGAAAGCCTTTCCAAACCCAAGATAAACAACATCCTCTGCTCTCCCCTCATTTGCCAAGGCAGTCATCTCACTGTGGAAGGCTGACAGGTTGTTCAGATATTATTTCCTCTTTATAAATCTATGCTGAATACTCCCAAACACCTTCAGAGAGCCATTAGAGTCCTTTTGATGTGGGTAAGAACTGTTATCTCTGCCTGCAACTGCAACCACAGATTCTCTGCTTTTTCTGGTGTAATATTTCCCTGTATGTTTTTTCAGATATCATATCTGCAAAGAAAG
The DNA here is from genome assembly GCA_020745705.1 of Hemiprocne comata. NCBI lineage: Eukaryota > Metazoa > Chordata > Aves > Apodiformes > Apodidae > Hemiprocne > Hemiprocne comata. Next base: position 88,110,966 of record CM036587.1, read on the forward strand.
GGTGAGAGGAGCAGCTTTGCTGTCGTTTGTGGTGCTCTGCCTCTTCTAGGCATGGAATAAACATTGCAAAAGTCATGCAAGATGATGCAAGATTGAAAAAAATCCATCCAGCAGAAAGGAAGACATGCCAACAGCCAAAAAAAAAATGTGGATGAAGTGAAACCCTGCTACATGTCATGTTGGTCTAAAGGGAATCTTGAAACCTTGCGTTGGAGCAGCCTGTGGGTGATCTGCTGAGGAATGAAGAAGCAGGCAGCAAAACTGTCCAGAAACAAGGCAGAAAGATATTTATTGCACTTGGAAAGCATCATTAGTGTTGACACATGTCCCCAGGGTGTTTCACCTTCAGTGCATCAGCACTCTGTGGTAGAAATGTACCTGTAAGGAAAATTTCCACTGATCCCAAAGCTGGTGTCTGTGACTGCACTCAGGTCTGCTCTTTTCCCTGATGCTTGCTGGTTTAAAAAGGGTTTAGAACAGATCCTGAACAATTGTTCAGGAATAGAAGACCACCAGCACAACTGTGAAACTTTCTAAAACTGAATCAGAGTTTTTTAAAAAGGGACCATCTTCTGCTCCCTTCCATTAATTATTTTTGTGTAACAGTAATAGATTTAGAATTTGCAATGGAAAGCTAAACTTTGAAAAGTTATACCGCTGTGTGTGTAGATATAGAGTCCTCTCTACCTCTAGCACTTTTTGAGACAGCTGTGCAGTGCCACAGGTGACCTGAGGTGCTGGTGGTAGGAGTGCTCTGAGCAGGAGGTTGGACTGGAGACCTCCAGAGAAGGAGGTCTTCCAAGCAAAAATTCCAGTGTTGTCTTACTGTCACCATCGAAGAAAATGATGTTGGAAAGGGAAACACTGGTTTAAACACCTCTGAATGGTTCTAGAAGAATATATTGTGAGATAATGTCTTCTGAAGACTAAAGCAAAAGCCTCGCTAAAATTAATGAACTATTTTACTGAACTGTAGCTACAAATATAAAAGAATTGCATGAAAATATAAAATCAAACTAATTAATATTATTTTTATAATAAAAACTTCAAAGGATTTCACAGTTCAGCTTGAGTACATACAAAATTATGGTGTTTATTTCGTATTGAAGCCAATGGAGCCTATTGTTTTTCTGTTAAAAGAGACTTTTAACAGAAATGTAAAGAAAAATTAGCACTTATCCATTTGAATCTGAGGATATTTCTTCAAAGCTAAATTTGCCACAGGTAAGAGGAAATCAGTCAATGTTTGGATTTTATTATTTATCTGCTTTAAAAGCTTCCATGGCATGTAATGTGACTGCGGGAAAAATGGGCTGTACAGACTAGATAAAGCAACATGCTCTAAGGAGACAGATAATCATCTCAACCATTTTAAATTGAATCCTGCTAACACTTGGCATGTAAGCTGAAAAAACAAAGACCTGACTGCCAATATTTGTTAATCTTTTGAATTCGCTAAATCCCTCATGCATTGGGAGAAACACAGAACAAAATTAAAGTGCACATTTAAATATACAAAATTTTTAAGACCAAAGGGTGAACTAGTGTGGTGCAGTACCACACAGCGAAAAAATACTTTGAACAATATTTCTATTCTTCCATTAACTCATAATGGAAAAAGATTAAAAGTGTAAAAGAATAAAGAAGACTTTATAGGAAAAAATGTCCTGTAGGTGTCCAAAACAGCAGTGTCGTGCACAGTGCTTTCTAATTGATTGAGGATTTGATTCATTTGAGAGTTAGATTCCTGAAACTTCTGACAGAGTTGTCTTAGCCTTGACCTGTTCCCCCACAGCAGCAGTGGCAGCTGGTAGGAAATCTGCTCAGGCATACGTATTCTCTCTCCATCTACATTATGTCTTAGCCATACACACTGTCTTCAGCACCAAGTATTGCTATTTACTAATGGCTTTTTTTCCTCTCCCAGCTGCAGGAAGGACAGTTTGCTTATTTTCTTGCTTACCTGGGCACATGAATGTGTACAGATAACTCTGCTTTGCATTTAGCCATATGTGATTAGACATGATTGTTTCATAAGATCGTTGAAGGATTTAAGGGGAAAGGGAACTCCAACTGTCATCTAATCCCTTCCTCTGCCCCAGACAAGGCTACTTCCACAGCTAGATTGGGTTGCTCAAGGTCCAATTCCGGCACATTTCAAAAATCCCCAATGACAGAGATTCCACCATGGCTCTGCACACCTGACACAATGCAGCATTTAAGATGCTCCACTCATAGTGGTAGTTTCCCTTGCCACACAGAACTGAGCTGTAACAGATCTTTTTACACTACCCTGAAAACTTCTATCCCTCCCCCATTTCCCAGTTATGGTGGAAGATATTGTCCCAGAACTGCAGAAGAAACAGCATCTGAGGCAGGGAAATAAAAAGTTGGGAATATGTACATGTGAAGCATGACCTCTCTCAGGGAGAGGAAGTGCAGATGTTAGCCTGTGCTCAAGGAGTATGTCCAACTGGAGACCATCAAGAATTGAAATCTGATAAAACTGATGGTTCCAGCAGGAACACATCTATGTGATCCAGCAGAGCGTAGCTGCAGACACCCAAGCAGTGTGTCCCAGACATGTCATCAGAAATATGAGCTGACTGTATCTGCTGCAGGGCAAGATTCATTTGTGCAGTACCACACCAAAGCTCAGGTAACACTACCTCTTTTGGCAGGTTAGTCTGGTAGCCCAACACTGCACAACTGGGACATGAAAATAAGCAAACAGACAGGACCACTGACAGAATCAAGGAGAAAAGCATCTGGCCCTCAAGCCCTTGATCATTACCCCTAGAGCCATGTAGTCATGCTTGATATGCACCAGGTGTGCCCTGAAAGCATCTCTGGTGACCTCATGAAATAGCAGCATGGACTAATAGTCTGAGGACTGGATAAGCCTCAGGAGTCTCTCCACACTCTCCTGAACTGGAGCCCCTGACAAGCAGCAAACATATCAGGTTGGCAGATGGGGTCCTCCATCCATCTCAGCAAACTGCTTGCCAGTTTCTCCTGGTACTGCTGCATGCCTACGATTCATCTGATTTGGATGCCTCATTAGACAGAGGTCCTAGCCCCTTGTCTGCTACTAGGACTCTGAGTCTATCCCACAGTTGCAAACCTTTGAGTGGACTGGTCACAAGCCAGCTTTAGCCACCGTGGGAGCCTCCACTTCCAAACCTGATAGGCAAAAACTCTGCCTGCCTCTTCTTCAGTGCAGTGAGGAAACTGGGCTCTTGAACCTGTGGAGTCCCAGAGAAGGTTCAATTAATCTCTTTCTCATCATCTCTGATGCTGTGCACTCTGGTGACTGCCTCCCACAGCTCCCTCACTTGGCAGCACAGATCCCCAACAAATGCCCATCTCCTGCACGCTTCAAGACCACCTTCCACTGGCCAAGCCCAGCAAGGAGCCCCAGGCATGCCCTGCAGCCTGAGACCTGCAGAGAGACATCCTGCTTGATGACGAAAATAAAAATACGGATCTGTAAATGTAAAGTTCAGTGGTTATTTCAGCATTTTGTAATGAACACTTCAATTTAAAGAACTGAAGTATTAACAGCGTTTTTTTTGCCACCACATAGGAGAAGCTTTTGCAGTCAGGAGGATCAGTGCAGGGACAGGGTAAGGTGCTTTCCCAGGATGGCAAAGGAGCACCCAGATTGGTGGAGTGACAATCTGGTGCCAGTTTCCATCCAGGGCCTGAAGGCATCAGTCAATACCCTCCACCTGATAACAATGCCCAGAGGCCCCATTCAACTCAAATTTCCCTTTATTCTGTTGTAAATATTTTCATTCACTTTGCAAGCTAAAAAGCAATTTCATGCGGACTTTTTGCAAAATGACTGAAAAGAGTGAACAGACTTCAAGTTGCAACATGTTTGCAGCATGGCATGGAATTGGACTGGCTATTAACTGGAAAGATGTTATGCTAACTTAAATAGTGTATGGACTGTGGTGTTAAACTTTTGCAAATAAAAAAAGATACTATTGCCAGTGACATTCTGAATACCTGCAGAGCAAATTGTTAACAAAGAGGAGACACATTTCTGTGAAGCTTGGTAAGTTTTACGTCACCAGGTGTTTTCAGGGTTTCTGCCCATAGAGTCTCAGTGTTGAAGGTTGTTCTGCTGCTCAGGGATGTTCTACTGACATGGACTGATGGCACCTGCCACAGACAGGGGGACCTGGGGTTGGCAAACCAGTTGTTGATGCTTAAAATTTACCAGAAGAGCAAAGCAGGTGGAAAATTCTCTGGTTCCAGATTAAACTGGACAGACAGAATGAAATGTTGTGATGGAGCAATCTCCCCTTGAGTAGCAGAGACAGAGTGGTTATCTGTGGCTGCAGCAAGCACAGACACTGAACATCTATCAGATTTGTCGATTCAGTAGAGCTGATAACACAAATACTAAACCTAACCAACCTTATTGTGCTGGCTGCCAGCAGTCACTGACAGCAGCAAGTTCACAGTTGAGATCAGTGCAGAACAGCAGGTTTATAGCAAAATTTTAATCCAGAAAAATGGCTGGTAAATTCTTGGTAAACAGATCAGAGGGAATTCCCATTATCTATTTCTGTGAATTAGTGTCTGACACCCATATCACAAATAAAAATGTAACATTCTCATTGCAGTAATGACTGAAAAAACTGGCTTTGAAGATGTCAGCTTCTCATACACTACTATGAGCCACAGCTGTAAAAACTTTCCTCCTCAGATATTTTATTATTTACCTTATTCAGTTCTGGTGTTTCTCTGCAGTATGTAAAAATTGTGAAAATCAAAATAGATATTACAAGTTGAAAGCACACAGCCCCTATCAACCCCTTGCTAGGATTCTGACACTGTTAAATTGGGAGATGTGGTTTTGGATGAGTTATCATACACGTGGTTAGTATGGAAATGGAAGAAGCAGCAGGGTGTCTGCACTCAGGGAACCAGACTCATTACAACTGTTTGTGTCTGCAGATTTCCCAGAGTTGTTTTGGGAAAGGGGCCTGATACAGGTGCCACATAATACACAGTTGCCCACATCTCTTACCAAAGAGAAGAGAACAAAAGTTCTCCTTTACTTCCAGAAGCCACATGTATTTACTATGAAGGAAACAGCCTTCAAACAGTATTTCTGAATAGAAGAAAACTCCTAGAAGAAATGACAGCTAAAGACTTTAAAAGCTTAAACCTTGACCTCGGAGCAGAACTCAGTATCAGGAAGGGCTTTTGCTTTAACACTTCTATTTGTTCAGTGCTCCTCTGAGTGAAAGAAAGCTGCAGGAAATGCTGCTTTTCCATTACATGCTCAGCTTTTCAGTAGAATAGTATGACTGAACATCCAGAAGGGCCTCTTTCACATTACAACTGATAAAGTGATGGCAGCCGTTTCAAAGATGCCTGAAGCTTCTAGGCTTTTCCATGGAGTACTTGAGGAAACATTCAACATCAACAGAGGTCTTCTAAAGCTTGAAGCTTCAGGTCAGTTAGCAAAAGTGATTGCCTTCAGAATAGCAGTGCAACAGAATAGGCGAATGGATAAAAAATGTTACTACTTAAGTTATGGGGGTTCGCACACTTTTTAAACGGATCAACTTGAGTTTTATGTCGCTAGTATTATAACTATGTGAAAACTATTTCTCATTATTTCATTTGGAGATCAAAATGCTTATTTAACCAGGACTAGCTCAAACAGAGTCTGAAGAACATAATGGGAAAAAAAAGAAAGGGGAAAATGTCATTTACTAATATATTTGCAATAAAAAATAAAAACAATAAAGAAATCCCCCCAAAATAAATAAAAAGTCCATTAATGTCTTCAGATGACTAAGTAACAAGGCTCAAATTTTGAATTTCATCTAATTTTCATAATTTTAAAAATATAAAATTGTTTCTTTTGCAATACTCTCACAAAAATATTTAGCCTTTCCTACCCTCACAAAAATCAAAATTTATTTTTTTTCAAATATTAAGCATCTTTGTTTCCTATCCTAAATGTAAATGAAAACAGCTTTACAAGTTTTACCCCAACATAATCGATACCTCTAAATCTAGATTTTCATAAATAATTGAAAACATCGAACTTCCCAAGTTATATTTAAATAAGTTCAGATTATGTAAATATTTCTGAATTTTATGGGTAATTTTCATTCAGGCTCTCAGCCCAAGCTATTACCTTCCAAAGACATGAGCATGTTGCTTTCAAGAAAAGGAAACACACGCGTAAAACTTCTCTCTGCTACATGTCAAAACCTACAGAACGGCCCACTGTACAAAACTATTACCATTACTTAAGTATCTGAAAGCAGATGTGCATGAACAATTGTACTTGGCAATAAAATAGACTGATCTATTTACAGGTACTAAAACTAGAATACCTTTTAAATACTGGAATTATTTTTTCCAGTTCTCAAACTATATGCACTCCTGTAGAAGGTACTTCTCTCTGTGAACTATTGATTTTCTGGCAGCATCAGTTGCTTCTTCATGTATTATCCAAAACCATAGCTGAGAAGATAATAGGATGCACTAGAACTGTCTCTTTTCATTTGATTTTTTTATTCACAGGCAAAACGCATCTGATATTCCTGTATGTCCAAAGAAACAGGTCTAACTACTATTTCTCTGATGCTCTATTGCAGAAATTTCTTCCACAAGTCAGTGGAAGCTTTTAACTTTTTGCTTGCAAAAGACACCAGTGCTGAATCCCTGCGTCCTAGGTGGGAGTGGGAGGGGATCGAGAGCTTGTTGTCTCTGGTTTAATTGCCGATCCTGAGTCAACCTTTGACGCCCTGTTAAGAGCAAAGACAGAGATCTGATAACATTATTGAAGATAAAGAGACAGAATAGCCATTCAAAACTGGAGAAAAGGATTCATTCTGATGCAGACTACACTTACTCATTACTCAAAAAGTCTCCCTGTGTGGGAACAGAAGAGATGGCCATGGTTTTTGCTTTAGCACCCCACAGTTGCTTGCACATACACAAACATAAGCAGAAGCTCAGAAAGGAAACACAAGTTATTAGTAATTTATTCAATTTCATATTTCACTTTTTTCCCTTAAATTTTTGTCATACTGTATTTTTCTCACATTACATTTCAATACAAACTATCACTAGGATCAGATTTACTAATGCATCCTAATTCATACATCAATACAGGAAACAGACATACACATATACACTCACATGCACACATATAAAACAAGGCACTTAATTCACAGCTTCAGGTGAGTTCCAAACTGAGCACCATTTCAGAAAGTGAACTGTGACGTTGTGTCTTGTCACTTGAGAAACAGTATCTCCTGGGAGCAAGAGTTCCTAAAAGCTCTTTGGCTTTGTCCCTTACTTTCTTACTGTAACAGGCCACGCTACCCTGCCAAGGCTGCAAGGTTGGCTCCCATTATGCTGAATTGTTCAACACATCTATAGTGAAAGGGAGTGTCCCTACTTCAGATGGCTGCCCTGATACTTAGACTCAAAGATGAATTTTGACTCTGCAACTTATACCTTGTTCATAGGATCATAGCATAATGTGAGCTGGAAAGGATCTCAGCAGGTTTCTAGTCAAACTTGCAGGTCAAAGCAGGGTTAGCTACAGGTCAGGTCTTTTTCCAGTCCAAACTTGAAATAATCACAGAATCAAAGAATCACAGATGCCAGGGAACATTGCTGTCTCATGTTTAGCTTGGGTCTGCCAAGACCCCCAAGGCCTTTTCTGCAGAACTGTTCTCCAGGCACTTAAGTTTTCCAAGGCAGCCACTGCTCAGAGACTGGCTGGGCATTGGTCTGCTGGTGGGAGGTGCTGAGTGATTGTCTTTGCACCACTATTGTGTGGGTTTTTTTCCCCACTTCTTTCCTTCACTTACAAAAGTGTCTTTATCTCCACCAATGAGTTTTTCCTCTTTTGTTTTTCCTGTTCTCTCTCCTGCCCTGCTAGGGGGATGAGGTGGCTGTAAGCAAGAGATTGTGTGGTGCTTAGTTGCTGACCAGGGTCAATCTGTATCACTTAGATACAGAAATATTGTGGATTGCAGTGCCAAAAGTCTTGATAAATTTAAGGTAAATTATGCCCACTGCTCTTCCTTCATCCACAAATCCAGTAATATTATTCTAGAAGGCATTCACATTGGTCAGGCATGATGTACCTTTGTTAAATCCACTTCCCCCAAAATGTATTCCAAGAAGACTTGCTCCAGGACAGTTCCAGAGAACAAAAAATGTTAATCAGTCTGTCACTCCTCTAGTTCTTCTTCTAGTTTGTGTTGAGGCTGATGCAATGTTTTCTTTCCCTCAGTCACTGGGGATCTTCCCCAGTCTCCTCAATGTGTCAAAGATGACGGAGAGTAGCCTGACTATGACATACATCGGCCAGTTCCCTCAGGACTTTTGGCTGCAGTCTGATCACCTGGGCTTGGATGAGCTGACTTCTCTCAAGTGATTTCTGACCTGATCCAAAACCACCGCTGGTAGTTCCTTCTCTTTAAGGAGAGAGGCCTGGAAGACCTTGTTGGTGAAGACTGAGGCAAAAGCACTAGCCGAGTATCTCAACCCTCTATGTTTCAAATGGCACTGGAGCACCTGCCCTACTCAGCAATGGGCCATGTTTTCTTTTCTCAGCCTTTTGTTACTAATCTCAGGTCTTCCTGATGCTCTCAACATCCCTGGCAAGTGTTAACTCCTAATGACCTTTGGCTTTTTTGATACCATTCTTACATGAATGGGCAATGTCTCTAAAATCCTCCTTTCTTGTTTGCTCTTGCTAAAAAAAAAATTCAACACTTATTTAAATAGTAGAGCAACACAATGAGAAAGAGTGGGTAGGAAAGAGAATAAAAGGTAACCAAATAAATTCAAATGCTAAAATGTTATGGACAGGGTCAACTTTCTAAATACATCCAAGAGAATTAGAAGCATAAAAAAATGAGACCACTTAAAAAAACCTGCTGGGCTCTGATACGTGTCTGTCTTTGAAAGAGCAGAAGTACCAGTGTTCATCAAGGTTACCCTAAACTGAAACCCAGCCACACCCAGAATTCCAGCTCCCGAACTCATTCCTTGCCCAGCTTCTTAGTTGCCTAAAACTTGAACACTACAGTTAAGCCATAATAAGAAGCACAGATCCAAGCTTGGAACAGAAACACCAGCTTTGAAAAACATGTTGCTGCTTCAGAAATCTTTTCAAACTCATTGATGGTTTTGGGTTTTTTGACATCTTAGTAACAGCAGTTTCACTACGAAAGATTATACTTTTAAAAAGTAAATTAAACAGAGCATCAAGATTGATTAATGTCTTTTGTAAGATATGACTTTGTGGCTACATTAGGAATTTGCTTTACCTTCTGTTGGAGATCAATTCTCCCATAGGTCAATAGAAAAGATCTCTGCTACAAGGCTTTTAAGAGGCTGTTTCAGGCCTCAGTCAAAATATATCATAAATCAAGAAGTCTATCTGCCATTGTTTCTGCAGTGAAGGTAATTCTACCAGTCAAAAATGATAAATAGAAGTGCTTAAGGTTAAATTTGTTAAACAGTCTCTAGACTTCACAATTATTTTCAGCTCTTCTAAAATTTTTCTGAACTTAAATCAATGGGCAGCCTCATTTTGTTTTCTCTCCTACTGTTCTCTTTTAGAGTGATCTTTTATTTACTTCTGAACATTGTCATGATACTTTCAACTCTCCTTACAAAGGTCATCACAACAAACACCTCTTTATGTGTAATCTCTCTGGCTCTCTGTTTGTAGGGTACCAATCCTATTGAGGCATGTCTACATGAGCAGGAATAGTACAAAGAATACAGCCACAAAAATCAAAATAGTAAAACTAGTTATAGCTCTTATATTCTTTCTTTGATCCAATAGGTAAAAATAAAACTGTGGGAAAGAGAGTAGAGGAACATACAGGTAATGGCAGGTAAGTGGAACAGGCTGAATGTAAAAATTTGCAGAAATAGGATGTCAGGGATTAGCTAGACTAGAACACAAACAACAGATGACAGCAGACCATAGCAATAATTATACACTGTGGCACAATAAGGATGGAACACTGCAAATAATGTGTTTGATCATCTGAAATAAAGATACAAAGTGATTTTTTCTTTTATGCTTTACCCTTAATATTACAATGTTTTCACTGAGGATTTCACAAAAGACTTGAGTTACAGAGAGGTTGTGCCATCCACTCACAATCTCTGATTTAGGACAAAAGAATTTCATACTGATACCCAAGCAGAGATTTCTGCTGACAGTAAGTATTTGCTCAGAATCATAGACCCATAGAATGTATGGGATGAGAAGGGATCTCTAAAGGTCATCTAGTCCAGCCCCCCTGCAGTGCACAGGGACCTTTTTAACCAGATCACTTTGCTAAGAGCCTCACCAAGCCTGACCTTGAATGTTTCCAGGGATGGCGCCCCTACCACACCTCTCGGCAGCTTCTTCCAGTGCTTCACCACCCTCATTGTAAATAACTTCTTTCTACTGTCTAATCTAAACCCACCCTGCTCTAGTTTAAGGCCATTGCCCCTCGTCCTATCACTACACACCCTTGTAAATAGTCCCTCCGCAGCTTTCCTGTAGGCCCCCTTCATGTATTGGAAGGCTGTTAAGTTCCATCTCTGTTCCCTTCTGATGTAGTATTTTACTTTATTTTGATTAGAGTAGCAATTACCTCTAAAGCTCTAAACCATTTCTTTCTTTTTTTACCCTAGTAAATCTGTACTATCCTTAGTTTTTTATTTCTACAAGGTATCAGACAACTTCTGTGGAGGATTTTCTTGCAGAGCATGGGCATGTGAGCAATCCAGCCTTTGGTATAAAAGCTTAATTGTGCTATAGAGATTTTAGCTTGACTACTGTTATCTCAAGGCCGACGGAAGGATAATTATAGCTGGGGAAGAAGAAAACTAGCAGAAGAGAAACAATTCCCACATGCAGAAGAAGGAACGAGATAGCGAAGTTGCTGAGATCATGCTATGTAAGGACTTTGTGTGGTTAGGGCTAGTAGCCAATCATGTATTAGAAGCAGGCGTATGGACAGTAACAGTGCACCAATCAGACTGAAGCATTATTCGTGTGGACAAAAGCATTTAACCAATAATGGGGGGGGGCTTACTGTGTGTGTACCGGGCACTGAGGTATATAGCAAGGCATTTGTTTACAATAAACGGCTTTCGCTTGATCACATTGGTCGTGGGGCGTTAGTCCGAGCTCCTGCTGCAAACTTCTTTTAACATCACCCAGGCTGCCAGTTCTAAAAGCATTTTGCCCTTTTCATCTTTCCCCCCTTAAAGAAGGTAGGTATTGTAAACACCATTGAAATGTATTCTCTGGCACTGCAGTTGTACAAAGCCCTGGCAATGAGCAATCAGTGATGAAGTAAGTCTCCATGAAAGAGGGCAAGAGTGTTTGAGGAGCACAGGAGGCTGCTATTGATATACTTAGTGCCATGCAACATGGGGACACATTGCGGGACACACTAACTCTCCTGGAGAAGTCAAAGGATTCACTGAAGGCAGATGCACATGCCACTCCCCAGAACACTAGCTCACCAGGAACATAAGTTGGCCAGAAAGCACTCATCCCTCAAAAAGGGTGATTGACTGTGTTAGTTCAGCACATTTCCCACATTGCTGACTGGGGTGGAATTTTTGTGTAACTTCAACTGCAAATAAAGCTGACTGCAAGACAGCAGAGTCCCCAGGAGCTGACAGCAGTGGAAGCATCCTCTGCCTCCTCAGAAAGTAAGTCCAACCGAGGCAGAACTGCCTTTATTGCTTTCCTCTTACTACGGTTTGCTAGCAGAGATAAACAGGGCAGTCTGCCCCAGGAAAGCCACTGTGTTTACCCTGAGCGATGCAAGGAATGAATCACAGGTGCCCTATTAAGAAACATTCTTAGATGTAGCATGTAGCAAGTAGACAATATCTGAGAACGAAAAACAAGTACACTGATAACTAATACTCATGATTCTTCTGATAAGTTATTCCCATGTTACTGGTCCTTCTTTCCCGTTCTTAGAAAAAAAAGCTGATGCATACACCATGGACAGATTTACTGCAACAGAAATCTGTGTATGCTACATTGATCATTGATTGCTTATTTGCTGGCTTGCCAGGGGCTGATTTCCACCCCGTTCCCCCAGTTGGGTGATGATAAGAACAGGAAAAAGAGGATACACACTCTTTTACTGTCATCTTCACACGCAACCAGTGCTGCAGGCATGTATATTATGCATGCATATTTTTTTGGTTTGCCTTGGCAGAATATTTTTTAACATGGAATTAAATAAACTCAAAGGATGACGTGGCTATCTGCATCATATTCACTAGGAGTTCAACATTATAAGTGCTAGAGAAAACAGTAATATTTCTATATCTTTCTCTATTCAGAATGGTCTGTCAGAGGAAAAGAAAAGGCCATATCCTCTGCAGAGGACAACCCCAAATCTGAAAAGGTTCCCTTGTCTGAGTTCAGAGACACAGAATCAATTCCTTAAGAGACGTATATTTTTCATATTAAAAAAGAAGAAAAGTGGATTTTATAGCAGTCATCTCTCATATACACAGCAAGAAGCAAGAAAAAGTTATTCTGTTGCTGACTCCTGGCTTTCAGCCATTTCTGTATGCTTCTGTACACTTTATTGTAACAGAAGTCCCAAATCTCTAAGAGAGGGGAAAAAAAAAAAAAAAAGACAGAATTCTGGCCTAGATAGTACCATTGGAATTATTGCCATGAAACACAAAAATGCATGGAAAACATGAGATACCTTCAGGGGGGCAGAATCACCTTTGGAAGTAGGTACGTTCAAATGCAAATATTCGAACTACCAACGGGATAAATTCTATCATGAGAAATGCAGCCACAAGAATATGCAGAGGAGAGAGGTTATCAGGGGAATAGCTGCACCTGCAAAAGAAGATAGGCAGATGATGGAAGTCTGCAAGTGAAAGTGCAAGGACCAAGAAGCAAGAAAGAAAATAAGTAAATTGAAAAATAAGCTAAACTTTTTCAAAGATTCCACATAGTTACATTATAGAAAAAGACCTCTTGAGTCCAGCTTTTCCACACAATTAATATTAGGAGTTGACACTAAGATATTCTGTATGAATTAAGAGGCAAGGAGGTGGTTTATGCAATCTGTCAATGGATGACTGCATGACACGAGATAAATTGTTGAATTAAAACATATATAATTCTAGAAGACATTTCAAACGCCTTGATTTACAGTGGTTCACATTTATACTCAGAGCTACACAGAATCTGAAAACTAGTTGTTTAACAAGAATTATATATTTTTTGATAGTTTACACGTTTTTTAATGAGAAAATGATTTAAAGCAACTGTTTGGCCCCAATTAACCATAACTCACCAGTGCAGGGAGATAAGAATTCCACTAAGATCTTTGGCAAAACCAGAAGTCCTAACAGTAATTTAATTGCTATTTATCATATACAATAAAACATTAATTGGCATGCTGCACATACAAGGTGATGAAAAATAACCTGTGGGACAGTTCACTTTACCATTCAGCCATCACCAGGTCATAGATACAATACATACATTTACAGAGTCCCTCATTGACAGGAGCACATGCATTCAAAACTTGTGAGTCCCTTATTTGAAAGTAGAGGGTTGTGGGTTGGCCCTGGTAGGATTAGTTGTACAGTAACACATAATTTCTACATTTCTACTTCAGACTTCTGAGTTGTTTATCCTGCACATCAACATTACAAGTTATTATTAAGCTTCCTCTTTCAGATGCATTAGAAATCGAATCGTAAGTGATCATCTGAAACTCAGAGTTCCTGGATCTTTGTCCAGATCAAAGATGACTATCCTCCAGAGCTGCAAAGCCTCAATACATGACTCAAAAAATAGCAAAATACTCATTTTTTGCACAAGCCCAACAGTAAAAATACAAAACAAAATGTGGTCAGCTGGCATGTACACTTTGTCTTGCTGAAACCTGTATGCACCCTTTTTTGCAGCCTGACTCAAAGTAAGTCAACCGCTTTGTTTTTAATTTAGCTCTGTAGAGGATGAATTATCCCAGATGTACTGAATTGCAGAAGTTCATACCATGCCTTGAAGATTTTCTTTTAAGAGATTAATCTGGATTTGGCCCAAACCAGAGCAGGAACACAAAACAAATGTAGTCACAAAGCAGCTGCTGAAAATCTTGTAATGGAAAAATACTATTGAACTTCGACATAAAAATTTATTAGGAAACAAATGTGCTAATTTTTAACACGAACATCAGGGAAAGGGAAATGGCTCTACTAATAGACCGCAGCAGTGGTCCATAAAATCCCCTCTCCCAGCCCACCCCTTCCAAATTTGTGTAAGATTGAACACTTCAGAAAGCACTGTCAAGAAAAAAATATGCAGACACAGACCATTGCACTACAGTGTGGAATGTCAGAGGCATCAAGACCGTGTCAAACTCCCTGATGTGCAATCTTTGAGCAACCTCTACAGGACTCCCCCTTCATTTGCAGGTTTCCTCAGGGAATGTGTTTTCATTGTCTGAAGCTCAAGTCAGAAGCCTTCTATCTGGGGGAAAACAACACTTCATATAAGAGAGGTGCCATCAGTCAAGCTGAAGACAAACACCTGCAAAGGTCACTTGCAAGTGAGATTCCCTTTGGCTCTGTGCTCCAGCCTGTCAGGGTCTGTCTAAAAGGCAGCACACTCGTCTATCAACCACTACTGCACCCCCTGTTCTGCATCATCTGCTGACTTGCTGGGTGTGCACTCTGTCCCATCATCCAGGCCATTAATGAAGATGTTAAACAGGATTTGTCCCAGTATTGTCCCCCAGCACACATCACTAGTGACTGGCACCCAGCCGAGCTAATCACAACCACTGGGCACCAGCAGTTCAGCCAGTTCTCAATCTACCTCATTGAAAGCTTCACTACAACTGAGATTTAATAACATCCACTGCTCTTCCCAGTCTTTTTATTTTAGAAGGCTACCACATTGGTCAGGCATTATTTTCTCATAATCCATGATGACTAATCCAGGTTACCATTTTGCCCTTAGAACTGGTTTCCTGGAGGATTTGCTCCATCACCTTCCTAGGAATCAAGGAGATGATCAGCTTGTAGTTATTCAGATCTTCTTTCTGGTCCATCTTGGAGATAGGAATGACATTTGCTTTCCTCTAGCCCTCAGGTACTTCTGGTCGTCACGACCTTTCAAAGGTAATACAGAGTGGACTCATAGTCTACATGTTGAATGCGTATGTGAAAACACTCAATAATAACCTATTTACAAACCACACAGATTGTCTCATTCCCCTATATTCTGTCAGCAACATCAGCTGGTAACATGCAACTCTGCAAAAGCCTTTACAGCTAGTGCCATCAATATGCATTAGATCAGTTGTGTTTCTCCATGTGTTTGAAAGCCTCTAGCATGCTGTAGGCACTGTAAGAAACAATGAACGAGGGAAATAAACATTTCTAACACATCTGTACAGCAGTTTACAGATTTATGCCCTCATGTTTATTTACCATTTGTGCACTCATAAGGGTCTGTCTCTCTGCAAAATGAAAAAGGAAAATCCCATATTCTTCCAATAGCACTGAATTAATAGAGGAAGCTACCTGGCAGCTATTTTTTACTTCTAAGTTAATTTTATATTTTCTGAATAAAGGTCTGCATATATTTTAATAGAAAAATACAGCGGTGCAAACGGAAGGACACAGTTATTCAGACAGAAATTACAAAATATGTCTTACCTCTAAGGCAAGGACAAAACTAAGCTGAGATCTTGGCAATGCATAGATATATATAAATTTATATTTAGATATATACATGCATGTGTATGAAGAAAACAAGGATGTTCTACACAGCCCATTAAAAAAGAAAAAGGAAATAAACTACAAACTCTGAAAGACTTATTATCTCAATTTCCTGTGAGTTCTGAATTGAATTTTGCAGGGTTTTACAAACATGAAAAATGTTTCAATTTATCTTAAAATGCAATACTCCTTGTGCAAAGCTGTAAGAGCCTTAACAAACTCTCCTGTTGGTAAGAAATATAGCCATTTCTACTTAAGAATTAGCTTTGTATTTGAGACTTTTACAAAAATAACTTAAAAAAATAGCAGTGTGTTCTGTTTCTCATAGGCACAGGTATTTTAAAAAACGTGTGTTAAATTCTTGGACATCCCATCATATATTTAAAAATATTACAGGATCCCTTTCTCCTCCTCCTGTCTCTGTTTGCTCCAGCGGTTAGGCAAGGAAAATCTAAAAATTTACTACCATCAAGCTGTGCCACTGGGGTTTCCATTGGCATCAGTGCCAACCCCCTGCCCCAGGATGTTTAGAAACTGTAACATGAGAAAGGAAAAGACATTCTGCCTTGGAAACAGTTGTCTTCCAACAGCCACAAGCTGTTTATCTGCCTATGGTTCTGGCAGCTCATATACTGCTCCTTTCTCATCTTTGCAGAAAACAAAAATGAGTGCTGGTGACATGGAGTGGCTTATTCCAGAGGAATTCGTCCCCACCAAAATAAAGAGTGCAGCATCATCTCGGTGACAAGAAGTAGCAGTCTGTTAGAATTGCAAGCAGGGAGCTGGCATTTAACTGGAAGACAGAACAGTTTATATGAACACGTGGAAAGAGATAGATGTACACGCTAGTGTCTGTTTCAGTATCTGGTCCTACCCACAAATGCTGAGAACTCAAAGCCCCACAATTCTGTTTTGGTTTGGTGATACTGATAAATCGAGGGCCATTGACACTCTTTTCTCACAACACCTGAAAAACAATTAAAAATGCCATTGTCTCACCATTGAGGTGAAAGTACTGGAAACAGCTCTGCTGATCCTCTAGCAACTCACAATAAAATACATTAAAAAAAAAGTTAAGGAAAATCCAATTGATCATCTAAGCAATAGAGTTAAAAGCAGATTAGAAATTAATATCCGTGACTGATGGAGCCTTACAAAACTGCTGTTTTCAAACCAACTACAGAACCATTTATTTTTTAATTGGCACAACTGGTTTTGAGTGCTTTGTCGACATGACAAACCTTGTGCACCAGAAGTGGAGCATGTATTCACATGCCAATGAAAGTGAATGTAATTCTTAGCGGTGCTGAATCAACAAGACTGTAATTTGCATTTGTATAAAACACCCACTTTTTCAATATGAAACATGTTTGAATACAGTTTTGAGACTAAATAAATTGACATACTGCTTTTGCTATAATTTGCAAAGTGTTTTCATTTTTTTATGATAGGCAAAAATATTAATGCTGTGCAGTCTTTTATATTTATGCATTTTCTTCAACTGGAAAGCAGACTCTCAAGACTTATTAAAAAAGTCTATAGCTCTTATATTAAACCATTGTATCAACTAGCTCAATTTTCAGATCCAAATCGATTGTTTGTACCGTTCTGCCATTGTAGATTCATCTCTCAATTCATCATAAATGACCAGGGCTTGGTAGACCATGACTTTTAGCAATGTAATGTTCTTCCAATAATCACCAGCAGGCATGCAATGATTCTCTCATTTTTATTCCTTCACAACACCCCAAAAAACAGAATAGAAAATAATACTGAAAATGTTGTTACTTATTATATAAACACTGTCATGTCAGAAATTGGACAGGGTGGCCAGTAGGTCAAGGGAGTCGATTATCCCCCCCTACTTTGCTCTCATGAGACCCCACCTGGAGTACTGTGTTCAGTTCTGGAGCCCCCAGCACAGGAAGGACATGGAGCTGTTGGAGTGAGTCGTGAGGAGGGCCAAGAAGATGACTGGAGGGCTGGAGAACCTCTGCTATGAAGACAGGCTGAGAGAGTTGGGGCTGTTCAGCCTGGACAAGAGGAGGCTCCAGGGAGACCTTATAGCAGCCTTCCAGTACCTGTAGGGGACCTACAGGAAAGCTGGGGCCCACTGAACTTCTGCTTAGTCCTATATGTGTGCAGGCATTTGTGAAATTGGGGGAGGTAGCCAGGCAGGCATGTGCTTTCTTTGTTTTAAATGCTTTTCCTATCCTACTCACAAAGTTAGGCAGAACAATAATACCTACAAAGGCCAAGTTAATTTTACCAAAAAACCACAGTATTTGGAGAACCCCTCAGCTATCTAAGTTTCCTTAGAACAAAATATTTCATTCTGGGTGCAACACTGTCAGATTACTCTCCAAATCATGGTTGCTGATAACTTGGAATTATGAGAGAGGGAAAAAGCTATTACTAACATATTCTCAAATAACCTACAAACTCTATGGCTTGCAACACAGCCCCTGCCTTATTCCACAAGCTTATTTTATTTTGAGAGTTTAATCCATTTGGACTCCTAACAACTTTTCCTCCATCCCTGTGCCATTCAATACCTAAGGTGTCATTCAGCAGCCAAGTTCAGTCCCTAAATGGACACACTAGTCATGTTCTGTCATGATTCTGCCATTTCTCTCATCTGGTCTTGTCAGAAGAACCTTCTCAAGATGCTCAGTATCTTCAGAGACTGCTAAAAAGGCATATTCAACCTATTTCTGCCAATATTCTAGACTTCTTGAGAAGCTGGGAGCAAGAGGAGAAGGAGAGGAAACAGGTGCATGAAACATGGAAATACTACTTTTGCTCCCAGATGCAGTAAAATACACTTGAATTTAGAAACAGGAAACTGAAAAAAAATTGGCAAGAGTTTAGTAATATGAAAAATAAACCCTCTTTGAAACTGTAGTTGAAAAGAGAAATCGTAACATCAACACTATTTCGCAAACTCAGAATATCATTCAAAAAAATAATGAGAAAATAAGTCATAAGGAATGCTTCCCCATTAATGCTTTTCTGAAACAGCTCTTATGTAACAACCAGTCCTTGTCCATCCAGTCCGTAAGCCTCTCAGATAGAAGAAAGAGCACACAACTGTCACTACTTCTTTTAATGATAAAGGAATTCTGTAACCAATTCTGGAATTAAGAGGAAAAATACATACATGAGATTTGTCTCATGAAAGAAAACTAAGAGATGTTAAAAACCCCCCTGCCAACTTCAGGAGATACAATAAAATCCACTTCACTTTTCTAAGAGACATCCTGAGAAGCCATAAATAAGCAGTATCTGACTATATAGAGGCACAATTTAATTAAGAAAAACACAGAGCTCTTATTGCAAGCCTTTTCTGTCTCCATGATTCCCCTATCATGCCAGTCCCTTCCTCACTGCCTTTCCTGCTCAGTGTCATGGACTGTGAACACAAAAATACTTCAAGTGACAAATGGTGGTGTTTGTTTGCCTTATTTTAGTTTGTTTGAACTTTGGGCTTTGCCCCATGCAGTCATAAATTTAAGAGTAAACTGCAACTATTTTATTGTTCTAAGAGATCATAAGAAAGCTCATGTGCTTCACCCCTACAGTACTAAAAAATTCAAGTGCTTTAGTTTTGTAGAGAACTGGTAAGAGGAGAGGGGAAAGGCATGGATACCAATTCTAAGTGAGACTTCCTGTCAAATGCAATACACACAATCAGAAAAGGACACTCAACTATATGAAATGGTGCCACACTATTACCTGCAGTATTACTAAAATGGTCATTGCAACTTCTGTATTGGGATATGTAAACAACACAAAACCAAATACCTTTAAGAGATCTGGGAAAAGCTGCAAACTGCAGCCAGAAAAACATTATTTTCTCTGTAATTTTCAAGAACTTACAGGTGGCACTGAAAATCATAAATCCTATCTGAGAACACACATGATATAATAAGGTGCTATTTCCAAACAAACTCCAGTTAACGGAAGGTAGTTAATGACTTATCTTTATTATTGAAATACTTGTAACTTATTATTTTACTAATAATTTTCAAGCACATGTAAAGGTGATTGGCTGATGCAAACTGTTGATGTTTGCATCACCTAAATGATTTCCATTAAAGTTTAAAATTGGAGTACTTTTCAAAAAATGCTCTGTTTGCATTACTGTAACCCATCTTTCCCAATGAAGCTTTTTTGGTAGAGATTACTTGACAGTGATATAACTGATATTGATACAACTGCTCTGCTGAAGAATTTCTGCACAAAATTGCAGTTTATCTCTTCCAAGGATATTTAAATAACCATTACACAGGTTATATCAAAGCCTTAATTCCATGCACTTCACTAGAATGTTTCTTCTTTAAAAACATAATTTTATTCTAACTGATGGTCATATTTTTTTCCGTGTTTCTTTTTCATTTACCTACCAATTAAATAATAATCACTAGACAACCACAAGACCTGGAACAAGTCATGTGGTTCTGATTATGCATAAGGCAAAATGAAACAAGAATTCTCCCCAGGAAATAAACAATGATTTGTCTAAAATATTATCTCCTACTTTGTGTTTATCTTTAAAGATTAAGTATGACAAGGAACCAAGATGACAACATGGATGTTTAGAAGGCAGAAAAAAGCAGAGGGAAGAGAGGAAGGACCTGAAGAGAAGAATGAATGACTTACACTTTCACTCTTCAACCAATTTGTACTCGAAATGGCTCTTGTTAGAAAGAAGACCAGATACTTCAACAATTTGCTTTTAACAACTTGATTTTTTCCAGTGGATTGTCATAAGTAAAGGAAACTGCTTTCAAAACATCATATTTTGCTGTGTCTTCAGCTTGAAAAAGTTAGTTTAGTAATCTGAGAAACTATTTACTGAGCAGTATTTCTCCAGCCATCAAATTCAACCCAACTGGTGACATTACTCATCAATTGTAGAGACATGAATGATAATTTCAAAAGAATGATGCAGGAAAATCTAATAAGGATTAGCATGGAGTGTAGCAAAACTTTGAGATATGATGTAATGATGTAATGAAAAAGCTAAATATTTAATAAAAACTTCAGAGCTGAAATTCTGCAGTAGCCTTTCCGCACAAGACTTGTAACATTCATTCCTTTTGGGAGTTACTGTCATTCTGCAAGCTGAAAACATGATCTCAGGAAGTACCTAGGAAGAGTTCAAATAAACGTCAGCAAGTCAATAATGTATTTCATGATGCACAGATCAGCCCGTAACATATTTACTCTGTAGCTTCTTTCTGCATACATTACAGAAAATACATGATGCAATAGAATCATAGAATGTCTTGGGTTGGAAGGGACCCCTAAAGGTCATATAGTCCAACCCTCCTACAATAAGCAGCTACATCTGACACTAGAACAGATTGCTCAGAGCCCCATCAAGCCTGACCTTGAATGTCTCCAGGGATGGAGCCTCCACCATCTCTCTAGGCAACCTGTTCCAGTGATCCACCACCCTCATTATAAAGAACTTTTTTCTAATGTCCAACTTAAATCTACCCTTCTCTAGGTTAAACCATTACCCCTTTTCCTATCATTACATGCCCTTGTGAACAGGTCTTCCTCAGCCTTCTTATAGGCCCCTTTCAGGTATGGGAGGGTCATTATAAGGTCCTCCCGGAGTCTTCTCTTCTCCAGGCTGAACAACCCCAACTCCCTCAGCCTGTCTTCATAAGAGAGGTACTCCAGCCCTCTGATGATTTTCATTGCCTCCCTCTGGACACACTCCAACAGGTCCACATCCTTCTTGTGTTGGGGGCTTTATCTTTTTGAACATACACAATTATACTTGTGCAACTGCAGAAGTTTTTACTTTTCACATGAAACCACTCTTAAAATGAGAGAATCAAGGCACTGAGACAGTCTATTATGTAACATCATTAAAAAAACATACAGTTCATAAGGCAGCCTCGTTTGTTGCCATTAAAAGATTTCATATTCCTGATTGAAAGGTCAATAGATAAAGTTAATATCTGTGTGACTACAGACAGCACTTCTGGGAATAACTTTTAGTCAAAAGCATATGTGTGAAATGAAATCTTTTGTGTCACAAAGGCATAGGAAATGCTACATATTTAACTCCAAACATCCTGCAAATATCGTTTCTCTTCTCGAAGCACAGCCAGGATCTTCATTGCTTCCAATTTGTCAGCTTCCATTTCCATGCTTAAAATGTCCACTACAGCATTGCTTACACCATCAGCCATGTGCTTATCTCTGAAAAAAAAATATGGAGGAAAATGCATAATAGTTTATTTTTATTTTTATCAATATCTTCAGAAGCAGGATAATATTGGAAAAGAGGCATTAAAAAAATCCCAAACACAGCCTGCATGTTGTATGGCAAAATTCTCACTAAGTTTTCATGTAGATGAGCACTGATAGTAACATGTACAAAGTTTTCAGCATGTTGGAATTTGTAATAAAAAAACCTTGAAATCCTAGTTAAGCTGTCACAGAATAATTTTTATTTTAGGGAGAACTTGACCTGCTGAAGTATATATTACTATTATTTTATCATCATATGGCTCCAATATTAAAAAGACAAACAAACAAAAAGCAAACAAACACAAACCTCCAAAATCCTCACTTAGTGCTATTTTTAATACAAATAGCTGACATTTATTCCTGCAGGAGAAACTACTGACATTGGGCTCTATATACAAATAGTTTGTCCATCTTTCAGCAAAATTCCTAAAAGTCTCAAACCTCCACATAAGTTAGCATCCAAAATAAAACTTCCCACTGTAAAATATATTACTATTACAGAGCTTTAGCATTCTGGCAGACCCAAGCCTGGAACACAGCAGAAGACTGCTGCTATCTCACAGCTCTGTAGTATATCATCCCATCTATTCAAGTAACTCATTTTCTCAACAGAAATCTATTAGCTTGAAATCTCCTACAGCTTAATTAAATACTGTAAAAGAAAAAGAAATAATAAGTGACTAAAGCAATCAGTGGAGCTGCATTGTTACAAGCTGTACTTCCAACACTATCTTGGAAAAAATGGACATAGTGATAAAATTCTGAAGCATTCCAGGAAAGCTCTTTCAGCATCATGTTGGTCCTGTCTTTCAGACAGCTCTAAGCCTTTCTAAACCCTCAAGCTTCTGTCAACTCTCTTCTCTTTCTGAGAGAGTCCATCTCCACCCAGCTCTACTCACCCACATACATAGAAGTAACCTCTCTCTTTCAGCAGGACTCTGGCAACTTCCGTAGCGTAAAGCCTAATGACATCTTGCACATATTTAGGCGGGGCTACTTCTGCAGTTGAAGAGTCTCTTGAGAAACAAACCTTAAGATGAGTTAACGTGCCATTTTCAAGAAAACATTTCAGCTCATCTCTGAAAGGGAATAAAACCCGTTAGCCATGGCTCAGAGGTAAGCATTTCCTCCTGAATACAAAATTAATGCTAAACAGTGAACTTGCTTGAACAAATAGTCTCGATCCTGATGCCGACAACCAAAAAACAGCCATGTCTCTCCAAATTTCCAGTCTGTATGTTCTTCTCTGAGCTTTTGCCTGAACAGACAAAGGAAAAAAAAAAATCCATCCTGTTTTATCAAGTGCAGAATATAAAATGTCTATAGCCTAATTCTCATTTAAAATAGTGCTTTAATAAACCTCTGGATCGGCACAAATGTGAAATGACCTCAGGTAAATCTCAGTCAAACCCTCCTTTGATTGCCTGACTACTCACTTTTGGCCCAACTCAGAATCAATCAACTTCAATGGTTTTGGGGTTTTTTTGCCACAGTTGCATATCGGAATAGTCGAGACTGACACCTCCAAACATCTCACAAAACAATCCTGACTGCTGAATAAGGAGATCACTACTCTTTATCCTTAATTAGAAGCCCTGTAAAAACACCTGGGAAAACTCGACACCAAGCATTTTTAGCATGTTTTCCATTTGGCTGTAGAAACTTGCTAAATTTTATGAAAAACAATCTATTTACTACTACATCATCAGAACAGGTACTGCATTTTCTTGATATAATGCTTTATTGGGGGGTTAGCTGCAACTTTCTAGTTATTTTTTGAAAGAGATTTTATTTATCATTGATCAAATGCTTATGAAGTGCCATGAATCCTTTAAAGTAAAGTGCAAAATACTTCTGAGAGATAAAGGTATATCTGGGGTTAAAATTAAGGAGCGAGGATTGTATATAATGATTTGGCTAAAGAGGAGGCACTTAGTCAGAAATATTATGTCAAAACTTCATTTTTCTCTCAAATAAAATTGTTTCAGAATAATTGTTACAGGATCCAAGAAACTCAGTCATCTTGCTGGAAGGAATGAGTCATATAGGAATGATGTAAGATGTGTTGGATACCTTTAAAACTTGCAACCATTCCCATATGAATATTCCACTCTTCCTGTTCTTCCTTTCCTCCAAATGGCCATGTTTTACACATTGAGGCAATGAGGTACCTGTTATTTTTTGAACAAGCATCTCTTTGATTGCAAAATTATGTTGCTGGAGTTGGAGGGGATAAAAAGGGATCCACTCCCTCAAATACAAACCCACAAAACCCAAGATTACTGCCCAGTTGAGGGTTCAAGTGCCAAGCTCCTGATCGTAAAACATCAAGATGTATAAACACACAGAAACACAGGAATGTGGGAGAAAACTTGATGTTCATCATGACAAGGCTTTTAATATAGATGCCACTTCTGAAGGGAACTGAATTTTAATACCAAACTTAAGTCAATCAATACTGTTTCTAAAAACTATCTTAACAGGGCTTCCACTAGCAATGCACAGATAAAAGCTTTAATTTCTTATTACTATTTCTGCAATTCACCCAGTTCCTCATATAACCACTACAGATACGAAACACAGTCAGACGAAAGTGTAAGTTTTACTTATTTGAAAAACAAAGATGTAAACTATCACTACTTGTTAAAGGTTAATAAGACTCTTTCTAATCAGCGTACCATTGTTACAAAAACTAAAAAAGAAGGAAAAAATAATTAACTGCATTTGTAATCAAAACCTGAGGCTGTATTTTCTTCAACATAAAAAGGCTGTTTCCAGGTAATAAACTGGTACATACCTATGTTGTAGGAAACCAATAAATGGTGAAATTCCTGTTCCTGGACCAACCATAATCAACGGGACAGATGGGTCTGCAGGTAAGTGGAAAGTATTGTTTGGACGAGCAAAAATAGATATCTAAAACAAAATTAGATAACAGTTAAGATACCATGAAATTTTTAGAACCTTCAGGACACTTACACAGCGTATGTGCCCACACACTCTTCCAAATCCTGAGCTTCAGAGTTTCTTTCTAATGCCATACAAACATTTGGAATAAAATTTCACATGGGTTTCAGAACCCCACCCACACACACACTGTAATTACAGACCTATTACTCCACCTGAAGAAAAATTAGGCAAAACCACACAAACATCAGTTTCTGCATATAAAAGTTAATCGCACCATAAATTTGGGAATACTGTTGAAGAATTCATGAGAAGTTCAATATTGGTACCCAAAGGCAAGTAAAGCTAGTTTATTGCTACTATAGGCAACTCAACCTTTTTTCACACTGTGGACATCTAAAAATATTCCAGTGGAGATAAGGATTTGTTTATAGCTAACTGAAGCCTACTGTTACCAAATTCATTTTCTTAATTTTCATGAAAGTTTTACATAATCTTCAAAAATGCATATGGGTAAGAGGAGGCAGATAACTGCTCAAAGATCTTGGAAAATGGTTTCTGTCATTCCACTGATAAACTCTAATTCTGATCTTCAGATCTGTGTCTGAAAGGAAGCCTAAATAGAATTTGTAAATTTGTAGATGATGCCAAGTTGGAAGGAAATGTTGATCTGCTTGAGGGTAGAAAGGCTCAACAGAAGGAACATGGACAGGCTGGATGCATGGGCTGAGGCCAGTTCTGTGAGGTTCGATAAGGCCAAGTGCCAGGTCCTGCACTTGGGTCACAACAGCCCCATGCAAAGCTACAGGCTTGGGGAGGAGTGGCTGGAAAGCTGCCCAGAGGAAAAGGACCCAGGGATGTTGGTCGACAGCTGGCTGACTATGAGGCAGCAGTGTGCCCAGGTGGCCAAGAAGGCCAACAGCATCCTGGCTTGTATCAGAAAACAGTGTGGCCAGTAGGACTGGGGAAGTGATGGTTGCCCTGTAATTGGCACTGGTGAGGCTGCACCTCGAGTACTGTGTTCAGTTCTGGGCCCCTCACTACAAGAAGGACACTAAGGTGCTGGAGCAAGTCCAGAGAAGGGTAATAAAGCTGGTGAAAGGGCTGAAGAACAAGTCTTACAAGTAAAGTCTGAGAGAACTGGGTTTGTTTGGTCTGGAGAAAAGGAGGCTGAGGGGAGACCTTATTGCTCTCTACAACTACCTGAAAGGAGTTGAAGCTAGGTGAGGGTCAGCCTCTTTTCCCAAGAAACAACTGAGAGGAAAAGAGAAGATGGTCTCAAGTTGTGCCAGAGGTTTAGATTGGATATTGGGAAAAATTTCTTCACCAAAAGGGTGTAAATAAATTATATTTCAAATAAAGAGCAGATTTGAATACTGGAACAAGATATATGATGCACATATTAATCAGTTTGCCTTTTGGGTGAGTTTTCAAAAATTAAGGTAACTAGCATGGTTTTTCCTTCCATTTTCCCAGACCAATACTTTGAATTATTGGCACTTGTAACCAAATTCGATGGTTGTTTCCATTTTTCTTAATAAAACATACATTAGGCTGGCAGTAGCTCTTTTTGTCATATTAATTATATAGTAGAATTCAAAATTTTAATAATTAGCTTACGCCTAATAAATCTGAGACTGATTCATTACATAGACTCTCTGATATGAAAAGATGCAATAAAAAAGAAAAGTGTCTTTTCTTAATAACACCCTTCATTCCAAATCATATTTAATGGACATCAGATATATCACAAATTACTGTCCTCCATGTCATAGTCTATAACTTGGCCTTTACAAAATATGCAAGACCTGACAAAGTTTTATGATTTCTCCCCTATTATCTGCTACCCTTTCCTGGACATGACCAAATTCCTTTCTCCTACAACACTAACAGTCATAACCATTTAATTGCACAGTGGTATTTTAATCCTCAAAAATAGGCTCCAAGACTCACTTAGGACAACAGTGGGAGGAAAAGAACTCTGGCCTTTCAGCAATAGGAAGTTTCACTACTCAGTATCCAGAGAGAAATACAAATGTAAGTTTAGCAACTTAGCAATGAAGTTCTAAACATGTTACAGAAAGAGGGGTAAACTTACAAGTAGGGTAGAACTGTAAAATGAAAGTATATACTGCCAAAACACCCACATTGTATCAGAGCAGTGAGCAGGGAAACCTGCAGTTGTTTCAAACATGCATAAATTTATGGGAGTTCAGATTTCATATTCATACCTTTTCAGTTGAAGAGCTTCCTCCTTTTGTGTCCAGGGTGTTTTTACTGGGGTGCAATAGAGGTGCAACTAACTCAGCAAGCCACCCTGTACACACTCCTTTCCGTGGGACCGGTCTAGCTGGACAGGCAGGGAACTCCACAATATTGAACACAAAACACAGTCTTCCTGGTTGATATAAGTTTGAACTGCAAAGACAAACATATAAAAAACCCCTCAAATCATGAGAGATAGGTGTACAATCTTACAAGAGGTCCATTTGCAGCCCAAACCACTTCAACTGAATCAAGTTTCTCAGTGTTCAGTTAACTGTGTGATATTTATATAAAGTTAGAAAATGGTTTACAGTTAGACTCAGATGCCAGTGCCTACATAAGGGAATCCAAATTCCTACCAAATTCATATGTATGTGAGCTTGATCTTGAGAGCTCTACCAAAGCTTTGCCAAATATTCAAAACAATGTTGTTTGAAATAGTCAAACTCACTGTTTTTTTGCAACAGGGACACAATCATTTTTTTTCAGGTTTTATCCTCTAATTCCTCTTTTTCTTCTTTAGATCGTAACATACACACACACACACACTTGAGAAAAAAGCATACTCCAAATTACAAAGAAGGTAACATTTGAATATTTCATTACCTTGAAACTGAATAGGATCTGGCTTGTAATTTTGGAAGGTGTTCTGAAAAAATTTTAAAAAAAGGAAAAGAAGTGTCACTTATTATTTGATTCACCTAAATGAAAATATCATATAATGAGTGTTTATGCTATAACAGATTACAAGCATATTATAATTTAACTGTAATTTTACTCTATTAACATTCAGTGTTGTGGTTCAGAAACAAGATATTAAGATCTGAACTCTATTTCAAATTATTTTTAGACTTTGTGGAACATCTGCTAGAGAACCCATAAAATTAGGCCACAATTTATGGGTTCTTGGTGAACTAAAAACAACTGTGCGGTGCACAGAAGAGATGCCAGTAGGTAGTGGACAAAGTGAAACTTGACATTTTCTATTCCCCACCTTTCATTTAAGAGTGTTTTATGGAGGCTCAAAAGCTCTCAGAATAGGATTTCCTTGACTGAAAGTTTCCTATATATAATGTCCTAGAAGCAGATGTGCCAGTTCAATTTCAAACCTCTATGAGAAACTAGGCAAATTTTTTAAATCAGAGCAAAAAAACCTAACAGACAGGAGCTTACTGGGCATTTTTTGCAGTTAGAAACCCGATACATATATCACACACACGTATTTATATCTACATGTGTATCTATGCGTACAGAAGTCAAGCTCACTGGTGCTTTCATAGGAATGACTTGCATGCAGACTGCACATTTTGCCTGAGGAAAAGGGTCTATTAAAAGGAGACAGCCATATCGCTAAGTGAGCAATGTGGTGCAGAATGGTGACAAGAAGTCATATGCAATAAGTCATAATACCAGCAAAATCGGGCATTGCAGAGTGGGTTAACATGCAGTTGAACTGCTTTTAGTTGTTTTCCCACATGTACCACCCTTTAGCAGACGTTCCAACCAGTACATGGACACCCTGACATATTTTAAAGATGCTCTGCTACATAAGATAGCTGCAAGTCACAGTTAAGAAAAGCTACTTCAGCGAAGTCACTTAAAGACACTAAGCCCATTCAGCACATTACTTCCTTGGGAGAACACATTTAAAAAACTTTTAAAATCTCCTTTTATTTAGTTCAGTTGCTACAGCACTTTCCACAACACCTTTGAAAAGCTACATGTTCTTGCTCTCACTGTGACAATTCATGTATTTGTATAAAGGGGAGGTGAGCTCCTCTTTATTTTTTTAAATCCTCACAGTGTACTAAGAAAGAGAGATTGGGGTAGGTGTGGAGAAGACAACTGCAAGAACATAAAAAGCTTTTTTTTTGTTTCATATAATGAAACATACTAAGAAAATCTGGCTTTTAATCTGGAAAATAACTGTCAGTATGTTCAGATGTATTTGAGATGGCTACAGCTGGGGTCTCGTTCCTTCAATGTTTTATATAAGGAATGCAGTAAGTGTGTTGGACATTACACAAACACAAATATCCTGGGAAAAGCTTTCTGTTTTAACAGGTAAAAGTGCAAGAAAAGAATACGAAGGCAGGGAAATAAGGAGTTGTAAAAACATGTCTTTTTTACCTGCAAGCATTTGATGAACTTTTTCTTAAGGGCCCCAATCCTGCAAACACCTTATGCTTATTTTTTATACACAGGACTCATCCAGAGTCAATTGAAGCACAGGTATATACCTAAATGTTTCTAGAATGAATGCCGAAGGCTACAGAGCTTGGCTCCCCAAAAACAGTGCGATCACTGTTGATACTATAACATTTATAAAGCAGTTAACGTTTACTCATCTTTCTTGGGAAACTGAACATTTAGTCTGATGCATTTTCAGAAACCAAATCTAATTAAATCTAAATCAGTCACTTACCAATTAAAAGGCTAAGTGAAGGCTTGCAGCTTGGAAAAGCATGAAGTAAATCCAGCAAGCAAACATTAGAATCTCTAATGAACCGTGTGTAATCAGAGGCTCCTTGTCTGCTGCAAAGCTCTTGAAGCCTCCGTTTTTCTCCTGCATCACTGGTACATTCTACAAGAGCACGCAGAAATGCCTGTGGATAAGAAAATAAGAATGAAGGTTAAAAAAAGTCGCCTATTTGGGAAAAAGGACACAAATCTGGGGAAAACTAGGAATGCCTGGGGACAGGAAATGGTCACCTTAACACAAGGTAATACAATTTATTTCCCAATGCACACTTTCACCGACTATGAAAAATTTACGTTTTTGTAATTTAGAAATTACCTTTTTTTTTTTTAGGCTCCTCCTTTTAATGTCTGGAATAAGCTAGTGGATCAGAAAATCCTACTTAGCCTGAGCCAGGGAGAGACAAATAAATAGGCATAACCCATTTCCGGATAAATCCAAAATTTATGAAAGGCTTTTATATTTATGCATGTGCTTTTTAGTTAAGAAAACAGCTCCATAACACAAATTAAATCAAGATAAACCACGACTTGCTAAGTTACAGAAGCTGGAAAGGAATAATAAAAAGTCTTAGAAGAGGTATTACTGGAAATAAAGTATGGTATTTAATAGGTCAGGTAAATGTTGCAGTGGTGTTTTATTTCATACTTTATGCCTACAAAATGGTAATCTTCAGGGAAAACTAAATTGAGCATTGTGAGATAAAGTAAAAACCAGATGTAAATAGTTGCAAGTTTTTTTCCAAAAGCAAGGTGGAAATAGACAAAGTGCATGAAAGAAAAGTGATGCATAACACCAAGTGCAATCCGAGGACATATTCTACACAAAACAATACTTGGAAAGTAATTTGAGTTTGCTCAAACACTGAGCTTCCAGGCAACAGTTTGGAGTACAGCGTTACATAAAGCACATTCTACACGGATCAGGTAACGAAGCAGACAGGTTATAAAAAACAGCTTGAGAGATGCTCCCCCACCAGCACACTCTGCCTACTCTTATTGTGGAGACAACTTTTCAGAGGTGTTAAATGCAGTTTTGAAAAGGTTGAAACAATTGAAAGATTGTCTTCTCTTCTGCTGTGAAATCCACTAAGCTGAGTGAAAAGGTTCTTCCAAAAACTGATTTCCCTCAGAGACCCAACCAACACAACTCTTGTGCTTCCTCCTTCATACAAACTCATCTTTAAAATGTGTTTTGACAACATCAGAAATACACGTGAAGTTCCAGTTGCACATTTCCAGTTTTTTACAGGCACAGAATGAAAGAAAAGTAACATTCACTCATTGTGAGAACAAATACAATTATACAAGCAAAAATCTTTCTTTGAATTCTGTCAGGTTACTGAAATGCTAAAGAAAACCTTTAAAATAATTAAAAAGACATCATGGCATGTTTGCGTGGAGCAACATGCGTATTTTCAATGACAAAACTTGACAGAGATGGGTCCCCTGATTAGAAAGAATGATTTCTCTGAAATGCCTACGGGGCCAGGTTCAATCCGCCTTGAAGTTAACAGGCACCAAATACCTAGTAACTCTCTATGTACTTCCAGACTAGTTATGAAACAAGGTACTAGGGAATAGAAATAGAGATTTCAGCATCTCATATTTTGACAGATAAAAGTACCAGAAGCGAAATTTCTCAGAATAAAGTGCAAACAGCATCACACAAATTGGCAATTCTTATTTAGCAAGAAACATGGTAGCTACACATAAAGCAGGGACAGATCTGTAAGAGCCCACAGAGCATAGAATTACGAACGATTTCTCTTTAAAAGAACAAACATATAAACACCTTTTTGGGAACTGCTCTTATTTCTAGACACCAGGTTAGAAGGAACTTCAGAGTGCTTCTTTCAGGGATGTGTTGTGGACGAGTTGCTCCTAGTTCAACGGGAGAAAAAAAACACAAAACAAAACATGCATGTATTAACATCCAAAAATGGCATGACAAAGAAATGTAAGAGAGCTAAACTGCATTGAATTCTGTATGTTTGGGTCCCATCTGGTTAGTGGAAATTATAAACTAAACAGCAAGACAGTTTTCCAATGAAGCATCAATGACAATCTTCCAATGAAAATTCAAAACTTATCAGGAAAGCAGGAAACAAAAAGGCAGGTATAATACACGAGTTCAAATAGATTTCATTGCTAAAACACTTAAAGCTCTGTTGCCACTTTTCACCTTGAAAAAATTCGTAAGAATGCTTATCAGGAAAAGAAACATCCACATTCTTTTCCCTCCATCAATAAGCACTCGTGAAAATCGGAACACATTTAAGTTTTCTAATGATGAAACCAAAGGTGTATGCAGTCAGTGCCAAGCAGGAGTTACTAAGGCCCAACAGATCCAAAGAGTTCCTGTACAAGCAAATAATCACTCCTGTATTCTCTACAGGTTCCATTTCTGGGAAGGAGGTACACTGAGATCCCATCCACCCCTCAGTGGTAGGCTGAGAGAGTTGGGGCTGTTCAGCCTGGAGAAGAGAAGGCTCCAGGGAGACCTTATAGCATCCTTCCAGTACCTGAAGGGGCCTACAGGAAAGCTGGGGAGGGGCTTTTCACCAGAAAGGGCAGTGATAGGACAAAGAATAATGGTTTTAAACTGAAAGAGGGGAGATTTAGGTTAGACATTAGGAAGAAATTCTTCACCGTGAGGGTAGTAAGGTGCTGGAATAGGTTGCCTAGGGAGGTTGTTGATGCCCCCTCACTGGAGGTGTTGAAGGCCAGGTTGGATGAGGCTTTCTGCAGCCTGTTCCAGTGTGAGGTGTCCCTGCTCATAGCAGGGAGGTTGGAACCTGATGATCTTTAAGGTCCCTTCCAACCTTAACCATTCTATGATTCATGAAGACAGACAGAGCGCAGCCAGGCTTATAACCTTATGCCATGTCATGCTAAAGTGGCTCTTCTAAATTAACCCCAAAAGCAATATAAGAGCATTTATGTGACAAAACACCTTTAATTAATAAGCTCTGCAGGTCCCAGATTGTTTCCTTACACACCTAACTTTCATGTTGTGATTTCCCTTGACAATGTTTCTTGGCTTTGACATCTTGTTACTGATTCTATGTTTTTTTTCCATACTCAAGGGCCCTTTATTACTAGAGTTTTTGCTCTAAGAATATAGCAACATAACCTGCTAAATAACCTCTTCATCTCAGCATTACTTGACTGAATCCTTGCTACAAAGAACAAAATGTACTTCTAGAAGCTGATTGGCATAAATATAATGCAGGAAAGAAGCATCCATTTTTACATTTAAATAAACTTCCTTTTCTTGAGCATGCTGACAGCATGTTACAGGTACTTAATCCTCTTCCTAGGATGTTCATACATACCATAAAAAAACAACTACAGAAAAGCAGTATGTGAACAATAGATTTTGTACTAGACTGCAAATCATTTATGGCTTGTCCTCTCAACTGATCTCATCTACTTCATCAAAGAATTCATAGACTGAACAAAGAGAAGCTGTAAACAAAATTCAGTAGGATTTGTGGTAAATCTTGAAGATGCAGCAGAGGCACAGCCTGCTGTTCATGCTTTGCTCCCAGGTTTTTCAGCGCTTTTCATTCAGTTAACCCCCAACCATAACAGTGTGTAGGAACTATTACAAATCCATCAGAAATGTGAATACAGTTAAGAAACAACCATCTCAAAAGGAAAGCAACTCTAGAACATAGCTAGGAATTGCCAAGCTGCATTATAGAGCTGAATTCTTTGGTACAGATTGGCAACAACAAGTAATAAAGTTATAGTAACTTAATGAGTCTCTACTCATCAGCACAGCTCCAAAGACATGAATTTGATCCTAAAGCATCTAACTTCGTAACTGCAGTGGATGGAAGTCAGTGTTCAAACCATGACTGGAGATCAGTGGATCAGAAGCAACTTACTACATCCTGACCAACTACCCAAGTCAGCATGACTTGCTCTGGGTCACTCAGAAGACTCAAGAGCAGAACCAAGAACTCTGATTCTCTGTGCTGCTATCCAGTGCTATGATCTTCCTTTCCATTATAATTCATTAAGATTCACAAACAGACATGCCATTTTTTCAAACAAGACATGGCAAAATGCTGCATAAATCATGCATAATTTCACCTTTTTTCCCCAATTAGTGCTACATTACACAGCCAGAGATGCAATAACCTGGAATATTTACACATAGGGTGAGAGCACTGATACTCCAAGATTCATTCAATTATTTTACCAACTGAGCCTTGGAAGGATCAGGTTTTTTTGGAATACAAGAACAATCAAGTGGCTAAGCTATGTTCACCTGGCTATACAGGCTCTGTTCCACATGGACAGTGCTCTGACACCAATGAACACAAAGTGCTCTGTTAAGGCAGCTTTACATCCTTCCTGCAACATCAGTATAGCAGAAGAAATGGAACTACTGTAGGCAGGAAAGAGAGAATATATCTCTGCGTTATTCAAGAAGACTACACTTTGAACATGTTGCTGACACTGTCTTTAATTTACAGAGTGAGATTCAAATTCTACGCAGTCAGGGCCCTGATTTGCACATAAAAACCTCCTAGCCTTCAGGAGGGACAAAAGTTCAAGCCCACCTACCTATGGAGATCTGATGCTTTTGGCCCTTCACTACCTCTTCCTTCACTACACCCTTCCAATTGCTTCCTTTGAAAATGTGCCTGATTCTGTAAAATCCGTAAATAGTGTAAACAGTAGAAGTAGCATACCTGTGAAATACCCCCACATCACCCAAACTCTGGCTGCTTGCTTGTGCATGGTGGTTGGGCCCTGGATGGGGTGACATGGCCTTGAGCTTCGGAGTGCTCAAGATTAACTCTGATTTGAAGGGAGATTGATAAAAAACTGGGACCCTCTGGGACTTTTTCTGGTTTTGTTTGGGTTTTTTTTTTCAGAAGAAGCAGGTGTGGTTGGGGAAATCTGTGCCAGAGGAACAAGGATGATGGCGGCTCCCTAGGAGGCGTGGTGCAGTGGGAGAGTGTTCAGCATAGTGGGGCTGGTAACAGCTGGACCAGCCCTGCAGATGCAGGGCTCACCACCAGTGCAGTGACCAGGCTGTCACTGCACCAAATCTAACCAGTGACGCCATCAGCAGAGGTTAGTTACTGGAGTGGAGGTCAAGGATGGGGATCAGCTGGGCCTGGGACATCCCATATGACATGTGACAACATGGCCTCTCCATGTAAACTCACCTCATTTACAAGTGAGTTAATTGCCAAATCCAAGCACAGAGGCCCATTTATATCTCATACTTAAGGGAAAACTTGTGTTGCTCTCAGTGATGCAGGGAATCACATCATGGGAACTGATTTACCCATAGAGTGGAACAACGAAGAGCCCTACCCCACCTTGCAGCACTAAAAGCTCAACTCAGCAGCACCATAAAGACACCTGTTGCAAGGCAAGAGAGGAGTGATTCTCATAGATCCAGCTGGCAGTTCATGAGCATACTTGAACCTGCAGCTACTCTTTCTGAGGTGTGGGATCATAAGATTCAGCAGAACAGATCCACATAGACCTAGCAGCCCCTTAAAACATGCCTTGCAGCAGCACTGTCTTCTGCTTCAGGACTGTGGCCCCCTTAGGATGTAAAACAGATTGATGTGAAGTGTTGTGCAAGGAGAGATTTTACTTTCAAGGGGGGGATTGTTAAGTTATGTGATTAAAGACTCATCTCCATAAACACAAATGAGCACAGCAGAAGAATGAGTTGGTTGAATGCCAATGCCGGGCTCAAGTTCCCAGTGAGAAACTAACTCTTCTATACTAAAACCAGCAGCAGTATTTTATGTGTCCTCTCTTTTTTTAACACATCTCTGACTTCCAACATGCCTTCATGAAATGACAGCTGTGTCCCAATACTAAAGACAAAGAAATGTTCAAAATTATGCATACCAACTACTACCATGACAGAAAGGAGTATTTGTTCATGTTCAGTGCATCACACCATACCTTTCTTTTTAGTACCCTGCTTAACCTTTACACAAACGAGGTACTCTTCTTTATCAGAAAGTCCCAAGATTTGAAGAAGTTCTTCTACCTCGTTGACATTGTTAGGACATACTACACAGAAGGCATCTCCAGGTTGGTAGTCAAAGGCTGCATCCTGTTTTAAAATATGAGATAATTTCTGCTAAATTGTATCATAAATCAAGGCCAACAGCATTCCCATTCCTAACGGCAACAACCTTCCTACTGTTGCAGTCACATGATGTCCTATTTTCTTTTACTCCGTACTAGCACTTCATTATTTGGACCACATCAGAAACTAAATGGTCATGTTTTCTTTTCAGGTTTAACCTCATTAATTAGAAACATCTTCCCTTATTGGGTTTAAATATTTAGAACACTCTGAAATAAAAACTGCTGAGCAGCCTAAACAGAAGGAAAAGAAAGATGTACTAAGAGTGTGTGTTATATAATCAGCTCAGATAATTAATTACTGATGTACTTTGTTTCCTGGTTTGAGAGAGCAGAGAAATGTAGTCCTCGTACTTAATGCAACTTTGTATAGAGATACATTATCACTAAAAGAAAATTTGCTAGCTAAACTATTTGATGAACTGTGACTCAAATTACCCCAGCTGTTTTTATGTTCTGGGGGGGAAAAAAAACAGCCAGGGAAGAGCACAGTGAAAATGAAAAAGTATCTCAGATC
The DNA here is from genome assembly GCA_020745705.1 of Hemiprocne comata. Lineage (NCBI taxonomy): Eukaryota > Metazoa > Chordata > Aves > Apodiformes > Apodidae > Hemiprocne > Hemiprocne comata. Next base: position 88,147,351 of record CM036587.1, read on the forward strand.
TCAAGACCAAGATTCTACTTAGTTGGCTGAAGTTCTTGTAGCCAACTGCTAAAACCCTACTCAAGTTTCTTCCTATTACAGAAACATACAAAATTATACTTGCATCATTATGTTTCCTTTATGCATCACGTGAGGTGACCTGAATACACAGGCTGTTGAGAATGTGAGGGGGAAAAAAGGCACAAAATGGTAATATTTTCAGTGCATGCTGATGACAGGATACATGTATACAAATAAATATAGGGAAAAAACCACCTCATCTCAGAGACTCACTTATTCAAAACTTAATAGACTCTATTTACGACTGAGATTTAAAGACATCCCATGGAAATTGACACAGATTAGGCTAATAACATCTAATAAAAGTTACTGCCAAAATCATAGTTCCCCAAAGGCGTAATTCCAGAAATATGGAAAACCGCTCAAAAGCAACATATTTTCCTTTTAAAGATTTCTTGTAAAGTAATATTGAGCACTCTCTACCATTCATCTTCAAACCAGTTTACAAAATATTATCTTCCCTGAATAAACTAAACCAGTTTTTATATCTAGGGTAGCAGACAGTTTACGTAGTATGTTAAGGAGTCAGAGCAAATGAATGCCAGAGGCAGAAACAGTGCTCAAGAGCTAGTAATTCTTGTAATTTGATCATGCTTGTCAAATTATTACTTGTGTAGATTACTGACCACAAGGAATAATCACAATTTACTATACAGTTTTTAAATACTTCCGAAGTTGCGTGCTTACAAACTGAAAGATTATTCATTTTCAATATTCCCTGTTTGCCCTTCTCCATTGCAAATGCCCTTCAAAAAGGTTTTTCACAATATCCAAGGAATAACAAAGAAATTAATTTGACATTTCATTTCTGTTTGACTTCCATGGGGCCATATCTTGCAGTGAACAAATCAAGCTTTGCATTTACAAAACGGATCAGCCTAAACTGACATCCTGGTGTATGGGGAATTAATTTTTGTTTTTAAATAGTCAAATAAGTAATTTTCTCCTCAGCTATTATACATAACACACACATTTCACCCTTCATTTTAACCCACTAAAGAAAAAGCCATCACTAACTTACTGCAATATCAAGTTCTAAGAGCAATGCAGTTTTTATTGCATCTTCCCTAGTGAGCTGAACTGCTTTTGTAACCGGTACTTCAAAGGTTGTTCCTTCTGAAATCAGTGAGGACAGATGTGGATTCTGAAAAAGAGGACACAAAAACTAACATTAAAAATGCAAATCAGCTGAATGACAGCTTAAAATGATATTCAGGGATTAATGGTGGAACAATTTTTTTGAAACAATCTTAGAAAACAATTCAAAACAATGAGGAAAAACATTAATCTTCTACATACGTAGATTGTTTTGCTCTACATTTTTTAGAATCACATCTGAGCAGTAAAGACATATATTCAATTACAAAAGGTCAGTAGGCTTGAACAGTCTAAACGGCCTGAACTACCATCAAATGGAGCTAGCTGCTTCCTTTTTCAAGAGCTCTCTTGAAAATAGCCAAGTAGAGAATGGCATTTATGTCAAAACCCAAAAAACTCCTGCCTAATTAAAGGATTACCAGGTGTACTGAACAGACATAAGAAATAACAATAGAATCTATTTTAATTGCAGATTTACAGATTATGACTTCAGGCTGCAGATGGGGCTATTATTACAGGCAATTTATAAGAGGAATTTTAAAAACTGCAGTCAGATTTAGAGCTAATCAGCAAACTCCACACTACAAAGCACCATCATGTAATGCCACAACATTTCTACACACATACCCCAAGAATTATTAATGGGCAGGAAGAATAACTGCAGACCATCTCTGTCAAAGGCTATCACTTTGAGATCAGACTACAGCCCTCGTTTCTCCATCCCTGTTGTCAGCAAGCTTCGTTTGAGATCAATACCGACAAAAATAAAAAGAGGTGGGAGAGACACCAAATGTCCATAACAATACTCTGTCAAATGGAAAGGTATTACTCTACAGGTAGCAGAATATTGGTTAATCTGAGGATTCCTTATTTAAAAAAGAAGACAGGAGAACCACAAGTCCAACAGTTTGAAGTTTTATTCTTCTTTTAGAATTTTGACATGGGAATTAACAGCTTGGGTCATACCAAGGTATTGTGCATCAACTGGACTACTCATATCCCCTCAGAGTCAAGTTCAAGGTATAGTAAGATCAAATTTTAAGCTAAAATGTATAATCTTACACTTGCCACAAAGGCTTAAGATGCAGATCATTACTGCTCCATTACTAATAAGCAGCAGTTTTTAATTCAACACTGAGACTCAACAGCACAGGACACAGATCATGTAAGTAACCAGAGAGTCCATGTATCCAGCTTTCTTTAAATGGCAGAGAGTCTCTTTTTGGCAACATCCAAGCCTCCAGTTGATGCATTTCAAAACAAGCCAACTTCAGCTGTGCTTGGCAAAAAACACTCACGGTTGTTGCAACTTGAGATACTGGAAAAGGATGTAAATTGTAAGGCCATATTTGTTTTTACAAGTAGGATACTTGGGACCTACTTATTGACAACTATGTCAAAAATAGTGCCAAAGGAAAAAAAAAAACAAAAACTTGCATTTGATTCTTTCCAAGGCTCAAGACAACCATCCAGATTTACATTCTAAATCTGAACTATAATCTTTAATTGCAGATTAGTAGATTCAGCTTTTCAATTTGCTGCTTGAAAGTAAAATTTATTTTTTTCTATTTAGAGAAGTTAAGGCATCAATATTAGAACCTGATCAATTATTTCAGAGATCAGCCTGAATACATGCTAAGATTAGTAAGAGAATGGGCTCTTTTAAGCACTGCAGCACCACTTTCAACCCCAGTATTGGTGTTTAATTGAACAGTACGTCTAAATCATAAATCTTTACCTGAGTAATTTGGATTATTTAACTCAACAACCCAAAAAAACCCTACCACAATGTGAAGTTAAAAATAAATGGAAAATTATCCAGTGTTTAAACTCATACACTCTTACATAAGGATATTAATTAGACTAAGTGATCCTCTCAGTATTAGCATTGCTACCTGCAACAGAGACAGTGTTAGGGCCCTGAGAACAGAAATGGGCTTTCATAGTCCTTAACAGCCTCACCAGGGATTCCACCCCCACCTCTGTTCATGGGCCTGGGAACCCCATCTCAGCTCAGCTCTAGGTCTTCAGTCCCTGCCTGAGCTTTGTGACAGGAGTACTGGTCTGCAGCTCAACCACAACCATGCCCATGGCTGGCCACAGATGCTGCTGATCCAGGCCTGACCCAGTTGCAGACCAGCTTCCCAGCCTGGCTTCAGACCTGCCTCATTCCCATGAACTTGCTTGATCTGCACTCTTGGCTGATCACGGTTGCCCTCTCCTGGCTTGTATCACTTGGGTATCGGGGAGTGGGGCTGGCTGTGTCATCACACTGAGCTCCTAGCACTCTGTCCCTTAAAGATCAGCCAGCCCTCACTGCTCTCTCATGCAGATAACCAAAATGTGTGCCCTCTGACAGACAACTAGAAAAGTTTGAGTCACACTTTCCAGCTCATCTTGAGCATTAAATATGCCGACTGGGGATGATCACCAGCTCATGCTAATTCTTATATAGTAGGTCTTGGTTCAACATGGCTTCACAGGAAAAGCACACTGGCTTTAAACCTACAGTTCATCTGTTTTAACAGTAAAATTATGATTATGTTTTTACAATGACAAGTTTCTCTGTTATTAAATATACAGCAAGATTTTGAGCAATTTTATACTCTCTTAAGGTATTCTGCAAGTACTAAGAATTTGAACAGAAATTGTATTATACTCCTTTCTACAGGAAGATGCTTTCACCACTCTAACATAAGCCACTGAGGATTTTAATTCTTCCATTCCTGGCACTGCAATGCCATTCGTCTATCAAATTATTATTTAGCTAAATTATACAGCAGTGTCCGAAACTCATCCGGTGGTAACTACATTTTCACAATATAAATGGATCTTTCACTTACAAGTCAAAAACCTTCTGCATTCCAGGACATATCACCTTTAAATAAGTATCCACTTGCACTTTTGAGTCATATGTAAGATTATACTCTCATGCTCCCACCAGAGCTGGAGGCTTTCATCATTCAAAGAGAAGTCCTTACCTCACCATGGGTGTCCTGAAACTGCACCTCTATATATTCTGGTGGCAAGGCAGGAATATTAAGAGCAGACTGAGAGACAGGGGGCACAGAATGAACAAGTGAAGGTTCAGCATCTGTAGTTGAAGCCTCAAGATGGATGTCAACCAGTTTCTGAGTCAGAACAACAGAACTCCTCACTCCATCTTCTAGCTTCAAGTTCTGTACTTCTGAGCTTAAGTTTAGTTCATTCCCAATGTGCAGGGCTGCAGAGAGAGTGCTAGGAACAGCATTGCTGCTCATGCCTTCTTTTTCTTTCTGCAGTATAAATGCTTTCTTGAGGGCAAGCCACAGCCCATCAATCCAAGGATCAACCACTATTTCCAAACTGTGGAGGGAGGAAAAAACCAACAAACTGAGAAAGAATGGTTGACTTATTGTGACTTACTGGACTGTTAATTTACAAATAATGAAAAGTCTACAAAAGCTAAAAACACTATTCATTTTCCATTTTAATATATATCTGCAGCTGTGACCAAGATTACTTTTTTGTTAAAAAAATTTATTTTCCTTTACTTATTACTACTATGTAAATTTACGGAGTCTAAAGTATGTAACAGCCTCACTTTTCTTCCAGTTTCTCATTTTTATTTTCTTACACTGAACTTTATGACAGGAAGTCAAACGGATGGGAGCAAAACATACAACTTTTCACTGTGCAATAGCAACAAGGGCTTACACTAATGTTCCGTTTTTATTATTTTAGAGCACAATACATAAGTTTTATGGTTATGGCAATGTTTGCGCTCAATTGTCTCATATAATCATGCACAGAACCAATATAATCAGCAATTCAAAATAAATAAGCCAAGACTGCAGCCTACTGGCCAGAAAGGGCAACATGACAGGAAGGGAGAAACATGTTTTACAGAAGAGAGAAAAAAAAAATCAAAAAACATTGCAGGGTTTGCCTAAAGTACCTATACTGCAAGATGAGAGTTTGGATAAAAGTCTGATGTAAATATAGAAAAGATTCCACTACCCAGCCCCACAGACACTGGGAACTGGATTTATTTTTATTTGCTTCAGTAAACAGACCACATTTTTAAACTCCTACACATATTCTGAATCCCCTAATTTCTAAAACTTCTAAATACTCTGCATTTTTACAGATGTTTGCTCACATTTTAATCATGGAGTTTTATTCAATGGCAACCGAGATTGAAAAGACATTTGCGAACAGACAGGACTCATTGCTACGAGGTGCTGAATAGTTCAGTTCCACTGATTTTGCAGTTGAGAAGGTTTAGCCAAATTCACATGTAATTATTGTATCTTGAAGAAACCAAAAAACGAACTCATACCCTACACAATCATCTGCTAATCCGGTATCGTAGAAGTGCTGGGCACCAAGATCTTGAAGTCGCCGGTCTACTGTCTTTCCACCATTACAAAAGAACGTGTACTCTGAATCTCCCAGCCCTAGCAAATGCAAGGAAAGAGGAATCACATAATCAGTCAGTCACCCAGGCTACAGAAAGATCTGCAAAGACAACACCGGATTTTCTTGAGGGCAAACAGAAGAATCTGACATAGCAACCTGCGTGTCAGCAGGACACTTTTATGATCTTCAAAAAAACACATTGGATTTGTTCTAAAGCAGAAGTGAAAAAGTTCCTCCCTCACAAATGTAAGACACAGAATTTCTCTGAAAATACTCTTTTTTCAATATTTCACTTTTCAGAAGAAGTTTGCTTTAGTTTGAGGCTTTTAAAAAAATACAAAACCACTTTTACAGGAAAAATGTACGGAACTGAAATAATTTTAAAAAGGAGTGAAACTGATAAACTATATGAATTGCCAAAATACATTAACTCACCTTCAGGTTAAAATTGTTAATAGATATAAACAACATAAAGGAGAGAGTATTGATAGTAATTCAAAAACATTGGAACCTTGAAAAAAAAAAACCCACATCAAACAGAGGAGTAATTTTAAACGATATGAAGTAAGAAATGTAGGAAAACGTGCATAACAAAATCTGGTCCAACATCCTCCTCTACAAGAAACAGAAATTTCTTTATAGATCTCATTTTCACTGCACTGGATTTTCTGTCCTTTAACAGTCACAAAGATGTCTGGCTCTTTGTTATCAGCTAAAAATTCAGTGGACTCAGGAATTGTATTTATGGGGGACTTGAAGAGATTGCCTGAACCACTGACCTCAACAAACTGAAACTCAGCAAACTGACCTTACCAGCAGTTCAAGATGTATCAGGTGCATTTTGACAAATCTGTGTTTTGCATATCAATCTGTAACCTGAAGTTACATTCCTTCTATTGACAAGTATGACATTCAAAATTTAAAAAGGTATTGCTAATTTAAAGGGATAGGATGATCTTAAAACCTTATTTTTTTTTAACATTTTATACTGCCTTTCCCTTGTATAGAAAAATGCCCAATTACTTGCCAAGTCAGGTAAACTCCTCTAGTTCACAGAGACTTGACATGAAATCAAATCTTCAGTAATTACATATAGCATATATCATATTTTTGTATAAACAAAGAAAACTAAACTGTAAAAAAAATTAATTGGTAGCTTACATACAGATCATTCTGCGACACTTTTCCTCTATTTCTCACAGATGACATCACACAAAAAAGCTGTTCATGTTATAAAAACCTGTTTTATAAGCACTTTAAAAAAAAAAAAGCAAACAACCAACCTATTCACAAGTAAAAAAATATAAAAATTATTAACTGACCGAAAAGTGCTGCAATAATATATAAAATACCAAATTACCTAGCAATCCATACTGGAGATGTGTGAAATGATCAGGTGGCAAGGTTGTGTCTTGAATTTTCTTTACAAACTTGCGGGCAGTGTCTGGTGGGTCTCCAGTACCAGTAGTGGAAATAACAATAACTACAGGATCCTTTTCTGTTTCCAGGTTATACTACAAGTAATAGAACAAGTAAGTTACAACGTGCCATTTGATACATATTTCTGGCCTTAGATATTATCTTCCACCCTTCCTTTTCTCAAAGGCACACGGAGAAATGTGCAATCTGACCTGTATTAAACCACTGAAAATTTTCTTCCTACAGCCTTAGTGCTACACCTTTGTCCCATTCTTTCTCTTTCCTTCAAAAGTACTCCTCAGCTGAGGACAGCAATGCCACACAACAGCAGTGGGCAGCCTGCTCAAGCTGTGAATGACTGCTGAGGGAAGGGGATAGAATCAGACACCCAGATGTCTTACTCAGCCTAACATGTATCACGTCAAATGTGCTTATTCAGATAACTCATCCAAGGCTAACTACATACACTGTGACCTGAGATGATCTCCATTTAACCTATTTTACTGTTCCTACCTCACTTCCATGTAATTTCAGTCTTTCATCAAGCATAAAAAGCAATGATAGTAAGCATCCAAAGATTTATGACCTTTTCTCACCTACAAATGTATAGGTGAGACACTACTTGGAAACAGCCAGTGTTTCGGAGACTTAAGCAGGATCTGACCATCCATTTTTGTATGGCAACAGGATCACACTACGACTGTTGACTCTGTAGCCACCTGCTCCAACCCTAGACCTTCTTCACAGCAATTCCTTTAAGTGATGACAAGGTCTGAAAAATACCCAACAGCCCCAACATAAAGATGAACCTGCTAACTGACAAATATGGACAAAAGAGAAACCTCTTACTTCCTCATCTAAGGCACAACACAAACACCTCTCTGAACTGTGCATGTTGTGGAATAAACTCTCAGATCTAACACACCCAAGAGGCCTTCACAAGAGGTGCCATCAAATTCAAGCAAGTTCTTGCTTCAGTACATTATGTCACCCTGCCTTCCCCTCCACAATTACACTTGAGCTTCTAGAAGTTCTCTTTCTTAATAGTAAAGGGTAAGGAAAAGCTTAATTGAGGAAATCTACAAAGCTGCAGAAATTAGTTTTTTCCTCAATGTTCAGTTCTGACATTTAGACATCTTTATACTTCATCAGTAACTCGCAGTTCTCAGCTGCCTTCCCAAATTTGACAAAATAGATTTATTCAAGTGGGAGGTCAATGACAAGGTTAGAAATAACCTGCCTACTGCCTTCCTGAAACTAATCTCCAAACCTGTCAAATGCAGAAGAAATAAAATGGAAGAATATAAGGAGAATCTTCACATTCCCTGCTGGCTGCATAAACGTCTCTTCATAAATCTTTGCCCCATACTCAGTGAACATTCATTCAAAAGATGTCCTGCTACCAACATGCAGTGTATCCCCAAGAAAGCTAAAAGGGAACTAAATTCTTTTTATAAACTTATCATATTTTCAAGCGCCTGAAAAAACTTTTAGGTGTTATTTTCTGCTCATGAAATACAAGGCTATCAAGTTTCCTTTGTTTGGCTGGGTTTTTTTAAATATTTTTGAGGACATACAGTTTAAAGTACTCAGTGAAAAAAATCACAGTCCACATTGCTTTTAGTTACAGACTGACATTAACAGTTTTCAGATCCCTAACTTTGGATAACAGCAAATGATAAAAAGCCACTTCTTTGCTCCAGCCAAGCTTTTTATTTCTTTCTAGAACCTATCTTGAGTGTATCCAGTGTGAAGTGGAGCAAGTGCATAAGCTATGCAACTCAAAAAGACCTCACAAAAGCTCAGGGTCTCACTGTAGTCCACAGTTAATAGAACACAGGACCTCAATGCAACACAAAAACAACAGAAAAAAAGGGCATCAATTTTAACAACAGGAGAGCTAATTAGTAAATACAGAATTTATTCACTGCTGCATACATAAATCATTTTCAAGAAGTCACTGCACTGTTGTTAGAAGAGTGATCAAAGATATATTAATTTTCTGTTTTAATGAGAAAAATCACAAGAAAGATGTACCTTTGGCAGAAGGCTATTAAGCATCTGTTGAGTGTTGGTCCAAATTACTGATTCATAAGGAATGAAAATCTAAAACTAGATAGTACATTTTAGATGAGTTCATGTGCTCAGCCTTTACAATTATGAACAGCCACTCACTACTCAAGCACATGAAGAAAAATGCAGCTCTTAAATACTCATTTTTTGTAACAGGATGGAGTATCTCACCTTGTCCATTTCACTCATACAGTGCATATCAGCTTCAAGTCCATGGGCACCTGCTTGCTGACAAATCTCCTCAGCTATGGCTTTTGCCTGCCCCTTTTGTGTTGCATAGAGGAGCAAAAACCTCCTTTTTAAATCACAGCACATTTTCCAAAACAGAGCACTTTTTTTTTTCTTTTTTTTTTTTTTTTTAAAGACACTGCAGGGGAAAAAAGAAGGAATAAAAAAGTAATATTTACTGCATGCATAACAGCAAGATTTTACTTTTATTATTAGATTAAAGAGATACCTTAAAGGATAGCAGTACTGCTGTTTAACTGGGAAATGAGGCATCTACTCTGAAGAGAAGCCATTTCTCACAATCAAGCTCTGTTGGCCAGGTTGCAAAGGGTATTGGTCATATGTGCTGTACTGCTTTGATATTGCCCTAATACCCCAATATGCCCAGTATCAGGAATCTAGTTTGTAAACAATACAATAAAGAAATTAGTTTCATGAAAATAAACACTATTTTTATTACGTAAGTTATTATTTTCCACTTCAAGTCAGTGACTGCTTTGATTTTTTCTGAGATATATTTGAAAGTAAAACAAAACAAAACATAGACCTAGTGAAGTCAAACTATGATGCTTGAGGAAAAAAAAAATAAAATTCTCAGTTTCTTCTTTTCTGAAATCAGTATTTTTTGCCTGAATGTCCTTAAGCTTTACTGTCCAATATGGCTATTATTTTAGAACACAAACATTGTTCTTCGTTTAATATTTCCAAAAGAAGCTTCTTGCACAAGTCCAACAACAGAACTGACTGTTTGGTTTATTTCTCCTAAAAAGAAGAAACCATCTTAGAGAAGTCTGCTGTAGTGTAAAATGCCACTCTCTCACAAAGTCTTACAAGCAGCAGGAGGAATGAGAGGCATATCCTTATCCATTCACCTGTCCCATGAAAGTTGAAATGCGAGAAGTTTTTTTTTCATAATTTTGACACAGAACACAACAGGTTTAAGGAAAACTTCAAGAAGCAGTGAGTGAGAGAGATAAGCAGAATGTCTCCTGTGTGTATATTACAAATTAACCTTCTGTCAATATTTTGTCACTGCAGTAACTGCAGTAGAACTGAAATACCTATAATTAGAACTCAGTAATTTTCAGTTCCCACCTTGAACTTTTTTTCACATGCCTGGGCCCAGTTTGCTGTACTTCACCACTTTCTCCCACACAGATTCAACACCACAAAGCATTCAGTGTACTAGCCACACACACTGATTTATAGAAACCTGTGGCTAAGTAATTTGAGGCATATCTTTTTCCTGTTTCTCCTCAGGGAAAACAAGCGTAGCGCAACTGCACTTTAAATTGATTACACTCTATTACTTAAAAATATTCTCAATTGCCCTAGCAATCATTTAAAATAAATGCATTTAAATAACTGGCTTCATGTACATGTGCACAGATAAAGATGCATACACCAAAACAATCTACAAAATTATTTTTCGCCTGCTTTTTCCAAAAGAAATACTGAGAAATGTGATGATACACAAATTATGACTATTCATGCGAAATACAGTTGAAAAACTCTTAGATCCCTGTAGCAACACAGATTCATCCCAGTCACATGCCATGTTTTCATTTTAATTATTCTTTTGTCAGCAGGTGATAAGGCCTGACTGTAAATGGAGAAAAACAATGAAGATGAAGCAAAGTTTAATTACTAGTGTCTTTCTGATACTTCAGAAAGGAACAAAGACAGTAACTTTTCACTTGGGACCACCCCATAGCACAGAGGCCTTCTATACACAAAAAGTTGAGGGGCAAATGGACAACACTATAGCCAGGGGATTACCAATAGATTTCAAACAAAAGCTTGAAAAGATGTGTGAGAGAGACATGATAATTTGCAATAGCAAGGGGAGAAGAGAGGGCAACAGAAAGAACAGTAGTCACAATGTGGTTTGACATGGCCAGATGTTGCCCTAACAGCACCATGACCTCTGCCTAGGCCAGCAAAAGCAGCCTCCCCATAAGAAACTGTAAGCTGCTTCCATTCCAGCTAGTTCAGAAACAATAAAGGGTGCAAAAAGTAGCTTCCCACATCTTGTGTGCACGTATGCAAACTTGCAGGGAGCTTTCTCATGGGTGTGTGGAGTAGTAAGATTGCAGAGAGACACAAAAGTTGGAGCAACCACATCTCTCACAGAAGGCATGTGTAAACAAGAGAACTCACAGGGCCAGAAGAGGGGATTATGCTTGAGATGCATACCTCCTGAGAGGGGACTGTGTGTGTATGTAACAGGGTGAATGTGTCCTGTGGGAAGGGGGGAGGCAGCAATTAGACAATTCCTTGGAATTAGACACAGAAGGCTGTTTAAATACTTGTAGGCATTTATTAGCATTTTAAAGTGCCTAGCACTGTATCTGTTCCTTTGTTGCTATTGATCTTGAATATATAGTTCAATTAACTGATTAAACAGTAGTTTAACTAACTGACATTTAATTATGCGTTAATAGGTCAATAAACTCCTTTGATCCTGATTCAATCTACACTACACAAGTTGAAGAGTTTCTACCTGTGAGAGCACCTTCTCCCTGTCATCAGCCACAAAAGCTTCATGCCCAAACTGATCAAATAATGCCTGCTAAAAGAAAAGAAAATTAGTCATGCCTACCTGCAGATGAAGACAATCAAAAACCAGGAACAGACTTGCATTCAGATGAACATATTGCCTGCCTTGTTCTTGCTTTGCTGCACTATACACTTGTTATGCCACTTCCACTTATGTGATACGAGTTCAACTGAAATAAAGAGGGGGGAAATGGTAATCCTTGACTATCGAGCTTTCCAGATAATCCCTCTGACTTTAATTACCACACCAGCAGCCTTTAACATGTTGATGTGTTGGTAGTTGCACACCAAAAAACAATGCAAGGTTTAAACTGGAAAAAAAAAACAGGATATCCTGGCTCAAACCAGGGCTTAACATGGAAATAAGGATGAAAATCCAAATTATATCTGATCTGATTAAGTACTCAAAGTCAGAAAACTAACTGTCCATAAAAGATGAACAGGGAGTCCACTGGCTCTATACATCAACACACTGTAGGAGCAAACACTGAACGAGACATGCTGGCCTTAGCAATTATGTAGCTGCACTCTAAGGTCAGACTTCCCATTTCATGTACCTGTTCTGTCAAAAATGGCAAACTGCATGGCCATGGCCAGGATAAAACCGCCAGAAACTTCTGCAGCAGCTTTACACGCTTCTGTGTGGCTTTAGACCAAGTTGTGGGATCATGCCTTCAGAGGCATGAAGCCACTGCCTCAGAATTACTTTCACTTTAGGACCAAGATAAATATAAAAACCATAACAACGTCAATGAAAGCAGCGGGACAACCGCTTGTGAAACCTTTCTCGGCCCGGGTTTAACCTTCCGCCCAGAAAAATTTGGTTGGACTACACAACACTCCGCTGGGAAGGTGGAGAGCTGTCCCTGAGAAAGGACGGTGATTTTAGGGAGCTAAAGCCCGGACCAAACCGGAGGCTTGAACGCCGCAGCAGCAACTGAATCCTCCCAGAGAGCCGGCGCTGCCAGGCCGGGCCGGACCGGGCCTCGCCTCGCCTCGCCGCGCCGCACCTCGCCTGGCCTCCGCCCGGCCTCCCGCGGTGCCTCAGAACGCGCAGTCCACCGCGGGACTGCTTTCGCTGAAGGACGCGTTTTGATCCATACGTACACTGGGACAAATCCGACTCCCGAGGAAAAACCTCCACGCCAGCCTGCACTCCGCGCCACACCGCGCCTCCCGTAGTAGGGAGGAGGCAGCCCGGACGGGATGGGGCGGGACGGGGCGGGGCGGTCCGCTCCGGGGACCGTGGGGAAAGACAGCGGCTGCCGGCGCCCGGAGGTAGCGGCTCAGGGAGCGGCGGAAGTTCCCGGCGGCCCTCGCGCTGCCCGTCATGGCGGCTGAGGTGAGGAGGTTAGCGGTCTTGCTGCTCGGACACCGGCAGCGCCGGGTGCCTCCGGCGGCGGAGGGGGGACGAGGATGAGGACGGGAGGGGTGGGAGCGATGCCCCGGCTGGCGGCAGGCAACAGTGGGCGCAGGGGTGGGAGGGACGCGCCTCGGCGCGCCTGTTAAGCCTGTCAGGCGTAGGGCAGAGAAGCCCCGCAGGTGCCACCCAGCCCTTGTCAGACTCGCCCATCGCACCCCGGTTTCGCGGCTGCGAGCCCCCCCTTGGCCCACTCCGCACTCCGCGCGGTGCCCCTCTCTGCCGCCCAGTGCCTCAGGGTAAAGAGGAAAGTGCCTTTGTGCAGTTCTTGCTTGACGAAACATGTCATCCCTGTTCTCCCCCTCAGTCCCCCCGCCTTCCCTAATGCCCTTACGGAGACATGGTGCAGAGATTAAACCTGTCACACAGGTCTCGCTGCCTCCCGCAGTTTCTTCTCTTTGCATCGCCTTGAGCTGGTGGTTGTGGCAGAGGGAACATCCCAGTGGTGTCCAGCCGCTCCAAGTTTTTCTTGCTGCGTTTTAATGATGCGGTATTTTCCAAACTATATATTTATATGTATTTTTCTTCCTCAAGGTATCTTTCGAGAACCCGCTTGCTCCAATATGGCTTTGATTAGCCAAAAAAGTTTCCAGTTTTATTCATCCAGCACACCGGCAAGCAGGTCCATTTTGATGACCCTGAGCAAGAGGCTGGGCTTTACTAGTGGGCAGCGAAAGCCCCAGAACTGTAGCTCTGTAGCCATGAGGATGCTATGTTTCAAAGATAAATCTCAGTATATGTTTTGTAGAAAAAAAGTACAACTGTTGATACAGTCTCTTTCTGTTAACAAAAACGTGCATCTTTGTGGAGATACTCGGAGCAGTCCTAAATCTGGTAATGAGTGGATGGATGAACAACTATTTTTCAAGAAACTGAACAGCTTTTGTACATCAAAAGATATTTTTGATTTTCTTATATCTGTGGAAGTTATGTCTGATACTATGGCATCAGGAGCCCTGCAGAGGATTTCTGAAGTTGAGGTGGATGACAGTGGTCTGAAGAACCCTGAAGAAGTGCTGGAGAATGATGTTTTCAGGGCATTATGCTTCCAGTTTGAATTTGAATCCTCAAAACTGTCAAACACTGGGCTGCTGAATGCACTGCAAGCTTTGATAAAACTACGTATAGATCCACAGAGTACACTGATATCAAGTTTGCTTTCAGAGAGTGAGGAACGGCTCGGTAAAGGGCAGTTGACTGTTAAAAATCTGTGTGCTCTTGGAGAGAGTTTGCTTGAGTTGGAAGGCCCAGGTTGTGCAATGCTGCAACAAATTGTGAACCATATGCAAGAAAGAGACGTTGAGAAGTGGAGTCCTAGGGAAATGGTGATGGTTTATAAGATGCTGCAGGTGTCTGTCAGAGAAGGTGAACACTACCAAGACTTGCTAAACAGACTAAACAGTGTCACTTTAGCCATAGTTCCCCAGCTAAGTCCAAAGTTCACAAGCATAATACTGAATACACTGGTTGTTCTTCATGAGACTCAGGCAGTTCCCTTAATCACAGCACTGTGTAAACATTCTGTGAAGCATATTCCATATTTCACAGATGATGAACTGGTAAATGTACTGGAAGCCTTTCTATACTTTGGACGTAGTGAACAGATTTTTACAGAGGCACTGGAAACACATGTCCCCAAGTCCATCTTTACCATGCATCCTCAAATAGTTTGCAAAGTCATGCAGTATTGCTGCCAGAAGATGATTCTTTCTAAGCCCATCTTTGATGCAGTGGCAGAAGGTTTAATTTCCGATGCTGACAGATTTACTACTGACCAGATTGCTGAGTGTATTATACCATTTGGGATTCTTAATTATCTCCCTCCAAGTGCTTCATCCTTATTCAGGAAGCTTGAAACCATACTGTATACTCGCTTGAGTCACTTTCAGCCTCACACCTTGCTGAACCTGCTGCACTCATGTGTCCTTATGCAACGTTACCCAGTAAATTTTCTGCCAAAAATATTTAGTCCCTATTTTCTGCAACAGCTTCAAGGTAAGGAGCAGTGTTTCTCTTACTGTGTTCTGCATTTCATTCTATTACGTAGTATGTCTCTTGTCAAGAACCCATTTGTTGTCAATTACATCTGTCAAATCAACAGTGACCTAGAGAATGGTGATGAGGAGGCCAAAGATAGTTGCTTCCTTTTCACAGTTGCAGTTGTCTTTCAGTTTATATCATTTAGAGGAGTTTGAAAGTTGCCCAGTATGATCTGAAAAAGAGATTTGAAATCCCTTCAGAATTTTATTTCAGTGAACCCTTCTGCTTTTCTAAAAAATATTGACTCATGTTTTCCCCATGTTTGTCCTTTGTCTCTGTTTAGATGCTAAATTATTCTGTGGGGGAAATGTGGTACTTTTAACTCTGGCTGTTTACACATTTTGCCTATGCAGTGACCAGTGTGAATACTCACACTGAAATGAAACTATGTTACTATGAGACTGGTGACACTAGGAAGGCTATTGAGAGTCGTTATTATGGAACAGACAAGACTGAGGCTAAAAGTGGTGGATTTTTTAATTACACTGATACTTGGAATGATGCATGAGTGATGTAAAATATAATTTTGTGATTCTGGATGAATTTTCCTCTAAAGTGTTGCATTGTAAAGACTGCCACATGAGAGATGTGGGATGAAGGTGGAACACTGGATAGTGAGTCCTGAGTCTAGACTTTTATACTAGATGTAGTCTCCCATTTGATTTGTGGCTTTGGGCAAATCACTTCACTCTTCTGTATCTTTTTCTTCCCCCACAATCGTTCACTTTGCTTACTTGGATCTCACACTCCTTAGGGTTGGGACTGGCTCTCAGGCATTTTGCTCGGGGGCTAGCCAGGGGAAGACATATTTCAAAAAACAATAGAAATACTAGTAGTACTGATTGTGAAGCTAAAACAATTACCTTCTGCTTGGGCACTGCTGGTTAGATTTAAGATTTCGCTGCCTGTCTTTTTAAGGTTAAGTCCTCTGTGACTTTGCATAATCCTTATTTCTAGGTGTCTTCCTGAGCATCCAAACCAGAAAACCTGTTCCTAGCCTTTAAAATGGGAACCAAATTCCAATATGCAAGAAAAGTTAGAATAACTGTTCCACAGCTTGCTTACAGTTCTGTTACTAGCAAGCTCACCTATTACTACAGAAATAATTAATTGTTGTATTTTTTAAGAGCCTAAAAATCCTTATAAACTTTGGTAAGGATTAGTACAAATTCCAGAGAGAAGTGAGTCAAAGTGTCACATTGGGACAAAAAGTTTATTGATAAGAATGTGCTAAATTATATACGCAGAATTTGTATATTGCCGGCAGTACAAAATATGTTTTTCAAGTTATGTTTTACCTTATGATTCAAATAGGCCAATTGCATGTAAGTGATTTTAGCACTTAATTCCTTGCCTTTTGCCAGCCTGCATCACATCTGGCTTTTCAGGTGGGGGTAAAGTAGAAGCGAGTATGGACTTGGGCTGTCATCTCTACTCCTCTGTATAAGGATGATTGTATTGTACTCTTGCTTCCAAGCAGGTTGTATTTCTCTTTTATATTGTATTATGATCAGCTTGTGAAAGCTGAAAATGGATAAAGCTGAAAAAATAATTTGCAGTGAACAATTGTTGGCTTAATTAAAATAGAAGTGAGATCTGAACCAGTAAAACATAATAGCATCATAAATGTGAGCAGTAAAGGATAGGCTGGTATGGGGCTTTTTTAATTATGTAGGTAAAAATGTAAATTGAATTCTAATACTCACATATGTTTAAACAAAGCATGAAGATTGGTGTTTCATCTGTTTTTTAAATTACTTTTAATCAAGAATCTGATGCAGTTATGTGATGCTTCATTCCATTGGCATCCTGTCTGCCAACTACACTCCTGTGGTGGAGACTTACTGTGCCCATCTTTGTTCCATGCCCTGAGCTCCCTTGCTTTCCACCTCTGAGCGAGCACTACAGCCCCATCCTTGTCCCTATGTCTTATGATACTGAAGAAAACAGGAAATTTTAAAACCTACCCCATGGTTTATCCCATCTTGCTTAGGAGATCTCAGAGTCTACTCACCTGCTGCTTGCAAGACTGTCTTGTCTGCAAGGGCTGCCTTCACCTGCTTTTATTCCTCAATCTAGTAAGCTTTTAGAACATCCCCCATGTTGTAGCCTATCCTTGGTTCTATTGCATAGTCCAACAGTTTTGGACACAAAACTATTATGAATAACACATTTGTAAGCTATAGATTTTAAGTATTTCTGTGTCAGATAGTAAAGCATATTTAGCAGCATTATAGGGATATGTAAACTATGCCAGAAAGATCAGTGACTTCTCTAGATCTCAGCTAAGATTGCTCTGTTAATAAAACTCTATACAAGATCAAGTTTTCAAAGTTATTAGAAACTTTGGTCACTCAGTGTTTAGCTGCTCAACATAAAATACCTTAAGAAGTTGATTTTTAGGAAGCAGACATTCCTCATGTCCTACAGAATGTCCTTTAAAGTTCTCGAGCTGATACTTTGAAAATGAGAAACCTCATAGTACCATTTACTTTGAATATGTTCTTTTAAATCAATAAAAGTACTCCACTAGAGTGACCAAAGTTCAGAACAGGAATTTGAGAAGGTGACCTGCATTATTAGTGTCTTCTACTACATCAGGTTTTTACCATTCTATAATAGTACTTAGCATGTAACATGAAAGATGCTTCAAGTAAATACTTGTAGACAAATCTCCAGAAGTTATTTGCTGTTATCGACTACTTTCAGATAAAGAAAAACAGCTGATTGAAACAGTGAGGTCCTGGGATTATAACTTGTAGAGAAGGGGTTGTAGGAAGAGAAGGAAATGGGCTGTTTCTTCAAAACCTCAACTCAAACTTACTCCTTCCTGTGGAATGCCTTGCATCTCTCAGATACTCAACTGTTTTTGTCAGAGAATATGACAGTCTTAAGATCTTGCTAGTTGTATTATGTTGGTGTTTCTGGATATGATTTCCTCAGTTTTCCAGCTATGTCACTCCACAACAGATCTTTGTGTTCATTCAGAGAATGATCAAGAATGACAATGACCAAGTAGCTTCTCTGCATGTTAAACTGAATAGCGTTTCCTAACTTCTGCATGATGGTTAGTGTAAAGATACTTTGTTGAAGGTACATGTGAAAGCCTGAATGTTGTTGTTTCAGCTCAGCCACCTGGTTTGAACAGAATTGTTACCTCCCAGCTAACCCAGCTATTTCTGACTATTACCCTGGAGTGCCCATTTTATGAGGTATGGTACATATGAAACCAGAACTGATGTTTCAAAGGGTATAAGGTCATTAGGACCCTGTTGATAATTAGTTGAGAACTATCATCCCCATAAAAACATTGAAATTGGATGAAACAGCTTTTTTTTCTTTATAAAAATATGAAACATTTCTACCTGCTTGGTTGACCTGATGTATTTGTTGATGTATGTTTGACAGAACAGACTAGCTGTAAGTTAAAGTGCTTTTTGAGTATTTCCAAGTGCTTTTCCAGCAGCTGTGCCTTCTTTATGTTTGGCCTGTGAAGTCTTGGGGCACAAAAGGTATCAGGCACTTTGATGTTTGCTTGATTGTAGAGGAATGGAAACAGTTGCGTGTTTCTCATGAGTGTTATATTCAGCTTGATAGCATGGATTCTTGCTGAGGATATTCTGGTGGATGGTTTGTTTTTATTTTGGTTTGGATTTTTTTTAAGTTTCTCACACCTTAGACTGCAAGACTTGCAATAGACATAATTTTGAAATGCACATAATACATTTTGCTATATTAATATAATTGCAAAAAATGTTATCTCCTTTTTTCTTTACTTTGGTTTCATTTTATGTCATTATGTAGGGTCCCAAACTCCTTCCAAAGTATCGAGTAAAGACAGTTGTCACACGTCACGGTTCTGAAGATGTTCACCTCCTCAAAAGGGTGAAGACTGGATTACTTTATTTACTGAAAAAAAGAATATATTTTGCATCAGAGGTATCAACACCATATTTCTATACAGTTGGTAAGTAAAATTTATTTAGATAATAATAAAATGAGTACTTATGCTGTCCAAACTTTAGGGTCAGTTATTTTCCAGAAATAAAAATTATTTATTTTATTCCTCTTGTGTGCATTTTAAATTGTGCAAATATGGAAAGAACTCTGTAGAAGGTCTGAACTCAGGAAACATTATGGCAGCTTTAAGTAAATGCATTTTCAAAGTGAGAAAGAAGAACAGGGAGAGAAAAGAACTACATTAATACTTGGAATTTACACAACCAGTCTGTGCTGAAAATAGCTGCTTACTCTTGCATTCTGTATTTTTACTATTGGCTCCACTTTTACTTATCCTGTAAGCAATTCGTATAATGTAAATCAAAATGAGGCAATGCCACTTGCCTGACCTCTCTGCTTTGGTGCTGAGTAGAGAAATGGAGAGCTGGAAGGTTTTCAGCCTCTGCCCTGCTCAGCTGGGCTACTCTTCCCTTAGCAAGAAATATCAACTACATGTTGATAGTCAGTGGGGGGTTGTGGACTGAATGAGAGGAGTGAGCAAAACAGAGTGTTTCATGCACCAGGAAAGGAAACTGAGAAAAGGTAATGATGAGGAGAGATGTGTGCCCAGAAGAGGTGGATGATAAGTAAGGTGTTGAGGGAAGGGTCTCTTGGACCCCATTGATATCATAGGGATGAGAAAAAAAAAAAGTAGAGGGGGATGATTCCAGAATTACTCTGCATTTTAGCTTCCACATGGGCTTGAAGTTGGCAGGGTCTAGGTCCCAAGCTCTGTTTGCAGACTGACATCATCTATAAAATTAGAGAATTAGTAAGAAAAATGAAAGGGCTGGGAGGGTTGGGAGAGAGAAGAGAGAAAAAGCCTCTCCCTAAACCCCTTGAAATTCCAGAATCCCTAGCCAAAGTGCTATTTAACTACTTCATGGTTTTTAGTGGACTTGGAATTCTACTTTGCTGTTAGCATTATGAAAGGCTGAAGTGTTACTAATTATCACTCATTTGTGTTAATTTGTCAATACACATCTTTTGCAAGCCTCTGTGATTCAGAAGGAAGTATTGCAATAGTAATTTGGCTCATTTATAGAACAATGAACTGTAAGAGGATGAGAATTACAGTGAACAGTTTGTTATACAAAATGAGTTTTGATGTCATTTCTCTTTTCATCTATACTAGATATTGAGATTAAATTAGATGAAGAAGGTTTTGTATTGCCTGCTGCCCAATGTGAAGAGGTTCACAGACGGTAAGAGAATTCAAGAAACCACTGATAAAACATAAACAGTAACAAAGTGCATCCAGGGGGAAACCCCAGTAAAATTTAAGCTAATTGGAGCAAGCTAAAGTTTCACATTGAAATGCCTGGCAAAAGGACAAAGTTGGCAAAAATAACAGTCTGTACTTTTTCCTCATTACTTTACCTCTCGACTATACAGTTGCAGACAATTAGTCTCTTTACCCAGTGATAGTCAGGATCAAAGTGATCCTGATTTGGCTTACAGTAAAATATTTCAATCTTCTGTAATTCATTTTCAAATTAAAACCAAATTAATTCTAATTGAGTATGCCTGCATAGATTTAACACAGTGTAAGCCAGTTTGAGTTCACAAATGTACTTCTGTAAGGAATCCTGTGTGGATATGAGGATATTTGGTACAGTTGCCGTTTTTATTGAAAAACGCATAGGTGTTTATGTTAAACCAACATTATTTTGAGAAACCTTGGATACCAAATTAAGAGGCTTGCCTGGCCAGTGTTTGCAACTGCACTTCTGTGGATAAAGCAAAAGTCTTTGAAAAGGTTATGTTTTCTCCAGCTTAACCTTCTCAAGACTTTCAGAGTAATACAGGTTCTCTCAAAAATCCCATCCTTAAATGTTTAAGAATGGGCTTTGATTTTTTTTTTAAATCACAGCTTTCGTGTGTAAATAAGGTCACAATATACTTAACCTTCTGAAAACGTAAGGAACTTTTTTACAGTGGATATAGAAATTTTGATTTAGGTTGATACGGTATTTATCACCAAATAGAAAAAACAGATTTATAATCTGGATGCTGCCAACCATACATACAGGTTTACCTTAAACAGATTGAGCTTAAACATAACTTTAACAGGTTTAACAGTTACATTACTAAGTTGAATAAATTTAGCTGCTGAAATGTTTTCAAGCTGAGACAAGTATTTTGTATGTTTTTCCTTGTAGAAGAATTCAAACAGCTTAGCAGTAGTAGCGTTAAAAATAGCAAAGTCTTATTAACTTGTATGGTAATTTTTGTTCCGATCATAAAAATAAGATTTTCAGGTTAGTTTCACTAAGCTTCAGACTTTCCTCCTCCCACCCTTAAACTGAGTAATTTAAATTGTCCTGAACTAGGTAACTCCCATCCTACAACAGCTAATTCTAGGAGGTATTACGGAGTAAGAGGGGAGTTATTGTATCATGCTTCTTGGGAACTGCAGTAGTTGTGGTGCCTAAAGTAACTGCTTCTTTTCAAAACAACACTTGTGCTTCATTTTAGGATTGCCCTCTGCGTCGATGGTCAAAATAGATTTTGTGTTAATAGCCACAATCTGTTGGGAGAAGAAGCCATCAAACAGAGACATCTTCGGTTACTTGGATATGAAGTTGTGCAGGTGAAGTCCAAAGACAGTGGTTTGCTGTTGCTCTGTCTAACAAAACAAGTGGAAAATTATTATTTTATAATGCTTAAAACTATAGTGGCAGTTACTTCCCAGGGCAGATGTAGTCTTGTCCTTTCTACATTATGTTCTCTTTGCCTAGCTTTTCCCTTTTTGAGGATGTTACAGGAATTGTTTTTCCTTTCTTGGATCAACTAGTGTTTTCAGCCAAATAGTGATTGCTTGACAGACCACTTCTCTGCTGTGAAAATATTGGCTAAGAGTTCAATAGAACTGGGATTTTTAATTAAATATTTTTTTTAAAAAGATAGGACTTCGGAATTTAAAAAGAGGTGTCAAAAAAAGGAACCGCTTTGTATTTTAAGTAATAATTTCACAACAGTAATTTCCTTTCTTTTGCCTGTTA
This sequence comes from Hemiprocne comata, assembly GCA_020745705.1. Classification (NCBI taxonomy): domain Eukaryota; kingdom Metazoa; phylum Chordata; class Aves; order Apodiformes; family Apodidae; genus Hemiprocne; species Hemiprocne comata. Next base: position 88,169,653 of record CM036587.1, read on the forward strand.
AATTAATAAGGGTATTTTTATCTTTGAAAATTCTTTGGACCAAAACAGTGACTTTCGGATTTTTTAGATAATCTTGTCCATTCATAATCACTTACCACGTAAGCCTAACCCAGTTCTGTTTAACTTAGTTTACACTGTCATGAATATCACTCTTTGTTTTACAGTAAGCTCTATTCAGGCGATTTACAGATCAATAATATGTTTAGGATTAAATGTTTAATTTTAAAAGACACATCTTTGTGTAGTTTTACATCGGCTTAATGAGTGTTAGTCTTACCCAGTTGTTTATTAAAAAGTATTTCCAGCAATCATTTTTGTTTCATTTCCAGATTCCATTTTTTGAGGTACAGAACCTACAAAATAGCACAAAGATGGCAGAATACCTACACAAAAAAATCTTTCCTCATACGTATGGACTCAGCTGCTGACACTGGAGAATGATAATAAATTAGAGGGTTGACCTCCTTGACTATACAGTGTTAATATTGTGCATGGAAGAACAATTCTATTTTTTAAATAGCTCCACCTAAGACAATTTGGGCTTCTGAATGTGAGACCTTCCAATATTTGGAACATTTCACTTGTAAAGAGTAATAAAGAGCAATATATTTTCTTAAATTTTGTGTATTTATTGTAAGTTAACAGATGCCAGTGCCAGACAGTCAGTGCTGTGTTTCCTTTGAATTTTCACTGGTTTCAGTCATTACTGCAAATGGACAAATGTGACTATGCAAGGGTACTGGCTGGTGCTGAAAGCAAAGGAATGTGCCATGTTGCCTGTCAATCAGGGCTTTTCTTGACAGTATAAAAATAAATTGTGCAATCTACTCCTAGCTGTTTGTGTGATTTCCCAAGTGGTTCATAAAACTAAAATTCGGAGTAGTTGCAGAGGCAGTATTGGCTTGTTGCTTATTCTTAAGTAGAGGGCTGTTCCCTAAATAGCAATACCTTACAGAAAATCAAGGCATTTTTATTAAAAATATTTGGTTTACTATGTAAAAGAACAGCTGCCACAGGGTAGTGGACTTGCACAGCGGGAGCCACCCTAGGTTCTGGGTATAAGATATTTGTAGTTCTGTCTTTGGTGGCAGTTTTATCTAAACTGGCTAACTGGGGTCATGTAAGTGCTCCAGAGTTCCTTCAGTTCACAGCCTGCTGTTTGAGCCTGAACTGAAACTCATTATGCTCTGAATCTCAGAGGAACTATGTCCTAGGCAGTCCTTTTTTACATACAAGTATAAATCTGGCAGAAGGGTGGAACTGAGAACTGGAACCAGTAATCACTTCAACCAGAACAAGCGTGCCCTTGGATCAATCAGTTGATGAGTTCAGCTTTACAGATGGATGAAGGGAAAAACCATAGTATTTCCATTTAGTGGTCAGGGCAAACCAAAACCTAGAGAACCAAATTGCTCTCTGTTACTCCCCTTCATCCCCCCAGGGGAAGACGAAAGGACAATAAGGAAGAGAGACTCCAAGGTAAGAAGACTAGAACAAATTTAATAGAACAGGGAAGGGATAGTAGCATGTGGGTTAATAATGGAAATACAGAAGTATATACAAAACCCTTTCCAGTAGTTGCTGATACAAGTGTTTGTAAGTGTCTGTAAGTCCCTCGTAGCAGAGCTGACTTGGAAGAAGGGTCCAGGGCTCTTCCCATCAACCGATGGAGTTGGATCCTGCAGAACATGTAGTGAGCTGAAGATGAAGAGCAGGAGCCTCTCCGCAAGGTGTCTGCTGGATGAGTGAAGGGAGGCAGGAAGGAGGAAGGGACAGACTTTGCTGTCCTTGCTTTTATGGTAAGAAATGGGACGGAATACTGACCCTTCTGTGTTCTGTTCTGCCCCCTGGATTCCCCGGGGTCCTAAATGCCCTCTCTTTAGAATCTTGTATTGATAGCATAACATTAGCCTGGGCCCCCTCAAACCATAACTCATAGCCTTAGTTCTGATCACATTACGTGTACTTGATGGACTGCCATGTAAAACACATTTTCAGGTTAGCCTGTGCATCCTGTCCTGTGTGGAAATACTGTTTAGGAGTAGCAAAGAATTTGCAGCATCACCTGGTATGATTTTAACTATTATGATTTGGTACAAAAAAGGTGAAACTTTTACATCCTTGAAAATTCTAAATATTTCACCAGTAGATACAGAACATGGCCATTGTGTCAAAGCTACTGTTCATAACTTGTGTGTTGTGGGTGTTTGTAAATTGTCCCAGCGATCCCTGGAGATTTTTGGATGCAAAATCCAGATCCAAAATATTATTTACATTGTGTCATGCTATGTGTTCTATTCGTGTTAATTTGTTGCATGTATAAAACTCTTACTCACAGTATTATGTCAAAACTGACAGGTAAGGGAACACCAAGAGTTAAGAATTACAGAATCACAGAGTTGTTACATTTGGAAAAGACCTCTACACTGAGTTCAACTGTCCACCCAGGAGGAAAAAACACAAAACAAAAAAACAAAACAAACCCACAACAAACACCACCAAACAAACAAACAAACACATAACACCCACCATGCCCACTAGAGCATGTCCTGAAGTGCCATGTCTACATGTTTTTTGAATACCTGCAGGGATGGTGACTTCACCACCTCCTTGGGCAGCCTGTTCCAATGCCTGCCCACTCTTTTGGTAAAGAAATTCTTCCTAATATCTAGTCTAAACCTCCCCTGGTGCAACTTCAGGCCATGTCCTCCAGTCCTATCATTATTCACTTGGGAGAAGAGGCCAACGTCCACCTCACTACAATTTCCTTTCAGGTAGTTGTAGAGACAAATGAGGTCTCCCTTTGGCCTCCTTTTCTTCAGGCTCAACAACCACAGTTCCTTCAGCCGTTCCTCATAAGACTTGTTCTCCAGACCCTTCACCTGCTTCGTTGCATTTCTCTGGACACGCTCCAGCACCTCAATGTCCTCCTTTTAGTAAGGGCCCAAAACTGAACACGGTACTCGAGGTGTGGCCTCACCAATGCCAAGTACAGGGGGACAGTCACTTTTAGTCCTAGTGGCCACACTATTTCTGATACAAGTCAGGGTGCTGCTGGCCTTTTTAGCCACCTGGGCACTCTGCTGGCTCATATTCAGCCTGCTACTGACCAACACCCTCAGGTTCTTTTCCTCTGGGCTGCTCTCCAGCAACTCTTCCCCAGACCTGCAGTGTTGCCTGGGGCTGCTGTGGCCCAGGTGCAGGACCCACCACTTGGCCTTGCTGATCCCCATACGGTTGGCCTCAGCCTGTCAATCCAGTCTGTCCAGGTCCCTCTGCAGCACCTTCTTACTCTCAGGCAGATCAACCCTCCCACCCACCTTGGTGTTGTCTGCAAATTTGCTGAGAAAGCACTCAATCCCCTCATCTAGATCATTGATGAAGATACTCAGTAAGACTGGCCCAAAAACTGAGCCCTGGGGAACACCACTGGTGACCTGCAGCCAACGGGATTTAACTCCATTAAAGAGATACTTCCCAACAGTGATATAGGAAGCTTATAGCACACCAGTAACCTAAGAGTTGTTATCCTAGCCGAAGAGATTTTTGAAGGAGAATGAATGAAAGAGAATGAATGAAATGTCTTTGCAGACATTTCTAAGGAACTTCTTAATACAGAAGAAATCATCAAGGTATTATTTTGACACTAACTGAGCACCAAAGTGAGAAGTCAACCACTCAAAACCGAGTTAGAACGAAGTAGTAGTAGGAAAAAAACTGTAAAAAAGTGAGGCGGGATGATAAGGGTCTGAAAGAGCAGGGGGTGACACAAGCAAATAAATTAGAGGAAAACTCGTACTAGTGTTCATGACTCATGCCTTTCTCCACAGTGGGTGAGCTGGTGATGCGTATTTCTCACTCAGGCCAGAAGGTGGTGGTGTTCTCAAAAAGACTGGAATTCCTGTAGTTTTCGAACACAGATGGCTTGTAAATATATTAAGACTATTTAAAACAAGTAATTTGTACTGACTGTCCCCAGCTAAAAATAACCTGTCTAGCATATGGCCATATTCCATCTCATTCTTCACTGGTATACATCTGATACTGATTTTTGAAAGGCATTCTGGTATTGTTAGAAAACATTTCCTTCTGACTTTGCTCTTGCTGTGATTCCTTTCATTTAACACTGCTGGATTTGTTTAATGAAGTATTTATTGTTGAAAAGGAATGTTGCAGTTACTGCCCTCCTGTTCCTAGCTCATTTAATAGAGAGGAACTTGCAGGTCATGAATAATGCAAGTAAATAAACACCTCTGAAAGTAAGAAACACCTCTGGCTGCTCTGTGTGCTGTGGTGCTAACATCAAGCCAAACAAGTGCTATTTGCTGCTTAATTTATTACTTATTCAGGACTCAGATTAAGAAGTTCTTTGTTTCTATTATTTTTTAGTAGGATACTCACTGTGTTCACAAATGATACACCTTTCCTATGTGTAAGTACGTGACATGACTCCAGTGTCAGTCAAAGCTGTGGACATCTAGTCCTGGTTCTGGTACCATCAGTCCAGCTGTTCCTTTCTGAACAGTACTGCTCCAGCTTTAAACAACAGCAGGATCAATGGTTCTTGAGAACCAACCTGATGCATACCCTGCAGGAGATACTCCTCCTGAAATCACCTTATTTAGTACTGGGTTCAGTGAAAATACAAGGCTTTTAAAATTACTACTGCATAAATCCTTGTGGTTTTTTTCATCTTTCCTACCAAACTATTTAGTGCTTGTTCTCCTAGTATTATTTTTTCTTTTTTTCCAGCATTGGATACAGAGCCAAACATGATTTTTCTTGTGACACTCTTCAACAGATCAGTCCCTCAGACACCATTTGTATAGTGGAAGCACAGTGGATGTCTGAAATCAGCTAAGCCCAGATTTTGTCTACTTAAATGCTAAGCACTTAGAAGTTCCCTTTAACTTGACTTCCACTTGAAGTCTACTGAAACTGCTAAGCACTTCTCTAAGTCAGATCATTTCTTTACTTGCCCATTTATTGATAAACCCATCAATTTTGGAAAATCTGGGTTCAATCCCCATTTCAGCTGTTGTGCCAGTAAAATAACACCTAGCAATTTTGTAGCAACACTATAAAGATGAAGAAATTTGTGACGACTGATACTTTGAGGAGCAAGCTTGTTTAAATGTTAAGTCTGTGCATAGCTATGCAGAAGCACCACCTAAAATAGCAGAGAGACAGCTGTAGACCCAACAGGTCTCATTTCCAGTCTTGCAACCTAAAATGTTCAGCTCTTGCTGATGTTCTTCTTCACGAGATTGCAATGAGACTGTAAGGAGAAGACATGTTTGAAGTAGGACAAAGAAAACATAGCTGCTGTTTCATCCTATTTCTAATCCAAATCATTCTCATTAGCTAAAATGTGGAAGAAAAAGCAAAAGCACCGTATTGCTTTTTGATGCTAGGTGGGTTTTTTTCCACCTAGATGTTGCTGGTAATGACAGGTAGAAGAGATTTAGCATGGAGAAGATTTTCCCAATAAGCAGGTGATGCCATTTTTTCCGTAGAATTCTGCCTGCACAAGATTAATCCTTCCATGTTCTCTGATCGGCTGCTCTATGGGCTTGTTTATGTGTCTCCCATACTCTGAAGATGACAAAACAGGGACAGGTCTTGCCATTTCCTGTGAAAATATAAAATTCTCCTTGTAAGAAAATCACAAAGGGAATGCTTGGCAGTTATCTACTGCTAAATATGCTGTGGCCAGGGGCAAAATGACAGAACTGTACAGCATCTGCTATATGGATGTATATTTATTTAGGAGTGATTTGCACTGTTACTGTTCCATCCCTGACCTAGTTTTTAATGTATATTAATAAACCATGAATGCATCACTAGATGACAAGATTATAAAATACAGAGCTGTGCCATGATTTACTGTGGACTGATAACTTTTTACACACACACAGGTGATCACCATGTGGTTTCTGGCAAACTAAACACTATGTTACTGGAAAGTGGCACAGATTTTATTTTCGTTTTTCTTCTGCACTGACTTGCATGATTTCTTTGAAAAACAGGAGAGATTTAATTTGTATCCCCTGTTACAGGAACACCTACCCTCCTTGCACAATGCAATGAAACCACTGCGTGAAAAAAATCAAAGCTTAAAGAAACCACTTGTTCACACAAGCTTTCCCTGAAAGACATAAAGTATTTACTACTGTATTTTCACACAATGAAAGGTTTTACTAAAAATGCTTGTAGCTGTAAGGTTATAGAAATAACTGCTCTGCAATGATGCGATGTGGACTTGGTGAAAAATAACCTGACCAAGAAAAGATTATTTTAAGCTTGTTCTTAGTAAACTGCTTTTTAAGTGACTGTGCAATCTGCAGTGCTTTCCTGTACTACAGCAATGGGGAGCTCTGGAGTCCGAAGGGAAGGACAAGGATTTGTTTGTTTTTCTTTCCCTAGCCAAAGGTCTCAGATTTATCAGGCTGCTTGTATGTTTGCACGCTGGCTAACGCAGTAAGCCTTGGTTCCCAAAGTGGTTACCTCATCTTCTAGAAGGAGAGTCAAAATGTGGATGTCACACCCCAGTTCAGGTGCAAACAAATTACTACTTTGCTACAACAGACCTAAATCTGAGACATATCAGCACTTGCAATAGCACCTGTGAAGCACACAAGCCCCTGCATTTCCTGCAAGGATGTAGGTGGGACCACAGATCCGAGGGGTCTCAGATCAGAGCTGTCAGATGTGAGACACTTCCAGACTCATGGACAAAAGTAGACCTGAGATTCTTAAAAGATGCTGCAAACCGTTTAAAAAAAAAAAAAACCCCACAAAAGCCCACTCCAAAACAACCATTCATCCCTCAGCTCTCCCCCTACCCTTGCTGCCTACCCTGCTCCACCCCGTTAAAAGCTATTCAGTACACCAACTTGTAGCCCCACCAGAACAAAATCAAGCCAAGAAGAGTGGCAGGCAAAAAAAAAAAACAAACAAGATAATTTAATCCCTACCCTCAGTTGTGGATTAAATGTTGACAAAGAAATGGCTGAATCTTTGTACCATCAAGAACGAGTTTGCTAGCCATAGAGGGTTTACAGTGCGAACGATGGGCAGCAGTATGTAATGCTGATAGTCTGTGTTCCTTTTAAGTGAAAAAGATTCAGTTTTCCACATCCTTGGTAGCACAGCACTGCCTGTGCACAGTGGCATTTCATCTTGGCGGTTTGGCATTCAGCAGATTTCAGATTTTCCAGCAGTTGGCTGGGAAGCTTCCCGCTACACGCCTTCACAGCCTGTGACTCTAGCACTGTTAAGGCTTGAAATCAGCAAACCCTCAGGCAAACTCTCTGCTGCAGTCACTGTGCTCCATGTGGCTCAACTGAGGACCTGTGACTGTACTGTTGGATTCCCTGGGCGCACCCAGGCTCTCTGCTGAAACTGAAGGGCTTACTTGCAGTGTTTTGGTTTTTCCCACTTTAAGGAAAGGAGTACACTGTGGTGGATTCAGCCTGTCTCCTCAGTGTGTTTCACTGGAAAGATGTCAGTTGTGGCCTTTTTATTTATATGTTTTATAAAATAGTTGTTGTTATTATATAAAGTCTGTGAGGGCCATTGAGGTAATTGAAGAGTAGGAGATGAGTATGTGACCTGCACTTAGCTATGGGTAGGTCCAGTGTTGGGTGTCATCATGTGCAGGAGGATCATGTTCAGACATTTAGCAGCTGTGGGTTTGATGTGTCTCCATGCTAATTAAGGGCCTGGATTAAGTGACACCTGTTCAGGCAGAGTCACTTGAATGCACTGCTCAGCAGAGCTTGTATCCATTCTGGCCTGTATGTGTTTGCTGTAGGAAGCAAGCTGGTAGGAAAGTGAGTTTTGCTGATACTGAAAGGACACAAAAGCTCAGCAAGAAACCTTAACTCTGCATTTATGCTGTTTCTACACAAATTTCCCAGCTGGAGGTTGGGCTTGGTACTGGGGGACAGCCAGGTAGGGCTCATTTTTAATTGGAATAGTCATTCACATAGCTTTTGGCCTAATGCAGATTTGCAGTTGAGTTACTGGGCAGGAGCAGGTGACTCCTTTGGGAGCACCTAGTACTCCCTGACACTGTCTGATGGAGTTGAAGGTCATTACATCTGTGCACTGAAATTCTGGCATATAGAGGTGCTACTGAGATGAATCACAAGCAGCAACCTTTGTCCCAAAATCCCAACAGTTTTATTACCCAGCGATTTCAGTAACTTTACTTTCGTCTCCCTCTTCCTTCTTTCATCTCTACCATATATAATCACTAATAGAGGCAGCCTTTCTTAGCCTTCCCATGTCTTTACACCCCATAAACCCATCAGGATTTTGAGGCCATTAGCACACTGAGGTTGCACTTCATTTGTTTTTTGACAGCCTCTGTCTCTGTGTGTGCATGTGTATATAAATATAAATATATATACACACACTTGTGTATGTAGGTACATTACTCAGAAACTGCATGGAAAAATATTTATAAATTTATACATATTTTAGTATTTCTGTTTTTAAGGCAGCTGTTTAGAAACTTGGCTGCATACTTCCTTAACTATCTGGCTGCCAGATTCCACTGGCCTTGAAGGCTTTGTCCAACCTTTTCCAGGCATGTCCATGGTTTTCTGATTGACCCCTCCTTTGCACTGCTTCCCCATGAATTTCCTTCCTGCAGGGCAATCTGGAGTAAGTTTGCATAACATACTCACCAGCTTCAGAGATTTGGGCTCCCTCAGCAAATGCTGGCATAGGGAGGATGGATGTTAGAGCAGAGTGGTTGAGTTGGGACTCCTGAATCCAACTCTCTTAAGGAGAAGAGTTTTCAAGCATCACAGAAAGAGCAGGACCACCTGAACTGCAACTCTGGAGGGACACATGGTTCAGAGGCGATTCTCAGTGACCCTGAAGCTCTGTAACAGATGGTTTGCCTTGCTGTGTATATCTCTTTCCCCATGCTTTAAATTGCATATGGCTTGTCACTTGGAAATATACAGGATATCAAAGAGCAGGAGCTAACTCAAGTGTATTCACTGGCTAATGCTTTTTCCTAAACCTCCAGACTGGGGACCATGATGTCCTTCTAATTCTTTTGATACCATATAGGCTGTATTATAAAGAGTAAAAAAATGGGTACAGTCTCCATCTATGTAAAAAAGTACAACATACCTTTACCAAATATAATTATGGAATTATAAAAATATTACCTCCTTATTGATGTTAAGACCATGACTCTTTGCATGTTCTCTGTCACATCGGTGAAGATTTTTGTTGTAACCCTCTGGCCTTTCAAAAATGGAATCATAAGTGGAATCATCTCCTGTCTTGAGAAAAGGGAAAAAAATGGGTAATTGACAGTATTGCTTGACTGTGAAGTTTACCCAATATATGCCATTGAATGAATACTTGATAACTTAATAACAGCACACATACAGCATTAGATGGTGGCAGCTGCTATAATACTGAGCTACCACTAGCAAGTTTGGGTCACTCCTTTGGTATAGTCTGGAATAAAAACACCTAATTATGTGTGGTTTCTTTTTAAAGTCTCCTCAGCTTTGATATTTCCCTTGTGGTGATTTACATTAATTATTCCCTGTAATCTGTTACAACTTTTGGAAATTTAACTGCTTCATTTGTTCGTTTGCTTTACTTTTCTGACCTTTATACTCTCCTTAAGTTCATAAATTTGTCAAATGATCTGGCACTGTAATGTAAAATGAAAGCAGGCAGTTTCAGAATAAATTTTGAATGAAAAAGACAAAGGTATCCTGCAGTGGAAGTCACCATTTAATTTCTGATTAAAGAGGAACTGAGAAGAGTTCAGAAACATGCCCCATTGGTAATCCTGGGATCCAGAAAGATGCATGTATCTGCCTGTGAGAGACAGACTCCATAATGGCCTTTATTGACACTGCCACATATAAAATACAGTACACCCCAAGCCAGAATACTATTTTATTTATAAGACCTGTTGACGGAGCTGCATCCAAATAAGCAACATTAAAGATCTGATCTACTAACAAATGCATTTGTGAAATCCATTCAAGAAGGTCTCATCAATAGAATCAAAGGAATTTCAAAATCAAAGAAGTTTTCAAGGAAAGAAAAGCAAAACCCTTTGTTGAAATATGTTGTCAGTTGTTAATTAACTTTATTAAAAGGTCTATATTGTGGTAAACATGTAAACTGATCACTGGTTTTACACATGGCTGACTACGAATTTGAAAAATTGTGCATTTTGTTGGGCCTTTTTAACTCTAATTTTATAATGTGCCCAATTTAGCCTTTGAAAAACTCCTGTATTTTGTGTCTTAGAATTTACAATGCTATCCTCCAAAAATAAACTCAGGGCAGGTCAAGAAGGCTATAATGGCTCCATTAAAAGGAAACCACAGGTAGGAGCACTAGTGAGGCACCACTGTAATCACAGGCTTCTTTTGGAAGGGTATCTCCATTCACTTGCATCTGCCAAGAGGAGAGGTGGTCTGATATTTAACCTATGCATCCCTTCATTTCTCAGAAACCTTGAAGCCTCACACAACTTCAGGCACATTCAAGAGCATACTGCGTTTGATTTGTCACCTCCATTGTTATTTCTGTGCTTCCTTGCTTCTCCTTTCCTCCTTATGCTACCAGTTTCATTCAGCATTTTAGTGGGCACCTCGTTTGTGCTCACCACCAAGAACATTATTTGCTCATTTGTTTTTATTAAGGTGGCACTATTTGTCCATTATTTGTTAATTCTGTCAGAACAGATAATTAACCCTTTCTGGAACTTGCTGATAGGTAGCCAGCTTGCTATGTTAAAAACAAGCCCTGTCCTAGATGATCTGTTTAAGATCTTTGGCCAGATGTGTAGAGACAACACTTTTGTGCACAATACACTGATAATTTTTTTTCTCTTGTATCTCTTCGTTGTTAAATACTGACTTAGTTGGCCTAGGCAGTGGTGGTTGGGAACTGTTTCTTAAACCCATCAGAGCAAGTGAATCACACAGAGCAGACAAGAAATTTGCACTCTGGGTGGGCATCCTCTGTGTATTGCTACTAAAGCTAGGCACTTTGCAAACATTCATTAATATTCTGGACACACAAACTAGGTAATAGCTTTCTCCATGTCACAGAAGAGGAAACATCAAGCAAACTGGCTACAGTAACATGTAAAGCAATAGAGGGAGCAACTGTCAGCCAAGGGATTAAAAGGCAGGAAATTCTGGCCTCTGGCCATGTGCTGAGCACACCTTCCTTTATTTCTCTCTGCTTCCATCTCTGACACACAGTTAGATTTAGGTATTTAAACTGCAAAAAGGAACAAAATTATTTTGCCTGTATAAACAACAAAAAAAATCAAATTATCTAAATCCTTAATTGTGCAGAGGAATGGGTTGAATTTGCTTCCTCCCCTGTGGCTGAGGCCTGTGCTGTGAAGAAACTTATCAAACAGCTGTTACCACTTTCTGTTTCCATGCCACTGGAGCAGAATTTTCCACAAACCAGGTCATCAGGAGTGTGAAAGCAGACTCGCAAGCAAAAGCTCTACCATATGCTTGCTAAGTCTGTTCAGACTGGATAGACTGTGAGCTCCACCAGCCCCACAAGTGCATCATGCCAGGCCTCTGACCTGCCCTTGCCTTACTCTTGTTGTGCTCTCCCTACTGTTTTGTTAAGCATGGCACCAACTGTGCCCACTGACCTTTGGCTCAGAGCACCTTCCCAAGGTAGCGCTGAAATCAACACAAAAGAGTCTGAAATTACAAATCTCCCTGTCTTTCAGCAGGGTCACACAGTCAATGCTGGAAATCAGTTTTGCTGTTCCTTTAATGCCCAGTACTATGCTGTGGTCTGCACCCTGCCCACATTCCCAGGCCACACCACCTGCAAACCAGTGCTCTGCACATTCAGCAAGCAGCCTCTCATTTGGGTGGGGAGGGATTCACAGGGTATATTTATTGTCATAAATAAATAAAAGCTGACATACTATTCTTATATTACATTGATATAGTAGACATTTCAGAACTTTTTAATGTTCTGAAAGCTGTTAAGTTCAATGCCTCGTATGACTCCTTTCAGAGCAAGAGAAAGGTTTGCTACCCAGGAAGTATATCACAGATGAGGATGAAGGTATAAGACTGGTTTTAGTTCTGATTTTAAACATGAGGAAAAAGGGTGATATTGAGGGTAGTTTTAGATTGGATATGAGGAAGAAATTCTTTACTGTGAGGGTGGTGAGAGACTGCAACAGGTTGCCCAGGGAAGTTGTGGATGCCCCATCCTCGAAGTGTTCAAGGACAGGTTGGATGGGGTTTGGAGCAACCTGGTGTAGTGCGAGATGTCCCTGCCCATCATGGCAGGGGGGTTGGAACTAGATGATCTTTAAGGGCCCTTCCAGCCATTCTACGATTCTGCCGTTCTGTCATAATGTAGCTACTGAAGAGTGAGGAACCCTGCTAGTCTACTCCAGTTACTACATGTTAAGTGTCAGTGCAACATCTTCAGAAGCATTCAGCTAACAAGTTATATATTGATGTTATTGAGTAACTCTCTTGATTTTCTTTATTAAAGCTAAGCATGTGGAAAATTTGTGCGAAACACATTGAAAACCTTTTTCCTAGACTGAAAATGAAGCAGTTTCTTATAAATGGGTCCCTGAGAGAGTGTTACCAGAAAAAACACCAGTGCCACAACCAGCCCTAGTGACAGAACCTAGCCTTTCTTGGTGTTGCCCCTAACTAAGTCTCACATTTTGCTGACAGAGTGTGGCCGCTTTGTCCTTAATCTTTGGCAAACCATGTCTCTGCCTTCTCTTGGCATTCAATGAAAGACCCTACCCTCATTTTCCTTCCACAAGTAGCAAACACCCTTTACGCTTCGCAAAGGCCTCTGGAAACTGCTACATAGATTGCCTAGCTTGAGACTAACCCACAGCATTTCCGCTGGCATTTGAAATACAAACGGGATTTTTTTAGAGGCCCGCCTGACCAGGTCACCCACCAAGAGGGCCGAGCCCTTGCACAGGGACTGAGCACCATGTCCCTTCGCTGCACAGAAACACACGGGGAAGGCGTGTCCATCCAGACCCGCCGGGCCCTGCCAGGCTTCCCGGCTCTCCCCCGGCACACTCCAGATCGCTCCCTTCCCTCCCTCACCTTGGCCTCCCGGTAGAAATAGCTGAGCTCCAGAGGCCCTTCACGTCTTGCCGGGATGTAGCTGAAGGCGGAGAGGGAGGAGAGCGGACGCCGCCGCCTCCTTCCCGCCACACTAGCGAGTGCCTCCTCTGCCTCCCCAGACCCTCCTGCGCCCGGGGCCCCCGGGGCGACCGGCGGCGCCGCCGGGGCGGGGGAAGCCATGCTGCCGGGCGGCCGCCGTTACCCGGCAACTCTCTGCCGCTGCCCTCAGCTCTCCTGGCGGCCGGCGGCGAGGGGAGGTCTCGGGCGGCGAGACCAAGGTGGGCAGGGAGGCCGACGCGGGGAGCACCGTGCCAAGCCCCTCCTGGGCGTGACCCGGAGTCTGAGGCAGCCTGACAGGAACCGGCCCCCTCCATGCGCGGCTGGGCCCTAGTGGTCGCGACTACGGGGGTGCCAGGGAAACTATGGGCGTTTCCGCAGCTCTGGGTGTTAAACTTGAAAGTGTGGATTGGTGGACACCCAGACGTGAGGTTGTGGGCTCAGTTTTGAGCAGCGGCCTTCTGGCCGCCTCAGGGGGCAGCCTAACCTGCGGCCCGGCCCGAGGCTCCAGCGCTGGCCTCTCCTACGGCCGGCTCCCTGATCCCTTGCTGTCCTTGGAAGCTGGGGAAGAATGTTCAAGCAAAACCTGGCTGAAAGGAACTGACTTTTTCCTATGGCTGCTTGCACTAATCCAGAAATCCCGCACCAAAAAGTGGAGTTTCCGCCAGAATGAGGATCCCGAGTCTCAGGGAACTTGGGGTCCCTTCAGACTGCTCCTCCTCCAGGATGTTCAGCCATTTTGGGCAATGGGGTTGGAAATCTCGCATACACACAAACAGTCCCGTTGGGGCCGCTGAAAGTAAGCATCTCCCAGGTGCTTACTAACAATCTAACAACAGATTGAATCTAAAACTGCTCCACCTCAGTAGCATCTGGCTCCTAGTTTCAATATTCACGTCATGGTTGTCCTGCTTGAATACATAGTTGTAAGGATGCTTACATGCCGCCTGGGGATCTGTGACTAGCTTGGTTTGTTTTACCTTTCTGTAATGTGTCGTAGATACAGCATTACTATTATTATTGCTACTAGTATCTTTTGGCAAGTGCTTTCACAACAGCACTTTTCCAGGCATCTTATTTTTACTGAACATCCAAGATTTGTCTAAAAAAAACACCACAACATTCAGCGTACCAGAGATTGTCATGACTAATTCTTTTGGGCATCATGGACGCATGCAATAGTCCAGGTCTGTGGATATAAAAGTCCCATCCCTACTATATAGTTGCTGCTCTCCTGTCATTAAAACACTAAATAATGGAGCATCTTGCTTCTTTTCAAGGGCAGTGTGGAGGTATTAATACTTGGGTGGGTGTTTTTTTAATCATTCGTGACAATTCCCATCTGCTTATCTAATAACGTCCCTCTACCAATTAGGGTCCCCTTCTTTCTGCAGCATGGGCCAAATTAGCACAGCTTAAGCAAGCAGTGGAATTGAAAATCCAACAGCTGCCTTACATCAGCTTCCTACGCAGGGACACGTTTGCCGCTGTGCAAGTGCTTTTTTGTAGTTTAGTCCAAGCACCAAGAGATAGCAAGCCCATTTATAAAAAGCAGCTCAGCCAGAGCTGCAGCTATAAATAGAGCTGCAAGAAAGTGTTCAGAAATCTCAACTAGACGAGACAAGATCTCTGAAGTCAGATCTGAAAGGTTTCTCTCCAGTTTTCCTTCTACTGTTCACATGTAGCTTGTTTTGATTAACATTTAAAATGACATTAATTGAACTGCACTATCTGGATGCAATTTAGATTGTAAAAAAATACTGCTGGATGCTTGTAACAGATTTGCTCTAAATCATCCATTTGTAATAATTTTAAATTATGGTTTTCAGTTCATTTTTCCTTCCCAATGAAGATGTAAGCCCCTTCAGAATGATTTGAATCTTACAAAGCCTTTCTCTTCCTGGTCATCTTTTGCAGACTCCTCCGAAGCAGGATATGAATGCCCAGGGTTTTTTGTTCCAGTTACAAGCAGATTTAGATCATATGCTGCTACTATGCTAAGTGTATGTTCCTGTTACAGAGTAGCACTGGAGGTCAGTCTGTCTCCTTAGTAATTTAAATATGAACATGTAAACAATGGTGAGAGGGCAATAGAGCAATTTTAATTGCTATGGTCAAAACTAAGCATTCAAATATAGCTGAGCTCAGAGACCAAAGTGTTAAAATTGCTTAAGTGTCATAAGTTCAATTCCCTGCCTTTTTAGGGTTTAGCAATACCCGCCTCAAGTTCCACTGCTAAGGTTTCTGAATTTCAAATGTGTTGATATGTACTTGCATAGCCATGAAGGTGTCTCAAAGGCAGGGTCACTGATCTGAAATAAACTGGCTTATGAAATAACTTTGAAAGAAATTTCCTAAAAGGAATTTTTGAAGCAAATGGTAAGGGAGAGAGGGTGCGGGATGGACAGAATGGAGACAACAAGGACAGGGGGGATGGAGACAGGGCAGACAGAAGAGGACAGTTGACATGTAAGTGGACAGGTCATTGATATGCAGAAGAAGCACGGTAGCTATTTTCTTACTACAAGCTGACATACCTGTTTCAAACTGGTGTCACTTAGAGCTGAGATGGCCAGCCTCAAATTAGGGCTTAGCAACTCATCTGTCCTTGCAGTTTGACCTCAACACGTATCAGATTGATGTTAGGTTCCTGACCCTCAGCTGATCCGAGGGAGAGACAGCCTTTGCCAACAAGTGCTGCATCTGATGGCCCTTGAAAAAGAGGCTGTAAAAAAAAAAAGCTAAAAAATTGTCCCCTTTCCACTACCATAGCTTTGGTCCAAGCCAGTGGTTTCACACAAGTGCTTGTTTCTTCCAGACTCTGAATTAGTGACAGACTGCTTGTCCCTAACAGGAAGGCTCTTCAGAGGTTTTCTGAAGGAGACAAGAGACAACTGTACATCACCTGCAGAAGTCAGCGCATATTTGGAAATCTGCAGGGTTTTTTTTTTTATTCATGAGCTACTCAGGAATGTTTTAAGTTTTCCCTGAATGTATCTGTTGTTTCAATAACTGTCTACACAGTTACTGTGCGTGAGCCTTGGTCTGCAGATTGCAAACATTTCCCAGTTGGCCTGTGACTACAATTTCAACTGCTTGACTGGAGAATTAGGTTTTTCAAATAACAATAATTTTTTTGTTGGTAATAATTAAGAAAAAAATGATAACTGGTTAACTGATATAATTTCAGTTCTTATTTGCATGCTGGCTGATTTCTGCTGAATGGATATTTCACTTCACCAGGTCAGATGAATATTCTGTTCAATAACCCTCTTGGTAAGTAGAGTAATACACAATTTTATACATGAGATAGACATTAATTTCATAACAATTGTTATTTGTGACACTGTTTTGGAATGAAAATTTCTAGGCCAGGAATGTCAATCTTTCAAAATACCTGATATGCAATTTTTCCTGCCAAAACTGAGATTTTCATTAAGAGGGTCTCAATGGCTACAAATATATTTGAAAAATGCCCCATCAAAAATTGCAAACAATTCCTGTCAGAGTCTTTGTTTTGAACAATGGCATCCTACAACATAAAGGGGTTTGTAACTTCACAGTTGCAAATGGGATTAAAATATCCTTATATTGCATTTTGATATATTAAAAACTCAATTGACTTGAATAACTCCTGCCCCTAAATTTGAAAACGTTTAAAATTAATCTGCAGCCAACTTTAGGAGAAAGCAGCTACAAATTATTTATGCACCACTTTTGACAAATCCCCACAAATCTGAAGTATTTCAAGGAACAAAAATACGCTCTTAATTACATGTTTTATTTAAGGCACATATACATCATTCTACATTTGTATCCTTGCCAGAGTCACTCTGCTATTTTTTAGACAAGAAAGGAATAATAAAGCTGACAAGCTCTAGTCTTAAAATTGTTTGGGATCCACTTGTCAAAAGTGTCGAAGGGTGGTATCTAGGTCAGGTGAAAATGAAAAATCAAAGTATCCTCATATAGAAGTACAACCAAAAGGAAAACGGCATTTCAAAGGACAAGGCAATCAGTGCTTTTAACAGGAAATCTGCTGCTATGTAAAGCATCCTGACAAAATATCTAATTATTTGTCCTGATAGGAGGTTCTGAAAACAAAACAGGACAGACTTTCAACAGCTCTACCTTCAGATGTACACAGCTGTCGCTTTAGAAATGAGCAGGTTGAACTCCTACCTGTGCCTCAGTGGAAAAAGGCAAGGTCTATAGATATTTTACAAAACAGGAATCAAATAGGAATATAAAGAGAATGAAAAATACTTTTCACAGAACATAAATATGATGCTAACGTCTCTCTTTAGAAACAGCAGCTAAATAGCATTTCTTTACAAATAATCCCAACTGTATTTGTAGTTAATAAAAATATCTACAAATCTGATCTTTCTTCCTGTCCTTTGGCAATCCTCCATAAACTGGAGCAAAGCATTGATTTCCAAAAAAAGAAATCCAGCAGGCTCCCCAGGTGTTCCTGTTCAGGTTTCAGTTTCCCAGGCCACAGTGAATCACTCTTATATTGCTCTTTTGGCTGCTGCCTCACAGTGTGAAACACATTTGCATTGTACTTTTGGAAGTCACGCTCTCCGTGGTTTGCTAGCGACCTATGAACTATGGCACCAACATGAAAGTTGTAGAACTTGAGCCTTACTGTGATGCAGAATATATGGCATCTCAAATACTGATTTGTATGGTTTTCATAAAGCTTTTCGAGTTACACACTGATACGTGAGCAGTGTTAATTATATCCAGTTTTTGAGGCAGATGAAACTGCTGCAGGAGAGGAAGAAAGAGGATACAAGAACTCTGGGTCAATCCAGACAGGGGAAAAATAACACAGTATAAACAGTAGATGTAAAATGCATTGGAAGACAAAAGGTATTTATTGGATACAAATAGCTTGTCGGTGCTAAAAATATATTAATAATAGTAACTGAAGGCTGAAGAGAGGATGGTATGCACCTTTCTTTGCCTGGGCATCATACCACAATCATCTTTTGCCTGCTTTCTTGGTTTTTAGCAGGATTTTGCTGCATGCACCTGCATGCAACTACGAAATGATAGAACACCAGTGAAACATGAGTGGTTTGAACAAGGGCACTTGCAACATGCTCTTGCAGGGTATATATCTTTCTTTATATTTCATTGGACCAGTTAGCTCACGGCCATTCAAATGCTTTAATGTTTCATGGCTTACAGAAATATAAACATCATAGAAACAAGGCTATCAAGATAGGTACAAGGTTTTGCTGCTGATGCTCAAAGTGTGCAAGAATACAAATGAAATAAAAATACTGAATGTACAGGTTATACCTGAAAGATGCACATAGATAGGACAGTACAATATCAACTTTACATAAAGGGGTTTGCATCCACAATAGGAAATGATTGCTTTGACCTGTGATATTACCAGAATGATTTTAAGGGCTCAGAGTACATTGAAAGTATAAGAGATTTTGTAACTTTTTTTTTAATTGCTCCTAGGAAAAATTTATAGTACATGGAAAGAAGGGATTTAGGAGACGTCTTAAGCATACCTAAGTTATAGCTTGTTTTAGGCAAAAGACTGGGACATTGTTTTTGCTGCCCTATGAGCTATCTGCAAAGTCTTTCATTCCACTGGAAAATATTTATCTTAACTTATTAATTAAAAGGAAGGAATCATAAAGGCAAGAAAACATTTTTAGTGAGATTTTATTAGACCGACCACCTATCTTGAGAGTTAGTAACTCAAAAGTCAAAAGTCTCCAGCTCTGGGTGAGATGTCAAGTCAGTTATGTGGACACAACTGAAATAACATGCATTTTTCTTTTAGATTAACTTAAAAGGATCAAAATTCAGATTATCTATTTTAGGGCAAATGTAGGCATTTGAAATCTACTGCCATTCCAATTTGCTAGTGGGCAGATGGCTGCTGTGAGCAAACTGTGCCACACTCAGTGAGACCATGGCCTGATGCCATTTATCTGTGACCCACAATTTGAAGAACTTCTGAAAGGATACCAATGCAATACAAATGTAAAAATAAGTTTCATGAATGAGAAATCTGAATACTTTTCACATTTCAATAACATGTCAGAGCTAACAGTGCGTAAGTTGACTTCTATATTCATACGATATTGGAGAAAAAATCTTGTAATTGTAGACTACTTTTTAAATATGAGGGTTTTGTTAATTTTGGTTGTGTTAGGCTGCTATGACTAAAATAATATATTAATTTCATAATACTGTTGATAGCAAAGCAAAAATTAATCTTTACTATCTATGCTTCAAAGGACTATAGATAGTATAATTACCTTTTTTCACTCTTTCAACCTGGCTTATCTGTGAAACTATGCAACTGTGATACTTTTTAATTCAATGGGATTTGAATTGATCTTGAATATCCACAAAATAGCATTTTTGCATCTTCTGCTCATACTCACATCCGATAAATTAGAACATTTTAAATATCCCATGAAATCTGGCATTGTAAAGGTTAAGTGAAAGGCATGCAAGGGCAAAACAAGCTGTCAAAGTGCAAAACAAACAAAACATTTCTTCTCTTGTACAGCCTCTCCTAGTTATTGACTAAGCATTGCAGGCCAGTTGCAAAGTAGTAACACTGCTACTGTCTCCAGTATCCTCCACTTTGCTTGAGTTTATGGATTTGAGGTAAGTCTTCTGTATCACCTAGGGAGTAAATGACTGCAAAGTGTCTATGATGCCACCCAAGACTGAAGACAATAGAGGTGATTCAATTTCTGAAAGGCAGTAGCAAACCTAGCAGATATTAGTGACCAAGGTTATTGAGATAGCTTGCCATAGCCTGCCTCAGCACCTAACTGCTCAATAAAAAGCAGCAGTGGCAGCAGCAGAGGACGCGCAGGTTTAGAGCGACAGAAGCCATGGAAGGAAGCAAAACTAAGAGACAGCAACAGTAATACAAAGTACATATAAACTTTTAATGAATTAACCTTACAAAAGACAATAGCTTCAAAACATTTGACACGTTTGTACAAAACTATTCCAGCATTGTTAACTCTCTCTTCAGAAAGAATGCCAGCAAGCCACCCAACGTGTCCCTGGCTATGAGATGCAACTGGTGATCACATCCAAATCATGTGTGAACAGAGTAAACTTATTTACAAATACTGTATACTTTAATACCAGATTAGTAGATGCTATTGGGGAGCGATTGTATTTTCCAGAAAACACCATGCATCAGAAAATAGTTTGCACCCCTAGCTTTATTGCCTTTTTTCCACGCGGTTTTCACTAACATCTCTTTTTAGTCCTTTCAGGATGAGTTACCTCCTTTTAATTCCTATTCCTTCTTTTCTTGTCTTTGAATAACAGTGCACGTTGCAGTACAATCTTCCAGTCCTGCAGTGTACATTGCAACTGTCCTTGAACATAGGAATATCAAGGTGCAAAATGATGGCTCATGGGACTATTCTGCAGCCATATTAAAATAAGTGCCACATACCAGAAAATAGCACGCATGTTAAGGGCCAAAATGTAGTTAAAAAGTGCGTGATACTTTCCTGAAAATATGGTATTGATGACACATACAATCAATCTTCAAGATGCCACGTTCCCTTGTGAAAGGGATCTTGTCATTTCAGTATGTACAAAGTATGTCTTCAATTCTCCTTTTCCTTTTACATTTATTATTCCTCTGCAAGTGCTCATGTAGCCCAGTGTTTGCAGGACGTTGTTTGTCTCCTCTGTAACCTGCAACGGCACAGTAATACAACCAGCATTGACAACAGAGCAAAGCAGAATCTTCTTCCAGACTGTGAAGGGAACCTATGTTCTGAGCACTTTTAAGTGTTCTGCTATAACGTTTATATGGCCGTTAAGGGTCTCAAGTGAGGTTTGAGCACCTGAGTTTTCAAATAGTCTGTTGCCGGGAGCCAAGTCTAATCACTTACATCATGTATCAAAATGTACCCATAACCATTTCTGTACCTAGGATTCCAAAAAGAGGGCTTGTAGATACACAAATGGCAGTAGGGGCAATACTCTTCCTAGTATAGCATTTTTTCTCAACTTCAGGAGCTGTTTTTCATTTCAGCAGACCCAAGCCTCCTCCTCTTTTTGCAAATGCTAAGGCTGTGTGAATGAAGTGATAGTAAGACATAAGCATCATATGTCAGAGCGCTGTTGCCAGTTTCTCACATAACTGGCAGTGAACCAAACTTTAGGCAGTTCAGCCATCTTAGGTGAAAGCCCAATAGGACAGAGGTTGTCCAACAACACTGGTTGTCTCAGACTGTCTGTGTTTCTTTGTGAAGCAACTGTTTGTAGATATAATTGTTTTGACATTCCTTCTGTTTTCAGTTTTGTCCAACAGCTGATAACTTCACTTTTCCATTAAATAGCTCTGAATAGTCTCCATCATAGATTTGGAGTGCTCTCAGTCACATGCTGGGTTCCCGAAGTGATAGGCAGCATACTAGGTCGATACTTAAAATGTGATCCCTGATACTGGGAAGTTAGAAAAAGGAAGGTCTTTTCTGCACAGGTCTATCTATAATCTATACAGATAATAATCCTTAAAGATTATTAATCAGCATGGTTCATTAAAAGGGAAAGTTTGTGATTACTTCATGGATTTAACTTGATGTACAGAAGTTATGGTAACTTCCTTTATTTAGAAATAATTAACATAAGGAATGTCCTTCAGAAATATGCTAGCTAGTTTTTCTGAGTCTAGAAATGTGATTTCCCTCAAATCCTCTCTTAATCTAGGGATATACTTCCAGGCAACCCATGACTTCCGCAACAGTATTCCACTGTAGAGTCAAGGCCAAATTTTGATCCTCATCCCATTTCCCTATAATTTTCTTTCAATTCTTTAATTTGAAGTCTAATTCTTTTGAAATGCACAGATACATCTGGCAGGATTTTTTTTTTCTATAGGCATCCTTAGCTCCAAAACACAGATCTGTTTAGTGTTCAAATATGTGATGTTTTTTAAGCACCAAACTCAAAGGATTAAAATAAATACTAGCACTAACCCAAGATTTACCTGTATTTTATCTAAGACACCAGTGCTGTCCATCCTGCTGGCCACATTTACTGTATTGCCCCAGATATCATATTGTGGTTTTTGAGCTCCGATTACTCCAGCTATTACAGGTCCATGGTTGATACCTGGAAAACAGCAGACTTCAACATGAAAAAAGGTCTGTGGGAGAGCAGCAGCTTCTGGGAAAAGACATATATTGGTAGAGAAGGAAACCAGGAGGCAAAATCAAAAGCACTGTCATTAACCAGTCTCAAATATGGTGTCACTGTAACTATACATACTGATGAGCAGAAAGCCAAGTTAGACGTAGTGAGAAATAAACCCTGGACTAGTGAGTAGTTTGGATTTCTAAAATTACCTCCACATCAATGGATCATAACTGATGCCTGTGAATTCCTTGACAGAAATCATCACTAAGGAGATAGATATATATATGTGTAGCAAAATGAAAGTGTGATTGTAGCACGGTGAGCCATCTCAGAGCTGGCCCATCTAGTATCATATGTAGGATCATATGTAACACAGCAGCATGGACTAGCAACAAGGCTGTAAGCCCACCTGGAAACCCTGGAAAAATTACCTCTAGCAGTTAAATTTAAAAAATCGGGAAAATATGCAAATCCTAAAAGATACCAGATAGCACCTGACAAACATTTGTTTAAGCGCTTGGGATTAAACACACAAAGGGATTTAGGACTTGCAACACTCTGCATTAACATCCAAGACATGGGTATGTCTTTCTGCCTCATGACATCCAATGTGTAGAAAGCACAAAAGCCACCTGCTGTTCAGGCCCGAGCTGGCTAGTAGGGAATACTGAAAAGCTGTGTGTGGCACATGCTCTGTCAGTCCAGAAATGAGGGCAGTGTGGTGGGGCTTTCTCACAAAATACAATGGGCAGGAGGTGAATTTTTTTTTTTAAACTCCTTCCTGAACTACCATTGCTGATATCTTGAGTAATACCTCAGGGGCTGGAGAGCCAGCTTCAGATCCCTCCTCCTTTGAGGAAACTTCTACTCATACTAGGAATGTGTTTTGGCCACTCAGACATTCTGGGATGTGCTGCTCTATGTCATTCCTGCTGCTAGTGCAGGCACCCTTCACATGACTTGTTTGGTTGTTTGCTGAGGCAAGGCTGGAAGAGCAGTGACCTCAGTCCAGGTGAATGCTCTAGCAGAGGGTGATACTATTTGTCTCTTTCTCTCATATCCGAAGTGATGTTTAATTATTCCACAAAAAGGCAAATACTGTTCAGCAAATACTGTTCAGCAGAACAGACAGAGAATATCTCATTCCAAAGTATCCTACAGACTGGGCTCATAGCATTCTCTAAGGAGCAGGGATGCCTGTGCTTGAGCAGCCTCAGCCAAAAGCAGGAACCAAATTAATTTCACCTACAACACAGACAACTGTTCTCACCAGGGGAGAAATGCCTGAAATATAATCTAGGTACTTCCCCCCCTCGCCCAAGAAATGTCAGGGTAGGCTGTGTACTTCTTAAGGCACAATAAGCATTTCAGGCACTCACTTAAAATGAAGGTTGAAAGCTGAGATCTCTAGTGAGTTGCAGCAATTCTGGAGTTAGAAGCTGGCTTAGGAAGGTTTTTAAAAATGGCAGTTTGGTTTTAAATCCTTACAGCAGGGATTATGTCGGAGGTGGATACTCAAACGTTTCTGTGGCTCTAATTGCTACAGGTACCAGTTGCTTCCATGGTCAGGTGGTGGTGGGAAGTGGGGAAGTGAAGATGGGAAATGAAGATCTTAGTGTTGCCTGTATTGGATTAAGGTAGCAGAAGTACTAGTTTTGGGGCCTGTGTCCCTTTGTATATTTAATAATTTCTCATTTCATGAAGCAAAGGAATCTGACTTCTCGGGAACACTAAGTAGGTATCTTTTTTTCCCCTAGAAAGTTTTTTTCATGATCCCCACTTTAAAGGATTCAGCTTTAATAATTTTGCAGATTTAGCCCCGACACTCAGCAGCTCTCGAGCACTAGTGATACTGCTGATGCAAGTGTGTTTGCAGGATGTGGCATGGGTCATCTATGACAAGAAGAGAACTTTTATTCTGTACAGAAATATGATCTTTACATATTTCTTCTAAACCCATCAATTTCTGTAATGCTTTGAGAAGGAAGCATACTTCAGATTTGCTTTGTCACTTTTTTAGCTCTAGCAAGGAATACAAAACACTGGCAAAGGAGTGCTCTTAGGAACACACGGGTATTTCAAGTCAAAAGATAGCAAGTTTGCCAGTGGGTGGCACTGTGAAATACACATGAGAGGAGGGAGAAGCCGAAAGGAAAAGAAAGCAGCACAGCAAGAAAAAGACAAGACAGGAAAATAACTGTTGGAAATCAAATACTTCAGACATGTGTACAGGATTTATGGGTTTCCAGTATTTATTCACTGCTTTCATTTCACACTTTCCAAGTTACATATCGCATTGTAAAACTGCTGGGTACTGCTATCAGGAAAAAAATCATTTTGGAACATACGGTTCTTGACCAGCTCTGAATTTATTTATTTCATCATGCTTTCAAGGGCTTACTGTAGCTGCCTATTTCTTTTTTTTTTTTTTTTTTTAAATACCATGATGCACAAGTAGAAGAAATTAGAAGCTGAAATATAAGGGATTTCCCTTTCAAATATAAAGAACTAGTCATCTTTTACTTATCATAACCACAGAATAAAAAAGAAGAGAAATATCCTCCTTTGTCTAACACTGGGAAGGAAAGGATGCATTTTTGCTTAAGTTTAGAACATCTAAAATATTCCAAACTCCAGCCTCACTGGCCCCTTATAACTCTTATCCTCTAAAACTATTTATTTGGTTTTTGTAAAGCCCTGTCAAGAGTCTTCTTGGGTCCTTTGGTATTGATAAGCTTAAAAAAAATTATGCAGCTAACAAGCTCTAGAATAATTATTATAGAGTTACCATAAAACAGTTCAAAGCCATGAGAACCATTTTAAACCATTTTTGACTTAGAAATACTGCACTTTTCTGAGTCCTGCCTTGTAACACTCCTACAGTTAGCTATGGTTTATGGGCAATACCACAAAGCCTGCCTTTAAACAGGGTAAAAATGCTGTTACTTACTTTCACGGCCCTTTTGATCAGTTCTACTAACACTTTAATCAGCTTGTACTTCACACTGAATTCTCCTCGTCCATGATATTCTCATAAAAATCCTGATACATACCTACTCGTAACTTGAAGTCATTGAATGAATGCTTGTTTATGACATCCAGTTTTGCCACCAGTGCAAATGCAAACTCCACCATGGTTCCTATGTGCATATACTGTCGTTCAGGTTCCTGAATTTAAACAGCCAAACAAACAGAATAAAATAGTTTTCCTTAGCCTTAGTTGCTGTGAGAATTCAAACAAAATATGCTGAACACTTGAAAGCGCTTAAGACTCTTAGGGATGTCCTAATGCCAGCAGACAACAGAAGAAAAATAATGTAGAAAATGGTGAGTGGTCCAGCATCAGTTAGATGAAACAATGGCCAACAGACCAGGATGCATTTTACTTACACAATCAGGCAGTCTAGAGATAATAGATCCAAAACATGTCTAATTTAATGTTTTGATTGTCAAATAACTGATTAGCTGCTATCTAATCCCACAGACACTCAATGTTTATGTGTGCCTAAGATCTGCTAGTTAATTTTCTCAAAGTGTCTGCTTCTATTTTATGCCCTTTAATAATAAAAAACCTTGTGGACAGACCCACAGAGACTCCTTGCTCTTAGCTCAGCACCGTAGTTAATTCTTCAGCTCCAGTGAAATTCACAATTTTAAGAGTTCCTCCACTGATGTCATCTGGTAGATAAGCAAGTACCTCTGAGAACACCCAATAGAACTGAAAATGAATAAAACATGGGAGGAAGAGAGGAAGAAGGCAACTCATCCTCTGTTCCCCAATCTACTAGCTCTTATAAAGGCTTAATGTCTCCTCATACATCAACAGTGTAGCCTGATTTCTAAATACTGGTTTCAGTCCCCTGAGGCTGAGGAGGAAATGGATTTTCAGGCTCCCACAGCCCAGGGTAGGACCCTGACAAGAGAATGATTTCATATGAGATGGACTCACTGATTGTTATGATAAAAGGCAGACTCTTCCTCATTTCTTGATATAAAGTGACAGAAGAGATGGGCAGATGACTTTGGCAGATGATTCATAGTGTAGGTGCACCAGTCTAGGTGGGACAGTAGTGGTGCTTGCCAGAGCAGCTGTTTAAATGAATGAAGCCTGTTTACTTTGGAGTTCACTCCTAGCTAGGACAGATGGTTTCCTGTTCAGTTGATGCATTCAGCACCCCTCCTCAGGCACTTAGTCCTCCTCGGTTGCTTGTTTGAAGCTGGGGACTGCTCCCAGCAGTATGCCTAGCAGTCAGTCACTGCCTCAGTGACTGTGGTATCTGTGGATCTTTGGGCATCTGGACTGAAGGCTGCTGAGTTTTGGTGGATTTCTTTTGAAAATGTGTACTAAATCAACAAAGGAACACTAAAACTTGGATGACTTGACTCAGAGCTTGTGGAAACAACTCAGATGATCAATTTCTTCCTGTGCATATACTAGTTTTAGTTGTGATTGAGAGCTCTTCTATTTCTTCTCATCTCCAGTCTACAGTTCTGTATTTCCTTCATCTCCTTCACCTCCCTGTATTAGAAGTCAGAGCTAATTTAAAATAATTCTTTTTTTTTGCCCTCAGGACCTTTAGGGTCTACAGTTCAAGGCATTAATTGCTTCTGTCTAGAAGGAGTATGAGTTTGGCAAGAGCACATTAATCCTTAGCAGAGAATCTGTTGATTCATAATTGCTGTCTCTGCTGCTAACCTGTAGTGCCCTAAAGATCATGGCAAAAGCAAGGTTTTTGCTTAGAAGTTATTAATTGCTTCTCTGAACTTCATTTCTACTGACTGCAGTTCCCGAATCCTACCCTATTAAGTAAGCCAGAAGCCAAGGAACTTGTTCTCAGTGCTAAGCCTGAGGGTTCTGTAAGTGTATAGTTAATATGGCTACTCAGCCCTCCCATTTTACAATGGAAAAGACTGATTCTTGCAGTCTTTTGTACACTCTATAAATCCAGTTCTGCTGCTGCATGTAGCAATGAAATGCTGTATTTTATTTAGAGTAGAAGGACTCATTTAGACTTAGCAAATACAGAGGTGGCATTTTCAAACCAGAATGTGAAGAACAGTAATTCACAGAGACTACTAAACAAAAGCATACACTTGTCCAGTGTACAATACAATCTACATTAGTAAGAAAAAGCAAAGCCACAACATTATACATAACCTGCAGTTTAATGAACAGAATTTTAGCCTTAATTTGAACATGGCTTTTTTAAAAGCAGAAACCTTTTTCTGTACCTGACACTGTTCTTGGTTGGGTGTAGCACTCAGTCCTGTTGCTGCCATATAAGTGCTTCCAATTGTCTTTATCTTTTCAACTCCACTGAACTTTGGCTTTGACAATAACTGTAAAATGAGGATGGTTATTCATTATTCAGATCAGCAGCCTTCTTACTCTAACAACATTGTTACTCTAACAGCATTCAGAGCATCAATTCTTGGAACAGTCTCTTAATAGACAGAAAATGGCTTCACAGATATATATGGTATGAAGGACTTACAGATGGATAAAACAATGGGTACAGCCTCCAGGGAAAGGGAATTTCTATCTGCAAAAATACCTTTTCATTTTAAAGGGGCTAAACTTACAGTAATGAGAATAAATTCTATGTTATTGTACATACAGCTCTTAAAAGTCAGTAGAATTTGATATTGGAACTGAGTCACCATGCTAGCCAACAGTTAAGCTAAGCAGCTGAAAGTGAGCACTTCTTCCATGCCGATGGCATGGTCCATGCTTATGGGACTAAAATCCAAGAACTTCAGTTCATGTCCCCAGTTGTTTTGAACATTCCAATGTTCTCCAAATGGGTCTGCTGATAAAATACCCTCTATAGCAGCGGATTCACAGATCCAGATTGCACTGTCTGAATCATGACACGATCTAAATGCCTTTTTCTAGTATCTTCATCACTAATAACTTTAAGATGAATACTGTTCTCAGTAAGACCTTTACAGCTGCCTTTTCACAATCCATCTGCAGTCATACTCTGTACTTGCTTGTAACTTCTGAGATTGAAATATTAAAACTTTCACAATCCTTTGAGTCACTTGTTTATCATTTGGTCAATGCTCTGTATAATGGGACCAATACAGATCAGGTATAACACAAAGCTGTATCATTTTTGGGGGCATAGATTTACATTCCTGACTTTAGGCACTAGAATTTAGAAACTGCAGTTAATACATGACATAGATATATATATATGACTGCCTCATGAACTGCAGCTAAAGGGCAATAATTTTTCCATCAGATATAGACACAGGATTCTCATTATAGTGAACCACAAGCAATTCAATATGACACCAGATCAATATCTGCATTATCCCACATCAATCTCTTTTTCCTTTAATACTCCCTGTAAGTAATTTCCATGTGACTAGGCACACAAATTTTCTTTTCTGACAGCTCTTCCACTCTCCCTTTCAAGTATGTTTGCGTACTGTTGCATACCCTGGGTTATTAAGATTGAAACCATATGTTGATTGTTGTTAGTAGTACATACATCATCGAAGTCAGCAATGATCTCATTTAGCAGCCTGAGACATTCCAAGCCTTCCTTATTAACATCAGATTCTGTGTAAAATTCCTTGAAATCCGGAACAGAGGCAAACATGACACAGACGCAGTCATATGACTGATGATATAAATCCTGTCCAAAATAAAACAGAATAGAGAAAAAAAAACAACAAACAACTGTCATACCCAGCTCTGAATCAAAGTTTCCTTATTAAGATGCAGTGTCCTGGTTCTGAAACAAAAGGCATAGCAGTGGTTGGAATGCTTTAAGGAAGTGGTTGTCTGTTGGGGTTTTTTTTGCATTTAGTTGCATTTATGAATTTTAAATAGTGTATAAACCTGTTTGTTAAAGAAACTCAGTATATACAGCTGAAAATATTTTAGTGATTTACAGTTACCTTTTTACTCTCCTGAACATTAATGGTAGGGCCCATTTCTGAGGCTTCTCACGTCGAGAATTTGGTCTGGATTGCATGGCTGAAACTATATTTTGCAAAACAAGATCTAATTTATTATTATCTGTTTGTGTAATTGTAATAACTAGAAGACTAAACCAAAATGACAAAACCAATGCACTACAAATGCATAATGTTACTAAATCCTGATAGTTCCTAACCAAAAATGACAAGATGCCTCATAGGACAAAATAATTTTAAGTTCTTTTCCATTAAAAGGAGCTGAGACAAAAGGAAAGAATTCACCTGAACTAAAACTTATTTATGTCTGATTCTCCACTGCCTTATGTGACCATTGAAATGAGAAGACCTCTGCTCCACAGGAAGATTCTGGTGCTAAAAAAATTACCACATCACCACCCCCTCATGCCCCCCACCCCCTTAAGTTTCCTGTTCACTGCCCTTAAACGTTTGAATATCTCTTTTAGGAAAAATTAAAATCCTAAAAGGAAATAATAATACATATCTATACACAAAGGGCAGCCATAGCAATAATCAATTATTATTGATTATTAATCAATCTATGATTCTATGAATAAAAAGATCCTGCAAACTACTATAAAGTCAAATTCTGTTCAAGTAATTATTTGAGTAGAAGGATTTCAATACTCATGTAAATAAGGTGAATAGGATTTGTTCTGTAATTTCAAGAAGCATCAGATATTATTTTCCTTTTTACTTAAGCTTTTTTTTGCAATTTCACTAGCA
This sequence comes from Hemiprocne comata, assembly GCA_020745705.1. NCBI lineage: Eukaryota > Metazoa > Chordata > Aves > Apodiformes > Apodidae > Hemiprocne > Hemiprocne comata. The sequence continues at coordinate 88,199,706 of CM036587.1, forward strand.
GTACGTTTCTTTTTCAAAGAAGGTGGTGCACACAGATGTGCACAGACATAGTGAATCTCTGTCTGTGGTGTATAACTGAAAAATAGCAGAACTGTAGGAAATCTGTTGACCACCTCTCATCCCGCAACAGGTGTAAGAGAAGTTTCTGGGCAAACATGAAGATAGTGGTGGGCAGGGAGGAACATGGGCAGCTGGAGAAGGTAGATGATTTATTACTAGATTTTTCTGTATCTTTATTTTTTAAGGGTTCTATAACCAGAACATCACTGAAGCTCCATCATGCCACTGTGCAGTGCAGATGCAATATATTGTTGCAATTCACCAGTATTATTTATATTATTAAAGTTGAGCCAATTGAAATCACCCATTTGTACCTTCCATCCAGCTTACAGCCATACATACAAAATCAGTATCACTTTAAAGTGGCCTGATTGTGCAAATGAAAAGCAATTAAACAAAAAGTCCAAGCTGATGAGTTCACTGGCAGGTTGCTACTAAACTTCAAAGGAATTCTGAATCTCCATCATACTCTTCCCAAGAGGGTTTTTCATGAAGAAACAATATCGTGATAATATTTTTAATATTTTTTTTTCCCCCCTGAATTTAGGCAATTCAAGCACCTGACTGAAGTATTTAATTTGAGAGCACGTTCATCCTATGTGTCCTATACTGTCATTACAGCAGATGTGCCTATCTGGAAAGTAATTTTAATGCAAAATGGGCAGAATCACCTCAGAAAGTGTTTCTCTCAGTCAATTACAGAAGAAGAGACTAAAGAGGTACTTTTTCCTAATGTAGGCACTCAAGGGGCGTGCCTGAAACTATACAGTATGACTCTGACTAACAAATTCAGAAGCTCAGGCCCCAGATTAGCTCTCTTTGCTTTGGTCTTCCACGCTTAAAACTGACTCCACTCTCTAATACTGCAGTGACATACACTGGCAGCTGTCTTCTCAATGTAATGCACCTAGACTCAGTGCAGACATTTGCAGCTTGAAATTAGATGAGTGGAGCCAAAGAAGAAGATTAACAGGCTCACTCCTCAAATATTTAGCTTTTGCAGTCAGCATTTTGCTTCACATCTACCTACTTCAAATTTACCTCAGGCATGTCTACACTGAAGCTACAGTAACATTTGCATATAATTATACTCAGAAGTTAAGATCTGATGTGCTGAGTGCTCTTCATAGACAAGTTAGCAGAATAGGCACTGAGATTCCATTCTGTGGTTAACTCAGCTTTCCTCTTATTTCCTCAAGTCACCTTCCCTGTAACTTGATTTCAGTTTGGGGTGAAGGAATTCAGGCCATACGCATGATGTTGGTTATTAAAAGAGGATTGCATCACAAATATAGGGCCTTGACAATACAGAAGGGGAAATTCACAGCATTATATAAAAGACTGGAGGGAGATACAAGAGTATTTATAGCAGAATGTAAATCAGTAATACTCAAAAGATGGATCATTAGACATACTTTTGAATCATGACCTTACAAAAAACCCCAATTTGTATACATCTGTGATCAAATATTAAAAAAACCCAGCAACTTCTTGTTCATTTTCTTACCATCTGGAAAAACCAGTAAGTTAAATCTGGCCAAATTAATCGTACTGTTATAATTAATACGCAATTCTTTTGTCCTTGGGATTCTGTCAATCAGTAAAAAAAAAAGAAGTTGTTTTAAGTCACCAGATAAACATTATATAGCAGCTGATTTGTTTTCTTTCTCTTGCAGATTTTGCATCCTGAGAATGTAAAGTGTGCCAGAATTGCACTACTGATAAGATACTGGTTGTGAAACAAACAAAATCTAGGCACAGAAGTGATCCTGGAACAGTGCCATAACTGAAAAAATATATGAAAATTAACATCATGTAAAGGTTTATTTGAGAGAATAACTTCAAGCAGTAAGAATACAGGTCTGTTAGGAGCTACAACTGAACCCTTATAGGAAAAGGAAACCAATTATGCAGGTGTTGCAGGCATATGGTATTACTAAATAATATGAAGTATAGATGGTACAAGATAGATTCATTTTACCACCTCAGAAAGCAGGGAGTAGAAGATAAATAGAACATGTGAAAGTAGAACAAAGAAAAACATTTTACATAAGAGATATTTATATGTGTATTTCATTGCTATTCAACAACATGAAAGACAAAGGCTTAGAGTGTTAAAAACCTGAATGCTTATGTGAATACTAGAAAAATGCCTAACTACAAACTGTATAAAAAGCATGTGAAGAAGCAAAATATGCCCTTACATTTACAGGTAAGAATAGCACATTAATCTTCAGCAGTTCCTTGAACTTTTGCTGAAGTATCTATCACTTGATAGTGCCTGGACGCTGTAGTTCACTGGACTGCTGATGGGTGGTAACTCCCGCCTTATGACGATCACCATTGAAAAGAATGTTTGACTTAGAGACATGAAAAGTGGACCCCTAATTAGCTACTAGAAAGTGCCTTTCCTGTCTTCCCTGACAGAAGTGTCACCCAGAATAACTTCTGGCAACTTGCACAATTCATGGTCATCAGGAAGAGAAATACGACTGAGCAAAAAACAGGCAATCACACAGATACAAATAAAAGTGCTGCTGAGACACAGAAGACCAGTGTGCTTTATGCTATTGGCTGCCCACCCTGTAGGGAGTCAACCAACCTGTAAGAAAGGGTTGCATGCCTGACTGTTACAACGATATGCACACATCTTCTTTCTCTATTGCCAGAGTTACCGCTCCTTCTCCTCCACCTCAAAACTAAACACATTGTATGTGAACACTTGTATATGCTGGAACTCAGCGACAGCATCCTATTTCTCTTCCTTCCTCTCTAATAGTCGGACAATATCCATCCCTACTAATGCTCTATAGCATAGTACCAGCATGGAAACAAGAACAAATGGCACTGTTTTGTACCAGAAGAGTAGCAATTGTGCCTGTCAAATAAATGTCAAAGAACTGAACAACTGGGTGTCTTAATTTGTCTATGAGAACCTCTCTTGAAACAGTACATTCCAAACTGTCAATCAGAAAATTAAATGCAACACCATTCCAGGAAGGAATGGCTTAACTTCTTTCAACAAAACCAAAACTATCCTTTCTTCCCTTTTTATCCCTTTGATAACATCTGAATTTCTGCTGTTTCGCTCTCCTTCCCGTTCCTTCTTATTCTCCAGTGCCTGGAGACCTTCTCAGGATGGAGAAGGCAAACTGGTTCCATTCTGCCTCCTAGAAGGGTATGATGGTCATCTTCTGTGGGGCAGAATTTCTGCTCTAAGTAGGGTGCTGGCTCCATCCTGCAGCTAATGAAACAGGATTCCTCTCACTCGGCAATGTGCTTGCCAGTTCGCTTGCAGCACAAAACCTCCGGGGTATTTTTTACTAACAGGGGATCTGGATGCTAACAACATAAAGGAAAAAACTGCACAAGCCAGGTGCAGATATATTTAATCCTGACCCCATTTCCTGCTTTTAGTTTTATATTTGTTCCTATCTTTCTCTCTCAGCTGCAAAATACCCTGTTTGGTACCCTGTGTTCAGACTGTAAGCAGAAACCTAGTTCCGGAGGTTCTGGTAAAGCAAACAAACCTTTATTACGGTTTGCTCTGAAGTGACTTTGCTTTTACCATATCAGCATTAGTCAATGTGTATCCTGTTATGAAAAGACCTTTGTTGGTTGTCTAAAAGTACAGTCCCAGTACTCCTAGTTAGCATTCATCAACACATTTTTTCCCCTTTCATCCCTGCTGCCTGTTCTTCAGCAGGATACTTTGTCTTCCCTTTTCTCCATATAGCTGCATGCATAGAATTCTCAAGTAGTATTCTGAAACAGACTATTCATCCATTAGATTAATTTTAATCTCAATATTGGGTTTAAACAGAAAATAATGTACATGAAACCATATTGATACAAATGTTTGCAACTAAGCAAAATGAGGACAAATTTCAATTCAGTATCTGTTCACCTCAATATCCACACAAAGAAAACAAAGGCTTGATTTGTCCGAACACATTCTTAGATGTACACACATAGAGAATATGTCCTGTAAGGCTCAATGCAGCCTTGCTGACATTGAAACAAATCTAAAGACATGACATATGCTTATATTCCTGAACATTTCCAGGGATTTTAAAGGTTCTTCCCTCTATGAAAACTGCTTTTAAAGATAAATAAAACAAGAAGCAACTCTATTTCTTTTTTTAAAGGGATGCCACTAAAATGACGTCAAATCATTTTTACTTTGTCTGACATGATAGATTGGAGAGCTCAGCACCTTAGAATTTCTGATCTTCACTAAATTTACTAAAGCTCATTCCAGCCTAAGAATCTTGAGGGCTGACAATATAAATCCAGTTGCCAATACAAAGGTGAGCAGATGGTGTTGCTCTGCTGGAGAGCTGAGATGGAATAGCACATAAATGAGAAAGCAATCTCCTCCTGATGGTTTGCTGTGTTTAATGCCTGAACTGAGAACTGGAGCTCAGCCAACTTGGCTTCTGGCCAAGGTCTTCACTGGATTCAGAGGAACCCCACAGCAGTTTTAATTTGACATTAGCTACCAAATGAATATTTGCAGGTAGTACTAAAGTACGATATAAAGTATTGATTAGTACTGCTTAATGCAAACCACACTGAAAGGGAAGACATTGTCTTTTTTGATTCAGAAGATAAAAAATTAACCCCTAAAGCTGCCCTCTCCCCTCTTTTGTTAGTTTTGGAACAGATGTTTGGAATGCACAAGTAATTCAAACTATTGCATTTATTATCTCTAAAAATGCTGCTCTCTCTAACTGCTTTTATTTTTTAATCCTTTTTTTTTTTCCCTTATTAAAACCATAAAGTAGTATTAGGAGCAGATCTGATTTCCACCAAAGTCAATAGGGTCTTTTGGTTTGCTTTCCTGGTGCTTGGATTAGGTCTATAAGCAGTGGGTAAACAGGTAATTCAGTGCTCAGAATTAACATAGTCACTGTTTCAAGGAAAAGGTTAATTTTCACTTTAGTGAGTAAGGTCTCCAGTCACCAGAAGACAATTCAGAACCTGGATGCAGCTCCACTCTGATCCCAAAGGAAAAAGTATCTAAATGCATATGATTTAAATAACTATCCATGTTGCTTCATCCATCCCCTTTTTCCTCCTCATCCTTTTTTCCCCTCCTTCAAACAGCAAAGTGCATTGCCACTTACAGTAATTTCACATTTTTTACTTGAAGCTACTGAAGTGCACTCAGTGCTGAAAAGCAAACCTTTCAGGTAGGTAAGCAGGAATGAAAGTGACTGTAAATCTATAGTCTCGCTGTATGGACCTACTGGTCAAATCAGCATTAAGTGGTATTTCCAGGATATGCTGCTTTCTTACAGAGCAGAGGATATACAGAGATGGCTGACCTCATTCTTCAGGTTCCTTGCCAAGAAGTGTTCAGCTACGTGGGCTGGAAGCACATTCTCCAGAAGGACTCGGTTTAGGTTTTCCATGGTTTCAATCTCCTCCCGCTCTTTTTTGAACTTGTTCTTCCACAGGAAGTCTAACCTACAGTAATATTCATTCTGTTACAAGAGGACACAGAAGTAAAGAAACAATAGGCATCTTGTCCTGCTGGAGTACAGGTTTAAGAGACAAAATAAGCACAGTACACCACCCCTACAAGGCTGTTGGTTGGCCACTCAAGTACAATTCCAGATCTCACAGAAATCAAACCCCAAGCACACACTCTGTAACATACATTTCACCAAACTTACAAGCCCACCCGCCACTCCCCCCCCGGCCCCCCCCTCCCCTAAAAAAAAGGCCCATAAAAAGACCCAGGAAAAAACTAAAGGTGCAAGGTGTAACAATGGAAAAAACAATGGAAGATTTATTTATTTACTCTCAGACTTTAGAAGAAATTCATTTCAGAAATCAAACACTGTTACAGAAATGATTTTCACTTCTGCAACTTAATATGATGTCTTATTTATCTGAAGTGTAGAATTTCACTTGCAATAATGGGAGTTTCAGGAAAACCCTAACTTTTACCCACTTTGTTGAAATATTATGCCTTCAGTTCATTAAATCATTATCGGTGTATCAAAAATGGCCCAGTCAGTTGGGCTAACCCAGTTTTGGTTTGGTTTGTTTTTTTGTTTTTTTTTGTTGGGTTTTTGGTTGGTTGGTTTTTTCCCACATTGCTTTCTATAATACTTTATCCCTCTTTTTTTTTTGTCCTGGAGCTTTCATAATTGTTTGTTTAACATTGCCAACAATAACAATAACTGCAACTATATGGTAATGCGTAACGTTGTAGGAACATCAGTATTCTTGGAGATCCGATTTCATTAAAAAGATGTTGAAAAATGAATAAAAATGCATTTTTGTGGAGCTACCTCTACTCCTTTTCAATATTGTCAATGTTTTGTGGTAAAATCTATGGCATTATTTCTGAACTAAAGCCTCCACTGGCCTGACTATCTCATTTAAGCTGATATAAATCAAGAGCTATTTCTATGTAGTCTTATGGTTTAAAGCTATCATGCAGCCTCAGTGAAGTCTATGTTATTAACCAGGAGAACATGAATATGATGACAATCTTATTATAGAAAAACCTAAAAATGCTCGCTAGTATTATTAGCAGTCTGTAAGCATTCACATCAAAAAGAGAGTAGTCCTTCTGATTGGTCAGTGGCTGTCACAGCTCAAAATGATTCATAGATATTTTGTTGAGATTACAGCCAAAGCTAGAGGAGAAAGTTGAAATGAGATGGTATTAAAATGATTTGGCAAGCTTTTAAATATGTATATATTTTATATTCATATATCTAAGTTCCCACACAGATGATAAATTTGAATGCCACCAACTGTATTCATGCAGAAAAAATCCAATAAAAACCTGCGATGTTAAAATCATTTGCATATATTGACAAAAGGAAACTGGATGCCTGGCATAAAACTGAAATTAGGTCTCCATATATTGTACCAACTTTGCATTGAAAAGAAAAAGGACTGTATAAGCTGAAGTCTTCAAAGAGATATGTTTTCTCTTTAAAGAGCTAATACCAAACAGATACTTTATTTACAGATTTATTATTTATTGAATGAAATTTTGGCAAAGAGAACTCAGAAATCAGAAAAAATACAGCAGAATGTATTCTATAATTCATTTTGAAATTTAAAAAGTCAATGCATAGTCTTTTGAAATACCTACTCAGACTTTTAAAAACAAAAAAGCAGTACTTAATTAAAACTTTAAATTGTGGAGATTTTTTTGTTTGTATGAGGTGGTTAATTTTCTATATATGTCATTAAAGATCCTGTTCAATCTTTGTAGCCTCGCAGTCATAGGAAAGTCAAGATTGTTTCGTACTTTACATGTTATTTCCAGAATCTTTTAAACATTTTAGAATGAAAATATCTCACAATGGCCTTTATACATCTGCAGGCACAATATCCTTGAGATACAAAATTTTCCTTCTTCACCTTATGCTGCTTGACAGTACTTCCCAGTGGGTGAGCATAGTGGAACACCCAGGGAAGCATGAAGGACAGTGTGTTCCTCCAGGCACCAGAGAGCAATTGGCTTCCTCCAGGACAAGAGACTACCATGCACCTGTGCAAGGCAATGCACTACAACCCCACAGGTTCAAACCAGTGGTAACTTCTTGGGCAAAAGCAGTTAAGTGCAACATGAACTGATTCATGTCTCATTGATGGGCTTACATTTTTAAATTCTAGTGGGACACTCACCTGGGTCTATTTTCAATATTTGCCTGAGCTAGGCAATGAACTAATTCTCACTGAAAGAATGTCACATAGAAATTCAAGATAAGCAGCTCAGGAGTAGCTGCCTATGCTCTTGGTATCTACAGTCAAGAGAAGATGAATGCTATGGCATTCAGTAAAGAAGTCAGCAAAGGCAGCACTAAAGTAGTTAAGATCAACAGAAATTAAATATGGGTTTTCATTCAGGTGAGGGAGCTAAGGAGATTCCACCTCACAGCCGTTATGCACAGACAGCAAGTCTGAGACATGGTCTCAACACGGAGCATCAGCAGAATATGTCTCAGAACACATTAGTAAGTTGATCAACAAGAAGTCATCAGCTCTAAAGTAACCAAAATGAAAAGCTGCTGGTCTGAAACTTGTGATGGATAGCCTGGTCACTCAAAACAGCCACAGCATCAGATCAGTGACAAATGGTCAGGATACAATGCAAACCTTCAGAAAAGTACTGGGGTGATGCTGAGAACAACAGAGCAAGGTACTCTGGAAAAAAGCTATGCTGAAGAAAAGAGCTATGTAGACATATTAGCTAAATCTGATACAATGGGGAAGAGTTGATACCTGTTTTATTAACATGCCTCCATCTGTTAGAAGAAGTCAATGGGCATGTGAATAGGAGTGAATTTTGAAATAAGTTTTCATTAAATACTTTCAGAAGAGGCTCTTGAAAAAACTACATTATCTAAGAAGAGAAGAATCCTCTCACAGAATAACAGCTCACCAAAAAACAGAACAGAGGCTACAAATAAACAGTTTTCATGGCTGAGGGAAGTTGCCATAAACATCTCGGCAGTTAAATAGCCAATGAAATTCAGTGTGGATAAGCACAAAATAATCAGTCATGGGAAAAATATTCACCTAGCCTACAGAGTAACGGGATATGTGTAATTTTAGGTACTGATGAGAAGGGAATTCACAGGCTTTGTCAACACTGGTAATTCAAGCTGAGCCCTAAATGAGATTTAATGCTCAATAGTGTTTAAATGTGAGCACACTCCTTACACAGTCTTGCCCATACCAATCTGCTCTTTCCCAGGCAATGCCTGGGCAGGCTGCAAGAGTCACCATCCTCAACATATCGTCTGCCTGCTGCCAGCCTATTTTTAAGTAACTCTAATGGTATGCAAGCAGAATGGAATGCGTCACTTGATCTCAGTGCCAGGGAATGGTTGTAGCCTATGCTGGCATGACCATCAACAAAAGAGCAGTTCTGCTTTCTCCACCTCACTTCTGGCTGCTCACTCTCAGCCTATGCTCATTCTTTTGGCACAAGCATTGCTGCAGCCACACCATAAAACCAGTTCAGGAAATATATCTCGCTGAAAACCTTCCAGGGTTAGTTTTTAAGCCTATTTTGGGCCACTATAGAGCTCCACAGGCAGCTGTGCCAGTACAAACGAGGACATGCAAGGATAAGACTGAGTAGCTGAGGAAAGGCCTACTTCATTCAGTAGTGATGCTGGTTGTGCAGCTAAAAGCATTAGTTTCCCAAGAAACAAGTTGGCTCATATAACCTATAATCGTATACTACCTCTCTTCATTCCCATTTAACCAGAGACACACATTCCCTACCCTGCTTTTGCATCAGGAGAGGTACCTCTCTGACCACTGGTGAGCAGGTTCACAGACCTACACTTCTAGGAAAGCATTCACTTTTTTGTTTAGATAAACATTCTGGTTACTCACCCTGGGGTCAGGGTTGGCACCAATGCCAGCTTAAGGGAAATGGAAGGACCACCCTTTTAATCAGTGGCTATTATAATTAGCATTGTTAAAATAATAGATATTAAGATAAAAGAGATGTGATTATCTGCAAAGCAGAAAAACCCAATAGCAACAGAGAAATTACTTGTATATTACTCCCAGTGGAGGAAGGGCAAGGGAGGATTTTATTTTACCTACACTGCCAAGGTGGCTTGACAGTGTCCTGCAAGTGCCACTCAATGGAAGCAGCAAGCAGGAAGTTTAAAAACAAGAAGATGGACACATTCGCATGACTTTTTATCAAAGTGCGAAATTCATTATCAGACAGACTGGGAAGATAAAATGTGTTACAAAGGGATGAGACAGTGTAACAGAATGCAGAGCAACCAACAGTAATTAAACAGTGCCACAGAAATGCCAAATAGCAGAAGGTGGGAAGCATATGGCCCTGGAAGGGTCACTCTGTGCAGGTTCACTTCCTCCCCTATTCTTTTCCCAAGCATTTGCTACCAGTCAGTACCACTAACTTCAAATGGCAGGTGTCATGCCAGGTATGTATTAAAATTAGTTCATAACATTTTCTAGTTATCATTTAGACTTTGCTTGAGAGTGTTTGAAAACACAGAGTTTTTCTTCTTGTCGTTCTTTAAGGCAGAATAAATTAGCAGAAAAATATCAAAGGCAAAAGACTAAAGAGCCATAAGCAAGTGGTATCATGACAAGGTGCCTGGACCTACAGCTCTGAAAACAAAGACTTTGTCCGTTCCAGGATCATTCTTCAGTTGGTGTGACACACTCAGTCGTACGCAAAACAAACTTTCCTGTTGACATGACTGAACCCACAAAGAAATACTCTACTTGCCCATTGAAGATGACATTCCTTTTTCTTGATGTTGCACCTACTACCTACAACTAACACCTTGGCTGACAGGGACTAAAAGTTCTCAACTGCTGCGAGGAAGTATTTATCCCTCTTTTTGAGTGGAAATAGCTGTGCTACAGCCCCACTCTCTGCTACTGTCATCAAATGAGCAAACTCCCCTGGCAGCAGGGGAGATGAAGCATGATATTTCTAACTCAAGAAGGCTGTTCCCCACTACAGCAAATACTGGAGAAGCTGCCAGATAGGAATTTTTTGTCTAGTGACCTGCAGGGCCTGCTTGGCAATTTAAATAACAGTCATTATGTGTCGGGGAATTGTAATGTAACTGACTGATTTAAAGACAGACTGGGATAATATCCTTCCCAAGGCTGTAGGCTATGGGGGTACAGGCTGTTCAGGAGATCTCTCGGATTGCCTCTTCCATCTCAGAGCCCTGTCTTGTGCACTGCATCATTTCTGGCACAACGGGCTGGAATTGCAGCTTTTAGCCATGGATTATGGACAGACTGGAGGTTTTAAAGAACTGCCCTTGCACCTGCCCTCAACTTCATAGAGGGTAAGACCACTGAGATCATGTTTGTACTGGAAAAGCACAACTGGGTAATGAAAAGAGTAGTTTCTCATTGGGTCATAGCTTCAGTGCAACTGTGGCCTCAGCATGTGGTACACTTCTGGGTGCATGTTACATTGTTTCTGTGTCTGCATCAAATTGTAATAACTGTGAAGAAAATAGCTTGTAATTAAGCAACTAGGGAGACAGCAGATGGATGCAGACAGATGGGAGCACACGAGGAAGCTATGAGACAATATTGGTCAGCATGACAAGCAATAGTCACAGCACACTATCAGCATAATGTCTACAGTCTCAATGACAGTTATTGGTCAGTTTTAAGGCCATATTGGAAGGTAATAAAATAGCTTTTTAGATGCTTCTGACACTCCTTTGCAAGGGTGTGGGACAGAGTGGCATAAAGCTGTTGGTCAGATAATCTAAAGAATATTTGAGGAGGTGGCATGCAGCATATGGAGACTGGCATTGTGTCCACTGATGTAGATGAAGAGAAGTGTGAATCTTACCTGTCTACCCAAAACCAATAATGTGACGAAGAATATAAACAAAGAAATTGAGCCCATTGTCTTCAGGTCTTTCAGTATTCCTGGCCTATAAAATAAAATCATAAGTAAAGCAAGCTGCTCAAAAGTTAAAACAAAATTACTTCAGCACAAGAATAAGACCACAATTTATACTACTTTCTGGTATGTTAAATAAGACCATTTAAATATTATATGCTTTATTAGTTGATGAAATATTATTACATCAATTAGGTGGCTTTAATTACTTCTACTACATTCGGTGCAAATGTGCCTACATTTTGAAGTCCAGCAATAAGATGAGGATTTAGTAAAAATAATACCATTGTTTGCTTATAAAATGAGAGCATTTGGTGCTTAATCTATACAGGCAGATTAAAAATAGGTTTTATGTAAATAACACTACTTCTGTAATGGAGAGCGTGACTGAAGTCAGTGAATGTGAAGAAGCAGGAAGAAATGCACTAGCACTCTCCTACTGATGCCACTGAAAGAAGAACCTTGGTGAGAGATTTAGGAAGGAAAATCCAAAAGACACATAACTTGATTGGTAGCAGCTACCAGACACACACACACACTATCTACCCTGTCCAATGATCCTGTGTCTCATCACACAGATATCCTTTCCACTGATGCAATGAAAACAAAGACCTGGGTTTGTTAATTTAATCTTTAGATTTAAGTGCAAAGAAAACATACAGTTATTTTAAAAATTCAAATATTTTTCCACGGTCGTCTCTGTGTCCTAAAGATCTTGAGTTTACAGCACAGGAAAAAGGATACTGACACACCATGCTGAATATTCAGCTTTTCTATTGTGACATACGCAATGCACACTCAGCCTACCTAGAAGAGGATCACCTCTTTGCTTTGAAAATTAAGTAGAAATTGTGTCAAAAAATTATTTTACACAGTAATACTTGGTATTCGATTCTTAATTTTGGTCTTACATATAATCACCTGTCACAAAGGTTTCAGCAGTCTCAGGGAAAATTTAACACACAAACTTCCAAGTACAGCAAAAAAATATCCAAACTGCTGGTCTATTAATTTTTTCAATAACTAAGACAGCATTTGTAAAGTTTTAAGACAATCTACTAGTTCTGAGGAAGTTTGTATTTGGCTTGAAGCAAATAGGCTTTAACAACCTTTATTATGTTCAGCCTTAACTGGTGTGGAGAATGGTCCGTCTTCTCACCCCATATAAGACTAAATAAAATGCCTTTTAAGCCAGCAGAGGCGACTTTTGCTGATTACTCAAGGACGGACAAGAACAGACCTGCCTGTTGAACTTATAGGGCCAAAGGCAAGAAAAGGAATACAAAGGTTGTGATACAAAGGCAGCAAAATGGACAAAAGTTTATGGACTGCCCCTAACAATGCTCACCTTGGCTTTGGACCCGTGAATGCTAATTGGCTTTGGGCCTTATTAATATGTTACTAAGAAGAATGCATCGCGGCACAAACTTGAACAGTGACGCTAAGTTAGACGGGGTCCCTGGAATATATAAGGCAAAAACTTTTGCTGGGCCCGTGCGGCCTCCTCTGGACGCCACCCGCTGCTGCCGGGACACTGCTGCTGCTACTGTCTGACCAGAACCTGCTGCTGCTGGGACACCGAGGCCGTTACTGGGAAGCCACTGCTGCTGGGAAAGCCATTGCCAGAGAGGCTGGACTCTGCTGGGGTCACCGCTGCTATGGCTACCTGTGCTACCGGAGCGCCTGCAGTCGGGAAGCTGCACCCTCCCCCCGCCCCGAAGCTGCTTGCCGGACCACTGCCATCAGACCGTGACAGCTGGGCAAAGAGGAACCTAATGAGGTTCAGCAAGAATAAGAGTAGAGTCCTGCACCTGGGGAGGCATAACAACTGGCATCAGTACAGATTAGGAGCTGACCTGCTAGAGAGCAGCTCCATGGAGAAGGATCTTGGGAGTCCTGGTGAACGGTAAGTTATCCATGGGACAACAATGTGCCCTTGTAGCCAAGAAGGCCAATGGTATCCCCGGGTGCATTAAGAAGAGTGTGTCCAGCAGGTCGAGGGAGGTTCTCCTCCCCCTTCACTCTGCCCTAGTGAGAGCCCACCTGGAGTACTGTGTCCAGTTCTGGGCTCCCCAGTTCAAGAGGGACAGGGATTTACTTGAGAGAGTCCAATGGCGGGCTACGAGCATGATTAAGGGACTGGACCACCTGCCTTATGAGGAAAGGCTGAGACACCTGGGGCTGTTTAGTCTAGAGAGGAGAAGACTGAGAAGAGATCTTTCTAATGTATATAAATATCTGAAAGGGGTGGGTGGGTGTCAAGAAGGAGGGGCCTATCTCTTTCAGTTGTGCCCTGTGACAGGACGAGGGGCAATGTATGCAAACTAGAACACAGGAAGTTCCACCTCAACATGAGGAAAACTGTGATTCACAACCTTAACAATGACTTCTTCCCAACGTCCTTTATTACAAAAATGAAAAGTAAACCATACATTATTTCCTATAGTATAGGTTTTAAACACCTTGCCCAGACTTATTTATTTTATTCCAATACTCTTAGGTGTGACATTGTATATTAACTGCAGCATTACAGTGATTTTAAATTATGACTTGTAGATTATATAAACAAACACAGAGAAAAAAAATCTGTTCCATGACATAAGAACTACCATAGGTAGTATTTCATTAGTATTAATTTCATAAGGACTGGAGTTATCCACCTACCTTCTAAGAGGTGCCATTGCATACATAAATTTGCTGTAGTCATCCAGCATGGGCCCATGAGTGTGCAGAAGGATAACATTGTAGCCCACCAATGCAATCAACATTATTACCATTTTCAACTCATAATTTATCCTCAGGAAAACAGAGCAGGAAATGAGCCCTAATATGCAGCTGTATATAAAATACTGGCAAAGAAAAATCAAATGGAAAATATTTAGAATTTGGCTCTTGAGTAGGAAATAATACATAATAAAATGCTCAGGCTAGTTTAAAAAACAAATTATTGACTGACCACTTAAGCATGGAATCTATCACAACCTGGGACATTACGCTTTACAGTCAGTAACAACCAGATGTTGCTATTTCATAAAATAGACCCTTTTTCTTACTGGGCTCCAATTCACTCAAAACTCAACAGAATCCAGGTTATGCTCCTAATTTATGCTCCCTATCTTTCACTGATTGTCACTTTTGATTTACTCATCTGTAGTAGCGAGGAGCACCTGTTCACGGGATGCCCCTGCTGGTGTTGCAGTCTAATGCAAGAGCCTACTGCCAGCAGACTGACAAAAGATTTATTCCTGCACCACTGAAAGGTTTTCACTCATCCTTGAGTTTAATAACTACCCTGTGTGTACTACTAGCATACGGGTCAAGGTAAAATGTCTAAAGATCTGAGAACAATACTTTCAATGCCTATGTTTGTAGTATTTATAAATTGATGCAATACACAGTCATTATGAACCTCATAGATTTGTAATTTAACAAACTCTAGAAAGACAGCTAAGATAAAAATAAGACAAAATTATTACCACAGCCTATCCATAATATAAAAAAAAAATCCTTCTGTCACATCCTCTTGAGTTATGACTACATAAATACACATTCAGTTGTTAAAAAAGCCTTTTCTTTCTTATGTCCTATATACCAACAAAAATATGTATGGTTGAAGTTAAATTCCTGGAAAAATATTTTCTCTGGATACTTTCTGGAAATGGATTAGGCCATCAACATTGATGTTAAAACAGGAATAATGCATTCTCACTAGAATTATTATCTTAGTCCTCACTATACAGCCCTTTGCCAAAGATGCTACATGAAAGTTACAGTCCTGCACATTGTAAGGAAGTTATCTTTTCTGAACCTACCAAGCATTCTATTTCTAGAAATGCTGTTTTCAGACTACTATTGACTTGTTGATGGCAGTACTTTCAACAGAACCTGAATCACTGCACATGAATTTTGAAGGATCACTAAGAATGATTTTCACAGCACCCAACAGACAGAATTGATCTGACATCTCAGTCACTGCCATTACTGTAATTTGCTTGCAGTTCTGCTTGAAATAAGAAATAGAAAGAACTACTGTTCAGAATCACCAAAAATAAAACTTCTCTTATGGCTGCATTCCCACAGAGGTCACACTCTGAATTCAGTGGGAATGCAGCCCTAGGAATACATAGGTTAGATTGGAAATTTCAGCTAAGATTTCAGACACAGGTTGATGGATTAGAGACGAGTGGCGCAGCCACACATTTAAGAATGCAGACTCTGATGTTGTGTATTAGAATGCAAGATTGCAGTAAGCACCAAGGAGATCTGGAAATGTGTCTGTAGGCAACTCTGTTTGAACAGCCACACCAAGTCATTAAGCTTTTTTTTCTTTTTAAATGTAGCCTTAAATAGACCTTTTTCCAACTGTAACTTATATATAAATGATTATTGTTTCTGAGTGCTCAGCACTGCAAACAAATCTTTTAATTCTTGTTAAATGAACTTAAAATTCACCCTTTTAATATTTTAGTCAACACTTAAATACTGTAGCTTCAATCTTTCTCTAACCCTTTTAGCTTTTCAGTCTAATGCAAAAGGGCTTGAAAAAAAATTAGAGGAGGAACTGCAAGACAACATGCTTCAAAAGACAGAAATAAAGAATAAGGAATAAAGGTAACTGGCATTCTAGCTAGCTTCTTAGAAGAATGCATGCAGCTACAAAACAGGCAAGACACTTGAAAGCAGTAACAATCTGGTGTAGGACCAGTCAAAGTACCTATACAGAAAATCAGGACTGGTGGAATTACTGTCATATGTACTGCATGAGAGCTCTGGTCTTCGCTAAAACACAAAAATTGCAAGCTGTCAGAAAAATGGCAGCCTGTCTCCTGGGCCAAGCGGTCTCAGTTCATTGAATGAACATGAACTTTCCAACAGAGGAATTAATGCCCAGCAGGGAAAAAATTACAGTTTTTGCGTGCTGGTACACTGGGCTTGTTTCTTAGTGAAGACCTGTTTCAGGCTTCTTCATCCTACACCTCTGTACAACTTGCTGAAGAAAGAAATGTGCTCAGACTAGACTGGCATTGAGGCTTTTTCCAAGGCAGAGTCCTAGTGTACCAGTCCTTTGTAGCATCCCTGACTGGAAGATCATTGCACACAGAAGAGTTAGCTATCCACAAAGCACTCAAGCTGAGCAGGTGCAGGTCTGTGCTGTGCTCTTCATATCCCTCAGCTGTCAGGAGTTAACCTCAGCCAGCTCAGCCAACTTACCAAGGAGCATGTAGGCAGCTCCCACTTGGCAGCAGGGGTTATGCCACCTCTGTGGCCTTCACCTTATTTAACAAGTAGCAGGAAGCTCACATGGACATAATTTTTGTCTGACAGCAGAAATGATGTATAGAAATGTTTCCTTTTAAGTAAATCCTGTCCGAGCTCAGAAGAGGAAAATGCTGGGTAACATCTCCACAGAAGGGATCTGCACCTCATGCTATCCCTG
Source organism: Hemiprocne comata (assembly GCA_020745705.1). Lineage (NCBI taxonomy): Eukaryota > Metazoa > Chordata > Aves > Apodiformes > Apodidae > Hemiprocne > Hemiprocne comata. Next base: position 88,216,619 of record CM036587.1, read on the forward strand.
AGATGCTGCATGATTCAGGGTTTCCAGCATCCGAATGGATGTAACTCCATCTACCCTCTTTTTCCTTCCTGTGCTAGCTTCAATACCATGCAGAGTCTGAGTGCCTTTCTTACCAGGATCACAGGCGCAGTGCCTTGCACCAGTGCATTACACCCTCAAGTTCCAGCCCAGTGCCTTTGGTCTCTTCTCTTAAAAGTTAAAACCTACAGTTCTGTGGTTATAAAGATCTTTACCAAAGTAAAAAGGCATTCTGCTCCAATTTATTTATGGAGAAAAACTTGAGAAGAAAGTAATTTTTGAATTCTCTGATCAAATAAAGTGCATTCCAAAACTGCATCTTTTAGAAGTCAGTATTATGACTTCTATATATTCAACATGTGGAGGTGACAGTACTGATACCAGACTGTATTTTATCACAGGAACAGATATTCACAACTTGAAATCTCCCAGGCCTAGCTTCTATTATAGAGAAAATACAGAAGCATCATAGCAAAACTAAACAAAACTTAACACAAGCGAAGTCCCTATAAATTACTGTGTAATCTTTGCTAAGTCTTTAAAAAGAGCAAGAAAGCAAGCAATATAACTCCGAAAAAGTTATTTTGGGGGGTGGAGGAGGGGAAGAATCTACTGTTTTTCCTCAAAATTAACTAAATTTTATTGGAGTGGAAACAATTTAAAAATCTCTAATTCACTCATTTTAGATTAAATAGTCAATACGTCTGCCAGGTCCACTATCATAAACCACAGGAGATTTTATCTACATGAGTAAAGCTTAAAGCAAACACACAGATTCAAAAGACTGAATTTTTAATTTAAGGAAACAAATGTTTCTCAGCTCATGTATTCAGTATCTGATCCAGTAAAGAGAGAAGAATTTTGTTTCCAGATTTAAAAAAAAAACTAAGATCAAAAGTAGGAACTCAAAAGGAATTAATAGCTTTTTCAAGCTAGAAGTTGCACAGTGTCTGAGGATGAAAATTATGTGCATTTGACAGATGTGATGAGGGAAAATGTTTTTAAAAACATTAACCAACCTAAACTTTTCATTTTTTATAATCAGAAGTGACAACTAAATGTATTTTTTGTGCCTTGTTATCAAAGACAAAGCTTCTTTGATGAAAGAATGAATTTTTTAAGCCAACTGAATCTTGATAATGAGTATAATTTATGAAAAATGCATCCTTCAGATGCTTGTTGGAGAATTTATTGTAAAAAAGAGAAAAAAAAAAACCTTTCAAGATGTTCAAAACTGTAACAAGCAATATAAAGAAAGATGACTAGAAAATCTGCTAACTAAAGAAGCAAACAAATAGAAACAAGCATTGGAACAATTTGTTACTACGTTCCTGTGAGTGTGAACACATGCAGAGTCTGGGAGAAGGACTGCATAATTTCTTTGATAACAAAGATAACTTGTCAGTGCCATAAGAAGACACAGGCACCTATCCATACCTGGTAGTATTTAGGTAGCTAAATTTGAAAATGAGAAACAGAAATTCATGCTCCGCTGTCTTTCTATCAGGGAGATGCTGAAAATCTGTTCAGTGCTGCAGTTACTGCAATTGTTTTTTTTCCAGGAGAGTTCTATACATAATTAATATTTGCTTTTGTGTGTGCCTGGGATTCTCTTCCACTTAAGTGGAAAAGGAAAATCTACAGATCATGGAAGGAGGGGCTGGTCACTTGGGAGGAATATAGGATTGTTGTCAGAGGATGTAGGGAGGCAATTAGGAAAGCTAAGGCCTCCTTGGAACTTAACCTTGCAAGTCAGGTTAAGGATAATAGAAAGGGCTTTTTCAAATACATAGCTAACAAATCTAACACTAGAGGCAATATTGGCCCACTGTTGAATGAGGGAGGAGCCCTGGTGACAGAGGATATAAAGAAGGCAGAGGTGCTGAACGCCTTCTTTGCCTCTGTCTTTACTCCTGCAGGCTTTCCCCATGAGCTCCAGACTCATATAGCCCCAGAAGTAGTCAAGATAGATGAGGAGTTTGACATAGTAGATGAGGATTGGGTTAGGGATCAGTTGAGTAATCTGGACATCCATAAATCGATGGGTCCAGATGGAATGCATCCAAGGGTGCTGAGGGAGCTGGCGGAGGTCATTGCTAGGCCACTCTCCATCATCTTCGGTAAGTCATGGGTAACAGGAGAGGTGCCTGAGGACTGGAGGACAGCAAATGTCACACCAGTCTACAAGAAGGGCAAGAAGGAGGACCCGGGTAACTATAGACCGGTCAGCCTCACCTCCATCCCTGGAAAGGTGATGGAACAACTTGTTCTTGTCTCTATCTCTAGGCATATCAAGGACATGGGGGTCATCAAGAGCAGTCAGCATGGTTTTATCAAGGGTAAATCATGTTTGACTAACCTCATAGCCTTCTATGAGGAAATTACTAGGTGGATAGATGATGGTAGAGCGGTAGATGTGGTTTATCTGGATTTCAGTAAGGCATTTGACACCGTCTCCCACAGCATCCTTGTAGATAAGTTGATCAGGTATGGGTTTGGTGATCAGGTAGTGAGGTGGATCAGGAACTGGTTGATGGGAAGGAGTCAGAGAGTTGTAGTAAATGGGGCAGAATCTGGTTGGAAGTGTGTGACTAGTGGAGTCCCTCAGGGGTCGGTACTGGGACCGGTGCTGTTCAACATCTTCATCAACGACCTGGATGAGGGTATAGAATGTACCCTCAGCAAGTTTGCTGATGATACTAAGCTGGGAGGAGTGGCTGACACACCAGAAGGCTGTGCTGCCATTCAGAGAGACTTAGACAGGCTGGAGAGTTGGGCGGGGAGAAACATGATGAAATTCAACAAGGGGAAGTGTAGAGTTTTGCATTTGGGGAAGAACAACACGATGTCCCAGTATAGGTTGGGGGCTGACCTGCTGGAGAGTAGTGTAGGTGAAAGAGACCTGGGGGTCCTGGTGGACAGGAGGATGACCATGAGCCAGCAATGTGCCCTTGTGGCCAAGAAGGCCAATGGCATCCTGGGGTGCATTAGAAAGGGTGTGGTTAGTAGGTCAAGAGAGGTTCTCCTCCCCCTCTATTCTGCCTTGGTGAGGCTGCATCTGGAATATGTGTTATATGTGTTCAGTTCTGGGCCCCTCAGTTCAAGAAGGACAGGGAACTGCTTGAAAGAGTCCAGCGCAGAGCCACAAAGATGATTAAGGGAGTGGAACATCTCCCTTATGAGGAAAGGCTGAGGGAGCTGGGTCTCTTTAGCTTGGAGAAGAGGAGACTGAGGGGTGACCTCATCAATGTTTACAAATATGTAAGGGGTGAGTGTCAGGGAGATGGAGTTAGGCTCTTCTCAGTGATGACCAGTGATAGGACAAGGAGTAATGGGTGTAAATTGGAGCATAGGAGGTTCAAGGTGAATATCCGAAAAAATTTTTTTACTGTAAGAGTGACAGAGCACTGGAACAGGCTGCCCAGAGAGGTTGTGGAGTCTCCTTCGCTGGAGACATTCAAAACCCACCTGGATGCGTTCCTATGTGATGTGCTCTAGGTGACCCTGCTCTGGCAGGGGGGGTTGGACTAGATGATCTTTCGAGGTCCCTTCCAACCCCTAGGATTCTGTGATTCTATGATTCTATGATAGTGAATATCTGTTTCATGTAAAACACATCTTGTGGAAATCAGCACACACCACCCTGGTACTGGTCTCATCAGTTCTGCATTGAGATAAAATAATCTCACTTCTCCCTCTCGCTGCTTCCTGCTTACTCATCAAAAACTCCTGACTTATTTTGGCACAATATACAGCTTGTTATTTTCAACTGCAGGTTTTCTGTAATCACTTTAAGAATCAGTGCTCTCTAGGATAAGGATCCCATTTTTTGCAGCAACAGCCTTCCACCTCTTCTTGCATGCGCCGCTGTGCTTTTGTTCACACTAAGACATCTTCAGATCAGTTCAGATCTTTTAAGCAGTTTGTTCAGCAGTACATGACTGTTGCATTATCCTCCCTCTCACGCCACCTCTTAATCAAACATGCAGTGACAGGACTGTGACAATCACAGGTTTCACATTCACTGCCAGGTCAATGATGAAAATGGTGAATATTTTCAGGCCTACCACTGGTCCTCGTGAAACACATCTGCAGACCGACCTGGCTTTCAGTGCACAGTCTGCTTTGTTGTCACTGTATGTTCTCCTGGTATCTCGTAACACCTGTTTGTTAGCATAGGTGAGTTATGCTTCCTTGCTATCATACTGTTGCCTGCTTTTTACTCTGACCTCATTCATTTACAACTTCTGCTTTCAGAAATACTAATCTCCTTTAGCTTCCCACTTAGTTCAAACACAGTTGCAGGTGACTGAAAAAAAACAAACCACAAGCTTTTGCTGCAGTCTTAAAAACCAGTGGGTATTTAACTTCAAGCAGATCTGGCAACAGTCAATTTAGTATAATTCTTGTAAACAAACAAAGAAATGTAAAATGAACTCACCGGTAGGAAAAAACAGTTGTTTTGTATACACCACCGTGTCTGATTACTTGAATTAGGAAAACTTGCATTTGATGAATTAAGAACGGAGGGAAAAGCTTTCACAGCATTATCCAGGAAAAACTAGAGAAAAACAACATATAATCCATCATCTTGTCAGCTGTTTAAGGTCAAAATAGAGAAGAGAAATGAAGAAGTGGAGAAAGCCTTCCCAGTAATCATTTAACTTCAGTATTTCACTGCAAAGTGAAATAGCAAAGGGAAAATGACATCACTCGATTACTTGTTTCTGCATCCTCAGACAAAACAACTTTGTTAACCTCCATCTGACACATTCCATTTGAATAAAAGATGAAAAGCTCTTTGTTATGTTACTTTCATATATCAGAAGCTCACACACACAATGACTAGGTATATTCAATATGAATAATTCCTGGGTTTACCTTAATTGAACCTCCTATTTAAGCACAGGAAGAATTAAATAAAGAACAAGAAGACTCTACTAAAGTTGATTTACACAGATGTAATAACTTAATAATGATGACAACCCTCTTTCACTTTTAAGCCATTCCTATTTGTCCTCTCACTACATTTTTCTTGTAAAAAAGCCCCTCCCCAGCTTTTCTGTCAGCCTCTTCAGGTACTGGAAGGCTGCTATGGGGTCTCCCCAGAACCTTCTCTTCTCCAGGCTGAAAAACTCCGACTCTTTCAGCCTGTCTTCATAGGAGAGGTGCTCCAGCCCTCTGATCAATCTTTGTGGCCCTTCTCTGGACCCACTCCAAGAGCTCTGTGTCCTTCTTACGTCAGAAACTCCAGAACTGGACACAGTACTTCAGGAGGGGTCTCATGACAGCACAGCAGAGGGGGAGAATCAACTCCCTTGACCTGCTGGTCATGCTCCTTTTGATGCGGCCCAGGATACAGTTGCCTTTCTGGGCTGCAAGCACACCTTGCTGGCTCATGTTGAGCTCCTCATCAACCAGAACCCCCAAGTCCTTCTCCTCACAGCTGTTCTCCTCCCAGCCTATATATGTGCTTGGATTGCCCTGACCCACATGCAGAACCTTGCACTTGGCCTTGATGAATTTCATGGGTTCGCATGCGCCCACCTCTCAAACCTGCCAAGGTCCTCTGGGATGGCAACCCTTCCCTCCAGAGTGTTGAGTGCACCACACAGCTTGGTGTTGTTGGCAAACTTGTTAAGGATGCACTCAATCCCACCATTCAGGTCACCAACAGAGATGGTGTGGTCGATATGCCAGAGGGATGGGATGCTATCCAGAAGGACCTGGACAAACTAGAGAAGTGGGCCTGGGTGAATCTCATGAGGTTCAACAAGGCGAAGCAGAAGGTCCTGCACCTGGATAGGAGCAATCCTTGCTATCAGTGCAGGCTGGGGGATGATGTGATAGAGAGCAGCTCTGCAGAAGGAGACTTGGGGGTACTGGTAGATGAAAAGTTGGCCATGAGCGAACAATGTGCGCTTGCAGCCCAGAGGGCAGATCGCATCCTGGGCTGCATCACAATAAGTGTGGCAAGCAGGTCAAGGGAGGTGACTCTGCCCCTCTACTCTGCTCTGGTGAGACTGCACCTGCAGTACTGTGTCCAGCTCTGGAGCCCTCAACACAAGAGGGACATGGACCTGTTGGAATGAGTCCAGAGAAGGGCCACAAAAAAGATCAGAGGGCTGGAGCACCTCTCCTATGAAGACAGGCTGAGAGAGCTGGGATTGTTCAGCCTGGAGAGGAGAAAGCACTGGGGAGACCACATAGTGGCCTTCCAGTACATGAAGGGGGCCTACAGGAAAGCTGGAGAGGATCTTTTTATAATGGTGTGTAGCAATAGTACAAGGGGCAATGGTCTTAAACTAGAGCAGGGTAGATTTAGATTAGACATTAAGAAGTTCTTTACTATGAGGCTGGTGAGGCACTGGAACAGGTTGCCCAGAGATGTGGTGGAGGCCCCATCCCTGGAAACATTCAAGGTCAGGTTTGACCAGGCTCTGAGCAATCTGATCTAGTTAAAAAGGTCCCTGTGGACTGCAAGAGGGGCTGGACTAGGTGACCTTTAAAGGTCCCTTCCAACCCCATACATTTCTATGATTCTATGATCTATTTTAAACAGTGCTGGACCAAATACTGAGCCCTAAGAAACGCCACTTGTCACAGATCTCCAGTTGGACATTGAGCTGTTGACTGCAATGCTTTGAGTGTGACCATCCAGCCAATTCCTTATCAACTGAGTGGTCCATCTGTCAAGACCATCCATGTCTTTCCATTTTAGAGACAAGGATGTTGGGACACCATCAAATGCTTTGCACAAGCCCAGGTAGATGACATCAGCTGCTCTTCCATTATCGATCAACGCTGTAACCCCATCATAGAAGTCCACCAAATTTGTCAGGCAGGATTTGCCCTTACTGAAGAGAAAATAAGCTCTTAATTACCCTTATCATTCTAGTAGTCACCCTCTGTACATAGCTCTTTCAGTTCAGTGTTCTGGATGACCAAAACTGCAAACTCACTTCCTAGATTTTATCAGTGAGTCATACAATAGCACTGATACTAGTTCTTTAGAATACATCTTAGAATGACAGCTCCTTTGCTCACATCTATAAAACCTTAATATCTCACTGTACCTCACACCACTGGGGCTCAGACAGATCGTGATGTTATAGCGCTTAACACGTTGCTGCACATTGACAAAATCCCTGCGACTAACATCATGCTCAGCAATTGTGAGGTAGTTTTCATTAACTGGGATTCACTTAGGTAAATGTGGTTTATACTCACCATGAGTTAAGAACAGTCACATGGATGGTTACTGCGAATCAGCTGAGTTGTCACTGAGCCCACAAGAATCAATTAAAATCCTGAACTGATTGCATCTCCATCTGATGAGCTTCCAAGCTTCCAAGCTCAGGACTTCCTGTCACTGGTCTGTCAGACCAGCCATAAACTTGTGCTCTGTACTACTACATTTTATCCTAGTTCTTTTAGTAAAATCTTCAGCTGAGTTCTTCCTTTTTAAAAGCCCAAGCCTTCCCTCGCAGACGTTGCCTATCACCTTAGTTTCATTAGCAAATTTCACAGTCCTTCTCTGTGTATGAAAATCCACACCGGGTTGACCATTGCAGAACTCCACAGGTTGCCACTCTCTCTCCCATTGTTCTCTACTGGTAGCCATTTTGTAACCTGCCTCTGAATTCTTTCTCCATCCCCATCCTTACCTACTGCCCCAGAAAAACCACTCAGTTTCATTCAGAGCAACAAAATGTGGATCAAAATGGTTTACTGATTTACTAATACTGTCAGCCACAGCTCTGTATAGCCAAGTCTTGAAAAATTCCAAGGATGGAGACCCCACACTCCCCCTTGGCAACATGTCCCAGCAATGTATTACATACCCAGTGACTTTTTTTCTTTTTAAAGAGTATCCAACCTCTCAAGCCATGACCTGTGGTCAGCACCCCTTAATATGTTTTGTGGCACTGCTGGTAAGAGTTTGGAACCTTCTCTGTAACAGCCCTTCAACACAAGCAGGACTGGTTGTGGAAGTGCAAAGGCAATCGATACACCACCTGCTACCAAGAAGGCTTTACAAAGAAGCTGGCACTCATCTTTGTACAATTGCACTTTCAGGTCGTCTTCCTCTACTATCATGCTTCTCTGACTGTTTATGTGCAACTACACATCATGAACCCACAATCAGTGACCTATGCATTCAGGATCAGTATCAGCAATACAACAGATAAACCACAAAAACAGACCCTCAAAATGTTGATACATTGATACATACCCCTACAGATTTTGAAACACCCTTCTATAACTCATCTCAAAGAGCTCTAATCACATGCACACACAAAGTTATGTGGACATCTGCCCCTTCTCACTGGACACATGGGTTAAATACACACATCTCCTCTTCTAGGAGCATGGGTTACCCTACTGTAAGGAGATGTGGGTGTTCTAGCTTTATATGCACCTGGGCAACTCCCTACAAATTGTTAATGCACATGCCATCGAGAAAGCACCCTGTGAGTTCATATGCACAGACAAGTGGGTCCCTGCTTGTCACAGCCAGCAGCGTTGCCTGCCCAGCTGCAGAGCAGGCAGCTCACAATATTCACCAGGGAGGCCACTCCTGCTGGCCGAGGCAGAGGTGTGATATCAGTGGGGTGGTGCCAGAGGGGTCACTTATGGCTGTGTCAAACCAGGTTTGGACAGTTAGCTGTTTCCAGTCACAGGTCTCTGCCATCTGTTAAAAATGTTCATGCTTCTTTTATACTTCTTCTCACACTACTTCCTTCTCTATTTCAGAATTTCTTCTGAAGTCCCTTGGTTACTGTTTAACTCAGCTGATGCTGGTCTTCCTCTTCAACAGGAACAATTCTGGGCAAAGGCCACCAGACAGCTTTAATTATTTAATCCCCCTCCCTGCCACCAACTACTTAAATTGACATTCTTATCTTAATAGGTATTGTCAACCAGGTCATTTGCCAAGGGTGGGTAAAGAGAGTTCCCACATCCCAGAACAGTGCATATACTTTTTTTTGCAAACATGAAATATCTGTACCTAGCTTCAGAATGACAGGCTACAAATGTCCACAGAGCAAAAGATTATATACCATGAAGAACTCAAACACAATTATATAATATGAACATATATGTGTATATATAATAATTTCCATTAAAGCTTTTTAATTTTGGTTTTGGGCTTTGTACAGGGCATTTCTGGCCTATAGATGTTACCTGTGTACACAGAATGCTACATGAAATTTGGTGTATCTGTGAATATGTAAATAAATATAGAAAGGAAAAAAAACCCAACATGGAAATGTTGTTGTCTCCCATGAGCCAAACAACACTTATTCCTTGTCTTTCTTGTCTCTAATCAGTTATCTGCATCTGCTATCATGCTTTGGAGATATATATTGTTCTTCAACATAGTATTTCTTCGTAGGAGACAGCTCAGTCCTACTAAGCAGTCACACCTACTCAAATGACTCAAATGAAAGCAATATTTTTTATGAATACCAATGTTTGTCAGGGAACCTCTGAGCACACTACCATTAAATTCTCATTTTAGCTTCATATATTCCAACAGCTTTTTCTTTTCTTGTGTTTGTAAATTTCTGCAATCTTTAGTTGTGAGTTTTTTGCCTCACATATGATGAAAATACCTGCTGTGCTGCTATTTCTCTCAATAGGAGCCATGTGGTGGCACACCCTCACTTCACAACATGGGAAAAGCAAGTCAGTGCATCTTTCTTGTTATCTAACCAAGGATTTGCAAAAGACTACATAATACACTAGCTTAGATCTTACTAAAAACAAAGCCAACTTTCTCACCAAGGTACTTTCAACCCTTCTCTACTGTCCACAAGGCACCAGAACAAAGGCTTTACAATGAACACTGGCTAATAGCCTGTAAATGTGGACAAGCTAAATAGGCTATATCTGACCTTACTGAGCAAGTGGGCTTGCTGATTTCCATGTTAATGTACATATGCACATTGAATTAAACAACTACAGAATAAACAATAAAATGTGTCAAGTTTTAATAGTTATTATGTGGGTGGGTTGACTCTGTGACAGGTGGGCAGAAAGGAGAGAGCTGGGAAGTACGCCTCCATTGAACTACTCGATCCCAGAATAAAAGGCAAAATTAATTTATTCAAGTGTCACATATTGTTCAAATGTGATCATCAACCCGTAGTAGCACGTCAGGCAGTAGCCATCCATAAAGACAAATACTAATATCATTTTCAGTGAAAAGAAAAAAGGTGTAGGTTACCCTCAGAACACTAACGAGTGCCCTTTCGCACACCAGCCAGAAACTCGACAGCCCAGAGATAAGTTTCTTAGGAAGTAGGTGCTCCGGGATCAGCAGTTCCAGGGCAGAGCTGTGCTTAATCAATGGAAACACATAAGCAGCATCTGGCATGCTACCAAAAAATGCAGCTCAATTGAATACACAGCTTATGTTTAATTTGATCCCATCATTTTCTCTTACTTATTATACAAAATTACACTAGAAATGGACGTGTGAAGACTATAAAGAAAAATGTAACAGCCATCTTTGTTACCATCCCTCTCTCTCCCCACTACCTCCTTGCCTCATATGAAAACACATCTATAAATTGATTTTCTGCCATACCAGAAGAGCTATGCAATCTCCTCAAGACATAACAGTCTACAATTTTTATAGCGCTGATGTAAAGTAAGTTTTTCATGTTTGTGCCCACTCTTTTGTTCAGCAAAAGAGAGAGCAAGAGAATTATACTTTTAAGCATGGCAGACGCATTCAAGTTTGCTATCATAGGTTGAACTAGAGGATTTAAATTTTTCTTAAGACACACATAAAAAAGAAGCAATGCTGCTTTTTTTCAGCATTGCTCTTTTGTTTGAACTTTTAAGGCAAACATGACGGACTCCGTTGTTTCTAATTTTTCTACCAACCCTCCAAATATCCATGTAGCTTAGGAAAACTTTCTTCTCAAAATGCATATCACTGCTACCTTTGAAAAATACCCGTTGGTTTGTCAGCTGAGTCAGTCATTTATCCCCAGATCCCCACATGAATGCGCCAAGAATAATAAGGAGAATCCCAAATTCTGGTATCATTCCTCCTCTTCACAAGATCATAAGCAGAAGTTGAAGGAAAGCCTGGAACTCTAAGTACCTACAAAGACTATTAGACATTTTTTAAATAATAAAGAAAGGATTCTGAGGTACCGGTAAGTTGGAAAAGGATAATGAAGATCCAGAGAGTACTGCATTGCATAGAGCATTTTGTCTCTGGTTTTGTACAAGAATTATAAGCTTCAAACTGCTCATGCATCTGCATTATTTGGTGTCCTGTGGTGTGTCTCTTGTTAATAGTCAAACTTAGCAAATTCAAGTTGCTCAATAATTTAATTTCATTTTTTAGAAAAGTCTGTGTGCTAAGTGGAAATGCGTAACTATCTATGCATCCCCATGTATTCTAGTCCCAGCCTTCCTGTAGAGGCAATATGCAGTGGTAACCAACTGTCTTGTTCAAAGCTTCAAGCAGCAGTAGGTGGGAGAGATGAGGACCCTGCTGATGCTAATGCCATCATGGTATTTGGCAGATATGGAGTGATGCTCACTTTTGTGGGTTTGTCTTTGCTGGATTGTGGAGCAAGTGATCACTTGATGGGGAGACTCTCTCTCCACACACTTGAAAGACACCAGAACCACTGTAAACACTATTTCAGGATAGTATCTCACCTGCTAGTGCAGGGTACCTAGACTGATAATGATTTTAGTAAGTTTCTTAAATCCTGTCTATAATCTGGAATGGATTTGTAATAGGGCCCTGTATGTAACACTTAAATGACATGACTGCAGCTGTGCATTCTCCTTTCTCCTTCCAACTCCTATGCCACATGAAGCTGCAGGCGGTGTCTGTTTATTCTTCTTAAAATAAATGCATTATGCGACCCCAAAGAGGGTCAATGTGCTAGGCATTGTGGGGACATATAATTAGACTGTTTCTGCCAAAGAGCTCACCTATTAAACATAGGGGAGACCTTACAGTGGCTTTCCAGCACTTTAAGGGTGCTTATAAGAAAGGAGACAAACTTTTTAGCAGGGCCTGTTGTGACAGGACAAGGGGTAATAGTTTTAAAAGAGGGTAGATTTAGACTAGATATGAGGAAGACATTTTTTTACAATGAGGGTGGTGAAACACTGGAACAGGTGGCCCTGAGAGCTGGTAGATGCCACATCCCTGGAAGCATTCAAGATCGGTATGGATGGGGCTCTGAGAAACCTCATCCAGTTGAAGATGTTCCTGCTCACTGCAGGGAGGTTGGACTAGATGAGCTTTAAAGGTCCCTTCCAACCCAAACTATTCTATGATTCTACAATTTATTCTATTTATTTATCCTATTCTATGATTCTACAATTTTAATCTGAAAACTGGTAGCTAGGGCACTTTTCTGGAACAGAATAGCACTGAGATCCTGTTACTATGCCAAGAACCATTCACCCATTTGATGCAGAAGTCACTGAAACAGAGAGGTGTTCCCGGGCTCTTTCATCATGCCATGTTCCTTGAGATTATGCAAATCCCAGAGAATGGTGAAGCACAACCATTTGATGTATTGCATGTAGTCATTAATTCAGCTTCCAAGAATCAACCCTTTGCAGTCATGCAGTCCTACTGTCTTTCTGAGATGTCTGTATTGTTCCCTGCAGTATAGTGTCTTGTGTTTGGTTTAATGCAGGTCAGCTTTGCAAAGCTTTTCCTCAGCCATTGATTGTAGCCCTACTCTATATATGGCACCAGATCTAACACTCGATGGAAGCAGCATTAGTCACCCTTTCCCTTCACCTAAAAAGTATTTTATACTTATGTTACATTAACAGTTTTTTAGCTTCCCTCCACTGATCATGACTGTAATTCTCTCAGATGTGAAGACTAGATTCAGACATCTGCTGAAACAGCTAATTTGAAATAAAATTGCACTCCCACTCTTTTCTAATGTCCCTTGACCATAAAGACTGAGTTTTATTTGACATTTTGGTCTTAATTATGATTTATTAGGTGTGGGATGGTTAGATGATTTTTATCTCCATTAAATCTTAATGGCTACATTTTGCCTTTTTCTACTGAAAGAGTTCATGGAAATAAATGCAGCTAATGGACTCTGCTATTAAGTACATGTTGCTTGGAGATATAATAATGATACTTCTGAGTCTCTCCCACAATTCGCTATTAATATTAAGGAAATGCAAATTTCACAATCACATTTCAAGTAATTTTTGCTAGTCAAACTATTAAGGTTTAGTTTCAAGGTGGGAATTGTACTTAAATTATCATCTCATGAATATCATGAAACATTTTTATTTGTACCACTGCAGCCACTACTGATAAGGCACAAAAACTTTAAAATACAGCCTCTTAAGTTCCACTTCAACATTCAGTCCACATAAAACTGGACTTGAACCAAAAAAATTAAAAACTTTTTCTACAAATGATGTACTGAACAACTCGTTTTTTGCTAAAATGTCCTTTACTAGTTGAAGGCCAAATTTTAAGTGGGCTGTAGACACTAGTAGAACTTCAGTCTAAGAAAAAAACGTTGCTGACTGTATCTTCTTTTACAATTTTTAACTTAATAAATAGCTGTATGGTTGCATGAACTCTAACTCAAAGTGTATTTCAAACCCAAATAGGTTATTTAATTTCTTCTTATACATTTCCGAGTTCAAAATAAGAGAAAGTCTAATCTGACCTTCATTTTACAAGCTACTCCATCTCTGGCTTTTGTCCTGTAGTAAGCAAGATAACCTTTGCTTGGTTATCGTTCTTAAAGGCATATAGTCTTCAGCTGAGTACAAGAAGTAATGGTGAATCAACAACTTCTCAGAATAATGTTTCTCACAGCTAACTGCCTTCACTGCTGAACAAAGAGCTTTTTTCTCATTTCCAGCCACTGCTTCTTTAAGTTTTCTTCTGTACCAGCCTTAAACATCAAATTGATTACCTGAGTTGTAAATTTTGAACACACAATTGTTTCTATTTCATCTCCTTAATAAAAGCAGGAAAAATAAAGGAAAATACCTACTTTCCTGTAAATAAAACCAACAAAAACAAGACTAGGATAATTTAACAGGAAAAACAGAGAGAAGGTTCCACCAGAAATTGTAATTGTTCACATTTGAAAGCCCACATGACATTATTCCTTTGTTCTGACAAGTGTAGCACTTATTGTAACAAATAATTGACTAGAGGTTCCGTGAAATGTGGACAAATAAAATAAAACAGATCAGCAGAGGAGCATCACAAATCTGAATAAAGCTGGGTTTGTTTCACACAAAGTGTGAGGAGATCAGCAATACTCTGTTTTTCTAAGCAATGCATAGATGAGCAAGGGATTTGAACAATCCAAACCTGGGATTTAACTATCTTCTATTCCTTATAAATTACATTTTCCTTTAGTGAGCTTAGCCAGGATCTGAGCTGTTGCTGAGCATCCTGTTTGCAGCAGTCCCCATGATACAGTATGTTTTCTGTTTCTCTGCTTTACGCCTCTGTCTCTGGCAATCATGATCAAGTAGGTTCCTGGCATAGCCATGCGCCATAAATTCAACATCTAAACAAATACCGACCAACAAAAAAAAAATCTGAAAAGAATAAAATCCAAGAAAAATCAGTCCTTTTGTCCTTACCATGTTGAATACAGCCATAGTTAATATTATAGCAGTGGTTGTCAATGTAAGGGTGATCCGTGGCCAAGGACGGTTTGCAATTATTCCAGATGATTTCAGGATCCACAACAATGAAGCTGATGCTTTTTTGCTGCATTGCTAAGTGCAAAGAGTTTGAAAAAGAGAAAAAAAAAATAGCTTTAGTATATTTTATTACAATTAAGAAAGCTCAAGATTGAGGGCAGCATGAATTTTGAAACATTGTACGGAAGTATTCAACTGTTATGTTCTCATAAGAATTACAGATCATGATTTTACAGGAAACTAAATTGTATTTAAAATATTAGTTAAAATATCTGCTATAATAGCACTTCTATTAAAGAATTGTAATTTGCTAGCATTTTATTAAACATTCAATATACATTAGTAACAATAGAAATCCAGAGTTGACAAGGGTCATTACTTCTAACTTCAGTAAAAAAAAAGCAAACAAACTGACCTTCCCTGCCTCAATTGAACGAGCATCATTTGGTAGCCTCTGGAAACCTCAAAATATAAATAATGACTCTGCAAAGTCTTTGACAGAGAGACAGAGATCCTCTCACACAGGATAAAGACTGTATACATAGATACAGCCTTTATATACATATAGGTATATACATATATATAGATATATGTGGTCACAGCACCAAGCCTGCCTGAGTTCAAGAAGCATTTGGATGATGCTCTCAGGCAAATGGTGTGATTCTAGAGGTGCCCTACACAGGGACAGGAGTTGGACTCGATGATCCTGATGGGTCCCTTCCAACTCAGCATATTCTAGGTATTCTAGGATTCTATGATGTATCTGTTTATATTTACATACAAGGATATATCCCTGGCATTCTACGAAATCGTGGGGTTTCTGGGTTTTCTTTCATTTGTCTGGAGACTTGCTTGATAATTCATTATAAGTGACAGGTAACTCAGCAAAGCAAATCAACCTTCCCTAAAACTGTCCAGAAAACAAATAAGCATTTCATAAAACAATTGGACTTAAAAGTTAACACAAAGTGTATTTAGTGAATAGAAAATTTTTCTTATATAATGGCAAAAATTACCAATAAAAAACTCTTGAGTCATTTAACCTGCTTCCAAGAACACACTGCAATAACCTCTATTAATATATGCATAGTACCTAGAGGCAGAAGATGCTCACACACAATAAACAACAATTTCTGGCATATCCCATTACTATTAATTTTCTTAAAACATTAGCAATGAGGAGATAAGGTTGCCTAGGAGCATCTTGTGCCCTTTCCAAAAGCCAAATTCAGCTATACTGAAACATCTGTAAAAAAGGCAATGAAAAGTTAAGGAACACAAGAGTCCCACGAAAGTATCCACTTTTTATCAACTCATTTCCTCTATTTATTTAATATCACAGTTCATTTTACATATTGTTTTCACCCCAGCCACAGCAATCAGCAGAGACACAAGCACAGGGAGTCTTTGAAATGAGAACTCCAGCACTAAAACCTACCAAATATACAGCTTAATTTACAGCACTTACCAGGTTCAGGAGCTGCAGGACATGACGCTCAATTACACTATTACGCAACACATGTGATGTTGCTTGCATGAAGATCTTTGTCCTACTGCACATAACTGTCTCTCACCTAATTACCTACTATTTGGAGAAGTCCATTACATATCTAGAACTTTTTTTTTACACATTGTTTCTTTTTATGACACGGAGTTTTGCATACTGGATTGGACAGACTCTGAGTGAATGAAGTCAGTTTCAGGAAGGTCAAACAATAATTGGAATCATAAGGGTGGATGAAGAAAAGGGAAAAAACAGGCAGCTTTATATATGCATTACTCCTCACCCATATTAAGAAAAAACCCACATAAACTCAAGGGAACTGCATTTTTTGAGCAAGAAACTCCTGCTAATGTCTTTTTGAGGTTCCAAACCTTGTTCTCCACTCTAAAGTACATAGTAAATTTCAAGATAATTTTAATCCACGTGTTTATTTTAGAAAGGATTTTTCATCCTTCTCACTTCAATGAAATAAAAAGCACAAAGCCTAGATTGCTGCTGTTGCCACAGAAGGGAAGCATTCAACTGGACACAGGGAATGGATCTGTGTAAAAATGAATCATTCAGTTATCTGTCTGGTCTGCCTAAAACAGAATGAGTCATGGAGTATGGTTTTATGGCAAATTAAAACAGTCGTGAAATCATGCCTTAAATTACTCTTTGCTTTTATTATAGCACTCCCTGAGCTTTACTACAACTTCACCTACATTGTTCGGTGATTTTCTTAGAAATTTAGAAGTAGCTGGAATCATTTAAGTTGGATTAGGGACAAAACCAGGAACACGGAGAAAGTGCAAGGAATACAACACAGATTAAAAATTATATAGATAAAGCAGTACATCATGTTCTCCCTTCTGAATTATGGTAGAAGTTGTTATACTGTTCAAGGAATGTCTTTAGATTAAGAAATTCCAAGAAAGGAAGCTAATGATGAAAATAAGTTAACTGGCCTAAACTAGATACATTTTATTATGAACTCTACTGGTTTTAGGTTATCTGACTAAAGGCCAATGAAATTAAACACAAAGACCTGGTGATGATCAAAAGGGCAATGATAGATGGTGGAACTGAAGTAACCTAATCAGTGCAGACCAGAAGCTACAGAATCTGCTGCTCTTAAGACCATGGAAGGAGAATGTTTCAGCCACAGTTTCTGGTGGGAAACCTACCAAGAAGCCTCAACGCAAGAAAATCCCTTTCCAGGATGCACTGAAGACTAAGGGTGACTACTGCCTAGAAGGATAGTATGCTGGCATGGGGCAGATAATTTTGCAATCGAGCAGAAAGAAACTTGGGATTGTGTAAAACATTATGGCATGTTTTAAGAGCATTATGACTATCTGGAAAATTTACAGGAAGTTTTGGGGCCAGGACATAGGAGAGGAAAGAGAGGGATAAATGTAGGTCAGGAAGGAACAAGCATAGGTAAATGGAGAAGAGAGGGGATGAACGGAAATGGCTGCATGTAAACACTTGTTTGAATTAATCTATTGCATATTCTTAATAAATCCTATCTCTGACCATTTTCTGTGTAAGTGCAGTGCTTATTCTGAGACTGCATGTGTGCAAAAGCTAGCAAACTTGGAATCATAGAATCATTTCAGATGGAAAAGACCTTTAAGATTACCACATCCACCAATAAATCATGTCCCTAAGCACCACATCTACATGTTCCAATGCTTCACAACCCTTTTGGTGAAGAAATTTTTCCTAATATCCAATCTAACAATATAACTTCATGTTGGACTAGATGGCAATTAGCACAGGATAGGTGCCAGGCACTGGAGAGAGACAGATCATGTATCTGAGGTAACTGGGGGCCTGAGTGGCAGCAACTGAAGTGTCTGAGACCAGAACCTGAAGAGACCCATAGGATGTGTGTGGCAGCATGTCTGTAGCCATTAGAAAGCTTCAGGCTGGACTCACTGGTAATTGGAGATCTACATTTACAGAGATTTAAGCCAGTCACTGCATAAGGGGAGCAGAGTCTGGGCATGGATATTATAGTCACTTAAAGTCCATCCTGAGTGACCCACAAATGCAAGTGTGCCTGTGGATGATGACATTCAGGGTGTGTGTATACTCCACACGTGGGTGTTGTAAAAGAGCTGCCCTCCCCATGGATCTGTGTGGCTGCTCCTGTGTGTATGCTATATGCCGATTGGGAATATGTGCTCAACTTCACTACTGGCTGTACTGGGGACATGGTACTGAGAGCTTCCCATTGATGAGAGAGGGACAGGAAGATTCCCTGGGTTTTTAATTCCATCAAGCTGGGCTCCAGTGGACCAGGAAAGAGCTGGCTCCTGAACTCCACTGCATCCAACAAGCTGTACTAGCTCTTGTTTTCAATTTCAGAACTTTAAAAAAACATGTCTCAGTAACAGATGCAAAAAAAACAAAACAAAAACAAACAAACAAACAAATCATAAAAAGGTTGCTTTTATGTTTTTTTTGAGCTAAGCCATGTAAATTCATGGTTTCCTGGCAGATCGATGGAACTGGCGGAGGTCATTGCTAGGCCACTCTCCATCATCTTTGGTAAGTCGTGGGCAACAGGAAAGGTGCCTGAGGACTGGAGGATAGCAAATGTCACTCCAGTCTACAAAAAGGGCAAGAAGGAGGTCCTGGGTAACTATAGACCGGTCAGCCTTACCTCCGTACCTGGAAAGGTGATGGAACAACTCATTCTTGGCACTGTCTCTAGGCATATCAAGGATGAAGGGGTCATTAAGAGCAGTCAACATGGTTTTACCAAGGGGAAGTCATGTTTAACCAACCTTATAGCCTTCTATGAGGAAGTAACTAGGTGGATAGATGATGGTAGGGTGGTAGATGTGGCTTATCTTGATTATAGTAAAGCATTTGACACTGTCTCCCACAGCATCTGCGTAGATAAGCTAAAGAAGTGTGGTCTTGATGATCAGGTAGTGAGATAGATCGTGAACTGGTTGAAAGGAAGAAGTCAGAGAGTTGTGGTCAATGGGACAGAATCTAGTTGGAGGTCTGTGACTAGTGGAGTCCCTCAGGGGTTGGTACTGGGACCGATGTTGTTCAACATTTTCATCAACGAACTGGATGAGGGAACAGAGTGTGCCCTCAGCAAGTTTGCTGATGACACTAAACTGGGAGGAGTGGCTGACACACGAGAAGGCTGTGCTGCCATTCAGAAAGACCTAGACAGGCTGGAGAGCTGGGAGGGGAAAAATGTAATGAAATTCAACAAGGGCAAGTGTAGAGTCTTCCATCTGGGGAAGAACAACCGCATGTACCAGTATGGGTTGGGGGCTGACCTGCTGGAGAGCAGTGCAGGGGAAAGGGACCTGGGGGTCCTGGTAGACAGGAGGATGACCATGAGCCAGCAAAGTGCCCTTGCAGCCAAGAAGGCCAATGGCATCCTGGGGTGTATTAGAAAGGGTGTGGTTAGTAGGTCAAGTGAGGTTCTCCTCTCCCTCTGTTCTGCCTTGGTGAGGCTGCATCTGGAATATTGTGTCCAGTTCTGGGCCCCACAGTTCAAGAAGGACAGGGAACTGCTTGAAAGGGTCCAGTGCAGAGCCACAAAGATGATTAAGGGAGTGGAACATCTCCCTTATGAGGAAAGGCTGAGGGAGCTGGGCCTCTTTAGCTTGGAAAAGAGGAGACTGAGGAGCGACCTCATCAATGTTTACAAATACATTAAGGGCAAGTGTCAGGATGATGGAGCCAGGGTTTTTTCACTGATGTCCACTGATAGGACAAGGGGCAATGGGTGCAAACTGGAACATAGGAGGTTCCAGGTAAACATCAGAAAAATACTGTGAGAGTGACAGAGCACTGGAACAGGCTGCCCAGAGAGGTTGTGGAGTCTCCTTGGCTGGAGACATTCAAAACCTGCCTGGACAAGTTCCTGTGTGATGTACTCTAGGTGACCCTTCCTGGCAGTGGGGCTGGACTAGATGATCTTTCGAGGTCCCTTCCAACCCCTAGGATTCTGTGATTCTGTGATTCCTCTGCAGAAATGAACAATTTGTGCTATCTTAATTCTGAAGATAAAATTAAGTTTCACACAGAATAATCTCTGTTAAATCCCAGTATCTAAATAGACAAATGTTGGTGTCAAATTATGGAGACTTCTCAGACTTTTCTACTTTAACATTAGTGCTTCCAATAGTTACATTTAAGCTTCCTTCAATTTTTTTTAAGTAATAATTGAAAAAAAAATACAGTACAGAATTAAGATTACTTAGCAATGTCCATGCTGAGAAATGCATTAGTTGCTGAGGACTGCTTTAGTGCTTTCCAAGTACCTATACACTTTTGAACAGACTTTTGTAACTCTATACCAAAAATTCCTTGCAATAATTCTAAGTTTCCTTTGTTTACAAAATTTTTGACCAATATCACTTTGCTAATGTATTTTAGGAAGGAGGAACTAATAGGACTTATTTTCTACACTCCTTTAAAAAGCTCATTTTCTGCTTCCATTTAAAAAAAAAAAAATATCACTAAGAAAAGCTCTGGAGGATAAAATAAATTTCAAGAAACAATACATCATTCAGTCAGTGTGATTAATCAATGAGGAGATTCCATTCTTCTAGCTACTATTGCTAAAATTACAGATATTGCTGGCTCTGAGCTGAAGAAAAACGTGTTTTAAGACTGCAACTTCCAAAATTAAGTTGTAGATAGGGATTTCCACTTGTAAAACAGAAGCACACCAGAACTCAGTGATGCATTTCTTGACAGCCAATGGAGCTTCTAAAAGGAAAATTTGTGACAAAACCCTGATTCACACTAAAAAGTTTAAACCATTGTGCATAAATTCCTTGGACAGATTTGCTGAACTTCATTTCACTTTTGAGCAGTCTAAATCCAGTGCATATTATAGCACAACTGCAGCAGTTAAGGACTGCTGGAAATTTAGGGAACTCCTGGAAGCTGAACTGGAGAGGTGGAGTGAACATTAATTTCAGACTCTTAATAGCACTGGCAGATCTATGCATGTTTATTTTGGCAATTCATTTGCTTACATCAGACACTTTTTCTTTGAAATGTTATGCCTCCTTTGCGATTTTCTTAAGAAAAGGGAAAGTGAGATGAAGAAAGTAATCATTTCTAGAAATCATTCAAGAAGGGTAAGAAATCAGATCTCAGTAGCATTAGCTTCTCTCTTTATTCCAAGCAGAGCTGGCAGAATATGGCTCAGTGTTTATAATTTACTGACTAGAAATAACAGGTATTTGTAGTATGAAAGATGACTAATGTATTACCTTTTCATCTGAACAGGTTAAACCTGATATGACAGCTCAGCATGATAGTGACTAATAACTTATTTTGAATATTCAGGTTATTGAAATGTGTTGTCTTTCCACACACAAAAACCTACTTCAGCATGTAACACAATGAATGCTGTCTTTCTGAGTAAGATCAAAGAACCGGTGTGAGAATTAATTGTGACAGCTATGTTGTAGATGAAAGACAGTGTCACAAGAGCTGTCGTACTTCTCCTTCACAGGCTAGTAGAGGTTGAAACATCTTGACTGAAGACCTCATATTTACAGAAAGCCAGTAAATCACATTTTCTATAGTTCTGTTATTGTTCTTTCCCTTTTGCATGTAAAGACAACTTCATGTTTTACTAATACTGATGCTAAAAAAGAATTAAATCAAGAGAAACAAAAAGCCCCAACATCTAGATTTTTTCACATGCTCATTTTCACTCAGACTTGAAGGAGACACTGAAGTGCAAACCCAAAGAACTGGGTGACTGGCTGACAGTGATTACACTGACCTAAGCTTGGAGAAGGGTGATTTTTGTATAGAGAGACAAGCTTATGCTTCACATATGTTATAATGGTCCTATTGTGACAAAAACGGCCAAGTACCTCACCAAGCTTTTGAACTCCATGGTGGCACCTGTACACCTAAGCCAGGCATTTTCAATCATACAAAATGCATTCAGGTGAAAGGTCTACTCAACTTATATTGGATACAACTGGCTTGACAAAAGTTAGAATCCTGAACAAAGAAACAACAGGAAAAATTAAAGTTGGTATCATATTTTTAATTTCACCATACTTTGCTCTATTTCTTATCCTCCACACTACAATGGCCATGGGGTTCACTTCAACTGTCTCATTCAAAGAAAAGAAAACAGCAGTGAGCTGTATAAATATGCTTTTGGGCACTCAGAGTTCAGTCTTAGTACTTCATGTCCTGCCCTCCTCATTCAAGGAAACCATTGCTTTGTTATATGCTATTTTAAGCTAGTATGTTCTTAGTCCCCCTCGTCAAAAGTTTTCCTATTTCACATGAAATATTTAAAGAGTCACTGGTTTCGAGAAACAGCAAACCTGAATGACTTTTTGAAGACAGTGCTCAGCGCACTGAACTAGCAGTTCTGTATGCTACATTTATGTTGACTAAGTCTTAATCTCAAAGTTAAGATGCTACCACCCAAAAACTGCCTCACAGGAGTCATGATCTGTGATCATACTGCAGTACTTGCATATCATGGACACCACCCATCAGGGATGCTCTCTGCTTTCATCCTTCTTATTAATTAACTGCAGGGAAAATTGTTTGCATGCTAGGCTGTTGGTATTAGGAAGTACACTCAGCATCTATTTGGAGATAACTTAAAATCTCATCTTGGGCAAAGACATAGAAGACAGCATTGCTGTTTTTTTAAAAAAAAATCAAGATGGTCTCATTAAAAAAATGGAAAAAGAACTTACTGGCAAAACAGACACGAGAAATCTGTGATTTTTCACCAGGTTAGGCAACTTCTTCAGTTGGTCACAATTACATAATGTGTCATAAACATGTAAATCAAGAAGGAATAAGGCAAAGGACTTTTGTTACTGAAATCAGTACACTTCTAACAGCTCCTGAAGTCTGAACATAGTACTTAATTTAGTGATGATGGATTTGCTGTTGCACTGCCTGTGCCAGAGACTCATCAGAATGACTTTCACGTTTGATGACACTTTCATAGACCCTGCTGTATGTGTCAAAGTGCCTTCTGGGTTTCCCCTGCCTTTCCCATCCCTGTTTTAATCTTAATTTACAACCAAAACCTTGCTACTGAATAAACTGAAGGGTCTCATCTTTCATTTTTATCTACATTAAGAGTGACACTCACATCAGAGTCAAGATTCCAGGTTGACAAAAGTTTTCAGGTAGTGGAAATTATTGCTGATATTCCTGTCCTTGTGGAGCTTTTAGGTATCTTAAGTGCATACAGTTTTTCTGAGTGGTAAATACCAATACCAATTGCTTTAGAGTAAAAGGAAGGTAAAGATTGTGTATCACTCTTTGTACAGTGGTGCAGCACCTAATAAAGAACATGCTCTCTTCTAGAAGGGACAGGATTGCCTGCACACTGGCTGCACTTTGTGAGATGCTCCGGTGACCTCAAATCAGAGCATCTTTCTCCATTGTGGAGCCAGTTATTTTCTGATGTCTGTTGATGGTGTGTTCTGCTAATTCCATGGTTCAAATGGGTATATAAGAGAGACCATAAACATGTTCAGATGAGATTATAAGAAATGTTTTTACTTCTATTCTTCC
Source organism: Hemiprocne comata (assembly GCA_020745705.1). Classification (NCBI taxonomy): domain Eukaryota; kingdom Metazoa; phylum Chordata; class Aves; order Apodiformes; family Apodidae; genus Hemiprocne; species Hemiprocne comata. Next base: position 88,240,392 of record CM036587.1, read on the forward strand.
TTTTTAGCTGAAGTAGCTAAATAGGTTTGCGAGGTATGAACACATGCAGCAAAAAAACCCATTTCGTATTAATGGAAAATAACTGGCACAAAGAGCATGTGGTAATGCAAAAAAATTTTGATGCTGTATTTGAATCAATGCACAAAGAACATCTGCTTGAGACTAATACTTCTTCAGCCAGCTACCTCAGCTTCCACAGAAATCCTTCCTTTACATGTTTACTGTGTTGGGTTTTTTTCTATTGATTGCATTACATTTTCCAATGTATTATTTAGGTAAGCAGATCTCTGCTTCCTTGCACTCACATCAGGAGGTAAAACACATCTAACTTATTACCAGGCCTGACGCATTTCACACTCATTCCATGAACTCATCAATATTCATCAAGATAAACAGAAAATATATGAGCTAAAGGACAATCACTGTCCTCTATTTGCATGTTATTTGAGATGGAGACCTCTCAAGGAAAATTCAAAGAAAATATTCAAAATCAATAAAAAAGAATAGCCTACATTATAAATTTGAAAATATAGGCCAAAAAGGATCTTTAAGGCCAAAATTGCTCATAAACTTAAAATATAAGTCTGAGTACTGTGATTATTTTAAAAAGTTTAAAAAACTAAAAATGCATCAGCACAATGAAGTAATTAGGATACAAAAGTTATAAGTCCCTTTCAAGTTTCAGGATGTATGCCAATTTTAGCTAGGATTGATGAAGGTTTAATGCCTATGGGCCAACGACTGTTTCTGTAAGAACTGCCAGCCCTCCCTGCCCTCGGCCTCTTTGCCCAAGGCTGGCAGGGGATGTCAGCACAAAGACAGTCTCTGAAAGTCTGTAACCTCATTATTTGTGCTACCATTCTGCTGCATCATTTGATGGAAACATTCCTACTCTGATTAAATCACTGATATTATCACTTCACAAGAGCCTGCGTTGGACCACGCTGCACTGCTGCTGAACAGTAAACTAACAATAAACTCAGAGTGAAAGAGTGAGCATAAATCTCTCCTTGCAGTACTGTAATTAAATTCCATACAGCTAGTAATTTTAGCATTAGAGCTTGGATGTGGATTTTTTCATTTACCAATTAAGCAAAAATCATACAATGAAACTTGTACAAAGTTGGTTTTTGTGTGACTTACTCTGTGGTGGTGACAGTCATTTAGTATCAGTGGAGGGGGCAAAGTGTCAAAGTATGGAGAGCAGCACACAATGCAGTGACAGCCAGGTGTCCTAACTTGAACTTACACTCTGCTGTCTTTGCTGGCACTACAGCTCCCACACTAATAATCCTGTAACAGTCATGTAAATATTTAACTACTGCTGCAAATTTATGTACCAGGTGCAGCTGCCCAGGTTGGTAGGGGGCCTGCAGGGGCAGTCCCTGTTTGGAGTGGCTGGGGCTGCCCCGCGCCGGACACAGCCGGTTCCAGCGGGTTTCAACAGCCCCAGCGCAGGGCACAGCTGAGCCCCTCAGCCACGGGCAGGCGCCTCGGGGAAACCTGTGTCAGAAAGGATAGAAAATATTGGGCAGAGAGAGGAGGAGGGAATAAAAAGAGTGAGAAACAGCAGAGGGAACAGCAAGGTTAGAGGAAGAGAGGGAGGAGAAGGAAGTACTGCTCCATGCTGGAGCAGATGTCTGCACTGCAGCCCATGGAGGACCCATGCTGGAGCAGGGCAGAAGTGTGAAGGGAAGGAGCAGCAGAGAGAAACCTACACCCTCCACCCCTACTTGTACTGCCTGGGGGGAGGCAGAGGAGTCTGGAGCAAAGGAGTTAAGCTGAGTTTGGGGGAGAGGGAGGGAATGGTGCGGCTTTAATGTTTGGTTTTGTCTCTTACTACCCCAAACTATTTCAAGTGGCAAGAAATTAAATTACGTTTCCCCAAGTTGAGTCTGCTTTGTCTATGACAGTAATTGGTAAGTCATCTCCCTGCCTTTATCCCTACCTGTAAGCTCTCATCCTGTTTTCCTCTCACATCCTGCTGAGGAGGTTGAGTGAGTGAGCATCTAGGTGGGTGTCTGGCTCACAGGCAAGGCCAACTCACCACAGTTCGTCTGTCAGGGTCAGTCAGGCACAAACAATTCTCTTCTTTTTTTGTGCATTTTTAGAAGAGAGATTTTTTTGTGATGTTAAACTCTGTAATTATGTGCAGGTGTGTGCACAAACAAGTACATCCACGTTTACTGTGTGCATTCTGCAAGGGAATAAAAAATGCACCCCTTTAGAAAAAGAGGTGAGAAAAACCCACACTGGTAAAAAAAACCCCAAACTCAAAGCCAATTTGGATTAGGACAATAAAGCTGGATTTCTGTCACCACTGACACTACAGTGTTTAAACTCAGATACTGATATTTGTTCTCTTAAGAATTTCAGGCTTTTTCAACTAGAAATAAAACATTTACAGTAATGGGTCAGATACTGCAATAGCTACGCTACCAAAACATAACATAGGGTGTCACTGTGGTTAAAGCTGCAAAACAATACTTGGATTTTGACATGAAGGAAGAAATCTTAGGGCGAGAACAGGAGAAAGATAAACCTACTGCCTCTTTTGTTAGCTGCCTCTCATCCATCACCTCACAGAACTACGTCTGTGCTCGTGAAGGAAAGACAGACGTGTATCAACTATGGTCATAACTTACTTGCTGAAAGGCTTCTTTGCAGTATAGCTTCTGCATTAGAGCAGCTGAACTCATAAAGACAGATATAAATGGCTCCTCTTCAAGCTGTTTAGGTTAGAATGTGACATCTCAGAAGTCAACAAAAATGCAATAATAGGTCTCCATTTCTGGGAAGTATTTACAGTTCATACAAGACATAGGAAAACCAGCACTGAAAGTGGGTGTTAGATGTCTTTCAAGTGGCACGACTCCTCAACTCTGACTGCGGATATTTGCCTAGCCATCCCTTCAAATGCAGAAAAATATGTTTGCAATCCTCTTAAGCTACACTGTAAATAAAAGTCCAGAAGAGTGTATGTCCCAGCACTTTTTGATACCATTCCATTGGTATTTTTCTTATAGGAAAAAGGATGGCTTTTCCTTGAAGTACTTTTTTTCTTCAGTTGGCTTTTTCAATGGCAGTGCTCTAACTCAATCATTTCACTCATGTCAATAAAAAACAGCAATCCACTCTAACGTTACATGGGAACTAATTTTTGCTGTTAAATAATAGCAATATGTCTAGGACCTCACTCCAAGGATTTAAATTTTTTTAAGATACTGTTGCATTGTATCTCAGATTAATTCCTGAGCAGTGGAAGCCTCTCTATTTTATTCGAAAGACAATTGAAATGTACACTAATCATATTTTCTTAAAATGTTCTGGTTAATTAAAAGTCTCATAAGGGAAGAGGGAGAAATTACAAAATTCAGCTTTCTCTGTTTCTTGCTTTAACTGCCAGGCCACCTTTCCTTACTGATTTACTGCATAGTGATGTAGTTGTCTTTCCCATGCGTATGTTTTGCTTTTTTAGAAAAGATCTTTCTTTCATGGGAGCTAGTGAAAAAGTGTAAAGACAGATAAGGAGAAGTGGGGATGAAGTACAAGTACACAGATAGTTTTACGCCAGTTTACATGCCAAATTGAAATTGCATTCACTTTCTTACAAATACAGAAATACCTTGTTCAAGATGGTTACATGTTTGATTAATTTGAGAATAACTGAAACAAGGGCAATACTTTGCCCAAGTCTTGAATTAAATTAAACTCTCATATTCAGCATATTACTGAGCACACTAATAGGCATTACAATAATAATTGGACCACTCAATGGCAAAATTTGAATTTTACTATGAAATTTTTACATATCAAGTTAAAATTGTTATCATGACATATTCTCTAAATTCAGAAAATACTCTTATACAACACTTAAAGAAATACACAGTGCCCCAAATTAAAGCACTCATGAGTGACCTCTTGTAAGGACAATAGGAAAAAATTTTGAAACAGCAATCAATGAAATAATAATACAAACCGCTCAAAGGATCTAGCTTCATGGGGGAAAGAGAGTATCAGTGTAGGTATAGACAGTCATTGCACTGGTGCTTTCTGTTTTTCAGATAAATTAGGACATTTTACAGTAGTTAACATGGACAAAACAATCTCCTCAGAAGACTAAGCAGTCAAGACTTTCTCATTTAGCTGGTACTCTGCAAAGGCAGAATGACTTGGCAAAACCAGAATATTTCATTTAAAAGAAACCATTTGCCACTGAATTACATTTCCTTAAATACTTACCAAAAGCTGTCCAGCAAAGCAGATAAACAAAATGAAGGAAAGCAAGAGAAACGCAGCCCCAAATGAAATTCCAAGAATAGATGTTCTACAAGAAAAGGAAAACATGTATTAAGTTCTCTGTTACACATTTGTAGCATGACCTTTCTTTGGGGATAATACTGATGATACAAATCTGCCATGTGCAAGTTGCAACTTCCAAACACCAACACAATGGAAAAGCAATTCCAATCCTTACCAGACTGACAGGCCTTTTGCTTGTGTTTTTCTCAACTCAGAAATGCTTGAATTGGCTTTACCTCTGACTTTGCAAAACTATTACCATGAGAAGATAATAATTTTCACACAAATAATCTAAATGACAGAGTGTATTAACAACAGCAATATTTGGTTTGGTTTTACTTTAGAAAGCCCGTATTAAAGAAGAACCTCATTGTTTTTTTATTGCTATGCTGATGATTTTATAATAATTTAAGAGTCTCATAGACATACAAAATAAACTTGTTGGTAGTGTACATTCCACCCCACAGGTAGGAAAAGCAATAGCATGGGACAATGACGTCCAGTTTTCAGTGTCTCTCAGCTTGAACCTGTGATATATGTAATGCTGCAGTCTTCCAGTCAGCAAAGACCCCAATATAGTGATTGCTGTTTCATTAATGGATAGGGACTCAATGCCTCTGAAAACTCCATTTCATATCAGATTTGACTGGCTGGCCCATAGATTCTGAATTATTGGGGGATAGGACAGGAAGCAAACTAAGCACCATGAAGAAAAGAAAAAACAACAGACTTGAAATGAAAATAAATGAGGCATTGGCCTCTTCTCCTAAGTGAACAATTACAGGACTAGAGGAAATGGCCTGAAGTTGCACCAGGGGAGGTTTAGACTAGATATTAGGAAGAATTTATTTACCTGAAGAGTAGTTAGGCACTGGAACAGGCTGCCCAGGGAGGTGGTGGAGTCACCATCACTGGAGGTATTTAAGAAACATGTAGATGTGGCACTTCAGGGCATGCTCTAGTGCTCTAGTGCGCATGGTGGGTTTTTTGTGGGTTGTGTGGTGTTATTGGTTGTGTGGGGGGAGTGGTTATGTTTTTGTGTTGTGTTTTAGTTTTTGTTCTTTTCCCCTGGGTGGATGGTTGGACTTGGTGATCTTAGAGGTCTTTTCCAACCATGACGATTCTTTGATTCTGTGGAAAGCTGAATTCTCTCTGTATGAATATCACAGCAGAGCATAATTGCTCCATCAGGCACCATATGAGAGCTACTTAGCATGGCTGCCTAGGGAAGGATGCAGTGAGACCTAATTTTGTTTAATGAATGCCAAGGAGAGCTCAGAGTTGTATAAGCAAGGGAACTATATGCCATCATGAAGTTCCTCACCTGAGTGTCTGCTTTCAGTTTTAACCACAGATTTGACATTTTTTACAGAATTTAAATATATCTCTCAACTCCTTTGAGCACCAGCTAATAGCTTCTTTTTTAAAACCTTATTATGCTAGAAATATTGGCATGTTGTTTTATTAATAAGTTTTATAGCCCTTGTTTTTTCCACAAAAATGTAATAAATGTTACATTTGAAGTTAGCTCCTCCATAAATATATGATTCAGAATTAAAATACATTATTAATAAAAGCATACAGCTGTTCTTTAGAGATACCACATGAATTCAAATATACACATTTTAGAAAGTATAATAGTTAAAATTTCTGAGTAGAACTCTATGGATCAGTTTCCTTACATTACATAAAAATATTGGAAAACACTGTGATCTGTTTTAACAACAGTGTTAAAGAACCTATTTTCAGGAAAAGAACAAAAAAGCATTAACTTCACAAATCAATTTGATGCCATATTGCTGCCATTAAAAGCATTCTAGAGAGTAATTTATGAGCTTCCCTGCCAATCATTCAGAGAACCTCTTATATGCTAAATATTCATAAGACTTTGTGTTGATGTGAATAGCTGGTGAAAAACAAACAACTGAAAATTTGCAATATATATTGATCATGAAATAATATTTCTTTTAGAAGTTATTTGAAAATGAACTCCTTATGAATACTTGTTCTCCAAGAATTTCTCACTGAGACTGAGACAGTAAGCTGTACATCAGAACATGTAAAACTACAGTCTCTTAGGAATCTAAAATCCACCAAGAGATGAAAGAAAAGGAACATAATTAACAGGCTTATTTTTATACATGCATAAACACTTCCAATCATACATGTCCTTCAGTATGATTCAAGTAATTATGCCTGCATTTCAAACTATTGTTATTCTTTCTCTGATACGAAGGTTACAAACACCTTAAGAAATTATTCAACACAAGAATAGCCTTGTGAGTCAAATTAGGAGTGCATCCTTGTAGAAGAAGAAATGAAGATGTTTGTGAGAGAAACTGGAGAGCAAGGGAAATAAAATTAACATGGCATAAGGACAGCTTTGTGTAGTACTTAATCACATGGGCTACAGGCAAGAACAAAAGATCATTTCTGAAGGTCTGCTCTGTGCTATGGTGCCCACCAGCAACCCTGACGGGACAACCCTTGACAAAAACCTGAAGAGGGACAGAGTTTAATATTGAAAAAACAATATGAGAACTTCCCAGGCTTCAGATAGTTCCAAGTCTAAATAATTTATGATCTTGGATATTCTTTTCATATTTTTCTGGTTTCATCAGTACATATCTGTTTTGAATAATTAATTTTAATGAGGTTGTATGAGATTGGAAAAAAAATGTATTTATGCATACTTACGTCTTGTTGGTCACATCTTGACTGAAAAATAAAAACTTATTATGAAGATAAAGATACTGAAAAATGGAGAACAGAATGTATTCTTTCCCCACTTTTGTAACTTTTAGGAAAATATGTGACTTATGACACATGTCACTTAATGGGACATAAAGAATCTCCTTAGCTTGCCAGGTAACTAACATTCATGTTTTAAACTATCTGATTGCAAATTCTCTTGAGGTCATGAAATCATAATGAAGTAATTACAAATTACAATTATACAAGGCAATAATGAATTCAGAGTCTGTTGGTATCTACTAGCCATTTCTTTCTTAGTTCAACTTATGCTCTCACTAAGTCATTGATGGATTCAATGGCTATGTAGACTAACTGTATGGCAGTTTCAGTGTTAAGAAAAATCATTTGAGTATTATAACTTCACTTGAGGGTTTTTTAAAAATCAGATGCAGCAGAAAAATAGCTAATAATGGTGCTTTTATTTCATTTATACTGCCTTATATTTTACATGCCTTCTTTCAGACTAAGTTTGAAAGTACTACTTTTTCTATAAAGAAATTCAGCTGTGCCTGACTGGAAATACTGTGTTAAGGCCTTCTAACCACCTTCCGTGGGTAGAACAAGATGACTGCTACTTTGGCATGACTCAGGACAAAAGGACACAATTTCTTGAATTTAGCAGACTCAGAGGACGAAGACTTGGCAAGAATCTTACATGTAGCCCTGAACAGATCCCTTCCTTGGACTGCATGAGATGTAACTACTGTTCAACAGGGATACCCTTTATCCGTTCACAGGTTTGCATTTAAAAAAAACGACACTACCAATTCCATGTAAGTTGACTGTTTCCCTAAATAAAGAATGTAGGGTTGTCATGAATTACTAGAGATACTTCTGTCGCTTGGTAAACCAAGAATGCTACAGAGGAAATGTAATGATCAAGATTTGCTGTCATTTAAATGTCACAATGAAGTCCTACTCCTTGTGATATATTTCATCCCAAGATATTGTTTACTTGATCGAGTTTTTCTATTTTTATGAAAACACCACAGTTCATTGACACCAGGGAAAGGTAAATCATCAATAAATTATTTCAGCCTTGAAATAAATGTCTTGTGATCTTGAAGATATTACTTATTACTTGAAACTTGCTGGAGGTTGCTCACCATCAAATATCTCCAAATCTACTTTAAAGCAGCAGGTGGTGTACCTGCACAGAAATCAATGATATTACACTGCTGCAAAACCAGATTAATGGAATAGTGAATCAATAAAACCCAATGACAGACATAGTTTATCTCCCTGTCTTCATTAGATCACCACTTAAAAATCCTGTCAAATTTTTGGAAGAAAACAACAAGGCTACATTAAACTAGACTAAACTAAGATTTTTAATTTTTTTATTTATTTGCAGCACTGGAGTATGTTCAATTTAAGCTACTTTTATGATGACTACATAAACTGGTGATTATTCAACTTTTTTTTTTTTTTTTTTTTAAACTTGCAATGCTCCCAGTTTTTCAGTAAAGGTGCAGACACCTGTATAATACCTTGCAATACCTTGCCTTTATGTTGTCCATTTTTGGAATCTCTTAAATTAATCCACACATCTCTTGAAGCTGAATACCACTCATGGTGCTAATAGCTGATTTTGCACTCTTGCTTTTATAATTCAATATGCAGAGGTATAAAAGGACCAAAACCTAATTTACATTTTGGTAATGAAAATGAAAAAACTTTTGTATCTTTTGCTCTGACGTTAGAAAGAGATCATGTAATATAAGCATATGCTTTTACAAGTTGGAGGCCACTTTCCTTAGTTGAATCCATCTCCCTAGAGTTCACTAATTTCAAGTATCTGATTTAATTTAATGAGCTACACAATTGGTTTAAGAGACCAAGGATAAGGATATAGCAAAATGAGCATCTTACTACATGTATGATAGATGATAAATCTAAATACATTTTCATGACTGAATTCAAAACATATAACCAGATTCATAAATCGTACTGCTGGAAAGAACTAGCTAGATCCAAGTTTGGGTTTTGGTATATCACAAACCACAAATTTCCCTGAATTAACTCCTGTTCTAATCAAAATACAGTATGAGCTTGTAAAATATACACATTATACGAAATAAAAACCAAAATTAGTCATTATTCTTAATTTCATATTTTGCAACAGTTAATGCCTAAAGTCAGACTGAACCACGTGGATGATACTCTTGGAAGAGTGTTCCTTTGCAGCTTTTGTCTCTGTGTTAGAAACTAGCTGGGAAACCTGTTGCAAAGAAAATGCTGTAACATCTGAACAGAAGTCCATAAAACTTTATATATGTTATAAAACAAATCTACAGTCTGGAAAGTTGATTTATAGTGACCTAACAATTTCATCTGGCTTTCAATTAAAATATGAAAAAGTACTAAAGCACAAGACCTATCAATCAACTAAGGTTACAAATACTACTCCTGAAAGAGTTTAACAGGAGAAAAGATTATGAGTGAAGAAATACTGTATCACAGGGATTATGCAGTGGTGGTTTTGAAAAAAATTGCTATAAAGTAATTATCAACTTTACACTATGTAAACAACCAACAGCAAAATTCCATTTTATGAAGTCTAAGAAAATATTCTTTAATGGAACTGTCTTCCAGTTTTCTCAGCCTTTCTAGAATATGCACAGATAGAAAGATAGTTGATTTATATGCACAAATGTAAATTAGCTCATAATGTATAAATTCTGATAAAAATGATTATTCCAGCAATTGATTATATTATTTTATAATTAGTTTTAAAAAAAGACATATGTAGTACTGCTTTGTTTCCATGCTGAATAGAGCAGTATTCTCAGTAGTAAGTTAAACATACTTATTTATTCACAGTCCCAATTCTGCAATCCATTTTGTCTCCCTTCAACATCCAATTGTTACACTTAGTTTACATGCAGTTCTGGTTGCACTAACTCTTAGCTTGCATTACTTTTTTTTACATATATGAATTTCATTCCTGCCATGATCACACATTTTTAAAAACAAAGAGAAAAATTTAAATGAACGAAAAATTGATACTAATGCTTGGCATCACGCTATTGACAGTTTTTATAATTGAAAACATGCATAACTTTGAAATTGGGCTGAAATCCTTCAATATCCTCTGCTCAGTTTCATTTCCACGAACTGACCTCTGTAATCTGACAATTCCAAAATGTTTTACTTCTACATTATTATTTTTTACATTAATGAGCAAATACACATAGGAACGAGTACACATTAAATATCACTTACTTGGGCAATACCAGAATCTGCACAACAAAAATGCAGAAGAATATGAGACAGGCACAAGTCACGTAATATTTAAATGCAGGCAGAGTAGTTGCTCGATACTAGAAGAAAAAAAACCCAAAATATTAAAAACACAATTTCCAAAGCAGATAAAATATTACTCAACTGTAATTGCAGCTTTCAAGATGCAGGTATGTACAGGCAGTCTTTAGCAATAGTAAATTTCCTGTTGTTCAATGACTTCCACATCCACTCACACAGGGCTAGGGATTACCAGGCATAGTATTACATCTTTTTACTTCTTGAACAGCTTAAGTAGCCATGCCAAATGGTTTTGTCTTGTTCCTACACAGAACAGGACTAGTCCAATTTAATAACAAAAAGTTTATTATTTTTCTTTTAAGTGAAAGCATTTAAAACATGGTCAAACAGTTTTAGCTGTTTCCAAGTTCCTTATTCATTAATCCCCCTAACTGATTTTCTAATATTATTAAATTCTGAGTGGGCTGAAATAGTTATAAAAAAATGTAAGTCATTTAGATAGGAAACTTGTGAGCACACAAAGCAGCAAAGTGTAAACTGTGATACAATGTCTATAAACATTCTATTTCCAAAAGCATAGCTAGCAATCATACTGATATTTACTGGGGCTACATAGTTACTTCAATTAAAATATTTTATGTCTGTGTAAAAAGGCCTTATGTTCACTTGATACAACCAAACACTTGATATTCTTAGGAGAAAATTAATTTAATCTGTTTTGTGAGGGAAAAAAAATCTATTTATGAATATCTAATTAGCCTGTCTAGAGACATAAGAATTAAGCAATTAAATATTTATCAGAGTTGTTCTACTATTTCAGATACATATCTCTAGATCGAAACAATTAAGTACTCAAAAAAGAAATTACCTGAGTATTAGGCCTATTAAAGTTACTAGCTCTATTGTAGTTTTTTTCAAAGGGTAAAAGTTTAAGATTTGATTATTAAAAGAAAATGTACCAAAGAATATTTTCACAAAGTGCTCAAAATGCAAACTTCATGAAATGGCAACTGCGTGAGCTGTGCTATCTAACTGCAAGCACACAGTTGTGGCTTTTTGCTTGGTGCCAAGTTCTGGCCTTGAAACTGGTGCACCAAACTGTACATGAAGATGTAGAAATTAAGTTCAGCAAGCTAACAGCTTTTTCTCACTTTTGAATTGTATGACAAATTAAAAGCAATTCTTATCACATACCTAATGGAATTTCAAGGCACAAGTATTACTTTGCTTGATGGACATGTTTGTAGCAAGTTTTGTTCTTCCATCTGTTGAATATGTTTGTTGCTTCTTAGTGGTCTTGTCCAACTATTTTGGACGTTGTGCTGCTGTTAAAATCTCAAAAAATTCCGACTCATTTGTAAATTCATTTCAGTGTTTCACACTTCTCCAGATATTTCCCAATGAAGTCAGGCAACTCACTCCTTAGGTTAAATAATTATTTTGCTTTATTACCTTGCTGTACTTTCAGGTCCTACAGGGCCTGAAAAGTTCCTGTTTAAAAGCAGGCATTTTACTGAGTTCTTTAAAGTCAAGACTGGACTAGTGAGTCATCAAAAGGCAGTGAAGAAAGATATTAAAATCTGGATCTGAAAAGAACAATTAGTTCTTTGCCATTCCATAGCATTCTACAGTCCAAAAAAGATTAGACTCCTCCAGAGACTATGTACACAGCTGAATAACTTAGCTCCCTGATTTTCTCCCAAGTCCTGATTCCCTAATTGCCCGAAGTGCACATATGATGATTTTCTCTCAAGTTCTCTTTCAGAATCTATCAGTTAATGCCACTCACATTAAAATCCTAGGTGTTCCCAGGCACACCTTTGATCTGCACAGTGTACCCTTTAAACCCTACGGATGAGATCATACCAGATCTAGCTTCTCTCTTATGCCATCTTCTAAACAGCCTCAACAAGCTTTGAAACCTTTTTTACCCTAATGCCTTGCCAAGGGCATACAACACATGCCTTTGGCAGCTGTCCACAAGATCATCACTCTGCTGAGCTGTGAAAGAATGTGAAAATTATTTCAGATGCTTTAAACAGAAAGGTATCTACAAAAAAAACCCCTAAATATTTATTTGCCCACTACATGGCACCCAGAGGATACTTGCACCTCTGCTGTACAGTGTGATCACAGTATGGTAATATTTCCTATAACCCATTCTCATCACGTTCACTCATTTATACAGACAGCTGTGGTCAAACCTGCCTCTTACTTCCCTGAAGGACAGTGTAAGTGTTTAGCTAACAGCTGTCCTATGCATGTCTCAAATGTGCTCTATTACACATATTAATCAGAAGAACACTCAGTGTTTTGCATCCAAGACATCTAGGCATTTTTCTTGAAAAAACTTTATAGCATTGTTTCTTCAGAATGACTGTGAGCATCAAGTGAATATGGAAAAAAACTGATGAGCAACTGGTATCATCAATACAAGACTATCATGACTGCAGGTATAGTCTTTGAGCTATGGCAAAAGAAAAAAAAAATTAAAAACAGTGGAGTTTGATAAAGGCCTTTTGAGGATACAGGTGGTGGAACTTAGGAACTCTTTGCTCCATTACATCAACTTCGGACCATCAAACCTCCTCCCACTTCTGCGAGACCATGAAAATTTCAAGAAATTCAAGTGAACTGCAAAGCTTTGCAAACAGGAAAGCTGGCTGAGACATCACATTCAAAGATTTATTCTATAAATGTGGTAAAATATTATTGTAAGGTTTGAGAACTCCCTGTAGGAGAGGTGCTGTGGCCAAGGCTCTGGGTTACAAAAGCAAGGGATAGAAGCCTCACTAAGGGTGAGGCAAAGAAGGAATCAAGTGAATCTGCAGTGAAAATAACTTACTTCTTTTTCCAGAGTCTTATTATAGAAAAGAAGTGAAATTCTTTGAATGTCTTCAGATTTAAGCCACTGCCTAGAAGAGAAAAGGAATGTTATAACTGACATAAGAATAAAGTAGTCCAGTCTTTTTATATTACTATTGAAATGCAGTAAGATTAAAAAAACACCTTGAAAAAAGCAAGTTTTTGTGTATTGCAGTGTATATGGTGAATTGCACTGACAGTAAGAGGAACCACAATTTCCCTCTCCCTTTTTACTTCCATCACTAACAAACATGAAACAAAAGCTCAGAAGAACCAGTTTTTCTATAGATCATTCCTAAGGACAAACAAGGGAGAGATTTATATGATGTAATTCTGACACTGATACTGCATGTCCAAAATACCATAGTACATCCAGTGCACAGAAGAGAACTTGAGATAAAAACAGTCCTTCACAAGGTACCTTTAAGAAGTGCACTGTTAGAATATGCAAGAGTGGCAGGTAATTTACACTTTACAAACTCCTATTCCACACGAAAATGTAAATACATTATTAAAAGAGGTGTAGTGATTTTTTTATTGAGCTATATTAGTCTCTTGACCATGACCCTGTACTCCAGAGGTAGATCTTGATCTTTTTACTGATTATAAAAACTTCTTCCCTGCTTAAAGATAAGAAATGCAAAACAGAGTAAGTACTTGCTCTGAAATTAAAAATCCATTTTAAAATAAGTGAACCTGACAAAAGATTATTATAACTTTTAAAAAATTAAATGTTCTGATATGAAAGTCTATATTTATTTTAATGGGCACTTGAAAAGAAACAGAATATTTAAATTGCTTGCACCTCAAGGGGAATAGATACATTTGAAAAAAATAATTAAGCAGATTGCCTCTCTGAAACTGCAATATTTGAACTTGAACAATAATAGCAGGGCAGAAGATTTTTTTTGCAACTTTTCTAGCAATAACCTTAAATTAGGCTCTAAGCTAGTAGTGTAGCTAATGCTTTCTAAATAAAAGGGAACGTCTCAACTGACAGACTGCAATGCAAATAAGTAGCAGAATTAACCACAGTGGACTACATACTAAATTAAGGTCCTGGGAGAACAGGAGTGGACAGAGTGAAGTGTAAGCTATTAGCCTTGATTTGTGACATCTAAAATATTTGTTTCCTTGCCTGGGAGACTATCTCTGTTCGCATGCAATCAGTTTCATTATAAAAAGGGTCTGAAAACATATTGAGTTCTAGGTATGCTTAACTCAAAAATGTATTTCCCAGTTTGCTCTGCAATAGCTCAGATCTACTTCTGATCACAGTTAGGATTCCAAGAAGAAATGAATCTGACAGCCTGTTGTACATATGGCATCATCTTGTTTGGGTCCAGCTGTAACCTACTGGAGAAAACATTCAGTTTGTGGAACATTTTGGCTAAACTGTGAAAACTAAGTGCAAGGTTTTTTCCATTTAGTTATGAAAATCAAACAAAAAGTAACCTTCTTCTCCAAATTGTTATCTAATTTCTCTTTTTCTCATATGGTATCTGACAGACGGATTGATTTAACTGCCATTGCCACACTGCTATAAACGTCTATCTGCAGATCTACTCACAAAAGCTGAATTTGGTCTGTACACACTTGATCACATGTGAAGTCAGGAGTGCCACTTAGAGCAAATGCTGCCTCACACTTCATGTTACAAGGCCACATTTTCAGGAGCTTTTAGTTCTACTTTAAAGATAAAAAAAAAAACAAACAAAAAACAAACTGGTTTTAGGTAGCAGCTGCTGAGAGGTCTGAGATGGGGGAAACAGTCTAACAGACAAGCAGAAGTGATGAGTAAGTACACAAGAGGGAGCACAAAGTCACATAGCTTTGGCACAAAGGTAAGGGCTGAAAAACTCTGCCTCCAGCCTGACACCCCGACAAGCCTAAAAGTTATTGAAGTATCTACAAGTACGTGAGGATATGCCTCCTAGGATGTGAGGAACCAAATTTCTGTTTAAACTCTTTTGCCATTCCAGGAACAACACAGACAGCTGAATTCTGCCTGTATCCACAGAGGTGTGTGGTTTGGTAGGGCTTGTACTGATTGACCGTCTACAGCAAGGAATTATGCAGTGAACATAGCAGCCACCATGACAATGAAAAGAAAGGTAAGAGAGTGTGTCTCTTAAACATAGTAACCTACTTATCAAAGAGCAAATACCTTTAATTTAGCTCCCTCTGTAGGTATATATTTAGCTAGCAGATTGCTATCTTATGTCCTTCCAAAGTCCCCTAACAACCAAGGTTCAGGGGGGCATAGCTTAGGACTACTCATCCCCATCTTGTGCAGGACGGACACTTTGCCACCAGGAATACTTTGTTCATGGTATGGGGAAAGGAGATGTGGAGAAAATATAATGTTATATGCTTAATAGCTAAGACACTCAGCTGATATTCAGAAGGTCCTTGTTCCTCACTCACTGGTTTAAATTTGTATTTACGTATCTTCTAATGTAGTGCTCTAACAGAATAACAAGGAATAAACAGGTCATAACATTCCTCATGCAGCTTTGCAAGGAGCATTGCCAACAAAATCTACTACCTGAATCATGCTATAAGGCCAGAAGGCTGCTGTTTAGATGGCACAGTTTAATTTGCATTCCAGAAAGAATTGAACGCAGATGCCCTGAGTTACCAACAGTGTGTGCACATGGTGCCTGGCAGTTTTGTGAAAAGATAGCTAAACTAGCTTGAGAGCCAGCAGGAAAGCAGCAAGTCAGGGAGCCCAGAGAAAACACTACACTGCTTTAAAAACCTGAAGTACCATTTCAATGTGTACTGCACTCTTTTACACTGTGTAAAAACACTGATTAATTTGGACTGCAGCTTTGTCTTGGACTGAGAAGATCCAGATGCTACATTTCCTTATCTTCCAGGCACTGGCTGTTAAAGAGCTGGGCATGTATTGTCCTAAGACCCACATATTATGACCATTTTCTTGCAACCAGTTACTTTTTTTTCACAGAATGACATATGGCAAAGAACCATGATGTGAATGAAAAAATCAGACTGTGCTGACAGCACTGGGTGGAAGAAACAATGGCTCTGTAGAATGAATGTTTGCTTTTGAATTATTTTCATGGAATCTAATTTAAAAGGTTAAAAAGAGAGGTAGTTTTAATACCATATTTTATATACAATAAAGTGGGGTTTTTCATTTTCTTCATTCAGCCACAGATCTATTTGCTATACAATCCAAACTTCACACTTAAAAACATTTAGAAATACAAGTTTTCTCATAAAAGTTTGCTCCTTGATTCACAAAAGCAAGATTTAGCTTTATAACCACTCCATTAGATTAGTTGATAGTATTATTTTCATTTTATAGCCAAAAATTGAGGCACAAAAAACCTGCACAATAATAAAGAAAACAAAAACGCTTAGTTTCATTTTCAAAATGTAGGAAAACTTTTACCTATTATTTTTTCCAAATGCTTAGCATTCACACAGTTACAATATTATTGAATTAACTTGCTGCTCGGGGAATCAGCACTTTTGACAACTTATTCCCAGGTACCCAATTGAATAATAACATTTATTCAGCAAATAAATACAGGGATAGGTAGATAATCTAATTTTGGAAGCTGGCATTCAGTATCTCTGATATGTAAGGTCATTCCTTATTTTTCTGCTTTTGACATAAAGCTATCATTTTTACGATGCACTTATCACAGAAAGTGTACCTGGAGACATGTAAAAAGTGCAAAAATCTATATAGCTGTTTTAAGCTATCCTAGGATAATCAAAAAGCTTTGCCTATCACATGACCTACCCTCTTTCACTGTAGTTTTTGTAGGATCTATGGCTATCAGCACCCTTTTCTGTAAATAAGAACAGAAAAATATTCTCCTAAACCTGAGTACTTTTTAATAGGACTATCAGATGCAAAAATAAAAAAAATTAGAAAGTTAATGATTAGGTGGAATACTCAGCTGATTAAGATTTTGAGTAACAGGAGCAGAGGGAAAAACATGTAGTCAATCACAATTGTTGTCCACATTTTTGAAAGGCAGCTCCCTTTTTTCATCAGATAAATATAAGAAACCCAAACACTTATTTTGGACTGGTATTGATTTTTCTCATAGTCTTATCTATTCACCAGCAAAGAGAGAACGTCAATACCACCTCCAGCTCTTCCTAGGACACAGAAACATGCCATGTTGCCTCCCCCAAGAATTTCAATATGCCATCATGCTTAGCCTTCTCTAAGAAATCAACCAACCAGTTGAAACAAAGAGATATTAAGCTATGATTTTAGGGAAGGTTTCTAATTCTGAGGTGATGTTTCTGTGACGATTTTTAAGCATCAATTTTCACATCATTCTAAATCCCAAGACAGCTATTTATTGTGTCTTACTTCTCTGCTCTCAGATGGAACAATTCTGAAGAGCTACGGCTATGAGTGCACAGATACAGTTACAGAGAAACAATCCCTTTGACGTGAAGATCAAGACAAGCCAAAACTCTGTCATACCATGATTCACAGGCACTGTCTTATCCTATACCTTAGAAAACATTACTGTACAGCCTATCTTTACACTGTACAAAGCTTCCTATGCCAGTATTAGTGACACCTTTATGCTTTTCTGACACCTCTGTGCATGTAGGAGCGAGAAATTGTAAACACGACCATTTGCTGCAGATTTATGTTAACGTTGAAGAAAGGAGACAACACAGAATAAAAACATACTTCTGAGCATTGATTCCATCAATGGCCTGGATCATCCTCTCATTCAGTTCCTCCTCAAATCTTCTTTTCTGTGATTTTGTTCTGAAATGAAAAATGTGGGAAGTTACTTGGGAAAATCTTTACGTTGTTAAGAAACACTGACTTTAAACAATGGGTTGATAACCAGCATGAACTTGTGAGGTTTTCTTGGCATTTATGCTGCAATAGCAGCTATAGGCTTCAGGCACACAGAGCCTCATTAACAAGCTGTTAATAAAAACAGTACAAGCTACAGACTCTGACACACAGAAGTCTAGGGTTTAGCTATAAGGAAGCCATAAGGAAGCCTTTGAAAAACAAACACAAGAAAACATTTTGTAAAAAAATCAAACCGAGAGAGTTCAAGAAATTCTGGTTGAAGCAAAGCTTTCCACAGTATTATGAGAACGGGAATATGTTCAGAACAAATTCATAAAACATCCCTGCTTCTTGTAGCTATTTTCAAAAATTCTTGTCAGAATTCTATGATGAGCAATAATGTGATAGTGCACTGAGGAATACCAAGTATACTCTACCGAAAGCCTGCTAACTCTTCTGTTCTTGGAAATGTTTTATTTACTTATTAAGAAAACTGAGCACCAAGTCTGAAATCAGTTTACGTCATGTTTCTCTATTTGCAACTTATAACACAACTTTAATGAAAAAAAGGATCTTTTCACCAGACTCAGCATGAATCCAACAGAGGATCATCAGAATGGGTTTGTCTTTGCTAACGTATGGTACTGCAAACATCATGTGTCCTTTCTGCAGTTGTGCTCCCCTTAAAAATTTAATATTTCAAATATTGTCTGAAAATCTCTGCCTCTTGAAAACTTAAATCCATTGTTAACTTAAGAAGTGTTTTTTAAGAAGTCAACAGCCAGATTGGAAATTCAACTCTTTCTTTACCAGAATTTTCTTAACCTACAAATTGAACCCTGTCAAAAGTAAAACAGATTTTCTTCAACATCAAGCATTTGGGTTATTTCCCAAACTGATAGCCTGTTGCAGGATGCAAATTCATACAGAAATTTTATTACTGTACTTACAGTAACTTCAAACAACCCAACTGATTTAATGGCTATTCAATGCTATAGAATTTAGGTAAGAAAGTGTTTACAACTTATTTTTCACATATAAAACAATCTGCCTAGGAGAAATAACTAAGCAGATGAGGAGACATTATCTAATCACACTTAACCCTCCTGGCAGATCCCTAACAACCTAACACTGTCAAATAACTAGATAAGAGCTAAGACTGCCACAAACAAAAGCCTACAGTCAGACTTCAAAACCCCACATTTTCATATTCTAATAAAATACTTATTTTCAAAGTGCTTATTATCATTTTAGCTCTCTTCTGTGGGAATTACTAACTAGCCTATCTAGGATCCCAGTTATATGCCTCACTATGAACACTGAACTCCAGTAATGCTTTCTAGAAACTCCATCTGTAGTATGGTACCAAGACACATGGAAATATCTGTACATTTTGTATCTCTTTTGGAGTGGAATTTAGAAATACAAAGGCAAGAACATCTCAGAATCTTCAAGAACTGCATTATTTGCAAATACCACAGTCTGATGATCTTTCTTTTTGCCATCAGGCTGATAGAAGTCCTTTAGACATACTGTCAAAATGTAAATGCTTAGTTTTAAAATCAGAGACTGTTTTTATTAAGGTCATGCATATTCAGACAAAACTTGATAATCTTCTGGAATTTAGCAAAGTTTTAGGTAAACGCATAGCGCTCAAGTAACCTGTGATTTGTTGAGGAGACATTCACCAAGCACAGAGATGGGGAAGGAACAGACAGAATGACTTATTTGTATAACCAAGGACAATACAAAATACAAATTCTTAAAGGATACTTTAGAATGTTTTTATGGTTGTGATGGTTTAGTTTGGCGGGATTTTTGGTAGTGGGGGAAGGACCCCAAGAGTGGCTCCTGTAAGAAGCTGAGAAGCTCCCCTTGTTCCAAAACCAGCCAAGGAGCCATTAGAGAGACAATAAATGCACCTCTGCGATTAACATACGAAAGAACTGATATAAGACCTGAGCAGAGCCAGCACTTAGTAGAAAAAGAAAGAAGAGCTGTGCTGGAGAGGTGAAAGGCAGTGCTGAGGTAATGATCACGATGTTGGTGAGGAAGGAGGGGGAAGAAGGTGCCCAAGCAGAAGTTTGCCTGCAACCTATGGCGAGATGGCAGCCTGTCTCCCTGCATCCATGGAGGAACGTGGTGGAACATTCCTTGAAGGCACCAGGAGGGGTGAACTTGGCCAGTGGACTTGGATTTTGTGGCCAGTGGACTCGGATTTGCTGCCAGTGGACTTGGATTATGCAGCTGTGGAAAACCCTGTCGCCAGGGGAGGCGACTCTTCCCAAAGCAGCCAGTGACTCACGGGAAGGACTCATGAAGGAGAGGTTCATGGACCACTCTCTTCCACGGGAGGGACCCCATGGGGAAGCAGGGGATGACTGTGAGGAATCCTTCTTTCTGAGGAGGAAGGAGTGGCAGGAACCACCAGACTGTGAACTGACTCTAAACCCCATCCCCTGTCCCCCTGTGCCACTGGGGGGAAGGAGGGAGAGAAATTGGGAACAAAGTAATTTGGGCCCGGGAAGAAGGGCGGGGTGGGGTAACGTATGTAAGCTCTGCTCTTTGTGTTGTCTGTGTCCTGTGTGCATCTGATTACTGTGAATTTAAATTATTATTTTTCCCCAAGTTGAGTCTATTTTGCCTGTGACCTTAATTGGTGAAGAACCCTCGTCCTCTGTCTCGACCCATGAGCTTCTAGTTGGCCTTTGTCCTCCCCATCCCACAGTGTGGGGGGCGGGGGGGAGTTGAGTGAGCAGCCATGTGGCTGTTTCTTTGTAGTCGTGTTACGCCCAAACCATGACAATGGTATTTGTGATGTTACTTATAATTCAGCAAGAAAGACATTATCTGAAGTGTTATCAGGTCATAAAAATAAAAATTAACCATTCCAGTTTTCTGACAGTGCTAAGCTTGTTTTTTTTGTGCGTGTTTTTTTGTTTGTTTGTTTTTATTGTGTTTTTTTTTTTTAAACAGATTTCTTTCTTTTTTGATTTAGAAATTCTGGGAGGTTTTAAAGAAGTGGTCAATGCAACTCTGTCTCCATTTCTCACCATCCTCCCCTAGTCACTGAAGTACGAAGCAGGAGAATGAAAACTCAAATCTATAGTGATTTTGCATACATTTTGCATAGCAGGAGCACTACAGAAAAAACACTACATATTTTTTGAATGTTTACTACTGCAAACGTACTACTGACTTTGAAAAAATAAAACACAAGTAAATCCAAAGCAATTAACACAATATATAAAATGTCTCTCTTAGCATATATTATTAGATGTTGTAACAAAATTATAAAACAGACCTTTCCATCTTCCCTTTTCTTACCCCCCCTTTGCCTCCTCTCAATTTCCCTGCATATAATTTTCTCCCCATTGGTAGAGTAATTGGGTTGTTAGGAGAAACAAATAGAAGAGCATCAACATACTTATACTAATTCAGAATAGTGCTATTTGTTATCAGGAAGTGTATTCACAATTCATAAGTTATGTGTCTACCAAATCTGTTTCCACAGCCCTTTGCTATGTAAGGGGTATCAGTTGAAAAAATAGTTTGGGTGAGAAATAGCCCTCAACATTTGAAAGCATGCCTTATGTACGTATCAATGTAAATGGATGTACATGTATCTAAATGCACTTTATATGAAGAAGTAATTTTTAAAAATTGATTTACCTCTCTCTGCAACGCTGAAAATGATATTGCCCCATGGGAACATCCTAAAAAACAAAAGAAAAGACCTATGAGCTATAATAGACATTGACAACGTTAAGTTGCTTTAAAAAGTGTTGAAAACAGGGTCAAGTGAGGAGAAGAGTTTTCAATACAAATACTTTTAGTATTAGATTAAAACTGCCTAAAAGAAAAATCCAGACAGAAGTGAAGATGAAGTGACCTGGAGTCAAACCAGTCTATTGTTATAAACATTAAGTAACTAATACAACAATCTGAATCCAAGAATGTTTTGCTTTACTAGGAAATCACTGCTTCAAAGTCATTACTGTTTTAAAGTAGCCCAAATTCCTCCCAGCTTCAGCTGTTAAATAGTTTTGAGAAAACAGACCTGAGTGACCAAACACATGCAATGGCCATTAGTTTTTCTCGACAAGCAACAGCAGCCGTGACAGCCACAGTTATTTTGTGATTAATAGTGATGGCTGGGTAATTTATGTAATGAACACGTCACAATCCACATTCTGATGCACTGTATTTATTCAACAAGATGGGTTATGTATTTTAATCCTACATTTTCCTATGTAACAGCAATAAAACTGAATGCCCATGTTGAAAACTGTTAGAATTTACCTTTATGTTTGGACTTTTTAGCAGTAGAAGATAATGTAATGTACAAACTGTGGACCGACACCAGCAAAATTCTGCCAGCAAAATTAAAAACAAATCTTTTCTGTTCATTGTAAGAGATGCAACATGCCACAGATGCACGGTGAAAATCAAGCCATTATCCATAGCTGATGAATGGTTACTGCACCTTCAAAAGGTAGATGTTGCAGTGAGTATAGATCTGGTTCTCAGAGTACCCTTCTAATACAATCTGCTCCAGGTACCACAGGGATATTCTAATTTCACAGCCTTTGCTCCAAGTTTGGCTGTGTTCAAAATGAGGAATGTGGCTAAATAGCCCATAAAACTCAGGGAATGTCTATGTATGAAAAATGTTGCCTCCCTAAGGTGCTGCACTCTGGCTTTATATTCAAAATGTCTTTCCACAAAATTAACAGCAGCCACCTACATGCTGTGATGGGGGCTCAAGCTCAGAGGGTCAAATTGTGTATTTTAGTAAGTGCGTTGCACTCCTTATAATTCAGAGATATACTGATAGCAAGACATGGCTCCTTAGAATCTAATCCAAAGCTCACATGCCAATGGAAAAACTCCCAGCAACTTGACTGCGTTTATGCTCTGTACAAACACGTGTATCTTCTTCTATCAGAAATAACCAGGTATTTAGCAGTGAGCACCTTTTCCCTTTCAAATATTGCTAAATTGTATGAAATGACATAAGTAGGCTCCTACTGTTGTGCTAATCTTGCCGTTTTCAGTGGTCATGCTGTCCCTGTGGTGCAAGTGTGCAAATGGCTTGGCTGCTCCCCAAGATTCCAGGTAGCGGGTCATGCGGACAGATGCTCTCATTTTGGCTCCATCAAGGGTATGTCGAGGTCTAATGTGGTGCTGAGGGCTCCGCTTCTCCCCCTGGTTGACAGAGAATAAAAGGTTATTATCAGCCTTGGTGTTCATTAACTTTTGAAGTAACAAACCATCCTCTCGTACCACATATCTACATGCATAGGAACTTAAAATGGAAAGATGCTAAGAACCTGCAATTCTTAATGATATTGCTGGGAAATATCAGAGACTTATTTCTGAAGAGCGGGAAAGATTTGCAACGCAAACGTATTTGTAGGCATCAGTAACAGCTCTCTGATCAGTATCATATGGTAGTGAATTGTTCAATAAAGAAATTAGTGGTCCTGCTCAAAAATAACTATGCCCACAAAATAAAAGTACTACTAACCTTAGGATTGATTACAAAGTAAGTCTTAACATTATGCTCTTTCAGATATGGGTCCCTCACATCTCCATCCCCATCTTCCACTTTGTAAACTCCATTCAAATGTGCCAAGGTGACTGAGGTGATGTGAACACGGCTGAAATTATATTTTAGAAGAATGACAGAATCACAAATACCAATTACAAAGCATAATTGGAACCTGATCAACTTTTTCTTTACTAGCTTATGGATACACTTCTTATATGCTGCTCACTTCATTTACAGTCCCTCTAATCTCATTTTTAGAAGTTGCAATCGGCATTGTTCTAAAGGCTTTCATCCATAAAAAAATACTCTTTAAATCACAGGAAATACTAAGTGCCTGGTTGTTTTTTTTTTAACGACAGTAAAAGAGTTAGTTCAGGCTTCTCCATAAAGGCTGATGGCTGAATTCATGGTACCTATACATCCCTCCATGGTACACATATCAATGTGTCCAAAAGTTAACAGCGAGGTGTCTTACCCTGGGACTCCTCCAGCTTCCATGTGATTTGCCAGAGTAACATCGTGTGACCACACATCATATTGCCACTTCTGTAGCCCAATAACGCCACAAAGCACGTTCCCAGAGTGCACTCCTACACGCATATTGATATCAACTCCAGTTGCATCTCTCACTTTCCTGTAGTTCAGAAGGAAATCTGTGTTAATATACATAATAGAGCCTTTGTTTTCTTTTACTATACCAGTCACATTATCAGTATCAATAGTGATAACATTTCTTTTTAGCATTGCCTCCATTCTTGTTATGTTAGTATTCTTTTCATATATTACTTTTACTGTTATCTACATTTTGGAACTATTTGAAGTAAATATTTATTTTCAAGTCCATATTTGAAGTCCCTTCTTTTATACTAATTTGAAATTATTTTGGGAGGGCTGAACTAAGTAGTGGAAATGTTTGGTCTCATGGTAGAATGTAGGGACTACAGGCAGCCTTTGGTATCTCTTTTTTAACTCAGTGACAGTCCAATAAACATATTTTGGAGATCTGGAATTACTGTTATGCGCCCTTCTATGTGAGGACCCTAAAATCTACGTTGGAGAACTCATGTGTGGCTTCTGTCCAATCTCATCCCTCTTGCATGCCTGCTTGCAAATGGTTTTGCTCCAAGAGGAAGCATGCAGCACCTCAGTATATTCTACAGGCTGGTGGCTCAAACATTACTTGAGGATATGGGCTCAATGCCATTCAGGCTGTGGAGAACATAGGCTCAACAGCCTTCCACATGGCTGGTGAATGCTGTACCCACTAGATCGTTATAAAAAGAATGAGAGACCACCCTCACTGTCCAGACTATATCTAAACCTTTGACCTTTCCTGTGACTTTAGACAGAGATGAAGTATCTGTTCACCCCCACCCAAATCTCAGCAGAGCCTCAGAAGAGCAGATATAAAATAGATATTAATCTTTCCAGAAGATCACAGGTTGGTGACTAAAATAAAACAACCAGAACATTTTTGGACATATGTCATATGTAAACGACATACGTAAAGAGTAATAAAATTAATTCAGATGTCTTCAGGCTCATAAAGTTCTAAGAAATGGGAAGATCGTAACTTAACTGGATTTATGTATTTAAGCCCCAACTCAAGTGGACCAAAACCTAACCAGTAATAAGGAACATGTACATACATTTATCTTGGGGGAATTCAGGGTGTTGATGGAAAGAACAACTATAGAATAAGAAACCCAAGTGGCTCATGTATATTGGTCAGGTTCATAGTTCTAGCAATGTGTCCAGTCTCAATGAGGAGAATCATTAGCTTCATACCTTCTGAGTTACAGCATTAAACTGGCCTGTTTCTGTTCTTTTTTTGAAAGGGAACATAGAACTTAACAGGCTTAATTTGCTATGGTAAATCCTATGTATAAGCAGTAGTTCTTAAGTGTTCTTTTTATGGGAAATGAAAATAACATGAGCATGACTGAAAGTATTTTGTTAAACTGTGTTTTGAAGCTATTAAAAAGAAGAGAGGAGAAATTTTAATTCCCTCAGTCTCTATCAAGTGTTTATTGATAACTCTTTTCACTTTGCCATTTCACACTGCTCTCCTGTAGATGACACACTTGAAAATGCACTGCTTGTAAATGATCTTTGTAAGCAGTTGGCAAATGACGAATACCACTTCACTCTGCACAAGGAATATGACACAAGCTTAACAATTTTGAAAAATAAAAGTGTTTTACAAAACTAGGCAAAGTGGAAGAGGAACATTTATCCTCAAGGAGTGCCTGTTGAAAGGCTGCTCTGACACATTCTACAGAGCAAGCCATAAAGTCTGCATATTTATAATAAGCTCTCAGGAGTTAAGGAAGGGTGGAAGTAGAATATGTTCCAGAACTGAATCTTCTCTTCAGTCTCAAAAATTAAATAAACCACAGAAGATTTTTAATTAGAAGTGTTACTCTGGACCAAATTTAGCCTGAAATTTCAGTTTGTAAAGATTGTATGTTTTTCATAGGCATGGTTACCTTGCAGAGTAGTTTTAGCAACTTTACCCCACACAAGCAAGAGTTCAGGTCATTAGGAAATCATCTAGGTTGTTCATCTGAGCTTAACTCATCAGTAATTCTGGACTAATGTCAAAGACTCATCTAGTCCTGTCTTACACACTTTAATGCATTCAGTGAGCCTTGAGCACTTAGTTCCCTGCAAATTGAGAGCTTCAAAAGCATAGTTCCTTTTTGGATCAGACCTGCAGGAGTGAAATCATACCTTAAAAAAAATAATTTATTTTGTATCAAGCTTTCAAACTGGTACAACCATCTCATCCAACAGTGTCTTTGACTTTCCACTGAAATGGAACTCATTTCACACTACGAAATCAAAGACAGCCTTTAAGAATATGTGGCCTAGAGATACGTAAATTAGGAAGTCACCAGACAGACAAGGGGATGGAATTTGGGCTGAAGGAAAACAGCTTATACACTCATAAACAAACATATTTTGCCTTAACAGATAAGCTCTATCCTTAAAGCACCTAACTAAGGCAGCCAGCTCTCAACATCACAGGTGGCATTGGCATCTATGGCTTGATAAGGTGAGCATCCCACTCCCAGACAAGCAGGCTGCAGATAATCAGAAACATTGGATTTGTTATAATACAGAGCGGAGAAGCAAAGTAATTAATCCATGGGACTAGGAACATGTTTAAATGTAAACAATCTGTAACGTAGTGAGGCTGAATTGCTCAAAATGGAGCTACATATCATTAGGAAATAAGACTGAATAAAGCTTTCTTATTACAGATCACCTGGTAATTTGGTAAAATTCCTCCTTTTTGCTTCAAAGAGAACTGGAACTGAAACCGTATTCAGGTGGTAAAGTCTATATAGAACTGTTAACCTAAACAGTAAAGTGCTTTGTTTCAGTACCTTACACAAACATATATTGAGAGAGACACTTCCAACAGCAAAAAAATACCAAAACTATTCCTAGTTTTACAGGCCACAAAAGTAGTTTAGGAGATGCTTCCACACAAAGATGAAGCAATCACAAAACAGATGGAGATGATTAATAGTCAGCAATTTTTATTCACCTGCAGGCTGTAACACTTGACATAATATTGTGAAAGCATTTAAAAACATGGGGTACAGATTCCTGCTTCTTACAGACATGTAAACAGGCAGTGATAATCAGGCATCTGTCTATGTGAGTGTACAGGAAATAAAGTCAGGTCAAAATGTGTTGTACAACTCAATGATAATTTTCTACTCTATAGGGCTGCTCTTACCATGGAGGACATCATCCGGCATTAACAATGAACATACTCGATAGCAGCTTGAGCAGCAAGTTATTTCAAAGAAAACTGGGCAGTTCTGAAGTGAGAGGAACTGACACATTTGCCCTCTGAGCTCAAGCAAAGCATTGCATTGTGATGTGTAAAATTATACTTTCAGTTCTTCGTGAAGGGCAATTTATGGCTTGAGCTTAATATTGTTTTTTCCATCAGCCTGATTTCTAGGTCAACCCAAAAAAAAGAGAGGGAGTGAAAACCTAGGGATGGAAACTCTTTTACCTACTGCTCTACTGAAGGGATGTCAGCTTTAATTCCTCATATGCTAGAGAAGCAATTGATTTAATTATAATAATGTTCTAGTATATCTAAGTGAAAAAGAGAAAGCATCCAGTGAAAACAATTGAGGTAACAACCAAATCTGTGGATTTTAAAGCTTGGCAAAGGTACTCTAAGTATCATTAAAAAAAAAATTTCTTTGGACACTATGTAAGATACAACCATATCTGGATGAAGAGAAAAATTTTAGAAAATGCAGCAACCTGATTCCTGTACTGAGGTTAGTTTTACAAATGATCTCCAAAATAAGGAGATGAAAATCCCCGTTTCCACAAATACTACACCTTTTCTGTGAATACCTTAAAATGAAAAGAACCAAATTTGCATTAATCAACCTACCCATACAGTAATCACCCTAGACTGAATCACAAGACTAGGCAACTGAAAGCCAAAAACCTCTTATGACTACAACTGTGCACATATGAGAGAAATATTTAAGGATTAGAGGATTCCCTTCTGTATGCCTGTTCAGTTAAGCACTGAGACAACACAGCTATCCATTTCATGATAGCTCTATAGGTTTTTTTAACAACTGGACTTTGGTTTTAAAACTTGGTATGCTCTTCTGTAAGTTTCAGTTCCAATTTTGATGGTTTTGCCTACATCACATTTACCACTGTCCATGTAGCAAAGTAAGCAATTACCTCATTCTTGTGTGGTGTCTGGCAGCACCATGACTACAAAAATGAAAGCTTTCAAAGTCCTAAGTGATGCCTATTGGGATATTTACCATCTCATAATCACAGAATCACTGAATAATTGAGGTCAGAAGGGACTTTTCTATCTAGAGATTGCCTAGTCCAACTCTCGCTCAAAACAGGGCCTGCTCAAGCAGGGTGCTTCAGGCCGTACCAGTTGGATTTTGAGTATCTCGAAGGCTGGAAACTCCACAACCTCCCTGGGCAACCTCTGCCTGTGCAACCTCACAAGGAAAAAAGTATGTCCTGATATTCAGGAGAAACCTCCTGTGTGTCAGTCTGTGCCCATCACCTCTTGTCCTATCACTGGGCACCACTGAAAAAAGCCCAGCTCTTTCTTCTTTGCACTCTCCCTTCAGGTACTTCAGTGTATTGATGAGATTTCCCCCCTCAGCTTTCTCTTCTCCAGGTTGAACAGTCCCAGCTCTCTTATCCTTTCCTCATATAAGTGACACTCCAGGTTCTTAATCATTTTTATGGTGTAGTGACAAGATAGACTGGCACAACCCAGCATCTCAAAACATTTATTTGCTGAGGTTGAGATCAAGATTACCATGCTGGACCTAGTAGTGAAACAGGCCAACTACTGCAGGTCTGAATGTTTAAACCAGCAGCACATCTACAGATGGAAACAAGAAAATTTTTATTGTTGAATATTTAACAAAAATTTCAGCACTTACTTAATGGCTTCACACATGTCCAGTCCCATTTTCACACAATTCTTGGCATGATTTTGAAGAGATATAGGTAGTCCAGAAACACAGTAATAGCAGTCACCTAGGATTTTAATCCTCATACATTCATTTTCCTGGAGGAAAAAGCAAGGTGAGATGGTCACTTTAACCTTGAATTATAAAAATGAAGGGTTGCTGTTACAAAGACTGACTTAAATGATATTAGCAAAATCATTCTACTTAAGCTTGTTTCAGTAGAAAAGTATGTGGCTTGCTAAGTGCTGTCAGAGAATTTTCTATGGATGATTCCTCCATCTGTTATGGTCTTTCATGGGCAAAACCAGGAAGCAGGTACACTGCAAAACATGTATCTGCGGTGTTGTTCACACTTTAAAGAACTGAGCCAAAGTATCATGTACTCAATCTAAGTAAAGCCTTTTTGTTTGAAATAAAAAATCAAAAGACCTAGCCTTCCACATTTACATCTTTGAAGATGTACAATGCAATTCTTCCTGAAACGAGCAAACATAATCTTATTTCTATCTTTTGTACTCTAAGGCTCCATAAAGGTTTTATTTTTTTTTTAACCAATACTGGACAATAGTTTTTGAACTGGTAAAAAACACAAAAATTGTGTATCTGTTTTAGTGTTTCTGATTTCACCTTCACACATAGTATGAATTTTGATGTAAGTTTTATAAAAATGACACCTAAATACACAGAAGAAAATATTCTGATTATATTTGAATATTTTCTTGAGTAATCAAGAGCCTGTCGTCAGTAATTAACATTGCTTTGATCAGCATTGTCCTCCAGTCTCTCAAATGTTTTCCCAGAGACTGTATCAGTTTTCTATCTAGAGTTTCTTAATCCTTGTTCTTGTAAAAAGTCTATTGAAAGACCTGTTCACCTTCCATTATGCTTTATAGGTCTCTATGAGCTGTCTCTATTTGTCCTATTTGAGAGAGAGATCTTGGGTTTCACAGATTGTCACACTAGCAGAAGACACACTATTGCACTCAGACTGGAGCCAGATTTTTTCTTCACACATTTCCAGTCTAATCTTCCTGCCAAAGCCTCAGAAATGCTGTCTGGAGGCAGAAGAGTCCCCAGGAAGAATATTTTAAAGATGACTTACTTATTCAAACTAACTGTAGAACTCCAGTAGAAACCCACCTTTGCAATCTGATCAAACTTGCCAAACAGCTCGTTTAGCATGTGCACCAGTTCCCCTGGTGAACAGTCACTGGCCAGGCGGGTGAATCCCACGATATCAGCATACAAGATGCTACAACAGAAATGAACAGAAACTTGGTCACAGTTTCCTGCTGCTGAGCTCAGATTTATCAATCAAGAGCAAGACCTGAAAGTAGGCATTCTGGATTTCAGAAGTATGCCCCTACACAGAACAGCCACTGATAAATCTAGAGCAATAAATATATTTACAGGGAAACCTGCATTTACCTTTACAAGCATTATGTTTATATGTAATATATGCCTATTTTTACCTTTAAAGGTATTAGCTTCACAGCTATTACCTTTACAAGTATACCTGTAATACCTATACTTGTAGGCATTCTACACCTATATTTGTTAAAGTGTATTCAAAACATAGAAACTTTTTCCCTGCTCACAAATTGCCATTATAATAATGGCAATTGTTTCAATAAGCATGTTTGTTATCAGAAATTGCTTAATAGCTTTTTATCATTGCAGACATTTTCTGTCTAGATTTACCTGTCAAGGATATGCAGCATGAAAGTCTTTATTCAGTTGTTATTCAGGGTATTAAATTCAAGCTTGATTGCTAAGATATTCAAGCCATACACTACATTTCTATCCACCAAAAAAAGTTGACCAATTCATAGAATCAGGCTAAGGAAAATGTACTTGTGCTTACAAGTGAAAATGAACTTTCTCAAATCCTATAATACTTGTTTTAAAAATGTAATTTCTAAGAACGCAATTAAAATTAACTTGTCCAATCAAAAATAGGCAAAACAACTTGTAAAGATGAAAGAATACTGAAACCCAATTATTTTTCTATCTTCTAGAAATGTGTAATTAATAAAGAATTAGATTTGTCAGCAGAATATTTAATCTCAGGTATTGTGTAAAATATTTACATGGAACAGCTATCGCTGTTTACGTTACATAAAACCTGAGAAATTATCCAGTTAAATTACAAACTCAGAATAATATAACTGACATGAATTATAATTTTGACTAGTATACATGAAAGCAAGCTTTGGTACTTGAACCTGAAAAATCAAGACATTATGAAGAAACCCATGGCTTTTTCAAAAAAACGCCTTTGTATTATCACTTTTGTTGCTCTTCTGGAATACAGGATTGTTAGCATTTGATCAAATCAATGGATACTAAACATTAAGTTGTTTATAAACGTATTAAAACAAGTATTTCCTTAATTGCTCTCAACATTTTCTTTTCCAATTTTTTTTCTGACTGTTGTCGATACATTTTACCATAGTACAATACCTTACATTGGTGTGCCTTTTGACATACAAATTGTGGAAGTTGTTGGTGTTTTCCAGCTGGCCTGCCTTGGGACCTTGTAACCTCTGAATGATCTCTGCTTTCATTTCCATGGCAATGTGAGCAGGCAGTAAAGAAAGAAGGAGACGCTCCTAAAATTTAAAATTAAATGTCAACAGTTTTTTTTAAGAACAAAATTAGTGTAGAAGCAATACTGTGGAAAGGATATGCTATTGTAAATAACCTAGAACATTTTGATGAGAATTGCACTCAGGTATTTGCCTGGTATGGCCTCCAAAATTAATCAGTTCCTTGAAGATCTAGACAGAGATATACACACATTTCCAAGTAATATCTAACTTCTTCAAGGTTTTGTGTATATTAGAAAAGCTTAAGCTAAACTTAACGTCAGAAGAAGTTATGTGTAGTAATATATTAAATTTCTGAGTAGGATGTAGGAAATATGGAATAGCAAATAAAGCAAGAGCTTCAAGGACTGTTCAGAGGACTTCAGGGAAATGAAGTCCAATTCAGACAAGAGTAGACTACGTAACTTTCTTAAAATGTATTTTAAACACATTTAAATACATTTTTAATGTCTTTTAAATGTTTAGTCATAGTTTTAACAGTTGTTAGACTGAAAATGAAATGACAAAACCAGATACAGAACATTAAAAATGTTGTATTTTTCCAGACTATTTTGATATCTGCTCTCCACTCACTTTAATATAACATTTGACAAAGTAAAGTTTTTTGAAAATACTAACCTAAAATGAAATTGAGTATTAAAAAAAAAACAACCAAACCTGCATGTTTTTCTGTATCTTTTGTTGGTATTACACTCATGGTCTTCTTGTGAAGCTTTCTTACATCAGTACAATTTAAATTTGCCCATTTTACCTATGACAGCTCTTCATCGAGTTCCTACTTCTCTGGAAAACTGAATCAACAAGAGAATAGCTAGAACTCTGCAAATAAGCCTTCCTACTTTGATTATGCTTCACCTCAAAACTGAACAAGATTTTCCCACTTTCTCAAAGGGGAGAGGCTAATTCTGTCTAAGCACAAAAATCAAAACCCTGAACCAGTGAGGAGGGGAAAGTCAGATGAAAAGCCCCTGACAGAGTCAGAGAGCAAAACAGCTATGCCAGAAAAGATGACAATCAAAACATGCATGGTCTGCAGGAGTTACTCACAGCGATGCATCCTCTGGTTCACAACGAGTTGTTGTGCAGAGTTTGCAATTCTATTCATAAAGGTACCAGAAGAAGTGTAACCATTAATCCAATGCTCTGCCTGGGATAATTATTCCTGTTCAGGTCCAATGACCTTGAGTAGAGCATGGCAATAACAGGGCTATAGAATCTCTGATATCTGCAGCTCTTCAGCTATCTATCTCTGTGATGTATAATGAAGACTTCACATTCCCCATAGCATTTGTGTACCTGTAAGCACAGCATTAACTTAAATGAGTCCCTATGAAACTGACCCCGCACACACTTTGTGAAAAAACTGTGTTGGTGAATGAAGACAGAATCTTGCTTTGTTGCTAAGTAATACTGTACTAATAACTTTTTTGTACTATGGTGAGACCTAAACATAACTTTAATTCATATATTTCTGTATTGCTCTTTATTTTGCGTACTAAGGCATATCTTTTAATCAGTAAGGCAAGTTATGAAATAAATGTTCAAGATAAAGCATATCTGTCTCTAGCCTGAGTAAAGGAGACAAGAATGAAAGATGTACTCTATTCCTACTGCTAGGACCTCAGATTTGACATATTGTAACTGAGAAGAATATATACAATTGACTTTTCATCAAAATATTAATGGGGCTCTATTTCTTAAATGCAAGATTAATTTAACATCTTTCGGCATTTTAGCAAGGATACATCCAAGAAGTATTTTCATTTCTAATGTAGTCCACTGGTTCTTGGTGGTGGTATTTTGCTAACTTACAAAGAATGCCTGAAAAAACAAAGGATTGTTTTCCATAACGAAAGCTTACTCTTGCAAGTTGCTCTTTATCTAACAGACAGTTGTTGTTCTGTGATGTACACGACAGCTCAGCACTTTACAATAATTATAATGAAATAGTTAACAAATAGGTGAGTGCTATTAGCTCAGATTTTACATCCCTGGTCTCCTGTTGTACCATGGCTAGTAAATGTCAGCTAGCTCAATATATTCCTATGACTTTGTTATGATTCCAGCCATGCAGTGAGGCAGATACTCAACGTCCAGGTTACTGCTTATGTTTTTGAAACCCAGAGAGGCTGGCAAAAGCAAAGTTTTCAAGACGGCAATAGAAAAAGCAACAGAAAAACTTTTCATAGGAAACAGCGTAAAGGCAACAACAAGCTAAAGAATCATAAGAGGAAAGTGAAAATTTAAGTGCCCTTATTTTGTAGAGAACAACAGAAGAGTCAGGACATGTCTTCTCTTTCTCTCCAGGCAAGACTACTATCCCATTCTGCTTAAACATACTAGTGAAGCTGTCACCACACCAGAATGTCCCTCCAGAGAAATGTTTTCCTTCCTCCATTTCCACTGTCCAAAAGAGAGGGTTACAACCAGAGGTGGCTTTGGAGAACTGCAACTGGTGAACCACGCTGCAAAATATCCTGCCATGCCCAGCTGCACCTAAACGCTTCAGCCACCCTCACCCGCATCATGCAGGATGATGGAAATACAGTGATGTTACCACTTCTCTGATAATGTGTTATCAAGTCACATATTGTATTTCACATAGACAACTGTGAAAGAAGCTGAATCTCAACTAGTTATGAAGATGGTGGCTTTACTGGTCAGCTAGCCAAAACCAAAATGGTTACAAATACATTGTTCCCTCTCTTTCTGTTAAAAGATCCAAAGAAAAGCAAAGAATTTAAGAATACCTCTTCTTTTATGTTTTGTCATCTCTGGTGGCTAAAAAGAGCACAGTGGAAGGATCAAAACCAGTTACTACTCAGATTGCAGTGCCTGATGTTGTGCACTGAAATTTCTGGAGACTGGAACAGTGTGAGGAACATAGCAAATGAAGACTGGTGCTTATGATGGCTTTTTATTTGACAATACAGTCTGTACTATTCTCTCAAAAAGACAAGAGATAATCTACACATCAAAACCTAAGTGAACTGACATACAAGACACTGACTTTGTGACAAAACGCTTGTCTATTTGTAGTAGACAGAGAAGCCATGCTCAGAGCTACAGTCTGCAAGAAAAAAGCCAAATAAATTCTGAATGCAGGTTAAGATGAAGCATTTAAAAGTCATCAGACTAATAATAACAGTACACACTTCCAGTGAAAGAGAAACTGCAGTGCCATGGCAATAATGAAAATCCCCTCATAAACATCTTTCCCTAAAATACTACTAACATCACCTGACAGCCAGCACATGGCATTTATGCATACTAGACTATTTCCTGACTCTTTGTGTTCTTTAGGTCTATGCTTTCACCTCACACTCAGATCACTTGTAGCTGAGATCTTAAAGTCCTAGGGCTAAAAGAGCACTCAATCCATACTGAATACATTATATTGACTTTCAATACCATAGAGTTAATTACTCCTCTCTTCTCAGAACATGTCCATCTGGATCCCAGAAGATGGCTAGCAAGCAGTCATTCTCCCTGTGTTCTCTAAAGAAGGGTTTTCAATGATATCTGTCAAACTGTTTCTTGAGTCCCCATTCTCTCAAACTCTCACATTCAAGTTGATTTCCTTGTCAGAATTTTCCCCAAATTATACAGATTACTTTGGCAGTCATTGCCAGTTACTCATCACTCCCCTACAGCTTGATAAAAGATGTTTGTTTAGCTACAGCAAGTTAGCATAGCTCAGTTAAAGATCATAGGGCTGGGTTTGTTTTTTCAAGGTGACAGTTGCATTTCCAGTATCTTGCACAATGGAGGTCACACTGTTGCTATGCAGCAAGCAAGCAAAATATCCTCAAATGCTCAGTACAGTACATTTTCTTAAGTGCATATTTCACAAATCAAACCCTTCTTGGCCTGAGGCAATAACACTTTATTTATTTGCCCATTTCTGTTTTGGTATGTAAACTACCAATTCTGATTTGCTCATTTGTACAAGATTACATGACTATGAACTCTTCTCTTTACTGAAGCATAAATAATTCTAAGAATTTATAAGATGCAAAGGCCAAATATTTTTCTGATCTCTTGAATAATACAGACAACAGAAGGTCATAATGGAGAAACAAAAGTTTTCTGATAAATCTCATGAAGTTAAAATTAGCCTAGTGCCTGACTCTCACTGGAGAGAAACTATCCTTCAAAGCAATTCACAGAATCTAATATTAAACTCCTCTAGGGGGCAAGTCTCTCGTTCTCTTCTTGTGTATGGAGGAAACTGCAGGTCCAAATTACTTCCCAGACAGTTATTAGAAAGGAGTACCTTGTCTCGATGAATATAATTTATAAAACATTCTGTATTTATTCTGTATTTCAGATCAATAGTTGGCTTTTCTTTAAAAACGACTGTCTGTGATTGTCTTCATGCATCTCCTTAGATCATTAATAACAAATACATAATAGCATAGAGGGTAAGAACTGGTTCTTGCAGAATAGAACACACATGCCAATTCCCTGAACATCTCCATTGATAATTTCGAGTTATCCCACTCAAAATCCACTAGACTCGGTTTCTTTGATGGGGAGTAGTGTCACTACTTTTAATCAGGATGCCCAGTTTCATTGCAACAAACATCTTACTGAAATCTACTGCTTTTGGAAAGTTACTTAACCCGAACCTGTTCCCCATTAAAAACTGAAAACATTTTCATAGGACTCGATGTTCTACAAAGTTACTGAGCACACCACTCTATTTCTTTCCACATACAAACCCATCATAACAGAATCTTTTATTTCATACTGATTGTTTATCTAGTGGCAGCCCCTTCCCTTGTTAGGTTGTCTTTTTTTTCCTGAAATACTTCCAAAATGCTGTCACCAGCCTAGAAAAAAAGAAGGTAAGGATTTTTTCTGACATCTAGAAGTCTCCTACATATCACAACTTTTGTCATATTAAACCATTTTTTTACATATTTAATTGCTACTTTTGCTATCACTCATGGTTAGTACAGGGTTTACGCCACAACTGACATCTTTTCTGATGACAGAATTATGAGCTCTCTCATCTGTTCATTAACAGCCCCCTAAAGGGCTCCCCATTGCTAGCAACATTCATAACATTCATCTATGCTTTTTTTTTTTTCCTGTGGAAAATGTATTTTTTCAAATCCCCCAAGCACAGCACCATAAGACTTTATACCTTCATGATTCCGTAGGTGAAATTTCAAGGCGGGCAATCCCGGTATGAGAAAATCAATACACACAAGCAGAATGAGAGCACCGTCCCCTCAGTCCTTGCTGCTTCACCAGCCATGGGATGCAAACTCCCTCATGACAATGTTTTCAGAAGACAAACTGTAGGTGTCCAGGAGCAGAGTCAGACAGTTTATCCAGCAAGGAGAGCAGCCCCGAGTGGGTGTTGCCAGCAGGGCAGGGCCCAGCCCCCATGGCTGGGTGAGTGGGGCAGGCCCAGGGTGGGCCTGGCCAAGGGCCCAGGTCACCAGCACAGCCCATCGTGATGAGACATGTCTACAGCAGAGCTGGGACTGGGCCAGGGCCAGGATGAGGCCCAGGAAGTCAGTGACAGGTGTGTGACTGGGGACAATGATGGATATGGGGGTCTGTGGCCAGGCATAGGCATAGTGGCAGTTTCACAGTAGCTGGGGCCAGTCCAAATGGCAGAGCCACAGCTGAAAATCTACTCCCACCAGCCAGCTGCCCCTACAGTGCTGTCCAGAAGGTTCTGCCCAGGGGAGAAGGCCTGCCCTCCCTCCACTAGCCCTGAACTCCCTCCAAGCTTCAAGGAGGATCCAAGGTGTCTTCAAATCATTCTGTAATGCCAAAATATGTGAGCATGACTTGTTCACTTAGCAAGAATGGTACAACCCACTCAGCCTTTTGACAGAAATACACTATTGGTTTTCAGGCTAAATATGCACCATTCTGCACCCTCAGCATGCCCAGCTAATTTGCAGCTGAATAACTCTGCAAATATACAGTTACCTTCTAGCCAGTCATCTTCATCTTTGAGTAGCACTAAGGCTACCTGAAAGCACTACTTTTGCTGCAATGGTTTCAGTGTATGGGTCTGAAAGCTCATTTAAATGGACAGGCTGTCTACATATTTGGCAAAGACAAATTCTTTCAAGGAACTTAGAGGATTCTTATTTTTTTTGCATAGATTAAAGTTTGCATATGCAGGCTGTCTATGACTAATTTTGCAAATGAGGTTCACTACACCTTCAGAATATGTACCTATCTTGTGGCTGTTCAAGATCTGAGTCATCAAACAGCAAAACAATAGAGTAAAACCAGAACATAATGACATACACAGCCAGCGATGCTTAATTAATTGACAAAATTTCAAGGTTTGCTTCTGTCTGATCCTGTTAAATCTTGCTTTAAGTTTTATATATCTCTAGACTGACTAACAGAATCAGCATTTTGCAAAGAATATGTGTGATGATGTTAACATGGTTATTTCTGTATCAGCCTTTCATAAGGATGTCACTTGCTCAATACAATTATTTTAAACAATAAAGCCTTAAACTCCAGTACATCTCATTTCATATTTTGATGAGAAGAATTTTGAGTTATTTTTTTACTGTGGTTTTTTACAAAACCATACAGAGCTCTCTCTTCACTTATTTTCCTTCTTCCAAATCATCCATGGGACACGTCAGGGAAGTTATTCAAGGGTACCGCTTGAAAGCTATCTATGCAGCCCTTTCCCTAAAGACAAAGTTTACCTGTTCAGCTGCCCAGTTTAGAGTCAAACATCGAATCCAAAGTAAAACCAAAGGCCTTCCAAAGGCACAGCATTGCACTTAAGTAAGAGGATCATGTCTGAAAGCTCATTGACAGCATAGCTCCTCCATCCTCTTCTAGCTAGAGTGAAACTGGTTGTTTTTTACTTAAGATTTTGCCTGCTGATGTTTTAGCTGTCTGCTTACAGAATACCAACTAAGCATGCAAGAATGGATTTCTTTCTGTATTTCACTGATAATTTTCCAATATTTTATCAGAGGCCATGCAGATACCACGCATTTGAGTGATCAAATGTTAGTCACCACACAGAAGAAGGATCAAAACCAAGGATCGGTGACCCAACTACACCGGCTGAGAGCTCATAAACACTTCAGAGTGGGTCAGACAGAGTGGTCAGAAGCAGAGAAAGCAATAAAAATGAAACAAAACTCTCAATCCCTGCATTAGATTAGCCAAAAGTAGAGATAGGTACCCATAGGTTGGGCCCATACAACAAACAGCTTCTTTAAATGCAGTGAGAAGTTTATTCAGGCAGAAGTTAATTCAAGAAATTTATTTCATCCATATATAAATGAAAAGTGAACCTACAATAAGGATCTGTCCTCCTTTTTGTGAAACAGCAATGATGAATTTTAATGACAGAGCTGTATATTTTAACATCTTTTTTCTGAGCAGCCGTAAGCGTCACCATTCACTCAGCAGCTCACTTCCTAGCCTTGAAGACAGATGAAGCTGACTCACCCTAGGTGGAAATCAAAGAACAGGCAGATGTCTGGAAGGTATATGCTGTTACTGCATTTATAAGCAGACCTTTTGTTTCGTTCCAATGGTGTAAATAAAATGAAACAAGAATGATTTGCATTATATGTCTATCTCGGAAATGAAAGTGTCTCTTCTGCTTATTCACAGAATATATATCTTGTAGAAATCTCCTCATTGCTCTTCAGTGATTATATTCACTAGCTACTAATTATATTAAATTTAAAATGAAAAAAATTATTCCCACTGGAAAACTCCAAAGAGCTTTGAAAACCAATTCTCTTTATTTTGAGGAGCTTGATCAGGAAAAAAACAATAACTTACTGTATGGCAGATACATCACAAACTACTCATAAACTTATTACTAAGCCTAACTTCACCAAAAAACCCAAAAACCAATGTGGAGGACTGGCCTCCATAAAAGGTATGTCTCTCACACAAATTGCAATAGAGAGACATCGAAGTTGAAGGAAAAAAAAAAAACACAACAAAAAAACCCTGGAGTGGCGACAACCCTGGGGGGCGGGTGCGGCTGGGACTTACACAAGGAAGGGCAGAGTCCCCTGCCCCCTTGCTATGTGTGCAGCCACGATCCAGCCTTTGGCTGGTGCACAGAAATATTGTTACAGGAGCCACAGGTAGGAGTTGAGCATGTAAATAGGACGACCATTATGGATCATTATCGGTCACTGACGTCCATTGTTCTTTGCTGCTGGAAGAAAAGACAGAGAAGAAAAGAAGATAGAAGATAGAAGGAAAAGGAATAGGACACAGAATCACAAAAAGCCTCTGGTGGCTGGGGTGGGACTCCTGCTATACTCCCTGCACCTCTGCACTCTGGGACTGCTGCTATTCCCTGCTTCCTGCTTGCTTGCACTCCTGCCTCTTCTTGTGGAGGCTGCTCGCTGAGGAGCTGCGTGAAAGGAGCTGAAGAAACGGAGAAGAGAGCTAGAGCATACCAAAAAAGCTAAAAGAGCTGGAATCACTGCTCGCTCCCCAACACCCTCTGTTATCAGTGCTCCCAGGCCAGTCAGTGCAGCTCCAGCTGGTTGTAGCCGTTTGCCACAGCCACTGCCTGCCCAGGCCGAGGCAGCCACCACGGGCCATCGTCAGCACGTGCTGTAGCCGCCTGCGCTGGAGCTCCAGCGTGTGGCCGCTCGTCGCCGTGTCCCGCTGCAGATAAAGCCGCGCTCGCTGCCCAACCCGCCTGCCCAAGCCACGCTCACCAAAAACTGCCCTCACTGAAAACCCATAGACGCCACCAAACCTGTCAGTGCTTCTGAGTCTATAAGAATCTTTCCTTTCTTTGCGTACTTTTCCCCGGGCACAAGTAATCGGCCGCATACACACACACACCTCGTTTACCCTATATGGAAACTCGCCGGGCACCGTACTCTCAACTATAATACTGTTTCTTTCTTTCTCTTTACCTATCACAAGTTACATACCCCAAGTTTGTCTCCTGTACCTACATTTGCATTTCCTCTCCCCCTCACATACTCCCTCTGCTCCAAAACTATTACAGTAAAGTAGTATTTTAAGCACATAGTCTCTGTGTGCTGGTGCACGCGTGCATCTGGCAGGGGTTTGCATTCTATAGAAATACTTGGTGTAGCCAGCCAGTCCCAAGCTAGGGAAGGACCCACTGGGAAATTAAAACCAGCCAATTGGGGGCTATTTCTCCTCTAATTGAGGAGAAGAGAAGGTGCAATCTGTGTCTCGACTAGAGTTTTCCAGCCCGGGTCAAACTCAGGCCGCAACAACCAACCAAACAAAAAAGCAAGCATAAATTGTATAGGAAGGGTGAAAGCCTTCAGAATTATCTTGCTTTTGTTTTCTAAAATTCGTAAACAACATTTTCCATGTTACTGTATGTGCATTTTCTGAAGAGTTTTCCACATTAGACTCAGAGGTCGTTAGGCATATAAGGATGCAGACAGAAAGTCAAGCTCAATCCACAGAAAGGCTGGGATGGTAATTAACAAACTTTCCAGTGCCTTGTCACCCAGGGAATGCAGATCCCAAGAGGTTAGGCACCAAGATTGTGTGTGCAATGCAGAAAGAATATCAGAATCCTAAAAATATGACGATGAAAAATTAGAGCTGAAAGGGGAGGCCATTTAAGTAGGAAATGTCAAGAAAATGATTCATTCTGTATTCAGAGCCACCAGGTGCTTCGCTCCAGCTCCTCTTGCAAGGAGGCACCTGTATTTGCTCAGGACTCTGTTGTGGGCAAAACAGTCCAGAGGCAGGGAATTTTAACTGAAATAATTTATTGCAAACAAAAACAAGCCTCTCATTGCTGGTTGCAGTTTTTGGAAAAAAAAAAGAAAATAAACACTGAGACAAACACACAATCTGTCCCAATTCCCCTTATTTTAGCTGTGATTATACTAAGTCCATCAAAATTCCTGTGACGAGGTGAGAGGCGGTATAGGAAGTTGAGGTGTGATCATTTCTGCCATTCTCTGCTTAACCCACTTCTGCTGCTCAATGCTTAATGGGTTTTGCTGCCTTTCTCCTCATTGTCCCTGCTCCAGCCTCGGACAATGATGGGCTGCATTGCGCTCAGGTGTGTCCCTGCTCTAGTGTGGGTTGTCCA
Source organism: Hemiprocne comata (assembly GCA_020745705.1). Classification (NCBI taxonomy): domain Eukaryota; kingdom Metazoa; phylum Chordata; class Aves; order Apodiformes; family Apodidae; genus Hemiprocne; species Hemiprocne comata. The sequence goes on from CM036587.1 coordinate 88,282,135, forward strand.
CGGGCCACACGCCTTCAGGGGTGTAGTCACCCTCTTTTGATGCAGTGCGTCCCCCACACCCTGCAGCTGCCCTGTTCTGAACCCTGTTTGGGCAGAGGCACTGTGGGCCTCTGATTAGATGTTTGCTGCTCGATGGGTCAGCTTCTGTACACAAAGCGTTTTTCTTCACAGTTGTTTTCATGCGCCTCAAGGCAGGCTGGAGGCAGCTTTGACTGGCATGTGGCAATTCAGGAGTCATCCCTCCCAGCTCAATGCTGCAGCCCCCTGCTGCCAGCCGCTGCCAAGCAGGCTCCGCACAGGGCCATGGATACCAGTGCTGCAGAAAACAGGTGTCAGCTCTGTAAGTTTTTATGCTTTAACAGGAGATCCAGTGGTTAGACAATACACTCCATGAGTGACCCATGTTCAAAACCAGTGCTCAGCCAAAAGAGACCTTGTCTCTCTGTTCCCAAGGAAAAAAGCTTATCAGTGAGTATGAAGTTACTTTGGAAGTAAAGCCCTAGTGCCCTGTTTGGGTGAAGCTAATCCACCCCAAAATGAAACGATTTAGCAATCACTGAGGCATGCCCTAGATTTCCTCTCTCGGTAGTGCTCCAGGTGAACTATCTAATCACTGGGCTGCTGCACAAGGGCTGTTGTGCTCCCTCTTTCTCTCTCACCGGAGGCATAATCCAGTGGAGACGTTTGGCAGAACTCCATCAACACAAGGAAAGCTGGGTCCTGATTGCTCGTCTTGTGGGATTAGGTCCAGACTCATGGCTATCTAAAAGCCTCACATATTGAGGGGTTTAAAATTGGTCTAATTCTTACCAATTTCTTGTTTTATTTCTATTGTGTCAGAGTTTGCACACTGATGCTAGTACATGTGAATATGAATGAAATATTTTGCAAAAACAAACACCAAGGCTGCAGTTGATTGATTTTGGCAGGATTATTTCTAATGGCAAATATGACATGGATTAATTAAGTCTGTTCTATGATTACTGCACTTAAATAACTTCCAAGATTTTGATAAATTTGGAAATGGTTTGTGACTTCTTCACGTAAAATCCTTTCTGATAATTTCCACTATACATCACCACTATACTCCATGCCTTTATTTAATTGGATTAATTTTGAAACTCCACATTTTAAATATGGATTAACGCATCTATCCATCAGAAAAATATATTGACAACAAGTATTTTGTTGCTGTTCAAAGAAATAAAATTAAAGGAAACCAGAAGGTAATTTTGAAGACACACCCTTTTCTGAGTATATATAATAACTGATTAAAGATTACCATGTAATTCTCAAGATAATAATTTATTATTTATCACTGAAACCTCAGCAGTACAGGCACATAACACTGACTATTTAGCATACAGGAACCGTAATTCCTGGAATGGGAGGCAGAACTTAAAATCTACATCTGTGGTGTAACACGACACTTATTTTCATATTTGGCTCGTGTTCCAGTTCTCTTGGAGAAATTTTTTTACTGCTTAAAAGCTCTTTCTTCAAGATTTTACCAAAAGTTACAGAACGTGTCCTTCTTTTTCACCCTAACATTGCTGTTCCCACTACTTACACTATATAATTTCAAAGAAAATGGCAAAAATGACCACTTCTGTATGCTTTCAGCCACTTGTAGTAAGAAATGTTATAAAATACACTTTAAAAAATGTTTATTATTATGCTATTGTTATTACTAAGCCAAAAGGATACAATTTCCTTTTCAATCTTGATTTGGTAAAGCCTCCAAAGCACACCTTAAAATGGTTGTCCTCCCCAAGACAGCCTCATAGCTGTATTCAGCAGCACTTGCATTGGACATCCAGCACAGCTTAGCAATATGCAAGTCCTGCCAAGAATCCAGAGAACATGTGCTAAATACACCAAGGTACTCTGATGAATCAGGGCCTTCCTACAGAAAAGTGCCCTATAGATTCGGTTTGGGTCATTGCAGAACTTGCCTGTTTGCAGTATTTTTTTAATTATTTTTTTTTTCCAGGAGGTCTGACTGGGAGGGAAGAAAGGAAAACCAAGTGTTATTCTCCACATGCTGCACTCTGAGTCAAATGGATCCATCTAAACAAGAGCCACTGAGAGATGGCACTGAAAGAACCCTTCAGAAGACAGAATGCAGCAAGCAGGGAGAGAGCATGAAGAAGCAGAGTATTACTTTGCTGCAGTGCAACTGACTTCTGCAGAGTAGACTGTTAACGAAACATGAAGGTGACAGGAAGATTTCCTAGAAACTCAGAAGGGACTTGCTGAGGTTGTTTAAATGCTGGAAGCCACTGGAAGATGTTGAACTAGAAGGACTCAAAAAGAGGTTGATTTTCAAGTCTTGTTATTTCCTCTGTTTCATCAGCAATTCAAAGTTTTCCTTGGCTGAAGAGTTAACTTATTCTAAATAAGTTAACTGTACTGTAGATAAAACCTAATTTTTTGGAGACTGGAAGCTATTCCAACCCAAGGACTTATATGAGTCATGCTCCATCATATCAAGTGTGTCTTAAAGTTTGAATAAACTCAGTGATCCAGCAAGGTTAAGCCTTTGCAGTTACACTTACTCCTGTACAGATTGCAGCCCATGCAATGAGCAAATTCTATAAATTATTTGGGAGCAAAAAGTTGTTTCATATTTGGATGAGCCAAGAGAAACTTCCATCACAAAAGCTCATCCTTTAGCTCATAACAGCTGCTGTTCAAAGAATGACACTGCACATACGTGAGGCAATTCTTATTTAACGCTTGACAGATTAAGGTCTGTATCTTATCTGTCTGGTGTGACATCAGCTCTTCTGCTATTCTCTTATATCCTTTTCTTTGTCTTCAAAGAAGCCTGGCGCTTTGGTCTGAGACTGTAGGCTGAAATACTGACAGCTGTTTCAGTAAAACCAGTCCATCTTTCTTTGGTAAACCTACAGCTCTTCCAGCAGGGCACAATTTGTTGGATTCAGCATAGTATTCACACAGACTTCACATTCGCTTCACATCTTCCTGCACAACTTCTGGATTCACACTTGCATTCTTCAGATGCTTGTTTCTAGTATCTAACAGCAGCACGTGGAAAGAGTGACCCCTCAGATGTACTGTTTCCATTCAAGTGGTACAGAAACCCAACATCAGATGCAATACAGTATTATTAGGATTCTGTTGCCAGTGCAAAATAAGGGATTAAAGAGAAAGGAACAAAATGTGGCCCAGGAGGAACTGGAAATCATGTTTCTTCAGTATAATATAGGAGACAGAAAGAAAAAAAAAAGGCTGTGCCAGCTGGGCAGATTTAAAATACCTTCAATTACCTAAATCTTAGCATTTTGCTTTTTTTTTTTTAAAAAAAAAAGGTCAACAAGAAGGCATGGGGCTACAACAAAAACTGGGGCCCAAGCAAAACTGCAAGATGTAGCAGTAAATATAGTTGTTATTTTTCAAACAGTAGCCAGAACATTTTTATGAAGAAGCAAGGAAAATGCCTGCTGTTAATTTTACAATAACAATTTGCCCTACCCTCAATATCCATGCTATTTAATAAACAAACATACCTGGTTACAGTAAAGCAAGAAAAAAAAAAAAACACCAGCAAACCTGCACAAGTGAATTCCAGTAAAATTACTCTTTCAGTATTCTTTTCATCTTCTAGAAATGTACATAAACTACCATCTGTATACTTGCATACTCAGGCTTTATTTTATACACGAATAGAGACCTAAGAATATCTTACATAACAAAAAATTTATTTACAAATTTACTTTTTGGTAGCATAAGACTCACTGCACAAGCTGACAAATCACCACGCTATGGTGTACTATGCAACACTAAAGCACTTTTATGAATAACATACTGCAGATTTGTGGAACATGTTCCAACAACAAATTACTGCTTCTGGGACTTGTACATGTTTTATGGCTGATAAGCAACTTCCACTCAAATTTTTGCTAACGCAAAATGCAGAAAGCTACTTTTAAAAAATTGGAGCATTAAGAAAATGAAAGGGATGTAAGTGGGATTTTTTTTTTTTAAATTCTCAAGGGTGAGAACTAATAAAATTAAAAGTTTTTGACTGTGCAAAAACATTTCTCCTGTCCCATGACTGCTTTCTTTGTTCAAGTCCCTTTTGTGAGGGAGCTTGTCTTCCAGAAATCCAGGCAGGCCGTATCAAGTGGCTCATTCTCACACACAGGATCACTGAAACCTTCAGAGGTCTTAGTTTTTTCTCTATAAAAGCTGTCTTGACTCTTCTTCCATACTTCACCCTCACCCAAACGTGCACCTCCACTACAAGGTCCAAAACAGAAATTGGGTTTCTAAGTCTGTAGTCCTCTTGTCTCTCCTGAAGCTCAGACAAAATTGGCACCACAATTGCCACCCTTCTATCCTGAAGCATGAGCACAACTCTAGGTGAAAGAGTCCACACAAGAGGTAGCAGCAGCATTTCAGCTGTTTCATTCCTGAGTTTCTTTAGATCTCTCTGCTGAATACAGATATGAGGATTTATTACTGCTTATTTTATTTTAGTCTGTCTACTCCTTGACCTCTCGTCCTCACACTTCACCTTGAGAGGAATGCTGTTATGAGTCATACATCAATGTGGGAAATTTCTTTCTTCCACAATGAATGCCGAAGCATTAAAAAATTATTTACTAGATTTACTATGGGGAGTCAAATGGCATAATTCCTGGATGTGAACTTATTCCAAAAAAGACAAATCTGTTCATTTCCTTACAGTTAAAAAAATATTTCATGTTTCTTTCTAATAGCTGTTAAACTTTAAGTACCATTTTTCTTTTCAAGGCTAATTTAACTTGCCAAAATGGTATTAAAAAAAACCCAAATTTTTCAGTATCCCCTTTGATCTAAGCAGATTTCAGATGCTTTTGCAGTTATTTAAAATTGTTCTATTACCAATTTACATTAATGATAACAAGGTATTAAATAGTAAGAATGGATTAAACTGAAAGGTTTCTATTCCTATATTTTTTCCTTTTTTTTTTTTTTTTCCCCCCTCTTTTTTGAGAAGAACTAGCTGGTCTAGAATAAAATAAATTAATACTTTCCTTTCAATGGTGGAGGGAAAGTAGCTTTCTTTTTTTTAACATTTTAATATACTTCCAAGAAGACAAAGAAGGGAAGCTATGCATCACAGCCTAGTCCCTTAAAACTTTTACTATTTCTTTTTATATGCACTTAGATTCTGTATCAACTGGCACTTTAATTCATCTAACATGACTTAAAAGACTGGGTAACTTGAGTGTGTTTAAGGCACGACTGGAGTTATCCTTCTGAACAAGTCCCTAACTTTGTTTTAATTGTGATTTATAAAACTAAGTACTGTATACCAGTTTACAAGTTCAAAGGGCACAGATGTGACAAAATGCCTTAAATTTGTATTTTTCAAACTTCTTAAAGCTGAAGTTTTCTCAAAGCTGAGAATAATGAAAATAATTAAATTAAAATGAAATCAAAACACAAATCACTGAAACACCACTGCTCTACAGTTGAAAAGCTAAAATCAGTATTTTCTGAAGGAAGAAATCTTATGAGCATATTCTCCAGCATAAGTATTGCCCTACATAGAGGGACACAAAACAGATGGGAAGTTGTGGCAAAGGGGACAGAACGGCAATACTGCACCAGTTACAAATCCCAGAAAGCAATGGGTATGGTGGGGTTACAGCAGCTCTTGCAGTGCTATTTGCTAATTTGCTCAACTGTGCATCTTTCAGTCAGGGGTAAATAATCCTGCATTTGTGTTAGCACAGGCAGTGACTCAGAAGTAGCTATCACTGCATTCACTCTGCAGCTGATGCTAGAATGTTCCCAACGCCAAATGTACCTCACAAAATAAAAACTTCTTTAGAGGGCAATTTAATTATTTTAATTTATTTATTTGTTAATATGTGGGTTTTCCAGGCTGAGAAACTGATTCATTCATTAAGGCTAGGCTAAGCACCTGACCAACTCAAGCACACATTTCCATGGAACTAAAAGCTTTCATCATATCATACCAGTAATTACTTCTTAAAAGTGTATCATCTTATCTACCCATGTTAACAGGTTGAAATGCCAGCGTCATTTAAGATAAGCCACTGTACTGGAGAACTGAAAATGACTTTGTGCATTTCGGATACAATAAAGTTGACTTCTCAACTAATGCTAGATTTTTGAGTTATGCTGCCCACTGTTTCTTCCTTTTGGTGAAAACGTGTCTCATTGCAACTAAATGACTAGTCGCTGTGATATTTTTAGGGGAAAGAGTTTAATTTATGAAAGAAAATTTCAGGTATTACATCTGGAAAGGAAAGAAGGCAGTGAGTCATTTTTAAAAGACAACAATGGTAAATAGAGTCTATGCTTATGCTCAACAGAAGACAGAAGAGTTTTGGCAATGTTTCTCTCTTTGAATCCATCAGCAATACAGCTTTTCTCTAACTGTGAGGAATGTGATCTACTAGACAAAGACAGTAACTGAACGCTGTGCTGGTCTTGTATCCAGTCTTTCATGAGTGTTGAAGAAACCGAACTTGATTGAAAATTTCTATTCCATGGTAAATCTCTTAATGAATTCAGCTCCAAGAAGAGGAGGTGGAAGAATGCCCTTTGAAGCAGGGATATGAAAACAATGAGGCTCTATAAGCTGACAGGAGGAGGATGCAGAAATGAGTACAAGAAGCTAGCTGGGAGAACTCTGGTTGTGTACTTTCATGGACTATATGGTTGTCCCTTCCTACACACAGCAAAGGTACCCAGGCCATACCAAGCAACAGCTTTTCCAGACCTGAAAACATAGCCTGAATAAGGCAGTTTTGAAGTGTGCTTTCTGTGTGTGTGCACGTTACGTCTTTTTCCACTTTGCCCCTGCACCGCAGCTGTTTATTATAACGTAAAGGGAATGTCTTATAATAATTTTCAATGAGTATTTAATATGTTAGCATGTTTTGAAATCTGAGAAGTACCACTGAACTAGATCAATCTGTGATCAACTCGAAGCTTTCTGAAACAAGATTTGAGGGATCCCCTATAATGATGAGAATAAGTTTCAGGGCATCTGGTGATACCTGTAGCGGATAAAAGTCCTTTGGTGCATGCTGTTAGGGCTTTCTTGATTTTAACAGTGACATCCATGAAGAGGACCTCGTGTTCATATTACTTAGGGGGTGAAAGGGATATTCAATCTCTTTTGAAAACTTGCAATCTATTTTCAGTAGTGCCACATGTAGTGGCCACTCCTTCATCTCCCTTGGTGTCTTAAGAGTTCACCCCATCTCTCATGGCTCTCCATTGTCCACAGTTTAGCTGCTTGTCCTGCTTCATTGCTTATGTAAGATTCCAAAAGGATTTAAGTCCTTATCCATTTACATAGTGTTGGATTTTTTTATCTTGTCACTGAGACTCTGAACACTTTTACTCCTACTAGTATGGAAAACAATAGCATGCTTTTTCTGAAAATCACTGTAGATCATCACTATGACTAACAGACGCTTATCACATGGCTTCTACATTTTTATCCTAATCTAGAAAAGTCACTCTTTTCCTCAAAATGGATTGCTGTTTTCCTACACATATTCATAACATACACTTCTTTTTTTTTACCAAAGTTTCAACAAGCATCGAGCTGACCTGATTCTTTTTTTTAAGTACAACCCTGACAATATGTCATAAATTTTGCAGAACTTACAACTGCCTGCATTTTAAGGCATTTCAAATGTGTGGTTCTACTTTACTGTCATCAGTACACCTGATGCATCCATGTTTGTGTTCCAGATGTATTACACTATGGCACTGCCACTTCCTTTTCTCTGAGGTGCATCTTCATTCATCCTGTTCACACCTGTCAACCAATTCACCTTCAGCCAGTCATATCTTTAAAATGCTAATCTATGCTATGCTATGCAACAACATACTTCTGTCTTTGACAGGCTGGATAATAATTTTAACTGAATGAAAAAAATTAGGAAGAAACTGTGGTGCAATCATTTATGTAAGTTATAATCCATCTATTTATAGTATCACACAGCCTTTTAATGATAGTCTATTGGCATAATTGAGAACCCTTTCACAGAGCTTGGACAAAAACACAACAACAATAATATTAAATTGCATTTTATATGCAAAAATAATGAGACTTCAGCTAGCAGCAATATGTTATTCGTATGCTACTGATTCTAAATTGGGTTATGACATACCATTTGTTCCTCAAACTCATTGAAGATGCATGCATTCACTTACAAGAACTCTAGAAAATGCATATGGGGAAGAAAAATTAGCTCTACAGTTTACACAAAAAAAGGGAAAAAGTTTATGATGGGACATCCACAAGATAAGCAATCAACTCTTATTAAAAGGCATATATTACTACAGCAACAAAAGATTGCATCTACAGAAAAGATTTAACATCAAAAATGGTATAAAAAGAAAAAAAAAAGCTTCTGATTTAAAAAAAAATATTCTTGTTAGACCAATAAAAAACCCCAGACATCCTTGGATATATTTGCAAAGTGTTTGCATGTCACAGTAACAGTCCCAGGCACATTAACACTTCCATCTTCTATTTTTATAAATGCTATAACAAGCTGAGCATACTTTTTTCCCTATGGCAACAGAAAGTAAATGTTAATTCTTCATGTTTGATGACCATGGAAGGATGTATTTTGAAATAACCTGGAAGAATACATTAAAATTAAGGAAGACTACCGGTGTAATTATTTTTCTGTAAAGATGGAGAGAGAATTGGGTTGTTATTAACTGAAATTTCCATTCTTCACGGACAGATCTTTTCCTGCAACCTCTCCATTGCAAAAGCAGAGATGAGGCGTTGCTCATCTGGAGTAAACCTCTTTACTGCAATTGTGCTTTTAAAGAGTGTTGTCAGTGTGGATTGTATTACACCTGCACATAATCCCTATGAGCACAAGGCCTTTTTTGATTAATTAATTTTAAAAAAAAAAGTATCCCCAGTTGTTGCAGCTTATTAGCTCTGGGCTGCCTGAGGGTTCCCTTCAATGCTGCAAAGGGCATTCTTAAATGTATCTGTGACAAACTGACTCATGCACAAAATCAGACGTGACCTATAAAGCAAAGGGAATTTAACAAAGCCAAGTTATATCTTTATTTTCCCCTCAGTCTTCTCACATGTGAAAGATCACCATAGTCAGTATAGCTTGGAGTTGGGCAAGAAGGCAGGTGTCAGGATCTACTCTACCTAGAGCATTTCTAAAGTATCACATATGCAACTGGAGAAAGGCAGTCTTCCAAAACTGACATTCTTTTCAAACACAAGAAATAGAGCATAAGAGACAACACAGGAGAAGAGCATAAAATCATTTTAATATAAAGTTCTGGAGAAGCAACTTTCTCTGAGCAATAGAAATAAAGGATTTTTGTTATCAAGGAGTTAAACTAGAGTTGGTAGGACAAAAGGAAAATTAAGATGCACTGCAAAAGGCTGCTAAAAAACTAGATAAATTCTTTCATTCCTGACATCCACAGGAGATTGGAAAGATGTAAAACTAATAATTCAGGGGTATGAATAAAAGAGGCTTATATAAATTAATGTCACAGTAGAACATATTTTAGAGGGAAGTGACAAAATGAACAAGAACAATTATCAGGTAAATTTTTTTCTGATTATACAAACTTATTCATAATAACCAGGAGAAAGACAGACTGTGAAAAGCTGTAGAACAGTCTCAGAACACCAAGGCCATGGTTTAATGGGACACACAACTCAGCAGACCCACCAGATGTCACCAAGGCCATGGTTTAATGGGACACACAATTCAGCAGACCCACCAGATGTCACCAAGAGCTCCCTTCCAGCCTGCCCTACTACTGCCAGCCTATGGTCCCCACCGCTCTTCTGTCAGACCTATGTTTGCACTGGGTGTAGGTGGCCGGATTTTGACAGCAGAGGAGCTGCAGAGGTGGCCTCTGTGGGAGGAGGTCAATGGCTCTGCCATGGGCCCACTGCAGAACACAGCTCAGCCCATCAGCAAACCTGGTGGTGTTTCTAGGATAGTATGTGTAAGAAAGGACAGGAAATGCTGGCCTGTGAGAGAAGGAGGGAACAGAAAGAGTGAGAAACAGCAGAGGGAACACCAAGGGCAGAGGAGCCCCATGCTTGACCAGATATTCATGGTGCAGCCCAATGCCAGAGCATATGGGTATGCCTGAAGGAACTGCAGCCTGTGGAGACATTATGCTGGAGCAGAGGAAAACCATGAGGAGGAAAGAGCAGACACCCCTGAGGAAACACCCCTCTGTCCATCCCCTGCCATGCTGCTTGAGGGGAGGTTAAAGGAACTGGGAGCGAAGGAGTGAAGTTGAGCCTGGGAAAGGTGGAAGGAAAAGTGTGGCTTTAATACCTTATCTTTTTTTGCTTCTCACTAGCTGAAGCTATGTTATTTGGCAAGAGATTAAGTTAGTTTTCCCAAAGTTGAGTCTGTTTTGCCCACAATGGTAACTGGTAAGTGATTTCCCTGTCTTTATCTTGACTCATGAGCTTTCTCATCCCTGTTTTTTTTCCTATTTTCTCCCCTTTTCCTATTGGGGTTGGGGAGGAGTGAGTAACTGGGTGGGAGGAGTTTGGCCGTGGGCCATGGCTAATCCATCACAATAGTAGAATGCTTTCTAAGTACTGTAGGAATCTTCCTATTCAATGCTGCAAGAATGTTTGGGTTTGGTAGTCATCATTAAAGCCTAAAAATTAATTATCCTGTGTAAAGTCATCAATAGAATAATTTTCCATTATCTGCTAAAAGCAGAAAATTTAAAAATGCTACACAGATTTGGTACTGTCTTACTGCCTGAGCAGTAAGATGATGACCTGTAGTGAGAAAGCTGGTAACTGCTGAATATGAAAAATCCAATGATAGTAGCAAGGAAGAAGAAGCTTTGAAATAGACACACAGTGGGCTTTAGACTATTTGAGACTGACTTTAGTATGCATAAAATAAAACTGTGCAGGCAATGACTAAAACAAACAAACAAAAGAAAATTATTTTTCACACCATATGCAGTTGAGCTGAAAAAGTGCACCACAGGACTTGTGGATAGAAAAAATTCACAATGTCTCAAAAAAGAGTAGACAAATTCACAGGTGGAAAATTTGTCAAGCACTTCTAAATGCAAAAAACATAAATTCTGCATCATTAAGTAAATAAGCCACAGATTTCCTTGTGCTCAGACAGATTATTGGGAAGTATCACTATATGCATAAGAATATCTTTTCCACATTTTGAAGGCATAAGCTACTTGCTAGCAAAAAAAAATTGGTCTAGATAGTTATTTCCTTTGCCTCAAAGTGCCTGTTCTCATGCTTTTTATTCCTAGCAATCTCTTTTATTCTGCTTTTCAACAGCTATTCTCTCTTCATCTATTTAAAGTATTTTAAATAAATGTTCTTGTCCTCTGAGCCTCTCAAGTGGTGGTTTAAATAGCCACCATGTCTCCTTCCTGCCTTTTCAGATTTTGTTATCTCCTAAATGCTTTTTCAGTCAGTTTCCTGGTCATTGTGTAGTTCTCTTTTTTTAAAGGTAAAACTACTTTTCTGTTGTTTTTTTTTCCCCCCTTTTAACCATGCAGGGATGCTCACATACAATGTCTAGCACTAAATTAAGGCTCACTTTCCTTATGGGATTTTTCTGATTAGCTTAGTTAAAGAACTGAGAAGGAATTTAGCTTAGTAAGCTTATACCTGCACGCCTATTCCTGCTGTATCTTAAACCTTCACAGACCCTGGCCCATGACACTTACCCAGCCCATAGAGATGTGACTGAAGCCTCCTGCTGTTCTTGCATTTGCTGAAGGCAAAAATACTCTCATCTCCCAGAATAGTTCCTCAGCCTCAGTGACAGGCTGAGAATATAAGAGTAGCTGGGACTTGACTTTAGCTTTCGCATTTTAATGTTTTCAAAAGAGTTTATCCTTCTTTGCACAGACTTTCTGGGAGGGGGGAGAAGCAGGCAGGTTGTTTTGCATTTTTGAGGTTTTTAATTGAATGGCCATTAATGGCCATCTAAAAAAATGTGAAGTGAGGAAGGTGAATAAAGTTTGCATAGGACCAGCATATCAGACACTGACAAATATTTACAAGCACTAATCTGACTAAACACGCAAAAAGGAATAGAGTAGTAAGAGTGAAACTGATACCTTCTCAATGAGTAAACCAGTTCAGATTTTTATAGGGTGGAAGATCTCACTGAACGTTTATACAGAAAAAAAAAAAAATTAAAAGAAGAAAAATATACATGAGGAATGTAAGAGATATCCCAAGATAGAGGGATAGGCATGGAAGAGGCATGGAAGAAGATACCAGTTTACCTGTAGAGAGAGACATGAAAGAATGAAACAGAACTATATTTAAGAGTATAAAATGCATTTTGAGATCCTTTTAACAAGAATATCTGACAAAGACTGAGGATACCACAAATGCAAATGACAGAGGAAAAGGAATGATTCTTGATGGAGTTATTTACAGGATGGTTTTAGGTGTTCAAAGTGGTCAATCCAGGAAAAGTCAGCTGCACTTCTTTCATTACTTCATTAGTAAAAAAAGAAATCCAAAGCACTGGATATAAGTAACAGTGTGGGAGAAAGGCAACAGTTAGTTTATTAAAATACAGAGTAGCCACAAATGCATGTTAGCTGGAAGTAGATTTTCGTACAGTCAAAATAATAAGACTATGAATGAGCATTCAAATACAAGCAGCTGCAACAAAAGCCCTACCTGGTGTTAAGGGGTGTTAAAGTTACAAAAAGGTTGACAATATACAGCCTTACAGTTCTAGAGTACAAGAACTTACCGAGTTCCTAGTAATCAACTAAAATACATCAGCATTGCAGCCATTGTTGCCTTTTTTCTTAGATCAAGGTATTATCCTACACAGACATTTTAAAAAATATTTAGAACATGAAAGCTTTTAAAATTACAGTAGTCTAAAGTGCTAGAGGCAATTGTCTCACATTAGAAGGAAAAAGATAAATATTACATATTTCTATTAGATTTTGGTTCACAGCAAATGGTTTGGTTTATCACAAGTAAGCAAACATAACTTGTCCTTGAATGAAGATCTGTATTTCAGGTAAGTGCATGGTGGTTTATGTAGCTACACTACTGAATATAGGAAAACTACTGTGTGGAATGGATTCATGAGAGATCAATTAAACAGTGAAGACAGTTCGAGCCCAGCACTGGTAGACACAGAACGGCTTTAACTGATGATTCTGTCTGATGTCCAGTAATTTGATTTCTAAACAAACTTTGGGAAATGCAAAGGTGACAAAAAGGGCCAAGGTCCCCTGAAATATCAACTTGAACTTAAAAAGAAATATAAGGCTGCCAAAATGTTGTGACATTACAGAAAATCACCTGGGCCAACTGGAGAAAGTATGGCAACACAAAATATCAGAGGTCCAGAAAACATGGCCTACAAGCCACAATGAAAGAAACTGGGCTTGTTCGCCTTATTAAAGGGATAACTGAGAGGAGAGAGGGCAATAGTCTTCAGGTGCATGGAAGGCTGAAATAAAGAGGAAAGCAATAAAACTTATTTACAGCCACTGTGAATGGCAGTCACAGGCCTAGATGGAATTATGGAATATTTAAGTTAGACAACAGGGAAAATATTTCCTGAAGTAAAAACTGAGGGGAACTGATTGTCTAGGACAAGTGTAGAAGCTCCAGTGTTTGAAAAGCTGGTTAGACAGATATCTGCTGAGGACATCTCAAATATACCTGGTCCCACCACGCAGCAAAGATAAGGATTAAAGAACCTCTTCACATTTGAGACTTCTTTTTCTACATTTTACAAAAACATTCTCAAGTAGGAATAAAACCTTCTAGAATTCCATTTTGAAAACAGCTCTAACAGATCTTACTCTACAATTCTGCTTCTGCTCATGGAAAATGGTTGAGCATTTCAGTTATATACAAATCCCTCTTTTTAAAATTAACAAATTAAGCTCACAAAATGTGTTTCAGTAGATACATAAGAGGTGAATGTAAAAGTGGTAAGTATTTGCATCTGTGGACTTCTGCTTTCACTCTCACTTCTCTTTTTCCTCTATTCCTTTTTTAATTTCTGTCATCAGAAAACATTAAAACTGGAGGAGGCCAGGAAGAACTCATTAGTTTCCCTGGTAAGGGTTTAGAAGTGAAGTGTCAGGTTTCAGGGCAATAAGGAAACACAGGGAGGGGAAGTTCAGGGAGGGTGTTCACTGTCATGACTACAGCATTTTAAAAAGATTAATCAGATTTTTATTGAGATGTCCAATTAAATTTCAGCTACAATCATACATAAAGCTTCACTTCAACCAGAGCTACCTCAAGAACTAAAGCAGCTGTAATTTCTGAGTTGGTTTCCTTTATTACTGCATTCAGATTTTATTTTTTTTAAATTAGGATATTTGTTGAAGATAAGCACAACTGTTCATGTGATAATTTAGATTTATACAAACATGATTTAGTGTTATTCAACATTCTGGTTTAAAAATTAGCACAGTGGCACAGACTGAATGGCTTACAATCCAATTTTCTGGCAGATTTTTAAATGCAGTTTACTCAGAATAACAGTAATAGTATCAGCATGCCCATATCACCTCTCCTTCCCCCCCATATAAATTGAATACATTCTTCTCAATTTGAAAGACTATTTAAAAGAAAAACAAAACATAACAAACATAAAACATGGCTCTGAGAATCAGCAAGGCACACAGGTTCTGAAGATCTTTTAGGGCAACACAGTTCACAGAACCTCTACATGCTAGCAAGTAGTTTTTCTTTCTCATTTCGGTAAAGAATCCACACATGATTCTAATCAATACCTTAAACATAAAAGGTTTGTCTGAAGAGAAGCCTGGAGACCTACAAGAGAAGATTGACATAGTCCTAACACTGTCTTTGAATACAAAATGTTGAATCCAATGACCACTCCAAAGGGCAGGAAAGAATTTTTCTTTGTAAAGGAAAAACCAAGATACCTTTCTGAGAAATCACACTGTATTTAAGAAGACAAGGACATTTCAATGCCCCCTATGAAGACTTGCTTCTGCTGAAGATGAATGCCATCTGTGAAATAAAACCCACCAAGAACAGAACACTAGGGAAAGCTTCAGCTGAATGACTTGTGACCTTCTGAAGTTGGGGCAGACTCACTAAAGCTAAGAGGGAGTCTTTTGTGACTGGAATTTGACAAGGCCAAAAGGAGTGAATAGTGATGGAGGAAAACCTTCCCTCTTAATTTCACAGGAGATAAAACCCTTGCCTCAGATCCATGAAATGGTTTTGAAGATGTTTGTTTCTTCTGTCTGGAAGATGGGTTTAGAGAAAACATCCAGGAAGTAGTCAAAGTACAGTTCCTCTGAATACAAGCTGATGAAGCACCACACAAGAACCATTAGTCTCCCTAATTGTCACTGAGAAGTAAGGTGAGGCTCTTCTGCAAGGGAAGGAAAGTTTTGGGGCCAAGAGTCACAGGACTGCCCAAGAGTTGGGAGCCAAGAGGCAGGACTCAAGATCTCACCAACAAAGAACTACGAAATCATGTTAGCAAGTCAGAGTGAGGATTATGGTTTAGTGGTGGACTTAGCAGCTTTATGTTTACTGTTGGACTTGATGATCTTTAAAGACCATTTACAGCCTTAATGATTCTATGCTTCTATGATTATCTCTGGAAACGGTAACCAGGGTAAGCCATAGTCCAATGATTTCCAGTCAAGTATATTGTGACAGGTGGGTTTCAGGTAAAGCCATAAAGTCAAGTCTGTGAGTCATGGTCCAGATCAACAAGATAGATGGCACAGGCATGACTGCAGTGCAGCTGCAATGTATCTCAAGTAGGGATCTGAGATGGGTAAGCATTTCAGCAAAACACCAGCCCCTAAGGGAAGAAGTGAGGAGACCCAACTGTAACTTCTTACAGCTTTCATCAGAACAGCTCTTATTAGAAAGCTGGCCTTGCAATCAGCTCAGATCCTAGAAGGTTCTAAACTTGACATCTACCACTGGGTATGCACTTTTGGTTGAAAGCACCTGGGATTGTACATTTTCTAGAGTTACCTTTTTTTTTTTCCTAGGGGTGTTTCCTACAGTCTGAAACCCTTCAGATTCATGGAAACACTAATTGGAGAGAAGGGCTGAGAGGGAAGAGAAAAGAAAAAAAAATAATATTACAGAAAGAGGAAGGTAACTGATTGTGAGGAGTTAGAAGTATTATCTAACCAGGCCAATGAGCTTCCAGCAAAATGTCCCGATTTAGCCAGATTGCTAAGAAGAGTGACAGTGAACTCATCTCTCCTGTTACAACCTGCACACAATAGAGAAAGGAGGAGGAATACAGTGGCACACAGAAATAAAATGTCCCCAACTTCTTTTGTTTAGCACATGTCCACTGCCAATATGAATGTTCATCTGGACAATTGCTTGAAGAACAAAAAATATTTAGAAGTGACATAACAAATAACAGGATTATTAACATACTAGAAAAATACAGAACTATTTGTGAGCAGCAATACAAAATGTATTTAAAATACTCAAAGGAAATCTATTCAGAATCAAACTATTTAAAATATTGAAGTCCGTATGTTGGAAAGCAATAATTCTGGAAATAATATAGTTTATGGTACTTAACCCAATGAGCAGGATCTCCCACCATCATGGTGCTGCTAACAAGGCCTATGTGATCTATAGACTTGTAAAAAGACTTCTTTATGGATCTTTACCTCTTTATAGGATATTCACTGAGAGCATTATTGACAACAATGTGTTCAGATATGCTTTCTATAAAAACAATATAAGAAATCATTAATGGGTTCAGTAAAAATGCACAAGAATTATGAGATGCCTGGAAAATCCTCATTACAGAGAACCATTTAAGATGTTCAAACTATTTACAATATTATAATGATGTTTATAAGCAATTCTGTATGTAAAAAGCCAAGGACTGGAAGAGGCCTCTGGGATATCAAAATCTCTGTGTATTTTCTGCAGGCACAATATGCTGTAATTTGTACTTGTAGATAAATATTTTTAATGCAGTGAGCTGAAACAGACACAGCAAGGTTAGTAAGGACAAGGGGGTTTAGTTGGATTTAATTTTTAACTGGAAATAAAATGGCAATTTAAAAATAAGGCAATTAATTATGGGAATAATTAACAATTGAAAACTTTGGACTCAATGTCAAAAAACATTCTCTTTCTAAAATGAACTACATTTTAGATATTAATTTTGGTTTTTGTGATGTGGCTGACAAAATTGCAGGTGGCATGACAAAAATTAACATTTGCCTGCCAGCTGTATATTTCATCAGAATTATCAGGATAACGATGAAAACATGGCAATTAGTATTTGCTTAAACTACACATTTTGCCCTTAAAACAAAGCAGCATGACTCACTGGTTTATCTGAGGAAGTTAGATGTAATAAATTACTGCAGATCAACACACAGAGAAGCAGCTGAAATCTCATCTACTTCACTGCAAAATGGCAAGTGACCTTTTCACTCTATGAAGTCCTGAGGTAGGAAAAAACATTACATACATGAACTGCAGCCTCTTTTGACTTGTGCACCAGATACTTGGACAAGGTATTTTCTAAGCCATTAATTTCAAAATAGTGGACAATATGAGTGTCTTCATGTAGGTAACTACACTTCCTGTAATGATATCTCTCCCCCTAAGAATGAAATATACATTCCCTGGGTTGAAAGGCACAGTTTATAACATTTTAAAACATGGCAAGCCTTATTTCTACATAAAGGATCTCTCATGGCTCCTAAAAGCAATTTAGCAAAGCAAAATTTGGAAAATAGCTGAAGAAAAGTGGTCTTCTGTCAATAATGTTTCCCTACAAATTTCAAGGTAATTTCTCAGATCCCTAAAAAGCACTGCAATGGCAGTATCCCACACTTGAGGAACCTCTGGAGTTTTCCAAAGAGGTAAAATGTAAAGCTACAGAAGAAAAGGCGTAACTAACCACCCCTCTTCCAGGACTCCATCTCTACAGGGCAGAAGCTCCTAAGCAACTTTTGAAACAGTGACGTATTATGAAAGGGTAACTCCAGGACTTTAAACAAGATGAAGGATGATACATAGTACAAGATCCTTTTGCAGGCAAGGAGCTGCGTATCTTTTTTTTAACTTACAAAAGCAATGGTTCACAAGGCATATACGAAGCCTCTGTACCTCCCATCACTACCCTTGCTATTGTTTTTCCATCTACAGGTCTTGGTCATGACATAAAAGTAAAGCACAGTAACTGACTTGAGCATAAAAGCCTGGAGTATCTGCTCTGCGGTGCTGTGCAAAGAATGTTTCACAGTCACTTTTGGAGGCTCAGCAGTCACAAAGAGCAGGAAATAATTTTGCCAGCAGCTATTACATTTACTGGCTAGTCTACTGTCTCAGATCTTTTTTCAAAAAACACAGTGGTGTGTTTAGCATTATGAAAGCATCAATTGAACCAACAAGCAGCATGAAAAGGAATCAAAAGAGGGGAAAAAAGGCAATTGCAGCCACACAAACTAAAAACTGCCTAATGAATGTATTGAAATGTTTGCAGGACTAAAAAAGATGGTGCAGGAATTACAATCCAACGTGGATGTGGAAAAAAAAAAAAAAGGAAACATGGAAACATCTCGGATATATTATATTTTTATGCTATATCCAAAGCAATAAAAAATAAATCCATCTAGTTCAATGCTTTCTAGGTTCATCTAATTTACAATATCATCTTCTTTGCACAAATGACAGATACTTCTTTGGTAATTCTGCAATGGAATGTTTGCTATTACTAAATATGGAATGTATTAAACTTGTGTGGTACCTTCCCCCTAAAAGAAAATACTAAAATCAATTTTTTCTTGTTTTTCTAGTGAATAATAAAAGCTAGTATGAAATAGGCTACACTGAGATGCCTCCAAATATGTTTTAAGTGAATGAACAACAGTATAGTCACTATTAAAGCAGAGTAAATGTCAGAGATACATTTACAGCACATCTAGTGATGCTATTAAGAGAATTAGTCTATTTAAAGAAGTGGAAAAATCTTTGGGCTAATCCAGTAGCTAGTGCAAAGTCACTACCAATGATGGCTGATGTTTCAGTTATTCCAGTAATATTGCCCAGAGAGTTCTAATTATTCTCTATGATTTCTTTACCTGCACTTAAATACACCAATCCTTTTTTTTTTTCCCCTCAGAGATATTCAAAAATTAAATGCATGTTCCAGAAAGTGAAGAGAATGCTGTTCCATTGTAGCCACCAGTTATGACAAACTAATCCTTAAGAATATATTTACAGGACATAAAACTCTGCTGTAAAGAGCTGAAAAATAGATAGTTTAGCCCTGTTGCACTAGGCTTTCTAGTAAGGAAATGATAGGTGAAATGGAACAAGCCCACAGTTTCATTCTGAATCCATGTCATTATCAGAATTTGTCCAATTCAGAACAGCGGCTTCTGAAAAAAAATATTTCAAAGACTGCTGTTGTTTAGAATGATGAAGGTACAGACGACATAGTAGAACAGGCAGCAGAACATTTATCAGTGCAAAAAGCTAAATATATTAGTGAGAGTAAACAAAGACTATGAGCCCATATACTGAAAACCCTCTATTCTACCAGTCTCTGACGTGTTAATTTCTGAGGCCAAAAATAACCATCTTTGAACCACAGACATCGATAGTACAATATAGAAAGAATAACTGCAATTTTACAGTGATTGACCTGCAACGCTGTTACGTACTTACCCATTTTTTTCTGAAAAACTGTTGTGGTTTGGGCCTAACACAACAACAAAGAAACAGCCACATTGCCGCTCACTCAACTCCTCATCCCACACACACACACTCTGGGATGGGGAGGACAAAGGCCAACTAGAAGCTCGTGGATTGAGACAAAGGACAAGGAGGGTTCTTCATCAATTAAGGTTCCGGGCAAAACAGACTCAAATTTGGGAAAAAATAATAATTTAATTTTAACACTAATCCACTAATCAAATGCACACAGGACACAGACAACACACAGAGCAGAGCTTACATATGTTACCCCACCCGTCCCTTCTTCCCGGGCCCAAATTACTTTGTTCCCAGTTTCTCTCCCTCCTTTCCCCCAGCGGCACAGGGGGACAGGGGATGGGGTTTAGAGTCAGTTCACAGTCTGGTGGTTCCTGCCACTCCTTCCTCCTCAGGAAGAAGGATTCCTCACAGTCCTCCCCTGCTTCCCCATGGGGTCCCTCCCGTGGGAGAGAGTCCTCCACAAACCTCTCCTTCATGAGTCCTTCCCACGAGGTCTGGAGCAAGCTGCTCGAGCGTGGACTTCCCATAGAGTCACAGGCTGCTTCGGGAACAGTCACCTCCCCTGGCGCCAGGGTCTTCCACAGCTGTGTAATCCAAGTCCACTGGCTGCAAATCCGAGTCCACTGGCCACAAAATCCAAGTCCACTGGCCAAGTTCACCCCTCCTGGTGCCTTCAAGGAATGTTCCACCACGTTCCTCCATGGATGCAGGGAGACAGGCTGCCATCTCGCCATAGTTTGCAGGCAAACTTCTGCTTGGGCACCTTCTTCCCCCTCCTTCCTCACCAACATTGGGATCATTACCCCAGCACAGCCTTTCACCCCTCCAGCACAGCTCTTCTTTCTTAACTGCTGGCTCTGCTCAGGTCTTATATCAGTTCTTTCATATGTTAATTGCAGAGGTGCATCCATTGTCTCTCTAATGGCTCCTTGGCTGGTTTTGGAACAGGGGGAGCTTCTCAGCTTCTTACAGGAGCCACTCTTGGGACCCTTCACCCACTACAACAAAAAATCTCGCCAAACCAAACCAGCACAAAAACTTAGTAAAGGTGCAGGTGATGCAGTGATCTTTGAATGAAATCTTTTAAAAACATCTTGCTAGATTAGATTAGATTAGATTAGATTAGATTAGATTAGATTAGATAAGGTAAAAATAATAGAGAAGCATACAACTGGAAGTATTCTACTTTAAGCCATTCTCCCTGGTTCTGGTTCTGCTAAATCAGGCTTCCTACTTTGTTGAGCTATGCTAATGCTAAATGTCACATTTATTTTACCTCTTTCCCTCATAGCATTACACCATAATCATCACTAATGTTCATTAAAAACATTATAGAGTTCATAAATAGAAATAACAGTACTAAACAGCTACTGTATGATGAGAAGAATAACTGAGACTGAAAAAGCAGAAAGGTATCGTAAGTATTGAATGGTCTATTTTCACCAGTAAATGACTGAAGTATGATGTAAATGTATTATTTTATTAGCCAGTTGGAATTTATCGATGAAATGTGCTAAGACATGACAGATCGAAACATAAACTAAGATAGCTGGACTATCAAACATTAGTGCCCAAAGCAGGTTCATAAATACACATTTTCAACCCTTAAAAAGTGACCTACTTTTTGTCAACATTCTATAACTCTTGCTGTACTTTTGTACAACACTGTTAATTTAAAATCTAATACTTACCAATTTGCTATTTAAAAATGTCTTTTATGTGAAATGACTCATCATGAAAAAAATACAGAAGGAATTCTAAAATGCAGACTAAACAGAAGCATTTCTAAGCCTCCAGGTAGAAACTAGGAGCCTTTTTAGCTGTTTCTTGAAGTCAAAGTTTTAGGTTTTTATTGAATTATCAAACCTTGGTGGAAAATGACTGTCAGACTCTTACATATGTTATCAGAAAATACTCTTCTCATTGTAATATCATCATGGTTACATAACCCATTTCAACTTCTTCAGTGACTGGGCAAAGTGAACATAATGAAGTGACAACAGATACATATGTAACTTTCAAATCACTCAGCTTGTGATAACAAACATGCACTCATCTCATAAAATCACTATTACTCTCCATGATAAGTTGGAGAAAAAAATACTTTTGGCGTTACATTTCTGTAAGCAAAGAGTCAGTGTGAGAAACTTGGAAGAATTTCAGTAGTACCTGATAGGATTTTTTGTTGATATAAAAACATTAATTTGCCATTATAGGATATGATTCAAGAGGACACCGACCTCTTCGTTTCTATGTGAAAACATAGTATTCATGTATTTTGCAGCACTCCACTATACCAAAGACATGAAAGAAAAATACAGACTCACTAAAAGATTCAGGTTTGAAGGGACCTCTGGAGATGTCTAGTCCAGTATCTTGTTCCAAACAGGGCTAACTTCAAAACTAGATGAAGTCGCTCAGGGCCTCTGTAGCCCAGAGAAGATGATTTTTACTGTAACACCACAAGCTCTGTATTCAACACGGGATCTCCAGACTTCTCTGAGCTTGCCTTGGCCTGTTTTATACTTGGCAGCAATTGCCTGGTGGCTATGTGGCTGTTGCCTCTTCCATGTTAGCTTTGCTCTGGGAGCACCTGAGGCAGGGGCTGGCATACCTAAATAGTCACTGTGGGACAAACAGCCCCTCTGAAGTAAAGTGGCTGGGGAGGGCAGCATGTGGCTCCCAAACTTTGTCTGGGAAGCAGGGAGAAGGAGGAAGTCTTTGATAGGAAAACTTATCAATACAGCACCAAGTGGAAGAAAACTGACAAGGAAAGGGGTCCAAGACACCAGTATTTGTCTCCTCATGATGAAGAACTCGGGACACTGCCAACTGGCTGTGACACCCTTGCTTTCTGCTCAGGTAACATTGATATCATTCACCTGAGGACCCAGTGGGACATATAAAGCCTAACACCCAAAATCTTGTTTATGTACAAAAATGAAATAAACCTGATAATGCACACACTCACATATACATTTAAAGCCAATAATTTATTGTTAATCTATATTTATTGTTTTATATATGTTAGAATATATATGTTGCTCTTTGTTCCCCCTAAAAATCACTTTTATCCAGGTCTGCATTTCTTTAACTGACCGGTGGTGAGCTACCTATAGACCTGGGGTCTCCAGTATCAAGCCTGTGCCCCCCCTCTAATCATCACATGCCTGTACTCCTTCACACTGCATTCTGTGTCTCCATTTCATACAGCTTCTGCGACATTGCCAGGTTTGTGTTTTTCCACATTATACTACAGTTGCAAATATCTCATTCTTCACAGAATAGTTGTTCATTACTATTACCTGTTTAATAACTGGTTGCACTATGCCATAAGCAAAATAAAATTAATTAGCTACAACCAACTTGTCATTAGAAAAATCAGTGTTCCAGCTAGGTCAAGTAAAAACAGATCTCCAAGAAGGTAAAAAATTCAGATAGCCTCAACCCTGAGGCATTGCAAACTCAGTAAAGAGCATATGGCAATGGTTGTACTGTCCTGCAGGGTCATGTGGTTACAGAAGACTAAGGATAATACAAGAGAAAAGGGGGAGATACTACAGATTTTGTACATAACAGTTTTAGCTGTACTTATGGTTTTCTGTGTTGATTAGATAATGTGGACTGTGACTGTTATTATTCTAACTGAAATACTATATTAGATTGTTAAGACTTTAATTAGACTAACAGTAGATTCTGAGCTCTGTATTTATAGTGTGTTCCCTTTTGACCCCAGAAAAGAGACGAAGCATCACTACTTGTCCAGTTGAGTCTTGGAAATCTCCCTGCACGCAGATTTGACCACCTCTCCAGACAGTCTTTCCCAGTGCCTCATTCCTCTCTTGGGGAAGAATTGTTCATCTCTTTCCGGCCAGGATTTGCCCTGTCACAGCTTCTGTCTATTGCCTCTGAACCTTTCACTGTGTGCCTTTGAGAAAAATCTGACCACATCATCTCCATAAGCTCCTCCAGGTAGAAGGCAGCTGCTGGATGCCCTTCCCAAGCCTTTTCTTCTTCAGGCTAAACATCCCAAATTCCCCGAGTCTCATAATCTCTCTAGTTATCTAGTTATATGAAGAAAGGCTGAGGGAGTTGGGGTTGTTCAGCCTGAAGAAGAGAAGGCTACAGGGGGACCTCATAGCAGCCTTCCAGTACCTGAAGGGGGCCTACAGAAAGTCTGGGGAGGGGCTTTTCACAAGAGCACATTGGGATAGGACAAGGGGTAATGGCTTGAAACTGAAGGAGGAGAGATTTAGTTTAGAGATCAGAAGGAAATTCTTTAGTGTGAGGGTAGTGAGTCACTGGAACAGGATGCCCAGAGAAGTTGTGGAGGCTCCATCTCTGGGGGCATTCAGGCCCAGGTTGGATGGGGCTCTGAGCAACCTGATCTAGTGGGAGATGTCCCTGCCCATGCAGGGGAGTTGGAACTCGATGATCTTTAAGGTCCCTTCCAACTCTAACCATTCTATGATTCTATGATTCTATCCCCATCCTTAAATGGACTCTCTCCAGTTTCTATTTGCATACTTTATCCATCTTCCACACGGTCTACCATACAGAACTTGGCACTTAAGCTCTTTCTTAGAACAGGCTTTAATTCTGGCAATGACATATAGATTAATGGAAAGGGTTGGCACCTCACCATGTGTATCTGTACAAACAATCCTGTAATAGAAAATGGATTCTAAAATTTAGAAGACCAAACCTAGTTTTTGTTTTTCCTGCTTATTAGCTTTGAAGTTATGCAGGGGCAAAAAAAGGGAAAATTAGAAAGCCCTTAGAAAAAATATTCTACATTCATGAAAATATAAGATATAAGTGGCTTACATTTTAAAATACATTAATTGACCTTAGAGGAATCTGCATTTTTTATATTAGTTCCAAATAATGTATTTCAAATGTTTCTGTTCGTTACTAGTCTCAAGTCTCAGAAATGTATGAGGCTTCTCTGTTTGAGATGATTTCAAAAACAATTTTGAAATATTTCAGTTCCTGTAATGAATGGTATTGCTTCACCATGTTTTTCGGTGAAAAAATTAAAATCCCACTCAATGATTTGAAATCTCATTCATTTTCAGCTGCTACATAAGTGTTGTTTCTAAAACTGTCATTATACCGCCTCCTTTTCAAAGACAGCATTTTAGAGAACCCACTGACTATCAACCCCTTACAAACACCTCCCTGTGATATTGTAAGAATTTCTCAGTGTATATTCCCATGTCTCTTGATAAAAAGCACCAGAAGAGAGAGAGAAGAGTATTTATGTTAACTGCTTGTCAGCTTTAAGATCTTGCACTCAATGTTAGTGACTCATTACCCCTACTAACTGTCAGCCAGGCTGTATCAGGGAGACAAATAACATTAGGAGAGGCTACTTTAAATATAGCTTGAAATAAGGCTGCAAATTAATAGAGATCAGAAGAGTTTCTCTTTTATATACACTGACAAGATAGAAAAGTTGTGTGAGAAACACAAAAGGGGACATTCAAAGTACTTCCTTTTACTATGTGAGTTTAAAAGTGATTCTCACAACAAATTACACTAAATGGAAATAAAATCCAGAGTGTTCAGTGTTATCAAACAAAACACAGCGCTACAAAATGACAGTTCATAAAGGTGTGTTTTGTCATACACATAGGCAAGCACACATACAGTGCAAACCCAAGCCAAGCCTAAGTAAGACTCCTATGCAATAAATCATAGGAAATTGTTCAGCCCTTGTGGTGCTGATTGGCCTCAATGGCCCTGAACAGCCTTTCTCCGGGCCTCCACCCTTAGCCTCTGCCCATAGCCTAGGAGCCCCATTTCAGCTCAGCTCCTGCTTGAGCTGTGCTGTAGGAGCTGGCTGTGGACCCTGTTGATCCTGGCCCCTTGACTAACTTCCCAGCTTCCCTTTGGACCTGCCTAGGAGTTGCTGGACCTGACCCTGAGCTGTGGATTGACCTCCTGGCGTAGCCTCAGACTTGCCTCATCACCATAAACTTTGCTGGTTTTGACTCTTGCTTGACCTTGGCTTCCAGCAACTGGGTTTGCCCAGCTCATCCTGTGCTGTGGGACAGAGCCCTGGCTGGTGGGATATGTCATCACCCATGGCTTCCCACCCCCTTGGGAGGAGCCAGCTTTTGCTGTGTTCTAACAGAAATACACCATGGTATGGGTAAATATGTCTATCTTGTACCTTGGTACGTATACACACATCTTTATTTCATCCTAATATATACTGATCTCACTTGAAAACAATGAATTTGATGTTTCTCTTGAGTTCTTTGGCACAATTCTTGAGTGATAATTCAATATATTTATCTATTGATACAATCAAAATGGTATTCTCAAAAAGGCTATTCAAAGACACAGAAAAAAACAACTGAAAAACAACAGTTGGCTACATTTGTATGAGCCCACTCTCAAACAAAGTAAGAGGAAATCCATGGAATAATTTGGAACATAAATTGTGTATCTTTCAAAAACAATTATAGAAGACATGATGTCCATGATCTGGACAAATTTGCAAATTTGCCCTAAGCATTTAGAAGCACATCCTACGCTCTGCACTTGTATATAAGTAGCTTGTGTCTCTTCTCATTGAAGTAAATTAAATTTTTCTTATTAAATAGATGTAGAATCAAGGGTCATGCTACAACCTTTCACAGGCTAATAAAGGCTTTGATCAAACTCAATTTTTTTTAAAATGCACCTGCTCCTACTGTTTCAATGTATCCCAATCCTCTAAAAATAGCCAGCAATATGATTGACTTGCTCCCTGAATACTAACAATGCGGATGATTTTTGTATCTTCTCAGCAAAACAAGCAGTATTAAAAGAAAGAACAAAAGTACATCCACTTCTGAACTAAAGTTTGCAAAGTAGTATGTAAACCCTGAGAAAAGCAAAACAAAATAACTTATCAAAATCAATCCTCATTTACCATTTCACAGTTAAATATCTAGCATTTATAGGTGTGATAATAAGGATGTACATCTCCTTGTCTCTTTGGTTGGAAAAACCGTGACACAAGATAAAGGACACATTATGGGGTGGAGAGGATAAAAGCTAAACAAGTCTGTATAAGAAGATCTGATGAGCTAACGGCTCATCAGAGGTCAAAAACATCATTAACATTCACAGAATACTTCACTTCTGTTTAATGAGACATTAATCCAGACCTTAGAGCTGTGCAGCTGCCTTAGCTAATTTTAGATATGTATTTCTATCAAAACATAAATACAACACACACTTTTATGTAAATATAACAAATCATGTACAATGTCTTTAATTATTCTATAACAACAACACAATTTATCAATGAAAGATGGCTTTCCATCTAGCTGGGCTCCAGCATGTTAAAAACAAAACTCCTAAAAACCACAAAGAGGGATTAACTGACATAGAATTCCAGATATTTATGCTTCTCTCCATTGTCAGGTTCTCGACCATTTTTGCAAAATCTTCAGAAGTGCTAGGAAATCAAAACTACTTACTGATGTCTTTCCATAGAAATTGCAAGTAATACACATTTACAGAAACCACCAGCTAACACTATGTTCTAATTACTGACTTCTACAAGCAGCATTTTTACCTCTGAGTTCACCTATTGACAGTGTCCAGTAAGACATTTCCTATACCTGTAGGAAAAAACAAAC
Source organism: Hemiprocne comata (assembly GCA_020745705.1). NCBI lineage: Eukaryota > Metazoa > Chordata > Aves > Apodiformes > Apodidae > Hemiprocne > Hemiprocne comata. Next base: position 88,309,555 of record CM036587.1, read on the forward strand.
AATAGTAGAAACCTGGGCTATTATAGCTGTGCTCAGGAATTCATAGAATCATAGAATCATCATCAAGGTTGGAAAAGTCTTCCACGATCACCAAGTCCAACTGTCCTCCCTACAACCCCTAACCACTAAACTATCTCCTGAAACACCACATCTACCCATTTTTTGAACACCTCCAGGGATGGTGCCTCCACAACCTCCTGGGCAGCCTCTTCCAATGGCTCACCACTCCTTCTGTGAAGAAATTTTTCCAGACCGTGACGAAGATCCAATCTGAACCTCCCCTGGCACAACTTGACCCCATTTCCTCTTGTCCTATCGCTAATCACTAAGGAGAAGAGGCCAACACCCACCTCACCACAACCTCCTCTCAGGCTGTAGAAAACAATGAAGTCTCCCCTCAGCCTCCTCTTCTCCAGAAGAAGCACCTCAATGTCCTTCTTATACTGTGGCGCCCAAAACTTATTTCTGTTTGATTGTGGTCTGCAAACATCCTGGCAGCTGAGGCCTAAGCACAGGGAACAGTGTTAACCATTTTCTAGAAAGTCACCATGAGCCTAGAAGCCATCACATCAGCCTGGCAGCATTGGACACTGTCCAGTCTAGGGTGGTACTACTCCCAGATCCTTGGCACTGGTTGCTTTTCACTCATAAGCTGTCTCACTGGAACTAATTTGGAGATACTCTAGGCCATATTCTCAGCAGACAGTAAGTTGTGCATTGTGTACTATTAGTTGTAAGCCTATTTATTCACTGCACACAGCTCATGGAGGCAGAAGCAGAAACATACAAATTATGACTACTTTTATGCAACCTCTTCTGCAATAGTACCTTATAAAGATTTTGCACCTAATCATCAAAGTCTGACTTTATTATAACGTGTTTTCCTTAAGACTACCTTAAATGTTTTGCAGCATCTTCAGCCAGTACACAACCCAAGTGCACAGGAGACTAAAGCCTGCCCTCTGAACACACATCACCTGTAAAAGTCCTCGTATGGACTCTCCATTTGCTTTTTCTGAAGAAAAACTATTGGTGATGGATCTTGAAATCCTTAATTTAAAATGGCAGCAGGTATTTGTGAGACAGACATGACAGTTAAGGTTGGCTGGGACACACAAGGTGTACATCTCCGTGCACTTTTTGTGACAACAGGAATGTGTCAGTGAAGGCTCTATTCTCTGACCTTAACAGTTCATAGAAATTTGAGTCTGGTGACCTTCAAAGCAAAACACACATATCTTCTTTACTACTTGATGAACTAATTTGTATTTCAAATTCTCTTAAATGAAGCACCTATCTGTCAGGATGATTGGCACTGTACAGAACTTGCAAAGAGAAAAAGAACTATATAAAGCAATCAGAGAAGCCTTTTATTCAGCTGCTGCAATAAATGACAGGTAGTCTCATTATGATATTCCCCTAGCTCTTCTTAACACACCTGACCCCTAGAACTATATCACATGATTCATCAATATTGTAGTTTGAAATATTTTTCAAAAAACCATGCAGTAATATCTACTCACAGTGATTTTGTAGTATTCGGCTTGGGCATGAAGAACCAACAATTCCCAAAGAACACATGTGCATCACACGGTTTGTTCAATGAGGACAACAAAAGAGTGTGCAAACACAATCTATATAGCATTTTTGAATTCCTTTAGCATAAAATATTTTTGCAAAAACAAAGGAAAGAATTTGACAACACAAATAATTATAATACGTTCTTATATTCCAGTGGAAATTGTGTGCAACCCTGTTCAAAAGACTGCATTTTTCGTTAGGTAACTTTCAGTAATTCAGTAAGTGGTTTTGCATTAGCAAACTGGATTGTATAGTGATGATAGTAGGGGGATAGTGTGAAAACAGCAAAACAGATCCAGATGTGGGTGTGAATTTACCTGTTGCCTCTTCTCAAATTCCAACTTGATGCGAGATTTGATGCAGTTGCACGTGTCCTGATACGTCTGCTGCAGTGCAAGTTCCATGAGGTGTTTGTGGTATGCGCCTGCCAAGTTTCCACAGATAAAAATTATCACATTCGCCAATATCTAGGGGGTTAAAAAAAAAAAAAAAAGAGAGAGGTGTCAAGGAATTTATATAATTAAGTTAATAGAACATAATCCTAACCTAAAATGAAAGATTGCTGTATTTTGCTTGTGTTTGATTTCTAGCAAGGGTTCAACTTTCCAAAAGCCTTCACAATTAGTGGAAAATCCCAAGCAATAATACAATTTTCATTTAGGATTAAGTAAGAATGATAATGAGCAACATGTTTGCGTATTCAATGAGACAGATTTTCTTGAAAAGAAATTCAGCTCCTATTACACATCCACTGCTGAGTATTGATTAGGTGGGATCTTGATCAACTGATGTAAAACAATAGCAGTGGCTCCTAATAACAACATCAGAAGCCATGGTATTGCCACAATCCTTTGGCAAGAAAGTTTTTTTGCAGTGCCACAAGATTAAGGAGTGAAAAGATTCACCTACATCAACAGCCTGACCTGCATTTTATCTCAACCTGAGCCACTACTATCTGTCAGTCAGCTGTAAATATTACCCTTGGTGAGAGTAAGCAATGTTTGCGCAGTGAGATCTGACATCTCACTACTAGAATTTACTTTTCACTACTACCAAAATATTGCATTTGCCTAAACCACAAAACATAATTCACAACATTTAGGGTCAACTTGCGGCATCAGATACTCAGTGTACACAACAACATATGCACATGAGAAATAAGCTTGCTTAAAGTATCCCCTTTTATTTATTAATTGTCTGGGACATTTCAGAGAAAGTAAAGAGGGGAGAGAGGCAGGCCTTTCCTGTGCTTGAGCTTTGAAAAGGATGTAATACTATGTAGAGATGCTAACACTTTCAACTGTCCCCAGTTTATTGCTGCAGAAAGAGACACATTTATGCATCCTAGCTCACCCAGAGCAGAAGAAACACAGTAATGAAACCAACTCTGAATTCAGTTAAAAAAATAATATTAAACAGGACTGAAGTTGAGATACAGCTGCAATCTGATCAATCTGAAAGGCCCTAGTGTATCATATAGCCTGGATTACAAGTACTACATGATGCCCTAGTGCTTATGGTCTGGAAGGTAAGGAGGAAGAAAGCAGGCTAAAATTCCATTAATTCTCCACAGTTAATCTGATCATGAAGTTTATGATAGATTTCCCCAGGGATCATTCATGGTTGGTTTTGGTGTACCTATGTATCAGGCTAGTGGACTAGTAGGAAAAGAGACAGAGATGTCTGAAAAAAAATCAGACAGTATGCTACAGTGGTTCAGAGAAAAGAGCTAAATTGTCCTATTAACAGAAATCCCTCTCCTTGAGGAATAAATTTTATTCACACACACACAAAAGTTTTAATGCTCCTTTTATAAATGCACACTTAAAAATCAGAGTTTCAAAGAAATGCTTTTATTTTCCTAAAAAATTGTAAGATCATTACTGGCAATACCTGTTTCCCCATCAGTAACATGTCTGACATCTCACCTCTCATGGTTCCATAAAGCTAAAAGCAGGAACTGTACACCTTTGCCACAAAAAAGGATTGACATTTTCAGTTTGATAAAACTTCTAATTATTTCCCTAAAACTTTAGGATCATGGCATTACAATATTTCCAAAAGCTACATTTGAGTTCTTAAAAATGTCTAAAATTCATAAATTTAAAAACAAGGAGAAAACCCTACATCTCTCACTTTCTCCAGAGAATCTCTTTTATGAAGTAGAGGCATAAGAAATAGTATAAATGAACCATTTCATAACAGTCAATAATTTAAAAAGCTGTAAGAGATGATGGTGTACAGAAAAACATTTGAACTCAAAATAAGTAACATCACAGCAGTCTTAGCAGATACGGATTAGTGAACAAAGATCTTGTGTGAGAGATTACACTCCAGGGGTAGGGTGTTCCAACTAGCAATCACTGCTGGTGTTTGAAATGAAATTACAAAATGACAACAAATGCCTGAAAATAAAGATTGCTGGGCACAGAAAACTGTCAGATATGCAGTGGGAAGGTTTAGCAATAAAATGAACACTGATCTGAACTGAAATCAACAGTATGCTCTCATAATCTCTGTGTATGGTTCTTTGTTGAAAAGCTGCCCACAAACTTACTAAATGTATTGTCCGACTTCATGAAGTTATAGACTATTTAAAGCAAAACTTCAGGAATATAACCAATCAAAATTTTAAAAAGTATACTATGATAGGTAGATGGAGGAGTAAATTACGAGTATCATCTTAACAGCCATAGAAAAACAGATTAGAGATTTATGACTGAATTAGCTGAAGTGAGAAATAGATGGAAACAAGTGACTGACAGGCAAGGAAGCTAATTAACCAGGCTTTTCAGATTCTCAATGGGGTAGTTCAGCCCACATGAAGCTCTGTGCTAGCTTCCAGTACCTGAATTAGGCTGTTGAAAGACAACTCAGATACCTCAGCCATTGCCATACTTAGTGTAGATGTAACACATTAAGTGTGTAAGCGAATATGTAGATGGAAACTGTGTCCAAATCTTCATTCATTCTTTGGCTAGACCATGCCAGTCCATTCAAAAGTGTGTCACTAGGGTATTAACTTTGGAAAAAAAATTTCCAAGAAATGAGTGAACTGATTTCTAACTTAGACCAACAGATTTTTTTTCTGGCTTAATGTTTCTGTGAATATTTCTGTATTTGCCACTGAAGAGTTATTGAATGAAATACACAGACTGTTCAATGGAAAATGCATTTAACATTAGTAAACAAATTAAACAACATGTATATTTCTTGCTGAGTCTCTCGTCTCCTAAGTCTTGCATTTTCTTCTGAACTGTGGACTAGTTTCAACATATGAGCTGGAGATAAGCTCCATCCTGAGTTTGCTCTTAAGTCTCAAAGGCAGCTTCCTAGAAGAAGTTTTTTTCAGTCCAAAAACAAATTAACTGAGCTTCTCACTTTCTAAGCAAGTACTCTTAATCAGTATGCAATTGCACAAAAAGTTCCTCCGGTTCAGTTATCTGCTCTGAGAAGAACCCATGCTATGAACCCTACCTGGACCAAAGCACTTGGAATGAAATCTTGAGTCACACCAGTCTTCTACCTTGTCATTTCTCTAGGCTAGGACTTCGCAGGTCTTTCTCTTTCCCTCTTTTTTATTTCTCCCCACCTCTGCCTCCCTTTCCTCCAGGTGAATATTGGATAATAAGAGCAGATATGGTGGATCTTCTGGTAAGAAACTCTGCATCTTGCTGCAAGAGCTCTGATCAACTGTGCAGATAAAACTGTAGCTAGGAACCTCTATAAAGGAACTAAGGGGCACCTGAATACAATAATTACAATATATATACACACTCTCTATATATATATCATAATACAATATATATACAATATGGTTAGGGCTTCTGCCAAGGAGGACAGGTCTGAGTGGTGGAAGAGGTTGTAACTAACAATGGTAACTGTGTTGGGTTGGTGTGGCAGGGTTTTGGTAGTGGTAGAGGGGCCACAGGGGTGACTCCTGTGAGAAGCTGCTGGAAGCTCCCCCAGCTCCAAAAGTCAGACCTGCCTCTGTCCAAGGCCAAGCTGATTAGGGAAGATGGATGTGCCTCTGAGATTAACATACTCAAGAAGAGCAAAAGAAACTGCTGTAAGACCTGCAGGCAGAGGAGAGGGGGAGGTGAGAGCAATATCTGAGCAGAGCTACCAAGGGCAGTGAGGAAGGAAGAGGAGGAGGTGCCCGAGCAGAGGTTCCCCTGCAGCCCAAGGTGAGATGGCAGCTGTCCCCTGCAGCCCATGGAGAAGCATGGTGGAGCAGCCTGTGAAGGACCACAGTGGGGCAGATGTGGATCTGCAGCCATGGAGGGTCATGGTGGAACAGAGATGGACCTGCAGCTGTGGAGGACCCCAGACCACGGAAGGTGGCTGTTCCTAAAGTAGGCCATGACTCTGTAGGAAGCCCATGCTGGAGCAGTCTGTTCCAGAAGGACTGCACCTCGTGGGAGGGACTCATGTCAGAGAGGTTTGTGAAGGACTCTCTCCCATGGGAGTGACCCCACGCTAGAGCAGAAGACTGTGAGGAGTCCCCCCCAAGGAGGAAGGAGCGGAAGAAAACAACACGTGACAAACTGACCATAAACTCCATTCCCTGAGGTAGAGAAATCGGGAACAAAGTAATTTGGGCCCAGGAAGAAGGGTGGGGTCAAGTGAGGTATTCAAGATCTGGTTTTGTTTTCTCTTTGTCCTGCTCTGATTTGATTTATGATAAATTAAACTGATTATTTTTTTCCCCTAAGTCGAGTCTGTTTTGCCGTGACCATAATTAGTAGTGAACCCTCCCTGTCCTCGTCTCGATCCATGAACTTTTAGTTGGATTTTCCCCTCCCGATCCCACAGTGGAGGGTGGAGTGAGCAAGTGGATGCATGGTTCTTTGCTGCCGGCTGGCAACAGCAGAAAAAGACCAGGGTGACCTCAAAGACACTGTTGCATGAACCTAGTTAATCTCCTTTACAAACAGATGCTGCATGAAAAAAACACCAACATCCACAATATACATAAACTCTAGTAAGCTCCAACTCAATTCACCATATGGAAACACTGAGTCACACAACAGAATTTCTAATCTCTCTGTACAGTCAGTGGAGAGGGAAGTCCATATCCTGGGCCATCTGTATCCTTCAGATATAGCCATTAAGCGTACACTGTGGTGAAGTTTCTGTTTAACTGATGAATAAATGCAATGTCTACAGAAGATGATGTAAATATGAGTCAAAAATTAATGGAAGGAACACCAAGATACCATCGAGAAGTATCTCTAGGTACTCCAAGTACCAGCTTGTACCTCTAATCACTTAAGGATCGTTATCATGTCTGATCTCTCTTCCATCTCTTTTGACCTACAGAAAACTGCACGCACTTCCAGGCAATGGAGCATTTTCTAAATTGTATTTTTACATTCAAGCACATGTATTTTTCAGTATCAGTGAATATAAAGTAATCTGATGTCTAGTGCTTAACTACCAAAATAGACTGTATTTAAAAGCAAATGAAGACAAAGTTAAGTAGCTATGACTAATTTCTCAAGAGAGCACCGGGTTGCTCAAAAAAATGTAGTTCATTATACAGATTACACAGTAATGGTGCAAAATCCTAGTTCAACTGATGAAAGCTGCCTACAAAGGTGTATGTATACAACGAAGAACTATGCTATGTAAAAATAAAATAATTATAATACAGGCTGCTTATGAACTGAAGCATAAATAATTTGTAAAATACCTTAGTAACTGCAGTTCAAATACTGAATAGAAAAATAAGAGTTCTCTACAAGTTTCCCTAGGTGGAAAGCCTCCAGTTTAGGAGTTATTTTGTTGCATTTCTTTCCTCTTAGATATTACAGAATCACAGAATTGTCATGGTTGGGAAGGACCTCTAGTATCACTGAGTCTAACCATCGAGCCAAAAAAACCCCCAACACCCTAAAAAAACCAACCAGATTCTACAGATACTTCCTGCAATTCTTGCATGAACAGAGTTTTTCAAGCCCCTCCTTGACATAACTAATAACCTTTTCAACAGTTTGATTCCACTTTTCTTCTGGATAAGAAAGCTGAGGAAATGGAAGCTAAGGAGTGGGCAAGAAAGGCTGTAATTTACAACGTCTGCATGGAAATTAATGGGAGTAAAAAGAATTCTTGTGTGTCAAGGTGCAAATTCTTTAGCTCTGCAAAGGTGAATAGTCTCTCTCCCCATTTGATCTTTCATTTGATGGTTTGCGGTGTGACTAGCCAAGCTTGGAAACAAGTCTGTATTTCTTAGGAACCTGTACAGTTTTAGACTCAGGCAAAATTCAGCTACAAAGAACAACAGGGGGTACAGTTAAAAGAAACTAAAAAGCAGTATTTGAAAAAGAAATGGTTAGCCACCATGAAAATTAGTAACTCGCATTGTCACCATGCACTGTGCTAAATACCATTATTTTAGTACATGTGTTGAGAAAGTTTTCCAGCTGATCCATGCAACACTCTTGCCCATGGAGCTCTAGCCAGTGATATGATGTTGACCTGTTCTCTTTCACATTTCTATACCTACAGAGGTTCAAAGTAAAGAGTTCCAACGTTTTAATAATGTTCAGGGTGTCAAGGTTTGACTCAGGATCGAAAAATAAAACAAGAAACAACAAGCTCTCGATCCCTTCCCCTCCCTCTCCCGCCCAGGTAGGGAAGGAGAGAGAGAATTAGGAGAGAGACTTAGCTGGATTGAAAACTAAATTAGACAGCTTTAATTGTATATACAATTATATACAAGTATGTTCAGGACTGTACAAAGGCCTCTTGCCTCCCCCCACCCCCAGGAACTCCCTAAAGACAACTGGTCATGTGTTGCAGCCATTAAAAGGAAATGTCCTGCCAAGAGACAGCAGCAAGAGAAACAGGACCCACTCTGATGCCACCTGTGGTCTCTCTTGTGTAAGTATTTTAAAGAGGACATGAGAATCTGGGATAAGAAACCCCCTGATATTCTTCAGATACGCGTGCAAGAGCTACTAAATAGAACAAAGGCAGGAGACGGTTCTTCCAGGAAGAAGGTTGCACCTCCAACCAGGATGGTGCTTCAACCTCCAATGCTTAAGGTTAGAGGTGCCCTGCCTCTGGCCAGGAGGAGGAGAGGGACAACTGAGTTTACTGGACTGTGTGGAAACCATCCAGCTGGCTTTGGACAGCAGCATCACGGGTGGCAGCAGCCTTGCCGGTGGGGGATTGGCAGTGAGTAGAACAACACCTCACTCTACGCATCCACAATACACTATGAACATTCAGCAGAAGCATCCCTACTGAAACAATGCTGTTCAGATCAAGAGCTGGGAGATTTATCTTGAGAGAAAATGGAGAGGTAAAACTGGACCTGCTACTGCCATTACCAACATAGACCTTTTAATTCACTTGAAGATTGTGACATTCCAGATATATAGTGTTTGTCTCGAACAATCCAAGAAATAGACAGTGAATTTGGACACTCAGGATGACTGATGTTTGTCCTGAGACATCTGAGAGGTAAACGGGACTTGTTGCTGGACTAAAGAGATGTCTCAGCAACCCACCAAACCTTTTACTCCCCCGTGATGTGTACTGGGGAATGTGGTGTGGGACATGCTGAGTTGGAAGACAAAGGAACTCTACAGCTGGTGCTGGAGTAGAATGTCCAGTGATAACCAGGCCTTGAGATTTCATGAAAACCACCTATTTAACAGGAAAAGATAGAGAGTGCCAGTCTCAAGTCACCTCCTAGGACCGAACCTCTACTGCAGTAAATTAATCCTGTGGTGCTCAGTTGTCTCAACCTCCTGTTTACTGTTGATCAGTGGCTTATTTTATTAATTAGCCAAAGACTAGCTGCAGGACCTAGTCCTGGCACTGTACCCTCCCCCCCCCCCAATCTCTGAGGCACGAGAAGACAAGGAGAAAGGGGGGGGAGTGGGCAAAAACTGTATAAAAATTTGGGACACTTTGGGTGCAGGGAAGCTCTTCTTCACTGCAGCACTTCCCCACTGAAGTGCTTCGCCACCGACGACGTCGCTGGACCGTGGTGGTAACTATTATCTTGCTAATCTCCATAATTCTGCTTTCTTCTTTCTTTTCTGTTTCTGTTTTCCTCCCTGTCCTATCCGCTCTAGGAACTTTGCTGTGTAACTCCAATAAAGTTCAGTGTGCACGTGACACCTGACCTAATTTCTGTCTTAATTTCACCATTTGGGATCACCTTTAAACCTTTTCACAGGTCCTGCTGGACAAACGGGTGCAGCTGCTGTGTGGCTCCTACCAGGAGAGGGAAGGCAGAGTCCAGCCACCCCAGCCTCCCACTGCAGTGAGGAGTGTCAGAAAGCAAGGGGGTTCTGCCCGACCTCTCGTAAGACCGCACACCAGCCCCAGTGTCTGTTTGTGCACCTTTGTTTTGTCCTGGTGACATCGTAAAAAATTGCCACATATCTGAATATCAGATTGTGACGAGGATCTGTACCATAACTGTACACATACAGTGCCCCCATAAAGATCAGTATCAAAATCCCTAGGATCACTAGGCTGGTAATTATACGGTTGATCATGGCTACAGTTCTGTCTATACACCATAAAATAATGACAAGAACAGCTACACAAAGCAGTATGATCCCAGCTGCACACCACATGTACGACTCCATGTTGGGAAAAAGGTCCAGCAGAAACATTCCAGAAGGTGTCTGTTCAGTTTTCAATCCATCACTAAACTCAGCAGAAGTGTTGCTCATTGCCATCTGAGGGATTCCTCCCATCAGAAATGGAATTTTTAGTCAGAATCTAAAATCTGGGCTTAAAATCAAGCCCCACGTTAGGCACCAATAAATATCTATTTGCTGCCATTCACAAGTCAATGTAGAGATAGAGTCTCAGCCACCCATCTCACTCAGCCCTATGTGAGAGCTAACAAGAAAGCTAACAGAATTGAAGTCAGAAGACGGTTTAGTCATATGACAACCACTGTTTCAAAAACAAGCAGTTTTGAGAGAAGTAAAATTAATTATGTCTGTCTTCCTATGGATTTGTACCCTATTGCCTATTTCCTTACTTACACAATGCTTCCCACTCCTCAAACAGGTGAAAGACCGTTACAGCTATAGCACTAAAATGAGTGATCAAGTGGTGCCTCGTTCAGAAGCTGCTGTTAAACAATGAAACTGGCCTTTTTCTGTATTTCTCTTAGGGATGTCACTGGATTGGGGTCTCTATCATGAAAGCTCCTGTCTTTCATAAAATAATGTTGCAGTCTTTTGGATTTTTATTTCCATTTCAGAGCTGGTGGTATAAGTTCATGAATTAAAGTTATCTGGGTCCAGAACGTAACAGGTTGAACACAGACAGAATATGGGCAAGTGCAGACTTATTTCCTTAGGAATTGAGAGTAAAATTTCTTGAATTACCACAACCTTATTTTTAATACTCTGAAAGGTAAAAAATCTTAAAATCTTCAAATGCTCATGAAGGCCACAATGAGAACACACTACTGATGAAGAGAAGAAACAAGAAACCTCAGTATCCTCAGACCCTTTGTCTGTAGAATCATAGAATTGTTTTGGTTGGAAAAGACCTTTTAAGATGATAACATCCAACCATTAACCCAGCATATTGCCAAGTCTACTACTAAACCATGTCCCTAAGTGTGACATTTACACATCTTTTAAATACCTCCATGGATGGTGACTCCACCACTTCCATGGGCAGCCTGTTCCAATGTTTGACAACCATTTCAGTGAAGAAATTTTTCCTAATATCCAATCTAAACCTTCCTTGGCATTAAGCCCACTTCCTCTTGTCCTATCTCTTCTTACTTAGGAGAAGAGACCAACCCGCATCTTGCTACAACCTCCTTTCAGGTGGTTGTAGAGACAAATGGGGTCTCCCCTCCGCCTCCTTTTCTCCAGGCTAAACAACCCCAGTTCCCTCAGACGCTTCTCATAGGAGTTGTTCTCCAAACCCTTCACCTGCTTCATTGCCCTTCTCTGGACACGCTCCAGCACCTCAATGTCCTCTTTTTAGTGAAGGGCCCAAAATTGAACACGGTACTCGAGGTGCGGCCTCACCAGTGCCGAGTACAGGGGGGACAATCACTTCCCTACTCCTGCTGGCCACACTATTTCTGATACAAGCCAGGATGCCAATGGCCTTTTTAGCCACCCAGGCACTCTGCTGGCTCATATTCAGCCTGCTACTGACCAACACCCCCAGGTCCTTTTCCTTTGGGCAGGTCTCCAGCCACTCTTCCCCAAGCCTGCAGCATTGCCTGGGGTTGTTGTGCCCCAAGTGCAGGACCCAGCACTTGGCTTTGTTGAACTTCAAACCAGTGGCCTCAGCCCATCCACCCAGCCTGTCCAGGGCCCACTGCAGAGCCTTCCTACCCTTAGGCAAATCACCACTCCCACCCAAAACTATAACATGCAGAATCTCCTATGTTTTTCAGAACGTAAACAGAGAAACAAATTGCAATTGTGCAAGAAATGACCCAATTAAAAAAAACAAACCACAAAAAAACCAACAACAAACCCACAAAAAACCCAGCAACCTAAGATTTACCCAAAATAACTGAGATTGAAAAACAACAACAGTTGTTTGAATTATTCATTATTCTAGACATCAGCAAACTGCTTCATATTTTCAGTGCTAAAATAAACTTGGTAAAAAGTCCCTTTGTGGAAGGGGAATTTGTCATTTTACAAGCCAGGAAGTTGTGACTCTGTCATCCAATTTGTATGAGTAATTCTCTTTGTAGCTTTTGCAGTTAGTGTATTGTGGACACCAGTAGGATACTCCTTTTCTGTAGTATTTATATTACTTGATGTGATTCCATTTTTATCATTATTACAGATTTATATTTCTCATTGCTCCAGGCAGTTCTCTAGAATGACTGGATTTTTTTTTATTCAGCTCTGCACATACACAGAGCCTATCTGTATGCCAGGGTAGATTAAAACGGATCATAAACTGTAAGGTCTTGAATCAAAACCAGGAAAAATACACTAGAAACAAGAATCAGAGTTATGGTCTCTTTAGATCACTTCTGTATAATATACATAAAAGACATAATTTACTCTAATTAATGACTCTTCATATTTTGAATCTAAAATATTTTTTTTTGCCCAAGGGAAACTCTTACATTCTTCATCTAGAAGGAACCAGCCAGTAGAGCTTTCAATTAAAACAGCCTCATCCACGTGCTTGTTGATACCTTCAGACAACTTCAAGACATTTCTAAGGAAAGATTTCCCTTTACTTATTTCAAAATATGATCTCTTTACCCCATTCAGAGGGCTGGTGAGAGTGGGGTTGTTCAGCCTGGAGAGGAGAAGGCTCCAGGAAGACCTTATAGTGACCTTTCAGTACCTGGAGGGTACAGCTGGGGAGGGATTCTTACAAGGGCATGTAGTGATAGCTTTTTAGCTGAAAGAGGGTAAATTTTAGATTCAATAAGAGGAGGAAGTCCTTTTCTGTGAGGGTGGTGAGACACTGGAACAGGTTGCCCAGAGAAGTTGCCCTGCCTGGAAGTGTTCAAGGCCAGGCTGGATGGGGCTTAGAGCAACCTGGTCTAGTGGGAGGTGTCCCTACCCATGGCAGGGGGTTGGAACTAGATGATCTTTAAGGTCCCTTCTAACCCAAATAATTCTATGATTCTATGATTTTAAGATTCACTACTCTTACAGCCTCAGTTTTCACCTCATGCAGACAGTTCACAGTCCTACAGTTTCCCTAACCCTTTCTAGAAAAATTTTTTAAAGTTTATTTTTGCTACCTTATGGTCTTCAGGAACCAAAGTCTCTCTTAGACCAATCTATATATGCCCTGCTTTCCCCATCCCTCTGAGAAGGATTTGAATGTGGGAATTTCTTCCATCGCTTCTTCTGTGAACAGGGACACAGAAGTTGTTTCTCTGTGATGGCCTTGCCCTCCCTGAATATTTTTATAACCTGGATGTCAAATGGCCCTTTGTTATTCAGCTGCTGAAAGAAGGATTGAGGATGCAAGGAAGGGGAAATTGGTTTGGTTCACTGCCATGGCTCTAGTTGGTATCTGTTATAAATTATATACTTCTAGATATATGTTCTTCCAACTCCTGTCTGAGCTGTGTAACTCAGAGGCATCTTGCAACACTTTAAAAAACATTTGCACAGATTAAATCTTTTCAGTTTGGCTGATTAACTTCAGTGGAGCAAATATATTCTAAAATTGCTGATAAATCATGCCAGATCACTGCTAATTAGCAGAATGGCTTTTTCTAGCAGTTACAATTGCAACTACAACAGGCATAAGACACAAGGTGAACTGAGATAGTTCCATAAGCTTTTTTATAGTAAGACTGCAGAGCATCTGAGGCAAAGATTATTTTAACTGAATTGCAATTTAAAATTTAAACGTGTTTATGATTTTGTCATATTGAAAGTAAAAAAATTAATTTCCATATTATAATTTTCTGACAGATTGTGAAATCTATTGATTACTCATAATTTAATTTATTCTTTCCTGGGTTCAAAATACTCTTTAGAGGTTTTGCTTTAGGGGTGAACCTGCAAATTCTGTGCACCATACAAGAAACAGGTTTTAGGTTGTGAATGCATGGAGGAAAAATTAAATTCTGTTAATGAACATGAAAAAGTCTTCCGAATAATGTATTTTCCTAATCAAATGGGTTTAATATTGTGAATAGGAAGACAAATACCAGTCTCCTGAACTAGTAATAATGCCATTTCCATTATAACCTTGTCTATTATTACCTACAGTTCCCTGCCTTGTTAGCAGATTTTGCATTTAACACATTTCTTACTAATTGGTTTACAGTTTCTATAATACATTTCTACGTATTTTAGAAAAGACAAGCTGTGAGTCTATGACGGAAATACATCATGATGCTTGCAAAAACTGACAGGCCTTCCTACATAAAAACAGAATAAACATACAAAAAACTAATATAAAGGAAAGAATATTCCAATTTCCAGATGACTGCAGTCATATTGTTATTTATTACTTCATTTCCAAGCTTGACTGAAATAGTATTGGAGTGCTATGGAAAAAGTAGAAATAGTCACATGAAAACACAATCTATTTTTACAATATCTAATGTACATGCAGAAACAAAAAATTAAGAAACAAGTTTGCTTCTCTATTGTTTTTCGCATCCTGCCTGTGTTTATAAGAGATACTGTTTTGAACCTAGCAAGTTCTAAGCTAATAGAAAAATTACATCATAGGTGCTCCTAAGCAGCAATATGGACAATGTAGAGTGTGCATTTGACAGGCGGGTTTTTTACTATATGGAATGTCTGCACTTTTTATTCTCCAGAGAGAAAAAGTCCCACACAAAAAGAAAATCCCTACTTAAAAAAAAACAGTTTCACTCGCTAATACAAGTTGTCTTTTAGACCTAAGTTTCACCCTGCAACCTACCTTTTAATACTACTGCATGCCATTGGAAAGGTTTGACAATACTACACTAGAAAAGACCTGGAGCAGTCCCCTCACACACCACATCTTCTCAATCAGAAAAGAGTGCTGGAGCACCCACATGTTGTGAAGTAATGTGCTATCTCAGGGAAGCAGTTCTCAGTATCAACTAGAATGGCAGGTTTAGTTTGCTCTTCAGTTATTTATCTTTTAAATACAGATTCTCAACTCTGTAAACCCACATACACATTGAGTTAATTTTTCCTTTCTTACTTTTCTTCTCTTAAAATTTATCTCAGATGAATTTAAGTGTATGGACACTAGCCATGTTCACCAGTGGGGCTGGAGAACAGTCCCTGCTCTGTTTTACTCTCCAGCTAAGCATATTAATGGAAGTGTTTCTCAGCTCTCTACAATGGATGTTCATTATCTATACTTTTAATATCCCAATCGGATCAGCAAACTCTGCTACCTCATCATTCCCCTCCTTCTGCCAGAAAAGGTTTTCAGTCTACTCTCTGTGGAAGCTACAAAATCACAGCTAGGAATCAGTGGTTCTCCAATGTCTCTAAAAGAGCACAGAAGCTGACTCCTTCCTTCCCCACTCCCACTGAATATGCTTGTTAGACATTTCTACAAGCTGTAGGCTTCTGGAGAACAACACACACTAACCTAAGCTCTCCCATCTCTCCTAAATTCATACCAGCTCAAGTTTATCACTCTGCAAGAACTTCTCTCCAAGCAGATTTCTGAGACACTCTGGAAACAAACGCAGCTCATATATTCATTCATAAACTTTAAGAACTTAGTATTTAGGTGGTAGTGTCATAGGAGAGTAGTACAGGGGTTGTTAATTCCATGGATTATGTGTTCCCAGATCCTAAGAATAACTGACATGCTTTTCTCCTTTTTATTCTGCACATAAATTTGAGGAAGATGTTTCAAGACTGTGTGGAGACTCCAAACAGCAGGCTATTTAAAATTGGAAACGGCAAAATGACAAAAATACAAAAAAAAATACACCTATCTAATCCTAAATATTTTTAATGATCAAACAGTCAATACCACTGTGAAGAAACCCTAAAATCCTAAGAAGTAAATAATATATAAAGCACTTATTTATGAATAATGGTTGCTTCATTAATTAAAACACATCCTGCTTAAAAAGCATAACTTTATTTGTTTGGCAAAATCCTAAACAAAACATCATTTTAACAAACAATGAGCTGTGCTGCCGCATACTAAAAGACAGAAACTACAAATTAGTTGCACAGCCTGCAACTAATGAGTACAACTGACAGCTGAGAGACACTGGTGTGTTCCAAATTGTACTACCTACCTTTTAAAGGTGGATCTGTCTGGCTAATGACTAACCACAAAACTGCAAGACCAAAACCCAAAGTTTAATACCTTGGAAAATTTAATTCTTCAACCAAGGACACAAAACTCAACAGTAAAGTTGAGTCATTTATCACTGCCAGCTCACAACAGCAATTAAGAGACCTAGCAACTCTTCCCAAATTATACTGCATTCCCCAGAGGTAACTCTCAATCCCATTACAACTCCCCTCCCCTTAATTTTCCTCTCAGATGTCCTTTGAGATTTCGCAGAGAACATGCTGGGATGCTGTTATCCTTTCTGGGCCGTAGCTATAGCTGTGCACCAGGGTGAGCCACATTTGCTTTGAGGTAATGCACTCTGAGGCACACAAAACACTCTCCTACAGAGGAGTTACTCCAGCATCCTGAGTATAGTCGAGCCTGAATCCCACTACTGCCATAATGGAAGCTACCCAGGCTTGGAAGTGCTTTGTGCAGCTGGTAGCAGTCAACCAAATATACCACTGTCTAAAAGCACAGCACATGACCATACCTTGAGACAAACACGCAATGATGGTCTACCTCTCTCAAAAGGGGTGGAAAAAGAAAAAAATGGTGTGGAGAGAAGAGCCCAAGGCTTTCAGATTGGAAAAAGGACAATATTGTGGGAACATAATAAAGATGGACACGCTGCTGGATGGGCAGAGCAGAGAGTACACAGGGATATTGACTGTTCACTGGTCTCTCAGTAAAAGATCAAGAGGACATCAATTAAATGGGTATATAAAACAGAAAAACTGTGAAGTTCCTTGGCATGTGATGCTGAAGAAGCTGAAGCTTATGTGAAACTTCAGTCTATTGGAAAATTTATTGAAGAAGAGTTGACCAAATTTATTAAAAACAAGATACTACTCCTCAACTAGAGATTGCTGGGAGCTGGGGGAGTAGGCTTGGAAATTATTATAATAGTCTTACATTTCTGTTTATATTTATTTTTCCCTAGCCATTCCACCACTCTGCTGGTGACTGGACAACTAGACAGAGTTTTCCTCAGGCTTAGTAAGGTTGTTTTTCCTGGTCCTTATCTTCTCCTAGCCAGTGTGGTTGGTGACTAGGCTGGTCTTCAGCTGAAGCAAGTGGTTCCACAGTGAGCATGAAGGGTTTCTCACCCACCACCTGCAGGCTGATGGAGCCCTGCAGCACCATAGACCAAAGGATTATAGATAGAACCTCACAGGCACATGCAAGTGCAGTAACAGTGGGGATATAATAATGAACCTTGACAGGCTAATGAAAACATACAGGTCCAATATATCAGCCAATTTCTATAGAAAAGGCATGCTTCCAGCTTTGTGCCACACCCTGCTCTCATTGCTGGGCAGAAAACTGAGAATTCAGAGAAATTCAAAACTGGCCTCTGTATTTTTACTCCTTTTACTCACCAAAAGCACCAATCTGACAGAATATGTGCAGTGGTTCTGTGCTAAGCATGTTAGCAGTGTACCAAACTCATATAGTACAAAGTTAAATTATTTTCCTTGGAATTTCCTGTATTTAAATCTTAAAAGGTTTTTTATAGAGTAAGGCAAAATGCTACAAAAGACTATGAAATTACTTTTGTCTTGTTTTCACTGTGATACCTGAAAGCTCATCATCTTCAAAGAATTATCTTGGAGTTAAAAAATTCTAATTCTTGTCTTCTAAATGGAGATAGAACTGAGGTAGCAAAACTGTATTTGAAGTGTATGTAGACACCCTGCAGTCACTTGCCTGTGCAGATCACTTCAGCTCTGTTACCTTCCAGCCCTACCAAAATCATCATAAGACTTCAGAAAATAATCCTAAAGTAAAATTATCTTTGTTTACACATAGTATCAAAGCTGTACTGCTACTAAATGAAGCACCTTTGTGTTTTTCTTTCTTTACAATTAACCCAGGTATCCAATGGATAAAAATAAGGTATGTCAGGTATGCTTTCTATACTACTGGAAGCTACTATACTAGCTGGGTTCCAAGAGCAGCTTTAGCTGCAGATTATAGGAAGGGAAAGGACACTATCCAGTGTTTGTCATGGGTACACACTTATTAAATATCAGAAGAGAGGAGGCCAAATATTGGTCTATTCAGATATTAAAAATTAATAGCCAAACCCAGCTGAAAAAGACATACTGAGTTCCTCCATGCTTTTAAAATACTGTAAGTTTTACTAGCATTTTTCCAACATTTCTTGCTAGTGAAAAATTGCTATATATGTTCAATAAATGATTAAATGAATAGATGGGTTTTTTAAAAAAAACAATTGCCACAATAATAAAAAAATAATCAAAGAGCTTAGCAGGAATTAAACTAGAAAGAAATAAAACCAGAGTTAGAACAGTTCATTATTATATTCAATGACTATGCATTAAAAGGAAATTAAAATGGATTCTAAAAGCATCTCAAAAAAAATATAGCTCTGTTTAATGAATTTTTATTCAGAAGTTTGTTCTTTCATAAGTTCCTTGTATGCTTGCCTGCAAGCACATTGCAGGCAATATTAACCTGATATTTAATTGATCCTCTACCAGCCATTTGACATTAATTTAATATACAATATAGAGCTCATCACAAGCAACATGCTTATAGTCAGTTTGAAAATGCTCAGTGGATAAATTCAAATAACCACCAGTAGTCAATTCAAACAGATATTAAAAATAAAAATAATCCACCACACAACACATTATAATTTTATATGGTTAAAAACATCTAAAAATAATTTATAGCAGAGCAATTGGAAGTCTATTGAAAATTTCTATTACAGATGAAATAAAAGATTAGTCTCCTACCACAACTAGAGACTAGTTTCAGATAGATAAATAAGGAACGAAGTACAAACAGAATACAAAGATTAGTGCTATTAAATATACAGAACAAAGGCAGTGAAAAAACGCTTGATAGAATTATTGAGAAATTATCTCACAATAGAAGAAAATGTAAGAAATTTTAAAATACAGAAATTATTTCATTCATTATTTTAGCTTCTATACTACTCATACTTGGAAGAAATATTGAAAGCAAATCAATTGCCTTAAAGACTCAGGTTAAACATGATGCTGATCAAGGTGGTTATAAAAACACCAAGACTGTCATGGACATGTTTAAGAAACTGCTTTACAGTTCTAGCACAGGGCTGTAAGATGAATCCTGGATTCTAAGCATCTCCCAAAAGTAATACTTTGTAGCACAAAAATAATTTTTATGTTTTCCACATTTGATATTGTCCACTTGTTTCAATAGCTTGATATTCATAACATCAAAAGCATTATATCCCACCCACCATCAAATAACCTCTTTTCTCCACAGGTCTTTATTCTTCAAAGAAAATTAATGACCTTTCATCCATGACAGAAAAAGTAAAATAAAATTAGCAAACAGACAGAGCTGTCAACCATCTTGCTCTGCAGCGTATGACGGGGTGTAGGGATGCCTGCTGGCTGGCAAGGTGAGGGAGCTGGGGATGGTGGTGCCCGAGGGAATGGTGCCCTTTCCTCTGCTGTAACAGCACAGCCACTTCCCCTCTCTCCTCCTGTAAGCCCCAGGTAGGCTGCCCAGGTCCCTTGCCAGAGTGGGTCCTCAGGCAACGAAGAAAGGAAAGACTGCACAAAATAGCATTTAAGACAAGAACTGCAAGAAAAAAAAAAAAAGACAAACAGGAGAGTAGGTGGCAAATGACAAAGTTTTGTGTGCTGCATTTTAGATGAGAAGTGCCTGCTATTGCTGTTAAAAATAAACAAACAAATTAAATACTCCAGATTTGTCTCCCATCAGGCGTGTTTATGGTAGTTACAGGAACTTCTATCATATCATGGGAAATGTTTCCATAACTGAAGAAACTTAAATCATATTTGAATAAAGATGTTTTGGAAACAAGTTTACTGCATGTCTTTTAGCTTGCCTACGCTGTGCTCAGTTGCTCGTTTTTTTGAGCAACTACTGCAGCAGCGGACTATCAAAATAGTTCATGATGTTACCTGATACATGGTGATTTGTTCTTTAATTAAGATCAGCGTGACCTGATCTTCACATCTCCAAGCCTCAATTCCAATGGGAAAATCCATTCACAAGTTAGAATCAAGTTTCCTCTATTTTAAGAGAAACAAGTAAGTCTGGATTTTAAAGCAAAGGTATAGTTGTACCAAAGTGGATACAGAAAGGCTCTTTAGAAGTTTCATGACAGATGAGCAGAAACAGATTTCGGTTTACTTCTTTCTGTGCTGCTTCAAAGGTTGTCAAAGACAATCACCATCAATACTTACTGCATGTGCAGGAGAGCCAGAAGCTTTTATAAGAACTGTCAGTTGAGGAACATAATATTGATCTGAGCAACACTCACAGGTGGCTAACTAAGATTATTTCTTACTCTTTTTTACCCTGGCTATCAATCATTTCTACGCAAGTCTCTATTCAGAGCCCAAATAGCCTCTTCTTGTTTAAGTATTCAGATCAAAAGGCCCACTCAGCACTGTCACCTGCTGGTTGTGTGTCTCATCTAGAAGTTCAAGCTCCTAAAACTTCACAGTTCATTGCAAAACAAGCAGGAAATCTGTACCTAACTCATGTGGGACTCAAAGCACTTTCCAAAATGTTCGTAAGTGCCTTTTAGGCACACAAATATATTTTAAAATTTGGTCGCAGTTCATTTACACTGAAATAGCCTATTTGCACTTCAGTCATGTCTGCAACAAGCAGCTCAGGAGACTGTTTTATTCTGACTCATCTCACCCTGTTTCCTTCAGATAATCACTTCCCTCTCCTTGAGTTTGTACGCATCCCATGAAGCAGTCCCAGCTATCTGGAGCCCATGCCTTGCCTTTAAGTAAGTCAGAAAGCACCTCTTCCTCTCAACATTAAGGCCAGAAACATGCAGCTCACATGCCAGAAAAGCCCCTGCCTCTCACAGGTTTCCTGAGACCCACCATTGGTCGGTCTGCTTATCAATCCAGCCTTGGCTCAGTGACTACAAGACAGACTTCCTAGGGTGCTTTTTGTGGCAGCTCCTTGTTTTCACAGCTGTTGCAGGTGGCCTACTGAACCATATGAACGATATTAAAATAATATATAATAATGATATCCATCAGATCTATTGAGAGTAGAAAACAATATTGTCAAATAAAAGGTGTGCTCTTCCACTCCAGGTCTGAGCTTTTCCTTTGCAACAATCTTCCTCAAAATAAAATATTATAGCATGTGACAAACATATAGTATGTCTCAGGTCAAGGTGTATGAAGGTAAATATTAAAACCAGCATGTAACCAATAAGGAAATGCAAGAAATGGAAGCATATGGAATAAAGATGATACTTCAAAGGATTCAAAATAAATCAACAGGACTTCAAAGAGATACAGGTCAGCTCTTCTGAATCCCAAAGCAATGTACCATGGCACTTTGGCACTGATGAAATCTTATCACTGCTCTATCTTTAGAAAACACAAAATTTTAGAATTTTAGTTATATACTGAACACAGCTTTGGATATTATTTTTTTTAAATCCACTTCAACAAGGTTCTTCAAAAGTTGAAGAGAATTAACTTCTGTTGAATGACCAAGATGAGTAGAGAGGTTGACATTCCAGAAGGGAAGGGCACCCTCCAGGATGACCTAGACAGGCTGGAGGAGTGGGCTAGCAGGAACCTTATGAAGTTCAATGGGAAGAAGTGTAAGCTCTCGCACCTGGGAACACATAACCCAGGAGTGCAGTTCAGACTGGGATCCACCTGGCTGGAGAGCAGCCCCGTGGAAAGGGACCTGGGGGTCTTGGTGGATAACAGGCTCAACATGAGTGAACAAGTGTGCTGCAGCAGCAAAGAAAGCCAACAGGATGCTGGGTTGCATCAACAAGGGCATCACCAGCAGAGATAAAGAAGTCATCATCCCGCTTTACTTGGCGCTTGTCAGACCACACCTGGAGTATTGTGTTCAGTTTTAGTCCCTGCTCTACAAAAAGGATGTGGACAGGCTGGAGAAGGTCCAGAGAAAGGCCACAGGGGTGATCAGAGGCCTGAAGGACCTGCCATATGAGGAGAGGCTGAGAAAACTGGGTTTGTTCATCAGCCTTGAGAAAAGAAGGCTTTGGGGAGGCCTTATTACAATGTTCCAATACTTAAAGGGTGGCTACCAAGAAAATGGAGACTCCCTATTTACAAGGAGTCACATGGAAAAGATAAGGGGTAATGGGCACAAGTTGCTCCTGGGAAGATTCTGATTGGACACAAAAGGTAAATTTTTCACCATGAGGACAATCAAACATTGGAATAGTCTCCCACGGGAACTGGTGGATTCCCCCACATCGGACAGTTTTAAGTCTCAGCTTGACAGGGTGCTGAGCCATCTCGTATAAACTCTAGTATTACCTAGAAAGGTTGGACCAGATGATCCTTGAGGTGCCTTCCAACCTGGCATTCTATGATTCTGTGAATGTCTTTTATTTTGATTCTCTACAACACTACAAGGAAAAGGGAAAAAACCACCACCCAAAACAACAGAACAGGCAAAGATGGCTGTCACCATGGAGTATTAGTCATATTTGCTGTTCTCTTTCCAAAAGCTTACTTAATGTGAATGTATGAGTGCCTTACCAACTCTTAAACACATCTAAGGTTTTAAAGAGAAATCATTATTTTTCTACGTACACTAAAGTTTAGTGCTGTCCCTTACCTCTGCTATCTCCCCCACCCTAAAATGTTATAAAGGGCAGTAAAAGAAACTTGAACATCAACACTCCCAGTCAATGTAGGAGGTATATACACTGCTTGCTCACCTGAGCCTACCCTGCCCCTCCAGGCAGTCTGACTCTCAGAGGCAACACTGCATTTACCACGTGCTCTGTGTTTTAACCTGTGAGTAATTGAACCTGGCAGTCTGTTGCTCACCTCATGGGAAAGTGAATGAAGCTGATGAACAAACAGAACATGTGGAAAGAAGACTTCTACACTGGGGTTCAGACTTCTAAAAAGTTTTTGTGATATTCAGATGTGCTTCGTTCCAGTTGGACTCACTGAACCACAATGAAAGGTACTTACACATAAACCTAACCAAAAAACCTCACTAACCACAGCTGAAACACAACAGTATAGTCCAGAGCCTTTGACTTACTACTAAAATTATACATGTAGGAAAAGGGAAAACACATGTTTATCTATCATAGATATATAATTTTGTTTATTTTATATATATACACACATACATGCAGTAATACTATTAAGACTTCATATAAAGGAAAATATTTAATCACTGCTAAAATGTTGAATACCACAGAACATACCATGCATTTTACCCCAAAAACACTGTGAACTATCTGGTATCCATAATATGAGCACCTCTGCAAGCCTGAGTTCAAGGAAATACGAATTTCAAGCCATACATGCTGCAGTTCTAGTTTGATCCATGCCTTGGACACTTTTCAGAGGAAAACTCAAATCTCTGAAACATAACACCCCTTTGAGACACTGTTTATTGCTCTTTTGTGAACCGAATTTGGCAGGATGGAGCACAATATCCATAATACATACTGAAAATTCCCCTGTCAGCAGCTACACAATTATCATTGCCTTATTTTGGCCAGGTAATGAGACAGTAATTGCATTATCATTCAGATACAATGCAATTTTTAATTTAATTTTTTTTTTAATTCATGCCCATTTATATATTTTTTTGTAGATATATTTTTGTTGTGTTTGGTTTTTTAAGACAAACAAAGTTATCTTAGAAAAAACAGAAATATCAAATTATTCCTCCTACTCTTGGAAAAATTAATTGCCTGCTCCTAAGTACAGATTTTCATTTCCTACATCCCAAGTCATACGGGTAAAGAAGGATTTATTTTTTTTTAAAGAGCCATCTTCCCAACCCTTAAATTGGCATTGTTCAAGTAACAGTAATTTAATAAGAATAAAACTATTCTTAATAAAAAATGAATTAATAATAATAAACAACAAACAATAAGCAACAGCCCTGAAGAAACAATCCTAACTACTCAGGTTTAGTGTAATGCAGTATAATCGCAGTCATTCTTTTCTACTTTAGAATTACTTTTAGTACAAGTAAGCCTCAGCATTTTAACTTCTGACATGAAAAGCTAACATATTTATTTTTCTTACATCGCTCCAAGAAATGTATAACAATTCTTTTGAGCCTCCTTCACAAACCACAGAATCATGTGAATTTTATTAAGCACGATATTCTAAGTCTTCACCTCAAAATTGCATGGGTCAGGTCACAGATTTTTCATTTCCCTCACTAGTTACACTTCAGCTAATTTGTGCTTGCCTTGAGGATCAGGCTCAGCATTTATTTTCTCTTTATTCAGGGTCATCAGAATTTACAGTAACCTACTTCTTTACTAAACAAGCATGCTATGAAGTATTAATGGATTTTCTGTCTTACAGGCTGTGTTTTCATATTGTGTAAGGGAAAAATCCTTTCAGATCAGAGAAAGGCAGTAAGGAAGATCAAAGATACGTAATTTGCAGTTCTTCAGCCTGTGAAAGAGATGATAGGGAAGGTATGACAGAGGTTTATTAAATCATAAATGGCCTGGAGAGGGTGAACTGAGACCAACCGTTCAGCTTTTTCACTGTAAGAATTTGGGGGACTCAGACGACAGGTTTGAAACAAGCAACAGATGGTTCATCTTACAGAGCAGTTAAGCTGCTGAACTCTTTGTCACAACATGCTGTTAAGCAAGATGCAATACACTTGAGGATATAAAAAAAAAATCCCAAAATTAAAATAGTAAAAAGGCGCAGGTAAATCAGAAAAAGAACCCAAAAAAAAGCTAAGAAATAAGTGTGTAAGAAATAGGAAACAAGAAATAAGAAAAAATGTATTACAAACCAGGGTGTGAGGGAAGCAGAAAGAAGAAATAAATCATAGGAGAAAGCTTTCAGCAATTTAAAAAGCAAAACTTTGAATTCAGAAGGCTAAAATAAAATGGCAGACGTCTTACTTTTGCTAGTTTATAGTCAGTATGAACTAAAGGGTATAATTTTCAGAGCTATCAACATGGAGACCAATAGTCGTATTTTTTAAGAAGGAAAGATTTATTTTTCTTTCCATAGTGCAAAAGAAGCCAATTTAGCTGCACGCACTTCAACTGCAAAAGAGCATCACAAATACAGAGGATCATCACCCTGAAGCAGTTAAGTGCAAAGGCAAACAACCACACTTTTTCCAGCTTGTGCTTTACCTCTTAGGATGGCAGTTCTCTAAGATACCCCATTATGCCTCACACCAAATCTTCCAAATTGTGCCTAGCATTAATGAGAATCTGGACACCACTATTTTCCTAGTACTGTTTTCACAAACTATCAGGCAATACCAATTTATAATGAGAACGGAAGGAACTGTGTCAGACATTTAAGGGATGGAAAGAGCATTAGATACTGTAGATCACTTTTCAGAAGCTTTATTAGTTTAATTTGTTTCTCAAAAAATAGTAACAACCCTTCTGGCTTGACTTTAACACTCTAGGTTCACCTCTGCTCTTTATCCTTACATTCCTTTCACTGCTCATGGAAAGAAAAAAAAAAGGTACACCTCCACCTGAATGGATGCTCAATGTGTCTCTAGGCACAGCATTGTCTGCTCTGGCAGTTGACATAAGACATGCCTTTTCCTCAGCATACACAGTCCCTTCTCTGCACCCAAGGACTGTCTGCAGCAGTCATTTTATGTCAGGTATCATACCAGCCCAGTAATTAGGGAGCAGCATTTTCACACTTACTCTCCTTCTTTTAAACTCTGGTACTATTGTGGTTGCCTGGAAGTCTGACACGGATCAGCGACTGGATAGCGAAAAATCTATTACCTCACCATGCAGTAATATATATATAAATATATATATTTTATATATATATATGTCTGCAACTCCCAGAAGAAGATATGAAAGTTTAATGTTTCTCACAATGACCATGGCTTATGGATTCAGGGCTTAGCACATCCTTCAAGTGAATATGGAGAAAGGGATACCCAGATAAGGCATTGCCCCCATACTACATGAGTTCATGTCACCTCAAGTAGTGCCAAAGAACAGACTGCTTTCTCCAGAGATTTCTGCAGACATAAAAAGCCCACAACCACACTAATAAAAGAAACGACTGCATGTAACTTTTCAAGGAGAAATACATGGCTTTGTTTTCATAGCAGACATGGTTATACTGATTTCTTTAGTCAGAAAACAATTCTGTGACCTTGTTTTGCTAAGAGTGACCAAAAGAGAGTGCACGACATCAAAATAATTCATTTTAAAAGACATTAAATCTTCATCAAGATAACCAAGAAAACCACTTCCTACAGCAAGGCATAATGCTGATTAAAAATATACAGAATGCTGTTAGAAAATATACGGCTCTGGTTTATGTTGGGAGTTCGCTGAATCTGGTAGCCTGACAGAGATGAAGCTGCTGCAGCATCACATCCCCACATCCATCCAGTTTTGAGGCATATAGGCACAGATATATATAGTACATATATACATGTATCCATAACCAGCCACACAGATCAACACAGAACAACAACAGCACTGGGGCAAACACAAGCTGCACCAACGTTCTGATCCTGCTCTGTTCTGGCTGACCAGGATGAAGCAATTTAGCATAAAATACCTATGAAGACACATATCCCTCCGGTAGCCAGCTGTAGAAACCCAGTCTGTTCAACAGCTGGCACACGTGGTTATATCACCCACCCCATGTGCAACAGGTCTCTCTCTGGTCCATCTTGGACACCTGCTTCCTCCAGTAGCCAAGCCACGCATACTTTAGCCTCTCTGGTATCTGACTCAGTCTTACAGCCTCATCACCCCCTCACTAGCTATCCTGGCCTGACTAGTGATCAAACATGCTGAGATACACACCCACAAAATAGATATGCAGCACAGAGTCTCCAGCTGCCCCTGCCTGGGTTCCTCCAATCTGTAGCACCTTGCTCTATAGCTGGTACTTAGATGCCTCCACTTTCTCCAGATACTCCACCACAACAGACACTTGGGACCCTGGGACCCATGGTCTCTGTTTCATGGTCTCCCCCCACACATACGCATGCACACGCACGCAGAATACATGTCCCTTCATCTCGTTAGAATTGGACGCTGAGAAGAAGACAGGACAGAGGGTGGGTCAGGCACAGGGCATGGACAGATAACTACACCAACCAGCAGCCTGTTAAACACAGGATCAACCCCTTCTGTCACCCTCTTCCTCTATTTTTCCACACTTGTTCCTCCCCCAAACGACTATGATCCCTCCCTTCCCTCATCCTTGGTTCCTCCCCCAAACATCCCATAGTAAGTCTTGCAAATCCAAAAATGCTCTATCCCTGCACAAGACTCACAGCCTGCTGAAAGTGACTCCACATCTGTAGGGTGAGCTGGGAAGCCATTCCTGTTGACCCAACTGCTTGATGTTTGTCACATCTAGACACTGGGGCTAATGGCTGTCCTGTGACAGCCCAGTGAGGAGCTGTGTCCTGTTTGCTCTGATGGAGTTGCTGTGGTTCCTCTGTCATTGTTTCCCTTCTCTTTTGTATTTTTGCAGATTGACTGTTAGTTAACATAGACCTAAGAGTCTAACCAGCTGATCCAATCTGAGAAGAGTCAGTGGAGTTTGGAAAGTACAGACACGAACATCAACAGAAGGTTGTGACAAAGAAAGATTCCAAATCTCTTGTGAAAGCAGGGGTGTGTTTTTTGCAGAGAGGACCGGCTGAGTGCAGCTGCCATGGTTTCTCAGCCCAGTAGTAGTGTGAGAGGGGTTGGCGTCACTGCTGGGGCAGCTCCTGCAGGGCCAGACATGGCTCTCCAGCACAACTTCTGCTCCTTAACTGCGGTCTTCTCCCACCAGAGGAGGGAAAGCGGCAGAGCTTTGCCGCTCGAGACCCAGCAGCATCAGTCCCTCATCCAAGCCCTGCATGAGGCAATTCAAATGTAGAGCTGGATTTCACACTGGCTCAGTTGAGGAAGGGGCATCACAAAGTGGGATCTCTACTTTCACTCTGCTCTGAGCAGGAGCTTAAAGGTTACTAACAAAGCCCAGGACTGTCAATACAGGTAGACCCGGCGAGGATTCAGAACATGTTTACAAAGGTTGCTGTTTGCTTCCCCCCTGTCCTGGGGAGGCCAGCTCTGCTCACATGCAACCCCAGGATTTGACTCAGGAATATTTTTAGCTAATGTAGCTCAACGGAAGCTGAAATAACATAACAGAGAGAAAATAGCCAGATAATGATTTAGGGGACTACAAGTGTAACGTACAAAAGCCTCTGACATGACTTCGTCAATACCAGTAACAGTAGAAAAGGAATCATCTCTGAATTCAGAGTTCATCAGTGCAGCATCAATAAACTGAACTGAGGTGAGAAAGTTAGCCAAAAACCCAGAAAAAACATTCACTGTCTAAACTGCTGGGTAGCAGAAAAAAAAGGGTGTCATCAATGATGACTAAACAGCAAATGAAGCAAAATCTTAGAGCAAATAATGCAGAGCATTATCAAAGGTGCCTTATTATCCACCTTTTAATTTTTCAGCATTCCACTTCTCTTACTTATTAGTATTTCTGCTTTTGGCACCATTTTGCACACATAATTTCCATCTGTTTCTCCTTGTTTCCCTTGTCCTTTTTCCTGCATGTTCTTTTTTTTACACCATGATAATTTCTGCTCTTTTAAGACTTCCAAAGTGTTATTCTATGCTTGTTTTACTAAAAAGATGTCTGTGTGTGGGAGGAAGCCAATTAAAGCCCTAAGGGTCTTAACCAACTTGAGTGGATTTGATGTTACAAAATCAATTAAGCATGATAAATGAGTGGACCTAAATAGAGTGTTAGTGCGAATGAACTGGAGTTGAAATGCCACCACTTCACTGCCCAGTTAGGCTCAGAGGACACTGTCACTACGGCAACAACCTATCCAGGTGTCACACGGTGACCACGCCATCTCCTCTCTCCGTTCCTGCCCACTGGCCTGTGCAAGTTGGCTGAAGCAGGCAGACAGCCTGGGAGCATTTGTTGCTATGTTGCTATGTTGTTCTTCCCACAGGCCAAATTCTAATGACTCCTTCCACAGGCCAAGCAGTGTGTATGCATCCGTAACATCTCTCTCAGAAAGTGTGTGTGTGTATGCAACGGCCAGTGACGGTCATTATTCAGAGACCATCAGCAAAACTCCAGCAGGCAAAAGTAGAAGCTGAAACACCATCTCATCACCTACATACCAGAGGAAACAGGATCATTGCACACCTCATCTTTGCATCCAGAGTGTGAAGCTCCCTAACACAAACTGCTTGCAAACCTCCTTGAATAATCCAAGCAGTTTCACTAGAAGTGTGTATGTGAGTAAATGCTCATCAGGACACAGTCTCTTCCTGTCCGCAAAAAAAATTCGGGCAAGATCTCATTTCTTCAAGACTTGGGACAAGGTGCAGCAAATAATGCTAGTAGATAGGACAGCCAAATCCTCCTGTGGTTAGCCTGAACAAATGTTGCTGTGACAGAGCCACTGCTGAACTAAGACCATACAGAGTGGGACAGTATTGAAGGCAAAGATTATTCAAAGAATATTATTCAAAAGTGGCTGTTAAAATACCAGCTAATTTCTTCAGAACAGAACTCAGTTTTGACTTCTAAAAGACATTAGTGTGTTTGTGTTGAATAACTCAAATCTCATGCTTTAGAGTTTGAGCTACTCATTGGCATGGGAACTGGCTGAAATGATTTAACACAGTTTAAAACTGGTCAGATGAACTTATAAATTCTTCTTTTCATCCTTTTCTGAATAACAGATACTGGCAACAACTGTAGGAAGGACATGCATGGAAGTCTTCCTGCATATAGGATAAATCAAACCAATTATTCTTGCTTAGGAATCAGGAAGAAAATTTTCTCTGGGTCAGATTGGTAAGTAAGCAGTTGAACCCTCTGGAGACCTATACTGTTTTGACATTAATAGGTCTAAATTATTTGTTAAAACAGTGTAGAGGGCTGTGGATTAACTGTGCTATCGTACATCCAAAGACATGAGAGCGGCCTAAGGTTCAGTTTCAGACATGTCTCTGCATAGCTCTGTGTTTCCAGAGCAGCATAAGTGCTTTCATGCAGCCTGAATTCCAAAAGCCCATGGACCTGAGCTAGCTCAGTGCAGAGCCAGCTTGCTCACTTCAAGCCAATGTTCTTGGGGCTTCTGACTTGATAGTCTGCTACACATCCATGAGAAAATACATCCTCAAAGGGACAAAGAAAATAAAACTGCAAATAGGTTCATGTACATAAATTTATGTCTGATACAACACAGCCTATTCTGTTTTCAAAATGCTGCTATCAAAGTTAAAACATATAGAACAAACCAGTAGTAGCAGAGGAGCCAAACATCAGCTGTAGCTAATACTGTTCCACTCAGAAACTGGTAGAACTAGCAGAGTCCACATAAGTGACCTTTTTAGCAAATATGTAGCATATAGTCTTTGGTATACCCAGAACCTGTCTAAACTGACAGCAGATAAACATGGTATATTATACTTAACTAGTGAGAGGCATGGGAGAGACATGATTGCTTTTCAGGCCCACACAGATCGAACACTGATGCTATGAACTGGGTGTGCAGTAACAGATGTACCTTGAGAAGGGAAAGAATATGTTGTGTAATAATCAAAGATGAAATCCCTGGGAAGAATTACTTCAAGATTTGGTTTGCAGATTATGTCCTCCAGCTCTGCTGGTAAACCAAACAAGACTGGAAGGCAGTTTTGAGCTCCATGATCATCACTCCTGTAGAGCTGTTATCTCTCTCACTAGCACCAGCTTTTTCCCAGAGCCTTGACACATCTTAGGGGACAGAACACATCAGGAATTATTTGGAGAAAGTTGACACCCACCCCCCTCTTTGGGGAAGGAAGAAGGAGTGGGAGTTTAGGCAGGTGACCATGAGCTGTGCTATACCACCCAGCTCCAGGAAGAACAGCTCCCCTGCTATCAGCAGCATAGCTGTAACTGCTAAGCAAAAAAAAAAAAAAAAAAGTGGCAGAAGTTTGTGTTACCTCAACTGCTTCTGGCCTCCACTTGCTTTTTCTGGAAGCATTAACCTACTCCATCACACGCTTCCATAGCACCTACAACACTGGCACTTGGAGGCTGTCGATAGTAATTAAAAGCAAGGCAGCTCTGTAGCCAGTGCTTTACTCAATGACACTGAGGACCAATGTGTAGGAGAAGTGAGCTGAGGGAAACAAGGACTTGCCAAGGACTCGTGTGAGCGAGCACTGACAGGAATGCACAGGAGTGCAAATTTTGGAAGGTGGCTGGAAGAGGAACGACTTCACCTGCCTGAGCAGCGGCTCAGCATCAGGGGATGGCCAGGGCTGAGAGGACAAATAAAAAGATCACATCCTATTGCAGGCACCTCTGAACAGATGGGAGCTGAAACCACTGCAACTTCAGGAAGTCAGTTATTTGGGGAGGGTGGCATATCCACTGGATTCCAACTCGACAAAGGCTTCTTCTCTATGCAACAAAAGGTGTGCTTCTGATCCCTCTTATTTTATACTGCACTAGAAGTGGCTGACAGGATGGGGAAATGTATACACATCTTGATAGTGAAAGGCATTTTTCTTCTACTGAACTCTTGAAAATAATGTGTAGGGATAGATTATAACTCAACAAGTGTATAAAATGACAAAGCATCATGTCTAGAGTGAGTATCTCACCCAGAATTTTCTGCTTCAGCTGCAATAAGAGAAGTAATTCACAATAAACTTGACAAATAATAC
This sequence comes from Hemiprocne comata, assembly GCA_020745705.1. NCBI lineage: Eukaryota > Metazoa > Chordata > Aves > Apodiformes > Apodidae > Hemiprocne > Hemiprocne comata. The sequence goes on from CM036587.1 coordinate 88,341,623, forward strand.
CAAGCTGTAAAGGCACTATGTAACTTAAAAGGCTAGGCAATGGCTGTGAAAATGGAAAGAAAACAGAAAAACTAACTCGATTCAAGGAATTAAAGATTCTTTACTCTAGAAAAATTACCTGGAAGGACAGTATTACAAAATTCTGAATGCACAGATTTAGCCTTTCACCGGTATTTCTGTTAATGTCATCCTTAAAAGGATATGGAATACAACTCCCTTGCAAAAGGTACCCTGTACGGGGAGAGTTTTGTCGCTGCTCCAGCAATGAAATGTGAGAGAGGAAGGTACAGCCAGTACAGCACGCTGCTTTCTGTTCCAATTTAGAAGCACTGGAATTTCCAATCGCTTGTTTAAATGGTTCATGTTTTTGGAGGTATAGCAGCCTTAGGATTGAGCATTCTAACACAGCCATTCTATAATTTAATTGATATACTAAACGACCATGGACTTGTGCATCAAATACATTTATATTTTGGAAAATTAAAACTGCTGAAAAATTTGTCATTTTCAGGATAAGAAATGTAAGCTAAAGTAGTAGAAGAGTGATAAATAAATATACAGGTGAAAGACACTGCTAATAAAAATATTAACTTAAATGGTGTGGACACAAAAGGCAATCCAACACTTTCGGTAAAGCTTACAAATCAATGCTAACTGGAGATATTTTCACGATTTTTTAAAAAGGAGGCATTTATTACTTATCTTCTGTGCTTTGATGATTTTTTACACATCTCACCAGAACTATTTTCTATGCATTTCTTAGATGCTGATTTTGAGCTGCAGGTAAATGATGCTCTTGAAAATCCACATGGCCGCCTGCACACATGGTTTCATTTCACCATGGCACTGCAACTCTCAGCCTTTGCTGACTTTTCCACCATATTAAGTATTGCAGGTCTTCTCTTCACTGCTTTAGGGACTTTCTGAAGATGTTCACATTCTCCATGTTAATGCTTGAATACTATGAAATGCAATTATGCATTCTCCTACAGATAGATCTATGCTCTTAAAAGGGCTGTTCATAAGCATGCCCAAACTGTGCAGACCATCTTAAAGAATGAGTGAAACTCAAAATATACCTGCAGAGTGTAAAAATTAGTTAAAAAACCAGCAGACGGTATTTCATTATCTGCCTAGATTTAAGCATAAAATCAAAAGTAAAGAAACATGTGCAATCATAAAAAATATGCTACTGTATTGTGCTATGCAGGGCATAGTTCAATATGGTTTGCAGCTGCTGCACAACGTGGTGGGGCAGACTGCTGCTGAGGTGGGGAGACCAAAGGGAAAAAGGGGTGAGGGATGGAGCAGCAACAGTGCCTGTGACAAGAAATACAGTCTCCCTTCTTCAATAGCAGCTACTGCCCTCCACCCCTCAGCAGGGATGACAGCAACTCATTTCCTGGAACCGTGCAGGAGAAAGCAAGAGTTGTTTAAGCTGCATTATCTTTGTGAATAACCCCATCCCCTTCAAAAAATGGTATTGAAGGGAGAAGGATAAAGTCAACACAGCAACAGCTTTTATCCTTTCAAACTACTAAAATTCCTATGTGCTTTAAGCTTTCACTATGTGGCTATACAGCCTCAGGGCTTATACAATAATGAATGTACTTAAATACATAGTCGTTTTTCCAGCCTTTTTTTAATAAGCATGTTAGGGGTTTTTTTTGTACTAAATGATAACAGCATAAACCAACTTCTATTCTATTTCTAAGCCCTAGAGCTGGAGATTTTTTTCTTTCAGCCAGTGACTACTGATGTTTTTTTTTACTTTGCTATTATGCAATTATAAAACATTTTTTGTAAATATTATCACCTATTAAAGACTTTCATTTAGCATATGAGTTTAAACCAGTTGTCTAAACAAAAGGTATATAGCCATATGCTCCATGTTGATAAGAACATTTAAATGTATCTTATAGATGCTATATCAAAGTTGCCCATCAAAATCTGGTCCACCATCTGATACTGTCAGTTATATACTTTTCTAGGAGCTGATGAAACAGAGAAGCATAAAACACTATTAATTATGAAAAAGCTCATTAGGATCTATGGAAATATTTGTAATTTAGATACGGTCTGTTCTTTTAGAGATTCCCCTTAAGAATGAATTGCAAAACACATATTAGGCATCAACTCATGAATCTTGACATAAATAATCATGTAATTATTGTTAGGTTAATTAATCAAAAGCTGCACACACAGAGAGGAGCACAGAGAGACAATGGTGGGGGGAAACCTGAATAACACCAGGCTACTCCCAGTCCCATCACAGGAGCCACCAGCCCATCTGCACAAGCCCAGAGGGGCACAGAGACACAAAGCCAGGCAAGAACTCAAATTAAGGTCCCAGAGGAAGGGACACGCTGTCCAGGCCTCTCTCCAGGCTGTCCCAGGGAAGCCTCAGCCTCAGTGTCCAGGTGTGACATCCATTCCCACGGGTCATCAGGAAGAGGTCTCCAGATCACCTCTTGGACTAAGGGAAGTCACTGCCCAGGAGTATGGGACACATGATGGATGGAGGGCAATGCAAAACTTATTATGCGAAGTTTAGGGCAGGAACCAAAGGTAGGGCAAGGGAGAGATGGTGGTGGTTTTGGTAGGGACAACAAAATAGAGGGAAAATAGAGGGATAAAAGGATAGAAGGAGTATCAGTTGCATCCAAACAGGTTACTTGTCAGTACGTTGGCCTGGCCATGCCCTGCGCTTGGCCTGTCTTCTCATTAAACTCCATTTCTAGCTCTTGTTGAGGAACTCTCTAGTCTGCGTGAACGTGTGTATGGGGGGTCTTTGTGCAGCCATGGCCCACAGGGGCCCCTGGGTCAGCAGCCAAAGCAAGTGCAGGTGTGCAAGTGAGTGCGAGAGCACTAGCAACGATCAAGTTGGACCAGCTGGTGGGTAGGTGACATGACCTGGCAGACTGCCAGAGATGTCCATGTGTGTGCATGGCTATAAGTGAGGGGGCTGTACCAGCAGTTTGAGGGGGCTTTGCACATCCAGGTACCAGCAACTGAGAAAACTGGGATCCAGGGGCAGCTACTGGGCACCCAGGTGCCTGAGCCCAGCTGCTGAAGGGATCCACACAACACATGTACATTGATATATGCGACGTACCGCATCCACTGACAGACCTTCATTCTGGTCTACCAGAGAGGGGAGCAGGATGAGGCCGTTGGTGCTGTTTGTGTTTGTGTGTGAGCTGTGTGTGTCAGTCTGTGTGGCCAACTGTATATTTCATAGAATCATAGAATCATAGAATGGTTAAGGTTTGAAGGGACCTTAAAGATCATCAGGTTCCAACCCCCTTGCCATGCACAGGGACAACTCACACTAGACCAGGTCGCTCAAATCCCCATCAAACCTGGCCTCCAACACAGGGGACATCCACAACTTCTCTGGGCAACCTGTTCCAGTGTCTCACCACCCTCACATAAAAGGATTTCTTCCTCATATTCTATCTAAATCTCCCCTCTTTCAGCTTAAAATCATTTCCCCCCTTGTCCTTACACTGCATGCCCTTGTAAAATGTCCCCCCTCAGCTTCTCTGTAGGCCCCCTTCAGATACTGGAAGGCAGCTATAAGGTCTCCCTGAAACCTTCTCTTCTCCAGGCTGAATAGCCCCAACTCTGTCAGCCTGTCTTCATAGCAAAGGTGCTCCAGCCCTTTGATAATCTTTCTGGCCCTTCTTTGCACACTCTCCAACAGGTCCATGTCTTTCCCATGCTGAGGGTTCCAGATCTGTACGCAATATTCCAGGTGGGGTCTCACAAGAGCAGAGGGGCAGAATCACCTTCCTCGCCCTGCTGGCCACACTTCTTTTGATGCAGCCCAGGATGCAGTTTGTCCTCTGGTCTGCAAGCACACACCGAGGGCTCATGTCGAGCTTCTCATCTACTGGCAGCTCATGTTAAGCTTCTCATCTACTACCACCCCCAGGTCCCTTTCCTCAGGACTGCTCTCTAGCCATTCTCCCCCCAGCCTGTATTTGTGCTGGGGATTGCGCCGACCCAGGTGCAGGACCTTGCACTTGGCCTTGTTGAACTTCATGAGGTTGGCATTGGCCCACCTCTCCAGCCTGTCAAGGTCCCTCTGGATGGCATCCCTTCCCTCTAGGGTGTCAACCACATCACACAGATTGGTATCATCAGCAAACTCGTTGAGGATAGACTCAGTCCCACCATCCATGTCACCAATGAAGTAGCACATATATATATGCATATATATGTGGTGTGCATGTGTACAAATGCAGCACACTTTTGCCAAATACAGATGGTATCAGATTAAATGGTTCCCCTTGACAAAACACATTCATTTTCCACACAGAAAACACACCCATGGCAGATCTTATATTTTAAACTTCATAAAAAAACCTAGAGAGTAGAAAACCACTGGTTACTCCAGGAAAGATAGGAAAGAGTATAACTGCCATCTGTGAAAGAAGATAGACAATGCAAGCCAGAAGGCTCATGTTGGTGGGGGGAGTCTGGAACACTTTTGAAGAATGAGTGCAGCAAAGGCAGCCATATCAGAGGGGTTTTTGTTCATCAGGGGGTACCTGCTGAGAGTGTTCTGAGGGTTGAAACATCTAATGATCTACAACCTCAATAGCAGGCTTCTGAGCAGCCAAAAGGGGAAAGCCTGCCACACACTATCAAAATTACCTACCTAGCTTTAAAGAGTGTCTGTAAAATTTAATCTATCAACATTTTCAAAGGCTAGGTAGAGTCCCATTGCAGACTGTATAATTAAGCCTCAAAAGGAGGTGTCTGGGCCACAGACCCCTCTACACAGGAAGAAAGTGGTTCCAGTAGCAAGGAAGTTAGAGATCCAAACCAGTAGTGAGAAAGAGATTCAAACGAGCAGGAAGATTTGCCTGACTGCTAAGTTAAAAATCCATGGCTATGGCCTATGCATGAAAAAAACAAAACAAAACAAAAAAACCCAAGCAAAACAACAGTGGGTTAAAAAAAGGAAAGGTGGTTTTATCAAAAAATACATAAAATAAAAAAATACCAATTTCTTAGTCACTACAGGTCTTGAAATCGTGAAACAAATTATACTAATAGTTCATTAATCAGAAGTCAAGCAGAAACCATAATCTGGATGCACACTAACACTAGTTAGTGCAGATACACCAGCAGACCATATAACAATAAGGTAGCAGCTTCATCTTTAGCTGTCCACAGCATATAGGATAACATTTGCATTGTAGTAAGAGACCTCAGATTAGATGATGGTGAATACACAAGATCTTATGGACATAGCCTTGAAATTTCTCAATTCAAACATTCTTGAAAATTAACAAGTTTTTCATTTATCATTTGTTTTTGTCCACCAGGACAGAATGTTACCTTAGGATTTATCCAGGCTACCAGAAAATAACTGATCACACACACAAAGATCAAACACTACTTATATAAAAGTTGTTACAAATTCTTCTTTTTACTACATTCATTCTTGAACACAGTCCTCCCAATAATATGAATATATATGTACACATGCAGGCTGCACAGTTACAATTTTTGGCCTTTAAAAGGGACCTCTTTTACAGTGCTGCAAGGAGCTGGCAAAAAAAATTCCAAAAGGTAAGTAACAGTAGTTTAAACAAAAAACAAACAAACAAACAAACAAAACACTAATTACAGTTTGTAGTGATTTAGCCGAAGTTTGGAAAACATTTAGCCACAGCTAATGAAAAAAGATTAAAAGAACAACAAAATTACTTGTTGAGAGAGTAAAACAACAATACTTTTTAAAAGACTAAAATAAAATTTAAAAACCTACACTCCTCATATATAACATAGGGAAAAAGAAAAATGGAAGCTTACAAGACGTTTAATGATTTTGGTTAGCTCTTTTTTAACAAATTAGGAGCTAAATTACCTCTAATGATAGTATCAACCGATTATGAGATCAGAATGGTTGAGTAGTTGATAATAGAGCAAGAAAACACAAGTATTTGATTAGAATATGTTTGGTTTGGGGAGAAACATTATGTGTTTATATCAAGAGATGGCAGTGAAATACCTTCCATTCCAGCAATAACTGAAAGGGATGTTAAGCCGCAAAAGTCTTTTGAGCCAAATGCCTTAATGCCATAACTAGATTCATGTTCTCTTGCAGGACTCCTAACCACCAGGCTCCCAGGAGCAGATGGAACAACATTCTCTGTTTGGCAGTAGGATGCTCACCTGGAAAGAGCGGGCAGAGTCCTAAATTCCAGACTATGTGCCTTGTAAGGGTTAGGATGAAAATATTCAACAGAAAAAAAAAACCCACCACCACCATCAACAACAAAAAAAACCCAACAAACCCCAAACCATACATACACAGTTACTTTTTCATAAACTAAGACTGGAACACAGGACTCTTTTTCCTCCTCTCTGTCACAGATCCCATAGCTGAGCATTAAACTCCCCACAAAACTGCAAGGAGAGACTAACTGGGTATTTTACTGTAGAGCCTGTGTCTTCATGCTGAGCACTGCAGCACACTGACCCCCTTTGTAGACCTCCCCCACTATGCTCACTTGGCACTGCTGCAGCTGCTCCTGGCACATTCCTCTAAGGCTAATGTCCACGTTGCAAGAAAGATGTTGACAAAGCACAAGTAAGGACTCAAAGAACTGTGCAAGTGTTTAAAGGCTTAGCTAGTGCAAAAGCAGGCAACTCATTTATTTTACTGACAAAAAGGTTATGAGGCAAATTCATGATGGTCTAGAAGTTCTCTCATGGGAGAAGCAGAAATTGGGTCTGTCAGTCCACCAGCCAAAAAATGAGATCCAGAAGCTGGATGACATGGCTAGACAAATTCCTACTAGGAAAGAGGAACAAAATTTTAACACTGACAGTCAACATGGAAAAAATATGAAAGCTTGCAAAAGATCATCTCCATCGTTGCAAATTTTTGAAGTAAGGTGGATTCCCTCTCCCAAAAAGACATGCATACCTCAAACAGGTAGTAGTAGTTCATGTAGCCAGCAGAGAGTGTGTTGAAGGATTCTTTATCCCAGAAGGAGGCTTTTATCTCAGTATCTCTGACTGCAACCAACACTGGATAATGAAGAGCATGCTAAGTCTTTCATCTTTACTGAAGCCAATCTTGGGTATATAACTTTACAGAGGACTACAAAAGGAATGACAAAACCAGAAAGATAGGCTCTGCCAAATCTCAAAATAAGCAAATGCTTCTGAAACATTAGATTTTTCTCTACTGGTAGTCCAAAGGCATGATTAATTTCCAAAATGCTATGGGAAGCCAAACAGACTCACTGGAAGATGCTGAAAAATTGGAGAGTCCAGCAGGGGGCTACCAAAAGCATAATAAGACAGGAAACTTGACATAAGAAGAAAGACTGAAAGAATGAGGTTTGTTCAAACAAGAGAACAGAGAGCTCAGAGAAGATTTAATCAAAGTTTTCAATACATAGCAAGTAGTTACAAAGGAGATGCAGATACTCTCTAGAGAAGGATACTTGCTATATATACAGGATATATATATGCTGTAATATCTAATGTTTACCTACAGGTAGATTTGTTATACCATTGACTTTCTGCTTCTACTGGTTCCCTACCAGTCCTCCAGAAAAAAAAAAAATCAATGCCAGAAGGAAAATACACTGCTCATTGCTAACACTGTCGTTTTTTTGTGGGTTTTTTTTGAAACAAATCAGTATTCCCTAAATCAAAACAGTCAAAGCTAAATGTAGCTCCACAAGCCAGATTTACTTTGCTTAGCCCTGAACATGTTTCTCTAAGCTTTCTAATTTCAACCTACTGGTAGTTCCTCATCTCTGGGCTTTAGTGACCTAACTCTGCAAATCAGCTTCAATCTAGGCCTCACCTACAGGAAAGCTGGGGAGGGGCTTTTAACCAGAGAGGACAGTGATAGGACAAAGAGTAATGGTTTTAAACTGAAAGAGGGGAGATTTAGGTTAGACATTAGGAAGACATTCTTCACCGTGAGGGTAGTAAGGTGCTGGAATAGGTTGCCCATGGAGGCTGTGGAAGCCCCCTCCCTGGAGGTGTTTAAGGCCAGGTTGGATGAAGCTTTGTGCAGCCTGGTCTAGTGTGAGGTGTCCCTGCTCATAGCAGGGAGGTTGGAACCTGATCTTTAAGGTGACTTCCAACCTTAACCATTCTATGATTCTATGATTCTGTGATTCTATGATTCAGTGATTCTATTTTTTTAATATGTGTATATACATTATTTATTTATTTATTTATAAGCACTCCAACAAACCATTCAAAAGCATTGTCCTTTTAAACAACGATATCCCAGCTCTTTTTTTTGTGTTGTTAATTACATACACTTATCCTATACCAACTTGAGGTATATGACAGACAAATGTTATTTCTCTTTTTAGTGTAATCAGTGTCTTGAATCTAACCCTTTATTTGTGGTCTCGATTTTCAAAAGCAGAGAACACAAAACAAACATTTTTTGCTTACACTCCAAAGTATAAACAATAGTAATCTAAGAGTGTACAGAGGGCAAATGAAATGTGATAGTGGCATTTAGTCCCTTCCACACATTTGTAAGAAAACCAGTGCCCTCAGTACTTTCGGTAACTGCCAAACTGTTCAGAGCATTTAATGCATTTTACAAAGAGAGACTAGAAAATTAATAACATCCTGGAAATTAAACACTCTTAATAAATCCACGAATTGCCCAAAGAATTCCACTCTTTCTGAATGAAACAAGAAGTTGCAGAAGAGGTGAAAGACACCAACTGCACATCACAGCCCATTATTTATTTATTTTTATTCTGGAGTCATGATGTGTCTAAAAACATAACATCTTCTGAAAGTACTGTCTTAAATATAGCAAGTTTCAATCGTCTAGAAATATTGGCAGGAAAAATAAATAAATTCTGCAAACAGCAACTTTAACCCAGTAACACTTTTAGGGAAGGAGTATTAAAGTAATATTAAAGAAGTATTAAAACATTAATACTGTTTTAGCAGCACATCTATGCCTACAATAAAAGCCATAGGTTGACATAAAATGAAGACTAACATTCACCCTGATTTATGCCACTACAATTATCAGTAACTGTATTATTGAATTATTAAAATACTATTTTGACTGCAGATGACCACAGTCCTTGCTTAACATACAGCACAATTGGCAACCTCCACAAAAAAATATGCAACTAACTCAAACCAGCAAGAAAAAAGCAAACCCACTTATCTCACCATTTAAAATTCCTATAGAGAGCTACATCCTAGAACACATTTTGTTAATGGGACTTCAGTCTCAATATTCCATGTAACACAGATCTGCAGCCATATCTGGAAATAAAATGTACTTTTCTGAACAACAACTTACAAGGCACCACTTTTGTAAAATCACTGCAATTTTGAAGTTATCCTTTGAGACACAAGGTTTTCAAAATAAAGCTCAAGTAACTTAAAAGGTAAGTAGAAATTAATTGCTTTATTCTTCATGCTATTCACAGTCAATAGCACCATGTCCACCTTTCTTGTTCTACTGGTATATTTCACTACAAGAAAGACATCGAGGTGCTGGAGCGAGTCCAGAGAAGGGCAACAAAGCTGGTAAAGGGTCTAGAGCGCTAGACCTCTTCAAAGGAGGTTGTAGCAAGGTGGGGGTTGGTCTCTTCTTCCAAGTAACAAGCAATAGGAAAAACGGAAATGGGCTCAAGATGCAGCAGGGGAGGTTTAGATTAGATATTCAAAAATATTTCTTCCCTGAAAGGGTAATTAGCCACTTGATCAGGCTGCCCAGGGAGGTGGTTGAGTCTCCATCTCTGCAGGTGTTTGAGAGACATGTAGATGTGGTGCTTGGCAACATGGTTTAAGCACTGGACTTGGTAGAGTTAGGTTAATGGTTGGTAGAGTTAGGTTATGGTTGGACTTCATGATCTTAAAGGTCTTTTCCAACCAGAATGTTTCCGTGATTTTGTTTATAAAAAAGTACTTACTTTTAAGCTTCAATGTCATTTTGGTGCAAAACTTAAAATAATTCTGTTTCCCTAAAATGACATAACTATATTAAAAAAAAAACCAACACACCATGTATTTGCTTTTCAAAATGAAATCTGAATTTTTCCTTAAAAATACAAATTTCTATCAATGACAGCTGGGATCATCACAGTACTACAACAAAAACTGTAGTATTTCACCATTTAAAAGATCTTATGCAAAATAGTAAGGAAAAACAACTCCTAATATTTGGATTTTTAAAAATTATTCCTCTGCCCTATGTCATGTAGTAAAGTACCAGAGCAGAGTTACAAGCCAAGACCCAACTGCAAACACTGATGGGATTCCTAAATGTTATGGAGTCTGGAACCAGCCCGTCCCCTTCAATCAGGGGGCCCAGCCAGGAGGAGGCTGTAAAATTCCTATAAATGGCTGAGATGACAAGCCCTATAGCACACATTGAGAGGGTCTTCAAAACAGATCTTTAACCCAGCAGACCATAGGGTATTCAAAGGAACAATCATTTTTTGAGTCAAAGGTAACATTGATACCTGAAAAAAATCCTCGGTCTTGGAAGTTAGGCTTTAATGAGGTGAGGAGAGGAGCAGGACAATGTGGTTTACATACCAAAACATCTACCACAATACAGCTGTATCACGTAATTTTTTGAGCAATGTTAGTTTGTACACTGGTCAGCACGACGTGGCTGTAGATTCTACCACTTCAGAATGCAATTCAGCAAGACGTAACATTACTGACACCTTCATTATTAGAAAGTGAATTAAGTCTGTAGCAATTCAGAAATGAAGAAATAAATGTTTATACTCCCAAGCACCCACTGAGGCACTCCTGGCTCATTTACCAGGCTACTGAGTGCACAATTAATCATTAATTCCAGAAAGCACCTACCTGCCAAACCAAGTGTTCCTTTACAACAGCTGTACCTGAGAGACAGACGCTCAGCACAATCGTATGAGATGCAGAGGTCAAGATGCTGGCAACTATAGCGTCCCTCATGTTGAAGGGCAGCATGGTATACACCACAAAAATAATGAACAAGAAAAATGATACCTGTGCAAGACAGCAAGACAAAAAAGAAGCATGTCAAATTCACTTTGGAATAACATTTGAAAAGCAGCATTTAGTTTTGAACTGTCTTCACCATAAAGTTACACATCAGTTTTCTAAAGAAAACTTACTGCTAACCCCTGCAGATAATTGATTTAAGAAGAATCATTATAAAAAATTATTAAGATCAAGATACTACGTCATGGTTTGAGAACTATATGGTAATCCAACCTTTTTAAATTTAACTTCAAAATTATTTTTTCAAATTTTATTAACACTGTTTACAGTTAGAGTGTAATTCTCCTGAGACCCGTGATTTCTGTTTTGTTAACTGCATTGCAAAACAATTTGCCAAGCTCCTCCACAGGGCCTAAATTTCAACACTGAGAGATTTTGTTCATCCTGATGCACTAAAAATTCATCATTTTATATAACACATTATGCAAAAAAGCCCAAGGTTATCCAAGCATTTTGTTTTAATACTTCATGTGTGAGTACATGTCATAAGTAAAATTCCATTAAAACACTACATTTTAAGATAATACATTTATTTGGACATGAAAAACAACTTCAGACAATCACAGCCCACAAGCAGAATTTAGTGTTAGCTTCTTTTACAGGGTACTAGCATCCACACTAGCTTTATGGAACAAGCTCTCCCAATGCAAAACCCAACCTGTAACAGTAAAAGGGATTTCTTCATTGTATGTCCAAAAGATCATATAATTTGATGGTATGCATATATTCCAAACTCCACCACATATTTGAGAAAATATAACTAGGTGTGGGGCACAGATACACATAAGTAAGTAGGCAATTCTGAAAGCATGCCAACTTGTATATAATTATATCCCTATGTAAGCCTTTCCATCAGTTTTAGTTGACTTACAAGCCTATTCACCATTTAACAGTTGTATACACACAGTATCTAAGTCAGAAAGCTCCCAGGCAGATATGAGCAATAGCTCACCTCTCTTTTATCAAAGTCAGTCTGCTTTCTTCACATCTGCATGTGGTGATTCCAGTGTCAAAACTGAACCCTAATGTATGTGTAACTACAAGACAGTGGAGCTGTTTTTCTCCATCATGGAGACAGACTTCGATGGAGAAGGAAGTCCACTTCTGTTCTTCACTCATCTTTCCCCAGTTCCTCCATTAAAATTAACCCCACTTCTTCCTGATTGCTCATACTCTTTTTGATGCTGCCCAACAGTCCTGTATACTCAACAGTCAAAAATTTCAATGGCATGAAATGAAACAAAACGGCAACGACCTTGAGGGTTAACAGGAAAATAAAATAACAAGAAGACAAAGGGAAAACTTTGCTTTGTATGCTCTTCCGATCTACCAGCATAGCACAAGGAAACAGAAGCGTTTGATATCTGTTTAGTTTCAGTCCTCCCTGAAAGTTTTAGCTGTGATCAGATGTTAGTAAAACCATCAGGAAAGAAAAGTGTGTACAAACTTCATCTAGATAAGAGATGGACTATGCAAGTATGATGTTTTCAAATTATCCTGGCTGGGTAAAAATCTGCTGTCATACTGAGAGAACTAATCATAGAATCATAGAATGGTAAGAGTTGGAAGGGACCTTAAAGATCACCGAGTTCCAACTCCCCTGCATAAGCAGGGACACCTCCCACTAGACCAGGTTGCTCAAGAGCCCCATCCAGCCTCAGCTTGAACGCCCCCAGGGATGGAGCCTCCACAACTTCTCTGGTCATCCTGTTCCAGTGTCTCACTACCTTCACACTAAAGAATTTCCTTCTGATCTCTAAACTAAATCTCTCCTCCTTCAGTTCCAAACCATTACCCCTTGTCCTATCACTGTGTGCTCTGGTAAAAAGCCCCTCCACAGATTTCTGTAGGCCCCCTTCAGGTACTGGAAGGTCACTATCAGGTTCCCCCAGAGCCTTCTCTTCTTCAGGCTGAACAACCCCAACTCCCTCAGCCTTTCTTCATAAGAGAGGTGCTCCAGCCCTTGGATCATTTTTGTGGCCCTCCTCTGGACACACTCCAACAGGTCCACATCTTTCTTGTATTGGGGGCTTCAGAGCTGGACACATAGTCTCAAAACTTGGGAAATACATAGAAAGTTCTGGCAGGCTAGAAAAGGGAAATACAGAGTGTGTCTTTGAAAGGCTGGCAAAAGGGCTAAGGAATTAAGAACTGGTCAGACTAGCTTCAATTCCTGGAGCAATAACTGACCTAGTAATAAAAAAATTCATAATCAAGAGTTCTGAAAGTTAATGTGATTTTGCTGAGAACAAATAACATTAAAGCAATTTCATCTTCTTCTGTCATGATAACAGGCATCAGGGTAGAGGGAAAACCTGAATAATGAGCTAGGCAGCAACACGGGATGTGAAAGGTCCTCTAATATAGGCATAAGATGAATGGATGCCAGAGAGAAAATATTTTACCAGCATGTAAGACCAGCTGCCTAAGACATGTTTCCAGTTAAAAAATGGTTTGAAGAAGAATCCTGGACTTTAGTCTTGGAAGAAGGATTTCAAATGCCTCCCATCCCAGTGACTTTTAATGAAGATAAGGTTTTGTTGTTTCTAATTTTAGCTTTCTAATTGGCTAGGGAGAAGATGGCATTTGCATATTTGTGAGAATTTCATTATTAGAAAATAAAAAATTATCCTTCTCTAACTATCTTGTCTCCAAAAATAGAACTTGCATATTTTCTGTGCTTGAATATGGTTTGACTTTGTAGCCTAAATGATCATTTGACTAAATGATCCACCCCACCTGCGAAGTACATGCTAAGTCCTTCCTAAAACTCAGTAGTGGTTCTAAGATACAATACAATGCTTTTGCTTTTCAACTTTGACATAAAACCCACTACTAAGCATGTAAAAAAGATTTTGGTATACTGCAATGCTTCTAGTGGTATCAGCTGTATCAGCTCCAAATTTTTTATACTGCTGTAAACAAGAACCTTTTCTTTAAGTCACACCACTTCCCTTGGTCAAAATAAATGCATCATTTCAGCCTTCCACAATCTACTAACAGAAAGAGTTTTCAGAATTTTCAACCCCTCTTGATACTATATATTCAGACCTCAAATTCTCCATTACTCAGCATCAAACAGGCTAAATTGGACTGGGTCTGTGTAAAGAACACTTGCTACCAAATTGACCTATCAATTCTTATATTTGCATCTTGAAATTTGGGTCTGAGAATGCTGTTGCAAAGCAACAGAGGTTTCAGTCACGCTAAGACAGAAACTCACATCCAAAATGCATGTAGGAATGGTGCCTGTCAATAGTTCTTGATTCTTGGCCACAGTCCTTTCCTCTTATTTCCAGTAATGTTCTAATGAGCCACAGAGTTGAGAGCTCCATTTATCACAGAGGTTCCTTTTTTATTTCACCATGGCTCCAGATGCTTCTACCCTTAATCTTACTAGCAGACACATAGTACATAAGTCTTGGGACCTTTCAACACATTTCAAAATGTGGCTGCATTTAAGTTTGATTCTGTAGAAGTCGATACCCAAAGGCTTCTGAGTAGGGTGGTTCTTCAGGTAGAAAGACAAGACAGGCCTTCCTGGACTGAGCCACTGCAGCCTGCACAGTGGCCCTTGACCCTTTTCATGATCTTTTTGTAAGAATTAGCAGAATACTGCTAATGCAAACGTTAAAAAGTAGTGATGCCAAGCTCTGAAAGACCCTATTACCCTACTGCAAGAGTTGCTGAAGGACATCACTGCATGTCTACACTTGGTGTGTGTACCCATCACTAACACAGTATTAATTTACAGTGCACTATTTTTTTACTCTATTAAAAGCAGCCTGTTCCACCCAAGCATGCCATAACCACAAAGCCTGTCACTGTTTTGGAAGCAAGCTTTGATGTGAGTCATCATTACGACTGTCTAGTTGAAACACACTTTTTGTCCTGATCTGAACTTAGATTGCTTTATGAATTTGATTCTCAGAGACTTTTTTGATGAACTTACATTATCCATACCTTGGAGATAGTGAGTATTTGAGCATTGGTGGTATGTATCCCAGCACGTAGCATTTGATTTTGGTTAACACTTGTGTAACATCTTACAGACAAGCATGTGGCTTTCCTGCTTTGATTGAGGAGTATACAGGACTATTACCAACCATTCTTGACTGTCAGAGCTTAGCAAACTCTATTTGGTTATCTCTTGTCCCACACTTCAGTAATGCCACATTTTCATCTACTATGTAAGCAGTTCTTTTCCACTGGGATTTAAAGGATGATGAGGTGTCACAGTGGTGCTGTCTAGATAAGTATATAACAGACTATTTTTCTGCAGATGTTGTGCAGCTCCTTTCACTAAGGCAGTGAAAGTTCTCATACAGCTTGATATAGTGATCCCATTAGAAAGACTTGGACACCAAATGGTATAATGACAGCAGGGCATGGGATATCACTGATGATCGCAACCACTCACAAACACCCATTCTTGTTACAGAACACAAAACTACAGGAAAGCATCTATATGCATCTTACAAAATGGGAATATTTTGACTGTCCAGAAGAGAGAAGCAGTTCTTCTTTTAAATCAATGCCATTCTGAATATTTTTTAAAATGGCATTTTTGTCCCAGCATGTTCACATACATGTTGGCCATTTCAGCCTCTGACCTGTACTGGTGACAATCACCTAAGAGACCTGTTAAGAAGCTGATGATACAGAATCACACAGAATCACAGAATCACCAAGGCTGGAAAAGACCTTTAAGATCATCAAGTCCAGCCTATGACCAACACCACCACACCATCTAGACCATGGCACTAAGTGTCACATATGGTTCACAGACATTGCTGTTGGAAAAGTAACCCGTTTGGACTGTAACGGCACAAACTGCAGTGCACCCGACCCCTGGACCCAACCTGTTCTCAGAAACTTCATCTCCCTGGTGTTGCCGGCTTCTACACTGTGTGGCATCGCCTTAACTCTGAAAGGTATCTGGAGTACAAAGTTTAACATTTTTTACATATTAAGATTGTAATTTCTAGAATATAGAGTACCACAGGGAATGTTGCCTTTTGACACTGAGAACTTTACAAAAATATACTAATCGTTTGTTTCATACAAATTATGTTCCAATAATGGCACACAACTGCCCAACTAGACAGCCTTTTTAAGACTGAGTTAAATGGTTAATCATAACTGGCTTGGCTTATGTAAAATTCACTCAACTTAATGTTACTCTGACCAGAATTCCCCCTTGAGGAGCACATCATCTTGGCACTGAAGCAGGCATGCAAATCTCAATGTGCTGTTTCATTATGAGTTAGGGGAAAGTACCGCTTTGGACACAGACAGCACTGATGAGCCTACAGCTAATAAAATATCTGTAGTTCTTTGGGACAACTTCTTAAGCACAAGTGTAATGACAGCAAAACGCTTGGGAAAATAGTGCTAGCTTTTCATTGTGTAACCAGAAAAGACTCTGTTCCCATAATTAAACTGTTTGGCTACAAATATTCACACTCAGTGGGCCAGCCCACTACAGGATCACTTTCAGAGGTTTTTCAATATCAGCTTCCTCCTTACAGAGTGAAGGGAGTAAAAATTCATCAGGTAATTAAAGCATCTCCCTTGGAAGACACTTTGATTACAGCTACTGATTTGAAATGTTGTGTGAATACATAATCTCTCAAAAGAAGATGCCCTAGTTATTCTAAATAAATAACTAGGTTTGATAACAAAATTGGAATGACCTTTAATAATGTGTATGTATTAAGGTGTCAGAAGGATATTTATTCAAGGGGGGATGGGGAAGGGAAGGGAAGGGAAGGGAAGGGAAGGGAAGGGAAGGGAAGGGAAGGGAAGGGAAGGGAAGGGAAGGGAAGGGAAGGGAAGGGAAGGGAAGGGAAGGGAAGGGAAGGGAAGGGAAGGGAAGGGAAGGGAAGGGAAGGGAAGGGAAGGGAAGGGAAGGGAAGGGAAGGGAAGGGAAGGGAAGGGAAGGGAAGGGATGCAGTTACAACAGGATAAAATATACAAGAAAGTAAGTCTTAATATAAAACCAATGTTTCTCAAGTGTCGGGTGTATCATAAATGTCAAGAATAAAATCAACAAGGAAGTCTTTGCTTGTGATTTACTCCACAAAGTTATGTCCACAATAAATTATTACTTCATGCATTTTTAAGAAACATAAACTTTTATTTTCCAATCATTATTATAGAGGTAGTAAACAACCCTGTAAATCATGTCTTGTTCTTTATCATGGAGAACTCTCAGACTAATAATCCTTTTGTGCAGAGGTCTGGGTTTAACTGTCATCAGGAAACAAACAGTCATTACAGACTCTGCCAAAAAACTAACCATGACCATTAGCAAAATGGGACTGCAGGAAAACAGATATTTTAAAATAACTGTGCAATATGGGACCTTCAAATGTGCTACTAAAGGAACAGATTGATATGACAATAAGATGAAAGACTCCAGAAAAGGAAGGAAAATTCACATTTGAAATAATCAAAATATAATCTGATTGTGTGCTGTCTACTGTGTCATTGCTTTCTATGTCACAGAATCTCTTCTTTCAATGAATGGGCTCAGTAAGAGGGATATGAGATGGGGAAGGCGTGACTCACAGACCATCAGCGGTGACCCAATGATCCATAACTATTTTTGGTCCTTCCTGCTACAGAAAGAAGGGACTGAGCTACCATCATCTCTAGCAACTTTGAGATTATTCCTGAACACACTTGGAAAACAAAGACTTTGGTTCACTCTGTAAAACCTGCTTGTACTATCCTTATCTTCCTCACTTAATTCTTCTCTTTCCACCCTTATTTCAACCACAGTATAGCCTATTTAGACAAGAAGACAGATTTATTGAAAACATGTTTAAAGTTGCTCTAAAAATGAAGAAACATACACAACTGGGAAAGAAGTATAAATTGCATAAAAAACCTAATCTGGCTAGAAAGGGTGTGAAAGTCCACATTAAAATATGCATGGTTGCACATACACAGGAAATATGAGCAATGAGAGCAATTAGTTTAAATCAGAATTATAATAAGCTAGGGCAGAAGATGAATACACTGCGTTTTAGGAGATCCAAGAAGGTTTTTCTGCATGTTAGGCATGAAAGAAGTCTTAACAGTGAATTTTATCAACTATTAAAAGAGAATGTAAAACTGTTAATTATAAGAAATGAAAAGCAGAACCATCAAATAAAAATGTCTGGTCCCTATTAAGGGAAAAGCTAAATGACATATTTACATTATGCTAAAGAATAATTGCAGGACAGTTTTCTGTTCCAAAATATTAGTTCATGATTATATAAAGCCACAAATACTAATGTTGAGACATTTTTAAACAGCAGGTCCAATAAACTATGCTAAACCATCTTGTAAGAGTTCTGGATTATGTATGTTGATTTTCAGTAACCTCCCAGACACCAGAACAGTTCCAGAGAATTAGAGGCAAAATGGATTGGTTAAAGGTAAAAATAGAAAGTGTAAAAGCAGCAAGTAAATTGTCAACTTTTACAATGAGGAGAATTTATTAAATGTTTTCCTAAATGTTGAATAAAAAGGAGTGGAATAGTGATGTGGCAATGTTTGATAGGTTTTTAATATTATGTAAAAGAATTTAAAATAATAGTGCATGGGGAAAGTTGCAGAAGTGCCTCATGCTGCAGTGACTGGGCCATAAAATAGCAGATGAAATCCAACATAATAAATGCAAAATAGCAATCATGGGGAAAAACAACTTTAACTGAACACTCTAAAAAGCAGGCTTCACCTTTTTTACTACAACCTCAGAAAAAGATACAGGAGTCACTGTGAATAGCTCTTTGAAAAAAACAGATGATAGTAGTGGTGGAAAAGGAAAATAATAGGGCAGCAATTATTAGGAAAAGAATAGACAATCAAGCATTACAGTGACATTGTCTGAATCCATGGCATCCATATTTTTGAATAGCTCATACAATTATTTTCTCCCCATCTAAAAAAAACCCCAAAAAGCCAAAGAACAAACCTCCACGTTGATAACAACCCCCCTAAGTCTTCTCTTCTCCAGGTTGAACAGCTCGAGGTCTCTCAGCCTTTCTTCAAATGAAAGATGTTACGGTCATCTTTGCGGCTCTTCACCGGACTCCCTCCAGTAAATCCATGCCTCTCTCATACTGGGGAGCCCAGGACTGGACCCAGCAGTCCAGATTTGGCATCACCAGTGCTGAGTAGTGGGGAAGGATCCTCCCCCTTGACTTGGTGGCATTGCTCTTCCTAACATAGTCCAGGGCACGACTGCATGACCAGCTCCAGTACAGAACAACCCAAAACCCTGAGGAAGTCTAAGCCCTGGCAGACCTACGTCTCTGACACACTGACCCACGGAACTTTGCAACCACCAGAGCAGCCTTACCAACACATTGAGAAGCCCTGGAAATCTGTGTTTGTGGTTATCAGAGAACCCTCCAAGAGCTTGAAAGTGAGGGATGGAAAAGGAGGGGTCAAGGTGAGAAGCAAAAATGTAGCACAGTTCAGCAGAGCAACTGCACCTCTTGTGCTGCAGTGCACAAGATGTTTCATAGAGCAAGAAATACCTAGGGTATAGTACCCAGTAACCCAGCAACCTCCCAGGGAAGGACGGCATGCCTGACCTTAGCTACTATCAAGCAGGAGTATGCAAATAACACTGGGAAGATCAGTTGCTTCCCCTAGAGAGCAGGAGGCCTCCTTTCCTTGAGACATTGCAAGGGTCAGCAAAGGACAGCACCCCTGGTGAGCTGACATTTGCTGTGGCAGGTGTCAGAATGAGGGGAAAATAACCAGGAGGGTGATGAAGGGTCACGGTTGGGATATATCTGGTTGAAAAAAATAGAATAATGAAGAGCTTGAACAAAGGAAACTTGGATTTCCTTTGCCCAGATCAATAGCGCCCAGATCAATAGTGTCGTTTAACAGCTCAAGACAGAATATGCTTCAAAGGAAAGACGTGGTAAATGGAAATGACAGAGCAGTATGACTCCACTTACAGAAACCTGATAACTCAAATGGATGGTTTTTAGGTAATTGTTTTTTCCTAAGCATATATTTTTGAGCAAACCAGAGAAGAAACAAAAGAAATTGCCAAGGAAAGGAGCCTCTCAATGACTGCCATGAAATATTGTGACTGTGTACAGAGTGGTAATAGCATAATGTTAATAGAAAGGAAGGAAACAAACTTCTTTAGGAGAGCTGCCTAAATAGGACATAATGCCTCACTGGAAAATTTTTTTAATCATAGGAACAACATGCCTAGAAGTACATGATGTCAGAAGAGTGGACAAAACCATGTTAAAATAATCTAAACTTTGAGGGGAAAAAAAAAAAACACAAGGAAAAATTAATAGCATTGGTCATGAGTCTAAGAAAAGTTTCCTAGCACTTACTCAAAAATCTGTGTTACACCCCTGCAACACCTGCCTTCCCCAAAGGTTTTCAAATCATGGGCTAATACATTCCCAAAGACTTCCATACAGGGTGAGATTACCACCTTGGTTGTTGTGAAGCACCTTTGGGACATCAGCCTTCCACATTGCTCAGAGCTTTCTATTTGCAGCCCTGGCTGTTGTGCCCATGGGCCTGCATGTGCCAACCCAAACAGTGTTGCTGTGGTGGGTTCTCATGGGAAAGGACAGCCACCGATGTGGGTATCACCTCTTTTTACCCCTTTCCCCTCTCTTCATTTGTGGTCTTTGGGTGACATTAGGGGATCCAATAACAAGCATGCAGAGAGCTTAACAGCCAGGCAGAGTGCAGCAGCTGCCCCTGACATAAACCTGCTCCAGTCAGCACTAACAGGAATAATCACCTGGGAGTCTGAGCAGGTCCTGAAGAAAACAGTATCATCCCAAAGGGAAAAGTATTACAGGGAGAACCATCCACTGCACTGGAGAGGACACACAGGGAACGATGCTTGTCTGGGGTCCCCCTTATGCTTCTCCTCCCAGCTGGCTACTGGGTAGAGTTTGCCCTTTCCTTCTCTCTCTCTCTCCTATTTTGTTTGTTTTCACCACTAGAGCCAACACATACCATCAGCTACAAACCCTCTCAATAATTCTTTCTGCATCTGAACTTGTCCCAATTTCGTTTATGCAACATTGTCCTGCTCCTCAGCTTCTGAAGACAACGCAGTGATTTCCAGCTTCAGAAAGTGGTCAGATTTTGGTAGTCACTAAGACTACAACTTTTACATGAACCCTGGGGAGAAACAGTGCTAGCAACCTGGATGCTGCTTCCTTAATAATAAAGTACTGCTGTTGTGAAAGAGGCAGCCCAGGTTTCCTTTCTCCTTTCACTCCAGACAAACCCTTTGACAGGGCAAAAGGCACAGATGTGAAATGCAAAGTTTGAACATTAATGTAGGAATGGACATGTGTATCAAACCTAGTAATAATAATAATGATAACAACAATCATCATCATAATCATAATCTGTTTTCCAGGTTTGCCATGTAAAAATTGCATGTATTTTACCCATAACACTCCCTCAAGCAAAACAGAAAGAAGGAGAGGGTATTCATACATATATTTCCCAGTGCCTCATTTTTCAAACAGCCTTTTTTAGGAACAGATACAGAACATGGATACAGATTAAAGCTGTTCATTTGCTTTTAGGTATCTAATTTCAACTGCAATTCACGGAAAGATATGGGTTAAATAATTTCATGGTAATCCACAGAAATTTTACCTGTTTTGATAACATAGATAGGCCTTCACTTGAGAAGGTCTGTCAGAGGTTTGGCTGCTTTTACATAAAACTGAAAGAAGAAAGAAGATTAAACTGGAGAGAAACTACACAGAGATTATACTAAGGCTTGAATTTAACCTGACAGCCAAGCAGATTCACCATTAGCACAGTCATCCCAAACTTCTCTCATTGCCTGCCTGTATCCTGTTCAAGGTCAGATGCTTTTCTCAGCTCAGGTTTTTCACAATGAGCTGCTTTTCCTTCTAAATACAAACCTTGTTGTCATAATGCAGCTGTGGTTTGTTCCCCAGAGATTTTTGTGGATTTCTTTTGGAAATGTGAATATAGTGATGTGGAAATGATAATAAAGATAATGTATCTTTGTTACTGTGAAATCCTCACACACACAGACACACACACAGACACACAGACACACACACACACTTTGTTATGGAAATGAGGCTGGGTGATTTTAATATTCTTAATAATCTTCATATAAAATATAGAGTCCTTCACAGTCTAAATATTTTAAATATTTTTCTAAAGTGTTTATTGACTTAATGAATAAAGTAGGCCCAGATACTCATGGACTGGTGATCTGATTTAATGTGCAACTCTTGATCGCAGCCATCTTCTAATTACAGGGATTCATTATGTAGCTATAGGAAGAGTTAAATGTAGTAGACTAAATTAATCCCAGCAGGATGAATATAGACAAAAAGTTATTCCAGTCTGTTTTAACAAGTATAGGGTTTCGTGTATCACTGTACTGCAAATTTTAAAATTATTCAACAACTAATTTACATGTTATTTTGCAGAAGGTTCCAGCCATTGCTTGCTGAAAAGATTGTGTTGTTTCACACCTTTCACACCACAAGGCTTTTTCTCCTCACAAGTTTTCAGTGGAGCAATTTGTATGATAGACTGGGTCCCCAAAGGAAATAACTGTATACTCAGCATCCCTGAAAACTTGTCAGAAGCGTTCAGGAATAAGAACAGCACCTTTTTACAGTGAAACGTGTCTAGACATTGTATATACCATAAACACCAAAGGAAAATTTATCTGAATTAAACAATGAAATGTTTGCATGTTTCTCCACATAATACAATCCTAGAGTAATTTAGGTAGGAAGGCACCTCTGCGGATCATCCGGTCCAACCTCCTGGCTGGTTCCAAAGAAAGATACAAGTTCAGATCACTTCATATAATGGGCACAAATCTTAAATTAATTTATTGTTGTCTACCAAACTGTATGTGCTTTTATACCATGATAAACTAATTAAAGGTTTAAACAGAGAAATAAAACATAAAACCCTGAACTGTTCTTTGCTCTTTAATATTTTTTTCTTATATTGGAAAATAGCATTTGTATTATCAATACTAATGTTCAATTTTGCAAGTGAACATAACAAGGCAATTCCCCCAAAATGAGAGGAATGCTTTTCATCTCTTTTATAACATACCCAATCCCAAATCACTATTAAAGCCAGAACCATAAATCCAGTCATGTTCCTGATCTTAGTAGATACAACTAAGAGAAAATAACTGCAAAATTAGGGGAGTTACGAAGTCTTAAAAAATAAACGGTCACATTCTGTCTAAACTATGCCACAGTCTAACTCAACAGAACAGCACAATATTGCTCATAAAAAAATAGCTGGAAAATAAAGGCAAGAATTCCCAAATCCTGTTGGGAGTGCAATGACTAAACAGGCACTCCAACAGAAGCATGAAAAATAAATGTCCTCCTCAAAGTTATTACAACAGTACAGTAGGGATCTTCTCTATTGTTTTGCTGATTGTTCACATGCACAGAAATAGATGGAAACCCACAAACATTCACATTAACAAATATGGCTACATGCTACCTCCTAATAAATGTTTGTGGATTATACTATAGAAATTAATGGAAACCGTGCATGGCTGGTAAAAGAAGAATACAGTCATAAGATGATATTCTCAATATATTTTTGAGAAGACTGGCCAACTACTCTATGCCAAATCCAAAGTCACTGCTGACATTATTAAGTGCTAACAAAATAAATGAAAAAAAAAAAAAGTAATGTACTTCAGAAGCAGCTGGACTTCACACCACCTCCGTCACAGCTGAAGTGAAAAAAATTTAGTCTTGCAGTCAATAAAGAGGCCCAAGTGTTTAGACAGGCTGAGGGAGTTGGGGTTTTTCAGGCTGAAGAAAAGACTCCAGAGAGACCTTATAGGGACCTTCCGATATCTGAAAGGAGCCTATAAAAAGGCTGGGGAAGACCTGTTCGCAAGGGCATGTAATGATAGGACAAGGGGTAATGGTTTTAAGCTAGAGCAGGGTAGATTTAGGTTGTACATTAGGCAAAGGTTCTGTAATATGAGACTGGTGGATCGCTGGAACAGGTTGCCTAGAGAGGTGGTGGAGTCCCCATCCCTGGAGACATTCAAGGTCAGGCTCAATGGGGCTCTGAGCAATCTGGTCTAGTGTAAGATGTCCCTGCTTATTGTAGGGGGGTTGAACTAGATGCCTTTATAGGTCCCTTCCAACCCAAGACATTCTGTGACTCTATAATTCTATGATTCTATGTTTAAATAACCCAGAGAAATATACTAAGCTTTAAACTAAACACAGGTCCTGCATCCTGCATTTCTTTCCCATGCAGCCAACCCAGAGGTCTAACACGTTACCATCACCAACAAATCTATGCCAACATATTGTTCTTACATAAACTGAGGTGCCTCATTCCTTCTCCCTGACTGGATTTGTCTGCCTGATCAGTGTTACAGAGGGACCTTACAACACCCAGCACAAAGAAAGCTGCATTCAGGGCAGGGGGAAATGTTTCCTCTATTTTCCTTTTTGCTTCTACCCAATAGTCTCCCACTATGGCAGTGGCAGGCTAAAAGTCAGCCACAGAAAAGTGACTGATTGTCACTATTTCTAATCTGAACCAGTAAGCCACAGGTATCAGTTCCACTGAAATGACAGGATAAAGAAAAACTGACAAGCTACAGCAGTAACATTCAATTAAAGATTCAAAGATTGAAAAGACTCTACATGGAGCATGAACACTACTACCCTGACCAGCGAAGGAGATTGTTTCACCTCACATTTGTCTAGCAGTTTGTAGGCTAATAATTTAACACAGCACAGAGTTTTTCTACAGTCCAGAGAGAGGGGAGTTAATAACTATCTCTGACATCAAGTAGGAATGGCTTTATCCAGGCAAGAAAAGAGAAGGTGATGATGTGAATGTGAAAAAAATCATACGGCAGATTGGGTGTAAAGGAAACGTTCATGTCCAGATCAAATTTATGTTCCATGAATAAAAATGTACAGTTTGCATAAGAACAGGTTTCCTGTGCTACAGAACATGATGCCCAGACACATGATTAGATAGATGCTGCAAACAACCAGGCAGAATGAGAGAAGCTTTGGAGTTGATCTAAGGATAACTATACCTAAGTGTGAACATCCTGTATTTGTTGTATCCCACGTCAAAAACATTTGCAACGATGTAGCTTTCTGTTTTCCTATTTTGTAAATAAATTTGGTTTTTAACAACTCTTTTTACCTGGATTGCATTATGGCTGATGTGTAGGTAGTTGGCAAATACTATCCATGCCAAAGCGGTAATCCGTAATGAGATAACGAACCACACTCTCTCAGTACTCAGTACAACTCCAGAGAATATAGAAGTAAGTGTTAAGCTAGATAAAATGCTTGGAAACTGGATCTGCAGAAATTTGTATGGAAGAGATGTCTTCTGATGATAAGCACAGATCAGTGACTTTAGAAACACATGAGCAACAGCTTTATCTCCAACAGTCTTCTAGCAAGCATGAAGCTTCTATGAAGAGAATTCAGTTTATTTAATCTATTCCCTTGCATCAGGAATCGTAATTCACATCTGTTTTTTTTTCCATTCATGCTAAGGATCTCAATGAAAGCAATATAGCTGCACCAAAACACCAAGTAGGAGACAGAGAACAACTAAGTCTAATACACTGGATGTTCAAATCTGTTGATAGTTGCGTACCTCCAAATTTTACAGATGCTACTATTTTACAATGCAGTGTAACTATGTCAGGAACATGATTTAGCAATCAGTAAGCTCAGAGGAGTCACAGACTGGTTAGATAAATATAATTTCCCTCGGCACTTGAAAGAAGCCAGTGTATGCCAGTACACCCAAACAGAATCTGAAAGAGTGTCAGTTCTCAGCAAGAATTTTAAAAACAGAGAGAAAAATCAGGTATCCCAAGACTTCAGACTTCTTATACTCATACTTCTAAACATTCCTAAAAGTACTTCTGAACTCCCATCACAGCATCTAATCATGCACATCTTACAGACACTGCAATTATTTCAGCAATATGACAGGAGAAATCTGAAACAGAACTCCAAAACTCAGAGATTAAATTTTCTACACTTTGCAGTACTAATGGACAAATCTCAGCATTATTCTGCACCCAGTCCACCACTGCAAGCAGCTTTTTCCTAAAGGAATATTTTAGTGAAAGTTTTAGCTACAAATGGAAAGAAGTATGAATTGAAGATAACAGGATTAAACTTAAAAAAAGATCACTATAAAATGTGGGGCTTCAGTGTCGCCTTTTACAATCGTTACTTCTCTAAAAAACAGCTCTCACGAGACAGCTAACTACATTTGCAAGGCAGGCAATATTTGCCTTCACTGTACTGAGTTGTATAAAAAGGTAATTTATGTATCCCCTCATCTGTTTCTGGGTGAAATTATCATTATTCCAATTATAATACTCTTTTAACCACAGACATCATAATTTTTATTCCTGAGACATTTTTAGTGTACATAAAAGCCATTCAAATGGTTATTTTCCAGATCGGGGCATTTTCCTTTACATCTTCATCTAAGAGAGTATGCTCTCTAGCCCATACCCCAAGACACAAATTCATAGAATAGGAAAAACCTCCCAGCTCCTGGCACCAAAGTATAACAGTACAATGTGATATTACTACAGATGTGAGCATGGATTTTCCCTCATATTGTGTCCTGAAGATTCACGGTCTAAAGGATTAAATTTGCCAATTCCTTTCACGCCTATTAATGTTCTTGGAATAAATCAACTTCACCTTGTTGTCACGTAACATTATAGAAAAAATGCAATTCTTTCTCAGTAATTTCCTTCTTCTTTATGTATTATCAACTTGAGAGGGTTTTTAATTATTTTTTTTTCTGTAAAGATACAAAAACTGTGCCTTCCAGAGCACAGCATCTCAAAACAACAGTCAGACATTTTAGATACTATAATTGCCGCTGTTCATGAAATACTAATGCTTTTTATTCCACAATTTACTTTCATACAAACAGCACAACTGAGAATCTTGTTGGGGAGGGAAAAAGTACAGACTTAATTCAGTTCTCTCTTACCTTGTTATACTAAGTTATATAGCAGCAGGGGTGTTATTTTTGATATACAATAGTATGAGACCAGAATCAAGTTTGATAAATCAGGAACAGATTTGGATTCAGGCAGTCAAACTTCTTAACTCCTAACTTGTTAATTTTTATATTTTATTTACTTGGCATATTTCAGTATTCTCTTTCAATTAATTTTGGTATCTGGGCAATACCTAAAAAAAATCCTGGAGAAATCATAAATAAGGTGAAATAGAAGCTAGGAGAGGCAGAAACCCCCAAAACTTCAGAATGCAAGTAAGTAGAGGCGTAGAGGTCAAAACATTTAAGTTAAAATGTTATCAGATGGAAGAAAATTGCGTTTTATGTCTAAAATGAATGAAAAATTACAGCATGCATTAGCTAGCATGTAACCTTATCAAGAATGCAGTTATTTTGCAATAGAGTGTGGTGTTTTTTTCTTAAATCCACTTATCTTTCTCCTCCACTTTTATCTTAGGCCCAAAGACTTATTCACATACTTAGGATTAGGCACTGAAATAAATGAAACAGTACATAATTTTCTGCAGAACCAATGGTTTTCAGTATGCTTTATTTTCTATTGTGTCTCCTCACACTTCTTCCCATTTCAGTTTGGTAATGGTTACTGAACCAAACATTCAAGTTTTGCCTAACCAAAAGAGTCACTGATGATCTGCTCAGACACTGAGGAACATCAGTACCATTTCTAATGTGAAACCTGGCAGGCAGCCCATAGAGCTGGAAATGCTTTCAGCCCTCCACCTTGACTGAGGCAACCCCTGCAGTACTAATCATGTACTCTGATAATGTTAGGTAACTAATAATTACAAATTATTTAATCTGTCTTGCAATATTCCACATGCTTTACAGAAAAATAGCTTAAAGATATTTGACAGAACTCTGCATATGTTATCACAAGTGGAAGTTTTACACGGAGAAGAACTGATAGGTTTTATAGCTCTTACACAGCTCCCTGAGATGGGTTATCAGTATCTACTGTCCCAGTTTACATTCAATCCTGCCAGAGATAGAAACAGCTTCTGAGCAGTAATAAATAATCAGGAATGTCCCTTTTGAAAGAGAGCTAAATATCTGGTTTTAGCCTGAATATAATATTCTATGTCTAATGCCTCTGCATTTTCAGTGTAAAAGTATGAGGAAATATGCAGCTCAGTGTAAATACACTACTCTCTGTTCTCAAATGCACTCCCCTCTATTCCCAAATGCCTGCTAATGTAATAAAAAATAATTACAGAGACAGACAAGATCCCAAGCCTCCAAAGGAGCCAAGCATCCTACTTCCCAAGTCCTGCCTTTCCTCCGTGATGGCACCAAGTCTTTGCCTTTTCCACTCACTGTTAGGTTTGGGGCGAACTGGAGGCTTTGATGACTAGCAGCAGCACATAAGTGGATACTAGGAACAGTTAACTCTGCCTTAAAAACAAAGGGAAAACCCAGGGACTGAAGCCAAGAAGCTGAAATTATTTGGAGAAAAGGCAAGAGGGAAGATGATAACTGGGAAATAGCTGTAATGTTACCAGACTGTGACAGTAAATGCAAAGAGAAAGGGACCTGCCTTTAATGTCAGCATGCTGGACCTGAGCTACCTTAGGGATTTATAAGCTCTTCTCTGTAACATTTTGTTGCAGGCAAAATGGTGTTGGATTGGTGAGATAGTCAGTTAATGCACTGCCAGCTAAGGCCAACTTCGGATCACTGCTTTGGTTATTGGAGGACAAAAAACACCACCAACAACTAAGCCAGCAGTGCCCCGGTGTGGGTCACCCACAGCCACTGTCCCTTGTCCATCCCCCAGTGTGGGTCACCCATGTCCACAGTGTCTTCAGAAAGGTGCCCATTTTAGATGGAATGCCTCCTGCCAAGAGGACACCTCCAGCTGCGTGTCTCATTGGGAGCTACTCCCTGCCAGTGTCTCCCCAAGAGCATCTCCCTGCCCATCTCTCCCTCTGGCAGCAGCTGCCACTCCAGAGTTGCTGCATGCTGCGGGGGCTGGCACACCACAGGGAAGGTGCTCACACTGTTTTCAGAGCTCCCTGGACCCTGCTGTGATCAGCACAGGGCACTTTGCAACCCCCCACCCCTTCATATATGCTCCATACACTTCTGCAGATGGCTCTGTTACATGGTGTATCTTCTGAGTTCTGGCTACTGTTAGCTTGCGGCTTGCAAAAAAAAAAAAAAGTAGTCTTCTGACATCATTCAAACATAATTGTTCTCATTTATAAATAATTAAATGTGCAAATACATATTTACAAGAGTCTATAGCTCTGCTAATGTTTGAATTTATTTCGAAGTAAGCCAGTTAAATGTTCTCAAGCGCTTTCCCACACAAACCTATCACAGTTATACAGCTGTCAGCATAGGCAGAAGAATTGTTTATCACATTAAAAATGCCTACTCTTTTAAATATGCTGCAACACAGAGACCCCTGCATGTACTAGCAGAATGGAAAGGCAATTTAAACACAACATGAAGCCTTCCATTAAGGCCAGAAATGAAAAATAGTGATAATAATTTAATTTTGAGACCAGAAAAAGATAATAAATACCACTATGTATTCATAGCACTACTTAATAAAATAAAATAAAAAAATTAAAAAATGGTACTTTGTAAGATTGCACTTCACCAGTTTTTACTGATTTGTATTGGGCAGGCAGAACTCTGCACCCAAACTGCACCTGCGGAGCTTCCCTGGCTCCGGATGTATTTGTTTCTCATTCATAACACAAAGCTCCTCCTGCTGGATCTTCTGAGCTCATCTTGCTCCCAGATGAGTAATTCTGTACTGGAAAGCCTGTACTGCAGATTTATAGAGCAGAAATATACACAATTAGCACATCAATGTTAAGAAAATACTAAGTGAAGCTAATTTAAGCTTTGCTAAGCAAAGCAAAGGTTAGCAGAGTATATATGCCATGATAGCAAAGCCACGTCTCATTCATGTAGCTCAGAAATTCTTACAAGTGTCCAGTAATGCTGTAGAAACAAACCTGAAACAAATCTCTTTGACTTTTCAAGGTGAAATACTCTATCAATGTGACCTTGTTTGTTCAGAAGCTCTGAAACCAGCCATTAAAACCAGCAAAGGTCAAACTGACTTTCAAATTTTCCTTTTATCTTAGTAAATAAGGAAATGAAAATCCAAATAAAAATGCCATTGTTTACAAAACTAAGTCTGTTTGATTACATCCATAATAAAATAAAACAAAAAAAAATTAAGTTTGTTGTGGTTTTTTTTTTAATGGCATTGTTCCTTTAAAGGCTTCCCTTGGAGAAAATCGTATCTGCTGCTTTAAGCACTTCTCTTAGACAAGTAAGTAGGTCCACTGACATTAGAAATAAAACACTTCACACCTCTTGATGTGTCATTAATTCCATCCCCTGGGGAGGTTATGGAAAAATAATAATTAATGTACTGCCAGAAAATGGTCTCAGATTTAAGGCAGTTTCCTTAGCTACGAATTGATGTGTTAGTTGTTTTCCTTTTATTAAATGTGTAAATCAATGGTCACTATTTTTTAACGGAGATAGTAAATAGCTTTTTGACTTATAGAGCCTACTTTAAATCTGGACTCACATCTCTGTTCAATATTATTATTCTCTTGAAATGCTAGCCTATATGTCAAACAAAACCCTCAAATATAGATTTTGCTTTTATTAAAATGATTTTTCTTTTAATTTTTCTCTACGAATTCTAACTTCTTTTACAGGAACTGCAAAATCACTTAAGATTTGCACTGTAATAAATTAATTTTCACTTTATATTCTTTCTACTTGAACAAAAATTTGCATTCATCTCTGAAGACTTAATGTAGGGAAGTAATGTTGGAAAAGTAGGAATTTTAGCAAAATACCTCTTCAGCATTCTCTCCCTTACACTCTTCGCAATCCTTTTGTCATTTATTTCTTTATTTAGTTTTAGATTTGCGGAGCAAGGATAAACAAAGACAGTGTTCTCAGAACACCAGGTCACTTAGCACAATTAAAAGTACTTCCAGAGCAATGTCACATCATGGTAAGATTTGTTACCAGCAGCACATAATCCTTCCTGTTCTCATTTAAATCATTTCACAGTAATTTACTTCTTCAAAGGTTTACTTAAGACAGGTTTTACGATGTCCTAGCAGTCAGAAATTTGGTCTTGAATTGGCTGGTTTTTCCACTTAACAAAATCCAAACATCTTTTTCTTGTCTTTCTCTAGGACCCCATTCACCAGTTGTTCCCAGACAAAAATGAGAACAGGTACAAGAAGACACTGCTACAGCATTTCTAGTCTATTTTGTCTTCTTTCTGATACACTTCCCTGTTCAAAAAAGCTGGCAAGCCTAAATAATACAGGAGCACTATTAAAACCTGTGGTTGGAGTTGTGCAGGAGAAAGACCCCTTCCATACAAACTTTAAGACTAGCTGCCTGGGGAGATAAAGAGCCTTGAAGAGTGAACAGAGGAGTCAAGAAGTGGGGAGCAAAAGGGTCTTGAGGGTCACCACTCTGCCTTCTTGAATGTGATCATCTTCATTCCTCAGGGGAAATCTGAGCAGCAGCTTCCCAAATGCTGCCAACTCAGCAAAGTATTTACATTTTGGCAGCAGTGGTATAAAAATCACTTCCCTGAGCCCTCAATCCTCTTCCATAGCATGTCCCCACAGTAACGTATGCAAGGAAAGCTAGGGGACAGTCTCTCAAAAATGGCCTTTTCAGGCAAATACTCTTGTGAAAGCAGCAAGAATATTATAGGGCATCTGTATTGTCAAAAGAAGACACAGTGCTCACTGGAGTGAAAAGGACCCTCCAGATGATCCGATTCTGTTCCTTATTTACACTGCCTCCAAGAAGGCCTGCATTATTGATGCCAGCACAGCTGCCTGCTACCACTGATAAGCGAGAAGAAGCAAGTTGTGCGAGACTGGTGAAATGCTTTCTTAACACAATTATCAAGGTATTGCAGTAGCCCTATACTAAAATATGTGTTCATTTACTATTTCAGTACAAATGCTCTTCTGTAACAGCGATTTTAACTCATGATGCACACAATAATGAAATGTTACTGTAATTTTCATTAAAATGAGTGTTAAAGTGATGAAAAATTCTATTGATGCTTCATTTTCCGATTGCTGTCTTCCATTTCTGTCTTCTGAAGATAGGGAACTAAGACGCAGAATCCAGAGTTACTCATTCTGCCACCAAGCCCCCTATTCATCTCTGTCAAGAACAAATTCATTCCAGTGCAAACATTCCTCTTACTTCCACCCCTAAGACAATGTTTTACCCACAGCTTATGGCAATAAAGAAAAATTGTGTGTTGATTTACGTATGGAGCCAACACAAATCACTGACTACTGTGGAGTTTGGTTAAACATGCTGCACGCCACCATCTTCTCTTTTTGATGCAATGCTTTATGTTTTGTACTGGTTTATGAAAGGTGGGAAAAGGATGAACAAAGTACTGGCAGAGTAAAGTTGCTCATTCAGAAGGTATGGAGTTAAATGGGGATTTTCATCCATCCAACTAACAATTTTCCTTGTGTGGAAGTAGAGTTCTACTAGTATGCTTAGTAAGCCTATACATTGAAAAAAGACCTCTGGAAGAGGACGAAACTTGATTTAGAAGGGAAAATAGTCCCATTTGTTGAGGGCTTTTGGTGAGTATTTTTTCTTATCAAAAGACCATGCTCTTTTTCCACATCCTGATTACTTCCCAAAGTGTCCTTTCCCACGAACGTTATTGAAGTGTCCTTGCATCTTCAGGCTAAGCACTGTCACACAAATCTTTTTGCTGCCAAACCAAAGATTATCTTTTATTGCTGTACCACTTCCCAAGCAGTGAAAAAAAAAACAAAACAACCCCAAAACAAACAAACAAAAAAAACAACCAGAAAACAAATAGACCAAACAAAATTTTCAGATTGGCTTTGCTTCAGACAGAAAAAGATGACTTTCCCCTGTTTTGTCCTCTTTCTCTTTCTGCAGTCATCAAGGCCAGAAGTTTATTCTTAGGTGAAAGCTAGCATTGTCTGATGCTAGTCTGTGGCTGTTTTACTGAGAATCCTAAAACACAAAAATTTAAAAAATATACATTGTCTCATTTTTCTAAATTTGCCTTTTACTTCCTTTATTTATTTACCTTTAAAAATTCCCACACTTTTTTTCCACTTGTCTTTCATCTTTCTCCCCAACATTGAGGATGTTCCAAAATATGAGGTTTTTTCCCCCTTCCAGTGTTCTCTTCTACTGAAAGAAGGCAGCATTCATTTGCTATTTCTAAAAGTGACTTCTCAGTTTACAATATGAACTCTGAAGACAGAGCTCAAGCAGCCCATCTAGAAAAGCAGCTACTGGGCACGCAGAACGTACACGCTTATGAAAGTTGCCATGCTGGGTGCAAAAGATGTGCAGCCAGAACCTTCACACCCTACCTAGGAAGATAAGCCCACTGCTCCTAGTAGAGCACCCTGCACCTCCCTCATTCCCCATGTGTCTGGAATTCCTTTCAAAAAAAATGGCAATGTGGAAAGAACAATATGCAGCCAGGACTCATCAAAAGATGCCATTCACCAGGATTCAACCGTGGGTATTGGTCTACAAGGTGCACTACAGAGTAAATCAGATACAGTCCCTCAGGCTTAAATGATACAAAGGCTGGCTTGCTTTTCTCTGACTCTCGCTCTCTGAAACCACCTTCTTGCTCAAGAAAAGCAACAAGAAAGACCATTTAAGAAACTGTTAAGCAATAGTGCAATGGCGACGTGTCTACTCTGTAGACACTTGAAATGTAACGAACATTTAAGCAATGGAGATTTTTCACCTAGTAATTAAAGTTATAAAAAAATGGAAGTATTTTGCAGCACATTATTTTTAAGTACCCTGCAGACCATACAGAAAATATCACATCAATTTGCCTAGGTTTAGTCATATGAAACCTCCTACTTAAGTTCTCGTCAGCAGTAAAAGTACCAGTTATAAATTAGTCCTCCCCTCATAGGAAAGACAGCTGTCCATGGAGAGTACCAATTTATTCCACCCAAATCTGGAAAAAAATTAAGCCCACATCCACTGAAAATACTAAAAACTCAACTTTCAACACAATTAAGCAACGTTAACCGTAAGATAAAAACAGTACTGACGTGCTAAACTTCTGCTTCCCTTCCATTACTAAAGCCAGGTCTAGTCACAACATTACTCAGTAGGGCTGATGCCATGCAGCACCTGTTTTTCAACATCAACAAAAAATAGGTAACAAAAATCTGTAACACATAGATCAGTTTTCTTCTAAGTAAAAAAATTATCAAAGCTCAGTTCTTTGCCTAATTCACATTTACACAATAAGGCAAAAAAAGATTTTTTACTGTTAGGTAAGCTATATCATTTTAAGATTATTTGCTCAGCAGAAGGGAAAAGCAGATTTTCTCCTATCCCTTAGGCTAGCCTGCAAATGAATCAATGAACCATTAATTTATATGTAAAATTTCATGAGGATATTCTCTTTAGAAGCCATATTTTGCAAGATAATAATTGTGTTGAAATGAGAAACGTCTTTTACAGGCCATCCTAGAAGAACAAGAAGATCTAGTGCTTTGCTGAAGGCTCCCAGACATCTTTACAGTACTGGCAACATATTTATAGTAATGGTTTATCTCACAAAGCCATTACTCACCTATTGGCAATTGCAGAGACCAAATTCATTCCCAGCTGTGAAACATACCCTAGCCACTTCAGGAGCTGTTTACATTCGGGAAAATAACATTGAGATCATACTTAAAAATTTTAAACTCTGCTTAGCCCATTTTTGGTTTTTGAAAAGCCCTATATCCAAGTCATATTTTACTCTTTATACAGAGATTAAAAGTCATGCTGAGTACCCATAAACTTGAATAAGCTTAGAAACAGCAATAGTTGTCCAGAAGAAGAGCGTAGGCATAACGTCTGCATATTGATAGTATGAGAGTTTGGGGGTAAAAATTAGCCATTATCAATCACTCAGGTAGAAATAAAATTATTTCACTGATTCATTCATAACGAGTTGTAAAATAGCTTTCTCAGCAGTCTTGGTTGTTTTTTCCTCCCTCAGTGTCCTCTAGATTTAAATCAATATATAGTAGCAACAGTCATTCAGGAGCATACCAAATGCTAACACAGTTGTCTCTGTTTATTTTGCTGTCTGGACTGCAGCTGCCCATGGTGAATGAAAAGATTCCTGTCTCTCATAAATGTTTGCTGTTGGTGTAACTTCTTTCACCGATCCTGTTCTCAAGACAATAATGGCTTTCATTTCTAGTATAGCATCTTTCAGCATGGCATTCACTCAACAAAGCTACAGCAGTGTATCAGTCTAAACACACTTGGTGTCTGGCCATCAGTGCTCATGAAACATAAATGTAAATACAAGGTAAAATATCTACTTCAAAGTCAGTCATATTTTATATGGTCTTTTGTTACAAAGGAGTTCAGTCCTTAGTGGTTTGAAGTTTGGGAGAGGGGGAGGCTACCATCTTAGAAGAGATTTAGTCTCTCAGTTTTACAAAAGAGTGAACATAAATTCGGGTAAAGCAATGACCCATAAAATTTCTCCAAACAATTCAAGTTTCTGAATGCACAAAATCCTTGTGGAAGTGCCCAGGAAAAACTCTTTTTAAAAATAAATAAATAATTAGGTTGGCTTCAAATTATATCTTCAGCTCTGTTTTCCTCTAAAAGCTGGTGTTTAAAATCAGTCAGAAATTTCAGACAGAATAATTGTTTAACCTTCAGACTTCTTGGCAGTTTTTGGTTGCTTTCTCTGTGCACTTTTGAAGATAAAATGTGGTTCTTAAAGATATTGTTCCTTGTCAGTCCTGTTTTTCTTTACTGATCAAGTTATTGACAAGAAAATCACCTGTCCTGATAAAATAGGAATCTCAAATACCTCACATATTATAAAGAATTTTTTGAGTGGCTGGATTTCGTATTTTTTATCAATAGGTAAAATAATTAAATGGATGTGCAGAAAAGAGTTATTATACATAAAACATGTTACATTATAGTAAAGTGTATGTACTGCTCACACAAACATAACTGCACTCTACAAGGCAGCAGCTACAGAGGACAAGCCTAGAAACAGTAAAAGAAGAAATCAACCATATCTAGTCCTCATCCAATGTCTTTTCTGTCTGTTCTCTACGCCTTTTTTTTTCCTAAAATAAACACATATTTGTGTTGATTTGCTAGCATTTAATGGCTCATTTGTGATGATCTTTAGAACCTGTGTTTGACTTCGGAATTCTGATCAATTCTATGACGTCAGCATGTAGCTTTTGCTTCAAAACTGTAAACCAAAAGGCTTTGAATAGCATCTACTAGCTAAAGTACAATTACAAAGCCTCAACTTTTGCCATCAGTTCATGCAACAGTAGCTATGTTAAGGGGAACCAGGAAAGCTTTCCTACCTCCTAAGGGGAAAATGCAGAATAGAATTTCCCACCAAGGCACAGAAAGAAGCTTGGGAATTTTAACAATGCCTAGCATTAGACAGAGGGTATCTTTGACTTGTTGACAACTCTTCATATTCAGATATCTAGAAACTATCTAGATGTTATTGAATAGATAGATATTTCGAATATGGAAATATGCAGTTGACCCTGAAAAAGGCTGTAAGGAACTGGGTCAAGAAGATGGGAGGATCATGCTTGTAGCAGCAGAGGGAGTAGCAATCACAACTGGAAAACATGGGTAGAGCAATATCCCACACTTCAAATTACTCCGGACTTAGAAGCACACAGTGCAAAATTTTGTATTGGACAGAATACAGCTACCTGGTGTTTCAGGTTGACATTACTTTAGAATTACTGAAAGCACTGATAGGCTTATTTTTCCTGATACTATTTTAATTTATTCTTTTTAATTTTTTTTTAAAGAGATGCCATACCCTTTAGTTGTAAATAGCACAGAAACAAAGGCCAGGTGTATTCCCCTAATGAGACTATGACTATGAAATCAAAACATGAGTGTTCAATTTTAGTTTTTCATCTGCTAAGTTCCTGACAAACCCATAACATAGGCTCCCAAACAGCGGATGGCTCATAAACACTCTCAGGTTCCTGGAGCTGCTTTTGCTGTCACCAGATGAAGCATTCAAGCAGGAATGCTTTAAAAACCCTGATTTAGAGCTTTAGAAACATTGTGCTACAAACTACAAATACACACCCAGACTGGCATCTGGAACATCAGCCGCTTTCCTCCTGCATCAGACACTGCCACTTCTGTAGCAATTCTGCCAGTATTAGGTAAGGCAGCACAAACAGCAAGACTTTCTGCTAAGCATTATTTCTTTCACATGGGTAAATCAACTAACCAAACATAACTGAAAGACATGCAAAATATTATTCCAGTCTCCATTACATTGATTTCACAGTAGCACAGCTATTAGGATGTTTCCAGATTTATATGTTATGTTATTTTGCTGATAGCTCCTGGACTGGATTTAGGTTTGTTCAGTGATGAACAAGGATTCAGAAGTACTCAAATGAACATTTAGAAATACTAAAGTGGGGGACGGTGAGTGGAGGAAGATACAAGTATGTGCCTGCTTCGTCCCATTTATGCTGCAGTGCTGGTGGATCTCTTTGAAGTGCTGGTATGGGGGACGAAACTGCATTCTCCAAATACCATTTACATAATCAGTTTTTCCACATTTAAAGAAGACATGTCTCCCTGTTGTTACTTCAATTTGTTCCTTGTAAGCATACACCTGTGTTAATTTCCTCCATCCTTTCCACTCCAGAAAAAGAGGCCACCTCTAGCAAAGCAACTGCACTGAGAATAAAACTGTACGTTGACTGGCAATTTGTTACTTTGCTTCTGTCTGAATCCCTTCCCTATCCTTGAAAGGAATCACAGAATCACAGAATCCTAAGGGTTGGAAGGGACCTTGAAAGATCATGTAGTCCAACTCCCCTGCCAGGCAGGGTCACCTAGAGTACATCACACAGGAAAGAAATCTCTAGCTACTATTTACAGTTATGAGGCTCCAATCAAGTATGGATGGCTATATATATATGTCATATATCTATATCCAGCTTCTGGGGATCACATAACACAAAATAATTTGCATATTCATTTAGACTTTTTTTGCAGCTGAAAAACAGAACATGTATCTACATGAAGATTGTATTAACGAAGTACACTTGAAGTTAAGGCTCTGATGGATCTGACAGGAGCAGTGGGTCTGGATTGCATTGCAAATCTCTATTATTCCATGTATGTGGTTATTTCTGTTTGTTATCATCACTGACCAGCATCATATGAAGGCAGATAAACAAATTCAGTGTTTTCATATTATGTAATGATTGGATATTATCCTTACACTCACCAAGACTGGAATTAATAATTGGTGTCATTTTTTTAGGTGTCATAGCCTGGATCCTATTATGGAGACCTTCAAACAAAACTAGGTAGAATTACCTTCTGTGGGTTGTTGTGATGTTACAGATCACATTCAGAGCATTTCACCAACTTTCCACAGCTCTCTCTACCAGCAGCGAGAACAGCTCCAGAAATGTGCATTCTTCTCCCACTGTCACACCTTTAGACCGAGCACCTGCTGCTGTCAATCCTACTTAAGACTTCCTCTGCTAGGAGACACAAACACCAGGTTCCCCATCACCCCCCTGCCATGTTGCTCTCTGCCATGCCCCGTGGCCCACTGCCCACTGTGCCAAGCAGCAGCAGGCCTCAGCACAGCCCACAGCCAACACTGGGCACAACGCTCCTTCATGGCTCTCAAGTGGGGCAGCACACTGCCTGCCTCCTGCACGGGGTGCACAGAAGAGAACCTCACCTCTAGGCATCCCGATTCAGCAAAAGGTACATTATTTCTTGCTCCAGACAACAAGTCAAGTATTGCTGCCGATAAAACATTCTCTTCCTGAAAGAAGGTTGTACTGAGGCGGGCGTTGGCCTCTTCTCCCAAGTGAATAATGATAGGGCTAGAGGAAATGGCCTGAAGTTGCACCAGGGGAAGTTTAGACTAGATATTAGGAAGAATTTATTTACTAGAAGAGTGGTCAGACACTGGAACAGGCTGCCCAGGGAGGTGGTGGAGTCACCATCCTTGGAGGTATTCAAAAGGCATGTAGACATGGCACTTCAGGACATGCTCTAGTGGCCATGGTGGTTTTTTCTGGGTTCACAGTTGGATTCAGTGATCTTAGTGGTCTTTTCCAACTGTGACGATTCTGTGATTCTATGTGATTCTGTGATTCCTTTCCTGATTGTACGTGTGGCACTGAAGCTCATTATAACCATCCTTTGACCTAAAACATACTGCCTTCCCCATACCTACTTTCTCTCACATACGTATGGATTATAATCATCCCCCAAACAACCAGATGCACAGGCATGCATCTGACAAGTGACTCTGTTCCCCAGTTTGCCAGTTCATGTCTTGTAACTGGCAGAACTATGCTGCAGGTGAGCAATCACACCTTCAATAACCTCATGCAAACACAACACTCCGATTTCTTTCTTATCACTTGTTCTGCACTATTTAATTATTTCAGCCAACACCATGAACACACCTCTGATGCAGCTGTAGAGGCTCTTCCAAGCTGGAAGAGCTGCAGAGCAATGTCCTCATCAGTGGACTGACAAGCAAAAGGTGACCAAGCTCCACCAGCCCCACAGCATCCCTCCTCAGCCTGCCCCACACACGCTTTGTATGCTCTTTCCCATTCCTGCCTTCGTCTAGGCTTGTCACCCTTGTATGCTCTCCTAAATCTACTTTTCACAGGAAGACTCTCTCTACAGCATTACCTTGATCCATTTCATAGCAGTCCTTGGGGGTTTTATGCCACTGTTGAATTGCAATAAAGCAGGATGTTGCAGAAACACCGCAGTGACAAGCAATCGATTCTGCTTTGCCAGGGCTCCCTGAAAAATCTGAGAGGCAAACGCTTGTGACAGCCACAAATCCACCAATACGATCTGATGAGGAATTTTCAGTACTTCCACCAACATTATAGCTGTTGTTACAAGTAGCTGAATTTATTCTCCTACAGGTAAAAACTCAACTTCTGACTATCATCATAGCAAAAACAGTAGTTTTTAGCCATAAAGCTGCTGCTTTTACAGAAACGTTCAAAAGATGCCATATAAAGCAATTCACTTCTCCATGTTACCTCAAAAAAGGGCACTATTCCAGGAGAGAAAAAAGATATTTTATTAAAGTTCTTATTCTGCAAGTGGTTAATTGATTATTTCTCACATCAAAACACCTCAAGTGGGAAGCTGAGATGCTGAACACAGAATTCAAGAGTTCTTGGTTTCTGAGACCAAGGCTTTTCTGTCTCTTCCTGTATTTAAGGGGCCAAAATAAAAATAAAAATAAATACAGCATTTTTAAGAACAATTGCTATATGGCATGCAATCAGGCCAAATACATAGTGTCTTGGAAACCCAGTGTAATCGGAGATGAACAAACATGACTTTCAAGATATTTAATAACCTGTCATTTTTTTATTCATCCAAAGCAACCTATTGAAGGCGGCATCCCAAATCTGAATGAAGTTGGTAGCAGACAGTATCTGTATCTCATCTGAAATGTAAATGAGTCATTCTTGTCTTTTAGGGGACTAGGATAGAAGAGACTGCTCTTTAGTCTTGTGGTTAAAAATAACTTTCCACTCGTCACACACAATATCCCCTGTAATGATCCCAGCTTAGTATTATTTTCATGATGACCTATTAAATAAATGGGGACATGATGCATTCTTCAAAACTCAAGAAAAGTCAGATATTAAAAATAAAAATAAGGACATGTAATGCAACACCAGGTATTGTATTACATCTAAAAATAACCTACTAAGATTCAGGAAATAAAAAAGGACAAAAAAGGGGTGTGAGATGCTGCACAGAAAGGCTTCAAACTATTGCCAGTCTTGAATGTTCAGAAGAGATGATGCTCCAGGGAAAATTTCCTACTTGGCTTCAGGCCTTGCTGAACACTGGAATTGTTCCAGCTGGATCCTCAGCTGTTCTCCTTTTCCTCAGTGTAAGCTGAAAAGCTGTTACCCCCTGAGTGAGAAGAGGCTAGATCAAATGTCACCTTTGCCTGTATTCATGCAAGTATCTTCTGATAATCATGATAAAATGCTTGCCCAAGCACAACGGATTAATGATTGCAACATACTCTCAACTGAGCTCTTCTATGGTAGTTTGTCAACATTAAAACTGTATAGATGTCAAAGAGGACAAAGGCAATACATCATCTGGGAGCTTCCAACCGTAGTAATCTAATTGCAACCTTTATAACATCGTTTTCTCACTGCGAGAGGTTAAAACTGTACCAAGGAAAAACTCAAAAACAATCTTAAAGGAGGCTGCTTTGTAGCTTTTAGGCCACTTTTCTGGACTAGGGATGGAAGAAAGCCTTTCGCTAGGAAAATGGATGGACAGATTTGATCAGAGATGCGTTTCTAGGAAAGATTCCACCCAGATACCTGAGTGGAAAGAATCATTGTCTCATATCACATTTTGGAGGTCCTGCACACTAAGAGACATGTAGATACAGGCAGTCACTTGAGCTATATGTTCAGATATATCTGAATTAACTCATGCACCAGAGGCTGCATCAGCGTGCTAACTACAATATTATAGTGGGCTTTCATAAATCAGAGGTGATTACACAGTCACAGAATCATAGAATCACAGAAAGTTACCAGTTGGAAGGGACCTCTGGAGATAATCAAGTCCAACTCCCCTGCCAGAGCAGGACCACCAAGGGCAGATCACACAGAAATGCATCCAGGCAGGTCTTCAAAGTCTCCACGGAAGGAGACTCCACAGCCTCTTTGGGCAGCCTGTTCCAGTGCTCCACCATCCTTACAGTAAAGAAGTTTCTCCTCATGTTGAGGTGCAACTTCCTGTGTTCCAGTTTGTATACATTGCCCCTTGTCCTGTCACAGGGCATGACTGAAAACAGATTGGCCCCTCCTTCTTGACAGGCACCCTTCAGATATTTATATACATTAATAAGATCCCCTCTCAATCTTCTCTTCTCTAGACTAAACAGCCCCAGGTCTCTCAGCCTTTCCTCGTAAGACAGGTGGTCCAGTCCCTTAATCATCCTCATAGTCCTCCGTTGGACTCTCTCAAGTAAGTCCCTGTCCCTCTTGAACTGGGGAGCCCAGAACTGGATACAATACTCCAGATGGGGTCTTACTAGGGCAGAGTAGAAGTGGAGGAGAACCTCCCTTGACCTGCTGGACACACTCTTCTTAATGCACCTGAGGATACCATTGGCCTTCTTGGCCACAAGGGCACATTGCTGTCCCATGGATAACTTGTTGTCTACCAAGACTCCAAGGTCCTCCAAAGAGCTGATTACTAGCAGGTCAGCTCCTAAACTGTATTGGTGCCTGCTGTTATTCCTGCCCAGGTGCAGGACTCTACACTTATTCTTGTTGAACCTCATTAGGTTCCTCTTGGCCCAGCTCTCCAGTCTGTCCAAATCTTGCTGAATGGCCACACAGCCTTCCAGTGAATCAGCCAATCCTCCCAGCTTCATATCATCAGCAAACTTGCTGAGGATACACTTTGTCTCCTCATCCAGGTCGCTGAAGAAGATGTGGAACAGGACTGGGCCCAGCACTGATCCCTGGAGGACTCCACTAGTTACAGGTCTCCAGCTGGACACTGCACCATTGATTGCTACCCTTTGGGCTCTGTTGTTTAGCCAGTTCTCAGTCCATCTCACTGTTCACTCTTCTACCCTACACTCCCTGAGCTTGCTCACAAGGATGTTATGGGAGACAGTGTCAAAAGCCTTGCTAAGGTCAAGGCAGCCTATATCCACTGCGTCTACCCATTCTGTCACACCATCATAAAAGGCTATCAGATTAGTCAGACGTTACTTCGCCTTGTTAAATCCATGCTGGCTACTCCTGACAACCTTCCTTTCTTCCATGTGCTTAGAGATGACCTCCAGAATGAGCTGCTCCATCATTTTTCCAGGGATGGAGGTGAGGCCGACTGGTCTGTAGTTTCCTGGATCTTCCTTCTTGCCCTTTTTGAAGACTGGAGTGA
Organism: Hemiprocne comata; assembly: GCA_020745705.1. Classification (NCBI taxonomy): domain Eukaryota; kingdom Metazoa; phylum Chordata; class Aves; order Apodiformes; family Apodidae; genus Hemiprocne; species Hemiprocne comata. The sequence continues at coordinate 88,384,805 of CM036587.1, forward strand.
TGTTGGCTTTTCTCCAGACCTCAGGCACCTCTCCTGTTTGCCATGATCTTTCAAAAAATGATGGAGAGTGGTAGAGCTATACCATCTGCCAGCTCTCTCAACACGAGTGGGCGCATCCCATCCGGGCCCACAGATTTGCCTATGTTCAGTTTACCCAACTGATCTCTAGCCCAATCTTCACTGGCCAGTGGAAAGTCTTCCTTCCTCCAGGCTCTCTGACTTCCAGGGTCTGGGATTCACAAAGGCTGGTCTTAGGAATAAAGACTGAAGCCAAGAAGGTATTCAGTAACTCTGCCTTCTCTGTATCCTCTGTTACCAGGGCTCCCACCTCATTCAGCAGTTTCCTGATTCCCACGTTGTCCCTATTCTTCCTTTTACCACTGGTGTATCTGAAGAAGCCCTTCTCGTTCTCTTTTACTCCTTAGCCAGGTGTAGTTCTAAGAGGGCTTTGGCCTTCCTTGTTGCCTTCCTACATACCCTGACTGTATAATGCTTTCTGATCTGCTCTATTTCAGATGTTTTTATGCATTCACAGAAATTATATACTTCAGTCAAAAAGGTTTTTTTGATTCCCCACTTTTTTAAAATACTATTTTTTTCTCTAATAGTAGAAACCTTCTCTTTTTAACAAAACCTTAGAGACATAAGCCAGCATATACTGAAATTTGCCTAAATATTTCAGGTATGCACTATTATAAAAGTTCAAATGAAAATTAGTGAGATGGTAATTTGAAAATCAGAATTAATAATATCAAAAGTTTCAGAAATTATAAACAAGTCTAACTGCATCATGAATAGACCTGCTGTGTCCCACTGCTCTTCCTGCCCTCAAGAGTCTTGCCCAAAATGATTTGATAAATAACTCCCATCTGAGATATTTAAACCAGGGCAGAAGTTGTGGCTATGCTTCTCTGAAGACCCACCTGATAAATTAGGCATAGCTATTTTTCAAGTCCAACTGAAGAATGCTAATCTGCTGGCAAGCAGTGGAATACCGTGCTACGGTGGAGTGAGTAAGTACATTACCATTGACGTCTGAGCAGAAAAAACTGCAGCAAAAACTGTGTATGGGAAGCCTAAGAAGTAAGGGACAGAGAGATAGCCTGGAGAGGGGAGCAGGGAACTTTGACTTTGGGGCTTTGGCTAGGAGGCCTTAAAAAGGAAGAATGGAAAAGGAGCAATTACTGAGGGAGAAGTCTGGGAATAATTTAGGAGGTTCTTTGGAACAGAAGGGGTCAGGTATAGGAGTTGGGGTGTGTTGGAGGAGTGAGAGATTTGAGCTTTCAAGGAAAAAGGGTGGCAGTCCAGAAATAGAAGACACTTCTGGATAATAAGGACCTGGGCTTCCATGGGGCAGCTTGGCAGCCCTGCCTGCTCAGGCACCAGTTCTACCCTGATTTATCAACCCACCAGCTGCCTAGTGCTGCCTCTTCCCTAACTCACGGCTTTAGTTGTGAAAAACGTGTAGCCCTAAATATTAAAGTTCCATAAAATTAACTCAACACTGTAAATACTCCAATATCTCTAGTAAGAAAAACAATGACAGTAGGAAAATCTAACGCACTTGAGAACTGAAAAACAGGATTTTCAAGTAGTAGTTTACTCAACAGTAAGAAGACACCTAACTAGGGCAACATGTTAATTGCATAGACACAGCTGTGAGTCTTTTACTGTGCAGTTACAGTTTAGGTGATGGCTTCTTTTGGAGGATCTCAAGGGTAAGACTGCTCAAGATGAAAGAGGGGTTAGAGCACTGCAGTTTTAAACAAGTGTTGTGAGATGATTTAGCTGATCTACGATTCAATAATGATGAAGATACTTTGCCAGTTAAGGGGATACTGAAAACGTAACTTCATTAAAAACCATTATGTTTGGTTTGGAAATTTTTTCTTTTTTTTTAATTCCAAGTATAACAAAATACAGAAAAGTCAGCTGGGAAAAAGCAAAAACTTTACTTTCATTACTTCCAAGTCACTGAAACCATCACATTTTCAGCTATATTTCACAAGAGTAGCATTTTTAGACTTTTTTTTCCCCCAGAAATTTCTTTGCTTTAAAATATATTCTAAAATTGTGACAAGATTAATGTATTAACACCATATTGCAAGACTTCAATGACAGACCTTGCCTAAAAAGAATTACTTCCTTACACATATTTTGCATTAAAAATAATCTACTCAAAACACCACACCTCCTGTTCATTGGGGTTTTTTTCAGACACTTGGGGAGTAATATTAATATTAGTATGCCAACTGTTACATTGTATTAAAAAAAACATAAGGTAAATTTCAGTATGTACTTGATGTTGTAGTATATTTAAGAAACAATTTCCTTAACAGCAAGAAACCTTACTGTAGCTGCATGACAATAAGACACAGCAGCCTGAAATACACGGTATTGTTGACCTTCTGTACTCCAAATCGTTCTGATTTTTATAACTCCTATAGTATTTCTGCAGACCGTTGTTTGCCATGCCATTTCTATCCATCATCACTGAACATACAAATAAAAAGAGTTGAAAGTCTATTTCCTGTACACAGTAAATGCGCCTTGCTCCTTGCCTACTCAGCCGGGGATTTTATTTACCATATGGTTACACTACTTTATATTTAACTAAGGACTACATTTCTTCTACAGTTTTAACTCAACCCTTTTTCTTTACCTTTCCTGTCAGCATTTCTCCCTCCATGCTGCAGCCCAGGAGCCACCTATTTTTCCAGGACTGTGGAAAAAAAAAGAAAAGGCATCACTTCTGCGCAAGCCATTACTATGCCTGCATGCCCAGATCTCCACGCTGCAGGAGTGGAGCTGCACAGCTTCCACCACACTTCTACTCAGCTTCTTCCAAGTACTGAAACCCCAGGGCCTGGGATCAACCCCCAGAGGGTTGTGGCTAGTCTAATTCGCTTTCTCCGTCCTCACTAACAACCTTACGTGGTGACTCCTCCAACATTTCTTCAGCCTCTGATGCCCAGCCTGTGCACACCGAATGGCAGCCATCTGCCCATGAGCACAGGTCCCATCTCATGGAAAGAGCAGGAGGCAGAAGCCAGACATGGCAGTGGTGGGCTTTCATGCTGACTTCAGTCCTCTCTCATTCCCACTGAGACTGCCGCTGCTCCAAAAAAAGCTATACATCTGGCTGGGTAATCTCACTCTGCTTTGATAAAACAGCTAAAAAAAAAAAAAAAAAACTAACCTGAAAAAACCCTCATGTAAAAATTGCAACACAACTGCAAAAGTACTGACAACTGAAACCTGACATGTTGTTCAATAAATCTCATTTTCTTTATAAATCCCTGTGATACATGGTTGCTTAACAGGATAAATAAAGGAGAATACAAACCCTACAACACTACAAGAGGCAAAGTTGTTTTGCTCTGCATTTCTACATTACGTGAAATCACTAATCTGTGATAGCTACTGTTAGGTCAGTAATGAAGGACAGAAATAGGCAAGTTCTGTGGAACCAGAAAGATAATCCATTTGAAGTGGACTTCAGTAGCGACTTCAGCAGTGTGCCCTGGTGGCCAAGAAGGCCAACAACATCCTGGTCTGTATCAGGAATAACGTGGCCAGCAGGAGTAGGGAGGTGATCATGCCCCTGTACTCAGCACTGGTGATGCCACACCTCCAGTACTGTGTGCAGTTCTGGGCCCCTCACTATAAGAAGGACATGGCAGTGCTGGAGCGTGTACTTACTGAAATGTGATTGAAAGTAAACAAGAAGTGAGATGAAGGGGAATTAAGAGGTATTAAAGTACAGATTCGTTTCTAGCCCCTCTGGAGAAATACAGCCTGCAACCATCTGCCTACATCACCAATGAGCATGAAATGCTTGTGCCCATCTAGAGCAAATCATGTGGTAGTATAGAATTAAGTATGATTCACACATTATAATGTGCATTTATTGCACTTTTCTGCATTCAGGGATTGGTTATCAATCAGGATTTCACTTTTCAGTCTTCATCGGACCAAAGAATCATGATCTTTCTCAATTTTTCTTGTGCAACCTTTTAATGGAGTTTAGTATACAAATTAATGTCATGCAGTCAACGTACTTTCCTTCCCTTGTCAATACTCTGGATCATCCAGTAGACCTGGCAGTTTATCTACACTGAACCTGACAGAGACTCAAAATCATATTTGATATTCCTAAATATGTTTCTAAATGCTGAGTAAATTCAGATTTCAAGAAGAAAATAAAAAGCATCCATATGTATCTAAGTAAGACTGTAATCTCTTCTATGTGAAAGTTACTTAAAACACTGTATTATACTTGTTTATATATGTGTGTAAGTAATATGTACACATTGACAGGAACTGTCATTAGATAACACATGCACTCATAATGGGTAATCAGAGCCTGACATGAGAAAAAAAGACTCAAATCTCTACCTCATTTTAGATCTTAGCTGGAAAGTAGAAGCTTTCAGTCACATGTGTGTTTAATATGATTTATGTAGATTTTCACCTTCTTTATACAAGACACTGTTTAATCTATTTCCTTCATCACTGCAAATTATTTGGGAAAAACAATTGTTGATCAAGACTAACAACAGCATAATAAAGAAAATGTACACAATACTGTCACAGAAGAAGTACAATCCTATTTACCGAGGATCAATTGTATCCCAAAACAAACAAACAAAAAATTACAGAATCTGGAAGAGAAAGCCATATCTTTTGCTTGTTTATATTACCAACAAAGAAAAAAAGCCTTGCCACACAGCTTTTTTTCTTTCCTTTTTTGGAGAGGCTGAACTGCAAGTGTGATCACGGGCAATGTGACAGAACTCTAACTAAGCCCTCAGATATTTGAACTTGCAACACAATCACTGTCACTAATGACACCTACAATCTGTTATTTACATAAACTTACCCACATTGAATGAGGAAAAAAATATTGTTATGAAGGCTACAGCTGGCTGCAAGACAAAAAAACACAAAGTGATGAAAAAAGTATTGAATTGAGGCTGTCTCCATTAAAAAGTGGGAGAGGAGAAAACTGTCATGGTATATATGAGAAGGTGATGCAAACTTAGGAGGAAATGTATGAAAAGAGGAGGTGAAAAAGGAATACAAAGGAATTGTGAGGTAAACAAAACAAGCAGAAAATAGTAAAAGGATATTCACACTACAAATGTGCATACTGATAAATTACAGAAACCATCTCAGACTAGAATATTACAAGAAATCTAGAAAGCATTAATGTGGAAAGAGACTGTGAAGACTGCAAAATGCAAATGACTTTGCAATGACATATGAAGATACGAGACGGGGAGACTGTAGTTATTAAGTCTCACTCCACCTGCCATCTTGAGCGTGATTCTTGCAAACCAATGATATTTGCAAATCAGTCAAGTGTTACAGAAATCAGAATATTTAAGAAGAGATTCAGGTTTGCCAGTTCAAGCAAAGATAAATCCCTTAGAAGTACAATACGGAATTTATATACATATATAACCTAGCTAAAACGGTATGTACAAGAAGAAAATAAGAAAAATGTAATCTAAAATCCAACATGATTAATATGTAGTCAAGTTCTAATCTGTCCAAAATAAATCTGCCTGAACAATATAATCCAAAAATTTAAGTTAGTACGCAAAATTGACACTACTGATGAATGTGTTATTTTACAGCAAGTTTATTTTAAGCTATAAAATCAATACAAAGCTTTGTAGTAGTAACAGAAATGTACCTTTCTCCTAACTAGCACAATATCACATGCTGCAATGCACAAAAAGATGAGTTTTTTAAGCCTTGTGAATGCATGTATGTGGAGGGACAGGGGGTGGTTTTTTCCCCCGGTAGACTGAAAAGGCTTTTCTCCCACCATTACAGGTAATGGGCTGGGTGCAATTCTCTTGGCTTTTTGGTTACTCTGAACAAAACTTCTGCTATTTCAGTTTGTTGGTGTTGGGGTTTTCTTTGTGGGGTTTTTTTGTGGTATATAATTTTTTTTAATATATCCCTGCCCCAAATCCTCCACATGAGTGAAGCCAAGCCTAGGCTTTCACTTGCACTACTTAATGCTTGTTCTTCTCACCCTGCCAGAACAGATGAACTGAGGGGACTGTGCCTCTTCCTTGTATGAAGATGAGCAGTAGCAACTACTGTGGTCAAGATAAAGACAGTCTGATCAATGCTGCTTCTTAGCAGTCAAGCACTTTTTATTTTTGCAAAAGAAACAAAGCTTTTAAAAGGCAAACACAGTCCTAGGTTTCTGTGACAGTGACCCAGGAGGCTTTGCTTTCCCACAATAATGAAGCTGGAAGATGTTGGGACCTTCTCCCTGATTGGGATCTACCAAGTAGTTACTAGTTCCCTTTTGAAAGACTGCTCTTTTTGAAACCTGCCCAAGTCCTCTTGCCTTTCCTGTTCTCATACCTCCCCCCATCACTGTGTAAATCAGTCTCATACATTACCTAGAGAGGTAGCAAAATCATAAAAGATAAATACTTCTGGGATTGTCCCTCAGCAACACTGAAATGTTTTCTGATAACTTAAATTATCTTGGTCCATTTTTTTCCTTCTTCCTGGTTTTCCAGACAGCCTATTGCTGAATTAAGGTAATATCAACATAAAAGCTATAAACAAGCAACATACAGTACTTTGTATATGAAAATTATTTTGTCACATAGTAAAATAAAAAACAAATCAAAACACTAAATGAACACAAATAATTTACTGAAAGTACATCTGTTTTCTAGTTCTCAATAAATTTACTATTGATAATGCATAAATATTTATAGAACTTTTTAATTACACATTACCCTTGAAAATCTCAAAACACATTTGAAAGCACACAACAACATTTCTATGACTAAATTATATTTTTGCATTTAAGATCTCTATAAAATGTAACCTTATTGATTTCTTAAATTATTTTTCATATGGATATATAAAACTTAGACACACATCTTCTACAACTCATATTGAGTGCACGTTACTATGTGAAATGTATTTCTACCCCTTTATCTCTTACTTTTGTAAAACTCTATAAACTCTATGAACTTAGCACCTTGCTTGTCAAAAAATTTGTAACCTAAACAGCAGACTATATTGCCTTCTTGAAATACTAGTTAATTTAAGGAAGCCATGTTTCTTAATATCTGCATAGCACTGTAGATTGGTATATTGGCAAGTGAAATTTCCCAGCCAGCATATTACAAACTACAAGCACACAGGGGGAAGTTCTGTTACCTGTTTCCAAGACTGAAAGAGAAGGGATCCTCTGACAATCCACATACTAAGATTCATTTATTTAGCACCACTGTTGTGCCTAAAACTTCATAAAAGCTACAGAAACAGGGAACACCCTCAAACAAGTAAACTGAGGTCTTCTTACACAGCTTGTAGGAAACATTTTCACCATCTATTTTATTTTTTCTTTTCTTTGTGTAATAGCTCAATAACTGAATTCTTACAGCACTAGAAACCTGCAAACAGAAACAGTCTGAGATAAGTGGTGAAAAATGACCAAAGGTCAGTATCTATGATGATACACCCCTTCCTTACCTAATCCTCAAAAATTTTAAAAAACCCAATATCACATCCAACGGCCATGTAAAGGCACAAGATTTTCTGTGGCAGACAGATAAGCAAAGAGATCCAACCAAGAGACTCATGCAGTGTCATGCCAAAATCTTCCCTCCTGGAAGTCAGGTAAATTCTCATTTCTGAGTGGAAACAATTCCAGTTTAAGGGGAAGGCTTGCTTGGCCACCTAAATTATACTTGCTAACAAGAAATTCTGGATAGCTTCTTTAATGGTTCTCTGGTAGCTCCATCATGCAATTAATTCTTAACAAATATGTGCTATGAATTTATCACATGTTTATTTCCTAATGTCAAATCCATTCATAAATATATAAGAACCCTTATGAATGGCTTAAATTATTTATTTTCCTTTGTCATCTGGGCTCTTGACTTCAGCAGCATCGAAACAATATGATGATATTTGAAATTAGCACTGCTTAGTTTCAGTACTCTCAGAAACATTCTTATTGGTACATATTTCCCATCAGAGAGAAAAATCTTGTCACATTCTGTTTTGCGTACTTATCTGAGACTCACATTTTTATTGTACCTCAATGCAGTTACCTTAACACTTCCCTCAGCAAAATTCATTCACGTGACTTGCACAGCAAATATCACACCGCACGCAAACTATGCAATAATCTTGATGAAATCTACAATCAGCTCAGCCTTCATACTTAATTGTATGGTCTGAGATGGAAAAATCACTACAGGAAACGGAGTAAAGAAAAATAAACCAGCAGGGAAAACAAGGGTTTCATAAGGTTCTGATAAAGGTGCAGGTCTCTTCTACTTTATGTTACATTAAACTTCTTGCATAAGCTTTATAATGAATGCTTGAAGAGAGCAGAAATATAGCAAGATTATGATTCCCGACATTATAATTTTTGAGACTACTGTTCCAGAGGAATACTGGAAGGATGAAAGACAATTAAATAGCAAAAAGTCATGAACTTTTGTAACTCATAAAATCCATCTCTTCAATTTTTAGATTAACTTTCAGGCACGGGTGAAAGCACATTGTCAATTAAGCTAGTTCAGTACTGCCCAGATGTAAGTAGTGCATTGGAATAAAGAACTAAAAGGATGCTCCTAGATCACTGAAGTCCATGTTCCTGCTATTGAAGACACTGAATGACTCTCAGCTAAGGACAGCATTCCCCTTTAAAACCAATTCATTATTTTAATCCTTATTATCCTGAGGATATTAGCCACTCCACTAAACCCAGTGACCTAATGTATAAGGGATGTATCCCAATTTCCAGTTTAAATTTTATTAATGGCTGGCTGATTTTTGTGTTTATGTGTCAACAATCCCTATCTTCTCGTAGCCTCTCCTGAAATCTGACGTTTGCAACCACAGATTATCTGTAGATGGCAGTCACATCACTCTTAGTGTTCTCGTCTGCAAAGCTATACCCAAATCTAGCTCTTCTCTTCTCCTCCCACAAAATTCTCCTTTCTCCTGATGATCTCACTGGCACTCCCTGCATTGGTTCCAGTTTCAGTTTACCTTTTGAATGCAGGTTACCGGAAATGTACATGGTCATCCAGGCAAGGTTTCATCCTTAGCTGTATACTTCACCATCACAACTGCCTTCCTGTACGCTTATCCTAAATGACCCAGTGACCAACTAATGCTTCTCCTCTTCATTCTGCTTGTCCCTGCTCATTTTCTACTGATGAACTCTTGGCCTATAGCTGAAATTTCTTGCAGTTAGTTCCCAAATGCAGGCACCTCACATTTCCTATTATTAAATTTCATCTAGTTGCTATTACTGCAGTCCTCAAGGTCATGCTTTTCTACTCCATACCATCCCGATCTTTTGCTGTACTAGAAATCTTTTAACTGGGTCATCAACAGATTTCGTTATAGTGGTGACATTCTGTCACCCCACCACTAGTAAAAAGCACTAATAAAGGCAAATATTCCCCAGAGAGCAAATTCAGCCAGCAGTCTTCCTGCTGTCTGGTGCTCTCTGAAGCTACATTAGCTGCCGTTTCACCTCGCCTTTAAGTACAGTTATTTTAATAATGTTCATTTCCTCTAGCAGTGCTTATAGTCTTCCATTTGGCACTAAAACAGATTTATTCTTTTTTTACAAAACTGCTTTAACTATTTAAAAAAGAAACCAGTTCTCTGGTTGTTGCCATGTGTTGCATGGCATACCATGTGTTGCCATGACATGCCAAAGGTTAACAATGGCCATCAGCTATGCTAAAAGGGTGTTCCAAGGCTCCACACACTATTTTGCTATACTAATCTACTCTATTACTGATTGTAATGACTGGCAGGTCTCTAATAGCTCTTTTTTTTCCTGTCTTGTATACAGATATAGCCATACCAGACTTTACAGAAACACACTTAAATGTCTTGCTATTAAGCCTGTGACTTATATGTATATAAAAAAGTGACTATTAAGATAAAAATCATCTGTTCATTTTCTCTGAATAGAGCTGCAAATATGGCTTAATTTGCGGATTGTGGGTTTCTTCCTTTTCTATCACACCTACTGCTAAAGCACAGTATCATCTGCTGGGCAGTATCTTTCCCTTTCATACAAGCCTCCTGGTTTTCCTTATGTCCTTTTTCAGGTTACCATTCACCTACAAGGTACTGAGCCACGCTACTACAAAATTTAGCTCCTTGCTGAGGATACTCATTCCTGATAGTCAGATTAATCTTCAACTTGAAAAAAAATCAAGTCCTCCCTAAACTCCAGCTTCAGAGCCAGCAGTACAGAGGAACCACCCTGGTCTCCTTAAACATCTAACTTTGGGCTTTTTTTTCACTTCCTAACCACACAACATGTTATTAATAATTTATGGCAGGCCTGACTTTAGATAAGGCAGGTCCCTAGCAGGGTGCAGAAGTCTGACCCAATGTAACTCTGTACAAAGAAAATTCTTCGCTTTCTGTAGACCCATCAGCTTGCTCTGCTGCGAAGTACAGGAGCTAATTACCACAACCTCAGAAACCCTGTGCAGGGCCTCACCCCCTAGGTACATAATACTGCTATCCTCAGGTGCCAAGAGAGTATCAAAACCCTGAAAATTATAAATAATAGTACAGAAAATTTTGCCACACTTCATAAACTGGGGCTGCTCCAAGGGCCCAGTTGAACCAGTCCATACCAACACATTAAAACAAAACAAAAAAGTGCTTTATATTCAGCTCAAAAAGTAACATTTAGGCTAAAATAGCCAAAAATATATCCACATCACTCTGGATATTTATTTTTTTTTAAACCAGAAGTGTCAAATCCAGCTTGAAGTAATTACTGTACTGTAACTGAACATAGACAAGGAGAAACGCATCTGCTGCCTGGCCTGTGCAAACGTATTTATAACTAAGTAGAATTGAATACCAAAATCCAGCAATGATAGAATTCATTAGACTAGTACAATGCTCTATAATTACTCTATTTTTTTATATCATCCACTGTATGCTTTAAGAGCTCTTTTTACCCACTGATATCAATATGCTATGACATATTTACATACACCCTGTATAAAAGGCTGAGGAAGTATTACACATGTCAGAGGATGACATGGAAAGGCAACTGTTGTACAATAACTGCTCTGTCAGTGGAATAAGAGGAAACTAATTTAAATTCATTCCCTGGCACATAACTCTACAGACAGGTACTGGATTTATGTTTTGTAAGAGGTGCTTCTTTCTACAGTAGGGAAAACTCCCAACACAACAAAATCAATTCATCACCCCTTTTCACCAGCACTATCTTCCTTAGCTTGCCTGCCTTGCATTACTGGCTCTCCACCAAACTCACCATCAACTGAGTTCTGCACAGACCTTTCTAAGCATCATTCCTGGGTCTTTCCTCACTAAAACCATCTCCACATATTATTGCTCAAACCTTGTATTTGGGAAGAAGTGCCAGCAGGCAGTTTCTCTCCCTGAGTCTCTGTGTGACTTCCTTCGCTCTCCTTCTTTCCTTCCAACCATGGTCCTACATCTCCTACCAGACAGCCCAACCTCCCTCCTGAGCTGTAACACAGTGCAGTGCCTGCAGGTCTTGTCAAAGCAACAAAGTACCCTGCACCATCAGGGAAAACCAGGAGCTCCACTGCCAAGACTGGCATAGACAAAAATTTGGGGTGACACCAAAAAGACAGGGTTGCCACACTTCTTTTAAAATGTTTGTCAGGTATCAAAGAGATTTGCCATCACAGTCCTATTGTTTTTTTTCATGTAAAGCCACCCACTGCCTCACTAAGGTGACCTCCATCCCCTCTCAATGTACCTGGCTTCTCTTCACTGTCCATTGAGCAGATTGAGGGAGCTTGAACTAACTTCAGAGGTTAGTTGGTAAGGTTGATAGTACGAATATCCTGGCTGCTCTCGTAGATGGGTTTGTGACTAAGCCGACACAGCCCAGTGGCAATAACAGCCTTTGGATCAGGCTCAGCAGGCAATTACAGAGCCAGCACGGGGCTCGCAGACCGGCCCAAGAGACCAAGTAACTGTCCACAGCTGTGCTGCCTTCCCCCTTCCAGCAGCAGCCAGATACCTCCCTGATATCAGCTTTCTCTCCAAAGCTGTAGCTGCAGCCGAACAAGAGACAAGGAAATGCAGACAGACAAAAGCAGTCTGCAGGGACAGCAAAACGATAGCTGAAGCCGATTATGATTTGCACTTATTTCACATCAGCCCACAGGTTTCTAACAGAAAAACAATGGCCCTGACCAGCCACTTCATTTTCAGCTCTCTACCACTCACAAAAGTTATTTGAGCTATGTGCCTGAGGGCTCAGGAGGAACTGCTCTGCATTAAATATATACTGAGTCCATAACCAAAATAGTCTCTCTGAAGTGGTATTTTTATTGTAAACAAAAGCTGCTAAAGTTCACACCTAAGGTTCCTTCAGACAACAGAGAAAAACTGTGTTTAGCAGTTGCAAGCAGCCAAAAGGAACATAAAAATCATTAAACCAAAATTTAAATGATGGGGTGTTGTCTTTTGCAGGGAGAAGGCTTGTGCACAAATGAGAGAGCACATTGCTCTTTCTATAAGCTATGGTATGCAGAAAATCTATCTTTCAATACCTATTAGTACAATTCAGAAATGCCATATTCTTAACAAGATTATGATTCAGAAGACATGACAGATATGATGAAAAGAGTATTTTTAAACTCTGCTGGACCAGAACAAAAGTTAGGCTGTAATTTGAAGAAAATTAAAATAAAATACTTGTTTATTAAATATATGTGCATGAACTGGCTTTTTTTAATTTTCATAATTTTCTAATTAGCTATGTTGACAAAGACATATTTGAAACAGAACAAATATAAATTTTAAATCATGTTTCGTTTTTTTTTTTTTCATTAAAAGCATAGAGGAACAACAAAGACACCATAGTAAGTCAAGCAAAATCATTTTTAAATTCGCAAAATGCAAAACTTCAACAAAGCAACTGTCAGTGACCACCAAGGAAGGAAGTTTCAGATCTGCTTTCACGTACAATTATAGGAGAGAACATCAATTATTGACCTATGTATTCTTGATGCAGAACAATCAAAACACGAGCATCACAGGAATATATGGCAGTATTTTACTGCTCATGGCTTTTTTACAAACATTCAAAAACATCAAACCTGCAATTAGTCTATTGTGTAATGTGTCAATTTCCCAGAAAGATTCCCATATTACCATAGGTTTCTCTTAACTGACACTAGGCAGAACTATACCTTACAAAAGTTACCACCAAAGCAGTGTTGCTATTCAAAGGGAGGAATAAATGGTATGGGGGAAGAGAAGGGTCCCACCACAGGAGCCACTGAGGAACCAGCCCCCTCCTGCCAGATGCCGAAGACACCTGCTTGGCGGAGTTAAGCCACTGATCTGCAGCCAGGTTGAGGCTTTCTGGAAAAGCCCTGCCTGCTCTGAGCTGGAGCCTGCACAGCTCTAGGCTAGACAGCTGCCCAGAGCCAGCTGCTGCTGGCAGAGCAATCAGCTCAGCTCCCTCCCAAATATCCTCTTCTCCAAGCAACACTTGCACGCAAAGCAAGGAGCAGACTGAAACATCAGAGGACTTGTGTCCTGGCAACCCGCGGGAAGACAATGCCTTTCCCTGGAGCGCTGCAGCCCTTCCTGCCTCACAAAGCCAGCCACGTCCCTCAGAAACTGTGGGAATGCCCACATTTTTCCTAAGAGGAAAGCAAAGCAAGACGAACCATCCTCACAGGCTAAAAGCAACCCCGGGACTGAGACACCAGCATCCCTCTTAGATTTCTTTTATGCCACGTGCTTTTGAAAATCATTACCATATCTTTCAAGTAACAAAATTAAACTCAGTAGAATTTGCAATGCACAAATAATACGGCTAATTACATATTTTTATCAAAGCTTGAAAGCCTCAAATATTCTAGCATGACATCATGCAACTGGCCCTGGAAATAAATAAATGAAAAAAGTAAACCCACATGTATTATCTAGACGATATCACAAAGATACAGGAAGACACATGAACTCCCCAGGTGAAAAGTGTATCTAGTGAAAAATATTACATGTTCTGATTTGCTTTTTATTACATGCAAGTGTGGCCTGCTTTGGCAGTTTCAAATACTACCAAAAAAAAAAAAAAAAAAAAGCAAGGAAGGCAGTTTTATATAGCTAATTAATCTCTGAACCTTCCAAGACAATGAGAAAAGTCACCCACAAAGGTAAGGGCTCTAAAACTAGTATTACCAACATACATAAGTAATTTAAATACTTTGAATTAAAGATTTTAAAGGAACTACTTGCATACTTAAAGTTCGGTATTTGCGTAAGTCTTTGCAAGATCTGAATAACAAGTCAAAGAATTTGTTTCAAGTTTATCTTTAGGACCTAAAAGGCACTCAAGATACTGCACTACTATTTAAAGGTTATAACAAAATAATGGAATCAGCATGGAACTTTTGGAAGACATACTGATAAATTTTAAAGCTTTTTCCATCCTGTGAAGGGTTTTACAATTACTGTACCAGGAGTAGTCCCATGTAGAGAAGCTTGGAAAAAGAAAAAGGATATGGCAGAACACACAAGGATCAATCAGGCACAGTGTGTTGGATATTGCTCATCATTTATTGATATTTCAACAGTGTTGCTGTTAATTTCACATTAAAATGCAATTATATTTTTCCTTTGTCTTCATTACAAAATTTAAAAAATATGTGAAGAGTACTTCACTGTTTCTCTCCTCATTTATCTCCCTAGAAATGCAAGGAAATTCCCAGTCCTTTTTTTTCTCACGTTGCCAGAGAACATCTTAAAGACCACAGCAAGTCTACACTGAGAGATCAAACATTTTAAGCTGAAGAAGATAGCATCAGTGGTCTTGAAGAAAACTAGCATTTTTGCCATGTTAATTGGTCACTGGAACCAAATATTCACTATACAAAGACATTGGTGACTGGAGTCAAACTTCATTATGCAAAGGAGCTTAAAAACATAAAAGCAAAATGCTTCAAATATTTCCATATCCTAAGTATACACATCTCTTTGGTATTTATAAAACAGATGCGGGGAGACTCAGCATGCAAACACTTAGTCATGAAAACATTTTATGAGATGTCCCACAAAAATTAATGTGAATATTTTTACATAGAATGGTTCTTGGAAATGTACCTAATGAAGTAAAATTAACAATAATGACAGTCTTACCTGGTCCCAGGGACAGATGATTCCTCCGAAACACATAAAGAGATATCCCATGGCAACAAGACATACCCAGACCACCAGAGAAAATACACGAAGCAGCTTCTTAAATACAGGTTCTACGCAGACAAGGATAAATATAGCGAAAAAAATTGCTAGGGCCGTTGGAACAGTTATTAAAAATGCCACATGGTCTTCAATTTCCTGGAAACAGAGGAAAATGAAAAGAAAGTTAAAAACTAATGTACTTAAAGGTCAGACAGCAATAACATACTCTAAACTGATCATGCACAGAGATCTAAGAAAGACATGGCTGAATATCAAAAGCAAGATTAATCAAAAGAAGATTTCTTTCACTGTAAGAAGCTGTTATTTCAAGTATTAACTTCATAAACAACTATTAACCACCCTACTGCATGGTACTTCTTTTACTAAATTAAGGAATTGAAGCAGATTGAGAAAACTGTAAACCACACTACAGAAATGTACCAGGCCCACAGGACTGAGTGACTTAAGAGGCAAACTCAATCTGCAGAAGCAACATAGCCTTTCAGCTGCAGAATTCAAAAGATTGCTCTGATTACTGTGGTTTGCAGGTGAAATTCAAGCATCCCCACTGAAGACTGCAGCTGTCAGAATGCCTCCCACATCAACTGTGTGTCCATAACTCCATAAAAGCTTTTCTGACAGTGATATTTGCCAGTATTTTACTGTTTAAAGCATTTATCTGGAAAAGATGGGCTCTAGATTACATATATACATTTTCTCCTACCAACTGTTTACTTCAAAATGTGCAAATAACATGCAGGGCAAGTACCAGAATCTAACTTCAAGTGAGATTCAGAATACGCAGTTTTTAAATTTCTTTACAGAACTTACATATAAGATACATAAGATATTACTACACTAATATCTTAAATTATCTAGTGATTAATGCATTAAAAAATAATAAATATTTGATTTTATATTACAGTATGTGTTTGAAAGTATCTCTGGTTGAAGTACACCAGCACTGTATCAAAGCCTGTTCATAGGATCCTTAATCATTCTGGTAGCTGTTACCAATTTTAACAGCTTCATTTGTAGCAACAAGGATTGCAAAAGGAGCCCAAAAAGGCTACTGTGGCAACAACATAAAATCCTTCACTAACCACACAACTTCATACAGAAAAACCTCAAACCCATTTATTCATGCTGAGTGAAATCTTGGGAATAATCTGAATGTACCTATTTGAAGATTTGTAAGACATCTAGGCACAAAGAAAAAACATTTCTTTTTCCCTAGTTTTGTAGTTGTTTCCTTAGTGCCCTGATAAATCTTGTTTATTGGTGGGTTTTCAACTTAAATTCTTAACATTTTATTTAAAAGCTTTTTGATGTGACTTTTTCTCCTTTCTTACAAGTGCATAAGACTCACTACAGTTAGAGAAAAGCTAAAGATTTACAAATTAATTTGGAGATTTGGAAGAGTTTACAGAAGCTGCCAGCATTTTTTGGTTTGGTGACTTTTGGTTTTGTTGTTTGGTTTTTTGTTTGTTTTGTTTGTTTGTTTGGGGTTTTTTTTGTTGTTGGGTTTTTGTTGTTGTTGGGGTTTTTTTGTTGTTTGGTTTGGTTTGGTTTGGTTTTTGTTGGTTTAGTTTCATTTGTGGTGGGTTGGGGTTTTTTTGGGGGGTGGTTTTTTGGTGTTGTTTTTTTTGTTTTGTTTTCCCCCCCAGATATAAGTTTTACAATCTGCCATCTATAAGGAGACACTTGCTGTAAGGTTCTTTCCCCCTCTTCTCCTCAAACGTGTTTGGTCCAGCTTGCAGTCCTGCCCACAGGCGCCACTGCATATTGCAACACCCACCTGCTGCACCAGGCCCCTCTGCCCACATCCCCCCAGCCCAGCACCACCTCTGCCCCACACAGGGCAGCCCCCACCAGGAGCCACTCGCACACACAACTCCAATCCCAAACCTCCACCGATCACTCCCGCATTCCTATTCCAGCAGAAAAGGAGAGGACAAGGTGGCCTCTGTAGAGCAGATTATCTTTCACCTATCCTACCCTGCCTGACAAAAGGCACATTGTCTTTCAGCTCTTCTTATTCTTTCTTCCCTGGTAAATTTGCAAAGCCACACATTTAAGCAATTATTGTTGCAGCACTGATGATCAGGATAGAAACAAGAGTTGAGAAACTTAAGTGATGGTGCTAACTTTGAAGTGCAAACACTAATCTTCCAAATATTAAATACCCATGTTAAGGCTTTCAAGCACTCATGTGGACATACTGAAAACAATTTTATGGGCGCAAGGTAGGCCCAAACAGTTTTTAGGCCTAGAGTTAAGTGTCCCCATGAGTACAGAGCTGTATGAAGGAAGATACGTGCAAACTTGCATAGTAACAAAAAAATATATAAAACCTAACTACCAGCACTAAGAGCTACTGATTTATGTCTCTGAATTTTGTGATTTTTTTCTTATCATTCCCATCTCTGAAATTTGTTTCAGTTAATTAATTTAGTAGTGTTACAACCAACATTAGCCCAGATAACATCAAAAGCTTTTCACTTCAGCCTTTGACTTCCGCACCTCCAGGTGGGATTGCAAAACTCGTGTTACAAGGTCAGAGGAATTAGTCCCTTCACTGGTGACAGGACAGCATTCTGTTCCTTGCACCATCTGTCATGTAGTCAAGGTCGCAGCACTGAAGGAACCGGCAGGTTCCTGGAAGGAGCCAAGACTCAGCGAAAACACAGATTTAAATGATGGCAAATTGGTATTTCAACGATAACCATCATGCTACAAATACACTAGTGAGAATATCCACATGCACTTCAACAACACATTTCAGTAAAGCAAAAATAACCGTAGTAGTGTGCTTTCTAGGACACTCTTGCTTCATAACAAGTCAACAATATTTAGATTTCAGTTTAGAGTGTATATATATAGTCACACAGCTACATATTTCTATATGTATCCTATAATTAGATCAATCCATCAAAATGTTTGTTCCACATTAACAGCTGATCAGTCAATTTCCTTTTTTAAGTGTACACTGATCTCAATACTTAGCGGAGCCATTTTGATCACTAAATCTAAAATTTTATTTCTGCTATCTCTCTGTCTCTGGTTGGCTATTGTGCAATTTTGCATTTTGTTTTGATATAAACATATGCCGGGAAAAAAAAACAGACAGACTACAACGTATCAGAACCTCACCCCAGGTAACCCAATGCAACCTCCCTGACTGTAGTGGGATGTCACCCCTCTGAGCTGACTACAAAGCAACCCGCTACCGATAGCACAAGCTGCTTGCATTACACCGTACACTGTGTGAATTCTGAAGTAACATTGAAATGTGAAGACAGAATAGTATACACATTAGGCAATTTAAAAATATATGAGAAAACAATTGCCATTACAATTTGAATCCTTCCCAGAAGGATTCCCAAAAAGGGAGATTTTTCACAATCTTGCCTGTAAAATACACAGTAATGCCAGGTCAACAAAAGCAGGCTGTGTAAGGCTTGAGGCTGAGCTTGTTTTGGAAACTACTTTTAACAAGATTTTCCTGTTACTTCAGAAGAACTACATGCTTATGAAATTGTAACTTCCAGAACACCGCATTTAAAATTTTAGCTTCCTGTTCAATATTTGCAATCATTAGTGTGATGAACAGGTTATGAGATGGTGGATGCAAAACCAAATCCTTAAGGCTAAGTGTTCTGTTTCCCTGACCAAAATCCTCAAAACTCTTCCCTTCGTTTTTTGTTGCTTGTCTCAGAAATTAAAATACACCAGAGGTAATAGAATTTAACTATCAACATGACACTTTTGAACATAATGGTTAAATCTGCAGTACATGGATCTTGCCTGACAGCTCTGTCTTCCTGAGTGTTTTCTATCTTTCTGTCTTTTAATTACTGAAGAAATTAAAAAGTCTACTGTTAGGAATTTTTCAAACCCCTGTCAATTCTTCAGAAGTGTGCAATAATATTATCACCACTGAACTCTGAAGCATCCTTTTCACTCAACTTCCCAAAGCCCATAACCTTCTCTCATTCTACATAGTGTTCTTTCCTTTTCCAGGTAATGCCATGCCCTCAGTTTAATTTTAAACAGCACAGGTGCTGCAGAACACATCACTGTTTTATATAAAAGCATACAGCTTGATGGAGTAGTCCATAAAAAATGAACAAACAAGCATTTAAGATACTGGTTTTAGCATAAAATCTTTTACCATGGTCCCTCATTCTTTTGGTATTTTTTCCTTTATTCTTTTCATCCACTGGAATTTGACATCAGTCTATACACAGAGAACTCCTGCTGGGATCTGAAAAACCACACGGTTTGTATTAACTCGAGCCATTAACCATAGGAAATTCCTACTAAAATCACTTTTTTCTGTAATCAACAAAATATTTTCTAAATGTAAATATAAAAACAAGTGATTAATATTCCTTACACATTAAAACTATGTGTGATTTCATACATCTATTTTCAAAAATTTTAAAAGTTAAAAAATGTTACAGGGCTCAAGGATTACTAACTTACTGACTTCTCTATCAAAACAGGATGCTATCTTCCTTTAACCAGACTAACTGACTGAGAGCATCTATAGCAAAGACTGCCCATTTCTCCCGTAAAGCCTCTTCCATGACTCGAGTGAATAAAAATTATTTTCAGGAGATACATCATCACCCTTCCTTTTGTAAAAATGGGCAGTGTTTCCATTCTCTAACACCTCAAAAAGTAGTCCTCTACAAAGCCAAAAAGCTGCAAAAGTCTTCAGGCTACTTGTGACTCTTACTCCATGGTTTATATTTTAGTGAATCTGCTTGCAGCTGACTACACTGTGTGCCATCTGCCAGACAGCTGGAAAAATCTCCCTTTTATTAGGAGGTGCCGTGTCCTGCTCCTGGCCAATTAGCTGTACAGCTTCATCTAGGACTTCATAATTTAGGGCAACAACTGAAAAGTTTTGGCCCGCCATCTCAGATTTCTTTTCCATCAATTCCATCATTATTAGTCCATCTTCACTTCAGAAATGGCGCAGTGTCTTTAAGGCCAGATGCTGCTTCCAAGACCACATGGTATCTTCTGGATCCACAACTAAGAAAAACTCCTCTGCCTTCCATACCCATCATTTATTTTTCATAACACAAAGCTTTGCTTGTTTTCTTGCTTAGCGGCCTCGTTAGAAGCTTTCTCAAGTGACTTTTTTTTTTTTAATCTTTTACCGAGCTTTGTGCAAGATGTTCAAGGACACTAGAAGAAAATTAAGTAAACTGTACCTTTTAATCAGTCTGTCTTGAAGGCTGTGTCAACTAAGCTTTCGATTTTCACTGAGGTCCTATGTAATTGCATGCCCAGATTTTTCCCCTCTGATTCAGCATTCCCTGTTTGGCTTGGTAGATCAATGATAACAGCATCAGGCTCAAATCCAGTTGTTTCATGATGTCTGCTGTCTTGAGAAATTCAGTTCTCTCTATTAATGAGTCTGATCTACAGTCTACACTTGCTGTTAGCACACAGTGATATTTGGCTTCTCATTAGTCCACAATCAGTCCAGCAATTTGCACATAACATGTATCAGGTAATTCTGACCAGCGTTACAACTGCAAAGCTGCTGTGTGATGTCATATATAACCAGCAAGATCCAGTTCTGCATTCATGGCCAGAGTATAGATAATTTTGGTTTTGTTACTATTTTGTGACACTATTAAAGCAGTAAGTCTGCATTCATATCCTTCAGATGACATTCTGGTCACCTGGAGTCTCTCCTTAAAGTTGAAAGTCATGAACAACGTCCCCTGTAAAATCCTCCCTGTATGAGAAGTGTGGCATTTTGCAACAGGGCAATAATTCTGCTGAAATCAACAGGAACTGTCCTTTAGAGGGTCTGTCCAAGTTAGCACACCAAACTAATAGCCATGACACGGTGACCAACCACGTAAGTATTGTGAATACCCTTCTGACCACCTGTGTGCTTGACTAAAGCATCAACCACTTTTCACCAGTGGATTCTTTTTAGCAAGTCCAAATACATATAGATGTTGTTCATCTTCTCACTTACTCAGCAGAAAACAACTGCACCCATATTTTAACATGTTCGCCTGATAGCTATGAGTGAACCTCACCTGCCACAGTGTTGTAGGAATGATTATCAGGAACACAAACTGACATACCAGAGATCACTGACTTCTCTGCTTAATGCAAGAACATCAGACCTCACAGAGGGTTTGGAAAGACTTTTTGCAGGTGCTGAGGAAGAGTTAAAGGCCACGGCTGCTGTGCAAATAACAGTGACATAAGGAACATTAAAAGAAAAGTTCTGAAGGCAAAATACTGGTTGCTAGTGAAAAAGCAGAGAACTAAGGTAGCACTCCCAGAAATGCTTCCAAAACGAGACAGGTTGCCAAGCAAAAGTTCAATAAGCAGCTAAGAAAATGTATTAAAAAGGGAATTCAAAGAAACAGGGAAATTTGGGGAATATGGATGGAGCCTCTAGAAGGTAGCTGGGCTTAATCTAAACCAGAAAAGAATGTTTTGCTGGCACTTCAAAGGTCATAGGAAAACATTCAAATTGAGGAGGTTATAGAAACATATTACGTGGTTTAAGAGAAGCAGTAATGTCATGGAGACCTGCAATCCGCAACTAAAGGAAAGGGCAGAAGTTGATTAAATTCAAGCAAGAAGGAAACAGCAAAGAAAAGCCAGAATAGACAGACTCTCTTTCTAAAAAATTTGCAGAGAAATGGAACACCCACGTGAAAGTATACAATCTTCTGTATAAACACTAAAAGCCCAAGAAGCTAGATGGAAGAACTAAAATGCCTGTTGTTAAAACAACATAATTTACACAATAGTTTTACTGAAAACTTAGTGGAAAAAAGACCATCAGCAGAATACTGAAAAAGCAGAAAAGCCTGAAAGCCAGCCACCTTAGCAGGGACTGAAGAAAGGCTTGTATTAATAAACTAGGAGAAGCAACAAATAGCATAAAATCCCTACGAACAAAAAACCTGGGCTGAACAGCCAAGGCTTACCAAAATAAGTGACTGAGATGACTGGTCATCCAACCAGGATGGAAACTATTTGAGATTCTACGAAATGTAGAAATAAGAAAGGTTGTCAAAGAAGAAAATGCAACAGCTCAAGGGATACTTCAATGGCTCCCAGCTACACTAGCTACAAATCATAACAACAGATGGAAGATGAGACCATTGTCACACAGCTGAAAAACAAAACCAACCAAACAAAGCACTCATTAAAAAAAAAGAAAATACTGAATCTGATCTCAAGAAGTGGAAAGAACCTGGTTCATAAAATATTACTATTAAGGAGCCACTTTATAACAATGACAAACCTTGTTAAGCAAACAAATAAAAACAACACCCAAACACTAAAACTGAAAGGGGAGGCTAGAAACTTATAGACTAAAATCTTTATAAGTGGCCTGAAGACACTATAAAACTCAGAGGCACAGGCCAAAAGCTATTCAGTTTCCAAAAACTACTTGAGAAAGACCAAAACACAACCAGAATGCCTGAACAGCCAAGCCATGAAGCTTCTAAAAAAATTAAGGGGATAATAAAAAGGATCATAAAATTTATCAGGATTAATATAAAGCTCAATAATGAAGGCCAAGAAAAGAGCTTAAGAAATAATTTTTAAGAGTATAGAAGTAAGTCAAATTTTAGTTTTCAAATTTAATCAGGAGTTGGCAGCCTCCTGAAGGACTTCTAAGTAAACAGATGATGCAGGTATTAAAAAGAACAGTTAAAGAAGAGCAGACTGTAGCAGAAAGGGCTTCTGTGGTTTTTTTCGTATCTGTGGGGTAATTATAATTCCAGAATATTCTATACAGGGCAAACACACCAGAAGATCTGTCTCAACTTGAAGTCTCAGTATAAGGCACTACAGAAAAAAAGCAAAAACATGAAATGTAAAAAGAATCACCACCAATCTGACTTCACCAGAAAGGGCCAATGGGACTCAAAGAAGAAAGAGCTAAAAGAGTAGTAACACAACCACCACCCAAAAATGCCCAAGTATCCAAAGACAGGAATGTGATGTGATGCTAGTCTCTCCTGGTATCCCTCTCAAAGACTAAGGGAAGTACCAGTAGGTCTGGTATCTATCCTGGGAAAATGTGTTAGAAACAAAGGTCCCAAAGTTTCCACAAAAGTCCTCAGGAATCCTAAGGTATATGTTGCTCAGTATATCCATAAACAATTTGGGAAAAGAAGTGAATGGCAATCTGACAAAGGTGAGTGCAAACTATGAATAATTATAAAGGGATCTCATAGTAGTCTCTCCTGAGCAAAAAACTGGCAGATGAATTTCAGTGGAGATGTATGTGAAGTGACACAGCCCAGACAAAACAATCCTAATTCTATCCACATGACAGCGGGCTCTTGGTTGACTATCAACACCTAGAAATTGAGAAATTCAATGTTTATCGCAGGTAGATCCATGAAGACATTACTTTGGTGCTCACTAGCAGTCAAAAACTAATCCCAAAATTCAGAACATAGGAAAAGAATAAACAACACAGAACTCCATGATGCCACCTCAATGCATGATGAACACCATAAACAATTCTCATCCTACTACCATCACCACAGCCAAATTAATACAAAAGAAATAGAAAAAATAGGTTTTCAAGGATGGTCAAAGCTGCGACATAGTGGCTTGATACAGGGAACAACCTCGCCTTGAGCTGCTTACATGCAAATGCATAGCCAGAGAACCCCACAAGCCTGTGAACATTTCTGCTGTATTGTGTGCCATGGAATAGAGGACAGACACCCATCCCTGCCAAAAACATAATCAGCAGGCTCAGGGTGTGTGCGTTTGTATATTTTATGTACATGAATCTGCCTACTGCCAACTCCATGCACCCAACCAGAATGGTGAGCAGCTTTTCCTTTTCCTTTACACATTCTCATATGTCACATGAGCAGTTTTATCCCTCTTGGTTTATTTTCCATTGATTGTATCCTCTGATCTTCTTAACCACAAGGCATATAAAATCTGACAGTGCATACAACTATTTATTTAATAAACTGGGGTTCAGAGAGCCCACAAGCAAGTAAGGGAACATGAACGGAACCGTCATGCCTTTTGGTGACCCAGCACCATCTCAATCTTCTCTCAGGCTGCCAATTACCAAAAGTAGCTCATAGCTCTACTTTAAGATATTTAACAGCCTATGAAAAACAAGATGGTCTAACTCAGCTACTAGTGGCTATAACACTCAACTGGTGCACTTATAAAATTGTCCTATCCGATGACACTAGCTAGCAGCCACAGAAGATAAACCATGTCCCAGAGAGGAATTGTAGTTAACTACATTCTGCTCCCTGAAGAAGAGGTTTGAGACAATACCCAGCAAAGTGAGCAGAAGTGTTTACTTTGATGAAACAAATTATTTCAGACTCCAGAGTTAATTAGCACCTACTCATATAATTTAGATTATTTTTCAAGTAAATGTAGTGATCAAAATATCTTTCTTGTACACTTTATTCTACATTAAGTGGTTTTGAATTCCTCTCAAAAAATGTGCCTTAAAAACTTAAGTTTGGCTTGTCTTTCAGATGTTCTCAAAATCTTTCCTCCCCTTATTCTCAAAATAATCTTAAAGGAACTCTCCAATAAATACAGCTACTATTTATGCAATAACCCAAAATGTGGATACACAAAGATAAATTTAGTAAAAAACTTATGAAAAATGGATGGTTTGCATTTAAGTATATTCAAAGTAGGTCATTATTGAAAGATCTCCATCAGTTAAACATTATGGATAATACATTACTTCACAGGACTCAGAGACAGGTTTTTCAGATTAGCTACATTGTAACACACATTAAAAGTGAAATTATGGCCCTCCTTGTACCCATAAAGACCCATGGAAATCAGAAATACTGAAGTACTCGTTTGATTCTTTGAGCTATTAAATACTGACAGTTCTATACTTTGGCTGTCACTTTTAAATCAAAGCTAGAAGGTGGCTTTCCCTTACCACTTTACTCCTGACATAATAACTTGGCAATCTGGCTGTAATCAAGAAAAAATGTCAAGACAGAACTTGCTTAAAAGCAAGGATCATAAAATTTGAACCAGGAAGCACATGAGTTTCAGCACATGAGGAAACAGTGTTCATTTTAAAGCTTATTTTAACAGCCTCAAAGAGGAGGTTTAATTGAATATTAGGAAAAATGTATTCACTGAAAGGGTTACCAAGTAGTGGATCAGGCTGCCCAGGGAATTGGTTGAGTCACCATCCTTGGAGGTATTTAAGAGATATGTAGATGTGGTGCTTAGGGACATGGTTTAGTGGTGGACTTGGCAGTGCTAGGGTGCTGGTTGGACTTGATCTTAAGGGTCTTTTTCAATCTAAATGATTCTATGATTCTATGAGAGCAGGAGCACTAGCAAGCAGGTGCTGAGCCAGGTTCAAAGAGCATCTGCTGTCCTAACTCACCTCTCAGGAGAAATAAGGTCTCTGAGTCTTCAGCCTGAATTCAGACTTGCTGGAAGAGGAGCTGGGGGAAACTAGTCTTCCTAGGAGTTTCCTGCAGGGCTGACAGAAGTACTAGCAAACTGGGGATGTGGATGGGGAAATTTTAGCATGAATGGAAGGACAGCAATCTCACTTACCCAGTCACTGGGCAGGTCCACTGTGCCACGCTATAGCATTTAGGTTATTCAAGATACCCCACAGCACACAGTAACCCTGCCCAAGGAAGCAGATGGAAAAAAGCACATTTTGCAAACCCCAGTGAGTGGTTCAGAAAAGTCATCAGTCCACATTGGACCCATGGGACTATCCAATGACTGAACACCAGACTCACTGCACCTGAAGATAAAAGGGTAACAGATTCAGGCCAGAGCACATCTTACCCCAGCTGCCCTCAGGAGCACACTCTGAGTATGCAATCAGAAGCTATTGCTCCTGCATTTTGGAGCACGAGGTTACAGAAAATTCAAGACTAGAAAAATGGATGGTGGAAGAAGTGGATGCTTAGACAACAGACCTGAGGGCAAGGTCGAGATGTCAGTGGTGATGGATGCTGCCTTCTCTGCTTCTACCCAACACAAGCCTGGAACAGGTTCTCACCAGGAACAGCAAGGGATTTTATATAATGTAGGCACCACTAAGAACAAGAGTTCTGTTTAGAGACAAGAGATAAAGAAAATGTTTCTATACAGATTGGAGAAACAGAAAACTGAGAGGATAAGTGTGGAGACAGCCTCACACTCCTCTGCACAGATGGTGTAATAGTCCCTTGAATTTTCGGCATCATCTGAATAAGGTTCAGTGTCTGGAGGTTGCTTAATCAAAATACAAAAATAAAAGATCTAGGGTATAAAATGTGTGGAGCTGGGTTTTTTCAGTAGAATCAGGAGTGGTGCTCAAAGAAAAAAGAGAACATGGGGGGAAAGGGCAGAACTGTGCTAATTCACTTATTCTGGGGTCCAGCTCCCCAAAACCAGAAGTTTAATCTGTTGGCATTTTCTTATTGTCATCTACCAATATGGCTTGAGCTGACTCAGTTCTTTCTGAAATATGCAGCAGCCACTGTGGCAGCACCTAGCTCGTTTGGGATCACAGCTTGGCTACAGTTGGGGATAGAGGCACAGGATGAAACACTACAGGTGTTCAGCTGTACTTTGTTCCCACGATTCTGGCACACTCAGCTGCTCAAGAGATCTGCAGATCACTTCTACCTGTGTTAAATGTCCATGCAGCCAACAGCTTGGAGTGGTGCACAGTAGCAGTCACTGGAATCTTCCAGACTGCACTGTGATAACAAGGACTTTTCTCATTCACATCATAAACATAGGATCTGTGATCTCTGGTTAATGTCCTTAATCTAGGAGATTTCTTCAAGGCCCAACCAAAGAAACCTATTCACCATTTTTTTAGGAGTTTTAAGATCCCCACAAATGGTTCAGATATCGTTGTTCACAATAAGGACATTGAAAACAATTTTAAAAATTTTAAGCAAGATAAACAGACAAGTATTCACAGATTCATGACAGATCCACTATAAAGTTGCCAATACATGATTTGTGAATTCACATACCTGGGCTTGATGCTGATAAAGACAGTAGACAATCGTAGCCCAATCCATCACTTGTCTTATTCCCATTGCACCTCAGTAAACACCAGCTCTAGTCTGTATGCTATTTGTCATTTTTGTCAGCTGTGGTAATGATTAGGAGTTTTGGGTCCACCATTTGAAGTCACAATTTGTGACATTAAATAAGCTTTCCAGTGCCAGGGCATCCATAAAACTTTAATTTATTAACATTACAGTTCAAGGCTAAGTATTTTTCCAACATAGTCATACCTATGGTTTTACCTATGGTCTTATTCAGATTATTCAACATGAAGGGTAAAACAAAGGTATGCAAAGTGAGGTTGCCACCAGCATCTCATTATCTTGATGGGTCTCTGTTGCCAGGCTTGTTAGGGACTGGCAAGTGAGACAAGCTCTTAGCAGCATTACAAGCAACCACAGATGTATTGGGAGCATCATTAGCAAATGAAACAAGAAAAGGCTCAGACTGATGTAGCACTGAGGAATAAAACCAGACACAAAGCAAGGCAGTTCCTGCTTCAGACAGGAAGATGCAACAACCTTTATGGGCCTGACTAAAGAGGTAATACTGTCTACAGATGTCATGCTCAGATGACTAAAGATACTACTGGAAGGAATATTCGGCAGGGACAGCCAGCAACTATAGCTGGAAGAATACAGTGTAATATCACGGTGCCTAGAGACAATAAAAAAATAATAATTAGAAACACAGGATTTCCTCATAGAATATTTTAATAGAGGACTTGAAAGCACAACTGTATGCTCAACTCTAACTGGAATTATGGAAATAAAAGGCATTATAAATACACTAATGTTTGTTTTGAATTCTTCCTCATCTTGGTAGTAGTAATAATCTGGCAGAATGAGTTTAAGAAGTCGTAGGATACCTCCTGGGCACAACAACCACAGCACCAAGCATGCAAATAACCTTGTCTCTGCTTGTTCTTCAATTAGTGAGGATTTTCCTACTACACCTTTGCAGTGACTTAGCTTTCTTTTTGGAGGAATGGATATGCTGGAGATTAAAATAGTGTAGCAGATGCTTTGGCTTACTTTCAGTCTGCAAGGATTCCAATGAATGCTTTCAGACCTTCAGTATTCTTGGACTTTGGGAAGACAGTTGGTGTTCTTGAACCAAAAAAGCTTTAAATTTCACAGAGCTGATCTCAAAAAACTAAAATTTAGAGTACAAGTGAACTTACAATATCACTGTATTATTCTATGCAATTAGGTTGTAGCAGAGCATCTCATTAATAGGGATATAACATCACCACAACATCAGTGTGATGACCCTTTGGTGTGGGTGAATGAATTTCTCAGATCCAAGATACTGATGAGAACATTATCAGAGGCATGCAGCAGATGCCCTCATACAGACATCTAATCACTTGAGACACTGCAATGAGAATGATGGAACTTGTCTTCCAAAGCTGCTTTTTCCACTTCGATTTGAAGACTTTTCCCCCTTCTTTTCAGGATGAGATTCTGATCATGGAAATCTGGAAGGGTTGGGCTGATGTCCATTGTTTTTTACCAGAAGCAGTAAGGATTTATTTTAGACAGAGTAAGACCAATTAAAGGGAGGGAGGATTTGCTGTCCTCCTGAGCAAGGGTCCAAAGAAGTGGCACCCCCAATTCAAACCCCAGGAGGCTTGCAGAACTCTTCTGATCCTCTTCTCTTTGCACAGAGACAGTCCCCTGTTAGCCACGTTGGCAGCTAAAACCTCAAAATGTGCTCCTTCAGAGTGAGGCATCTACTTCTGCTTCCATGCAGGATCAGCAGAAGGTAAATTCAGTCGGTCTGATGTCAGAAAACCAGTTCCTGCAGAATGTACATCTGCCATGTTGCATGTACACCTCCCTAGTTAATTGTACTCCCCTTTAAGAGTGATTGCCTACTCTCACTTTTGCTACAGAAGGTATTTGGGCATGTCAGTGATGTAGGCATGCAGCCAACCTTTAGCTTCGTGGATTGGTGAAATCTGTAAAAAGGTTCAGGAATCATAACTGAGCCTACCAGCATGATCATGAACTTGCAGGAACTTTAAAGAAGTGGTTGAGGGGGACAAATAATACCTCTGCTCCATGGTAATTAGACACCTAAACCAAAGCCATCTCATGATGCTTTAGAAGAGAGAAGGCATCAGAATGCCAATGACACCAGCAAGAAACATGCAGTTCCACATCAACGCCAACACACCAAGAACCACACCTTAAGAGCTTTACAAGATCACATGCAGCAGCAAGGATTCAAGAGACAGATAAGGGCTGCAAACTAGTGTTAAATCTAAACACTGCGTAGCAGGGTTGCAGTCTTTGAGCAAAGGGCATGGGCCAGTTTAAAAGAAACACAAGTATACCTGGCAGCACATTGGTGGACCTTGAGTTTCAGAAGAAGGGACAGAAAGAAGATCTTGACAGACTTAGATCTTCTCCCACTTATATCACAAGTGCTAAAAGATTCTGACATCCCTCAACTGTAGGTTTTTATTGAAGCCTCTATCTATGGACTGGGCACTTTTTATGTCTAGAAAATACATGGATAAAGGAAAGTTATGGACTTCAAATAAATTGTATAATTTTGGTGTCATACCTGTTTTCAGTTAGTTTTGTTTGACCACGTAAGAAACAAAACATCACAACTGCGCATATTTCAGATACATTCACATTTTACATTATGAATTTTTTAATGAAGTGTTTTTTTCCTCTTAAAAATTGCAGTTATAATACACATAATCAGGCCAGAGACAAAACTGTTCTAAATACCACTAAAAACGGTCATATGTTTTTCATACTAAAAAGGGAGAGAGGGGCAAGTAATGAGTTTGCCCTACAGATTATATTGAAAGAACAAGACAACAGACAGACAGAAAATGAAGCCAACCTCTGGCATTTCTAAGCACTGGAAGGCTTTCACAGGTTTGGGAAAATAATTTACTCTCTATTGATTAAAGCAGAAGCTAAACACAGATGACTGATCTCAGTTTGCCAGTTTTCAGCTCATGCCAGGTACAGAAAAATATAGAAGATATTTTGACACAGGAAATTCAAAGGCTGATACTATCACTGCATTATTTAAAAGTCCAAGCTTTGAATGGTCATCTTTCAAGCAGAATTTGGGAGTTCTATATCTAGCGTGTGAGAAGACAGAGTGCCTAATTCCATAGGTCAAAATCACAATATTTTTCTGAAACAAACAAAAGCAAAATCTCCCAAGAAACCTCTCTCAGCAACGATAGCAGTACGCTGGCTGAAAGAAAAGTAATCAGATTTCCAGGCACACTTTGTAAGTAATCTTGTTTACTGTAATTTTGCAACAGCTTTTATAAATTTTTCATATTAAATCAGGAAAGCTACAGTTCATATTCTGACAGGTTGAAATAGCTGAGTAAGTGGTATACATCCCTGTGTGGTTGGCTGTGTCTGGGAACACCTAAGAATGCATTGCCAAAAATAAAAAAAAAAAAAAGGCAACTCAAACATCCCAGTGATACATTTTATCAACCGAATAACAAATTAAAAGAGAAGGAAAGCCTCTCACTTCTCTTGGTTTCAGGGATTTTTTAAGAAAGCCTAGAATATAAAAATGGTTCATGCTTCACAAATATCCATTTTTTCTGAACAATGTCTGATCCATTCCACATTCTAAGCTTTCTTTGAATTACAAGTGAGAAATACGAATCAAGTGTTATGGTGAGTCATTTTGGAGTTTTGTTTCCACAACGGGCTTAAGTAATTTTCAGTAAAATCTTAACCGCTTCATATGACATCTGAAGGAAACAACCATTAAGAAAGATTTCCTTTAACTTCAAATGCACAACACTGACGTACACAGAACTACCCCACTTCACTTCCATTGTGCCTCCTTCACAAAACTGAATCTTCTGTCACAACAATCGCATATCTACTGGATGTGCACAATAAAGACGCGGATATTGATATCGGCTCTTGTGGCTCAGACACTTATAACTTCTTGCCCCTATTATTATATCATCAGGCACTAAAAAAATGACTAAGATTTCACAGTTATATAAAAAGAGAATTCTTTATTCAGGTGCAGGAGAAACAGATCTAAAACTTGAGGAATGTTTTAATCACAAATGCAACCAGAGCTAGACTATAATAAAACGCTTTTAGGTGAAACTCTGGGCAGGGCTCCAAAGGATTTTGCCCAACATCCTGTGCCTGAAGGCAAGCTTTCTCTCTGCCTGAAGTTACTTTCATCCGTTGACTGGAAACTTTAAGGATGAACCCCACCTCTCTCTCCACTCACCCGTCCAGTTGTTAGCCACAGGAAGATAAAGGCTCAGGAAAAAGGTTTTAAAAGCACTTTTTTGCCCTTCCGGTATGTCTGGAATTCCAAATGCAGACTCAACTATAAAATTCACTCTTTCTAAAGTACTAACGCCTGGCAAGATTCAGCCAGCTCACAGTTTTGTTTCCGTAACTTTCAGCAGTCCTTCAATCTGGGCCCAGTGTTATGCCACCATTATTGTGAATGATTTACCTCAAGAAATGGAATTACAAAAATAAGCATGTGCAACTTGTAAACAAGCTGCAGATCATACCATGACCGAAAGGTAGGACATTTAGTGCTAAACACTTTTAAGCCCAAGTTCTGCTGCCTTGACTGTAGGCAAGTATCATGGACATCTTCACACCTAACTAATACCTTAGTCTTAGTATCTAACAGACTTCTATTTCCATCATTGGCCCCTTCAGCCCTGATGGACAAGCATCAAAGTTAGCACACCAGAATGAGATCAGGTGTTGAACCTGAATTTTTCACGAAGTTCCAAAATTGAAATATTTAGGCATTAAACAACTGAACTATAAGCATCACCATTACTGGCTTCACATTAGCTCTTTTACAACTGTTCTGTATTCAATAGGAATGGCACTTCAAATAAAAATCTCAAAAAACAATTAATACCAAAAGGAAATAAACTACAAATAAACTCCAAGTGTAGCTAATCCTGCAAACAGTTCCTGCAGTTTTTAAGACAAAAGTTTGGTCATAACAAGCAAAAATGCAGGATTCCCTGTCCGTTTAAGCACACACTGTTCTGTGCAGTGCTTTTATAAGAGAACCCATTAGATTATACTAACCTACTCATCCTTGCTCTTAGAGATCACTAGCTCTATTAATTAAACATAAAGCTTTCCAGAAGACTATTAGATTTAAAAAAAACCTAAACAAACAAAACAAACAAAAAAGAAAACCAACTAACCAAACAAAACAAACACACACAAAAAAACCCCAAAACAAAACAAAGAAAAAAAACCCAAGTCAAACCAAAACCAAATCAAACCAAAAAGATAAAAAGTCTGAGACCCCTCAAATCCCGATTCTTTACTTCAGAAGTATACAGTCATGCATACAGCCTGCCTCTCACCATTTACAGCAGGAAAACTCTTGTAAGGAGCAAGAATTTTACTGCCCTCTGCAGCTTTTCCTTTGCGTTCAACGCAAGGGCAAAACGCCACAGATTTCTGGGTGAGATCAAATGATACCGACTGTCATCTGCCGCTGTGACATATTTTTCCTCCCAAAGGCTGGAAGCCCCGCACTGGACACGCGGCAATAGTACCCGACCGACCAAACTTCACCTCCCTTCAAAACGAAGGCTGCGCTGCCCCAAAACCTTTCTTGAGAAAAACGGGTCAGGCGCTGGAAAATGGTAAAATGAAGGGGGAGGTGGGGGGGGGGGACAAGGAAGAGACGGCCCCTGCTTTCTTGCCATAAAAATGTTACTTCAGATACTGTTACGGGCTGCATTTTTGTGCGGCAATTTAAACTCTGCCACTGAAAGGCCAACACGGCTAAGCTGCCAGTTGGAAGGGAGCAGAGCCAATGAATTAAGTGAATTAAACTCGATGCGCTTGTTGACTCAGTTTTCGCCTCATCAGCCGCGCTGCCGCTGTTCCAGCCTCTCCTCACAACATCAGGCGGCAAAGTTTGGGAGGGGGGTCCCCGGGCCCCGCAGCCGTCGCCCGCCGCCACCCGTCACCAACTTTCCTCCGGGGGAGCAGCAGCACCGGCTGCCCCGTCCCGTCTCTTCCCGTCCATTCCCGCCCCGCCCGGCCTAGCTCTGCCCGGCTCGGCTCGGCGGCGGGTGCGGAGATGCCAGCCGGGCGGCGGCAGCGGGGATGCGGGGCGGCGCAGGTCCCAGACCAGGAGGGCGTCTCTTACCAGCCCGGAGGCGAAGAAGACGGCGAGCAAGGCCAAGCAGGCGCCCATCACGATGAGAAGCAGGAAGACGATGAGCGGGTGCTGCTGGCTCATGCAATAGTAGGACTCGTACAGCCAGTCCCGGGAGCGGGACTGCTCGCCGCTCGCCCCGCCGCCGCCCGCCTGCTCTGCCCGCTCCAGCAGGTAGCGGCGTCTCCTCCTCATCATCATCGCTTCTTGCCACATCGGGCAGAGCCCGCACAACTCCCTCAGCGCCGCCGCCGCCGCCGCTGCTGCTGCAGGAGGCGGCCGAGGAGTGGAGCGGGGCGCGCTCCCGCGCGGGAGGCGGAGAGGAGGAGCCGCGCCGGCGGCGGCGGAGGCAGCCGCATGGTGCGGAGGGCGGCTGCGGCCGCCGCGTAGCCAGCCCGGGGCTTGGTGCGCCTCCGGAAACCTCCACCCCGCACGCACATGCCTTGCCCGGCTGCTCCGGGCGGAGGGGGGGGGGGGCGGGAGGCTTGCTCCTCCTCGCCAGGGAGGGGAGACGAGCGGGCAGCCGCCCAGAGCAAGCGCCCAAGGGCGGCGGCGACGGTCCCGCTGCCGCAGAGGGCGACCGTGACAGCAGCCCCGGCCCGCGTCCCCCCCCCCGGCATCGGGAGGTGTCCGAGGGGCAGGGCCACCTGCCGCGGCCGCCGCGCCCCGCCGCCCAGCCACCGCCCCCGCGGAGGGGTGCGGTGCTCCCTCAGGTGCCTCTCCCTCCGGCGGCAGTGAGGGACAGGTGGCCGGGGGGCGCGTCGTGTGCGGACCCCGCGCCCTGCCCGGCCCCCTCCTGGGAGCTGCACCTTCCCGTGTGGGGTCTTCCAACGCAAGAGGGGGATGGGTCTCAGAGTCTCTTCGCAATTACTCCCACGGGCGGAGGGCTTGACAGGTCTGTTCTGCTGGGTACCTCTCCCGGAGGCTGAATCTCCTTTTCAAAAATCATACCTCAATTTTTGTCAAAAACAGACATTCAGGTTAGGAAGCAGGATAACGTACATTATCTGCAGCTTTCCTTGCTCTCAGGAACTTCGTTATTCCTAAGGAAGCAGGCACTTGAAACAAACTGGACATGTAACTTGCTGAAGTTACCTATGCACAGCATTTACCAGTTTTGTAAACACATGCACACAGTTCTTCCCAAGCCCGCTGCCTCCCTGAATATCCCTTCCCACAGGAAAAATCTTTCTCTTCCCTCTCACACACACACTCCGGCTTCTGCTGTTGCTTAGCCACATCCTTTATCTCCCCAGTAATGCAGGGTTGTCTAAGCTCTCCATGGAGAGGAGAAGACCAAAACAACATGGATGCTACTGGGCCTAAATGTCCCAAGTGTGGCTGCTGGTGACTGGAGCAAGAGGGACTTGATAGTACTATGGTACTACAAAAGGTGAAAAACTGGGGCTACCATAAGTGGTCATAAGTGAGAGATTTAGAGCATAGGGCTAACCATAAGCCATGTGGAAGAGAAGGCAGGTAATTAGGATGACAAGGACAGAAACTGCCGCTGTAATGTGTAATGCTGCCTTCTTTCTCTGCCACTGTTCATGTTTTTTATCCAGAAGAAGAGGTACATCACCCACAAGTGTAACAGAGCAGAGAAATCACCAGCACATAGCTCAGAAGCCCTATCCATATGCTTACACTTAGATTCCTCAGGTTTGAAGCAGGGGTGAGGCCTGATCTCCCCTGGCCCCTGTTCCTCTCAGATGGCAAGAAGAAAGAAAAACTCCCTGGCTTTCACTCTTCCTTTCCCTGAAGTGTTTGCGGGACAGAAGGAACAGATGAGGAAGAAGTGGAAAGTTACCACTGCGCCCACTGTTCTGGGAGAGAGAGGGTGAAAAACTCCCAAAAGCAGCAGTGTTAAGATTGAAGGATGAACACAAATCTATGTGGGGAGAACATTCTGGCAGAATTAATTGCTGGGAAGGAGTTAGTTGAGGTGGGTGTGAGAATTTTTGCAACATGAAAAGGCTTTACTTGCAAAGGCTTTACTTTGAAAATCGTGGAGTTGGCCACCCTCACTGTGACACACACATATGTAGTGGGATAAGCGAGGGGAGTTTAAAAAAATGAAGAGAAATCCAGAATTACAATCTAAAACTTCTTTTAAAAGCAGATCTCAATATTTGGTATTTGAAGGCATCTGATTTTTTATCTCTCTAGGGTGGGAAGACAAATGTCACGTATTTATTTACAATACAAGAATATTTATATAATTCTGTATGGACTCACAAAAGTGTAACAGATCAAAACAGAATGTATACATTCCATGTATACAACAACGACCCCCAAAAAAGTACTTGAAGCTCACCCAATATTTTAATACAGTTGACAGTACTGGTTCTTTCTTCCCTCAGCGGGTTCTGCTTTAATGGCTTTCCACTGCTTTCTGCCTCTCTGGACTTGAACAGGAAAGGCCATTCCAAAGAGTTTACTATGATTATCATGTAATTTGTTTGTTATTTCAGTAGAATCTTATGCTTGTAACAACTAATTCCTCATTATATTAGCCTCATGCAATTTCTCAGGAAATAAGATTACAATTCTACAGCAAAAACTTAATTAACCCAAAGGTTGCCCAGTGGTATCTCATGCCTTTCCAGAATGATGACTTCAGTATAACTCTCTCTTCTGAAACACCAGACCTAAGGTGCTTCAAAAGGTGAGCGAGGGGAAGTACCAAGTTACGTATCCATTTGACTTCAGGCTTTGCTGCCCATCTGATGGACTCACCCTGCTCTACTTTCCCTCTCCAAACTAGAAATGTGCATATTTCAATTCATTCTTCAACCTCAAGCAAGGAACATCCCACACTATAATGTCTAGAACCCTCATCAGTCCTTAAAGCAGATCTGTAGTTGGAGACAAAGGTCCAGTGAAAAAAAAATCCATTCTGTCATGTAATTAATGACTGCACTATTCTATGTATGGGCAAGGTAGTTAAAACTGCACAGTACCTAAATCTGAATTTGATCTTCTAATTTGAATGCTCTACTTCTTAACTAACATATTAACACTTTTTTTTTTTTTCCCCAGGATGCATTTAATTATATTAACATTATTACAGTCAAATGACAATTGTCATTGTTGAAGTTGAAATGCGATATGTTTTTAGAGACCAGTTTCCCTAGAAATCCTAAAATATATATCCTTACTCAGCTCAACCTGAACATTTGCTGTGCCTCAGGGAAAAGGAAGGTACAGTCAATTTTATCATCTGGGGTTGAAAAGCAAAGGATCTTCAGATAAAAAGCTCTCCATGTATTCCACCTTATTTCTCTAAAAGGGAAAAAAAATCAAAGCTAGCACTTTGGATTGTCAGAAACTATCTGCTGTGTACCCTTGGGACTCCAACAACGTCAAAGAATTTGTTCCTTGAGCAGCTGGTGTCTAAGCATCTGCTGTACCCCTCTGGAGAAGCAAACCAATGCAGAACAAAAGGTTTAAGTCCACAGCTGCTTGTCAAAGCAACCATGTGCCAGAAGCACTGTGCTTTCCTGTGGCAGATTTAGTAACCTGGACAGCTTCTATCTGGCCCATCTCCAGAGTCCTCTAGCTTCAAGTTTTCTGTGATTCTGTAGTATCACAGCTTATTACTAGTGTCAAGGGATCTGTCATGGGTCCTAGGGAGAGAGCTAAATAGGAAGAGGAGATTCAGGAGAAGCTCCTGTTCCCTGCATTGCTCTCTCTGCCACTCAGGCTAGATCAATCCCCATCACCACTTTCTTTCATTTTCCCTTTCCTGTTGTCTCGTCCTGCATGTTCTGGTCAGCAATGCAGATGAGCTCTCAGCAGAGGGAGAAAAGAGGCAGATGCTTTGCTCTCAGCTACTCTGCTCACCTCTAGGACACCCTTAGCCACAGGAAATAAATTACAAGGAAGAGATGCTGAGTCCCACAGTCCTGCAACATAACAAACACTCTAAAGAACTACAGACTGCCCAAAAGCCCACTGGTGGTCAGATTCCCCTCCTCAGCAGCTGGCCTCCAAAGCTGCCTGGAAGAACAAACCCATGGCTGTAGTCTTGACACTGTACTACCACTGCCCAGGTCCAGCAGGCTACCTTACACTGAGCTGCAATTACAGGGCAGTTACACATGTATGCTGGCTGAGCTGCACTGCCAGAGCTGTGGCAGCACAGCCAAAGACAGGTCAACAAGCTCTGCTTTGTGCTGCTTTTTGAGGGACACCAATCCACGAGCCATCCCTCCCATCCCATCCATCTGGCTTGTCCACAATTGTAGAACGAGGAATACGTTTTGTGCAGGGGGGCTGGCACTTGCTGTGACCACGAAACTCATAGGCTGAGAAATAGTAAATCTACATAGGCAACTATGTAACATGAACTTAACCATCAGGGATACACAGCTTTTTCTCATTGTTTAACACTGAAGGCCGCTAAAATTTACCAAATTTTTGTGGATTCATTTTACTGAGTTCAGTTATCATGACTTTTCTCTCAAGCCTTATAACTGCAGCTATGTGCTACTGTTAATCTTCAAAAAAATATGACAATTTCCTGCAGAACTATATTTGATTTCACACATCTGGAACCCAGTGAAATTCACTTTTGATTTAGATACTGTCTTGCTTAAGGTGTTTAACATTATTATTTAAGGTGCTAAATTATAGTCTGACTGATCTATAATTCCTTGTGTTCTTTTACTTTTCGTCTTCTTCCTTTTTGAAGATGGTATCTAACTTTGTGCCTCACTCAGTCTCCATAAACTTTTAAGGGCAACTATTGATAAGTTCTGAGGTTACTGAAGGAACTACTTGAGATCCAGATGATCTGAAAATACCTCAGTCATCTCTCTTCTTCCCCATTTTCATCACAGATGGTAACTACATTGGTCATCTAACCATAGACAACCTTTTTATTAAAGATTGAAGCAAAACAGATGAGTATTTTAGATGTTTTGGTACCATCTGTTATTAGCTCAGTAGTGGGTCAACTATTCCCACAGTCTTCTTCTTTCAAAAATCATGGGATGAATAGAAATTTATCCAGAAGTGTTAGTTTTCTCTCATGTCGCGGACCGAGATAGGTAAAGCCGCGACCCACACCCCCACCTCGGGGGGATCGAGGGCTGAGGACCGCTCCCCGTCACACTCACAAACAATGCTTAGTCATCTCTCTTCTTCCCCAAGTTCTTGAACTGAATTATTCTTTATTCTCATTCATTTGGCACAAATGTTGTTCCTATCATTGTATTTGATTAAAAGAGATACTTATTTCCTGAATACAGGGCAAGACCATTGATTCAAAGACCCTGACTCAAACAACACAATCTGTATATTTTCCCTGCAAAATATGGTAAAATTATTTTGTTTGTGGACATTTTATTATGATCTTTAGTCTATCTGCACAATCCACTGAATGTAAACCAGAATGCGTCTAAAGCAAAACTGTAACTGTGCAACCCTTCAAAATTATTACAATGATCAAATCTCATGCATGCCATTTACTGACCTACACAGGTTAATCAGGTTAAGCCATACTACAGAAGAGAAACATATAAATCTAAATATAAAACCAGCAGTTAAAATAAATAAATACATGTAGCTACATTCATGTCGAAGAAAACAATATTAATATGTATATAAAAAGCCATTCTTGCAAAATCTCTGTTGTTTCAGTTTTTCCCTCATTAGCTGTCATAGTTATTTTGAAGAAAGCTCCCTCCTAACAGGGGCTGCAAATGACAGTGCAAATTAATGATACAATCCTACAAAATTCAATATGTGTTCCCAGTTCTTAAAATACGTAAAAGCAAACAAAAGTCTATACGTTACCTCCGGAACTTCTGTGAGACTTTGTGAAAACTGTTAATTAATCAGTGAAATAAGGTTTGTGAGGCAGAATAACCAGTATTTTTTCCTTAATGAAACATTTCCTGCAGTGAATTTTATGGTCTTCTTGGCTCCAAGAAAGTCAATCTGGGCTCACGTTTTCATAATTATTGTGCTATTATCTATTTAATGGCCATCAGTTACTATTTTGCTTAGACCAAGAAACGAATACTCTAGGAAATGTTATCAAGAAGTTAATACTTGAACTGGGCTAGAATGAAGCAGAAAGCTACTGAAGAGTTTAACATCACTCCAGATTTGGGTCTCAGTTAAATTTCGTCCATAATTTTCCCACTTGCCAGATCTACACCATCTCTGCCATTCCTGCAGAGGTGCTGCATTTTTCCTCTTCTCCACAGCTTCAGCATGTTGTGACAGACAAATGCTGCGTGCTCCCTATGGAGCTGGAGCTGGCACTTCTTGCTTTCAAACAGACTTCTGCTGAGCTACTTAGTGACCTTAGTAAAAGCATGCTACCACAGATGGCTTCCAGAATTACGTGAAGCCGTACGAGGAAATGATTTCAGCTGCATATTTGATAAGAGCACCCAGCTGACAGCAGAAAGTTGTAAGAATTGGTAATGTTCCAGGACCTGAGTTTGGGGAGTTCTGCCAAGAGCAATGGATCCCAAGATTTTGGAGGAAGTGTTATTGCTGGAATGAGGCAGGAGGGACTGAACTGCTACTGAGGGCAAGAGGTCACTCTGGCCATGAAATCTGCTGATACTGGATGAGTAATAGGCTGGGGTGCTGGGCTTCTACAGGCTGGACCAATTTTCTGAAGGGAGGCTTTGGGTGTGTGGGCTGAATCAGGTCCTAGCACAGCGTCACACCTTAAACATTGTGATTGTGGGTTGAAAGCACAGCTTAACCCTCCTGCAACTACTGCTAAGGAATGGGAAGCTGTAGAGTAAATGTCATTGGCAAAAGCAACTCAGCCCTTTGCCTCGCTAGTGAATCTTACTTCATATTGGGAAAGCTCCTCTAGAGAATGTGAGGATTACCTGGTCTTGTTGCTTTGGAGAAAAAGCATTCATATTAATCAACAAAATGTTCCAACTTAAGAAGTTTTCTTCAAACCAGCTGATTGATATACTACTGGGTTCTGCTGATGAGTATTTGAAACAGAAGCTTACAA
Organism: Hemiprocne comata; assembly: GCA_020745705.1. Taxonomy (NCBI): domain Eukaryota; kingdom Metazoa; phylum Chordata; class Aves; order Apodiformes; family Apodidae; genus Hemiprocne; species Hemiprocne comata. The sequence continues at coordinate 88,425,300 of CM036587.1, forward strand.
AGGGTTGTTATAGCAATCACTCAGACATTTGAGCACCTTCTATTTCTAAGTCTTTGTGTAAATTTTTCCATTTTTTGAGATCTACGTCTCAAAAACTAAAGTACCAGAGATCTATCCATTTCATAGGGGCCTTCCGTCTCCAGAAAACTCCAGAATCACAGAACACTTGAGGCTGGAAGGGACCTCTAAAGATCATCTAAGTCCAACCACCTGCTCAGAGGAGGGTCAACTAGAGCAGGTAGCTCAGGACCATGTCCAGTTGAGTTTTGAATACCTCCAAGTCAGAGATTCCACAACTGCTCTGAGCAACCTGTTCCAACTTTTGATCACCCTTCTAGCAAAAAAGCTTTCTCTGAACAAAATCTATTGTCTTACATTTTACACACCCTGCCTCTTGCCCTTTCACTGAGCAGCACTGAGAAGAGTCTAGCTCCATCTTCTCTGCTCCCTGCCCCCATCATGTGTTTGTACAGACCGATAAGATCCCCCTTGAACCTTCTCCAAGCTAATCAGTCTTAACTTTCTTCATAAGATAGATCCTCCAATTGCTTAATCAACTCATGGCCCTAGGATGGGCTCACTCCTGGATCTCCATGTCTCTATGGCACTGAGAAGCCCGGAAAAGCGCTCAGGTGTGTCTCATCAGTGCTGAGAAGAGGGGAAGAATAATTTCCCTCAACCTGCTGGCAACGTTCTTCCTAATGCAGCCCAGTAGGCTGTTGGCCTTTTTTGCCATAAGGGCACACTGACGTCTTATGTTCAACTTGTCCACCCGCATATACCCCCTGGTCCTTTTCTATCAAGCTGCTTTCCAGACGGCTCGTAGTATCAGATATCAGGTGAAGACCTATGTGTTCCTAAATCCTGTTGCACCCTCATATGTATTCTTATTGCTTGTTAGTATGATGGTAGGCTTAAAAATACTTCGTTTGCTAATCCAAATATTTCCAATGTATTTTTATTTTTTTCTTTTAGTACCTAAGCCTACATTAGGTATGTTTACTAAATTTCATGCATGTTTTACCACAAATAACTATGAAAAAATTCCCAAGTTTTTAAAGTACTTTGTGATCTCTAGGAAAGGAAAGCAACACAAAAATAAAGACATTCTTTCCTACTTGTATAAGGTTGAAATATTTTCCGCAGGGTTTTTAAGCAAATGCCTAACATAATACTGTGCTTTTCTGTTCCTTGTCAGCATCCAGTACACACAGTTAATCTGACCAGCACTAAATTGTCTTTTTTAAAGATATGCACACTGATCAATTACTAACTGATTTTGATGTTGTGCATATTTTTATTCAATACAGGTCTCAGTTATAATGATCAAAGATACTTGTTTCAATAATGCAACCATTCAGAACTAACATGACTGTACTAAGTGTTTTTTAAGGTATGTTAAAATACAGTGGTCTATCTCACAGCCATAAGAAACCATCCAGTAAATAAGCTTTTTAGGTTAGAAACAGAATAACCTTGATCATGCTTTTTATACCAATACTGTCAGTCTCATGCTTTTCAGGTGCATGTTTATTGGACATATGATTTATTACATTGTTATTGGGAAACCGCCCATGCTAGTTTGAAACAACCACTTAATGAACTGTTCTTGAAGCCATGATAATTAGGTGAATATTAGACTATTGTGATTACATTATGCTTATTACTATAAGCATATATAATACCTGTCACTACACTAGTGTGATACAATGTTTCTACACCACCTCATATTCATTTTTAGGGCACAATGAGTGATTCTTGAACCAATACATTATAGATTTTTATGTTTAAGGTAATTCAAAATAATACAGAGAGGGAAAAAAAACCTAGCAATTACATTGATATATATGCTTCTGTATCAATACCTCACAATTTGATTACTCTGCACTGTTCACAACTTAAAAAAAAAAAGTATTGGATATGAAAAGATGTAGAAAAGGATGAGGATTGCAGTTGGAGGAGAGACTGAATAAAACAAGACTGTTCAAAAGAGGAGGTATCCTCCTAGTATGATTGAAACTTCTGAAATATGAAAGCTGTAAGGGCAGTGAATAGAGGATGACCATCCATTATTTTCTGTAGTGCAAAAAATAACACACACCTGGTAAAACTGTACTTTGATAGGCTTAAATCAATGAAGCATTTCTTTTTAGAACAAAAAAAAATCCCAGAAATCATTTAACTTTTGGTATTTGCTGCTAGTCACTGTTACAGAAACCAAGTATAAATTCATTAAAAATGGACTAGAAAAGAACCCAAGGAATTATTTAACCAAGGGCTATTAAATATTATAATCAGGCTAGAAGAGCTTGCTGAGAAGACACAAAGAGGTTGATCCATGGAAACAAATAGTTTAATCAGATGGAATACTATCCTATACATGTCCTGTTCTTATGTGCGTCCTCTAACTTTCCCTAACAATAGGCAGGAACTTGAGCGAGACAGCATAGAGAATCTTATGATTTTTATCCCTGTGGGAAAGGGGTAAGAAGTACTTATAACTAATTATGGCAGTTCTCACAAAAATAATGTAATTCTTGTATGTTGTTATAAAGTCCTTCTTCATTATAAGCTCCTAACATCATACCTACTACATGGAGTTAAATTAAATTTCCATGTAGCTCTCTGACTGCAAAAAAACCCCCAACTTTTCTTTTGATCATGAAAGAGGAAATTATTTGTTGTACCAGTAATTTAGCTATTGTCATGATTTTTCACTAGCAATATGTTCTCTTACATGTGCATTCATAAGTGTGTGATTGTCTGGAAGTAGAATTGTCTATAGTCAGACTGGCCATATACTTACTGATTCAAAAAATGTAGCATCTAAAATTCATATGCAACTACAGGCAGGGAAATAAATAAAACAAATGTGATAGGGAAATATTTTAAGGATGTAAAATATAGAAGAACTACATCAAGTACTATGTAAAACCAATTTGAGTCTTTGGAAGGAAACTGAATTTACAGAGCAAGTCACTACTTTTAAAGATAGGGTAGAAAGAGTCACAGAATAAAGAAATAAGTAGACTCAAGTATAAAGAACAAGGAACAGCTTGATGACAGCTACAGGAAACCAGTTAAGGATCAGTATGAAACTTGGAACAATTGTCCAAAGTCCAGGATCAATCTCCTGCTGAGCACTAAGTTCAAAAGAGGGCAATAGATTGATGAAGAAATACAAGAGAATGCTTACATGACTTGGTAGAGAATATTCAAAGACAGCTTTGACAGTGGTGTAGGAGTATTTTGGAGAGTTACCAACATACAGAGAAAAGGATAAGAATTATAAGGTAATCTAATAAAGAATAAAACTAGGACAAAATCTTCTGGTTATTAATAAAAATTATTAAATTATTAAAACAATTAAGACAGTACTTTAGAGATCCTTCATAGTGAAGCAGATAAGAAAAACACCCCAAAAAACAACAACGAACAAACACCACAACAAAACCTGGCCATTTTCTAGGCAGCTGAGCTGTTTAGAAAAGAGTAAAATTTGTAAATATAAGTTCAAGTACAAATTTCAAAAGGCAATCAGAATTCCCAGGAGAAAACATGAAGTATTCATAATTGTTATGCTGAAGTACCCTCCAGTAGGAGGGTCTCTAGCCCCCCGACTGCCTCAGCACCACCTGGAAAAAGCAGGAGGAAAAAAAATATGATTCAGTCTTACCTAATTCATAAACTGATTTTATTGGTCTGTAAATTTGAAAATATCCAACGGAGTGGAGAATGATAACTTGCTCGATTAAAAAAGAAAAAAAACAGAAAAAAGAAAAAACCCAACAACAAATCTTCAAAACTTTTGCAATAATTCCTCTCTCATAAGCTATGAAATGCTTTTTTTGCTATTGCACTGCAATTATACATTTTGAATAGAAGAGAAATACAGTAGTTTACTGCATCTGTGAAAAACAGATCCTTTTAAAATTAAACATGTTCCAATTATTGACTGCTTGGGAAAAAAACCCAAAATCTATAAAAGCTGTACAAGTATTTTGATTAAGAAAGGCCACAGTAATACATTATGAGGTTGTAGGAAGATTGGTACTTGTTTTGTCTGCTATCAATACCTAATTAAGCTAGGGAACTGTTTTTCTGCCATTGTCCCTGAAGTAGCCATGCATGAGTACCTTTCATTACCAAATTCACAGGTCTTGTAGGCAAATAATTACTTGTAGCAGATTTTTTCTTATATAAAGCTAATTATATTTGGTTCTATAGAAGAAGACAGATGATACAGTATAACAGAATTCAGGACTTAAACATATTATTCCACAGACCCTTTTAGATCTTAACTTGATTCATTTTATTACACTGACAGGGTTTAGTAGAGAGAACTGTAAAGTCTTTCAGGCCCATATGTTTCATTTACCTCTGTTTTCAAATCTAAATAAAAAGCTGTAGATTTTATATTAAATACAGATGTGCTAAATTGTCCTTTATTTATTTATTTATTTTATTCCTTATATTGTGAGTAAGCAAGGTATGGGACTCCTTACTGAAGGATGCTGTGAATGCTAAATCTTTCCAACCGTTCAAACAGCAATATGAGAAAGTTGTGGGCTGGTGGGGGAAATCTGGTGATGGCTATTTGGCTCAGAAAAAACCTTCTCTTCAGAAAGTTCCTGAACAATTGTTTTTCACAGCCACAAATTAGTGAAGGCTGAAAGGGGAATCAGAGAAGGCATCACTACACATTTTGTCCAATTTTTATACACCTTCCTGCTGGCTTTGTGACCCAGCCAATCCGGTATTTTAAGGTGGCTTTACGTGTAGCTACAAAAAAAAATATGAAAAGTTTATTTTACTCTGTGATCAGATTACTATTGTCCAGGTTGTCACAGCTGTAACAGCAACACTAGTCAGCTTCCAGGTGTCTGCTCCCTATCCTGTAGTTCTAAGCTCATTTTATACATGGTGTTACCTAACCTGTTCTAGCTTAATTTTTGCTTAGCTTTGTTCAGCTGTGCAGTTCTTCTGCTTCTAAAGGGATCATGACAATAAAATGTACCAAACCTAATTAATCATATATGTCTGGGTTTATATGTATAGGTACACCTATATATAGATATAGGTATAACTAACCCTGGTGAAATCAGGAAACATGAAAGAATAACTGAGCAAACCCAAGGAATTAACCTTCCACACTGTATACCTCTTTGCAAAAACTCAGGGCCCTAACAACTTGCTGTAACAATCCATCAGAAGGGTGAGAGCTTAAAGGGCAGATGCTGTTGATTTTAGTGTATTACTCATGACCTTTCCTAGAACTAAGAAATTTGGATTATAAATGGTAGCATTGTTGTAACTGGACCCTTATGCAATGAGGGTGAACCTATCCAGAAGCTGAAAAAGATCTGTCTTCAAGAATGACCAAATGACTTCTGGCCTGTGAAGAAGGGACTATGTTGTCCAAGGACATTTTAGATCAGGTATTCCTTTCATCCTTCTCCCCTCTGATTCCTGTATATAAATGGTATAAGCACGGTTACAACACAACAGGAACAGTCTTTCTTTTCTATAAAAGACAGACATTCATAACAATGATAAAAAAGCACAAAAAATATTAGTCTTAGCATTATGCCAGCAACTTTTAAATGTGAAAAACTAGTTAAAGGCAAAACAATTTAAATTACACAATTACTGCTAGAAACCATAATTTAAAAATAAGGTCATTCTTTTATTATTATTGGGCCAGTTCCTGAGGCTGTCTAAATACTGATAAATCCCTCTGAAGTAAGGCTCACAGTCCTCAAAAGTGACAAACAACAACACCTTGATGCAAACTGTTTCTGTGGGGATGCTCAGCACTGCTAGGGGTGTGATTTATAGAGCTCCTCCAATCAAAAGAAGTGTCTCTGCTTTGGCTTTATGTTTTCTTTCAGCCTCATCGATTTCCAAAAAAGTTAAAAGCCTTCTGCATGAACACTGCAAATGAACTTAAGTCACTTCTATAATAAGTATCACTCAATTTATAAACCCTTAAAGCATTCCTTGGCAAACAGCTTCGCTCATTTGAATCACTGCAAAATATCTGAACGTTTTACATGCGCCGATGATGAATAAGGCTTTTCTGGTGAATATCTGAGAATATGCTCTTGATGATCACAGCCATCCATCAGAGTGAAAATCTGGAATTTTCAATGCAAGGGCATAGTTTGAGAATTATTTAACAGGTGGAATGATAATTCAAAAGAATATTGTGAAAAAAAAAGAATATTTGTGAGATGCAAATGCCATATAAATCAGAGGGACACAGAAATTGAAGCGGAAGAGGTAAGTAAATCCTTTCTTCTGTTTATGTCAAAATTATTTAAATAGACTAATTAAAAACGCATTAAATTTCCAGGGGAAAACACAGCCCCATTTTATAGATGGAAAAACAGAAACACAACACGAGTGATGCAGTCACTCCTTGATAACACTCTGAAACTCCTCACTCTTCCTCCCTCTCTGATAAGGACATGTTTTGAGAAAAGTATCTGTGACTTAAAAACATTAGCCAATATACATCACAGAGGATTTGCATTAACTCACCACTCCCTCACCAGAACATACTGGTAATATTAATTACACTTCATCATTTAGCTGGTTTTGTAATAGAAAATCTGCTAAATGCCTGTTAGCTTAGGGAGCTCCTAAGTGAGCTTTGAACCTATGAGAATGCAAAAAAAAATTGTTTCTTTAACACTGCATGCTTTTTAATGTTGCAAGCTAGGGTGAAGGATCAGTAGCAGAGAAGATGTAGAACTGAGTAAATGTAATTAATATATGATATGGTGCCAATGGATAAAGTATAAAGGTTGTCCTGTAACACAGAGGGTCTCCTTATTGTCAGAGAAAATCATGCTTGGGAATTAAGGAACCACAGTAAGTATGATTAAGTTCGAAGGTCTTCAGACCCTTTGAATGTTGACATTGACTGCTGGCTTTGCATGGACACAAATTAAAAACAAAATATATGAAGTCTTCAGCATGAGAATGAAACTTGTTTTGATTTTCCAGGGTATATGAGGATTGAAACCAGAGAGTTTAGCCCAGAACAAATATTTATCCTAACTGAAATCCCATTTAGGTAAATATAGTCTCCCGATAAGACAGTCATTCCTAATATAAAATATTCACTGCCATATTTGCCAGAGGTAACCTTTTCTTCTTCCCTCAGCTATAAATAACTGCTTTATTTTGTTTTATTACTGAAAATATTGCTTCACTTTGCTTAAACAGGGGATATAATTATCATAACATTGTTACTGTTATTATAAGCAAGACAATAGCATTACTGCAATCACGAAGATGAAAAATCAAGTGCTGAAAATGCCAGAGCAAAGGCTGAAAGCTTTAAACGTGCCTTAAGTCTTTATTTGTACCCCCAAGAAACTATTACATACTATAAAGCAATGTGCAATATCTTACTGAGCATAACAAACCTATATGTGGAGCATACATTCTTTCTCAATGTGTTTGCTTTATAGATTTGTGTGATATACAAAGCCAGCCATGCTTAAGGAAAATTGGAAATTAGCATGATAGAGAAGGAATAGTTGCACTAAAATTTTAGAAGAGAGACTTCCTATGTTTGGAGCTTTTACTCTAAAAAAAAAATAAAATTATGTGAACGGCTTACTAACTTGGAATGGAGAAAAATGAAGTTGTAGACTAGTTGTAAGTAGTTACATAAGAAAAAGGCAGGCAATAGAATTTTGTAAAGTATCAGGAAAAAAAATAAAATTGGTATCAAAATACACAGCAGAGTGTGTTACAGACCAAGTGTTATTCAGACAACTGGACTGTGAAAGATTTAAGCCCACAAGTTCATGCTTTGTTGTAAAGATATTGGCAGAAACAGTAAATTCATTTTGCAACAAAGGGAGATTCACAAGTGTTTAGACTTTCATGTAACACGGATCACAGATAATGCAAAGAGTCTGTCTTCCTGGTGTCTCAATATGACTACCACTCATAGGCAAAGGCAGCAAATTTGGGTATTCCTGGGTTCAGTACAGCTCATTTCAGTGGAAATAAACCAAACAAAAGACACACCACATTTTTTGGAAGGAGAATAACGATGTTTGTTGTTAACAGCTTTAGCTGGAGCCCAAGACAAAGTGGTGCAATTCTGGATTTGCTACAGAGTTCTGGAATTGTGTCATTTCAAGGAAGTGCTTTCCCAGCTTCCCAAAACTGTCCTGAAAATATGGAGATTAGTTTAATATTGGAGTACCTCTTGTGTACTGATGAGTCTATTATTGAGAATAGTGTAGAAAGCAATAACTTTATGATCTTCAAACGATCCCAGAAAAGGTTCTGTGCATTTTTCTGGTCTGGAAGACATACAAGCAAGATCACTTGAACACTGTGCCTGTCTTGCAGAATATCCATTTCATTCTCTTTCCACATCAGTCTCTGTATCAGAGACATAAGAAGCTGTAAGCAAAATCCTCAAAAGTGCTGCATATTTTTCCAGACTGTCTTTTATGGGTATAAGAGCAGGCAAACAGGTTAATCATAATGTTCCTTCTGTGCTTTGCTTTCCTTGTTTTCTGTTTGGTTTCACTTTTTTTGGTTTGGTTGTGGTTTGTTTGTTGGGCTTTTTTGTTGGGTGGTTGGTGTTGTTTTGGCTATACTATCCATGTTAGAAGATAAATGTTTAAGCCCACAGACAAAGTGACCAGGAAATCTGATATTAATAATAGTTTTTATACTTTTCCTGCTGAACAACTTTGATGAATTCTTAGAAAATGTACTTTCCTCTTAAAAAAAAGAAAAAAAAGTTGAAAAAGTATCAGAAGAAAATTCAGAGCCAGATTAAAAAGATGAGTATAAAACATTAATATGAAGATACAAAACAAGAAAGACTATGGCATGAAATTATATATAAGAAAACTAAGATCTGTGGTGAGAAATATTTTTTTACTGACTTAAGTTGTGAAATCAAAACCAAAGACCTACTGAATATGAGGGGACACTATAGCAGGGTCTGTGGAGAGGCCTGATGGTTAGATATAATTCTTTTCAGGGTCTGTTGTAATCGGATGGCTATGAAAGTAAACATAATTAAGAAAAAAAATTAACAGCCCACCTTCTAGTAGAGAGGGAATAACTGGATAGAACAGATGCTTTCACATCAGCTAGTCCTGATTTAATTTCATCCTAAGCACTGGTTGATGATACCTGATATCTGTCCGTGACAGAGTAACAGACTTCAGAGGAAGAAGGTGGTTGAGTAAAGTTTTTAATACCATCTCAGATGGTATTCTCATATACAAACCAGGGAAACAATCAGCAGATTTTATTATTATAGAATGGGTGCAGAGATCAGAAAATCTGCACCAGGAGACCAGGTATTTCTGATTCAATGTCTCAATGGATGAAGCAACCTAGGAAGATTCTCTGTAAGTCTCTCCTAAGTCCGATTCTGTATCATATTGTCATGCGTGACGTGGGGATAAGATAAGATTTTTATTAAATCTGCAAGTGACATCAAGCTGGAAGAGGACTCAAGTATATTTGAAGTGAAAATGAAACTTAAGAAGCTGGGTATTTGATATTAAAAAGTAGGATTCTGCTGCATGGGAGCAAACATATGGTGATACCTGTAGGCTGGAGAAATGCACTTCATGCTGCAAACAAAAAACGTGGTTTGGTACAGACTTGCAATAAGGGACCTAAAGGTTGTTGCAGAACAATAGTCATGATACAGTCCCTCAAAAAGCTACATGTCAAGCTGGAGTTTATATGGAGAAATACAGCCTCTAATTCACACTAAGTGATTCTGCTGCTCTACTGAGCCCTGGTAAGGCAGCAGCTAGAGCACTATGTTCAGAGTCTGGTGCTGCTGTTCAAGGAGAAGATAGACCAGAGGAAAGATAACCTATAACAGAAAAATGAGGATGAGCAAAAGACTGGAAAACACTCAGGGCAGTTGGGGGAAAGAGAAAGAAAAAGCTCTGAAAAAGAAGTGAATAATTAGTTCATATGATAAACAGGGAGAGAAGTAACGGATTGTAGGTTTAACAGGGAAGATTTTAGCGAGTCTGTAGGAGTTTTATAGTCTAGAAAATTTCTTGCATGACTGGAACAAGCTACAGACCAGCTGACAGAAGGTACCTAATGGTAAATGGTCCTGTTTGGGGCCATGGGATGGACTAGATGACCCCTTGAGGCTTCTCTTCCAGTGCTACGATGACTGCTGCAATGGTGTGACCATGAAATTCAGGTAATTGCAAGTTCCATACTAAATGACTGGGTTTAATACTCGAGATCTTCAAAGCCACTCTGAAATATGCAATAAATTAGAAAAACTATTTTGGGCAAAGCTTGGTTCCTCATCACCTTCATTTTCTCAGACTACTAGCTTGTCTACTGATACTGCCTTGTGTAGACTTTAAAAATATTTCACCAGGTGGTGCTGTTACACATAACCTTCCAAGTCTTACCCTGGCACCTGCGCACATGGTAGTCTTGGGAAAAGATCTGTGGGTTATGCAAAAGTATCTCTAGAGGCAGAACTACTTTTAGTCTTTGATGTAACTGTAAGAGCTGTGGAAACAGGAACTGTCTAGAAGGCTGCTTGGCAGACTTAATTCCAGATTGCATAAATTCTATGTATAACTCTAAGTAAAAGTACATGTTTAAGTTGTGTATGTATATGCATATGTGTATGTGTATATATATGTGTGTGTTTGTACATGTATAATTTATAAATATATCTGCTTTGCTGTTTTTTTCTTCCTTCAAAATCCTGGATATGACTTCACAAAAGGACCACACAGCCTCAGAGCATAACTCTGGAGTGCATGACTGGTGCACATACAGCTGTAATATATAAACACATGCTCTTTGAATGCATTATGAAAAGCACAATTAAGATTAATTCATTTTGGGGCTGATTTTATCAGACAGCATAACAAAACAAGTCTTTTGTAGTACATGGATAGCAAAGATAAGCCTTATATTTACATGAACCTAAACAAACTATGGGAGACTGTGTAGTTCTGCATTCTAAATATAGAAAAATGTTTATATTGTCTTCTAAATGTTCTCTTTCATAAAATGAGAAAGTTAAAATATATTAATACAGTCAATCTTTTTACATTAAATTAAAAAATAGGATACATACACATTTTCTCTAAAACTATGAACAATTAAATCACAGAATCTATAAATCTAGGCTAGAAGCAACTTCTGCTGGTCAACTAATCCAAGCAGGCTCCTGCTCCAAGCAAGCTCAACCAGATCAGGTTGCTCAGGACCTTGTCCAGGTGAATGTGTGGAGATTCCACAACCTGTCTGAGCAACTTGTTTGAGGGCTTAACAGACTTCAAATAAAATTGCTTTCCTTGAATCTAAAAAGAGTTTTCTGTGTTGCAACTTAGGTCCATTGCCCCCCGTGCAGTGCACTCTGCACCTTTGAGAAGAGCCAAGGTCTGCTTTCTCAATGCCATCCTGTTAAGAAGTTTATAAAAGCAGTAAGAAATTCTCTTGGCTTCTCACCTTAGGGCTAGTGAAACCCAGTTTTCTCAGTCTCTCCTAACACTTCATGCAGTCCAGTCCCTAATCAGCTCCACTGGGCTCACTCCAGTAAGGCAACATCGTTCAGATGCAATTTGTGCTGCTGCTGCTTGTCTTGTCCCCACCTATCTCTGAAAATAATCTGGCTCTGCTTTCTCTACACAATCTTATTAGACAATTCAAAACAATAAGATGTCTACTCAGACTTCTCTTCTCTTAAGGGTCAACAAACCCAGTTCTCTCAGCATCTCCTCAGATGCCATGTGCTGCAGTCCCTTAAGCATTTTGATGACCCTTCATTGGACTTGCACCAGGATGGCATTATGCTTTGAGGGGGAAGAGACCAATTTTATGGCATTGATGTGGTGACATCTGATGGCCAAGCCCGAAAGAGACAGAATGTGTTACTTAGGACCCCGAGCAAGTCCAGGGGGCAGAACAGTGAAGGGCCAGATGACCTCAGTATTCCCTCCCATTTTCTGCCATACTCTATAAAACACCAGAAGGGTTGAAAAGGGCCTTGGATCCCTCCTCTCTTCGAGTGGACATCTGGGAAGGAAGTTCCTGGCTCTGTCTTTCACTCCCTGCATACTCTGCATAATCCCACTCCACCCATTTCTGAGCAGAGTCCTGGCTGTTTTTCTCATATCAGGTTTGTCATGAGGGATCCTTGGACTTTTATATCAGCTACCATTAACACTGAGTTTTGTGTGTGCATATATATAGATATCAGTATAACTTTCATTACTTTCCTACTTGTTACTATAACTGTTCTAGTTCTAATTCCCAACCTTGAAGTCTTGTTTCCTTATTCCCCTTTTGATCTTGAGAGGCTGAGGGGTGGGGGAGTAACAGAGAGTAATTTGGTTCTGTGTCTTTTTGTTTGCCCTGACTGCTAAACAGTGACAAATGGCCATGTCTGTCTTGTACAAGAAAGTCCACAAGCAGGCACAGCAGTCCAGCTGTGAATAGATCAGAGAGGAATATCCCTCCTTTAACTTGCTAGCTGCCCTCCTGCTAACACAACCTGATATGTTGTTGGCCATGCTTGCTGTAGGGACACATTGCTGACTGATGTCTATTTTACCTCCTTCTTGTACACCACGGCTCCCCACCCTTTTTCTGCAAAGCTGCTTTCTAGTCAGTTGGTCCCAAGCACGTATTGCTGTACAGTTCTTCCACATGAAAATGTAAGACTGTAAATCTGTGTTTGCTGAATTTCATGAACATCCTGTCAACTTATTCGTTTGGCTTGTTGAGGACCCTCTGAATCGCAGCCATGTCCTTCAGTGTATTGATCGTCATCTCCAATTTGGTGTCATCCATTAACTCGCTGAAGGTGCTCTGTCCAGTCAGATTATTAGCAAAGACACTAAAAATATCACCCTCATATGAGCCTCTAAGGGATGCCAGTACTAATGACTGCCATTTGGACTTTGTACTGCTGATCACAACCCTTTGAGTCTGAATGTCTAGTCAATTTTTCACCCATCTTACAGTCCACTTCCCTAGTCTGTATCTTATCAAATTGACTACAAGAATACTACGTGAGACCTTGTCAAATGTTTTGCAAAAGTCAAGGTAAATTTCATGTGCTGCTATCGCCTTCCCCCAGAGTCTGGCATTGTATTATAATAAGAAGGCAGAATTTCCCCTTGGTAAATCTGTGTTGACTTTTCCTTATCACCTTCTTCTAAGATGATCAGAGGGGTGGAGCAGCTCTTCTGTGAAGACAGGCTGAGAGAGTTGGGGTTGTTCAGCCTGGAGAAGAGGAGGCTCCAGGGAGACCTCATAGCAGCCCTCCAGTACCTGAATGGGCCTACAGAAAAGCTGGGGAGGGACATTTTACAAGGGCTTGTAGCAAGACAACAAGGCGTAATGGATTAAAACTGGAAGAGGGGAGATTTAGGTTAGATATGAGGAAGAAATTCTCTATTGTGAGGGTGGTGAGACACTGGAATAGGTTGCCCCGGGAAGTTGTGGCAGCCTCCTCCCTGGAAGTGTTCAAAGGCAGGCTGGATGGGGCTGGGAACAACCTGGTCTGGTGGGAGATGGAACTTTGGAACTAGATAGTCTTTAAGGTCCCTTCCAACCCCAACCATTCCATGATTCTATGATTCTTATGCCTGGATAGGGCTTTCAGGAGGGTTTGCTACATAATCTTCTGGGGACAGAAGTTCGGCTGACATGCCTATTGTTACTTGGGTTTGTGTTCGTGATCTTCCTGAAGATGGATGTGATATCTGTCTTTTTCTGCTCATTAGGAACCTCTTTCAATTGGCATGGCCTTCCAAAGATGATGGAGCATGGCCTGACAATGACTAATGCCAGCTCCCCCAGCAACCTCAAGTAAAGCCTATCTAATGCCATGGGTTTGTGTATGCCAGACTGATTTGATTACTTCCTAATTGTCTTCTTGTACAATGGGTAATGCTATCTTCCCAGAGACTCTGCTAGTAGGCTCATTGGCCTGGGAAGCAGATGGCAGACCTTGCCAGTGAAAACTTCAAGAATAAAAAGGCATTGGGTACTTTGGCACTTTGAATGTGCTTATATGTTGTTGTACATGCAGAAGTTGGTGTTGCCATTCTTTCCATCCCTTATTAGTTTCAACTATAAAAGAGCTTTGGCTTTCTTAACTCCAACACTGGATGCGTAGGAAACATTTCTCTATTCCTCCTGGGTAGTCTGTCCACACAACTGCATGCCAAAGGGTTCCTTTTGGAGACAGCTCAGTCAGGAGGTCCTTGTTCATCCTGGACTTCTGTCCGTGCATCAGAATAGCCTGTTGTTCTTTGAGGAGGATATCCTTGAAGATCGACCAGGTGTATTGGGTTCCTTTGCTCTTTAGAGCAGTTTTCACTGGAATATGGCTAAACAGATCCCTGGACAAACTGAATTCTGTCTCCTGGAAGACCATGGTTCTGATCTTTCTATTGTTTTGCTCAGTTCTCCCAGGATTTTAAATGCCAAAATCTCATTATCAATGTAGCGTCCTGCCCTGTTCAGGACGATCAATGCAGACAAAACTGACCTCAGCCTTCATCTGCCCTGGCAAATTCTTCCTTGCTTGTGAGTAACAAGTTTTACAGAGCATCTTCCCTGATTAGTTCATTCATCACCTGAGTTAGATCTATGTTCTAACTATGTTCTAGCCTCTGCTAGCCTCTGTCTAGGATGGAGGGATGGAATTGCTTTTTTTTCTTTTTTCCTTAATTCCTTGTTAAAATCATATTCACCTTTAAATTACAAACATTAAATTAAGAGACAGCTCAATAAATATTCAATCTGTTTCTCTGTTCAAAATTGAAATACAAAAGGATCACAGGATAATAGGATAATTCAGATTGGAGAGGACCTTAAGAGGTCATCTCCTGCAGAGTCAAAAGCTGCTGGCCTCCAAACAGGGTGAGCTATGAGGTCAGACCTGTTACTGAGGGCTTTATCCAGTGTGATCTTGAAAACTTAGAAGGATGATGACTGCACACGACTTCTTTAGGTGATCAGATTCACTGTCATCATAGAAAAAAGTTCTTTTTAATACCTAGTCTGAACCTATCTTTGGTCAACTTGTGCCTGTAATTTCTCATCCCCTCACCCCTGTGAACAGCTTGGCTCCATTTCCTTGATACCTTCCTCATGGATACCAGGAGACTTCTGTTAGGTTCTCCCAAAGCTTTCTCTTCTCCAGGCTGAACAAGCCCCACTCCCTCATATGCTTCCTGAAGATATTTTGCCACCAAGTTCACTGTTTCCAAGTCCATTTGCAGCATTCTGTGGCATCAGGACCAAGCTCTCCTCACGTGTCTTTCAGGGAACCTTTAGAACCTACTTGGAGGCTGAAAATCCCACTTTGTTAACAGACCACTCAGGCATTACACTGAAAAATGTGGCAATGCCTAAAACCCCAACGCAGACCATTAAAGGCATTAAATACCACAGGTATCATCACAATGTAAAGAAAACTTCCACTGAGAGATAATTGTGTTCTAGTGCCACATAACATATTTGTTAATTTCTGATTAGCTCTAGCAAATCCAGGTGTTTACAATTTGGCCATAAGATAAATTTAGTATTTTCTTCTTGCATATCAATATGTCCTTGTTCATTAATCCCTCTTCCCTCCCAGGAATTTTTTCCACTAATATATCTAACTCTGTCAAGAGTAATATACATGGTGGCATTATAACTTTCTGATGTTGTAATTTACCACAATAAGGAAATGTCAGCTTACTTACTCCTTTGGATATGGGGAAAGTAAAATAATATTTATAATATTTAAATGGCCATGACTGCAGTTAATGACTGTAGTGACTAAAGCCTACAAAGCAATTTAAAAACTAATTTTTCATACTATTGCTTAAGTGGGAGATAAATAATACAGACTTTTGAACCATCTTTTAGCTCAGAGATGAGCTTCACAGTATTGTTTATTTATGTCAGCTGTATGACTAATGACTTAAACTGTCTCGAGACACTTTTAGTAACACTAAGTGGAACTTTCTTCCGGCATGGGTTAGGTGTGGGGTTTTTTTCTAATTTTCTAACTTTTGTGAATTGTTTGACTATTTTTGATTGAACATGATCACCTGTCTTTTGTTTGAATTCTTATTTACCTCTGAAACACATATATATATATATGTAATGAAAGAAGTATTTGCAACAAGTCAAGTTTGTACTCGCATACAAAGCAGGCTGGAAGAACCGATGAGCTAGTGCAAGTTGTCAAAGAAGTTTCAAGAATTAAATAGTTTGAATTGGCTAAGGATCAGTTGATAGACAGAAGAGAGAGATATCCTCATAGAAAAAAAAAATAATCCTAAATTTCAAGGTTGAAATGAAATGGCTGTTGAATAGTTTTATGCTGTTTGGAAGTGGAAGAAATTTGTACATCATCCAAACCCTGGAGATCCTGACCCAAATGCACCTGATGTTTCTGGGCAGTCACCTGTTATTCTAAATAGGAAGTAGTTTTTCTTATGATGGTCAATGTCACAAGAAAAACCTAGAATCCAGGGGCTTTGGAAGTGACTGATTGTTTGTTAGATGTTTTGATGAATGTTAAGGCAACCGTTGCTGCTTGGACATTTGTTCTATCACCCGACCACAACTGAAATGGGGCATTGGAAAAAGAAAAGGAGACCCATGGATGGAAATGAAAACAGATTTGATAGAATAATCATAATGAACTAATATTAACTCCAATGCTAATATAAGACTCAAAGTTATACTCAGCTCCAGACAGCAGTCTTGACCTGTACTCTTCCAGCAGTACAGCCAGTGGAGAAGGAAGCCTTGGGCATGGGATGACCGACAAGATGGATGGGACACTCTTGGGAACACACCCATGGCAGAAGCTCCAAACATTCCTGCAAATTTCCTAATGTGTATTGAGGGTGAGGTTTATGGTATGGAATACTTCTGTTGGCCAGCTTGGCTTAGCTGTCCTGGGCTTCACCCCTCCTAGCCCACTGTACCTGCATGGTTCAAAAGTAACCTCAACCTTGGTCACTATGGAAACCCGCACCTCAGCATCTTATGTCTTTTGTTCTCACAGAACTGGACTCTGTAGTCTCTCAAAACTACAGTTTCTCTGAACAGAAAAATTATTTTAGAATTCTGTTTCAGCAACCAGGACAGCAACCTAGAGAGTGCTGCAGATCCAGCACCACATTTCATTTGCACAGATTGACTGACACACAGTTTACCAGACCCCTAAGAAAGTTTCACTGCTTTCAGTAGACTTGCTTTTGTAGATTATTGCTAACCAGATGTCATGGTTTGGCACCGAGTTGGAACATTCTCCATTCACCCCCCCTCCCCCTCCTCCCCTAAGGTAGGGAAAGAGGGAGAAAAATGAGAGAGAGAGGCTTTCTGGGTTGAAAAGTGAAACAGATTGATTTTAATTATTAGTGACAAGGGAATATATATATATTTGTAAAGGGATGTACAACACCCGATCCCCAGCGACTCTCACAGCAACTCTTCTCCCTGGTGACTCCCAGCTGAAGGGGGGAGTGTCCGGGCGCACAGACGGGGCCCTCGGGTGTCGGCTGGGAAGAAAAATGAAAAGAGAGAGAGAGCCAAAGAGAGGGTGATAGAAGTGACAGTAAGCAGAAAAGTGAGAGAAAAAGGAAAACGAAAGGCTTGACTTCCGTGATGTCTTAACCTATACTGAAAGCCAAATAGAGACAATATGATGAGAAGGGAATATTCTGATTTGCTGATCCTGCCTTCAGTCTAATCTGCTCCCCCATAGCCGGGAGGGAGGCTGCAGACAGTCAAAAGTGACTTTGGTTATTATCAGTCCACTGGCGCTGCTAAAAAGTTAACTGAAAGAAAAAAAAAAATCAGCAAAGAGCTTCACCCTGGCTCAAACCAAAACACCAGAATAAGTGGGGTACTCACAATCTATTTTCCATGCCTTGAACAGAAAGAGTAGATAGGAACTCTCAAGCATTTGAGTGAGGCGAATGTCATATCTATAGCTGAAAGCAGTCTAAAAATATATTAGCTCTTTGCACAGAGACTTGTGTTAATGATAGCTCGAATTTAGAGCTGTTAGATGGAAGCATAACATCAAAGGAATCTATTATGGCAATTCTCACTTGGTTTAGAGCTGACTTTGCCATAAATGCTAGATACAGCAATAAGCATAGGAGAATACTATCCAGCTGAGCAATTGGGAAATATTTGCAAACTTCCAGGCAGATGAATCATGCCCTAAAAGACACATTGCTCCCAATTTGTTGTACTAATTTTATTGTCACATTTCTTGTGAAAGGCAGTTGTATCAAATTGTGACAATTGCCTCATTCTTCCTTGACCTCTCTTTGTCCAAGCTATGACTGCAACTTCCAGGATCCCAATACTGTGTCACCACACTGCTCGTTTCCACTTTCTGATTGGGTCAAGGTGGACATGATGCTTTCCTGGGGAGGGGACACACTGTAACTGAAATTCATTCTGTTGGTTACATTACCTCTTACAAGTGCAGTTTCTGAAAGAGGAAGAGAGAATTCCCATGCTTGAGACAGAATTTCCCCTGAAGCTGGAAATTACCTAGTATGTGATGAGCGTATAAATGCTCTGTTTAACAACTATTGCTTTGTAAATGCCTAAAATAAGTTTTTTTAAATAGTTGCACTTACATTTCAGAAGTAATATCATTTACTTCTTTCAGAAATAAAGATAGTATGAACAAATTCGTATAAACCAAATAAAAATCTAAGGCTATGAAAGAACAAAAAAACCAACAGTCAGCATCTAGTACTTGTACATTACACATAAAGTTGTCTTAATACTTATTATCTAAATGCACAAAAATACTATTTGAAAGATTTTATTATTATTTTCTAGTATCTTTTTTGCTGGTAAATATGTGAAACTTGTTGCTTTTAAATGGTTGACCGATTGATCAACAGCTTAACTTAATGTACTTAAGGAAAATTGAAATTGCAGTTTAAAAATTAAAAAATGTGGTCTCAGACCTATAGACATGTATCTTTTCATTTACTCACGTGAGCTACTCCACTTAATTTATCAGGATTACTCACAACAATGATATTAAACATCCACTTGGGGAATGAACAGTATGATCTCTCTAGACCCCTTCCAGTTTCATTTTCAAGGGTTTTTTAAATCTCTGACTCTTTTAGCATCTCATTCAGCAGTTCTCTCATCTGGGCAGTATATAATGAGACAAATATTACTTGTTAATTTTTTTTTTAATATTTAATTTTTTTTAAATTAAAAAGGGTCAACATGGACATTTTGTTATTACAATGCTTATCTTTAATTAGAAAAGCCTATAGTTAGCCATCATTAACTCTGCATTATGAAAAGTAATTACTGAAATTAATCCTTAATACATCTTGATGGCATTTTTTCTACAAAATTTGGTATTTTTTTCTTTAGTTCAGTTGCAGCTGCTCTATAAACAGCAAACTAATATAAAGAATAACTAACTGTAATGAATTAAGAAATGCTAAATATAAAATTAAATTTCTAACTGTTAGAAAGAGCCCTTTTCTCCTACAACATGCCATCCACAGACAAAGAGTAAAAGAATATCATATGTCAGGTCCTACATATAAGCCATTTTACTGAGAGTATGCAATGCAGGTGGTACAAATCTCATCACAATTTGACATTGTAGAAATTCTCAAAGAGTTTATCAATATTAATTAAAAAAAAAATTTATTTTAATTCATCTTCTTCCACTTGTTTAGTTACTTCTGGTGTTGCAATGATCAGCATGTATTCTGGACACACTGATTTTCATAGTAATTGAGTGAGAGTGCACATGTGCTTTGCTTGTCTGTGTTGAAGTTGATGAAGCTTTGCCCCAGTAGCTCCATTTCTTCTTAAGTGTTATTAGATGCTGTTCAGTCTAGCGAGGCCAGGGTCACAGTTTCTGAGAGCAAGAAACTACGCACACATCATTTCAACAAATAGTGGGATAATTCATGTCAGTATGATCCAGTCAAAAACCCAATGCCACTGATAGTGACATACGTAAGGATCCTGGTTTCAGAATTCATAGGAGATCATGGGAAATTCCTAACGGCACAAGGGGATCAAATTTTTGGATGTCCAGGTGAAGATGGACTCACCCAAGTCTTGCTGATTCTGAGGATATCCTTAAAGCAGGTCAATGCAGGTCACAGCTCATGTTAACAAAGCAAGTTAACCTCAAACTCAGCACTGACTATCCTGACATGCAATCAACTTCTGGAAAACCCTTTTATGTTTACCACATGATGCAAAATATGCTAGAAAAAGCTAAAAGGACAACTACAAGCTCTTCAAATGGTCATACATTTTTCTAGCACATGTTTCACCTTGATGAAGATGGTCATCTTCCTCTTAGGCATTATTCTCTTTAAGCTAGAACATACCAGCTGTTCACACTTTTAATATCATATAAAGTACACTTTAGTTTTCCAGTTAATAATCTGAGCTTCTGTTAATTGCTTTTCATCATTCTTGAAAATGAAGCTTTCCTAATAAGATACAGTGCTCCAGCCTTACTTTATTTTGTGCTACATAGCAAAGCTACTTAGTATGTCTGTTCATACTTCCCAGAGTGATGTTTATATCTTTTCACAGTAACCTGACTTTGTTTTTTTGCAGTAATTTCATCATCCTCCGTAGTCTCGTATATGTTTTTCTGCATAACTGCTAGAGAGTCACTTCCACTGATCTCATCCAATCTTCATTATGTTTATTATTCCTGCATAAGATTACTTTTCACCTTCTACTGAATTAAATCTCTTTAATATCTTTCTCTAAGTAATTTTTTATATTTTCTCCTTTCAAAATCTTCACTGAAATAAAAATAAGCACATTTTTTTGCTATGTCCAAATAGAGCATGAAGTAGTGGACTTCTGCAGAGGAGATTCTCATTAGGTATTCAGGAAAGATTTCAAATGCTAAGAACAGAAGAAGAGTGGGATAGAGTGGGTGTGAAATCTTCATCGCTAAAGGTCTCTCAGATCAGGATCGACGGGCATCTGTCAGAAGTGACATAAGCACAAGAGTACTTTATTCCAATAGTGAAATAGATAAGGCTCCTTCCAATGGTTCTCTGCACAGGGGAAACCAAGAATTGTTTTCAGCTGCACAAGGCTGCAGAGTAATTTTACCACAGAACAAGTGAAAGAAGTCTTGATTGAAAAACAAAAGCTGCATTTTAATCACATTTGTCTACATGGGGCCTTCAAAACCAATTCCTAAGGACTTCCAGGAATATGAGGCATCAGGTGTTTGGAAATGTACGTGTATGTAAAGAAAAGCTATTTGGTCATGATACAATAACAACTAAAATTGTACTGAAATTATTGTAAATACCTATGCAGAAGTCAACTGCTTTCTTTGGTTCTTCTTCCTGGGACCTCACATGTGCAGAGATTCTTCCCTCTAAGCTCTGGAACAAAGAAATTATACCACTGACCAGAGGAATATTGGATGCAAATTCATAAAGCTTTGGGGAAGCATGTTTATTTCAAAACTGCAGCTTTCTCTAGCAACTATGGTAAGTAAAGTACAATATTAAAATCTGGAATAGTAGGTACAAAATGGGACCTTTTATATCTTAAAAATTCTGTTTAGAGGTAGTTTCCTTTTGCTTAAAAATAATTGACTCCCAAATATACAGTTGAGATCAGCCAGAAGAATTCCCTGCAGTGTTGCTATAGAAAAGCCAAACTGCAAGACTGTAAACTGGACTGGAAATAGATTAACACACAGAGGGATGCAAGTTTCTAAAATGTACCTAACAGTTTTGAAATTAGTTTCTCCTCAGGTTACTGGAGATCCCAGGGAAACAACCCTAGCTGGATTTAAATCCTTAGGCCATTTTCCTAATAACAATGTAATGTGTAATGTTGTTGCATAATGTGCATTACATACACATGTACATTTATATGTGTCACGGACGGGATGGACGGCAGACGGGACGTATATGCACAGATGAAGATTTATTGCATATAACATTGGGTCCTTAACTCTTTAAAGTGGAAGGCACAAGTACAGCAAAAGCGCAGGGAAATTGGGAGATTGGAACAGAAGATGAAGTTTGAATGCAAAGGGTACCTTAACAGTGAATTTTACTACTTATAGTTAGATCAAACAACAAACGTTAACCATTAAATGCTAGCAACTTACTTCTTATCAAATTCTATACTAGGGATAGAACATTACTTATCAATCTTAAAGGATTCTATAATCTTAAACTTAATGATGAAGATTACTTAAAGTTAAGTTTACTAAAAAAGACAGCAAAAGAGTTAATATTTCTCACCCTTACCAAGCCACAGCTGGGTGTCCTTGGGTGGATCTTAATTCTCGAGAATTAGTCTCTCTGGCAGGCGTCCCCGCTACAGGAAAGAAGGTTCAGTAACCTCCTGGGGAAGTGTACAGGAAGTGCCCCTGATCAAAGACGGGACCAAGGTTTATAGAATAAAGTGGATTGACTGCTGTCATTTAACTATTTAGCCGTACCTCCAACATCTCTCATTGGAGAATAGAAAGAAAACAGTAGAAAAAACATGAAGGCCTTGTTCTCACCAAGCAAACTCATTTGTTTTTCTGTTCCTTCTCATTTTACCTCTGCTTCAGGCCTAGTTGTGGCTGGGCTGGAGAGCTCTCTTCAGCACTGGAGAGCAGCTGGTGTTATGAACATCATCTTGGCCTCTGTACCTTTCAAGGTTGTTACCAGCTCAGAGCTTGCTAGGCCTTTTCATGTCTCATGGGGATCTTTCACTCCAGGCCTGGGCCTGCAGAACTGAGAGACAAAAAGCAGTTGAATCACAGAGGGAAACTGAGGCACGAATTTAGAGAGATGGAGAGTCCTGCTACAATAGTAGCAATTTAGTATAGAACCCAAAAGGGCTTATTTTAGTTGTGAAGCCAATCTTTAAAGTTTGAATGCTGCTTTTTCCAATTGCAGATAGTATTTGGAAGTTGTGCCTTAAAAACCACTCTTCCCAAACAAATGGAGTGCTGCCGTGCATGTGATCTGCTGTGGCAAGTCTCGGGGACCACTAAGCTGAACAAATGTTTTTATGTAGTAGCAACAACAATATAACATGCTCCTCTTTCCCTTCTCCTGTCCCACTGATATTCTGCTTATGAAACAGCTGCAGGGTCAGGCAGCCTCACAGACACAGTCTCAGCTGAGCTGTTATCTTGCATGTGAGAAGTTAACTTAAACCAAGAAGATAAAACTATCACAAGGAGATCTAACGGGATAACAGTAGTGTAGAATTAACTACACATTATACATGGTCAAATAAGAAAAAGCGTGGTAAGGAAGCAAAATTACTTTGCAGCAGAGGAGTGACTGCTGAGTAAAAGAGGCAGTAAGGCAGATGTGCGAAATACCCTGAATTTGTGGCTTGAGTGAGTGGCAAATAGGGATATTCATAGAATCATAGAATTATCAGGGTTGGAAGGGACCTTTAAGATCATCTAGTTCCAACCCCCTTGCCATGGGCAGGGACACCTCCCACTATATCAGGTTGCTCAGAGCCCCATCCAGCCTGGCCTTAAATACCTCTAGGGATGAGGCTTCCACCACCTCTCTGGGCAACCTGTTCCAGTGTCTCACCACCCTCATGGTGAATAACCTCTTCTTAACTTCTAATCTAAATCTACCCTCCTCTAGCTTGGAGCCATTCCCCCTAGGCCTATCACTACCCAACATCTTAAAAAGTCCCTCCCCAGTTTTCTTGTAGGCACCCTTCAGATACTGGAAGGCCACAATAAAGTCTCCTCAGAGCCTTCTCTTCTCCAGACTGAATAACCTCAACTCTCTCACTCTGTCTTCATAGGAGAGGTGCTCCAGCCCTCTGATCATCCTCGTGGCCCTTCTCTGGACATGTTCCAGCACATCCATATCTTTCTTGTAGTAAGGACTCCAGAACTGGACACAGTACTCCAGGTGGGGTCTCACGACTGCAGAGTAGAGGCAGAGAATCACCTCCCTTGACCTGCTGGTCTTGCTTCTCCTGATGCAGCCCAGGATACAGTTGTCTTTCTCAGCTGCAAGTGTACACTGATGGCTCATGTTGAGCTTCTCATCTACCTGCTTCCCCAAATCCTTTTTTCTCAGGGCTGCTCCCAAACCAGTCACTGCCTAGCCTATATCAGTGCTTAGGATTGCCCTGACCCAGGTGCAGGACCTTTTACTTGGTCTTGTTGAATTTCATGAGGTTGGCATGTGCCCACCTCTCCAGCCTGTCAAGATCCTTCTGGATGGCATCCCTTCCCTCCAGCATGTCCACCACACCACACAGCTTGGTGTCATCAGCAGACTTGCTGAGGGTGCACTCGATACCACTGCCCATGTCACTGACGAAGATGTTAAACAATACTGTTCCCAGTACTGATCCTTGAGGGACTCCACTTGTCACTGGCCTCCACTTGGACACGGACCCAATGACAGCCACTCTTTGCGTGCAGCCATCAAGCCAGTTCTTTATCCACTGAGTGGTCCATTCATCGAACCCATATTTTACCAGCTTGGAGGCCAGGATGTTGTGCGGGACAGTGTCGAAGGCTTTGCTCAGGTCCAGGTAAATGACATCAGTTGCTCTTCTCTTGTCTATTGATGTTGTGACCTTTTCACAGAAGGCCACCAGGTTTGTCAGGCATGATTTGCCCTTGGTGAAGCTGTGTCGATTGCACCCAATCATCTCTTTGTTATTCTTCTGCCTCAGCAGTGTCTCCAGGATGTTACCAGGCACGGAGGTGAGACTGACTGGCCTATAATTCCGTGTTTCATCCTTCTTTCCCTTTTTGAAAATGGGGGTTATGTTTCCCCTTTTTCAGTCAGTGGGGTCTTCATCAGACTGCCATGATTTTTGGAATATAATAGAGAGCGGTTTAACAACCTCATCCGCCAGTTGCCTCAGTACCCATGGGTGAATCCCATTGGGTCCCATGGACTTGTACACTTTCAGGTTCAGTTATCTTAACATAATATAGTATCTGTTTTTTTAAAAAAACATTAATCCAGAAAAGAAGGAATTAAAACTCTAGCAAGTAAACAGGTTAGTCTTGAAAACCAACAGATATTAGAACTAAGGTCATACCACCATTGAGTTATTTTTGTAATTGATGCCCACTCTCAAAATTTCAGAAGGTAAAAGAAAATTAACAGCTAGAAAATTTTATTAAATTTGATCTAATTTATTTTACTAGAAAAAGAAATTAAAGACTACACAGTCATAACCCAACAATACCATTAAGGACAAATGAAAACTAGCACCTGTGTTTCAGGGGAGTTTTGCCCTTTGTAGTTTCTTCTGCTCCAGAACAAAAAGGAAACAAACAAAAAATTAAGTAAGTTACTCTCAGGACTGCATGATGTTCTGGCACCTCTTTGCATTCATTTGCTTAGTGGCATTTGGGAGTAGAGGGCTCCACAAGAGCACCATTTTATTGTTTTCAGACTGTGTTGGGTGGAGCATGACAGCTCTAATGCTGTCTCATCCACACCATGCACACAAAACACTTTTCCCTCCAAACCAGTCCCCTGATTCTTTTCAAAGGGAACCAGCTGCAGTGCTTGAAAACAGAGCCAAAGAGTAACTTCGCATTTGAACAGCAAGAATCATCACAGAATTGGTTCCCATGTAACACTTCCGGGCACTACTTTGTTTTGACATGATCTATTTCTCACCTTGCATTTCATTTACATTATATCTCTCCTGAGAATCAATCACACTTCTTCAACATATATCCCCTATGTTAGATCTACCAAGAAAGTTAGTGCTTCCCTTTTAATTAACATCACTTTTCTTCCGGCTCCAGCATCACATAGAGTGGGATGTGTAATTTCCGCTGAACTTTGAAAAGCGTGGTTTGTGCATGACATTGCACTTGTCCTTGTGGGTATCTTTTGCATTCCAGTATTTTCACAGAACTCCTGCTGCGTGGTTCTTCTTTTCATTAGCTTCAGCAGTTAGGAGCCATATGCCCTGCCACATTTTTAAAAAAATAATCATAAGTATGCATAGGTTAGAAAAGTTTTATGAACAGTTTAGTATTATGAACTAAGAGGTGAGAAAAAACCTGCATAACTTCTCAATTTGCTCTTGCTGCCAGTTTGAAAAACACATCACCATGGGATTCCTGAGTGCAAGTCTAGGCTTATCAATCATAGATTCATAGAATCATAGAATGCCAGGTTGGAAGGGACCTCAAAGGTCCTCTGGTACAACCTTTCTAGGTAGGAAAACTGTTTAGATGAGGTGGCCCAGCTGAGTCTTAAAAGTGTTCAGTGTTGGGGAATTCACCACTTTCCTGCGGAGACTATTCCAATGTCTGACTGTTCTCAAAGTGAAAAATTTTCTTCCAGTGTCCAATTGGAATCTCCCCAAGAGTAACTTGCACTCATTACCCCTCATCTTTTCCAAGTGACTCCTTGTAAAAAAGGAGTCTCCATTTTCTTGGTAGCCACATTTAAATACTGGAACATGGCAATAAGGTCTACCCTAAGCCTTCTTTTCTCCAGGCTGAAAAAACCCAGATCTCTCAGCCTTTGTTCAGATCAGCAACTCCAAAGAATATACTATAGGGTGCCTAGAAAAGAGGTATCAAACCACCCACCAGCAATCACACATAGTCAACATGGGTTCACAAAGGAAAAGTCCTGCTTAACTGATTTCATATGCTTCTATGATATCTCTTTCTTCACCAATGATGTGAGCCATTTCCACCTATGATGTTTACTTTGATGATGCAGAAATCAGAGCACACTGGAGGTTGTGTATAACTTTTCGTTGTTTTTCTTACTGTATTTTGGTTGAAGAAAGATTTTAGCTATATCATAGTCAGGTATTCTTCACAGAAAGGTGTAGAGTTTGTACAGATCTTGACGCTACAAAATCCTTCTTCCTGAAATGCAGGAAGCATTTTCCAGCAGAGCCTGTGCTTGGCACGTGTCACAGATGTCTGCGGGGGACAACATTGATCCTTGGAATCCTAGAGATTCCCATCCCTGCTCAAAAATCATATTTCCCAAAAAGCTGTTTGCATAGCCTATATTTCAGTAAATTCAGTCTTTAATTGATTTGTGCTGCATTGCTCAAAAAAATATGTCAGACATCAATATTCAGTCAATAAGCGTCGTGGATATGAAATCTCAAAATTTTTTTGGAAGAAAAAATAAGTGAGACTATCATATGTAGACTGAAAAATGTATATTAGAAAAAATATTAGTCTACTATTTAAAAGTTCCTCTAGTCTGTAGGCTCCTCTTTTTATTTCAGATTTTGCTGACTGGTATTGCTGAAAAGTACTGTCTTTTTTATATTGTTTCTGAACATGTGCGCAATCTCAAACTAATTTTCAAATTCCATTGAAGAATCTTAGCAACACAGGTTGGTGGAAACATTTTTAGTAGATTTATTTTACTGCTTTTAGAGGAAAAATGTATCTATACCCGTAGTATGAATGTTCATTAACTAGCTGGGATAAATTAAACAACTGTGAAAGACTGCTAAATTAAATGCATTCAAGTAAAGGAAGTGTTACTCATAGACTTCAAGCATCTGCTTTAGATGAAATAAGCATAAAATACTGGAAGCAGCAGAGCCTTGTTCCATGGTGAAAAGAAATTATGTTAAACCTTTACATTCAAGAGGTGAAATCAATGTACTGGACTGTCTACAGTTAAATAACTGACATAGGACAAACAGATGAGTTAATGCTGAACAAATAGGGACAGCCTAATAAATGACTGAGTTATTTGCAGCAGTGTGGAGGGGTTGTTTTAATGGATTTGGAAAGGGGTTTTGTTTAGAGTGGTAAATGATGAAGATCTGGGAAAACACAACATAACTAAAATAGGCTATGTATTTACCTCATCTTTAGAGAAACTATTGCTTTATTCAGTTAGGAATAAATAAGAAATTGGGAAAATACACGCCTCTAAAAACATTGTACTATGTTGTAACATATGCATAAACAGAAGTCAAACACTAAATATTAAATACCAAATTACTATACAGAGCTGTTCAATACCTTTACTCAAGTAACAAGGTACTGAAGGAAAATACAGAATAAAAATCTTTAAATAGGAGGTTCTGATTAATCTTAAACTAAAGGTCTGTATTCTTCCTGGGTGCAGCCCTGTCATTGCATTACATTTGGCAGAGTGATGTATCACAGATTTTAATTCAAAGAACATAATTCTGCATCCTGATTATTCCTAGTGTCCTAGCTTTGTGGCACAACACCACTTTTTCACTTGTTCCTCTTTAAATATAGTCAGAAAAGAGAGACATTTTCACACATATTAGAAACCATCAGTTGCTGTTTCAGCCAGTGATAAATTTTCTAATATTAATAAAAGGTTGAGTAGGTATCCTGGACAAGATTCAAAGAAAAAAAACTTTCTTTTCACTCACATGTTTCTAAAAGGACATATTGTTAGTCACAGCTTCATCAGCTGTGAAGTTCCATGTTTTCAGGCATGAAAAACAAAGTTCTTTTGTACTTTCAGAGACTAAAACCTTAGAAGTCATCATTTCAGAAGGTCTCAGAAGATAGAGGAAAAAAATATAGTTTGTGTCTTCTATTTTTCTAGTGAAATTTTAAATTTAGAAGAAGTAATTTCCCTATTCTTGTCCCTTCCTCCCCTCCCATTTTTTCCCCTCTGCATGTACTTAAAGAAAGTCACGCAAGAAAAATAATGATATTTATTATGCACTATTATTTTCAACTCTATTTGCCTGCTTAATCTTTGAAGTGTGACGAGGTATGGGAAAGAAAGTAATATTTTCTGTATAAATTTTGGAAGTTTATTTATTTGATTCATTATATCCTTGCTTACGTAGAGGTTGAGTGAAAATGGGAACACTTGCAAATAGAAAAGAATAAAGATTTTGCCAATTAATTTCACTACACTGGAAAACAATATGATTGTAGAATATTTATTTTTACATACAATTATTGAGTTCCATGTTTCATAGTTGGAAGTGGTTAAGTGGTTAAAAGGAATAGCATATATTTATTTTCTGAAAAGATTAAGAAGGTTCTCCTAAAATCTCTCAAAGACTACTGGATGGCTGACAAATTTTGTTAATTTTTCTTTTGTGTTTTCCTCTCCTCAGGGGGACGAAAAACTTGTTCATTTGTCATGTATGCTACAATAGCTGTCAAATTCAAGACAGCATCACTGCCTCTGGTAATCTACAGAACATGATATAGTATTTTGATCAGAATATTAAGGCTTCCAAAAAGGTATTTTATACCTTTTCTTTCCTCCTTGTAAATGAGCCTTATCAGCATTCAAATTAAAAGCAGTATGTTAACTCAGAATCTGATTGTGTGTGCTAGGGTTATGAATGCCTTTGGAGGAAAGAGCTTAATGCAAGTCTTCAGTCATAAGTTAAATCTGGTAGGGCCTGCAGGCTGTGTACAAGGCATACTAAGTGCTCTTGTTTAGTTTACTCAGAATTTTGGGGATGTAGTTATCCAGCTGAGTTATCAAAGACTGTTCAAACATTACATTTTAAAAAATTTATTCTATTTCTAGATAAAACCATTAAGCACCATGTGCATCAAATATATAGATAATATTGTCTAGTTCTTAACGGACCTCATTATGCAATTAGCAAAGTGTACAGAGCACAAGAGGAAATAATATGAGCTGTGCCATTCCCTCTTCTGGAAGCTTCAGTTCTTTCATTGCTTTCTAGCTCATCTAGAACTGATTTGTAATGAACAGGACTCAAGTGTCATAAGAAGCAGTCAATACATTCCCTTTTTCTACCACAACACTCTAGGAAAGCAGAAGTGAAACATCCCAGAACTGGTGAATCAGAACAGTAAAAGCACATTATCTGCAAACCGCGAGAAAAGAGGTCACTGAATTGGGAATACTCTGGGATTTCACTCCCATGGCTATGTTCATCCATTTACTTCTGCTGGTTTGGACAGAACCACACCCATCCCTAAGCTTTCCACAGTCATATTCAAGATGTATTCAAGACTAAGAAAGAGTCAATAATCAAATGGGCTTGGATGATCTCACCCAGCTGAACAATTCAGTGTCCCATTGTTTTCACAAGGAGCTCTGGGAACACATGCTATTTTCCAAATATTACAAACATTCTGCAGAAAAGTGCTGAAACCATGGGAAACTCCTGCTTCTGACACTGACTCCAACAGACACAGTTTATGTGCTGCAAAACTGATGCTTGCTTAAGCTGACTACCCCAAGGAAAGTTGAGAAGTGAGGATGAAACAGGAATAGGAGTGGAAAGCAGTTTAAGCTTATGAAAAAAGTGTTCAACCTTTAACTGTGAATAAACCCGCCACACCTATAGGTCTCTACCAATGTGCAGCCCCTGTTGAGTTACGAACTCCAAACTCCTTGTTGCCTCTCTCCCAGCCCTGGCAGCTCTGGAATCCCTTTGGAGTAAGCCAAGGCACTCCCAGCTCAGGGACTCCGGGGGTGAGTCTGAGTGACTGAGTCTGAGCGACTGAGTCTGAGCAACACTGACTCTTCTCAGCCAGCTGCCTCTTGCTAAAGATGCACAGACCAAGTGCTGGCAAATAAAACAGATACTGTTGTGACAACCTAAAACTTACATCTCCCATAGAATACAAATTTTCTTTGTGAAATGTGCAACAGCAACTGACAAAGTGCATACAAGATCATTACTGACTGGATGTTTCTACTATATGTTTCAAATGTTCAAATAACTGCTCTGAGGGAAATGTATCTAGCTTTTGTTCCTCTTCTTCTGAGACATAATACAATCTTTCCACTGTTTAAACTGCCTTTTTCTTCTGTTTTGCTGTCTTTTCAATGCTCGTAACTCTTCATTCATGTGAAAGCAGCCTGCAATTCACGTTAGTCTTTTCACAGTCTGGCTCTCACTCCGACATTTTCACATCTCAGTGGAAAAGAATAAAAAAAAAAAAAATTTAGTAAGTTGTCAGTGTCTCCCTCTTCTATTTTTCCAGAGGACTTCTTAACTGATTCACTGTCTAATCATTCACCAATTTTGCCTCTGTTGCCACTTTGCTGGGAACATTTAAAATAACTGTAGGCAGCTATGTTTTGTATCTTATAATTTGACTCTGGTTTCTTTTAAAGGTGCTCTGAGTGTTTGTCACACCACTCTGGCTCTGAGTCATGTTCTGCCCCTGGCAGTTCAGACTTCATCCTAGCCAGCATAGTTTCCCAGTCTGGCATTCCAGATCATTAATAAACACATTGGAAGAATAACTATGTGTGAAGTATTATTGACATGGAAACAAGTAAACCTGTGTTTAAAATATTATCACTTTTCATTAAAAGAACGTTAGAGCTGTAATATATTTGTAAGAGTAATAATCATTATATTACAGTTAAAATATAAACTTCTAATAAAATAATGTTAATAGCAAAGATCACATTCATTATACAAGTAATTAAATGGTGATGTAAGAAGTATGAACTAATGCTTAAGACAGCAATATTACTTATAGCATTTAATGAGTTTGTTGTGATAATGTTCCATTGTTAAATATTGTTTGTTTCTATGTTTTATACTTTAGGATGGTCTGTTAAAGCTGCTGCAGCCATGAAGCATATGTATTTTTACTCCTTCCTTCTATATATGTCATCCTACTTTCAAATGTCCTGCTCAGTTTCAGACCAATCTTTTTCCAAAGGCTGTGAGAGACAATAATTGCCCGTAACCACCAAGACAGGTTTATACAAATTGCTCCTTCCACCCAGGATGACTGATATGTAATTCCAGAATTGCCTTCATTAGCGTATAGAAACTATTCTGAACTAGCTAGCTAATAAAGCATTATTTTTTCATCTTTCCAGGGGAGATTTTTAGTCTGAGGCAGGCAACACTTCATGGAATTTAGTACTTTTTTATCTGCACCTTTCCCTTAGTTATTAAAACCCTTATTCTACAGAGCCTTAGTGGAGGTAATAGAATAACAATACTCCAGCCTTAGGTCTATGTAAGACCTAAGAATGTGGTTTTTGCTATACTTCTCTCTCAGTATATTCTTCCAGATTAATTAAAATTATCCACTAATTAATAGCTTATATTCTATAATAAAATTACAAAACTTGCTGAAATACATGTGTTAAAGCAGGCTACCATGTGATAAAATATTCAAAAAGCCCATAGGCACCCACACTTCAACTGCTAACCCACACTGTCAAATGGGTCTAGGACAACTCTCTGTTGCCAACTCTTTGAGGGACAACTCTCCAGCACTAACTCTCTGTTGGGATATCTCTCTGCAAGAACATCTGTCTGCCAGGACATTTCTCTGTGGATTGGCAAATTACACAGGGCTGTGCCAGTGTCCCAGTGTAGAGATGTCCCAGTGGAGACATATTCTGGTGCAGGGATGTTCCAGCAGAGAGGTTTCCCAGTGGAGACCTGGCAGCTGAGAGTTGTCCCTTCCCACTGTCAAATAGTCCCATATGAACTAACCCCAGGATTGTCTCCACACCTCACCTCTACAAGACACCGTAGCCCCCACGTTTTTATCAGCTAGAGAAACAGACACTTTATTGTGTGACTCTGAAAAAGCCCAGGGAAAAACAAGGGAAGAGAAATTAGAAAACAGGCAAGTAGTTCACTCAACAAATCAATTAAAACAATTTGTCACTCAATCAAAGCCTTACACCTTTTTGGACACAGTGCAGTAATTAATTGTCTTTACTAGCTACATCTTGTTCTCCCAGAAGCCATTACAACATTCTGAGCCCATACCTAGAGTTTTCCTTTAAGGGACATGCTAATAACATCAAGGAAACTGTTGCCTGGAATAAGGTAACAAAAACCGTTATAATTTAAAAAAAAAAAAAAATTGTTCTGGGTTAAATCACTGCATTTCTCTTCAGTTATCCCGTGTTTCTCCACCACCTTAGCTTTTTCTCCCTTTTGTCTAAGCTTTCAACAACAAAATCAGTTCAGGCAGGCTCAGAATTTAGAGATAGTTTTTGCTGTTGTCTGTATCAGCTTTTTCCTTTGTTACCGTGATGCGTTTTTCTTGTTCCGTTTTCCTCAGTTTTGTACCTTTCATCATGGCTTTTGTGTTTGGGTTTTTTTCTAATCCTTAGAAAACCAAGCATTTTGCCTTTGTTTTTTTTCCTTTCTTGTGTGAATTGCAAGTATCAAGACATATTTGCTCTTCCCTCCAGCAAAATTTTTGGCTTCAGTTTCCTCCTAAGCAACCATTAGAGATTTAAATATTACAGTCAACTAATCTGAATTCTGTGGTCTCCTTGGCAGACTATCTCAATGTTTTTGGTACAGGTTGCACATACAATAGGATCCTCCAAATTGTCATGCTGTTTTGTTTTGATAGTTGTTTGTGTTTTTTTTTTCTCAAAGTAGACTTCTACCTTCTCATATCTAAAGGCACAGCAAGCTCTAGATTCTAGCTATTTTCATCAGCAGGGCTTATATCATCACAGCCAAGCTTGTTAAAACTCTTTGCTTAAACTTTCGATTCGAAGAAAATAACAATGAAAGATCACTGACAGCATCAGAATTTGGATAAACAGTCTTAGGTGTCACAAAATAAAACTCTTTTTACCATGCTAAAGCTGAAAGGAGACTTCATCTCCATTGAAAATTTTGCTTTCCATCATAAACTTTTATTTGGGTCTTGGAGGACTACCCTGTCCACTCTGTTACACTAAATTACCATGTCATTCCATGTGGGGAGGCATTAAATGACTACCTGTGAATGAACCAAAACTCAGGCAATCATTATTTTGATAGAGCTCAACAATTAAAATAAGAAACAGTCTAGTTCCCTTATCTCATATTCATAAATATTGGAAGTTAACTTGAATCTTCATAAGATGGGGTGGGGAAGAATACTAAAACCCCCACATTTGTTGAAGAGTGTTAGTGGAACTTGCTGATACTTCAGGAAGGGTCTCTGTCATCTTTAAAAGATGGATCAAAATTGGAGAAAAAGGGAAGATGCTTCCTGATGAATGGTAAAGGGCAAGTATCACGCCTATCTTCAGGGAGGGCAAGAAGTTTCTCCTCCTGTGCCATGCATTGCAGTCCCCTAGGCAAGATGACCTTCATTGAACTCACACCAAGATAGGCATGTACTTAGACTGGGAAGTGCACAAGCCCACACAGCAGTCCAGGTGTGAACTTCTCACTTGACCTCCCTTGACTTTCTAGCTACACTCTTGCTACTACAGCTAAGTTGTTCACCTTTGCTGCAGAGGTGCACAGCTCACACATGTTTACTTAAAGTCCTCATTTTATGCCAGGATTCCTCTCCCCTTTTCTGCAAAGCTGCTTTCTAGTCAGTTGGTGCCTGACCTGTATTGCTGTACGGAGCTATTCCATCCCACGTGTGAGACCTCTGGAGCAGTATAGAATCATAGAATCATAGAATATGCTGAGTTGGAAGGGACCCATCAGGATCATCGAGTCCAACTCCTGTCCCTGTGTAGGGCACCCCTAGGATCACACCATGTGCCTGAGAGCATCATCCAAATGCTTTTTGAACTCAGGCAGGCTTGGTGCTGTGACCACTTCCCTGGGGACCTTGTTCCAGTCCTTGACCACCCTCTGGGTGAAAAACCTTTTCCTGGTATCCAACCAAAACCTCCCCTGATTCAGCTTCCTGCCATTTCCCTGAGCTCTGTCATTGGTCACAGGAGTGAAAAGATCAGTACCTCCCCCATCTCTTCCCCTTGTGAGGAAGCCATGGGCTGCAATGAGGTCACCCCTCAGCCTCCTCCAAGCTGAATAATCCAATCAGCCACTCCTCATAAGTCACCCCATCCAGACCCTTCACCATCCTTGTGGCTCTCCTTTGGACACTCTCCAATAGCTTAATGTCCTTTTTATATTGTGGTGCCCAAAATTGAATGCAGTACTCAAGGTGAGGCTGCACCAATGCAGAGTAGAGAGGGACAATCACGTCCCTTGACCAGCTGGCAACGCTGCGCTTGAAGCAGCCCAGGATGTGGTTGGCCCTCCTGGCTGCCAGGGCACACTGCTGGCTCATAGTCAGTTTGCCATCAACCAGGTCCCTCTCCGCTGTGCTGCTCTCCAGCCACTCGTTTGCTAGTCTCTACTTACCACCAGGGTTGTCCCGTCCCAGGTGCAGAATCTGGCACTTGCCCTTGTTAAACTTCATGTGGTTGGTGACTGCCCATCTCTCCAACTTGTTGAGGTCTTTCTGCAAGGCCTGCCTGCCCTCAAGGGAGTCGACAGCTCCTCCCAGCTTTGCATCATCAGGACAGTGTTAAGCATTCACCTTCTTATGAAAGTCCTAGGAAAACAGTCAAGAGGCTTTACTATCTGTTGAAACATTACAGGGGTCAAGAAGCTGACAAATACCAGAGAGACCAGAAGTAGCCCAGCACCTTTAAAGATGGCCATTGGGTAGAGGAATCAGCAAAAACCACGATGCTGATTTTCTCAAGCTTAACATCTTCAATCTGAACGGAATCCAAAATTTGAAGCCACTGATACAGATAATTTATGTTCCTTGTCATGCTATCTTTCATGTTTAATTGTTGAAACAACTGGCTAGTCTACATGTAAGAGGAATCTACACAACAATACCAGTTTTATTGCTATTGGTGGCAAGATAACTCCAGAAAAGTTTTAACCATGGTTGATAGTAGAATAGCATGAAGCCTAATGTTGAGTCAGAGACTAGTTTACTATAAGAGAAAGAGATAAGAAAAAAATATTACCTGCGTAAAGGTTCTCCATCTGCCAAATCAATCCCCTTCTTTTGCCACCTTTTTTAAAGAAACTTGTAAATAATTGCTAATTTTATTGTAAAAGATATGATAACATAATCAAGTAGATAAGCATGTAATACCGACTGTGGACACCCCAACAGACTTAACATACCCACCCACTTACAGATGAATCTATCTAAAAACAGATGGGCTGGGAGCTACAAGAGAATGAATGGCTAAAGCATACAAGGTTATAAAATGGAAATTACAGTTCCATAAGGAAGGCTAAAGCTACAATTAGCATAAGAGACAATACAAACACACACAAAAAAAGAGCATAGACTAGGGTTCTAATTAATAGGAGAAAGAGCAGTACAATCACAGACTAAGATCTGTCTGTCTCTGCTTCAGTCTCTGGTTTGCTCTGGAGTCTTGTTAATTAAATATTCATAATCTACCCTTTTTTGCCAATTGAATAATAATCTTGTCTGTCTTAAGTTGAAAGGTCATTTATCTAAGGAACCTTGCTCCAGATTCACTCCTTTCATCTCAAGTTTTTTATTTGATACAACTCTTCTTTCCATGACAGCAAGTATTTAAAGCCAAAATTGACTGAAATTCCAACTTGTCAAGCTATTTGAGTATACCAGAGATTATATTATTATATGGGGGGTGTTTCATGACTAAAGAAGATTGGGAAAATGGGTTTTTGCAGTTAACGTAACTTTAAACAAAATAAATTAATGCATTTCCCAGAACTCATGCTCTTGCCGCCTAATATGATATCAGTTTGGAACACTCTAAATAATAGAAAATTTTAACAGTATCAGCTGTTTTTTCACATCTGACACACATTTAAACTTTACAACAAAACAATTCGCCTTTCCAAAGGACACAAAATTGTGTCTTTTTAAATTTATTTTGTTTTTAGAGATGCTCTATAGCATTTCTACAATCTTTAAATATTTTATGGCAAAGTCTTAAAGACTTACCTTATAGAAATCTAATTTTAACTAGTCTGCTCAGTCTAATGGCAAACAGTAGAATTTGGGTTTTATCATATTGTCAAATTGGTCTGATGCAGAAGCCCAGTGGAAAAATATTTATTTAGTATGCATAAATAACACACATTTCATGTTTGAAACATACACAATACAGAAATATTTCCCCTTATGTTCTGTAATGGACTTTGTGTAGATGATATTTCAAGGAACCTTGCTATGAGATAGCGAATAAACTGATCAAAAAGGAATATATTAAAGGTCTTTGTGACATGGTACTTGTATCTTTTGTCGAAGCAGTTCAGATGTGAACAGCTTCTGTCTGGGTGCTATACAGTCCTAATAGGAGTGATTGTGCTTGATTTAGTGCCCCAGCCCAGAGCAATACCAACACAATGCTTTTTGATAACACACAGACCAAGCACAGGACAGCTTGCAGCCAGGCTTGCAGACACTCCTTATCTTGCCAGTGGGACATCAGCGGGGTGTTCCTGATGCTGTTGTCAGGAAGTTGTGGGTTCTCAGGCTGTAGCAGGAATCAATGCTGGAAACAGAACTTCTTGCCCATAGAAGTACTAGTTCTTTATTAATTATTTAAAGCTACATTAAAACTGAAATAAACCACCTCCAGATTCAGAAGTACTCTGTTCTAAAGCAAGTAAATGGCATTCTGGCAAGAGGCAACTTGACAGAAACTTACTGACCATTACCACCAACCCTGCTGAGGAAAGTAGAGGTGCTGTGTTTAAAAGCCTCAGGCCTTTCCACATTATCTGGTTGTTTCCTGAGGAGGAATAATTTCTTTGTCATCTCTGGCAAATTAAACTGGAAAGAAAAAAAAAAGCCAAGCAAGCTACTCCCTGAGATTTATTTCCTCTGTGTCAACCAGCAGCCTGTTTTCTTGCATGTCTGACTAGTGCCCATGAGCAACCTGACCTCATACAGTATAGTCAAGACAGACTTTTAAGTAACTTGAGAAAATGGGATGGTCAATACACATATATCCTTTCCTTTGCAAATGTATAAGATCTGGAAGTGGAAATGCCAAAGCATTTTAACATTAACTCCTGATTCCGACTGGTTTTCATGACTCATTCAGTTGGTGAATGAGCAACAAGAATGTGCCAGAAAAGGAAAATATGAACAGCTTATTTAAATGAACATACATTTACTCAGGAAACTGTTTCCTGTTCTGGTTGCAGGTAGGGGTGAACTAACTTTGTATTGCTATAATTAAACTGAAAAGCAAGGAAACTGAAAGCAGCAACAGTATCACAACATTTCTGATTGGTAATACATACCT
This sequence comes from Hemiprocne comata, assembly GCA_020745705.1. Lineage (NCBI taxonomy): Eukaryota > Metazoa > Chordata > Aves > Apodiformes > Apodidae > Hemiprocne > Hemiprocne comata. The sequence continues at coordinate 88,463,339 of CM036587.1, forward strand.
AGAGCTTCTCCCAGGTAGTGCCATGTCTATGTGCCATGTGACATACTATGTTATGCATCATACTAAGGTTAAACAACCCTCTCTTCTGTGAGTAAAGCAGCTTTTCCTGCTCCAGTGAAATTTTCAACAAGCACTCCTAAATGTTATTCTACTAAGCATTTACTGGCTTTCTTGGTATTCTGGAAGACCAGGTGATATATTTTCATATTACTTGTCACTGAAACTTACAGTTCTCTTTTCCAGAGTCAATTTGTGTTCTTTGTTAGTGGACTGGTGAGAGGATACTGCTGATTGTGATGGTGTAAAGCTAAACGGTTGAATACAGAACATGTATTCATGTTGAACATGTGTTTAAGACTAGCAAGTTCTACAAGTTTTGCAGTTGCTTAAAGATACACGCATTTTGACTTCAGTATATAAACAAGTACTTTTGTTCTAAAGGAGTAAAATTCTGTCAGATCTTAGGACTAAGCTGAGGGTAAATTGTTTGTTACTAATTGTGGGGTCATTTCCAATTTGGAGCTCCCAAGTATAAGAAAGGTGTTGCCACGCTGATGCAAGTCTAGTGATGGGCCACCACTTCATTATGGAGCTGGAGTTCATGCTGTACAAAGAGAGGCTGAGAACTGCGTTTATTTGTCCCTTAGAAGGCTAAGGGAATATCTTACTGGTGACTGAACTATGTAATGGGAGGGTATAGAGCTGATGTAGCCAGACTCTTCTTTGAACTGTAGGCTGGATACATCAGGGGCAATGGATGTGAGTTGCAATACAGAAAATTCAGACTAGATCAACTGAAAATACTCTTATTTAAAGTTTGATGAGAACAGAAACAAGTTACCAAGAGAGGTTGTAGAATCTCCATCTTGAAGGTATTAATATGAGGAGTGGATGAAGACCTGAGTAAACAAATTTAAAGTAGCCATGATTTGAGTGGGAGAGTTAGACCAAAATAGCAGCAGAGGTCCTTTCCAACAGGAATAACTATGGGCAGAACCACACAAAACAACAGGCGTATCTCATAGCACCTGTGGGTAGCTTTTCAACCCTGTGGTGCAAGAAAACTAATGTCTAAACTGCTAAGGATGAACAACCCGCTATGGTGACCCAGTTCCTTATTGAGACACAAAAGAGGATATGCACTGCTAGGACAATGTCATGTTTCCGGAGTGCCTACAACCCTTCAATGCAAGAACACAACTACAATGACGTGCTGTTTTGATGGAGGTCTTAGAAGTTTCTTTCCCCGACCAGTGTCCTTCGATCAGTCTTTGAAACCTATATGAAAAAGCATTTGTCTAACTCCTCCATGCCCAACCCACAATGTGGCCAATTTCAGTCTGCACTGGTGTGTGAGTCTTCTGAGTCTCCTTTGTCATGTGGCTTCAGACAGACTGACACCTTCTTTCTTAATTTGTCTAATCAGTAACTACCTTATTTTACCTTCTTTTTTTTTTTTTTTCCTTCTTTTTTGCTTAGACAGGATAATAAAAATAAAAGTCTCTGTCCTTGAGATAGTGAAAGAAAGGTGTCCTATAAAATCTCAGTCTTCCTGACACCACACTTACATTTCTAGCAGTTATTCCAGTGTGGCATACCTTGTGTAAATTTATGCGAATAGATTTATTTTTAATTGTTTAATTAAATTTAATTATTTAAAATTTATTAATTTTAAATTGATCAGTGCATTGGCTCATCTTGTTCAGTTATCTAAAGAGCTCATTCTAAATAAACAAAACTGCTGTTTTGCCTTGTCCCTCTTGTCTGCCTCTTTCTGTACATCATATTCATCACTGCTGCCTGAATAGCTTGCTCTATTTTTATTCTCCCCTCCAATATGTTTATGGCATCTGGTCTCTAATAGTTTCCTCATATTAGCTTCTCTCCCTCCTTTTAAATGCTCATTTGATCTCCCAGAGGGCATAGATGACTCAGCTGAAAAAGGTGGAAGATGGGAGCTTGTATTCCACTTTACGCAAAGGATGGAAAATGGAGTTGTGACAAGGCTGGTAGCTCTTATTGTCACCTCTCTACAGATGCTCTCTGTTTCCTCTGTGGGCACACACCGTTGAAGGGATGACAGGAAAAACTTGTTGAACCAGTTCAGCCCTCATTCTACCTGTTTAGAAGAAACCTGTAAGCAACTCAAGAGAAGGGACCAAGACCAAGTGCCACCTTTTGGTACAAAATATAGGTTGATATGCTTTTCCAGTTCTCACATATTCTACATAGCATGCACCCTGGACAGAACTGAGATAATTGATGGGAAACTTCACAGTTGTCTTTAATTTATAATGTCTTTAATTAATAGCTCTCTCTACAGTGTTATTTATTTTCAAAAATTAAAATATTGGAAATATCCATCTTAAACTGTTTATTAAAACCCCAAATTTGTAGGTAAGAGTTAAAAACAAAACCAAAAACTTTTCTGCATTCTATATTCATCCTCCAGGTACTGTGGAACTGAAAGAAGCCAGACAGAATCTTTTCAGGAAGTGACACTTCCTATTCTCCTCCCAGAGATTCAAAACTATAAGTCTTTGTTCCACAGACAAATCTTGACAGCACAAATGACTCCTCAGTGTCAACCGGGGGTGCAAAGAACATTAGAACAATTGTATCGGGTCTGAGCAGACATCCGTCTAGCCCAGCATCCTGCCTGGCGGGGGCCTTAGCGGATGCTTGGAAAGTGTATGACAACAGAGCGAGCATGTAATGATGCTTCAAACATCTGGTGATTTGTAACTTGGAGATTTTTATCGTCGAAGAAAATATCTTAGCAATCTTGGTAGAGATTTTCCCCTTTTTTTCAGCCCTTGCTTTGCACTGAATGCCTCTGAGCTTTCAGACTCCGCAGCCTATTGGTAAGTATTCCCACAGCTCAGTGACATGTCGTGTCATGAACCAAGTCCTTCTATTATTTTTAATCTGCCAGCACTACATTTATTTTACAGTCTCTAGGTCATTCACAACTCAGATGCTTGTTTCACATAGGTGATCTCCTTTCCAGGACAAAGAGTCCTAGCATTTTTAGTTGTTCCTTGTTTAGAAGCTACTCCATACCTTTGATCACCTGTATGATCCTATGCCAGTTCTACTTTATTTTTTTGAAATGAAGAGCAGGACTGATTTAATCTTCCAGCACCAAGAAATGTAGACTGATGCACAGATGTATCAATCTTAATGCAAACCCCAATCTTGACTTTGCACATAAAACCAAGGTGCTCTCATCCTTGAGGAGCAGCAAGAGTGGGGCTGCTCAACAGAGTAAGGTGAGCCAGGAGCTGAGGGTGACACAAACCCAGCCAGAGACAGCCACCTCACTTATAAGAGGTGCAGTCTCACACTAACCAAAACCGAAGTGCGTGTACAAAAGCGGTGAGCAGGTTCAGCTGACAGACCAGTGACTGCTGCACAAGCCTCTAGCAATGAGACAGGCCCCTGGTCAAACAAGAAAGTCACATCACCAAGTCAGGAACAGCAAGGGACATCACCAGGAGCAGGCACAGCTGTGACATAGCTCAGGGCCTGAGCTTGCCTGCAGCTCCCAGACAAAGTTATAGAGACCTCCAACAAAGCTTCTCACAGTTCAGTCCCATGTGCCCCTACACAATGCGGTGATCTGAGGGGCCACAACAGCACCACGCCAGAGCCCACTGTCATCTCAGGCAGTCAAACTTTCACCAGGGTGGATGAGGTGGCAGAGTTTCTGTGTCTTGTGCAGGGCTCAGACAGTCACTACATAGAAATGAAAAGCTGGAAGTGAAAAATAGATTGTTTCTAGCAAAGAAGTTGAGAAAACCTCATGCTGCTGTGGTCACAAATCCATTATGCATGTTTTAAATGTTAGATTCAGTTTTATCTTTCTATCTCAACAAAGAGTAATTGTTGCTTGTCAGTTCATTTTTTTTCTTAAATACTTGAAATGTTCTGTATGTTCTTAAAACAAAGTGGAAAGCTATGGCTACATTTCTTTCATGGTTTTCTTTGTTTTTCTCTTTTGAATTTTCTTTCTTGTCTGTTACTTCTCAAATCAAAATAGACTCCAGGCTGTGATTCACACTACTCTGGTTTAATCATACACAGGAAAAAAAAATAAAAAAAAATTTGGAAGACCAGAATGTAGCAGACTGTCTAACAGCTTCAAAATTGGGAAAACCCTGTTTGTAGTAGATTGTGAGGAAAGCATGTAGTATTACTTAAAAGTAAACAAGTGAAGTGATGCAAATATTCTTGTCAGACATTTAGATTATTAATTCCCTTAAATCCTTTAAATAGATATTCCCAGGCAAAATCCTATTATCTTCATGAAGAGTTAGGATTTTGAACCAGGTGAATACCATAGCTATACAAATCAAGCAAGACAGCTGTTCTGGAGCTCCTTGTAAGCTTGTGTATGTTTTTTGAGGTGACCAAGACACTGGATGCCTCCGCATCTGTGTGGACATATAAATATTCATGGACTTTTTGAACTCAGTTTAGATCTTTTACTTTGATCCATCAGGTCATCTTAAAAGGCAGTTTAGGCTTACCTCAAAACCATGTTCATACAAGAGTGCTGCTGCGGGTCAAATCTCACAATTACATTTCTTTGTGGCTCTTCAGCTGTGAGCCTGTGTGTCACCACTAATGTCACTTAGCATTAGTTGCTAAAAACAAGAACTTTGTGAAAAGCTATCCGCAGGTCATGAAAGACGCCTTGTCATAGAAAAAACTACAGAAAACAATTTTTCTGTTTGCAGCACTTCAGAGGTAACAGTAGTTGGAATAAATGAAAAAAGATGCCAAGCAATAAAAACTGCTGGACTGAAGGAATGTCCAACAATGCAACTTACCAGCTACACGTATGGAAATGACTCACCACTGGCAGCAGCAAAAATTGCAAGGAAGGGCTAAAGCCAGGGTGCATAACTGGATATGTTTTATTCACCTTTATGTAATGTCTTCGTTCAAAAAAATTGAATACATTGAAAATAAAATAAACTGAAAGATTGCTCCATCCCGGTGGCACATGAAAAAAACATTACATTGATTGAAACTGACTGGTGCTATCAATTTTCATAAAACATCTTCCACAGAATACAAAACCAAAATATTTCTCAGCTAGTGCTGCAAGTTCACCACTTCTACTTACAATACAGATAGAAGACAAACATTTTAAACAGTCAAGTTTTCCATTTTCTCTTAGTCACCTTTGAACAAATTCTGAACTGGGAGTCACCTGGAGATAGCCTGGCCCAAAGATAATTTCAAGCCTGTTCTTTTCTCTCAGTCCTGAGTACCTGTACCTATCATATTTCCAGAACTGTAAGATTTTTAATTATAATTCTTCTTCTCCTAATATACTTTAAATTATAAATTTTTAACAACAGCATAAAAAAAAAGATCTTGTTTACTTGTTAATATTTTTTCAAGTTGTTGTTTACAGTTGCATCTTCCAAAACCTAGGGAAAAGGAATTCCAATTTAAAAAATCAACTACCCCTTGCAAAAGCTGATATTCTCAATCATTTAGCTCACACATTAAGAAAAACATCAGATTTTATAAAGTTGGCAATAAACACATTAAAACATTTTAAATATTTCATCTCAGTGATCAAGCGAGGCAGCATCAATATGCAAATTTGTATGGTAAATTAATTACAATATTTGCATTTTTAAAGCTAACACCATATGGAGCTTAATACACAAGGGACAAAAACCCCTGTGTATTATTTTATTTGGAGTTCCTCTTTTTTCCAGTAAGAAGAAAACTTTGTCTGAAAACTAATTTGGCTATTCTGATTTTAAGGTGTGATTGTTTGTATGGTAGTAAAACTACATCTAAAGTATAAAACAATATTTACAGACTAGGCGTGCCATTGTCATTAGTCTAAATTAAGTTTGTATTTTATTGGGAAATACACATTACTAACTGGGGGGAAAAAAAGAAACCCACAACAAAGAAAAGTACTAGTATTTATTTTTGAGGCATAAATACGTATGTGCTTGTGCAGCTTATGACTGCCCATGTGTCTACCACTCTCACTAGTCCATGATGCATTCATTCATTGTGTCAACAGTGTGTATTTGCTCAGGAAACATTAGTTCCTGTCAGCATCTGCGTATTTTACTGGCAACAAAAGTGATGTAGTAAACAGCCATGTCTTGGGAAGCTGAATTCTGCTGAAATGCCAGTCTCTCCTCTTTTCTAGCCAGTATTCTAACATACAAACCAAATGTAACCAAAACACTCATTCATGCGCAGCAAATGCTCATCTTATTCTCTCTTCTGCTATTTATTTCTTTTTCTGCCATTGCAAGGCCCCATTTTAGAAGCTGATGCATGTTGATTTTTACAATGCATGAGTTCAGAGAGGTGCTTCTGCACAGCCTCCTCTTCCCTCCACTGTATCCCTCCCAGATCATTGCTCCTATAGATTTACAGAAACTGCATAGCCCTTTTGCTAAATTAAACTCTCCGTAGCCTTTAATTAAGCTTTCAGTGTTTTGCTAATAGCTGTTCTTATTTGGGTGTAACTATGATAAAAACTACCCTGTAAAAATATGCGGCTTTCAAGGATGAAATGTCACCATCTAATCTTTTCTCCATTTATTTTTGTCTTTCCTTTGCTGGAATGTTTCTTATCAGCTTGCCTTGTCAGAGGAAATACACTCTTTTTAAAAACTAATTCTCCTCTTCCGAATACTAACCATCTGGCACTGGTGAGGGGCTCTACACAGAGCCACATCTGTGCTTTGCTTCCATT